>CM076674.1:145925359-147415359 GCA_038501925.1 Xenopus petersii
TTTACTTTATGCCCCAAGCTTATAGTTGCACTGTTGACTTATCACTGTTGCAACAACCAATTCTTATGAGCATGCCCTTGACGTGGGCAGTGATATGCATATTTTTAACACAGAATTACAATATAAATGTAAGATTAGTAAAGGCATCCAATATACCCCGTGTGCCAACACACTTCCCACTTGCATAATATATTTGTAAAGATATCCCAGGGGTCAGCAACCTTTACTATAAAAAGAGCCATTTTGCCCCCTCTTCCACTAAAAAAATAATAGTCTGGAGCCGCAAAACATAACACAGCTTTGAAACTTTTAAAAGTTTTAAGCTTTTTTTAATTGTAACTGTTACAACAACAGAATACAACAAACAGAATACAACAAACAGAAGTGCAGTGTGTATGTGTAGGCCTACTTTGAAATAAATGAAACACTGAATAGCCCTATTAAATGCTAGTGTTTTCATCTGTTTAAAGTGACTTCTGTTTCTGAAGCTCCATGCTGATCTTCCCTCTCTTGTCGTGCGTGTGTGACCGCTGTACGGACCATGAGGAATCCTCTTGCTGCGGCTCGGTCTTGCCTGTCACTCCTGGGATGTCTTTACAGCCCTCGCACCTGCTGGTGGCTTCCTGAGCCGCCAGCAAGTGGGCTTTATAGATGACGTGACAGGCAAAGCCGCAAGACCGAGACGCAGCAAGCAGGATGAAGAGCTGCGTGAGGCTCCGGAGCCGCAGGTTGCCTACCCCTGAGATATCCCAATCAAAAAATTTCAGTGTAGGATATGAAATTCAGTTAAGTGAGAGAGTAGGTCCAAAGTCTAAATACATTGACAAGGAAATTACGCAGGTAAAGGACCTGTTATCCAGAATTCTCAGTACCTGGGGTTTCTGGATAATTCTGTAATTTGAATCTTTACCATATAGAATTAAATGTTGGCTTTTTGTTTTTAAATTGCAATGTTTGCAATAATGTGAGAATGCACATTACTTTGGTTATTCAACACTCTTCATCCTTAAACTGTCTAAAAGCAGTAGAAGGGCATAGCTTTATCCCAAAGTCTGCGGGAACCACCTTTCTGTTCACTGGGAATTAAGAAATGAGATATCAGACTGCAAAATATTTAACATAGGCATAATTGAATTTAGTTTTGTGACTGTCATTTTCCTGGTGTACACTGAACTGGCAGCACGTTTCTGTGATATGATACCCATCTGCTAATGAAGCTTGGCCTATCATCTCCTTGAGAAGCTTCTGATTGTGTTAATGGGAGGGGAATGTATGAACTCACCAAACCAACAGATCCAGTTCGCTGATGTGCTGCCTCTGCCCCAGGTTCCTGACACACCCATTGGAGAGCATTTTTCTAAACTTTGTTTGCAGCATTTGAACGTATTTCTTTCTCCGCCCCACTCTCTCTTATCAGTCACAGGCTTTTATTTCTATATGATTCATTTGCAATAGAAAGCAAATCTTGCAGACCCAGCTACTTCTGTGTGTCCTACAGGACACAAGTTGTGCAGGTAATAATATCTCTTCTTTCAGCTTCTGTTTTTGTTTCCTACTGGAGGGAATAGATAAAAGCTCCTTGTGCTTTGAACTGATTAGCTTTGTCTTTTGTGCCATCTTTCCTCCATCGTAAACTGCTCATCTTAACACGTTTCATGTAAACTGTGTTCTAGAGGGGTTTTGGCTATAGCAATATATTCTCAGAACTTCTTCTGAGTCAGGGTATTCAGTGACAAACTTTACCAGCATAACACAAGAATAAATCTAAACCATTTTTGCCTAGTTTGTGTGGATTATCAGTTTAAAAGAAGAACTACATTTTAACAAAAAATTGGATAGAAATGCTTCACATTATGTTTTGTGTATCTTCATTTAGCAGTAAATATCTAAGCCGTTGAAAATGCCCCCAGTAGGTCGCCATCTTCTATTTTGTTGATTGACAGCACATGCTTTCAGTTGCACTAAGCTTAGGGACTGGCTCACAATGTACAGTGTGTGTGTATGTGTGTCCCATACAGTCCATTTTGGGCAAATCTAATTTTTTAGTGATTTCAATTTTCTCTAATAATAAAAGTATATACAGGTATGGGATCCATTTTCCGGAAACCCGTTATCCAGAAAGCTACAAATTATGGAAAGGCCATCTCCCATAGACTCAATTTTATCCAAATAATCCAAATTTTTAAAAACAAAATTCTTTTTCTCTGTAATAATACAACAGTATCTTGTATTTGAACCAAACTAAAATATAATTAACCCTTATTGGAGGCAAAACCAGCCTATTGGATTTATTTAATATTTGCATGATTTTCAAGCATTCTTAAGGTAGGAAGATCCATTATCCTGAAAACCCCTGGTCTGAGCATTCTGGATAAGAGGTCCCATACCTGTAGTACCTTTTACTTAATGGTGAGCAAGCTGCATGAATCCACATGTGTGGCAAAATAATCCAATAGGGTTTATTTAATGTTTAAACCATTTTTAGCATGCTTTTAAGGCAGGGATCCCCAACCTTTAGAACCCTTGAGCAACATTCAGAAGTAAAAGAAGTTGGGGAGCAACACTGGCATGAAAAATGTTCCTGGGGAGCCAAATAAGGGCTGTGATTGGCAATTTTGTAGCCCATATGTGGATTGTCAACCTACGCTGAGGCTCAACTGGTTTTTATGCAGCCATAACTTGCCTCCCAGCCTGAAATTCAAAAATAAGCAACTGCTTTGAGGCCACTGGGAGCAACATCCAAGAGGTTTGTGAGCAATATGTTGCTCACGAGCTACTGGTTGGGGATCACTGTTATGGAGATCGAATTTATGGAAAGATGCTTTTTCCAGAAAACCCTAGGTTCCAAGCATTCTGGGTTATTTAGCAGCTCAGAAACCAGTAAAATCTGCATCAGAAATTAATCATGTCTATGACATATGAGCCTCATTGTCTGCTTGAAAATGCTTGAAAATGCTTGACTTTCTGTCCAATAACTCCTAAGTTTACTCTTAAAACAAGAACCCAGGTCACACTGAGCATGTTGAGTGTCATGTGATGACCTTTAAAGTGCAAGATGGTGAGCTCCTGTGGATATATTTAAAGGACTTAATAATTACGGATATAGGGCTGCTGAATCTCTCTGCTGGTACAATATGTTCAGTATATAAAATGCAGCATTTATGGACTATGGATATATTTTTAGGCTTTATTTCTGTATGTAAACATTAAGGGTCATTTCCATTGTAATTCATTTATGCCTGCTACACATGCTAGATATAAAAAGAATGTTTATATAAATATATGGTTTCTCATCCCTGCATTGGAACCAGCTAATATAGCAAATTGTTTTCCTTAAAGGCTTCCAAACCAAAATTTGATAAAGAGGCCCATATAAAACAGAAACCCCTAAAATACCCATCACAGTTACCTGTTTCTTCAAAAAGTCTGAATAAATGCCATTTTTTATTCTGAAATCCAGCTGTTTAACAGTTCTCTTTCTGCATCAATTGAAATCCTGGCAGGGAAGGCGGGACTAAACACTGATGTTACAAATTATAACAACTTCTCCACAGCTTACAGACAGCATGCAGGAACTACATAACCCACAATGATGTTCTGTTCCTTATTGAAATCACATGTGCAGGGAATTGTGTGGTTTGGAGGATGCAGGCTGAGGACAGCTGGCTGTTGATACAAAGTAACAGTAGTCAGACAGATCAGCAAAGTAGTCAGACAGATCAACAAGAGAGCAGGAGGCTAGGCTTAGGGAACTGTAAGAAACTATTAAAAATCATGAAAAGTCTGCATATTTTTGAATTGATTTATATTGCAAAGTTGCTTGAAATTATGTTTACTTTTCAAAAAGCTATGTCTTTGTGGGATTTCCCTTTAGAGTTGTTTACTCTGTTAACTTTTAGGGGCAGATTCACTAAGGGTCGAATTTCGAAGTTAAAAATACTTCGAAATTCGACCCTCTAATTGAAATCCTTCGACTTCGAATATCGAAGTCGAAGGATTTAGCGCTAAACGTTCGATCGAACGATTAAATCCTTCGAATCGAACGATTCGAAGGATTTTAATCAAACGATCGAATGAATATCCTTCGATCAAAAAAAGCTTAGCAAGCCTATGGGGACCTTCCCCATAGGCTAACATTGACTTCGGTAGGTTTTATCTGCCGAAGTAGGGGGTCGAAGTTTTTTTTAAAGGGAAAGTACTTCGACTATCGAATGGTCGAATAGTCGAACGATTTTTACTTCGAATCGTTCGATTTCGATCGAATTCGAACGAATTTAACCAATTCGATGGTCGAAGTACCCAAAAAAAACTTCGAAATTTTTTTCATTCGAATTCTTCACTCGAAGTTAGTGAATCTACCCCTTAGTATGATGTAGACATTGGTATTCTGAGATAATTTGCAATTTGTCTTCATTTTTATTTTTTTGTCGCATTTCAGTTCAACTTTTGAGCAACTCTTCGGTTTGATGTTTCAGCAACTATATGGTTGCCTATCAACCAAGCAGTGGCTTGAATGAGAGACTAGAATATGAATACAGTGAAACCTCAATTTTACATCCCCTGATTTTAAGTTTTCCCTCATTTTACAGTGTTGTTTTTTGGCCCCACCTATATATTAGGCATAATACATTTACATTTTCCTGGATCTTACACCATTTTTTTCTGGTCCCCTGAAAATCATAAAATGGGGGTTCTACTGTAGTAGAGGGACTGAACAGGAAGTTAAGGGGAAAAAAGTAAGGATAATAAAATGTTGGCCTTACTGTATAGTTTTTGGCTTCTGGAGTCAGTGACAAGCCCCCCCCCCCATTTGAATGCTGGAATGAGTCAGAAGACAGTTCAAAACAATAAAGAATAAATAAGGAAGACCAATTGCTAGAAATAGGTCATTCCATAACATACTAAAACGTCAACTTTAAAGTGAACCATCCCTTTTTAATATCTATGGTAGAGTTGTTATTGTGGTTGCACAATGCTAAATAGTAATCATGACAGACCAGCATCAATAGGGAGTCATTGCTGATGTCCTTGAGAGGTTAATTATTCATCCCCATGGAGGGTTATCATGTGAGTTAGACTGTCATGCTTTTGGCCCTTTGTTATGTGGATAAATTGAATGTAACTTGGCATCGACTACTATGGCTGACTGGGGAGCTACAAGTTTCAGTTCCACAACTGAGAATGTTATTACAATACATATTGTCCCTTTATATATAGGGGAGAAAGCTGTCTAAAAGCTGTCTCCTGAATGCTAGAACCCTAGATGTGACTTGTTCATTGGCTCTCCATTTAAAGTAACATTGATTTTTTTTTTTTTTAATTCTATGGTATAATATGAAAAAAAAAAACACAAAGACAAATTAAACTTTTAATGCGCTCCTCTTCAGAAAAGGTGGCAGGGCGATGATCCATCATGCGGCGCTCAATCTTTCCTCCTATAAGGAAGGCAGGGAGGAGAAATAGAGTACTGCACGATGGATCACCTTTTCTGAAGAAGAGTGCAAGCGGAGTTTTGGTAAGTTATTTCTTAATAAAGGCTTATCGTTTTAAAAGTTGAATTTGTCTTTGTGGGGTTTTTTTTCGTTCTACACTAATGATTTATAATAAAAAAATAAAATAAAAAAAAGATGTTACTGGTCCTTTGACAGAAGGAGGGAGATGAGACAGTGGTTGGTAGGGTATAGTAAATTAAGCAAAGCATATGATACAAGCGTGGATTTTCATCTCAGGTGTAACATAAGCAAGATTTATAATCTGTTAGAATCCCTTAAATCTATTATGTTGCTTTCCTTGTCTGTGCTATTCTCAATAGATTATATATGCTCCTATGTACGGTATTAATGCAGCTATTCTTTAAGAGCATTTTATGTACATAATAATGCTATCATGCTTTACCTTGTACTTGAAATGCTACTTGAATACTTTTTATTCAAGGTATAGTTCTCCATTAGTGTTCAAGCCCTGGCACCTACTGTTAACAAATTGGAAGTTACTGACAAAGACAGGGTCTAAACAAAGCTATGTAATGGAATATTGTTTAAAGAAAAAAACACAACACACACAAACAATGTCAAGTCTTTGCCTTTGGCAAAATGTAAGTAATCTGATATAAGAACGTGCAGAGAGGCTGCCTCGTTAAGTGCCCACTTAAGTTAACTTTTAGTTTGTTATAGAATGGCTAATTCTAAGCAACTTTACAATTGGTCTTCATTATATATTTTTTCTATAATTTTAAATTATTTGTCTAATTCTTTGAAGCTTTCAAAAAGGGGTCACTGACCCCATCGTAAAAAATCTTTTTGTAAGGGTACACATTTATTGTTAGTGCTACTTTTTATAACTAATCTGTCTATTTAGTCCCTTTCCTATTCATATTCCAGTCTCTTATTCAAATCAGTGCATGGTTGCTAGGGTAATTTGGACCCAAGCAACCAGAATGCTAAAATTGGAGACTGGAGACAAACTTGAGAGCTGCTAAATATCTTAAAAACAACAAATAATCAAAAAATGAAAATCAATTGCAAATTGTCTCAGAATATCACTCTCTATTCTACATCATACTAAATGTTAACTCAAAAGCGAACAACCCATTTAATCTGCTGATATGGACACAATCTATATGCAGTCTTTAGATATCAAGTATTAATTTCTAATTTTTGAAATATGTTTGTTAATTATGTTTATTGGCTCCCATTTCTTATGTGTAGCACTATATAACAGATTAAGAGGCGCTGTACTGCACATTTCCCTTAAAGGAAAACTATACCCCCAAAATGAACACTTAAGCAACAGATACTTCATATCATATTAAGTGGCATATTAAAGAATCTTACCAAACTGGAATATATATTTAAGTAAATATTACCCTTTTACATCTCTTGCCTTGAGCCACCATTTCGTGATGGTCTGTGTGCTGTCTCAGAGATCACCTGACCAGAAATACTACAACTCTTAACTGTAACAGGAAGAAGTGTGGAAGCAAAAGACAGAACTCTGCCTGTTAATTGGCTCATGTGACCTAACATGTATGGTTTGTTTGTGAGTACAGTGAATCCTACGATCCCTGGGGGCGGCCCTTATTTTTTAAAATGGCAATTTTCTATTTATGATTACCCAATGGCACATACTACTAGAAAAGTAAATTATTATGAATATGGTTTATTTACATGATGCAGGATTTTACATATGAGCTGTTTTATGCAATATCTTTTTATAGAGACCTACATTGTTTGGGGGGTATAGTTTTCCTTTAAAGAGGTTGTTCGCCTTTGAGTTAACATTTATTATGATGTACAGAGTGATATTCTGAGACAGTCTGCAATTGGTTTTCATTTTCTATTATTTGTGTTTTTTAGCTTTTTATTTAGCAGCTCACCAGTTTGCAATTTTTAGGTCCTAATTACCCTAGCAACCATGCCTTGATTGAAATAAGAGACTAGAATATGAATAGGAGAAGGGCTGAATAGAAAGATGAGTAGTAAAAAGTAGCAATAACAATAAATGTGTAACCATGCAGAGCATTTGTGACCCCTCCTCTCCATTTGAAAGCTGGGGTCAGAAGAAGAAGACAAATAATTAATGAAAAAGTATGAAAAAGTAAAAATGAAGGCCAATTGAAAAGTTGCTTAGAATTGGCCATTCTATAACATACTAAACGTTAACTTAAAGGTGAACCCCCCTTTAAACATTTGTCTTTTAACAGACCAGACAGACAAATTGCCTATTCACATTGTGTTCCTGCATAAAAACTGCACACAACTATACGAGCTGTGCAAACTCACAACATATTTAGTAAATGTCGGATCTAGTACCATCATACACACGCATTGCCTAGTCAGTAAGCGCTTTCATGTTTAATTTGGAGGAGTACCCTCAGGCTTTTGCCTGTTTATTAGGTACAGGCATGGGACCTGTTATCTAGAATGCTCGGGACCTGGGGTCTTCTGGATAACAGATCTTTCTGTAATTTGGATCTTCATAATTTAAGTCTGCTAGAAATTCCTAAACATTAAATAAACCCAACAGGCTGGTTTTGCTTCTTATAAGGATTGTATATCTTAGTTTGCATCAAGTACAAGATACTTTTTTATTATTACAGAGAAAAAGGAAATAATTGTTTTAAAATTTGGATTATTTAGATAAAATGGAGTGTATGGAAGACAGCCATTCCCTAATTTGGAGCTTTCTATATAACAGGTTTCCGGAGAACGGATCCCATACATGTACCCTGTTGATGTACCATACAATGTAATAGAAAGTCTTTATGTTTAAATATTTATTTTCTTCACAGCTGACCAGTAAATGTTGCTGATTGGTTGCTATGGGTTACTAGACCGCTAACTTGCATAGTACTGAGATACAGAACTGTTTTTTCTGAATGCTCTGTCTGCTGAGCTGTAACCTTTTTTACATGCACATGTGATTGCAGTTACATAACATTCTTTGCATCTCTGCCAGAATATCTGTTAATTAGCTTCTCAGATTCTACAAAGTTATACCCAGTCTGTACATCTGCTTAGTGTTTATTTCTAACAACAGGTATCTGCAGAAAAAAATAATACACCTATGGAATGATCTGAGAACAATTGGTTGTGGAGGAAAAACTGGTTTGGCCCAAGTTCCATACATAGAAGTGCTTTATAATGCACAAGAGCCATGTATAAAAGTTGTTGGACCCCTCCTCCCGGGATTCTCGTCACTTACTTCCTACCCCAGACTTGCCCTCCTCTTATTGAAAGGGGTTGTTCACATTTAAATTAACTTTAGTATGATGTAGAGTAAATTATATAGAAGCAATTGGTTTTCATTTGTGTTTTTTGAGATATTTAGCTTTTTATCCAGCAGCTCTCCAGTTTCTAGTTCCTGCAATATGGTAGCTAGAGTTCAAATTTCCCTAGCAACCATGTGCTGATTTGAAAAAGAGACTGGGATAGGGCCTGAATAGAAAGATGAGTAATAAAAAGTTGCAATAACAATACATTTGTTGCCTTAAAGAGCATTTGTTTTTAGATGGGGTCACTAACCCTAATTTGAAAGCAGGAAAGAGCCAGAAGAAGGCAAATAATAATTCATAAAATAGAAAAAAAGGAAAACTGAAGGGCAACTGAAAAGTTGCCTAGAGTTAGCAACATTATAAAAAAACGAAAAATTAACTCAAAGGAACCACCCCTTTAAATAATGCACCTGTTTGGGGGAACTTTTCTCAGCGCCAAACAAACCTATTTGAATCAATTGCAAAGGCTGATACATTAGATAGCTTTAAGAAGGGGTTGGATGGCTTTTTAGCAAGTGAGGGAAAACAGTACAAGTTGATCCAGAGACTAGTCCGATTGCCATTTTGGAGTCTGAAGGATTTTTTTCTCCCTCTGAGGCAAATTGGAGAGGCTTCAGATGGTTTTTTGTTTTTGCCTTCCTCTGGATCAACTAGCAGTTAGGCAGATTAAAAAAAAAACCGAAAAGGTTAAACTTGATGGACGTGTGTCTTTTTTTTCAATCTTACTATGTTACTATATTTTTCTGGGGTCCCAGGTATCCCCTGCACTGCCCAGAGCCAGCGAATATGTGGTACTGAATTTTTATACACTCATTTGTATATTGAACTCCCTGCTTACTTTTAATAGTTTAACATATTGGAACAGTGTACAGTATTCCATATTAATAGTTTAACACATTGGAATTGTGTACAGGTATAGGATCCCTTATCCAGAAACCAGATTTCTAGAAAGCTCTGAATTACGGAATAGACTCCATTTTATCCAAATAACCAAATAATCCAAACTTTTAAAAATGATTTCCTTTTTCTCTGTAATAATAAAACAGTAGCTTGTACTTGATCCCAACTAATATACAATTAATCCTTATTGGAAGCAAAACCAGCCTATTGGGTTTATTTAATGTTTAAATGAATTTCTAGTAGACTTGAGGCATGAAGACCCAAATTACGGAAAGATCCGTTAACTTGGAAAACCCCAGGTCCTGAGCATTCTCGATAACAGGTACCATACCTGTAGTTGCATCAGTTATAATAGGTTCTTGTGGCTTAAACAATGTCTTATGTCTTAAAATGTCTATTATAGAGGATATGATACTTCAATATAAAATATAATGCTGTTGGACTGCCAGGATCTATATGTGGGTGTATATTTTACTGAACAAAGCGGCAGCAATGGATTCAATGACATCCTGCTTCTCATGCAGTTGTTTTAATGTGCTCTGTTGATTGCCCCTGCCTTCAAAAGAGTCTAGCAGCATTATTATTATTATTCAGATTGTGCTGACACAATTATACAGCGTTTTAGTGAAATGATACATTAGTACCTGTCTGAATTTACAATCTCTAAGGTCCTTTTGCACCCAATACAGCCAAATAGGTCCTTTTGCACACAATACAGCCAAATTTATCAGGACCTCACTAATCTGATTAATTTTATGGGATATGGGAGCGAACCCACACCGACACAGCGAGAATGTACAAGTTCCTTGCAGAATGTGCCTGAAATTGAACCTATGACTCCAGTGAAGCAGAAGTACTAACCGCTGAGCGAATGTGCTGCCTACTATATGATGTATCATGTAAATAATATCAAAATTATATATTTTATATGTGATGAACAATATTTGTGTTCATTGCTAGTTTGTAGTTAAAAGTATGTAGAGGAACAGAGCTTACATATCAGATATGTCTGAAACTCAACTACTAGATTTACGACTATGCGTGCCTTTGAACATATGAGAGTACCAGATAATTTGGAAAACTTTCCCCTAGATTACAGCATCTGACAGCTGAGATTTCTGTTTTGTTTTTGGTATGTGTTATGGTGCCTAAAACATATGCCTTTTCAACAGATACCTGATCTGGTATTGATCATACTCCGTATTGGCAAAGGGCCATATCCGGCTATGGTGCTCGGCAGTCTTCAGCTATCTGCTTTTTGTAGACAGGACAATATATAACTGTTAAACCAACAGCTTTGTTCCTAATTGGGGATTTTAGGTTAATATGTATCTTGAATTAGGTTGTCAAAAATGTGTATCGTTAATTGATAAATTATGTGCTTACATCTTGATTTTTAGCAGATGTAGCTGAGCCTACAAACGTGTGATCTGTCATGGTAGGGGCACTGATAAAAACACACAAGGGGTGTTTCAGTTAACTTTTATACAAAATTATTGAATGGCGATTTGTAAGCTACTGTTCAATTGGTCTTCATTATTTAGTTGTTTTTTAATTATTTGCCTTCTTTTGACTATTTTCAGCTTTCAAATGTGGTCACTGACCCCATCTAAAACACAAATGCTCTGTAAGGCTACAAATGTTTTTGTTATTGCTACTTTTTATTACTTATATTTCTATTTAGACCCTCCCCTATTCATATTCCAATCTCTTATTCAAACCAGTGCATGGCTGCTAGGACCCTAGCAACCAGATTGCTGAAAATGCACACTAGAGAGCTGTTGAATAAAAAATGTAATAACTCAAAAACAACTGTTATGCAGAAAGTGCCAAATTATGTGAAGGCCTTTTACTTACCTTGTACTGTATCCAAACTAAAATATAATTAGTGCTTATTGGATTGGGTTTATTTAATGTTTAAATAGTTTTTAGACTTAAAGGAAAACTATACCCCCCAAACAATGTAGGTCTCTAATAAAAGATACTGAGTAAAACAGCTCATGTGTAAAACCCTGCTTCATGTAAATGAACCATTACCATAATAATATACTTTTTTTAGTAGTATGTGCCATTGGGTAATCATAAATAGAAAATTGCCATTTTAAAAAATAAGGGCCGCCCCCTGAGATCGTAAGATTCACTGTGCACACATACAAACCACATGTAAGGTCACATGAGCCAATTAACAGACAGAGTTCTGCCTTTTGCTTCCTCACTTCTTCCTGTTACAGTTAGTGTTGTAGTATTTCTGGTCAGGTGATCTCTGAGGCAGCACAGATAGAGTCACAAAATGGTGGCTCAAGGCAAGAGATGTAAAAGGGCAATATTTATGTAAATATATATTCCAGTTTGGTAAGATTCTTTAATATGTCATTCAATTTGATATAAACTATCTGTTCATTTTGGGGGTATAGTTTTCCTTTAAGGTATGAAGATCCAAATTACAGAAAGATCCATTATCCTGAAAACCCCAGGTCTGAGCATTCTGGATAACAGGTCTCATACCTATACTATACAAATAAAAAAATAAAATGCTGTAGTTGTCTTTACAATCCCACAATGTACAAACTTTTGTAACACGGATTTCATTTAAATGAAAGTTGCTTATTTTACATTTGGGATATCATAGGATAATCCTCTATGTCTCTTTGAATATAGATCATTCAACCGGCATGACATTGATGAACGGTGATGGAGCCCATGAGCACCAGGCTGAAGCTGAGCCAAAGCAGAATGGACATGAAGTGGGAGATCAGACGGAGGAAGGAAATGAGCAGGAGGTCATTGTTATCCAAGACACCGGTTTTACGGTGAAGGTTCAAGTTCCTGGAGTTGAGACTTTTTCTATCCAAGTAAGGTTTTGGTCTATGTCTTCTCATAACTTTAATAAATAAAGAAAGGCCTAGCTCAATTTGTTATGGACAGATGACTGATGGAATATTTGTATTCATTTTTTGATATGCTTAATCCTATATTGAAGGGGCCCTAGTTTGTTGAGAATATTTACTACTAGCCTTATTTTATAGTATCTAGGTTTGTTGGCCTCCTTCAAAATGCTGTTTAGCCCAAATGAGCTGTCCTGTTTTTAATTATTTTGTTCAGCAGCTCGGTAGTTTAGAATTTTAGTAGCTACTTGGTTGCTACGAGCATGTGGTTCTAGTTGAAGATGATTAGGGTGAGATACTGAATTAAAAGATGAGTGTTAAAAAATAACAATACAATTGTGGCCTCAGCAGCAGTTTGTAACCCCATCTTAAAACTGGAATAAAAATGACCCAATAAAAAGTTTCTAAGAATGGGCTGTTTTATTAAATGAACTTAAAGGTATAACCATTTAATAATATAGTTTCTTAAGGATGTCCTTCATGTGAGCTTTGTACAAAGTAATAACAAGGAGACGTTGTTATCAATGACTAGTAATTAAGGTAAGAGAAGACTTTGTGGCAGTGTTTTTATCACCCCCTTTCTTTATGGCAGGTCTCTCCACAGGAGATGGTGCAGGAGATCCATCAAGTTCTCATGGATCGTGAGGACACCTGTCACAGGACATGCTTTTCCCTTCAACTGGATGGAAATGTGCTTGACAACTTTGCTGAGCTGAAGACTATAGAAGGCTTCCAGGAAGGCTCAGTTCTAAAGGTTGTGGAAGGTGAGTGTGTGCTCAGAATTCAGTTCTAATGAGTGAGTGGGGTGAGTGTGTTTAGGAGTTTGTTCTAACTGTATTTAAGGACAAGTCTGTGCTTCTTTCAGGAACTGTTAAAGCATGGATTTCTCTCTCTTCTGCTTGTATGAACATTGATATGAACATGTAGTTTCAAACTGATGAAGATTTTTTATGTATTTTAAGTCTGTCTTTGGTACAAAACGTTTTGGCACACCACTGAAACATGAAATTATATTTTTTTGTTTAAATTCTCCATCAACTTCACAATTACAGGCCCCTTAATTATTCAATATAAGCCTGCTGTCTAGAATATCATTTCATTTTATCTATCTTACATTTTCTTGTTCAATTTGTTTTATGCCTTTAAACAGAATTAATTTTCATCACATCTTTGTAGAGCCATATACCGTGCGGGAAGCCAGAATCCATGTCCGTCATATTCGTGACCTGCTGAAAAGCTTGGATCCATCAGATGCTTTCAATGGGGTGGACTGCAACTCTCTGTCATTCCTAAGTGTATTCACTGATGGTGATCTTGGAGGTATGTAGCATAAGAGGATGCCTGACAAATGAGTTTGGGTATTGTCATCTTAATCCAATAAATATTGCAAAAAGAGAGGGATAAAAATGTGCTATGGTAAATAAGCACAAGGGTGCAAAAATAAACAGTATTAAGGTGATAGCTAAAATAAGCACTCCACATTCCAAAAAGTTACTCTTAAGTTACTCTTGCTAATAAGTTGCTTATATTGGGTGGTGTCTCTGAATATAACAGTAACCGTGTGTCCCTAAAGTCAGAGTGTTGTTTTTCTGTGAAGGAGGAAAGTTATTCTAATTTAACAATTTCAGTTACCTTATCTATCCATTCCCTATGCTTAGACACTTAACTCTTCATCAAATATTTGTCTTTATTGTGGCAAACAGTGTGAAAAGGTGGCAATGACCAGCTCTGAAGAAGTGCCATTGGTGTGGGCACGAAACGCGTAGGCTGTGTTGCTCTGTCATTGCCACCTTTTCACATTGTTTGCCACAATAAAGCCAAATATTTGATGAAGAGTGAGGTGTCTCTGAAGTTAATCTGGCAGAGCGCCCATGCGTTGAACTGAAGTAGTGCTGTACTGACATGGGTAACTGCGAACCTGTAGAATTCTCGCAGGATGCCGCTGGAGGGGAGATTATCTTGGCTAGACAGAAAAGGTGAGCTCCGCTTTATAGCTTTTTACCCGTTATTTTGTCACATTGGATGTCTCCCCAGCTTACCACTGCCTCCAATATATTTATAGAAATGTTTGAGCTGATAATATTGAAATTCTTGGAGAGTATTATTTGGTCTGGCCTGTCTGGTAGTTTCTCATCACTCATTGTCTTTATTAGCATGCTAATGTATTGCTTTCAGTAATATAAATACAAATGCATTGAAATAAATTCAAATGCATTGAAATAAAATTTATCATGCAAAAGAGAACCCAATGAAATAAGAAAAAAAACTCTGTTTTCATTTATTAAATCTAAAATTGCCTTGGTAGCTATCCTTAAACATAAATTTGCAAACATATTTTTTGTGCTATTACTGTAGTGTTTATTTATTGAGATCCTTTATAATCCATTGTATTCATGTCACTATCTAGACAGTGGTAAAAAGAAAAAGAAAGGAAATGAACTTGAGCAGATTGATTGTACCCCACCTGAGTACATTTTGCCTGGGAGCAAAGAAAGGCCAATAAGTCCACTGCAGCCTCAGAACAAAGACTGGAAGGTAAGGGGTCATGGGTGTCTTGTAGTTCCTTTAGAATAATATAAGATTAAAGCTAGCCATACACAGGCTGCCACCTCCATACTTCTCCAGCAGCTTATGGGCCCGTGTACCTGGCCCTACCAAAGGCCTAGCTGATCAATAGCTGGCTGAAAATCATCCACATATCTATTGGACATCTTTGAAAATCCCATTGGACAAGGACCACATCAGCTTATTGATGTGGTCCTCTCCCACAGACTCACTGTAGGTACCTCAATGTTATCCAATCTTTGGTCACATCAGCCCAAACTGATCTAGAGTTTGGGTTAGTTGGCAGTCAAAAAACATGCACATATCAAGGTGCATGGCCAGGTTTAGAAGCAACAATATATTATCAGCTGTTTGACTTATTAGATAACTGGAGGGGATCTAGTCTGATTTCAAAGGAAGAAGATGGTATAAGATGCAATGCATATGGAAAATATCCTTCTCTGGATATGTAAATTATTTTAAACTACATTTAGTATGTCTTACAATAAGCACACGAAAGGGGAGATTAACTGCTTCTAAATCTTTTGTATGACTCCTCTGAGGATTTTTTTTTGTTTGTGTAAAAAAAAATGCTTGTTTTACAGCCCTTGCAGTGTCTAAAGGTCTTCACCATGAGTGGCTGGAATCCACCTCCTGGCAACAGAAAAATGCATGGGGACCTTATGTATCTGTATGTGATAACCATGGAGGACCGGCATGTCAGTATTACTGCATCCACAAGAGGATTCTACCTCAACCAGTGAGTCTTAGACTTTACCTAAACAGAAGAGATGAGCCAGGGAAAATAATTAACCAAAATATTCATGATGCAGTTCAAGAACAGAATGCAATGACATTTTAGTTGCCGTTACTGGCATATTACAGAAGAAAATATTAAGAAAGAAGAAAAAGATTACATATGCTCTAAAGGGAAATACTCCTGCATACAAGTGTTTCTATAAATACTTATTGCTTCCAAAAGTGGTAACATATATGTAGTGCACACTCACAAATAATATAATCTTTGCACAAAGCAGATCATGCAGAAAATGAAATCTGTGCACACACAAGTTTACAACACCTATTCGTACTTATATGTATCTCCCATACATTACATACCTGATCAGGAATTCCTGATGCTGCTTGTGGAATTATTTACCATGTCCACCCAGTTTTTTTGGCTGCACCTCATGTCAATAGGCCGTGACCACTAGGTTACATCCTTTGGTGCTTTCTTGTTATATTATCAAAATGAAGTGGATTAAGCAGTCAGTTGCAAATTTTTTAGCAATAATCGGGGGGTACCAGCACTAAAGATTGTTGCAACAGCACAGTAACACCTCTCAAAGAGGCAAATTTACTAAAGGGCGAAGTGGCCGTCGCTATTGAAAATTCGGCAGAAACCCAATCTGCAGGGAGATCGACAATTTACTAACAGGCATAGAGGAGAATTGGCTAGCAAAAGACTACTGCGCTAGCAAAGTTTCGTGCCCTTTTAAGCCAATTTTCGCTCAGGCAAATGCGCGTTACTCCGCAAATTCACTAAAGTGCGAATTTTCCATCGCCAGTTTCCTTTGCCAGCTTAGACGTGGCAAACTGATAAGATGAAGCTACATTTTCCTCAATCTTAGGTCAGTGACATCATATCCTTTATACTGAAAAGTTATAAAAAAACAATGGCTTTTTTTCATATTTTAAAGTGGAATTGTATTTAGAAGTTGTAACTGTAAAAACTTTTTTTTTATAATCTTTTTTTGAACAATTTGAGAGGCATGCCACATTTGTTTTAGGGTGGGCTCATGTCTAGGACAATAGCGGATCTCTTTTTCCTTTATTCTGCATTTTTACCAGTAAGTGGCCACTTCAAGCATTTACACCAACATCTCTAATAAAAACATACAAAACCTATATGTACCAGCCCTATTCAAATTGGTGAATTTGCCCCTAAGGTTTAAGGGTGAGATGACCTACCCATGGTAATAGATTCCTCACAATTCTTTAATGCTGATCATTTTTATTTAGAGGAAATACATTTATGAAACCATTATTCACTTAAGGTGGCCATAGACGCAAAGATCCACTCGTTTGGCAACATCGCCAAACGATTCGATTACGATGCGCAATGGGCTCCAGCGGGATCGGTCAGGTCAAAATCAAACTTGACTGATCAACCAAACGCCCGTTCTCCGCCGGGGGAAAGCTGTCTGCATACTCCACGCACGATCCTCAATTCGTACGATAGGATCTGTGTGTATATGGCCAGCTTAAAACGCCGCTTCAGAGAGAGAATTCACATACACGATTACTTTTACAGAAAACTATGAACCCTATTTGTTCTGAGCTTTAAGTAGCTTATCTGTGCCTTTGTACACTTTTGTATTGATTTATGCCTTTTTCAAATTTCTGTTCTTTTATGTGAAAGTGGGCCACACCCTGCCTTTTGTTATTGTAACTGGCACACTAATCTTCATGCAATACATTTACAGCAATTAAATCAGTAAATGTTCATTTCCGAAGAGAATCAACCTTGCATAACTTGTCAAACCTTGCTTCCCTGTAGATCAACAGCATACAACTTTAACCCCAAGCCAGCCAATCCCAGTTTCCTGAGCCACTCCCTAGTAGAACTGCTGAATCAGGTCAGCCCAACTTTCAAGAAGAATTTTGCAGCCCTTCAGAAAAAACGGTAAATCTTGTTCGGTTTAACTTTGAGCGCAGTATATCAGTGGAAAATATGAATGGGCATAGTGTTTTCCTCTTCTGTTTTTTAAACTGATTACACCATTTTCTTTTATGGCACAAGTGTGTAGCTACAGGTACAAATGCAAATCAATCAAAGGACAAACAAATGTATATTATCAGGATGCTTATACTTCAAACATTAAAACAAAATATGCTATTGATAGGTAAGAGTTGTGGTCAAACTCATTTCCTTATTCAGTAAACTTATTAGGGAGTATAGCTCATTGTGTGAATAGAACATTTCATCCATGATTATTATAGCAATAAAGTTAGCTGTTGCCATCTTTTCTGTATTTTTGATGGTGACCGTGCTGATTATTATTTTCATATGATAATACTTTCAGATATAGTTTTCTACATGAGGAGCATTGTACAGTCAACAATGCAGTTGTATATGCTTTTTACATCTTTAACTGCTTTGGCCAAGGTCGGAATGTAAAGTGCAACTATGTTTCAAAGTGGCAGAGCTTTTCTTACAGCATTTTGCACTGGACAGTATGCAAACTTGGATGAGAGGGGTGCTTAAAAGGGACCTGTCACCCAGACGAACAAACTGTATGATAAAAGTCCTTTTCACTTTAAACACAAAACCCACGTCTTTTTTTTTTTTTTATTAAAAGCATCCTTACTTGTTATTTTTTTTTATTAAAAGCATCCTTACTTGTTAAAAAAATCTTAGTTGTCAATGATACTCATATATTGCCTCAGGCATAGAGATCACTTTTAGTTTCTGCACTTTTTTTTTAAATTCATGCACGGTTTATTGAAGTCATGTTAGAATACAGTCAAAACATTTAGCTGTAATGTTTCTGACATCATACACTGATGATACCATTTCAAGGGCCCCAGGTTTCTCAGATAGATGAGGGTGTCATCAGCATAGAGCTGTATATGCTCCTCTCTATTCCCCAGCCTCTAACCGGTAAAGTCTTGAGTGCTCTCTGACTGCTTGAGCAAATGGCTCCATTGCTAGGATGAAAAGGAGAGGGGACAGCAGGCAGCCTTGCTTCGTGCCCCTTTTGAGTGTAAACTGTTTGGAGCCAGAGCCATTTTTAGTATAGTGGCCTTAGGGGAGTGATACATAAGTTGAATCCATTTATAATAGCAGGGGCCAAAATTAAAGCGTTCTAAAACTGACCATAATTAAGGCCATTCGACTGCATCAAATGCTTTTGGTATGTCTAAAGCGGCAACAGTTTTCCGAGCAGAGTCGTGTTTAGTGGCGAGGTTTAAGTAAATAAGAAAAAAGGCAATGGCACACTGGGCACGATCAAGCAGGGTAAACCCTTGCAGAGATTTATTTGCACACGATGCAACGTTTCGGGGTGGTCCCCTTTGTCAAGCATCCCCTGCTTGACAAAGGGGACCACCCCGAAACGTTGCATCGTGTGCAAATAAATCTCTGCAAGGGTTTACCCTGCTTGATCGTGCCCAGTGTGCCATTGCCTTTTTTCTTATGCCATTGGTTTGGGGGGGTGCCGATCCCTCCTGGTATTTGAGCACCTGGCAGAGTTCCTGAAGGCCAGGGTGTGCGAGGTGAATCCCTCTTGTTTCTGGAGGTTTAAGTAAAGTCTTCTGATGTTAAGGGCTGTTGCTTTACCTGGCATGAAGCCAGTTTGGTCCTCGGATACCAACGTGAGGATGACCTTTCTTATTCTCTGATCTAAACTTTTTGCCAATATTTTAATATCAGTTGACAACAGGGAGATAGAATGGTAGCGTCCAAGTGTCATATAGCGAAGGGAGGAGTTGTCCTTCTTGCATAGCGTGCTGTAACATTTGGAGGAGATATGGGCAAATGGTTTCTTTAAATCTTTTATAGAGTTCTATAGGGAGGCCGTCTGGGCCAGGATTTTTACAGGATGGAAAGGAGTCTATAGCTTCACGGAGCTCATTAAGGGTAAAGTCTGCTTCCAATAATTCCTTATGCTCCCTGGACAATTAGGGGAGCCTAAGGCTTCTTAGACACCCCTCCCATTCTTCTGCACTCGCAACAATTTTAGATTCATTTAGATCAGTGTAGTACTTAGTCAGAATTGCCACTATTGATTCAGGCTGTCTGTGTCTGACCCCTTGCTGGTCTATTAATTCTGTTATTACTGGAGGGGAGTTTTCTGCTCTGGACACATAAGCTAAAAGCTTACCAAACTCTTTCACCTTGTTCAAAGAAGATGGCCTTAGTAAACAAAAGTTTACATTTAGCTTTTAGGGATAGATAGTTGGAATAGTTTGCTTAGGCTGTTTGGAGGTTTTGATAGTGTTGAGGTATAGGGTTTTGTACTACTTCCACCTTAGATTTAGCTACCTTATTGGCTAGTTGGTCCTCCTCCAGTTTTGAGTTGCGTTTAATGGCAGTAATTTCAGTATCTAATACCCCTCTAGTAAGGCTTCACCTACCGTTAATGGTTTGGCAGTATTTGCATTAATTCTTTCATGGTGGAAGCTATTTGCTCATCATTATCTATAATGTCCAGTCATGCATGGTTCAACGACCATCTCGACCATCTCCTGCCCATGTCAACAACCATCTCCTGCCCATGTTATTCAAGTGGCGAGGAGTAGAGCATGGTCAGAGATACCCCCGTGGTAAGTATACCATTTGATTTAGCCCCACCAAAAGGCCCCTAGAGAGGAACATAAAATCTATATGAGATAACGTTAAGTGTGAGGTGGAGAAAAGAATATTGAAGGTCTGTGGGGTGAGAGTGTCTCCAACCCTCTACGAGCCCCATTGCTTCAGTTAAGCTTAGCGGACGGATTAGTGGACGGGGCCTGCGGGGGTCTTCTATGCAGTCTGTCCAATTGTGGGTGGAAGACGTTTTCAAATCCCCTGCGCATATTATTTGTGCATGGGGACGGTGGGTTATAAAGGAAAGTAACTGGTGAACTGTGTCATCTGAATATGGCGGGGGGATATACGTTAGCAGTATCATCAGTATACATTCGGAAGCTTGGCAATCGGGTCTAGCGGGACCTCCTGGAGGTGCAGGCCGCATTGGAATCCTGTGAGCCCTTTCAATGGTAAAGGTAGGAGACAAATTTGACTCACCCAATGCTGTTTTGAGCCATTGTTCCAAAAACGTATTGTGCCTTCCACGCATTTGGGAAACCACACAAATCGCAGGTTATTCCTTCTCATCCTGTTCTCCAAATCATTAGCTTTTTGTTGGCAGTCTAACAGGGTGCATATCTTGCACCGATCCAGCTACAGGTCTCATTGTAATCTCCATTGTGCTCACCCTGTTTTCCAGCTCACCTATATGTTCGTGGAATTTTTGCATGTCCTGTCTGATAATGGACAGGTCTATTTCTATCTCCTCTGTCCTGGTGTTTTATGATGCTGGTACGTGCCTCTTTAGATGCGTGAATCTCTTGTAGAACTATTGTTAACATGTATTTATATAGCGCCAACATATTTCGCAGAGATCTGTAGAATGTCTTGTAAAGTCGTCTCTGGACGGGGCAGGTGAAGTTGGCGGGGACACAGGCTCCAATGGAGGCAGACTCGCCGCCATTTTGGGATTCTCTGCTCCCCCTCGTGTGCTTCTCAAGTCTGGATGCTACTTCTGAGGCGTGTTTCTGCGCTCTGTTTTGTCCCATTATCATCCTCTGCAGTAGTGGGTCCCAACTCAAACTGTGCATCCATAATTGTGTCTGTAAAATGTGTTATAGTCAGGATATTGTACCTGGGTGACGGAGCTATCCGAAAGTGTGTCTACTCACATTGGCAGCAAGGCCAAAGTGCATTTTTGCACTTTCCAGATATCCCTGCACACCCCATATGCTCCCTCCCTCCTCATTGTCTGTATATAATAGTGTAGACTTAACATGGGCCCATTCATCAGGTTTTGGGATGATACAAAGCTTGCTTTGATAACAGTTTCCAAAAAGGCGTCTGCCTATTAGCTTGAACTGGGATCAATATTTTATGTACAATACCTGATTTATGGGTACAATGGCTCATTGCCTTCCTTTGTTCTGTCTGAATTATGAGAAGGAGCAGATTTAAGCTACAGTATGCAAGGGAGATAATGAGGTTCAGAATCTCCACAGGATACAAACTGACAGGGACTATCCTGTGTTTAAAGCCATGAATGCCTCATTATTTCTCTGAAAGAAAGGGATGTAACCATCAGTAGCAAAGTGTGAGCATTGTTTGGCTTTTTTTCCCCCTTACCATAAAATATTTTGTTGAAAAAAAATCTCTGGGCAATGTGATAGAACAATATCCGTTTGCTTTGTTATTAAAATGTGTTTTATTGGAGAGAATTTAAAGTGTCAGACTGGTTTAATGCAGAGATAGCATATAATATTTTATATGTGACTAATGAATATTTCATGTGTGCGTTTGATATTGTCCTTGTAATATTACAAGGATTTTATCATTCATTGCCAAACATTTTTAAAAGTGCTGAGTAGCAGTGGTTTTCACCAGGCTTTTATTTCTCATATTCGTTCTGTAAATCTGATCTACCAAATTGGGCAATGTCACTTTTCAAGTCTAATCAATCATAATTTTAGGGTTAGGTTCTATGTAATATTCATTGCTTAATGGACACCTATAATTCATTTCAAGATTGAATAATAAAATTGTCCCTTTTTGAGAAATTGATTTGAAAAGATGTCTTTAAAAGGGTGGTTCACGTTCATATTAAAATTTGTATGTGGCTTTCTCTGCACTAAAAAAAACCCTTTTCCAACATGTGCATTACCAGAAATAGATGGCATAGGAATTATCCACCTGTAATTATTCAATGGATTCAGGTTGATATCTCCTAATCCAATTATTTTTGGTAATGTGTATATATATTGTAAAAATGCTTGTTTAGTGCAGAGAAAGCCACATACAAATTTTATTATGAAGGTGAGTCACCCCTTAGCACTTCCCCAATGCTTAAAAAACAGCATATATTAAAACTTAACTCTTACACTGCAAATATCTAATTGGTTGCAGTAGTAAAATGTGCCCCATGAATCTATGTATCCTCCATAATCATATGTTATACATCTAACTGTAAATATTACACCCTACCCTACTCTTAACCTCATATTTTATAGGGTTCAGCGCCATCCATTTGAGCGGATTGCTACCCCTTTCCAGCTGTACAGTTGGACTGCACCCCAAGTGGAGCATGCCATGGATTGTGTTAGAGCAGAGGATGCATACACATCCCGTCTTGGATACGAAGAGCACATTCCTGGTCAGGTAAAGAGATAAAAGTTTTTGCTTTTATTATGACATACAGTCTGTGCAAGACATACCGTCTGTTTTTACATTTGAAAAGTAAATCTGGCTTACATGTATAATTGTGTGATCATGTAGGAAAAAGACCATAGTAGGGTTTGTAAACATGCAGACATTTGGTAGCATCTGGAGAATGGTATCATCCCTGCTTTAAAGGACCCATTGTATTCTACAGAACCTATATGTTATCTACTATGTCATCTTTACAGTTTCTCCTTTTTCAGCTTGAATGGCTTAAAGGAAAAATATGCCCCCAAAATTAATACTTAATTAACAGATAGTTTATATCCTATTAAGTGGCATATTAAAAAAAAATCTTACCAAACTGGTCTATATATTTAAGTAAATATTGCCCTTTTAGATCTCTTGCCTTGAACCCCCATTTTGTCATGGTCTGTGTGCTGCCTCAGAGATCACCTGACCAGAAATACTACAGCTATAACTGTAACAGGAAGAAGTGTTGAAGCAAAAGACACAACTCTGTCTGTTAATTGGCTCATGTGACCTAAGAAGTATAGTTTGTCTGGTTTGTTTGTGTGCACAGTGAATCGTACAATTCCAGGGGGCGGTCCTTATTTTTTTAAAATGGCAATTTTCTATTTATGATTACCCAATGGCACATACTACTAGAAAAGTTTATTATGAAAATGGTTTGTTTACATGAAGCAGGGTTTTACATATGAGCTGTTTTATGCAATATCTTTTTATAGAGACCTACATTGTTTGAGGTATAGTTTTCCTTTAAAAGTAGAAGACGTTATAGGTTGCTCATGTTAACATTTTTAGAAAAGTGAAGGGTTCTGTATTACAGGTAGAATTAGAAGATGAGCAGAACAATTTTCCTCCCTCTGTTTACTTCTTAGATGAAAGCTGATTAATAAGGGGTGTAGATATGATAGCAATGACTGTAAATGCGACCCGCTGCTGGAGTTTTTATGGTGCCAGATAAATCTGTATTTTGAAATTATGAGGTCAAATGTTAAACCCCACTTGTAGTAATACGAGTATATAAAATGCATTAGATTAAATTGGGAGCACACCCCACACTCAAGATGCTCTTAAAGGGAGGTGCAGACTCCCTAAAATGTTTACTGTGGTTTATTGGCAAAAAAAAAGAATTAAGTTTGTTGCTGTAAATAAGTGATTTTACTTCCTATTTCTCTCTGCATGCTTACTGCTTTTCTATGACACTGTTGTTTTATTGTATAGTTTTATTGTATTTTATTACAGACAAGAGACTGGAATGAAGAGCTACAAACTACGAGGGAATTAACTCGAAAAAATTTGCCAGAAAGATTGCTGCGTGAGAGAGCTATTTTTAAGGTAAAATATGTTACTAAATCTTATTACCAAGACGGCATTATTACTACAGTGGAACCTCAATTTTACATCCCCTGATTTTAAGTTTTCCCTCATTTTACATTGTTGTTTTGTGGTCCCACCTCTATATCATGCATAATACATTTCCCTGATTTTACACCATTTTTTTCTGGTTCCCTGAAAAACGTAAAATGGGGGTTCTACTGTATTACAAATATATGATTAACCAGATGGGACTGCCTTTCCTATCAGATTCATCATTGCAATGTCACTACTACCCAGACTATCGGATGCATTTGTTTATGTGCAGCAACTGTACAGTATCTCCTAGAAGGGGTTGAGGCCTCTTTATATAAATCAGTTTTGTTTTTAGCACAAATTCTGTTTGTCTTTTATAGGGAGTGATGCATGTCTTCTAAGCACCAGAAAGGATTGGAAATATGATATATGACTCTAAAACCTTTAAAGACAGCAGTTACAACAGCACCCATAGTGACTATAAATAAATAGGTTCACATACTGCAAAGTAATATCAAATTGCTGCTTTTGATTAGGATCATCCAATGCAAATAAACAGAAAAAAGCTTGACATTGACTTATAAGCATATAAGTCAATGTTCTCATAAAAGAATGCAGTGTCTTTTTCTTTGTATTGTTTTGTGTCTGCCTTAAATGGGCACCATTGATCTACGCTGGCACTTTACCTGTGGCCATAAAAAGGGAGTGATCTCGTGAGTCAGCAGCTAAGAAAGTGAGTGGGGGAGAAATTGTGTAATTTCATGATGTATTTAAAGTGTTGGTTCACCTTTATGTTAACTTCTAGTATGTTATACTAACTTTTCAAGTGGTTTTCATTATTTATTTGTCATAGTTTTTGTTTTCCTCCATCTTCTTTCAAATGGGGGTCACTGAACCCCATTTAAAAACAAATACTCTACAAATGTATCGTTATTGCTACTTTGTATTACTCATTTTTGTATTCAGGCCCTCTCCTATTCAAATTCCAGTTTCTTATTCAAATCAATGCATGGTTGCTAGGGTAATTTGGATCCTAGCAACCAGATAGTAAACTGGAAAGATGCTGACTAAAAAGCTAAATAACTCACAAACTACAAATAATAAAAAATGAAAACTAATTTCAAATTGTCTCAGAATATCACTCCCTACATCACGCCATAGTTCATTCAAAGGTGGACAACCCCTTTATTAGTTAGTATTTAATGATACCATTCTTAAAATAAGGTTATTTGTGTCTGTTGTCTGTTTGTGGTGGTAGATTTAGAAGAATTGTTGATTACTACTTATTTCTCCTTTTAGGTCCACAGTGACTTTACAGCAGCTGCTACAAGAGGCGCCATGGCAGTTATTGATGGAAATGTCATGGCAATCAACCCCAGTGAAGAGACAAAGATGCAAATGTTTATATGGAACAATATCTTCTTTAGCTTGGGTTTTGATGTCCGAGATCACTACAAGGATTTTGGAGGGGACAGCGCTGCCTATGTGTCGCCCACAAATGATCTAAATGGGGTACGGGCATATAATGCAGTGGATGTGGAAGGACTGTACACTTTGGGGACAGTGGTGGTGGATTACCGAGGTTACAGGATCACTGCTCAGTCCATTATTCCTGGGATATTAGAGCGGGAACAAGAGCAAAGTGTAATTTATGGGTCCATAGACTTTGGTAAGACAGTAGTGTCCCATCCAAAGTACTTGGAACTGCTTGAGAAGACAAGCCGTCCCCTGAAGATAATGAAACACAAAGTTCTAATTGACAAAGATGATGAAGTGGAGCTTTGTTCCTCTGTGGAGTGCAAGGGTATCATTGGAAATGATGGGCGTCATTACATTTTGGATTTGCTACGCACCTTCCCCCCAGACCTCAATTTCCTACCGGTTGAAGGTGAGACTATGCCAGAGGAATGTACAAAAATGGGATTTCCAAAAGAGCACAGACACAAGCTGTGCTGTCTACGTCAAGAGCTGGTGGATGCTTTTGTGGAGCACAGGTATAGTTGCTGATCACATATCAACATTGTTGTGTTGAAGTTATAATCTCACTAACGAATATGTTTGCACAGTACTTTTTTTTTTTTTTTTTTTTATAAAATAACTAATCTACCTTCAGTACATCTGAGCATTGAGATGAGGTTTAATTCCTTGGTCTCTACTGAAGGATACATTCAAGAAATTGAACTTTCTTTAGGTAAAAAAAAAGAATCCGTTCTCTCCCTTGGATTAAGGGAGAATGGAATGAAAAGATAGCCCACCTTGAGATGAAATTCATAGGCCCTCCTATACTGGGATGTCTGCTTTACAAGTAAACATGTTGCACTCAAAGATGGCAACACAAGATGGCTCTATTCTGTGTTATGTAAGAGTTATAAAAGGAAGAGCTAATAATATAATTGTCATGTAAAATGACTATATGCCCAGTAGCACAATAACTCTGGTATAAGCAAGAGATGTTGATGTATAAGTTGCAAATGACTGCAACACTGTAGCACATATGAAAAGTATGTAGAGCCACAAACACATGATAATTGCTTACTGAAGGAGACCAAAAGCCATAGCATAAAGTACAAGTCACATGTTTAAACAATACTATATGCAAAAATTCCAACATGCAATGAAAGGTGATCATGGAACTTATCACTTCCCTACATTTATATTACATTACTCTATTACATTGTTACACATTACATTGGGTTTTGAGCAATACCTTTTACAGTGAACTTGGACAGAACAAACTTGTAGTCAACTAGGGCATAAGAATAACTACTGAGACTAATCGGAAGATTACAATTTTAACGATTCAGGTTGCCTAGAACCCACAGCAAAATGATAAATAAAATATGCCAAACCTGCCTGTATGTTAACAGATCCAGCTTAAAGCTATTCTGAATGGATCTCATGATTTGTTTTTTTCTTTGTATTTTTACTTTTATATTTTGTAAGAGGGGTTAGTATCTCTGTATGCAAATACACCATGTGTATATTTCTATAATGTGTTGGTTATACCTGCATTCTTTGTCCCTCATAATTTCACTTAAAATTGCCTTTAACAATGGGCAAGATATTTGTTGCAAACAATATGCTGTTTCTTTGATGTATTGCTCTATGTAGACATATTTGAACAAATATGTTCTTGATAGGGATGCACCGAATCCAGGATTCGTTTGGGATTTGGCCAGGATTCGGATTCAGCAGAATCCTTCTGCCCAGCCAAACCGAATTTGCATATGCAAATTAGAGGCAGGGAGGGAAATTACGTGACTTTTTGTCAGAAAACTAGGAAGTAAAAAATGTTTTCCCGTTCCTAATTCGCATATGCAAATTAGGATTCGGTTCGGTATTCGGCTGAATCTTTCACAAAGGATTTGGGGGTTCGGCCGAATCCAAAAAAGTGGATTCGGTGCATCCCTAGTTCTTAAGTTTGTTAAGTTCAATAGAACTATGTGGTATAAAACTGGCTAAACTTAGCTTTGCCCTGGGATTGTAGCTAGGTAGTTATTTCTGGCGGTTTGTATACATTACCATTACTGGTTCAGCTTGTTTAGGTACTGTAGATGTGCCCTGTGGTATACCACACAGCCCATAGCTACTTGTGAGCTCATTATATTTCTTCCATTGTTATTTGTACTGTATTGCCATGATAAGGCAAACCTGCATCCTTTATGGCCATATGTTCTTTTTTTTTGAAGTATGTGGAGAAAGTTTTTGCAGAAGTACATCCAAGTACAATATATCAGCCCTTGGAGCCCTCATCTCTTCTGGGTTCTCTAAGTTTCTACAGTCAGTACAGTTAGATTAAAAATTGCCCCAAGAAGCTGCTGGTGTATTAAAATTAAGTAACATTTATCCGAAAGGTGTGTGTATCAGGTCCCGGGTGCTTCTTCAAGAGAAAGCATATTGAATCGTCAAGAGCACTCACGGGTATTGTGATAAACAGTTTTTATTGGAGTATTACAATCTACCCCACATAGATGTGGGGTAGATTGTAATACTCCAATAAAAAACTGTTTATCACTATACCCGTGAGTGCTCTTGACGATTCAAAATATATATATATATATATATATATATATATATATATATATATATATATATATATATATATATATATATATATATATATATATATATATATATACACACACACACACCAGTAAACCCTTAAAGTAATGCTGCTCTGAGTCCTCTGTCAAAAGAAACACAGCATTTCTTTCCTTCTATTGTGTATAAATGGGCTTCTGTATCAGAATTCCTGTTTTCAGCTTAAACCTTCAGGGCTGGGGCTTGAGCATGCTCAATTTGCTCCTCTCACCCTCCCTGCTGTAATCTGAGCCCAGAGCAGGGATAGATTCAGGCTATTAGCTTGCCTGAGTCTCTCCCTGCTCACTCATAGCTTTGGTGTAGATTATAGCAGGGAGAGGGAGAGAGGAGCAAACTGAGCATGCTCATGCCCTAGTCCTGGAAGTCTGATACAAAAGCCCATGTGTACATAATAGAAGGAAAGAAATGTGGTGTTTCTATTGACAGAGGACTCTGATCAATGTTACTTTATATGTGTAAATGTGTACAGGACCATAGAATGTTAGCTCCACTGATGAATGCTGTTGCTGTTTGTAAAGTGCTGCAAATATGTTTGTTTTATATAAAGAATAATTATAAAACCAAATTGTAATTAATACAAACTCCACTTCAAAATCAAACTCTACAAAGAGCAAAACTGTTATGGTATTGCTCTTCATGTACACCGCTTATCTGATCCTCAGATACCTCCTGTTCATGAAGTTGGCTGCCATGCATCTAATGCAGCAAAAAGCAACCATTCAGGACACGCTGGCAGTTGATGCTCCCACTGCCTCATCTGATTCCACGGAGAAGGGTGATCAGCCGGAAGGAAATGGTCAGTCTGAAGAAAAGGAAGACCTGGATGTGGATGGAGAGGCTCAGCTGAAGGAGCTGGAAGAGACCATGGCAGCCCACAAAGAAAAGGGTATTCTATACTGATATTTTTACAGTGGTTATATCTAGTAGTACAAGTATGGGATCCCTTATCTGGAAACCAGTTATCCAGAAAGTTCCAAATTACAGGAAGGCCTACTCCTATAGAGCCAATTTGAAGCAAATGTTTAAAGTTTTTAAAAATGTATTTTTTTCTGTAATAAAAGAATACTTGACTTGATGGTAACTAAGCTGCATGAATCCATATTGCTGGCAAAACCATGCTTTAGGGTTTCTGTACCAGATCTCAAGCATCCTGGATAATAGATCCTATACTTGTATTTGTGCCTATGGATGTTTGAAAGAACAAAACCTAATTTTACGTGTGTTTTTATTAGGTATGCACCGAATGCAGGATTCTGCCTTTTTCAGCAGGATTCGGATTCAGCCGAATCCTTGTGGATTATTGAACCAAATCTGAATCCTAATTTGCATATGTAAATTAGGTGTGGGAAGGGAAATTTGACTTTTTGTCACAAAACAAGGACGTAAAAACATTTTTTCCCATCTTTTCCTTTACCACCCCTAATTTGCATCTGCAAATTAGGACTCAGTTCGGTATTTGGCCGAATCTTTCACAAAAGATTCAGGGATTCGGCCGAAGTGGATTCTGTGCATCCCTAGTTTTTATTGCACACCAGACACATCTCTGTAGAAAAAAAAAGTGGATCAGTCCATAGCACAATACCATTGGCAGATCTACCTTCAATGATGAATGGATGCACCACAGGACTTTCTTGTGGTTTTCTGCAATATTTACTCTAGGCCTAGATTTGCTATTGTGATACTAAGGTATGAGGAGGATTGGGGTCCGGCTATAATGAAAAATCGACAGCGGGATGGCACTTGCAATGCTTCGTTTTCCGAAGTTGACCGAAAGTTTCCTCTTGAGGCAACTTTGGGTGACTTCGAAAAACGAATCGCCGCAAGTGCCATCCCGCTGGCATTTTCATTATAGCCGGTGGGAAGGAAGGGGAAGGCAGTTCGGGGAGATTGTCGCCCCGAAGAAGAGGAGATTTGTCACCAGGGCGACAAATCTGCCGTGTGCCCTACCCTTAAGGGGTCCAAACCATCTACTATCTTTTTATCTTCCAAGTAAACAAACATATTTGGGAAGTTTACATGTTATCAATTTTCCAAACAGTGGATGCCAAAAGCAAAGAGGTGATTCTGAAGGCTTGCCAGGCAGTCGGCTCCATAAGTGATTCATCTTTCGACATACGATTCAACCCAGACATCTTTTCACCAGGTACAAAAACATTCATGTTGGTAAAACTGGTAACGTTTTTGCTTTCCATCTTTGCTGGTAGTAAAATAAAAAGTCACATACAGATGCCTAGATGCCCAAATAACTTTGTCTTTGTACATAAGTTTAAAGTAGGGAAAACACGTGATTCAGTAAATTATCATGATCATCATCTATTTATATAGCGCTGTCAAGATACGCAGTGCTTTAAATTAGCCTGTAACCCATATAAATGCAATATTATTTCCACTGAGTTGCTCATATTACCTAGTTTAGTGTTCTTTTGTGTGTAACACCCATAGTTAATTCAGTATATGAAACCCAATATTTTGCAGGCTGTTTAGAGATCATGGCATCCATACTAATAGTTAATTAGGATAACAAAGATTTAATTGCACTTATAAAAAGAAGGAAGTAGGGTTAATTCTTACTTTATTTTGGGCACAGAACATTCTTCCCTGCCCATTTGTTATGCATATGCTTGTGGAAGCCCACTAGCTACCTCCTGAATCATTTTTTTAAAACTCAGACTAATTTAATTTGGGTCCTGGTGGATAAGTGCGGTAGTGCACTCAACTAGGGAGTTATTCCTTCTGTGTGTCCCTTACTTGACATGTATATCCATTCTGTCTTTGTGTAGGTGTGCTTTTCCCAAATGAGTATCTGGAAGAAGTGCAGAATCAGAAGCAACTGTTGAAAGATGCAGCAGCCTTTGTCTTAACGTGCCAGATTCCATGTTTGGTAAAAAATTCATTATATGAAGGAAAGAATAAATACACTTGTGCAGTGCAAGGGCAGCTATCACCTGCCGGTAACCTGTGGCAGCACTGGGTGCTTTTGATCGATTGCTTTATGTTCACAGTAACCCCTTTAGCTGTATAATGTTTTTGTTAGATGTAGTTCACCAGCACCTGCAGATATATGGGTTGAAGACATTTGATCTAGGTCTCTGTACTTACCTTAAAGGAGAAGGAAAGGTTAAAACTAAGTAAGCCTTATCAGAAAGGTCCATCTAAATATACCAGTAAACCCCAAAAGTAGTGCTGTCACACCATGTTAATACTGCAGCTCCTATCCTAAACAAGCAGAGAGTTTCTAGAGCTTTTTACTCAGGTATGGTAAAACATTATACAGAATAAATATAGCATTCTAGCTTGCACTATTGCAGCTAATCTATCGGCAATAAAATGCCTCCGTAGCTTTCCTTCTCCTTTAAGGGTCATTAAGAGTACCAACTTTCTCCTTTTAATGGTTCAATAGTCTATATGGAAACCTAATAGTTGATTCTTCACTCACAGAACAGAATTTTCCTCTAAAATCTCAATTGGCTTTGTGTGTTTCTTTTGTCAATAAACCTAAAAACCTTTCTACAGATCAAAGACTGTCTTGACCACAGTGTTGTGCCAATGGATGGAACCACCCTGGCTGAAGCAATGCACCAGAGAGGCATAAATATGCGCTATTTGGGGAAGGTTATTGATGTTGTCAAGAAATTCCCTGTGCCATCACAGCTGGACCATATCCATGTAAGTAGGCTTGAATTTCCTTCACTATAATGTGATATGCTGAAGAACTGCCTTTCTGTGAGTGGACACGCATGGCTCATACACCCAGGAGTTTTTTTTATCAGCGTATGTTTTTGGTAGGATGAAAATATTTACATGGAAATGGTTCACACAATGTTGCTTCGTAAGCATACATAATAATCCCTAAATAATATCTATCCTAACCATAGGCATCCACAGGCTTACATCCTAAGCACCCCTTCAAATAATGGACCATCCCAATGCCTGTTCTATTGCTCAGAGCAGCAGTGCGAGTTTAGCTGCGCCCCTTCCCTATGTGAGATGCTTTCTTCTCCTCAACTGTGTGCATGGAATGAGAGAATCAGAGTAGAGAATCTTTTACTGGTGAAGCAGCTTCTTTCCCAGGGCAGATGTGTGTGAATCCGTTGTGTTAAGCTTTGAGTGTGAATACCAGTGTATATGTGTGTGTCAATGCCTGTGTATATTTGTGTGTGTATCTGTGTGTAAAATTAACTGTTAGTGTTAATGTGTGTAAGAAGGTCTGACAAACCCTGTGTGTGAGTTACTATGTGTATAGAAACTATAATGAACCTGTGTATAGCTGTGTAAATACATTCACTATTGAATCTTATAGGTACAGGTTGGCTGTAGGTTTTGCCTATAACCATTCTCTCAGTGCATTTGCCACAAAGCACATTAACCCCTACAGTTCCTTGCCCTGCTGCTCCATTGCATTCTCCTCCTATCCATGGCCTCACTCTATTCACTGTCCCCTTTTACCCTTTCCCTTCTCATTCTGCTGAGTTACCCCCATACTCACCTCTCCGTCTCTAATAACTCTCTGCCTCATTCTATATATTTGTTTAGATTGAAACACATCTATAATATTATCATATATATTTTTGCACTGCATCCCCCTCTCCTGCTCCTGTCCTGTATCCACCTCATTGTTTCTTTTTGGATGACTTTTATCTTTTAACCCTTCTGCCACTCTGGGAACAAATTGGCTTTCCCCTAGACTGAAATAGATTCTATGCTAGTGACATTTTGTTGTGCACAGCCTCTTCCTGCTGTTGTTATTCTACTTTATGTATAGTAGAACCCCCATGTACCATTTTCAAGGGCACCATAAAAATGGTGTAAATTTAAGGGAATTTATTATGCATCATATATTGGTGGGACCACAAAAATGGTATAAAATATGGAAAAACTTAAAATGAGGGTATGTAAAATGAAGGCTTCACTGTACGTATCCAGCAGTAACTAGAACTCTAGAGGGAATAACATTCTCCAAACCTATGGCTAGTAATTGTGCTAAGAAAGTAGAAAATACCAAGTACTGTCCTGGCAAACAAGGAGATTGTGCCACTAATATAATGGCAATGCTATACATGTGCAACAGTTACTATTTTATATATTTATAGAAAAGCTGATGATAGGTCTGTGTGGAAACTAAAATATGAGCACAAGTAATTTGTATAATATGTTTTCTTCCTGTGCGCTAATCCCCAGTGCTCCAGACCTCATGAAGGAAATTTCTGCATACGCATTCATAAAGGGGAGGGGTCAGCTGTCATAGGGGTGCTCACTATGTAAATCCTACCCTGGAAAGGCAAGTATGTAACATCACTTAAATTGGCCCCTAAGTGTGATCTACTTGATCATGCGCCTTACAAAATACACTCTTATACTTCTGATTAAGAGGGCCCATTAGTGTTTGGACTGTATATATTTGCACAGACGGTTGTGCATAAATAAACACAACATTTCTTCATTCAAAGTTTATTGTTTAAAAGAAAAAAGTTTAGAAAAAGTTAATTCAGAGAACAGGAATGAGTTGTGGTGCAAATTGTCACAACTTGCCACGTGACCCAGCCACAGAGCCTTCATCATATTGAACATATTCCTTGTTTGGATGCCTCCTCTTCAATCTGTGTCTCTTGGGCATCTTAGTCGTTCAGCTCTTGGTTGTTCAGCTCTTGGTCATTCAGTTCTGTAAGATAATACCGTTAGGTAAGAATAAGTACAGTAGGATATTGGCAAAGCCCCAGAAGTTTATTTATCTTTATTTCTATCTTTGCCCATGTTCGGTCAATCAGTTGCTGAATACACTAATGACTTACTGCACATGTCCATAATACGTATGTAAAGTAACTTCTAAATTATATACAGTATATGTAAAGATTTATTAATAGATCATATTTTATTAGCAGTTGATTAAAGATTAACTTACCATTTATCTAAGGAAAACTTTCAGATGAGCTTTTTATTTGCATAATTTAAATTGTCAGGAAGTATACTCCATTCCTGTAGCTTCCAAAATGTTCTTTCTGCAGGTTATATTTCGCATTCCCTTTCATCTCATGAAATCCATCGGCCTGCAGGGTCTCTCCTCTTTACAGCATATGCATATTTCCATCAATCTGTTCTTCAGTGTGGAATTACTTTTTGGGAAATGCTGATATTACTCCCCTTTTAAAACACTTCATCAGGTGTTTCCTCATTAAACTATTGTTATACTTGCAGGAGACATTGCCATTGCTCAGTATCTCATAGGCATTAGCAATTGCATATACTACGCAGTCATTAGAATCCTCCGGTTGCTGATCTACCTTAAGATATTTTGCTGTTCTTAAAGGGTGAGGAACCACTTTGCCATAAATTAAGTTGATGTCCTTTTTGACTGTTTTTGAAATTTGACATGGACTGCTGTTAATAATCTCTATATAATCTGTTCTATAACAGGATATTAGGCAGTGATTTTTCTTGGTATCAGCATGAAATTGTACAGAGGGTCCAGACACAGGCTTGAAGTCCTTATAAGTCGATTGCATGCCATCAGTTTCAAATTGATATTTCAGAAGAGTTTGCGCAGCTTCTATTATTGCTCTGGACAAAGGGTGTTCTGGAGTTTTAAGTCTGAGTTTGTCAGACTGTCTTAGTTTCAGTTCAGGGATCCAAAACTTATTAATATTATCCTTTTTTTTCAAACGTTTCCTCTTCCCGTCGAGAGGTTTGTGGTAGTGCTCTTTATCTGCAGCTTGATCTTGGACCATTGTATTCAATATATTAATCGTTCCATCAATACTTTCCTCTTCTGTCTCAAGTTTACGCCTTTTGCCACTTTTACATTTGTCCAAACGTTTCCTCTTCCCGTCGAGAGGTTCGTGGTAGTGCTCTTTATCTGCAGCTTGATCTTGGACCATTGTATTCAATATATTAATCGTTCCATCAATACTTTCCTCTTCTGTGTCAGGTTTACGCCTTTTGCCACTTTTACATTTGTCCAAACGTTTCCTCTTCCCGTCGAGAGGTTCGTGGTAGTGCTCTTTATCTGCAGCTTGATCTTGGACCATTGTATTCAATATATTGGTTCTATTAATACGAGCCATGTGATTTTTATGTAATCAAATCAAATAAATGCTAAATATCAGTATAATCAGATGAAATTTCCTAGACGGTGAAATCAGCTAGAAAAAAATAGAAATAGAACAATAGAATAACTACCAGTTATAATGGTATGTACACAATATTTGTTTCTTAATAATACTAATAATAATAATAATAATATTAGATTTAATAAATCAAACAATTGTGGCATAACAAGGGGCAACATTTATGGCATAACATGGGACATTAATACCTATAAATAGCACATCGAAATCTGTTACGTTGAATTTATGGTAAAGTACAGTTTATGACAAAGTTTAAAACTTTTTGTGCTGTAAAATGCAATATAAACTTTATAAATATGCCTCTCAGAATAAAATGCATCTGTACTCACCGTTCGTCAGTCTAAGAATGAGGAGCTGCTGCCTGCAAAACTGTTATATCCAGTGGAGGCATTGTGATGTCATATGTCACATGTCACAGACAATGCATGTGCACGGCAACTCAATCAAATGTTTCTTCTGACTAAGTATCATGAAAACAAACATTTAATGTTAGTTTCATTTAACTAAATTAAGAAACTTGTTAAATGAAATGTAACAATTCTGGACTGTTTCTGGTATAATCAGTTTACTCTTCCCTCCCCAGCAATACTGAGCACCTTCTCTAGTTCATGCATCAAAGCTAACGGTCTTTCAAAATAACAGACACCAGCTCCTTCATTCACACGTTGTGTGTTTCTTTAAAGCTGCATTGATATCAATAACAGCGACTCAGTTGGATTTGTTGCTCAGCGCTAGTTGTGGGTAACACTGATGTGAAGCATTGCCTTTTTAATGTCCAGTCTACTTGATGGCTAAAGAGTGTAATTTGTGTAGGATCCACAAAAGAATGATTTTAAATTTGATTATGATGGGGTCTGCATTGTTATTTCTGAAGGGCTATTTGTTAATTTTAGGCTTTATTAAATTTAGAATCAAAACCTTTCAGCCCAGTTAAAAAAAAAATAAAGGGGTTGTTCCCCTTTAGTATGATGTAGTGAGTGATATTCTGAGACAGTTTGCAGTTGGTTTACATTTTTTATTATTTGTTGTTTTGGAGTTAATCTTTCTATTCAGCACTCCAGTTTACATTTTCTAGGGTCTAAGTTATCCTAGCAAAGCGTGTACTGATTAGAATAAGAGTCTGAAATATGGGTATGAGAGGGCCTGAATAGAAAGAGGAGTAATAAAAAGTAGCAATAACTAAATTTGTAGCCTAAAGGTGGCCATACATGGGCAGATTCAAGCTGCCAATATCGGTCCTTTAGAAAGATTCGCAGCTTATCTGCCCATGTGTGGGGGCTCCGACGGCTTCAACTGATCGATATCAGGTCAAAAATCGTCCACATATCGATCGGTCAAGTTTGATTTTTTTTGGTACGATACAGGACCGCATCGGCTAGTTGATGCGGTCCTGCGACCAAGCTGAGCCCATTCGTAGTATCGTAATCCGATCGTTCTGCCTCATCCGATATCGTCCAGCTGTTAGTTGGCATATCGGGTCAAGATCTGATCGTTTGTCGACTTTGCCAAACAAGCAGATCTTATAGTGTATGGCCACCTTTACAGAGCATTTGTGTTTAGATTGGGTCAGTGACCCCCATTTGAAAGCTGGAAGGCAAATATTGTTATAAAAAAGAATATAAACTAAACTAAATAATGAATAGCAATTGAAAATTGCATAGAATTAGCCATTCTCTAACAAAAAGTTACCTTAAAAATGAACCACCCCTTTATGGTGAAATTGCAGTACAATTTAAAATGAATACCATACCTGATCAGCCAAAGGAACATAATGACTGATCACATCTGGTGCCTGTGAAGGTTTGATCATTACCTGCACAGGCTCCGAATATTCTATTGGTAAAGCTGGACAAACCAGCAAGAAATTTAGCCAGTTGCGTAACTAGAGATCTGCAGACCTGGGTGCAGCATGTGGACCTCCCCTGCCCTGCCGCCTGTGATAACACCTATTGCGACTCTGCCAGGCCCCAAGGGGGTGTGGGCCCGGGAGCGATCTCACCCACGATGGTTACGCCACTGTATTTTGCATAGGAGGCAGGTGAAGTTTTTGTTTGGCAGAGGATACAAACACAAAGGTTTCCATTAGAGATCCTTTAATTATATAGGAATATATAGCAGTTGGTTTATTTTGAGGGAGGATGAGCCTCCCTTAACTTTAATTATGATACAGTCTGATAACCAGGAATTAAGCCTACAGCAGAACCCCGATTTTACTTTTTCCAGGGAGCGGAATCAAAAAAGCGTAAATTCCAGGGAAGTGTGAAAATCTGGGTACAAAAAATATCAGGGGTTCTACTGTAACATGTATTTTATCACACTTACTATTTCTCTTGATACTATTTAGCATTTATCCATTTATATATTTTATACTTTTTTGCTTGATGGCTATTGTCTAATAAAGTGACACATCATTGTATTCAACTTTTTTTTTTATAAAAATGTGTTCCTTGGTCAGGGTTTTAAGGTACCAGTGGGCCCAGGGCAAAGATTACATTGGTGAGTCCTGCAGGAACCCTAAGGAATGTGTGGCAGTACCTTCAAATATAATAAGGCAGGCAGTAAAGTAAGCAACCAAGAAATTCATTTTGTGCTCAATGATTGTGGAAAACATACAATCATGGATTAATGGGGGAATGTAATAAAAGTTGCAAAGAGCAAAATAATTTGCATAAAAAAGAATACAAATTCACTTCTTGCAATGTAATACTCTTCCTTAAACTGTTCCACTTCGAATTTTATTTGCGCATTGCTCATTTTAATTGTGCATTGCCTGCTTTTAAGACGTTCTGGAATGTCATAATCATTTGGAGCAAAACATACGGTACCAACTTTTTCAGTAGAAAGTTTTATTACATTTACTGCGCACTGGCGCAAACTATAAAATTTGCAAACCTTCTTCCCGGAAGAGGTGGCTAAACGGTTTTCGGGTTCACAAAATCAATATCAAATTCGCGCAAAGACAAATTTTTTCACACAACGGCATTACTGTTCGCATTGCAAATATTTTTTTAGTTACCAACTTTTATTACATTCCCTCAATTGTCTTTTATTAGAAAGTGTGACATGAACTCATGTGGGAGCAACATCCCCTTCTGTTCCCTGCATAAGGTTTGTGAACGTTCTTACAAATGCATTGTGCCATTGGCCCAGCATCACAGTTTAGTAAACATGGATGCTGGATGAATTTCAGTTATACAAATTGGCAACATTAATGAGAAATCTTATAGACAACTTTTTAAACAACTAAGCAAATGTTTTAAAAACTATTGGCGAAAGTTATAAGAAATAGGAAAGTGAGGATGGTGCTGTATACTTGCTGAATTTACTATTGAACATCAGTATTTGTTTGTAATCTGCATGTTTGATGCATCACAGTGCTTTGAAATATGCTGGCACTTTTTAAGCATATCATTCTTTTTATTAGTAATAGGGATGCCACGAATCTAGGATTCGTTTTAGGATTTGGCTAGCATTCTGCCTTTTTCAGCAGGATTCTGAGTCAACCGAATCCTTCTGCCCGGCCGACCAAATCCTAATTTGCATATGCAAATGAGGGACAGGGAGGGAAGGAAGTAAAAAATGGTTTCCCCTTCCCACCCCTAATTTACATATGGAAATTTGGATTCGGTTCAGTATTCGATGAATCTTATGCAAAAGATTCGGGGGTTCGGCCTAATCAGAAATAATGGATTCGGTGCATGCCTAATTAATAATAGTAAAAACCCCATATAGCCAAGAAATTGAATCGTGCTTCTGAATGCTTCCAATGAATATATAGGACAAATCAAATCAAACTGTAACTTCTGAAAAAATGGGGAGTATAAAAAGTGAAAAAACCCTGAACATTTCATATATCTGTCCTGAATCATCGGCAAGAAGTGAGGTTGTGTTTGGGTAGAAATTATCACAGTTTGAGATTTGAAACGGAGAAGAAACAAGCAGAGCAGTAGTTTGGGTGAATTCAAAAACACCTACATGTAAAATGTATACAGCGGTTAAAAAATATTTGTATAAATGTGCATAAAATATTAAGTTATGTAAGTCAAACCCAAAAGTACTAGACAATGTCAACTTTTCATGTGTGTTTAATATTTTCAGATTATGTTTAAAGGTGCCTAAGATATATCTCATGATAAACTGTGAAGAAACTTTGAAAAGGTTGCATTTTAAAATCAATGTATCATGTTGTTTAAATGAATCAAATGTCTGACATGGCTGCCCTTAGGCTATTGCTAACCTGTAGTCAGAACATGGGGCTCTAGGCATATGCCTCTTCTATGTCCTAGTTCTAGCTCTAACAAACAATTTCTCACAGATTAATGAGCTGCAAAGTAGGATCATGGCAGCTGATATATAGTATGACCACCTCATCTCAACCATGTTGGTATATCAGGAGAAAAACCTGAATAACTTGGTGAAGAATGCTTATTGATACACTGTTCAGTTTTGGGCACTGAGGCTCGCTGATGACTTGCAAATACATATTTACAGTGGTGTGCAAAACTATTTGCCCCCTTCCTGATTTCTTATTCTTTTGCATGTTTGTCACACAAAATGTTTCTGATCATCAAACACATTTAACTATTAGTCAAAGATAACACAAGTAAACACAAGTAAACACAAAATGCAGTTTTTAAATGAGGGTTTTTATTGTTTAGGGAGAAAAGAAATCCAAATCTATATTTTCATGTGTGAAAAAGTAATTGCCCCCTGAACCTAATAACTGGTTGGGCCACCCTTAGCAGCAATAACTGCAATCAAGCGTTTGCGATAACTTGCAATGAGTCTTTTACAGCGCTCTGGAGGAATTTTGGCCCACTCATCTTTGCAGAATTGTTGTAACTCAGCTTTATTTGAGGGTTTTCTAGCATGAACCGCCTTTTTAAGGTCATGCCACAACATCTCAATAGGATTCAGGTCAGGACTTTGACTAGGCCATTCCAAAGTCTTCATTTTGTTTTTCTTCAGCCATTCAGAGGTGGATTTGCTGGTGTGTTTTGGGTCATTGTCCTGCTGCAGCACCCAAGATAGCTTCAGCTTGAGTTGACGAACAGATGGCCGGACATTCTCCTTCAGGATTTTTTGGTAGACCGTAGAATTCATGGTTCCATCTATCACAGCAAGTCTTCCAGGTCCTGAAGCAGCAAAACAACCTCAGACCATCACACTACCACCACCATATTTTACTGTTGGTATGATGTTCTTTTTCTGAAATGCTGTGTTACTTTTACGCCAGATGTAACGGGACACGCACCTTCCAAAAAGTTCAACTTTTGTCTCGTCGGTCCACAAGGTATTTTCCCAAAAGTCTTGGCAATCATTGAGATGTTTTTTAGCAAAATTGAGACAAGCCGTAATGTTCTTTTTGCTTAAAAGTGGTTTGCGCCTTGGAAATCTGCCATGCAGGCCGTTTTTGCCCAGTCTCTTTCTTATGGTGGAGTCGTGAACACAGACCTTAATTGAGGCAAGTGAGGCCTGCAGTTCTTTAGATGTTGTCCTGGGGTCTTTTGTGGCCTCTCGGATGAGTTGTCTCTGCGCTCTTGGGGTAATTTTGGTCGGCCGGCCACTCCTGGGAAGGTTCACCACTGTTCCATGTTTTTGCCATTTGTGGATAATGGCTCTCACTGTGGTTCGCTGGAGTCCCAAAGCTTTAGAAATGGCTTTATAACCTTTGAAATTGAACTCAGGTGTGATAAACCACAGTTAAGTTATTTTTTAACAAGGGGGGCAATCACTTTTTCACACAGGCCCATGTAGATTTGGAGTTTTTTTTCTCCCTTAATAACATAAACCTTCATTTAAAAACTGCATTTTGTGTTCAATTATGTTATCTTTGACTAATAGTTAACGGTTTTTGATGAGCAGAAACATTTAAGTGTGACAAACATGCAAAAGAATAAGAAATCAGGAAGGGGGCAAATAGTTTTGCACACCACTGTATATCAGGAATGCTCCTTACTGTGTCTTCCTATGGCCGCTCCACTCCCAGTGCAGCTGGGTAGACGCTCACTTCAGGGTTCAGATTGGCCTTATCCTTTGCCTGTTGCTGACCTTTGCCAACACTTTAGACTGTAAACCTTCTATGCCTGCCTCTGACCCTTGCTTTGAATCTCCTGGGGAGGCATGATTTTAGGGTGTCCGCATTGGTTCCATAGCACTGGGGACACTAAGGAGATTTGATAGTTTTTAAATCTCCATGTGCGCCCATCCCCAGTTCTCCAGACCCCATGAAGGAAATTTATGAATTCAAGAAGGGGAGGGGGACAACAACGGCTGCCATAGGGGTGCTCATTATTTAAATCCTTCCCTGTAAAGGCACAAGTATGTAATGTGTCTTAAATTCTTAAATGCGTCTGGGAGCTACTTGATTTGTTATGTGCCCTTCACTCTAAACACACTCTTTTACTTCTGAATAAGAGAGTCCATTAGTGTTGGGACTGTATACATTTGCACAGACGGTTGTGCATAAATAAACACAACATTTCTTCATTTGATTTTATAAAAGTTTATTATTTAAAAGAAAAAAGTTTATAACAAGTAGGTTCATTCAGTGAACATGAATGAGTTGTGGTACAAATTGTCACAACTTCCCACGTGACCCAGCCACAGAGCCTTCATCATATTGACCATATTCCTTGTTTGGATGACTCCTCTTCAATCTGTGTCTCTTGGGCATCTTGGTCATTCAGCTCTTGGTTGTTCAGCTCTTGGTCATTCAGTTCTGTAAGATAATACCGTTAGGTAAGAATAAGTACAGTAGGATATTGGCAAAGCCCCAGAATTCTATTTATCTTTATTTCTATCTTTGCCCATGTTCGGTCAATCAGTTGCTGAATACACGAATGACTTACTGCACGTGTCCATAATACGTATGTAAAGTAACTTCTAAATTATATACAGTATATGTAAAGATTTATTAATAGATCATATTTTATTAGCAGTTGATTAAAGACTAACTTACCATTTATCTCAAGAAAACTTTCAGATGAGCTTTTTATTTGCATAATTTAAATTGTCATGAAGTATACTCCATTCCTGTAGCTTCCAAAATGTTCTTTCTGCAGGTTATACTCCGCATTCCCTTTGATCTCATGAAATCCATCGGCCTGCAGGGTCTCTCCTCTTTACAGCATATGCATATTTCCATCAGTCTGTTCTTCAGTGTGGAATTACTTTTTGGGAAATGCTGATATTACTCCCCTTTTAAAACACTTCATCAGGTGTTTCCTCATTAAACTATTGTTATACTTGCAGGAGACATTGCCATTGCTCAGTATCTCATAGGCATTAGCAATTGCATATACTACGCAGTCATTAGAATCCTCCGGTTGCTGATCTACCTTAAGATATTTTGCTGTTCTTAAAGGGTGAGGAACCACTTTGCCATAAATTAAGTTGATGTCCTTTTTGACTGTTTTTGAAATCTGACATGGACTGCTGTTAATAATCTCTATATAATCTGTTCTATAACAGGATATTAGGCAGTGATTTTTCTTGGTATCAGCATGAAATTGTACAGAGGGTCCAGACACAGGCTTGAAGTCCTTATAAGTCGATTGCATGCCATCAGTTTCAAATTGATATTTCAGAAGAGTTTGCGCAGCTTCTATTATTGCTCTGGACAAAGGGTGTTCTGGAGTTTTAAGTCTGAGTTTGTCAGACTGTCTTAGTTTCAGTTCAGGGATCCAAAACGTATTAATATTATCCTTTTTTTTCAAATGTTTCCTCTTCCCGTCGAGAGGTTCGTGGTAGTGCTCTTTATCTGCAGCTTGATCTTGGACCATTGTATTCAATATATTAATCGTTCCATCAATACTTTCCTCTTCTGTCTCAAGTTTACGCCTTTTGCCACTTTTACATTTGTCCAAACGTTTCCTCTTCCCGTCGAGAGGTTCGTGGTAGTGCTCTTTATCTGCAGCTTGATCTTGGACCATTGTATTCAATATATTAATCGTTCCATCAATACTTTCCTCTTCTGTGTCAAGTTTACGCCTTTTGCCACTTTTACATTTGTCCAAACGTTTCCTCTTCCCGTCGAGAGGTTCGTGGTAGTGCTCTTTATCTGCAGCTTGATCTTGGACCATTGTATTCAATATATTGGTTCTATTAATACGAGCCATGTGATTTTTATGTAATCAAATCAAATAAATGCTAAATATCAGTATAATCAGATGAAATTTCCTAGACGGTGAAATCAGCTAGAAAAAAATAGAAATAGAACAATAGAATAACTACCAGTTATAATGGTATATACACAATATTTGTTTCTTAATAATAATAATAATAATAATAATAATAATATTAGATTTAATAAATCAAACAATTGTGGCATAACAAGGGGCAACATTTATGGCATAACATGGGACATTAATACCTATAAATAGCACATCGAAATCTGTTACGTTGAATTTATGGTAAAGTACAGTTTATGACAAAGTTTAAAACTTTTTGTGCTGTAAAATGCAATATAAACTTTATAAATATGCCTCTCAGAATAAAATGCATCTGTACTCACCGTTCGTCAGTCTAAGAATGAGGAGCTGCTGCCTGCAAAACTGTTATATCCAGTGGAGGCATTGTGATGTCATATGTCACATGTCACAGACAATGCATGTGCACGGCAACTCAATCAAATGTTTCTTCTGACTAAGTATCATGAAAACAAACATTTAATGTTAGTTTCATTTAACTAAATTAAGAAACTTGTTAAATGAAATGTAACAATTCTGGACTGTTTTTGGTATAATCAGTTTACTCTTCCCTCCCCAGCAATACTGAGCACCTTCTCTAGTTCATGCATCAAAGCTAACGGTCTTTCAAAATAACAGACACCAGCTCCTTCATTCACACGTTGTGTGTTTCTTTAAAGCTGCATTGATATCAATAACAGCGACTCAGTTGGATTTGTTGCTCAGCGCTAGTTGTGGGTAACACTGATGTGAAGCATTGCCTTTTTAATGTCCAGTCTACTTGATGGCTAAAGAGTGTAATTTGTGTAGGATCCACAAAAGCATGATTTTAAATTTGATTATGATGGGGTCTGCATTGTTATTTCTGAAGGGCTATTTGTTAATTTTAGGCTTTATTAAATTTAGAATCAAAACCTTTCAGCCCAGTTAAAAAAAAATAAAGGGGTTGTTCCCCTTTAGTATGATGTAGTGAGTGATATTCTGAGACAGTTTGCAGTTGGTTTACATTTTTTATTATTTGTTGTTTTGGAGTTAGTTATCTTTCTATTCAGCACTCCAGTTTACATTTTCTAGGGTCTAAGTTATCCTAGCAAAGCGTGTACTGATTAGAATAAGAGTCTGAAATATGGGTATGAGAGGGCCTGAATAGAAAGAGGAGTAATAAAAAGTAGCAATAACTAAATTTGTAGCCTAAAGGTGGCCATACATGGGCAGATTCAAGCTGCCAATATCGGTCCTTTAGAAAGATTCGCAGCTTATCTGCCCATGTGTGGGGGCTCCGACGGGTTCAACTGATCGATATCAGGTCAAAAATCGTCCACATATCGATCGGTCAAGTTTGATTTTTTTTGGTACAATACAGGACCGCATCGGCTAGTTGATGCGGTCCTGCGACCAAGCTGAGCCCATTCGTAGTATCGTAATCCGATCGTTCTGCCTCATCCGATATCGTCCAGCTGTTAGTTGGCACATCGGGTCAAGATCCGATCGTTTGTCGACTTTGCCAAACAAGCAGATCTTATAGTGTATGGCCACCTTTACAGAGCATTTGTGTTTAGATTGGGTCAGTGACCCCCATTTGAAAGCTGGAAGGCAAATATTGTTATAAAAAAGAATATAAACTAAACTAAATAATGAATAGCAATTGAAAATTGCATAGAATTAGCCATTCTCTAACAAAAAGTTACCTTAAAAATGAACCACCCCTTTAAGGTGAAATTGCAGTACAATTTAAAATGAATACCATACCTGATCAGCCAAAGGAACATAATGACTGATCACATCTGGTGCCTGTGAAGGTTTGATCATTACCTGCACAGGCTCCGAGTATTATATTGGTAAAGCTGGACAAACCAGCAAGAAATTTAGCCAGTTGCGTAACTAGAGATCTGCAGACCTGGGTGCAGCATGTGGACCTCCCCTGCCCTGCCGCCTGTGATAACACCTATTGCGACTCTGTATTTTGCATAGGAGGCAGGTGAAGTTTTTGTTTGGCAGAGGATACAAACACAAAGGTTTCCATTAGAGATCCTTTAATTATATAGGAATATATAGCAGTTGGTTTATTTTGAGGGAGGATGAGCCTCCCTTAACTTTAATTATGATACAGTCTGATAACCAGGAATTAAGCCTACAGCAGAACCCCGATTTTACTTTTTCCAGGGAGCGGAATCAAAAAAGCGTAAATTCCAGGGAAGTGTGAAAATCTGGGTACAAAAAAAATCAGGGGTTCTACTGTAACATGTATTTTATCACACTTACTATTTCTCTTGATACTATTTAGCATTTATCCATTTATATATTTTATACTTTTTTGCTTGATGGCTATTGTCTAATAAAGTGACACGTCATTGTATTCAACTTTTTTTTATAAAAATGTGTTCCTTGGTCAGGGTTTTAAGGTACCAGTGGGCCCAGGGCAAAGATTACATTGGTGAGTCCTGCAGGAACCCTAAGGAATGTGTGGCAGTACCTTCAAATATAATAAGGCAGGCAGTAAAGTAAGCAACCAAGAAATTCATTTTGTGCTCAATGATTGTGGAAAACATACAATCATGGATTAATGGGGGAATGTAATAAAAGTTGCAAAGAGCAAAATAATTTGCATAAAAAAGAATACAAATTCACTTCTTGCAATGTAATACTCTTCCTTAAACTGTTCCACTTCGAATTTTATTTGCGCATTGCTCCTTTTTATTGTGCATTGCCCGCTTTTAAGACGTTCTGGAATGTCATAATCATTTGGAGCAAAACATACGGTACCAACTTTTTCAGTAGAAAGTTTTATTACATTTACTGCGCACTGGCGCAAACTATAAAATTTGCAAACCTTCTTCCCGGAAGAGGTGGCTAAACGGTTTTCGGGTTCACAAAATCAATATCAAATTCGCGCAAAGACAAATTTTTTCACACAACGGCATTACTGTTCGCGTTGCAAATATTTTTTTAGTTACCAACTTTTATTACATTCCCTCAATTGTCTTTTATTAGAAAGTGTGACATGAACTCATGTGGGAGCAACATCCCCTTCTGTTCCCTGCATAAGGTTTGTGAACGTTCTTACAAATGCATTGTGCCATTGGCCCAGCATCACAGTTTAGTAAACATGGATGCTGGATGAATTTCAGTTATACAAATTGGCAACATTAATGAGAAATCTTATAGACAACTTTTTAAACAACTAAGCAAATGTTTTAAAAACTATTGGGGAAAGTTATAAGAAATAGGAAAGTGAGGATGGTGCTGTATACTTGCTGAATTTACTATTGAACATCAGTATTTGTTTGTAATCTGCATGTTTGATGCATCACAGTGCTTTGAAATATGCTGGCACTTTTTAAGCATATCATTCTTTTTATTAGTAATAGGGATGCCACGAATCTAGGATTCGTTTTAGGATTTGGCTAGCATTCTGCCTTTTTCAGCAGGATTCTGAGTCAACCGAATCCTTCTGCCCGGCCGACCAAATCCTAATTTGCATATGCAAATGAGGGACAGGGAGGGAAGGAAGTAAAAAATGGTTTCCCCTTCCCACCCCTAATTTACATATGGAAATTTGGATTCGGTTCAGTATTCGATGAATCTTATGCAAAAGATTCGGGGGTTCGGCCTAATCAGAAATAATGGATTCGGTGCATGCCTAATTAATAATAGTAAAAACCCCATATAGCCAAGAAATTGAATCGTGCTTCTGAATGCTTCCAATGAATATATAGGACAAATCAAATCAAACTGTAACTTCTGAAAAAATGGGGAGTATAAAAAGTGAAAAAACCCTGAACATTTCATATATCTGTCCTGAATCATCGGCAAGAAGTGAGGTTGTGTTTGGGTAGAAATTATCACAGTTTGAGATTTGAAACGGAGAAGAAACAAGCAGAGCAGTAGTTTGGGTGAATTCAAAAACACCTACATGTAAAATGTATACAGCGGTTAAAAAATATTTGTATAAATGTGCATAAAATATTAAGTTATGTAAGTCAAACCCAAAAGTACTAGACAATGTCAACTTTTCATGTGTGTTTAATATTTTCAGATTATGTTTAAAGGTGCCTAAGATATATCTCATGATAAACTGTGAAGAAACTTTGAAAAGGTTGCATTTTAAAATCAATGTATCATGTTGTTTAAATGAATCAAATGTCTGACATGGCTGCCCTTAGGCTATTGCTAACCTGTAGTCAGAACATGGGGCTCTAGGCATATGCCTCTTCTATGTCCTAGTTCTAGCTCTAACAAACAATTTCTCACAGATTAATGAGCTGCAAAGTAGGATCATGGCAGCTGATATATAGTATGACCACCTCATCTCAACCATGTTGGTATATCAGGAGAAAAACCTGAATAACTTGGTGAAGAATGCTTATTGATACACTGTTCAGTTTTGGGCACTGAGGCTCGCTGATGACTTGCAAATACATATTTACTGTATATCAGGAATGCTCCTTACTGTGTCTTCCTATGGTCGCTCCACTCCCAGTGCAGCTGGGTAGACGCTCACTTCAGGGTTCAGATTGGCCTTATCCTTTGCCTGTTGCTGACCTTTGCCAACACTTTAGACTGTAAACCTTCTATGCCTGCCTCTGACCCTTGCTTTGAATCTCCTGGGGAGGCATGATTTTAGGGTGTCCGCATTGGTTCCATAGCACTGGGGACACTAAGGAGATTTGATAGTTTTTAAATCTCCATGTGCGCCCATCCCCAGTTCTCCAGACCCCATGAAGGAAATTTATGAATTCAAGAAGGGGAGGGGGACAACAACGGCTGCCATAGGGGTGCTCATTATTTAAATCCTTCCCTGTAAAGGCACAAGTATGTAATGTGTCTTAAATTCTTAAATGCGTCTGGGAGCTACTTGATTTGTTATGTGCCCTTCACTCTAAACACACTCTTTTACTTCTGAATAAGAGAGTCCATTAGTGTTGGGACTGTATACATTTGCACAGACGGTTGTGCATAAATAAACACAACATTTCTTCATTTGATTTTATAAAAGTTTATTATTTAAAAGAAAAAAGTTTATAACAAGTAGGTTCATTCAGTGAACATGAATGAGTTGTGGTACAAATTGTCACAACTTCCCACGTGACCCAGCCACAGAGCCTTCATCATATTGACCATATTCCTTGTTTGGATGACTCCTCTTCAATCTGTGTCTCTTGGGCATCTTGGTCATTCAGCTCTTGGTTGTTCAGCTCTTGGTCATTCAGTTCTGTAAGATAATACCGTTAGGTAAGAATAAGTACAGTAGGATATTGGCAAAGCCCCAGAATTCTATTTATCTTTATTTCTATCTTTGCCCATGTTCGGTCAATCAGTTGCTGAATACACGAATGACTTACTGCACGTGTCCATAATACGTATGTAAAGTAACTTCTAAATTATATACAGTATATGTAAAGATTTATTAATAGATCATATTTTATTAGCAGTTGATTAAAGACTAACTTACCATTTATCTCAAGAAAACTTTCAGATGAGCTTTTTATTTGCATAATTTAAATTGTCATGAAGTATACTCCATTCCTGTAGCTTCCAAAATGTTCTTTCTGCAGGTTATACTCCGCATTCCCTTTGATCTCATGAAATCCATCGGCCTGCAGGGTCTCTCCTCTTTACAGCATATGCATATTTCCATCAGTCTGTTCTTCAGTGTGGAATTACTTTTTGGGAAATGCTGATATTACTCCCCTTTTAAAACACTTCATCAGGTGTTTCCTCATTAAACTATTGTTATACTTGCAGGAGACATTGCCATTGCTCAGTATCTCATAGGCATTAGCAATTGCATATACTACGCAGTCATTAGAATCCTCCGGTTGCTGATCTACCTTAAGATATTTTGCTGTTCTTAAAGGGTGAGGAACCACTTTGCCATAAATTAAGTTGATGTCCTTTTTGACTGTTTTTGAAATCTGACATGGACTGCTGTTAATAATCTCTATATAATCTGTTCTATAACAGGATATTAGGCAGTGATTTTTCTTGGTATCAGCATGAAATTGTACAGAGGGTCCAGACACAGGCTTGAAGTCCTTATAAGTCGATTGCATGCCATCAGTTTCAAATTGATATTTCAGAAGAGTTTGCGCAGCTTCTATTATTGCTCTGGACAAAGGGTGTTCTGGAGTTTTAAGTCTGAGTTTGTCAGACTGTCTTAGTTTCAGTTCAGGGATCCAAAACGTATTAATATTATCCTTTTTTTTCAAATGTTTCCTCTTCCCGTCGAGAGGTTCGTGGTAGTGCTCTTTATCTGCAGCTTGATCTTGGACCATTGTATTCAATATATTAATCGTTCCATCAATACTTTCCTCTTCTGTCTCAAGTTTACGCCTTTTGCCACTTTTACATTTGTCCAAACGTTTCCTCTTCCCGTCGAGAGGTTCGTGGTAGTGCTCTTTATCTGCAGCTTGATCTTGGACCATTGTATTCAATATATTAATCGTTCCATCAATACTTTCCTCTTCTGTGTCAAGTTTACGCCTTTTGCCACTTTTACATTTGTCCAAACGTTTCCTCTTCCCGTCGAGAGGTTCGTGGTAGTGCTCTTTATCTGCAGCTTGATCTTGGACCATTGTATTCAATATATTAATCGTTCCATCAATACTTTCCTCTTCTGTGTCAGGTTTACGCCTTTTGCCACTTTTACATTTGTCCAAACGTTTCCTCTTCCCGTCGAGAGGTTCGTGGTAGTGCTCTTTATCTGCAGCTTGATCTTGGACCATTGTATTCAATATATTGGTTCTATTAATACGAGCCATGTGATTTTTATGTAATCAAATCAAATAAATGCTAAATATCAGTATAATCAGATGAAATTTCCTAGACGGTGAAATCAGCTAGAAAAAAATAGAAATAGAACAATAGAATAACTACCAGTTATAATGGTATATACACAATATTTGTTTCTTAATAATACTAATAATAATAATAATAATATTAGATTTAATAAATCAAACAATTGTGGCATAACAAGGGGCAACATTTATGGCATAACATGGGACATTAATACCTATAAATAGCACATCGAAATCTGTTACGTTGAATTTATGGTAAAGTACAGTTTATGACAAAGTTTAAAACTTTTTGTGCTGTAAAATGCAATATAAACTTTATAAATATGCCTCTCAGAATAAAATGCATCTGTACTCACCGTTCGTCAGTCTAAGAATGAGGAGCTGCTGCCTGCAAAACTGTTATATCCAGTGGAGGCATTGTGATGTCATATGTCACATGTCACAGACAATGCATGTGCACGGCAACTCAATCAAATGTTTCTTCTGACTAAGTATCATGAAAACAAACATTTAATGTTAGTTTCATTTAACTAAATTAAGAAACTTGTTAAATGAAATGTAACAATTCTGGACTGTTTCTGGTATAATCAGTTTACTCTTCCCTCCCCAGCAATACTGAGCACCTTCTCTAGTTCATGCATCAAAGCTAACGGTCTTTCAAAATAACAGACACCAGCTCCTTCATTCACACGTTGTGTGTTTCTTTAAAGCTGCATTGATATCAATAACAGCGACTCAGTTGGATTTGTTGCTCAGCGCTAGTTGTGGGTAACACTGATGTGAAGCATTGCCTTTTTAATGTCCAGTCTACTTGATGGCTAAAGAGTGTAATTTGTGTAGGATCCACAAAAGAATGATTTTAAATTTGATTATGATGGGGTCTGCATTGTTATTTCTGAAGGGCTATTTGTTAATTTTAGGCTTTATTAAATTTAGAATCAAAACCTTTCAGCCCAGTTAAAAAAAAATTTCTGGTCCTCCTTTAAAGGGGTTGTTCCCCTTTAGTATGATGTAGTGAGTGATATTCTGAGACAGTTTGCAGTTGGTTTACATTTTTTATTATTTGTTGTTTTGGAGTTAGTTATCTTTCTATTCAGCACTCCAGTTTACATTTTCTAGGGTCTAAGTTATCCTAGCAAAGCGTGTACTGATTAGAATAAGAGTCTGAAATATGGGTATGAGAGGGCCTGAATAGAAAGAGGAGTAATAAAAAGTAGCAATAACTAAATTTGTAGCCTAAAGGTGGCCATACATGGGCAGATTCAAGCTGCCAATATCGGTCCTTTAGAAAGATTCGCAGCTTATCTGCCCATGTGTGGGGGCTCCGACGGGTTCAACTGATCGATATCAGGTCAAAAATCGTCCACATATCGATCGGTCAAGTTTGATTTTTTTTTGGTACAATACAGGACCGCATCGGCTAGTTGATGCGGTCCTGCGACCAAGCTGAGCCCATTCGTAGTATCGTAATCCGATCGTTCTGCCTCATCCGATATCGTCCAGCTGTTAGTTGGCATATCGGGTCAAGATCTGATCGTTTGTCGACTTTGCCAAACAAGCAGATCTTATAGTGTATGGCCACCTTTACAGAGCATTTGTGTTTAGATTGGGTCAGTGACCCCCATTTGAAAGCTGGAAGGCAAATATTGTTATAAAAAAGAATATAAACTAAACTAAATAATGAATAGCAATTGAAAATTGCATAGAATTAGCCATTCTCTAACAAAAAGTTACCTTAAAAATGAACCACCCCTTTATGGTGAAATTGCAGTACAATTTAAAATGAATACCATACCTGATCAGCCAAAGGAACATAATGACTGATCACATCTGGTGCCTGTGAAGGTTTGATCATTACCTGCACAGGCTCCGAGTATTCTATTGGTAAAGCTGGACAAACCAGCAAGAAATTTAGCCAGTGGCGTAACTAGAGATCTGCAGACCTGGGTGCAGCATGTGGACCTCCCCTGCCCTGCCGCCTGTGATAACACCTATTGCGACTCTGCCAGGCCCCAAGGGGGTGTGGGCCCGGGAGCGATCTCACCCACGATGGTTACGCCACTGTATTTTGCATAGGAGGCAGGTGAAGTTTTTGTTTGGCAGAGGATACAAACACAAAGGTTTCCATTAGAGATCCTTTAATTATATAGGAATATATAGCAGTTGGTTTATTTTGAGGGAGGATGAGCCTCCCTTAACTTTAATTATGATACAGTCTGATAACCAGGAATTAAGCCTACAGCAGAACCCCGATTTTACTTTTTCCAGGGAGCGGAATCAAAAAAGCGTAAATTCCAGGGAAGTGTGAAAATCTGGGTACAAAAAATATCAGGGGTTCTACTGTAACATGTATTTTATCACACTTACTATTTCTCTTGATACTATTTAGCATTTATCCATTTATATATTTTATACTTTTTTGCTTGATGGCTATTGTCTAATAAAGTGACACATCATTGTATTCAACTTTTTTTTTATAAAAATGTGTTCCTTGGTCAGGGTTTTAAGGTACCAGTGGGCCCAGGGCAAAGATTACATTGGTGAGTCCTGCAGGAACCCTAAGGAATGTGTGGCAGTACCTTCAAATATAATAAGGCAGGCAGTAAAGTAAGCAACCAAGAAATTCATTTTGTGCTCAATGATTGTGGAAAACATACAATCATGGATTAATGGGGGAATGTAATAAAAGTTGCAAAGAGCAAAATAATTTGCATAAAAAAGAATACAAATTCACTTCTTGCAATGTAATACTCTTCCTTAAACTGTTCCACTTCGAATTTTATTTGCGCATTGCTCATTTTAATTGTGCATTGCCTGCTTTTAAGACGTTCTGGAATGTCATAATCATTTGGAGCAAAACATACGGTACCAACTTTTTCAGTAGAAAGTTTTATTACATTTACTGCGCACTGGCGCAAACTATAAAATTTGCAAACCTTCTTCCCGGAAGAGGTGGCTAAACGGTTTTCGGGTTCACAAAATCAATATCAAATTCGCGCAAAGACAAATTTTTTCACACAACGGCATTACTGTTCGCATTGCAAATATTTTTTTAGTTACCAACTTTTATTACATTCCCTCAATTGTCTTTTATTAGAAAGTGTGACATGAACTCATGTGGGAGCAACATCCCCTTCTGTTCCCTGCATAAGGTTTGTGAACGTTCTTACAAATGCATTGTGCCATTGGCCCAGCATCACAGTTTAGTAAACATGGATGCTGGATGAATTTCAGTTATACAAATTGGCAACATTAATGAGAAATCTTATAGACAACTTTTTAAACAACTAAGCAAATGTTTTAAAAACTATTGGCGAAAGTTATAAGAAATAGGAAAGTGAGGATGGTGCTGTATACTTGCTGAATTTACTATTGAACATCAGTATTTGTTTGTAATCTGCATGTTTGATGCATCACAGTGCTTTGAAATATGCTGGCACTTTTTAAGCATATCATTCTTTTTATTAGTAATAGGGATGCCACGAATCTAGGATTCGTTTTAGGATTTGGCTAGCATTCTGCCTTTTTCAGCAGGATTCTGAGTCAACCGAATCCTTCTGCCCGGCCGACCAAATCCTAATTTGCATATGCAAATGAGGGACAGGGAGGGAAGGAAGTAAAAAATGGTTTCCCCTTCCCACCCCTAATTTACATATGGAAATTTGGATTCGGTTCAGTATTCGATGAATCTTATGCAAAAGATTCGGGGGTTCGGCCTAATCAGAAATAATGGATTCGGTGCATGCCTAATTAATAATAGTAAAAACCCTATATAGCCAAGAAATTGAATCGTGCTTCTGAATGCTTCCAATGAATATATAGGACAAATCAAATCAAACGGTAACTTCTGAAAAAATGGGGAGTATAAAAAGTGAAAAAACCCTGAACATTTCATATATCTGTCCTGAATCATCGGCAAGAAGTGAGGTTGTGTTTGGGTAGAAATTATCACAGTTTGAGATTTGAAACGGAGAAGAAACAAGCAGAGCAGTAGTTTGGGTGAATTCAAAAACACCTACATCTAAAATGTATACAGCGGTTAAAAAATATTTGTATAAATGTGCATAAAATATTAAGTTATGTAAGTCAAACCCAAAAGTACTAGACAATGTCAACTTTTCATGTGTGTTTAATATTTTCAGATTATGTTTAAAGGTGCCTAAGATATATCTCATGATAAACTGTGAAGAAACTTTGAAAAGGTTGCATTTTAAAATCAATGTATCATGTTGTTTAAATGAATCAAATGTCTGACATGGCTGCCCTTAGGCTATTGCTAACCTGTAGTCAGAACATGGGGCTCTAGGCATATGCCTCTTCTATGTCCTAGTTCTAGCTCTAACAAACAATTTCTCACAGATTAATGAGCTGCAAAGTAGGATCATGGCAGCTGATATATAGTATGACCACCTCATCTCAACCATGTTGGTATATCAGGAGAAAAACCTGAATAACTTGGTGAAGAATGCTTATTGATACACTGTTCAGTTTTGGGCACTGAGGCTCGCTGATGACTTGCAAATACATATTTACAGTGGTGTGCAAAACTATTTGCCCCCTTCCTGATTTCTTATTCTTTTGCATGTTTGTCACACAAAATGTTTCTGATCATCAAACACATTTAACTATTAGTCAAAGATAACACAAGTAAACACAAGTAAACACAAAATGCAGTTTTTAAATGAGGGTTTTTATTGTTTAGGGAGAAAAGAAATCCAAATCTATATTTTCATGTGTGAAAAAGTAATTGCCCCCTGAACCTAATAACTGGTTGGGCCACCCTTAGCAGCAATAACTGCAATCAAGCGTTTGCGATAACTTGCAATGAGTCTTTTACAGCGCTCTGGAGGAATTTTGGCCCACTCATCTTTGCAGAATTGTTGTAACTCAGCTTTATTTGAGGGTTTTCTAGCATGAACCGCCTTTTTAAGGTCATGCCACAACATCTCAATAGGATTCAGGTCAGGACTTTGACTAGGCCATTCCAAAGTCTTCATTTTGTTTTTCTTCAGCCATTCAGAGGTGGATTTGCTGGTGTGTTTTGGGTCATTGTCCTGCTGCAGCACCCAAGATAGCTTCAGCTTGAGTTGACGAACAGATGGCCGGACATTCTCCTTCAGGATTTTTTGGTAGACCGTAGAATTCATGGTTCCATCTATCACAGCAAGTCTTCCAGGTCCTGAAGCAGCAAAACAACCTCAGACCATCACACTACCACCACCATATTTTACTGTTGGTATGATGTTCTTTTTCTGAAATGCTGTGTTACTTTTACGCCAGATGTAACGGGACACGCACCTTCCAAAAAGTTCAACTTTTGTCTCGTCGGTCCACAAGGTATTTTCCCAAAAGTCTTGGCAATCATTGAGATGTTTTTTAGCAAAATTGAGACAAGCCTTAATGTTCTTTTTGCTTAAAAGTGGTTTGCGCCTTGGAAATCTGCCATGCAGGCCGTTTTTGCCCAGTCTCTTTCTTATGGTGGAGTCGTGAACACAGACCTTAATTGAGGCAAGTGAGGCCTGCAGTTCTTTAGATGTTGTCCTGGGGTCTTTTGTGGCCTCTCGGATGAGTTGTCTCTGCGCTCTTGGGGTAATTTTGGTCGGCCGGCCACTCCTGGGAAGGTTCACCACTGTTCCATGTTTTTGCCATTTGTGGATAATGGCTCTCACTGTGGTTCGCTGGAGTCCCAAAGCTTTAGAAATGGCTTTATAACCTTTGAAATTGAACTCAGGTGTGATAAACCACAGTTAAGTTATTTTTTAACAAGGGGGGCAATCACTTTTTCACACAGGCCCATGTAGATTTGGAGTTTTTTTTCTCCCTTAATAACATAAACCTTCATTTAAAAACTGCATTTTGTGTTCAGTTATGTTATCTTTGACTAATAGTTAACGGTTTTTGATGAGCAGAAACATTTAAGTGTGACAAACATGCAAAAGAATAAGAAATCGGGAAGGGGGCAAATAGTTTTGCACACCACTGTATATCAGGAATGCTCCTTACTGTGTCTTCCTATGGCCGCTCCACTCCCAGTGCAGCTGGGTAGACGCTCACTTCAGGGTTCAGATTGGCCTTATCCTTTGCCTGTTGCTGACCTTTGCCAAAACTTTAGACTGTAAACCTTCTATGCCTGCCTCTGACCCTTGCTTTGAATCTCCTGGGGAGGCATGATTTTAGGGTGTCCGCATTGGTTCCATAGCACTGGGGACACTAAGGAGATTTGATAGTTTTTAAATCTCCATGTGCGCCCATCCCCAGTTCTCCAGACCCCATGAAGGAAATTTATGAATTCAAGAAGGGGAGGGGGACAACAACGGCTGCCATAGGGGTGCTCATTATTTAAATCCTTCCCTGTAAAGGCACAAGTATGTAATGTGTCTTAAATTCTTAAATGCGTCTGGGAGCTACTTGATTTGTTATGTGCCCTTCACTCTAAACACACTCTTTTACTTCTGAATAAGAGAGTCCATTAGTGTTGGGACTGTATACATTTGCACAGACGGTTGTGCATAAATAAACACAACATTTCTTCATTTGATTTTATAAAAGTTTATTATTTAAAAGAAAAAAGTTTATAACAAGTAGGTTCATTCAGTGAACATGAATGAGTTGTGGTACAAATTGTCACAACTTCCCACGTGACCCAGCCACAGAGCCTTCATCATATTGACCATATTCCTTGTTTGGATGACTCCTCTTCAATCTGTGTCTCTTGGGCATCTTGGTCATTCAGCTCTTGGTTGTTCAGCTCTTGGTCATTCAGTTCTGTAAGATAATACCGTTAGGTAAGAATAAGTACAGTAGGATATTGGCAAAGCCCCAGAATTCTATTTATCTTTATTTCTATCTTTGCCCATGTTCGGTCAATCAGTTGCTGAATACACGAATGACTTACTGCACGTGTCCATAATACGTATGTAAAGTAACTTCTAAATTATATACAGTATATGTAAAGATTTATTAATAGATCATATTTTATTAGCAGTTGATTAAAGACTAACTTACCATTTATCTCAAGAAAACTTTCAGATGAGCTTTTTATTTGCATAATTTAAATTGTCATGAAGTATACTCCATTCCTGTAGCTTCCAAAATGTTCTTTCTGCAGGTTATACTCCGCATTCCCTTTGATCTCATGAAATCCATCGGCCTGCAGGGTCTCTCCTCTTTACAGCATATGCATATTTCCATCAGTCTGTTCTTCAGTGTGGAATTACTTTTTGGGAAATGCTGATATTACTCCCCTTTTAAAACACTTCATCAGGTGTTTCCTCATTAAACTATTGTTATACTTGCAGGAGACATTGCCATTGCTCAGTATCTCATAGGCATTAGCAATTGCATATACTACGCAGTCATTAGAATCCTCCGGTTGCTGATCTACCTTAAGATAGTTTGCTGTTCTTAAAGGGTGAGGAACCACTTTGCCATAAATTAAGTTGATGTCCTTTTTGACTGTTTTTGAAATTTGACATGGACTGCTGTTAATAATCTCTATATAATCTGTTCTATAACAGGATATTAGGCAGTGATTTTTCTTGGTATCAGCATGAAATTGTACAGAGGGTCCAGACACAGGCTTGAAGTCCTTATAAGTCGATTGCATGCCATCAGTTTCAAATTGATATTTCAGAAGAGTTTGCGCAGCTTCTATTATTGCTCTGGACAAAGGGTGTTCTGGAGTTTTAAGTCTGAGTTTGTCAGACTGTCTTAGTTTCAGTTCAGGGATCCAAAACTTATTAATATTATCCTTTTTTTTCAAACGTTTCCTCTTCCCGTCGAGAGGTTCGTGGTAGTGCTCTTTATCTGCAGCTTGATCTTGGACCATTGTATTCAATATATTAATCGTTCCATCAATACTTTCCTCTTCTGTCTCAAGTTTATGCCTTTTGCCACTTTTACATTTGTCCAAACGTTTCCTCTTCCCGTCGAGAGGTTCGTGGTAGTGCTCTTTATCTGCAGCTTGATCTTGGACCATTGTATTCAATATATTAATCGTTCCATCAATACTTTCCTCTTCTGTGTCAGGTTTACGCCTTTTGCCACTTTTACATTTGTCCAAACGTTTCCTCTTCCCGTCGAGAGGTTCGTGGTAGTGCTCTTTATCTGCAGCTTGATCTTGGACCATTGTATTCAATATATTGGTTCTATTAATACGAGCCATGTGATTTTTATGTAATCAAATCAAATAAATGCTAAATATCAGTATAATCAGATGAAATTTCCTAGACGGTGAAATCAGCTAGAAAAAAATAGAAATAGAACAATAGAATAACTACCAGTTATAATGGTATATACACAATATTTGTTTCTTAATAATACTAATAATAATAATAATAATATTAGATTTAATAAATCAAACAATTGTGGCATAACAAGGGGCAACATTTATGGCATAACATGGGACATTAATACCTATAAATAGCACATCGAAATCTGTTACGTTGAATTTATGGTAAAGTACAGTTTATGACAAAGTTTAAAACTTTTTGTGCTGTAAAATGCAATATAAACTTTATAAATATGCCTCTCAGAATAAAATGCATCTGTACTCACCGTTCGTCAGTCTAAGAATGAGGAGCTGCTGCCTGCAAAACTGTTATATCCAGTGGAGGCATTGTGATGTCATATGTCACATGTCACAGACAATGCATGTGCACGGCAACTCAATCAAATGTTTCTTCTGACTAAGTATCATGAAAACAAACATTTAATGTTAGTTTCATTTAACTAAATTAAGAAACTTGTTAAATGAAATGTAACAATTCTGGACTGTTTCTGGTATAATCAGTTTACTCTTCCCTCCCCAGCAATACTGAGCACCTTCTCTAGTTCATGCATCAAAGCTAACGGTCTTTCAAAATAACAGACACCAGCTCCTTCATTCACACGTTGTGTGTTTCTTTAAAGCTGCATTGATATCAATAACAGCGACTCAGTTGGATTTGTTGCTCAGCGCTAGTTGTGGGTAACACTGATGTGAAGCATTGCCTTTTTAATGTCCAGTCTACTTGATGGCTAAAGAGTGTAATTTGTGTAGGATCCACAAAAGAATGATTTTAAATTTGATTATGATGGGGTCTGCATTGTTATTTCTGAAGGGCTATTTGTTAATTTTAGTTGATGCGGTCCTGCGACCAAGCTGAGCCCATTCGTAGTATCGTAATCCGATCGTTCCGCCTCATCCGATATCGTCCAGCTGTTAGTTGGCATATCGGGTCAAGATCCGATCGTTTGTCGACTTTGCCAAACAAGCAGATCTTATAGTGTATGGCCACCTTTACAGAGCATTTGTGTTTAGATTGGGTCAGTGACCCCCATTTGAAAGCTGGAAGGCAAATATTGTTATAAAAAAGAATATAAACTAAACTAAATAATGAATAGCAATTGAAAATTGCATAGAATTAGCCATTCTCTAACAAAAAGTTACCTTAAAAATGAACCACCCCTTTATGGTGAAATTGCAGTACAATTTAAAATGAATACCATACCTGATCAGCCAAAGGAACATAATGACTGATCACATCTGGTGCCTGTGAAGGTTTGATCATTACCTGCACAGGCTCCGAGTATTCTATTGGTAAAGCTGGACAAACCAGCAAGAAATTTAGCCAGTTGCGTAACTAGAGATCTGCAGACCTGGGTGCAGCATGTGGACCTCCCCTGCCCTGCCGCCTGTGATAACACCTATTGCGACTCTGCCAGGCCCCAAGGGGGTGTGGGCCCGGGAGCGATCTCACCCACGATGGTTACGCCACTGTATTTTGCATAGGAGGCAGGTGAAGTTTTTGTTTGGCAGAGGATACAAACACAAAGGTTTCCATTAGAGATCCTTTAATTATATAGGAATATATAGCAGTTGGTTTATTTTGAGGGAGGATGAGCCTCCCTTAACTTTAATTATGATACAGTCTGATAACCAGGAATTAAGCCTACAGCAGAACCCCGATTTTACTTTTTCCAGGGAGCGGAATCAAAAAAGCGTAAATTCCAGGGAAGTGTGAAAATCTGGGTACAAAAAAAATCAGGGGTTCTACTGTAACATGTATTTTATCACACTTACTATTTCTCTTGATACTATTTAGCATTTATCCATTTATATGTTTTATACTTTTTTGCTTGATGGCTATTGTCTAATAAAGTGACACATCATTGTATTCAACTTTTTTTTTATAAAAATGTGTTCCTTGGTCAGGGTTTTAAGGTACCAGTGGGCCCAGGGCAAAGATTACATTGGTGAGTCCTGCAGGAACCCTAAGGAATGTGTGGCAGTACCTTCAAATATAATAAGGCAGGCAGTAAAGTAAGCAACCAAGAAATTCATTTTGTGCTCAATGATTGTGGAAAACATACAATCATGGATTAATGGGGGAATGTAATAAAAGTTGCAAAGAGCAAAATAATTTGCATAAAAAAGAATACAAATTCACTTCTTGCAATGTAATACTCTTCCTTAAACTGTTCCACTTCGAATTTTATTTGCGCATTGCTCCTTTTTATTGTGCATTGCCTGCTTTTAAGACGTTCTGGAATGTCATAATCATTTGGAGCAAAACATACGGTACCAACTTTTTCAGTAGAAAGTTTTATTACATTTACTGCGCACTGGCGCAAACTATAAAATTTGCAAACCTTCTTCCCGGAAGAGGTGGCTAAACGGTTTTCGGGTTCACAAAATCAATATCAAATTCGCGCAAAGACAAATTTTTTCACACAACGGCATTACTGTTCGCATTGCAAATATTTTTTTAGTTACCAACTTTTATTACATTCCCTCAATTGTCTTTTATTAGAAAGTGTGACATGAACTCATGTGGGAGCAACATCCCCTTCTGTTCCCTGCATAAGGTTTGTGAACGTTCTTACAAATGCATTGTGCCATTGGCCCAGCATCACAGTTTAGTAAACATGGATGCTGGATGAATTTCAGTTATACAAATTGGCAACATTAATGAGAAATCTTATAGACAACTTTTTAAACAACTAAGCAAATGTTTTAAAAACTATTGGCGAAAGTTATAAGAAATAGGAAAGTGAGGATGGTGCTGTATACTTGCTGAATTTACTATTGAACATCAGTATTTGTTTGTAATCTGCATGTTTGATGCATCACAGTGCTTTGAAATATGCTGGCACTTTTTAAGCATATCATTCTTTTTATTAGTAATAGGGATGCCACGAATCTAGGATTCGTTTTAGGATTTGGCTAGCATTCTGCCTTTTTCAGCAGGATTCTGAGTCAACCGAATCCTTCTGCCCGGCCGACCAAATCCTAATTTGCATATGCAAATGAGGGACAGGGAGGGAAGGAAGTAAAAAATGGTTTCCCCTTCCCACCCCTAATTTACATATGGAAATTTGGATTCGGTTCAGTATTCGATGAATCTTATGCAAAAGATTCGGGGGTTCGGCCTAATCAGAAATAATGGATTCGGTGCATGCCTAATTAATAATAGTAAAAACCCCATATAGCCAAGAAATTGAATCGTGCTTCTGAATGCTTCCAATGAAAATATAGGACAAATCAAATCAAACTGTAACTTCTGAAAAAATGGGGAGTATAAAAAGTGAAAAAACCCTGAACATTTCATATATCTGTCCTGAATCATCGGCAAGAAGTGAGGTTGTGTTTGGGTAGAAATTATCACAGTTTGAGATTTGAAACGGAGAAGAAACAAGCAGAGCAGTAGTTTGGGTGAATTCAAAAACACCTACATGTAAAATGTATACAGCGGTTAAAAAATATTTGTATGAATGTGCATAAAATATTAAGTTATGTAAGTCAAACCCAAAAGTACTAGACAATGTCAACTTTTCATGTGTGTTTAATATTTTCAGATTATGTTTAAAGGTGCCTAAGATATATCTCATGATAAACTGTGAAGAAACTTTGAAAAGGTTGCATTTTAAAATCAATGTATCATGTTGTTTAAATGAATCAAATGTCTGACATGGCTGCCCTTAGGCTATTGCTAACCTGTAGTCAGAACATGGGGCTCTAGGCATATGCCTCTTCTATGTCCTAGTTCTAGCTCTAACAAACAATTTCTCACAGATTAATGAGCTGCAAAGTAGGATCATGGCAGCTGATATATAGTATGACCACCTCATCTCAACCATGTTGGTATATCAGGAGAAAAACCTGAATAACTTGGTGAAGAATGCTTATTGATACACTGTTCAGTTTTGGGCACTGAGGCTCGCTGATGACTTGCAAATACATATTTACAGTGGTGTGCAAAACTATTTGCCCCCTTCCTGATTTCTTATTCTTTTGCATGTTTGTCACACAAAATGTTTCTGATCATCAAACACATTTAACTATTAGTCAAAGATAACACAAGTAAACACAAGTAAACACAAAATGCAGTTTTTAAATGAGGGTTTTTATTGTTTAGGGAGAAAAGAAATCCAAATCTATATTTTCATGTGTGAAAAAGTAATTGCCCCCTGAACCTAATAACTGGTTGGGCCACCCTTAGCAGCAATAACTGCAATCAAGCGTTTGCGATAACTTGCAATGAGTCTTTTACAGCGCTCTGGAGGAATTTTGGCCCACTCATCTTTGCAGAATTGTTGTAACTCAGCTTTATTTGAGGGTTTTCTAGCATGAACCGCCTTTTTAAGGTCATGCCACAACATCTCAATAGGATTCAGGTCAGGACTTTGACTAGGCCATTCCAAAGTCTTCATTTTGTTTTTCTTCAGCCATTCAGAGGTGGATTTGCTGGTGTGTTTTGGGTCATTGTCCTGCTGCAGCACCCAAGATAGCTTCAGCTTGAGTTGACGAACAGATGGCCGGACATTCTCCTTCAGGATTTTTTGGTAGACCGTAGAATTCATGGTTCCATCTATCACAGCAAGTCTTCCAGGTCCTGAAGCAGCAAAACAACCTCAGACCATCACACTACCACCACCATATTTTACTGTTGGTATGATGTTCTTTTTCTGAAATGCTGTGTTACTTTTACGCCAGATGTAACGGGACACGCACCTTCCAAAAAGTTCAACTTTTGTCTCGTCGGTCCACAAGGTATTTTCCCAAAAGTCTTGGCAATCATTGAGATGTTTTTTAGCAAAATTGAGACAAGCCTTAATGTTCTTTTTGCTTAAAAGTGGTTTGCGCCTTGGAAATCTGCCATGCAGGCCGTTTTTGCCCAGTCTCTTTCTTATGGTGGAGTCGTGAACACAGACCTTAATTGAGGCAAGTGAGGCCTGCAGTTCTTTAGATGTTGTCCTGGGGTCTTTTGTGGCCTCTCGGATGAGTTGTCTCTGCGCTCTTGGGGTAATTTTGGTCGGCCGGCCACTCCTGGGAAGGTTCACCACTGTTCCATGTTTTTGCCATTTGTGGATAATGGCTCTCACTGTGGTTCGCTGGAGTCCCAAAGCTTTAGAAATGGCTTTATAACCTTTGAAATTGAACTCAGGTGTGATAAACCACAGTTAAGTTATTTTTTAACAAGGGGGGCAATCACTTTTTCACACAGGCCCATGTAGATTTGGAGTTTTTTTTCTCCCTTAATAACATAAACCTTCATTTAAAAACTGCATTTTGTGTTCAATTATGTTATCTTTGACTAATAGTTAACGGTTTTTGATGAGCAGAAACATTTAAGTGTGACAAACATGCAAAAGAATAAGAAATCGGGAAGGGGGCAAATAGTTTTGCACACCACTGTATATCAGGAATGCTCCTTACTGTGTCTTCCTATGGCCGCTCCACTCCCAGTGCAGCTGGGTAGACGCTCACTTCAGGGTTCAGATTGGCCTTATCCTTTGCCTGTTGCTGACCTTTGCCAACACTTTAGACTGTAAACCTTCTATGCCTGCCTCTGACCCTTGCTTTGAATCTCCTGGGGAGGCATGATTTTAGGGTGTCCGCATTGGTTCCATAGCACTGGGGACACTAAGGAGATTTGATAGTTTTTAAATCTCCATGTGCGCCCATCCCCAGTTCTCCAGACCCCATGAAGGAAATTTATGAATTCAAGAAGGGGAGGGGGACAACAACGGCTGCCATAGGGGTGCTCATTATTTAAATCCTTCCCTGTAAAGGCACAAGTATGTAATGTGTCTTAAATTCTTAAATGCGTCTGGGAGCTACTTGATTTGTTATGTGCCCTTCACTCTAAACACACTCTTTTACTTCTGAATAAGAGAGTCCATTAGTGTTGGGACTGTATACATTTGCACAGACGGTTGTGCATAAATAAACACAACATTTCTTCATTTGATTTTATAAAAGTTTATTATTTAAAAGAAAAAAGTTTATAACAAGTAGGTTCATTCAGTGAACATGAATGAGTTGTGGTACAAATTGTCACAACTTCCCACGTGACCCAGCCACAGAGCCTTCATCATATTGACCATATTCCTTGTTTGGATGACTCCTCTTCAATCTGTGTCTCTTGGGCATCTTGGTCATTCAGCTCTTGGTTGTTCAGCTCTTGGTCATTCAGTTCTGTAAGATAATACCGTTAGGTAAGAATAAGTACAGTAGGATATTGGCAAAGCCCCAGAATTCTATTTATCTTTATTTCTATCTTTGCCCATGTTCGGTCAATCAGTTGCTGAATACACGAATGACTTACTGCACGTGTCCATAATACGTATGTAAAGTAACTTCTAAATTATATACAGTATATGTAAAGATTTATTAATAGATCATATTTTATTAGCAGTTGATTAAAGACTAACTTACCATTTATCTCAAGAAAACTTTCAGATGAGCTTTTTATTTGCATAATTTAAATTGTCATGAAGTATACTCCATTCCTGTAGCTTCCAAAATGTTCTTTCTGCAGGTTATACTCCGCATTCCCTTTGATCTCATGAAATCCATCGGCCTGCAGGGTCTCTCCTCTTTACAGCATATGCATATTTCCATCAGTCTGTTCTTCAGTGTGGAATTACTTTTTGGGAAATGCTGATATTACTCCCCTTTTAAAACACTTCATCAGGTGTTTCCTCATTAAACTATTGTTATACTTGCAGGAGACATTGCCATTGCTCAGTATCTCATAGGCATTAGCAATTGCATATACTACGCAGTCATTAGAATCCTCCGGTTGCTGATCTACCTTAAGATATTTTGCTGTTCTTAAAGGGTGAGGAACCACTTTGCCATAAATTAAGTTGATGTCCTTTTTGACTGTTTTTGAAATTTGACATGGACTGCTGTTAATAATCTCTATATAATCTGTTCTATAACAGGATATTAGGCAGTGATTTTTCTTGGTATCAGCATGAAATTGTACAGAGGGTCCAGACACAGGCTTGAAGTCCTTATAAGTCGATTGCATGCCATCAGTTTCAAATTGATATTTCAGAAGAGTTTGCGCAGCTTCTATTATTGCTCTGGACAAAGGGTGTTCTGGAGTTTTAAGTCTGAGTTTGTCAGACTGTCTTAGTTTCAGTTCAGGGATCCAAAACGTATTAATATTATCCTTTTTTTTCAAATGTTTCCTCTTCCCGTCGAGAGGTTCGTGGTTGTGCTCTTTATCTGCAGCTTGATCTTGGACCATTGTATTCAATATATTAATCGTTCCATCAATACTTTCCTCTTCTGTCTCAAGTTTACGCCTTTTGCCACTTTTACATTTGTCCAAACGTTTCCTCTTCCCGTCGAGAGGTTCGTGGTAGTGCTCTTTATCTGCAGCTTGATCTTGGACCATTGTATTCAATATATTGGTTCTATTAATACGAGCCATGTGATTTTTATGTAATCAAATCAAATAAATGCTAAATATCAGTATAATCAGATGAAATTTCCTAGACGGTGAAATCAGCTAGAAAAAAATAGAAATAGAACAATAGAATAACTACCAGTTATAATGGTATATACACAATATTTGTTTCTTAATAATACTAATAATAATAATAATAATATTAGATTTAATAAATCAAACAATTGTGGCATAACAAGGGGCAACATTTATGGCATAACATGGGACATTAATACCTATAAATAGCACATCGAAATCTGTTACGTTGAATTTATGGTAAAGTACAGTTTATGACAAAGTTTAAAACTTTTTGTGCTGTAAAATGCAATATAAACTTTATAAATATGCCTCTCAGAATAAAATGCATCTGTACTCACCGTTCGTCAGTCTAAGAATGAGGAGCTGCTGCCTGCAAAACTGTTATATCCAGTGGAGGCATTGTGATGTCATATGTCACATGTCACAGACAATGCATGTGCACGGCAACTCAATCAAATGTTTCTTCTGACTAAGTATCATGAAAACAAACATTTAATGTTAGTTTCATTTAACTAAATTAAGAAACTTGTTAAATGAAATGTAACAATTCTGGACTGTTTCTGGTATAATCAGTTTACTCTTCCCTCCCCAGCAATACTGAGCACCTTCTCTAGTTCATGCATCAAAGCTAACGGTCTTTCAAAATAACAGACACCAGCTCCTTCATTCACACGTTGTGTGTTTCTTTAAAGCTGCATTGATATCAATAACAGCGACTCAGTTGGATTTGTTGCTCAGCGCTAGTTGTGGGTAACACTGATGTGAAGCATTGCCTTTTTAATGTCCAGTCTACTTGATGGCTAAAGAGTGTAATTTGTGTAGGATCCACAAAAGAATGATTTTAAATTTGATTATGATGGGGTCTGCATTGTTATTTCTGAAGGGCTATTTGTTAATTTTAGGCTTTATTAAATTTAGAATCAAAACCTTTCAGCCCAGTTAAAAAAAATTTTCTGGTCCTCCTTTAAAGGGGTTGTTCCCCTTTAGTATGATGTAGTGAGTGATATTCTGAGACAGTTTGCAGTTGGTTTACGTTTTTTATTATTTGTTGTTTTGGAGTTAGTTATCTTTCTATTCAGCACTCCAGTTTACATTTTCTAGGGTCTAAGTTATCCTAGCAAAGCGTGTACTGATTAGAATAAGAGTCTGAAATATGGGTATGAGAGGGCCTGAATAGAAAGAGGAGTAATAAAAAGTAGCAATAACTAAATTTGTAGCCTAAAGGTGGCCATACATGGGCAGATTCAAGCTGCCAATATCGGTCCTTTAGAAAGATTCGCAGCTTATCTGCCCATGTGTGGGGGCTCCGACGGGTTCAACTGATCGATATCAGGTCAAAAATCGTCCACATATCGATCGGTCAAGTTTGATTTTTTTTTGGTACGATACAGGACCGCATCGGCTAGTTGATGCGGTCCTGCGACCAAGCTGAGCCCATTCGTAGTATCGTAATCCGATCGTTCTGCCTCATCCGATATCGTCCAGCTGTTAGTTGGCATATCGGGTCAAGATCTGATCGTTTGTCGACTTTGCCAAACAAGCAGATCTTATAGTGTATGGCCACCTTTACAGAGCATTTGTGTTTAGATTGGGTCAGTGACCCCCATTTGAAAGCTGGAAGGCAAATATTGTTATAAAAAAGAATATAAACTAAACTAAATAATGAATAGCAATTGAAAATTGCATAGAATTAGCCATTCTCTAACAAAAAGTTACCTTAAAAATGAACCACCCCTTTATGGTGAAATTGCAGTACAATTTAAAATGAATACCATACCTGATCAGCCAAAGGAACATAATGACTGATCACATCTGGTGCCTGTGAAGGTTTGATCATTACCTGCACAGGCTCCGAATATTCTATTGGTAAAGCTGGACAAACCAGCAAGAAATTTAGCCAGTGGCGTAACTAGAGATCTGCAGACCTGGGTGCAGCATGTGGACCTCCCCTGCCCTGCCGCCTGTGATAACACCTATTGCGACTCTGCCAGGCCCCAAGGGGGTGTGGGCCCAGGAGCGATCTCACCCACGATGGTTACGCCACTGTATTTTGCATAGGAGGCAGGTGAAGTTTTTGTTTGGCAGAGGATACAAACACAAAGGTTTCCATTAGAGATCCTTTAATTATATAGGAATATATAGCAGTTGGTTTATTTTGAGGGAGGATGAGCCTCCCTTAACTTTAATTATGATACAGTCTGATAACCAGGAATTAAGCCTACAGCAGAACCCCGATTTTACTTTTTCCAGGGAGCGGAATCAAAAAAGCGTAAATTCCAGGGAAGTGTGAAAATCTGGGTACAAAAAATATCAGGGGTTCTACTGTAACATGTATTTTATCACACTTACTATTTCTCTTGATACTATTTAGCATTTATCCATTTATATATTTTATACTTTTTTGCTTGATGGCTATTGTCTAATAAAGTGACACATCATTGTATTCAACTTTTTTTTTATAAAAATGTGTTCCTTGGTCAGGGTTTTAAGGTACCAGTGGGCCCAGGGCAAAGATTACATTGGTGAGTCCTGCAGGAACCCTAAGGAATGTGTGGCAGTACCTTCAAATATAATAAGGCAGGCAGTAAAGTAAGCAACCAAGAAATTCATTTTGTGCTCAATGATTGTGGAAAACATACAATCATGGATTAATGGGGGAATGTAATAAAAGTTGCAAAGAGCAAAATAATTTGCATAAAAAAGAATACAAATTCACTTCTTGCAATGTAATACTCTTCCTTAAACTGTTCCACTTCGAATTTTATTTGCGCATTGCTCCTTTTTATTGTGCATTGCCTGCTTTTAAGACGTTCTGGAATGTCATAATCATTTGGAGCAAAACATACGGTACCAACTTTTTCAGTAGAAAGTTTTATTACATTTACTGCGCACTGGCGCAAACTATAAAATTTGCAAACCTTCTTCCCGGAAGAGGTGGCTAAACGGTTTTCGGGTTCACAAAATCAATATCAAATTCGCGCAAAGACAAATTTTTTCACACAACGGCATTACTGTTCGCATTGCAAATATTTTTTTAGTTACCAACTTTTATTACATTCCCTCAATTGTCTTTTATTAGAAAGTGTGACATGAACTCATGTGGGAGCAACATCCCCTTCTGTTCCCTGCATAAGGTTTGTGAACGTTCTTACAAATGCATTGTGCCATTGGCCCAGCATCACAGTTTAGTAAACATGGATGCTGGATGAATTTCAGTTATACAAATTGGCAACATTAATGAGAAATCTTATAGACAACTTTTTAAACAACTAAGCAAATGTTTTAAAAACTATTGGCGAAAGTTATAAGAAATAGGAAAGTGAGGATGGTGCTGTATACTTGCTGAATTTACTATTGAACATCAGTATTTGTTTGTAATCTGCATGTTTGATGCATCACAGTGCTTTGAAATATGCTGGCACTTTTTAAGCATATCATTCTTTTTATTAGTAATAGGGATGCCACGAATCTAGGATTCGTTTTAGGATTTGGCTAGCATTCTGCCTTTTTCAGCAGGATTCTGAGTCAACCGAATCCTTCTGCCCGGCCGACCAAATCCTAATTTGCATATGCAAATGAGGGACAGGGAGGGAAGGAAGTAAAAAATGGTTTCCCCTTCCCACCCCTAATTTACATATGGAAATTTGGATTCGGTTCAGTATTCGATGAATCTTATGCAAAAGATTCGGGGGTTCGGCCTAATCAGAAATAATGGATTCGGTGCATGCCTAATTAATAATAGTAAAAACCCCATATAGCCAAGAAATTGAATCGTGCTTCTGAATGCTTCCAATGAATATATAGGACAAATCAAATCAAACTGTAACTTCTGAAAAAATGGGGAGTATAAAAAGTGAAAAAACCCTGAACATTTCATATATCTGTCCTGAATCATCGGCAAGAAGTGAGGTTGTGTTTGGGTAGAAATTATCACAGTTTGAGATTTGAAACGGAGAAGAAACAAGCAGAGCAGTAGTTTGGGTGAATTCAAAAACACCTACATGTAAAATGTATACAGCGGTTAAAAAATATTTGTATAAATGTGCATAAAATATTAAGTTATGTAAGTCAAACCCAAAAGTACTAGACAATGTCAACTTTTCATGTGTGTTTAATATTTTCAGATTATGTTTAAAGGTGCCTAAGATATATCTCATGATAAACTGTGAAGAAACTTTGAAAAGGTTGCATTTTAAAATCAATGTATCATGTTGTTTAAATGAATCAAATGTCTGACATGGCTGCCCTTAGGCTATTGCTAACCTGTAGTCAGAACATGGGGCTCTAGGCATATGCCTCTTCTATGTCCTAGTTCTAGCTCTAACAAACAATTTCTCACAGATTAATGAGCTGCAAAGTAGGATCATGGCAGCTGATATATAGTATGACCACCTCATCTCAACCATGTTGGTATATCAGGAGAAAAACCTGAATAACTTGGTGAAGAATGCTTATTGATACACTGTTCAGTTTTGGGCACTGAGGCTCGCTGATGACTTGCAAATACATATTTACAGTGGTGTGCAAAACTATTTGCCCCCTTCCTGATTTCTTATTCTTTTGCATGTTTGTCACACAAAATGTTTCTGATCATCAAACACATTTAACTATTAGTCAAAGATAACACAAGTAAACACAAAATGCAGTTTTTAAATGAGAGTTTTTATTATTTAGGGAGAAAAGAAATCCAAATCTACATTTTCATGTGTGAAAAAGTAATTGCCCCCTGAACCTAATAACTGGTTGGGCCACCCTTAGCAGCAATAACTGCAATCAAGCGTTTGCGATAACTTGCAACGAGTCTTATACAGCGCTCTGGAGGAATTTTGGCCCACTCATCTTTGCAGAATTGTTGTAACTCAGCTTTATTTGAGGGTTTTCTAGCATGAACCGCCTTTTTAAGGTCATGCCACAACATCTCAATAGGATTCAGGTCAGGACTTTGACTAGGCCATTCCAAAGTCTTCATTTTGTTTTTCTTCAGCCATTCAGAGGTGGATTTGCTGGTGTGTTTTGGGTCATTGTCCTGCTGCAGCACCCAAGATAGCTTCAGCTTGAGTTGACGAACAGATGGCCGGACATTCTCCTTCAGGATTTTTTGGTAGACCGTAGAATTCATGGTTCCATCTATCACAGCAAGTCTTCCAGGTCCTGAAGCAGCAAAACAACCCCAGACCATCACACTACCACCACCATATTTTACTGTTGGTATGATGTTCTTTTTCTGAAATGCTGTGTTACTTTTACGCCAGATGTAACGGGACGCGCACCTTCCAAAAAGTTCAACTTTTGTCTCGTTGGTCCACAAGGTATTTTCCCAAAAGTCTTGGCAATCATTGAGATGTTTTTTAGCAAAATTGAGACAAGCCTTAATGTTCTTTTTGCTTAAAAGTGGTTTGCGCCTTGGAAATCTGCCATGCAGGCCGTTTTTGCCCAGTCTCTTTCTTATGGTGGAGTCGTGACCACTGACCTTAATTGAGGCAAGTGAGGCCTGCAGTTCTTTAGATGTTGTCCTGGGGTCTTTTGTGGCCTCTCGGATGAGTTGTCTCTGCGCTCTTGGGGTAATTTTGGTCGGCCGGCCACTCCTGGGAAGGTTCGCCACTGTTCCATGTTTTTGCCATTTGTGGATAATGGCTCTCACTGTGGTTCGCTGGAGTCCCAAAGCTTTAGAAATGGCTTTATAACCTTTGAAATTGAACTCAGGTGTGATAAAACACAGTTAAGTTATTTTTTAACAAGGGGGGCAATCACTTTTTCACACAGGCCCATGTAGATTTGGAGTTTTTTTTCTCCCTTAATAACATAAACCTTCATTTAAAAACTGCATTTTGTGTTCAATTATGTTATCTTTGACTAATAGTTAACGGTTTTTTATGAGCAGAAACATTTAAGTGTGACAAACATGCAAAAGAATAAGAAATCAGGAAGGGGCAAATAGTTTTGCACACCACTGTATATCAGGAATGCTCCTTACTGTGTCTTCCTATGGCCGCTCCACTCCCAGTGCAGCTGGGTAGACGCTCACTTCAGGGTTCAGATTGGCCTTATCCTTTGCCTGTTGCTGACCTTTGCCAACACTTTAGACTGTAAACCTTCTATGCCTGCCTCTGACCCTTGCTTTGAATCTCCTGGGGAGGCATGATTTTAGGGTGTCCGCATTGGTTCCATAGCACTGGGGACACTAAGGAGATTTGATAGTTTTTAAATCTCCATGTGCGCCCATCCCCAGTTCTCCAGACCCCATGAAGGAAATTTATGAATTCAAGAAGGGGAGGGGGACAACAACGGCTGCCATAGGGGTGCTCATTATTTAAATCCTTCCCTGTAAAGGCACAAGTATGTAATGTGTCTTAAATTCTTAAATGTGTCTGGGAGCTACTTGATTTGTTGTGTGCCCTTCACTCTAAACACACTCTTTTACTTCTGAATAAGAGAGTCCATTAGTGTTGGGACTGTATACATTTGCACAGACGGTTGTGCATAAATAAACACAACATTTCTTCATTTGATTTTATAAAAGTTTATTATTTAAAAGAAAAAAGTTTATAACAAGTAGGTTCATTCAGTGAACATGAATGAGTTGTGGTACAAATTGTCACAACTTCCCACGTGACCCAGCCACAGAGCCTTCATCATATTGACCATATTCCTTGTTTGGATGACTCCTCTTCAATCTGTGTCTCTTGGGCATCTTGGTCATTCAGCTCTTGGTTGTTCAGCTCTTGGTCATTCAGTTCTGTAAGATAATACCGTTAGGTAAGAATAAGTACAGTAGGATATTGGCAAAGCCCCAGAATTCTATTTATCTTTATTTCTATCTTTGCCCATGTTCGGTCAATCAGTTGCTGAATACACGAATGACTTACTGCACGTGTCCATAATACGTATGTAAAGTAACTTCTAAATTATATACAGTATATGTAAAGATTTATTAATAGATCATATTTTATTAGCAGTTGATTAAAGACTAACTTACCATTTATCTCAAGAAAACTTTCAGATGAGCTTTTTATTTGCATAATTTAAATTGTCATGAAGTATACTCCATTCCTGTAGCTTCCAAAATGTTCTTTCTGCAGGTTATACTCCGCATTCCCTTTGATCTCATGAAATCCATCGGCCTGCAGGGTCTCTCCTCTTTACAGCATATGCATATTTCCATCAGTCTGTTCTTCAGTGTGGAATTACTTTTTGGGAAATGCTGATATTACTCCCCTTTTAAAACACTTCATCAGGTGTTTCCTCATTAAACTATTGTTATACTTGCAGGAGACATTGCCATTGCTCAGTATCTCATAGGCATTAGCAATTGCATATACTACGCAGTCATTAGAATCCTCCGGTTGCTGATCTACCTTAAGATATTTTGCTGTTCTTAAAGGGTGAGGAACCACTTTGCCATAAATTAAGTTGATGTCCTTTTTGACTGTTTTTGAAATTTGACATGGACTGCTGTTAATAATCTCTATATAATCTGTTCTATAACAGGATATTAGGCAGTGATTTTTCTTGGTATCAGCATGAAATTGTACAGAGGGTCCAGACACAGGCTTGAAGTCCTTATAAGTCGATTGCATGCCATCAGTTTCAAATTGATATTTCAGAAGAGTTTGCGCAGCTTCTATTATTGCTCTGGACAAAGGGTGTTCTGGAGTTTTAAGTCTGAGTTTGTCAGACTGTCTTAGTTTCAGTTCAGGGATCCAAAACGTATTAATATTATCCTTTTTTTTCAAACGTTTTCTCTTCCCGTCGAGAGGTTCGTGGTAGTGCTCTTTATCTGCAGCTTGATCTTGGACCATTGTATTCAATATATTAATCGTTCCATCAATACTTTCCTCTTCTGTGTCAGGTTTACGCCTTTTGCCACTTTTACATTTGTCCAAACGTTTCCTCTTCCCGTCCAGAGGTTCGTGGTAGTGCTCTTTATCTGCAGCTTGATCTTGGACCATTGTATTCAATATATTAATCGTTCCATCAATACTTTCCTCTTCTGTCTCAAGTTTACGCCTTTTGCCACTTTTACATTTGTCCAAACGTTTCCTCTTCCCGTCGAGAGGTTCGTGGTAGTGCTCTTTATCTGCAGCTTGATCTTGGACCATTGTATTCAATATATTGGTTCTATTAATACGAGCCATGTGATTTTTATGTAATCAAATAAATGCTAAATATCAGTATAATCAGATGAAATTTCCTAGACGGTGAAATCAGCTAGAAAAAAATAGAAATAGAACAATAGAATAACTACCAGTTATAATGGTATATACACAATATGTGTTTCTTAATAATAATAATAATAATAATAGATTTAATAAATCAAACAATTGTGGCATAACAAGGGGCAACATTTATGGCATAACATGGGACATTAATACCTATAAATAGCACATCGAAATCTGTTACGTTGAATTTATGGTAAAGTACAGTTTATGACAAAGTTTAAAACTTTTTGTGCTGTAAAATGCAATATAAACTTTATAAATATGCCTCTCAGAATAAAATGCATCTGTACTCACCGTTCGTCAGTCTAAGAATGAGGAGCTGCTGCCTGAAAAACTGTTATATCCAGTGGAGGCATTGTGATGTCATATGTCACATGTCACAGACAATGCATGTGCACGGCAACTCAATCAAATGTTTCTTCTGACTAAGTATCATGAAAACAAACATTTAATGTTAGTTTCATTTAACTAAATTAAGAAACTTGTTAAATGAAATGTAACAATTCTGGACTGTTTCTGGTATAATCAGTTTACTCTTCCCTCCCCAGCAATACTGAGCACCTTCTCTAGTTCATGCATCAAAGCTAACGGTCTTTCAAAATAACAGACACCAGCTCCTTCATTCACACGTTGTGTGTTTCTTTAAAGCTGCATTGATATCAATAACAGCGACTCAGTTGGATTTGTTGCTACTTGATGGCTAAAGAGTGTAATTTGTGTAGGATCCACAAAAGAATGATTTTAAATTTGATTATGATGGGGTCTGCATTGTTATTTCTGAAGGGCTATTTGTTAATTTTAGGCTTTATTAAATTTAGAATCAAAACCTTTCAGCCCAGTTAAAAAAAAATTTCTGGTCCTCCTTTAAAGGGGTTGTTCCCCTTTAGTATGATGTAGTGAGTGATATTCTGAGACAGTTTGCAGTTGGTTTACGTTTTTTATTATTTGTTGTTTTGGAGTTAGTTATCTTTCTATTCAGCACTCCAGTTTACATTTTCTAGGGTCCAAGTTATCCTAGCAAAGCGTGTACTGATTACAATAAGAGTCTGAAATATGGGTATGAGAGGGCCTGAATAGAAAGAGGAGTAATAAAAAGTAGCAATAACTAAATTTGTAGCCTAAAGGTGGCCATACATGGGCAGATTCAAGCTGCCAAAATCGGTCCTTTAGAAAGATTCGCAGCTTATCTGCCCATGTGTGGGGGCTCCGACGGGTTCAACTGATCGATATCAGGTCAAAAATCGTCCACATATCGATCGGTCAAGTTTGATGTTTTTTTTGGTACGATACAGGACCGCATCGGCTAGTTGATGCGGTCCTGCGACCAAGCTGAGCCCATTCGTAGTATCGTAATCCGATCGTTCCGCCTCATCCGATATCGTCCAGCTGTTAGTTGGCATATCGGGTCAAGATCCGATCGTTTGTCGACTTTGCCAAACAAGCAGATCTTATAGTGTATGGCCACCTTTACAGAGCATTTGTGTTTAGATTGGGTCAGTGACCCCCATTTGAAAGCTGGAAGGCAAATATTGTTATAAAAAAGAATATAAACTAAACTAAATAATGAATAGCAATTGAAAATTGCATAGAATTAGCCATTCTCTAACAAAAAGTTACCTTAAAAATGAACCACCCCTTTATGGTGAAATTGCAGTACAATTTAAAATGAATACCATACCTGATCAGCCAAAGGAACATAATGACTGATCACATCTGGTGCCTGTGAAGGTTTGATCATTACCTGCACAGGCTCCGAGTATTCTATTGGTAAAGCTGGACAAACCAGCAAGAAATTTAGCCAGTTGCGTAACTAGAGATCTGCAGACCTGGGTGCAGCATGTGGACCTCCCCTGCCCTGCCGCCTGTGATAACACCTATTGCGACTCTGCCAGGCCCCAAGGGGGTGTGGGCCCGGGAGCGATCTCACCCACGATGGTTACGCCACTGTATTTTGCATAGGAGGCAGGTGAAGTTTTTGTTTGGCAGAGGATACAAACACAAAGGTTTCCATTAGAGATCCTTTAATTATATAGGAATATATAGCAGTTGGTTTATTTTGAGGGAGGATGAGCCTCCCTTAACTTTAATTATGATACAGTCTGATAACCAGGAATTAAGCCTACAGCAGAACCCCGATTTTACTTTTTCCAGGGAGCGGAATCAAAAAAGCGTAAATTCCAGGGAAGTGTGAAAATCTGGGTACAAAAAAAATCAGGGGTTCTACTGTAACATGTATTTTATCACACTTACTATTTCTCTTGATACTATTTAGCATTTATCCATTTATATGTTTTATACTTTTTTGCTTGATGGCTATTGTCTAATAAAGTGACACATCATTGTATTCAACTTTTTTTTATAAAAATGTGTTCCTTGGTCAGGGTTTTAAGGTACCAGTGGGCCCAGGGCAAAGATTACATTGGTGAGTCCTGCAGGAACCCTAAGGAATGTGTGGCAGTACCTTCAAATATAATAAGGCAGGCAGTAAAGTAAGCAACCAAGAAATTCATTTTGTGCTCAATGATTGTGGAAAACATACAATCATGGATTAATGGGGGAATGTAATAAAAGTTGCAAAGAGCAAAATAATTTGCATAAAAAAGAATACAAATTCACTTCTTTCAATGTAATACTCTTCCTTAAACTGTTCCACTTCGAATTTTATTTGCGCATTGCTCCTTTTTATTGTGCATTGCCTGCTTTTAAGACGTTCTGGAATGTCATAATCATTTGGAGCAAAACATACGGTACCAACTTTTTCAGTAGAAAGTTTTATTACATTTACTGCGCACTGGCGCAAACTATAAAATTTGCAAACCTTCTTCCCGGAAGAGGTGGCTAAACTGTTTTCGGGTTCACAAAATCAATATCAAATTCGCGCAAAGACAAATTTTTTCACACAACGGCATTACTGTTCGCATTGCAAATATTTTTTTAGTTACCAACTTTTATTACATTCCCTCAATTGTCTTTTATTAGAAAGTGTGACATGAACTCATGTGGGAGCAACATCCCCTTCTGTTCCCTGCATAAGGTTTGTGAACGTTCTTACAAATGCATTGTGCCATTGGCCCAGCATCACAGTTTAGTAAACATGGATGCTGGATGAATTTCAGTTATACAAATTGGCAACATTAATGAGAAATCTTATAGACAACTTTTTAAACAACTAAGCAAATGTTTTAAAAACTATTGGCGAAAGTTATAAGAAATAGGAAAGTGAGGATGGTGCTGTATACTTGCTGAATTTACTATTGAACATCAGTATTTGTTTGTAATCTGCATGTTTGATGCATCACAGTGCTTTGAAATATGCTGGCACTTTTTAAGCATATCATTCTTTTTATTAGTAATAGGGATGCCACGAATCTAGGATTCGTTTTAGGATTTGGCTAGCATTCTGCCTTTTTCAGCAGGATTCTGAGTCAACCGAATCCTTCTGCCCGGCCGACCAAATCCTAATTTGCATATGCAAATGAGGGACAGGGAGGGAAGGAAGTAAAAAATGGTTTCCCCTTCCCACCCCTAATTTACATATGGAAATTTGGATTCGGTTCAGTATTCGATGAATCTTATGCAAAAGATTCGGGGGTTCGGCCTAATCAGAAATAATGGATTCGGTGCATGCCTAATTAATAATAGTAAAAACCCCATATAGCCAAGAAATTGAATCGTGCTTCTGAATGCTTCCAATGAAAATATAGGACAAATCAAATCAAACTGTAACTTCTGAAAAAATGGGGAGTATAAAAAGTGAAAAAACCCTGAACATTTCATATATCTGTCCTGAATCATCGGCAAGAAGTGAGGTTGTGTTTGGGTAGAAATTATCACAGTTTGAGATTTGAAACGGAGAAGAAACAAGCAGAGCAGTAGTTTGGGTGAATTCAAAAACACCTACATGTAAAATGTATACAGCGGTTAAAAAATATTTGTATGAATGTGCATAAAATATTAAGTTATGTAAGTCAAACCCAAAAGTACTAGACAATGTCAACTTTTCATGTGTGTTTAATATTTTCAGATTATGTTTAAAGGTGCCTAAGATATATCTCATGATAAACTGTGAAGAAACTTTGAAAAGGTTGCATTTTAAAATCAATGTATCATGTTGTTTAAATGAATCAAATGTCTGACATGGCTGCCCTTAGGCTATTGCTAACCTGTAGTCAGAACATGGGGCTCTAGGCATATGCCTCTTCTATGTCCTAGTTCTAGCTCTAACAAACAATTTCTCACAGATTAATGAGCTGCAAAGTAGGATCATGGCAGCTGATATATAGTATGACCACCTCATCTCAACCATGTTGGTATATCAGGAGAAAAACCTGAATAACTTGGTGAAGAATGCTTATTGATACACTGTTCAGTTTTGGGCACTGAGGCTCGCTGATGACTTGCAAATACATATTTACAGTGGTGTGCAAAACTATTTGCCCCCTTCCTGATTTCTTATTCTTTTGCATGTTTGTCACACAAAATGTTTCTGATCATCAAACACATTTAACTATTAGTCAAAGATAACACAAGTAAACACAAGTAAACACAAAATGCAGTTTTTAAATGAGGGTTTTTATTGTTTAGGGAGAAAAGAAATCCAAATCTATATTTTCATGTGTGAAAAAGTAATTGCCCCCTGAACCTAATAACTGGTTGGGCCACCCTTAGCAGCAATAACTGCAATCAAGCGTTTGCGATAACTTGCAATGAGTCTTTTACAGCGCTCTGGAGGAATTTTGGCCCACTCATCTTTGCAGAATTGTTGTAACTCAGCTTTATTTGAGGGTTTTCTAGCATGAACCGCCTTTTTAAGGTCATGCCACAACATCTCAATAGGATTCAGGTCAGGACTTTGACTAGGCCATTCCAAAGTCTTCATTTTGTTTTTCTTCAGCCATTCAGAGGTGGATTTGCTGGTGTGTTTTGGGTCATTGTCCTGCTGCAGCACCCAAGATAGCTTCAGCTTGAGTTGACGAACAGATGGCCGGACATTCTCCTTCAGGATTTTTTGGTAGACCGTAGAATTCATGGTTCCATCTATCACAGCAAGTCTTCCAGGTCCTGAAGCAGCAAAACAACCTCAGACCATCACACTACCACCACCATATTTTACTGTTGGTATGATGTTCTTTTTCTGAAATGCTGTGTTACTTTTACGCCAGATGTAACGGGACGCGCACCTTCCAAAAAGTTCAACTTTTGTCTCGTCGGTCCACAAGGTATTTTCCCAAAAGTCTTGGCAATCATTGAGATGTTTTTTAGCAAAATTGAGACAAGCCTTAATGTTCTTTTTGCTTAAAAGTGGTTTGCGCCTTGGAAATCTGCCATGCAGGCCGTTTTTGCCCAGTCTCTTTCTTATGGTGGAGTCGTGAACACAGACCTTAATTGAGGCAAGTGAGGCCTGCAGTTCTTTAGATGTTGTCCTGGGGTCTTTTGTGGCCTCTCGGATGAGTTGTCTCTGCGCTCTTGGGGTAGTTTTGGTCGGCCTGCCACTCCTGGGAAGGTTCACCACTGTTCCATGTTTTTGCCATTTGTGGATAATGGCTCTCACTGTGGTTCGCTGGAGTCCCAAAGCTTTAGAAATGGCTTTATAACCTTTGAAATTGAACTCAGGTGTGATAAACCACAGTTAAGTTATTTTTTAACAAGGGGGGCAATCACTTTTTCACACAGGCCCATGTAGATTTGGAGTTTTTTTTCTCCCTTAATAACATAAACCTTCATTTAAAAACTGCATTTTGTGTTCAATTATGTTATCTTTGACTAATAGTTAACGGTTTTTGATGAGCAGAAACATTTAAGTGTGACAAACATGCAAAAGAATAAGAAATCAGGAAGGGGGCAAATAGTTTTGCACACCACTGTATATCAGGAATGCTCCTTACTGTGTCTTCCTATGGCCGCTCCACTCCCAGTGCAGCTGGGTAGACGCTCACTTCAGGGTTCAGATTGGCCTTATCCTTTGCCTGTTGCTGACCTTTGCCAACACTTTAGACTGTAAACCTTCTATGCCTGCCTCTGACCCTTGCTTTGAATCTACTGGGGAGGCATGATTTTAGGGTGTCCGCATTGGTTCCATAGCACTGGGGACACTAAGGAGATTTGATAGTTTTTAAATCTCCATGTGCGCCCATCCCCAGTTCTCCAGACCCCATGAAGGAAATTTATGAATTCAAGAAGGGGAGGGGGACAACAACGGCTGCCATAGGGGTGCTCATTATTTAAATCCTTCCCTGTAAAGGCACAAGTATGTAATGTGTCTTAAATTCTTAAATGCGTCTGGGAGCTACTTGATTTGTTATGTGCCCTTCACTCTAAACACACTCTTTTACTTCTGAATAAGAGAGTCCATTAGTGTTGGGACTGTATACATTTGCACAGACGGTTGTGCATAAATAAACACAACATTTCTTCATTTGATTTTATAAAAGTTTATTATTTAAAAGAAAAAAGTTTATAACAAGTAGGTTCATTCAGTGAACATGAATGAGTTGTGGTACAAATTGTCACAACTTCCCACGTGACCCAGCCACAGAGCCTTCATCATATTGACCATATTCCTTGTTTGGATGACTCCTCTTCAATCTGTGTCTCTTGGGCATCTTGGTCATTCAGCTCTTGGTTGTTCAGCTCTTGGTCATTCAGTTCTGTAAGATAATACCGTTAGGTAAGAATAAGTACAGTAGGATATTGGCAAAGCCCCAGAATTCTATTTATCTTTATTTCTATCTTTGCCCATGTTCGGTCAATCAGTTGCTGAATACACGAATGACTTACTGCACGTGTCCATAATACGTATGTAAAGTAACTTCTAAATTATATACAGTATATGTAAAGATTTATTAATAGATCATATTTTATTAGCAGTTGATTAAAGACTAACTTACCATTTATCTCAAGAAAACTTTCAGATGAGCTTTTTATTTGCATAATTTAAATTGTCATGAAGTATACTCCATTCCTGTAGCTTCCAAAATGTTCTTTCTGCAGGTTATACTCCGCATTCCCTTTGATCTCATGAAATCCATCGGCCTGCAGGGTCTCTCCTCTTTACAGCATATGCATATTTCCATCAGTCTGTTCTTCAGTGTGGAATTACTTTTTGGGAAATGCTGATATTACTCCCCTTTTAAAACACTTCATCAGGTGTTTCCTCATTAAACTATTGTTATACTTGCAGGAGACATTGCCATTGCTCAGTATCTCATAGGCATTAGCAATTGCATATACTACGCAGTCATTAGAATCCTCCGGTTGCTGATCTACCTTAAGATATTTTGCTGTTCTTAAAGGGTGAGGAACCACTTTGCCATAAATTAAGTTGATGTCCTTTTTGACTGTTTTTGAAATTTGACATGGACTGCTGTTAATAATCTCTATATAATCTGTTCTATAACAGGATATTAGGCAGTGATTTTTCTTGGTATCAGCATGAAATTGTACAGAGGGTCCAGACACAGGCTTGAAGTCCTTATAAGTCGATTGCATGCCATCAGTTTCAAATTGATATTTCAGAAGAGTTTGCGCAGCTTCTATTATTGCTCTGGACAAAGGGTGTTCTGGAGTTTTAAGTCTGAGTTTGTCAGACTGTCTTAGTTTCAGTTCAGGGATCCAAAACGTATTAATATTATCCTTTTTTTTCAAATGTTTCCTCTTCCCGTCGAGAGGTTCGTGGTAGTGCTCTTTATCTGCAGCTTGATCTTGGACCATTGTATTCAATATATTAATCGTTCCATCAATACTTTCCTCTTCTGTCTCAAGTTTACGCCTTTTGCCACTTTTACATTTGTCCAAACGTTTCCTCTTCCCGTCGAGAGGTTCGTGGTAGTGCTCTTTATCTGCAGCTTGATCTTGGACCATTGTATTCAATATATTAATCGTTCCATCAATACTTTCCTCTTCTGTGTCAAGTTTACGCCTTTTGCCACTTTTACATTTGTCCAAACGTTTCCTCTTCCCGTCGAGAGGTTCGTGGTAGTGCTCTTTATCTGCAGCTTGATCTTGGACCATTGTATTCAATATATTGGTTCTATTAATACGAGCCATGTGATTTTTATGTAATCAAATCAAATAAATGCTAAATATCAGTATAATCAGATGAAATTTCCTAGACGGTGAAATCAGCTAGAAAAAAATAGAAATAGAACAATAGAATAACTACCAGTTATAATGGTATATACACAATATTTGTTTCTTAATAATAATAATAATAATAATATTAGATTTAATAAATCAAACAATTGTGGCATAACAAGGGGCAACATTTATGGCATAACATGGGACATTAATACCTATAAATAGCACATCGAAATCTGTTACGTTGAATTTATGGTAAAGTACAGTTTATGACAAAGTTTAAAACTTTTTGTGCTGTAAAATGCAATATAAACTTTATAAATATGCCTCTCAGAATAAAATGCATCTGTACTCACCGTTCGTCAGTCTAAGAATGAGGAGCTGCTGCCTGCAAAACTGTTATATCCAGTGGAGGCATTGTGATGTCATATGTCACATGTCACAGACAATGCATGTGCACGGCAACTCAATCAAATGTTTCTTCTGACTAAGTATCATGAAAACAAACATTTAATGTTAGTTTCATTTAACTAAATTAAGAAACTTGTTAAATGAAATGTAACAATTCTGGACTGTTTCTGGTATAATCAGTTTACTCTTCCCTCCCCAGCAATACTGAGCACCTTCTCTAGTTCATGCATCAAAGCTAACGGTCTTTCAAAATAACAGACACCAGCTCCTTCATTCACACGTTGTGTGTTTCTTTAAAGCTGCATTGATATCAATAACAGCGACTCAGTTGGATTTGTTGCTCAGCGCTAGTTGTGGGTAACACTGATGTGAAGCATTGCCTTTTTAATGTCCAGTCTACTTGATGGCTAAAGAGTGTAATTTGTGTAGGATCCACAAAAGAATGATTTTAAATTTGATTATGATGGGGTCTGCATTGTTATTTCTGAAGGGCTATTTGTTAATTTTAGGCTTTATTAAATTTAGAATCAAAACCTTTCAGCCCAGTTAAAAAAAATTACTCTCTCATCTCAGGGGGACACAGGCACTGTAGGGTTAACTTCACCTTCCGGGAGGAAAGGACACTAAAAAGCAAGAATCTTGACAGCCCTCCCTGGGGCCAGCCCGCCTATCCCAGCAGGCCACACACCCCCAGGAGGCTGTCACACCCCAGTTCTTTTAGTGTCCTCATGGGAGGAGGACACTCTCCCCTCAGGGGAGAAATTATTATTTATTATTTTATTTATTATTTTATTATTTAATCATTTTTTTAATTATTATTTTTTCCGCAGGTTCCCCGGGCAGGAATTCCGGTTCAGTCCCGGTTGATGCAGGGCAATTTTGATAGGACAGGAGCTCCTGCTCTGTTCCTTGCGCCCTTAGGCACTTAGAGACAGGAGCTACGGCTCAGTTCTCTTGGCTGGGGGGGGCAGCGGCTGGATTCAGCAGCACTTCCGCACCCCTAGCCCAGCAGTGGACGTTTCCACTCACACGCTGCCATCCTGCCGCTCTCCCATGCCTTTTGGGGACGAGCGACAGGTTCTCCCTTCTCAGGCGCCATTTTGGATTTTCGCGCCGTTCGCCGGTGACGTCACCGCGCATGCGTGCGCACCTCCCATTTTCCTTCGCGCCTTTCCTATTGACGGCGCAGTCTTCAGCGGCGCTCCCTCCGGATCACCTCGCTTTCGCAGGCTCCATCTGGACCACTTCTTTTTCCCACACAGGCAACTGGCGGGTTAGCTTCCTCTCCCAGATGCAAGGTCCGCACTCTTGCAGCGCAAGGTTGGGTCCAAGAAGTTACAGGCTCATCTCCAGGGACGGCTGTCATTCCTCAGGCCTGTATCAAGTTACATATTTTCTTGACCCTTGGGCTATTTTGATATATATATATATTATATATTTATATATTTTACTATTCATATGGGCTATGGCAGACCCCACCAGGGAAGGTCCCAAGCTGCGTTCTACACAGTCATCTGCCAGGGTTCCTTCCGCCCCCAAGGTGTCCTTTCTGGCATGCGCCAGTTGTCGCGCCAGACTTCCCCTGGATCACCCTGAGCCTACTTGTATGGCATGCTCACAACCTTCCCATGCCCCTGCTTCTACGGACAGCCAGGGTGCATCAGATTCAGTACCTGAACCCCTCTGGGCACGAAATTTAGCAAGTTCCATTTCTTCCCTCCAGGGACTTGCGCGGCTTCCTGAGTCCTTAGACAAGTTCCTCGCCCAGCTTGCTTCCCAACCTCCCTCAGGGGTAGCTGGGAAACGCAAGACATCTAACACCTCCTTACTTCCGGACTCCGACGAGGAGTCGGAACTTGCAGAGGATGGCCAAATTTCAGACAGGGACTCTGACGAGGATTCCCATCGTGAACCAGAGGTTCCCGCAGCTATCTCTGACGTTGACAGTTTGATCGAATCTGTTCTCGAGACTCTCAACGTGTCTCCACCTGTCTCGGCCGATCCGTCCTCGGATCTTTTTAAGAGACAGAAAAAGTCTGCTAAGTTGTTCCCTTCACATGACCAACTTTTCTCTGTAGTCAAGGATGAGTGGGCCTCTCCAGAACGCAAAATCAATCTTTCCCGTCGTTTCGCCCTTCTCTATCCTTTTCCCAAGGACGACACTGATCTTTGGTGCCTCTCTCCTACAGTCGATCCACCTATCTCCCGTCTAGCCAAGTCCACCACCATTCCAGTTCCCGATGCGGCTGGATTCAAGGATCCTATTGACAAAAGGCTGGAGGGATTCTGCAAATCCATCTTTTTCGCCTCAGGTGCAGCCCTCAGACCGACCTTCGCTACCGCTTGGGTCAGTCGCGCTTCAGAGGTTTGGGCCGATCAGCTCTGTCAGGCTGTTATAGATGGTTCTGACCAGGCTTCTATTTTACAGCTGGCGGAACAACTCAAGGAGGCTTCCCAGTTCCTCTGCCAGGCATCCTTGGACTCGGCGAAGATGATTGCCAGGGCTTCCGCCACTTCCATAGCGGCCAGACGTTTCCTCTGGCTCAAACATTGGTCGGCGGATTTGACATCCAAGAAGTCTCTTGTTTCTATTCCCTTCGCAGGCAAGGTTCTATTTGGCACTGAGCTAGATAAAATTATCAGCCAGGCTACAGGGGGCAAAAGTACCCTCCTTCCACAGAACAAGCCTAAGCAGCAGTCAGCTAATCGCCGTTTCTCTCGATTTCGCTCCTTTCGCTCCAAACAAACTAAGACTCCAACAACAGAAAGGAGCGCCCCTTCCTTTAGGGGAAAGTGGAAGAGACCCACCTGGTCCGCTGGCAGACAAACTCACAAACCTTCTGCCGACAAAGCATCCTCTTCCTGAAGGTTTGACCACCTCCCGAATCGAGAGGGTGGGAGGGCGTCTCCTCTCCTTTCGGCAGGTCTGGTCTCACTCCTTCGTAGATGCCTGGGTCCACGAAGTGCTCCACCACGGCTATTCCATAGAGTTTCGACACCCTCCTCCGGAGAGATTTCTCTCTTCTCCCCCACCGTCCAATCCCGTACGCAGGGCAGCCTTCTTCAAGGCCATTTCCGCCCTCCAACAGGCGGGGGTAGTGGTACCGGTACCCAAGGAGGAGGAGCGGCAGGGATTCTATTCCATCCTCTTCTGCGTCCCCAAGAAGGACGGAGGAATACGCCCCATCCTGGATCTCAAGAAACTCAATCGTTGCCTCAGACGTTTTTCTTTCCGGATGGAATCCATCCGTTCCGTCATTTCAGCCATGGAACCCGGGGAGTTTCTTTCCTCGGTCGACATCAAGGACGCCTACCTCCATATCCCTATTCTCCGGGCGCATCATCGCTACCTGCGATTTGCCTCTCTGGGGAAGCACTTCCAATTTGTGGCTCTCCCCTTCGGCCTGGCCACGGCTCCTCGGGTCTTCACCAAGATCCTGGCCCCAGTTCTAGCCCTCCTTCGGTCTCAGGGGGTATCAGTGACCCCCTACCTGGACGATCTCCTCATCAAGGCTCCATCAGTCCAGAGGAATCGGTCCGATCTGTCCCTCGTGATCCAGACTCTGCAACATCACGGATGGATCATCAACTTCAAGAAGTCGTCCTTGGTTCCCGCGCAGAGAATGACATTCTTGGGGACTCTCTTCGATACCCAGCTCTGCCGCACTTTTCTTCCAGCGGACAAATCTCTAACTCTACGCAGCCGCATTCTCTCTCTAGCGGACTCGACATGCACTCCTCTCAGATCTTGCATGCAGGTACTGGGGTTGATGGTCTCTGCGATAGACACCATCCCTTTTGCTCAGCTCCACACTCGTCCCCTTCAGCGAGCCATCCTGACGTACTGGGACCCACAGGTAACGTGTCTGGACTCTCCCATCACCCTCCCCTCTCCGACGAGGAATTCCCTGAGGTGGTGGCTTCAACCAGCCAATCTCAACCAGGGCAAGCCATTTGCAATCCTTCACTGGACCATCCTCACCACGGATGCCAGTCTCCGGGGTTGGGGTGCGGTGTGTCAAGGCCAGACAGCACAGGGCAGATGGCTCCCCTCAGAGACATCTCTTCCCATCAATGTCCTGGAACTCCGAGCCATTCGCCTGGCTCTCCTTCACTGGACAGACTTCCTCAGGGGCAAGACCATCAAGATTCAGACGGACAATGCCACGGCGGTGGCATACATCAACCATCAGGGAGGGACTCGCAGCAGGGGAGCCATGCAGGAGGCCTCGCGCATTCTCTCCTGGGCGGAGAAGTACGTACCGGCCATTTCCGCAGTCCACATTCCGGGAGTGGAAAATTGGACGGCGGACTTCCTCAGCAGGGAAACTCTCGATCAAGGAGAATGGGCCCTGCACCCAGAAGTGTTCGAACTTCTGACCGACCAATGGGGCATGCCAGAGGTCGACTTGATGGCCTCCAGGACCAATGCAAAGACTCCGTTTTTCATGTCTCGGTCACGGGATCCAAGGGCCATAGGAGTAGACGCGCTCACGGCTCCATGGCCGTTCCACTTCGTTTACGTCTTCCCCCCCCTACCTCTCCTTCCCAGGATACTGAAGAGGATCAAGCGAGAGGGGGTCAGGACCATGCTAGTGGCTCCATACTGGCCCAGAAGGGCCTGGTTTGCCGATCTCGTCAATCTCGCAGAGACGGAGCCCATCCATCTTCCAGATCGTCAGGATCTTCTAAGCCAGGGTCCAGTATTCCACCCGAATATTCATCTGTTCCATTTGACGGCCTGGCTCTTGAGACCTTAGTCCTCAAACGGCAGGGGTTTGATGACCGAGTGATAGCGACCATGATTGCTGCCAGAAAACCTTCCTCCTCTCGTATCTATTACAGAACATGGAGGACTTACATCACTTGGTGTTCTGCTCACTCTTTTCCCCCGCATCGCTACAGCACGGCCCGTATACTCGGATTTCTGCAGCAGGGCCTCGACAAAGGCCTTCGCCTTGCCTCCCTCAAGTCTCAGATCTCTGCATTGTCCGTACTTTTCCAGCTCAACATTGCACTGAAATCTCCTGTTCGGACCTTCCTGCAGGGAGTAGCGCATCTCGCCCCTCCCATTCGGGCACCTGTACCTGGTTGGGACCTCAACCTGGTCCTGTCGTCTCTGCAGGGTGCTCCGTTCGAGCCCCTCGCTCAGGCCTCGGATGTACTTCTTACCTGGAAGACCGTGTTCCTCCTCGCTATCACGTCTGCCAGACGAGTATCCGAGCTAGCAGCTCTTTCCTGCCGTTCACCTTTCTTAATTTTCCACCAGGACAAAGCTGTGCTCCGGCCCATACCCACCTTCCTGCCTAAGGTAGTATCGGCCTTCCACCTCAACCAGGACATCGTGGTGCCATCCTTCTGTCCACACCCTAAGTGTTCTAAGGAAACGGCACTGCATTCCCTGGATGTGGTCCGCGCTCTCAAATATTACGTTCACAGATCCGAATCCTTTCGCAGGTGTGATGCTCTCCTCGTCATTCCCACGGGTCCACGGAAGGGTCTGAAAGCTTCCAAGACCACCCTTGCCAGATGGATACGATCCACGATTCACCGGACCTACCAGATCGCCGGTAGACCTTCCCCTCTGCGGGTCACGGCTCACTCGACCAGATCACTGGCGGCTTCCTGGGCAGCGCGGAACATGGCGTCCGTGGAGCAGATCTGCAAGGCTGCCACGTGGTCTTCCATCCATACCTTCACCCGCTTCTACCAGGTTCATGTTGCCTCCTCCTCTGAGGCTGTTTTCGGTAGGAAGGTACTGCACGCTGCTGTGCAATCTTCGGCTTGATCTACCCACCCTTCTGGGGACTGCTCTTGAACGTCCCTACAGTGCCTGTGTCCCCCTGAGATGAGAGAGTAAGATGGATTTTTGTCTTACCTGTAAAATCCTTTTCTCTCTTCATCGAAAGGGGGACACAGGCACGCCCATCCCTTACGATTTCAAGCTTGGCCGCGGAAGGTTACTTAGACAGTCCTGTCTAGATCCAGCATCACCTCCTGGTGGGGCTTCCAAGCCCTAAGGTGTTTAGCTCCTTTTTTGTCCTTGTTGTGTGGACATCCGTCAAGTTAGCCCAAGGTTCTTCCTTGGTCAGTTCTAGTTAATTCCTCAGTTATCTTTTACACTTTCAACGTTCTGGGGTGTGACAGCCTCCTGGGGGTGTGTGGCCTGCTGGGATAGGCGGGCTGGCCCCAGGGAGGGCTGTCAAGATTCTTGCTTTTTAGTGTCCTTTCCTCCCGGAAGGTGAAGTTAACCCTACAGTGCCTGTGTCCCCCTTTCGATGAAGAGAGAAAAGGATTTTACAGGTAAGACAAAAATCCATCTTTTCTGGTCCTCCTTTAAAGGGGTTGTTCCCCTTTAGTATGATGTAGTGAGTGATATTCTGAGACAGTTTGCAGTTGGTTTACGTTTTTTATTATTTGTTGTTTTGGAGTTAGTTATCTTTCTATTCAGCACTCCAGTTTACATTTTCTAGGGTCCAAGTTATCCTAGCAAAGCGTGTACTGATTACAATAAGAGTCTGAAATATGGGTATGAGAGGGCCTGAATAGAAAGAGGAGTAATAAAAAGTAGCAATAACTAAATTTGTAGCCTAAAGGTGGCCATACATGGGCAGATTCAAGCTGCCAATATCGGTCCTTTAGAAAGATTCGCAGCTTATCTGCCCATGTGTGGGGGCTCCGACGGGTTCAACTGATCGATATCAGGTCAAAAATCGTCCACATATCAATCGGTCAAGTTTGATGTTTTTTTTGGTACGATACAGGACCGCATCGGCTAGTTGATGCGGTCCTGCGACCAAGCTGAGCCCATTCGTAGTATCGTAATCCGATCGTTCCGCCTCATCCGATATCGTCCAGCTGTTAGTTGGCATATCGGGTCAAGATCCGATCGTTTGTCGACTTTGCCAAACAAGCAGATCTTATAGTGTATGGCCACCTTTACAGAGCATTTGTGTTTAGATTGGGTCAGTGACCCCCATTTGAAAGCTGGAAGGCAAATATTGTTATAAAAAAGAATATAAACTAAACTAAATAATGAATAGCAATTGAAAATTGCATAGAATTAGCCATTCTCTAACAAAAAGTTACCTTAAAAATGAACCACCCCTTTATGGTGAAATTGCAGTACAATTTAAAATGAATACCATACCTGATCAGCCAAAGGAACATAATGACTGATCACATCTGGTGCCTGTGAAGGTTTGATCATTACCTGCACAGGCTCCGAGTATTCTATTGGTAAAGCTGGACAAACCAGCAAGAAATTTAGCCAGTTGCGTAACTAGAGATCTGCAGACCTGGGTGCAGCATGTGGACCTCCCCTGCCCTGCCGCCTGTGATAACACCTATTGCGACTCTGCCAGGCCCCAAGGGGGTGTGGGCCCGGGAGCGATCTCACCCACGATGGTTACGCCACTGTATTTTGCATAGGAGGCAGGTGAAGTTTTTGTTTGGCAGAGGATACAAACACAAAGGTTTCCATTAGAGATCCTTTAATTATATAGGAATATATAGCAGTTGGTTTATTTTGAGGGAGGATGAGCCTCCCTTAACTTTAATTATGATACAGTCTGATAACCAGGAATTAAGCCTACAGCAGAACCCCGATTTTACTTTTTCCAGGGAGCGGAATCAAAAAAGCGTAAATTCCAGGGAAGTGTGAAAATCTGGGTACAAAAAAAATCAGGGGTTCTACTGTAACATGTATTTTATCACACTTACTATTTCTCTTGATACTATTTAGCATTTATCCATTTATATGTTTTATACTTTTTTGCTTGATGGCTATTGTCTAATAAAGTGACACATCATTGTATTCAACTTTTTTTTATAAAAATGTGTTCCTTGGTCAGGGTTTTAAGGTACCAGTGGGCCCAGGGCAAAGATTACATTGGTGAGTCCTGCAGGAACCCTAAGGAATGTGTGGCAGTACCTTCAAATATAATAAGGCAGGCAGTAAAGTAAGCAACCAAGAAATTCATTCACAATGATTGTGGAAAACATACAATCATGGATTAATGGGGGAATGTAATAAAAGTTGCAAAGAGCAAAATAATTTGCATAAAAAAGAATACAAATTCACTTCTTTCAATGTAATACTCTTCCTTAAACTGTTCCACTTCGAATTTTATTTGCGCATTGCTCCTTTTTATTGTGCATTGCCTGCTTTTAAGACGTTCTGGAATGTCATAATCATTTGGAGCAAAACATACGGTACCAACTTTTTCAGTAGAAAGTTTTATTACATTTACTGCGCACTGGCGCAAACTATAAAATTTGCAAACCTTCTTCCCGGAAGAGGTGGCTAAACTGTTTTCGGGTTCACAAAATCAATATCAAATTCGCGCAAAGACAAATTTTTTCACACAACGGCATTACTGTTCGCATTGCAAATATTTTTTTAGTTACCAACTTTTATTACATTCCCTCAATTGTCTTTTATTAGAAAGTGTGACATGAACTCATGTGGGAGCAACATCCCCTTCTGTTCCCTGCATAAGGTTTGTGAACGTTCTTACAAATGCATTGTGCCATTGGCCCAGCATCACAGTTTAGTAAACATGGATGCTGGATGAATTTCAGTTATACAAATTGGCAACATTAATGAGAAATCTTATAGACAACTTTTTAAACAACTAAGCAAATGTTTTAAAAACTATTGGCGAAAGTTATAAGAAATAGGAAAGTGAGGATGGTGCTGTATACTTGCTGAATTTACTATTGAACATCAGTATTTGTTTGTAATCTGCATGTTTGATGCATCACAGTGCTTTGAAATATGCTGGCACTTTTTAAGCATATCATTCTTTTTATTAGTAATAGGGATGCCACGAATCTAGGATTCGTTTTAGGATTTGGCTAGCATTCTGCCTTTTTCAGCAGGATTCTGAGTCAACCGAATCCTTCTGCCCGGCCGACCAAATCCTAATTTGCATATGCAAATGAGGGACAGGGAGGGAAGGAAGTAAAAAATGGTTTCCCCTTCCCACCCCTAATTTACATATGGAAATTTGGATTCGGTTCAGTATTCGATGAATCTTATGCAAAAGATTCGGGGGTTCGGCCTAATCAGAAATAATGGATTCGGTGCATGCCTAATTAATAATAGTAAAAACCCCATATAGCCAAGAAATTGAATCGTGCTTCTGAATGCTTCCAATGAAAATATAGGACAAATCAAATCAAACTGTAACTTCTGAAAAAATGGGGAGTATAAAAAGTGAAAAAACCCTGAACATTTCATATATCTGTCCTGAATCATCGGCAAGAAGTGAGGTTGTGTTTGGGTAGAAATTATCACAGTTTGAGATTTGAAACGGAGAAGAAACAAGCAGAGCAGTAGTTTGGGTGAATTCAAAAACACCTACATGTAAAATGTATACAGCGGTTAAAAAATATTTGTATGAATGTGCATAAAATATTAAGTTATGTAAGTCAAACCCAAAAGTACTAGACAATGTCAACTTTTCATGTGTGTTTAATATTTTCAGATTATGTTTAAAGGTGCCTAAGATATATCTCATGATAAACTGTGAAGAAACTTTGAAAAGGTTGCATTTTAAAATCAATGTATCATGTTGTTTAAATGAATCAAATGTCTGACATGGCTGCCCTTAGGCTATTGCTAACCTGTAGTCAGAACATGGGGCTCTAGGCATATGCCTCTTCTATGTCCTAGTTCTAGCTCTAACAAACAATTTCTCACAGATTAATGAGCTGCAAAGTAGGATCATGGCAGCTGATATATAGTATGACCACCTCATCTCAACCATGTTGGTATATCAGGAGAAAAACCTGAATAACTTGGTGAAGAATGCTTATTGATACACTGTTCAGTTTTGGGCACTGAGGCTCGCTGATGACTTGCAAATACATATTTACAGTGGTGTGCAAAACTATTTGCCCCCTTCCTGATTTCTTATTCTTTTGCATGTTTGTCACACAAAATGTTTCTGATCATCAAACACATTTAACTATTAGTCAAAGATAACACAAGTAAACACAAGTAAACACAAAATGCAGTTTTTAAATGAGGGTTTTTATTGTTTAGGGAGAAAAGAAATCCAAATCTATATTTTCATGTGTGAAAAAGTAATTGCCCCCTGAACCTAATAACTGGTTGGGCCACCCTTAGCAGCAATAACTGCAATCAAGCGTTTGCGATAACTTGCAATGAGTCTTTTACAGCGCTCTGGAGGAATTTTGGCCCACTCATCTTTGCAGAATTGTTGTAACTCAGCTTTATTTGAGGGTTTTCTAGCATGAACCGCCTTTTTAAGGTCATGCCACAACATCTCAATAGGATTCAGGTCAGGACTTTAACTAGGCCATTCCAAAGTCTTCATTTTGTTTTTCTTCAGCCATTCAGAGGTGGATTTGCTGGTGTGTTTTGGGTCATTGTCCTGCTGCAGCACCCAAGATAGCTTCAGCTTGAGTTGACGAACAGATGGCCGGACATTCTCCTTCAGGATTTTTTGGTAGACCGTAGAATTCATGGTTCCATCTATCACAGCAAGTCTTCCAGGTCCTGAAGCAGCAAAACAACCTCAGACCATCACACTACCACCACCATATTTTACTGTTGGTATGATGTTCTTTTTCTGAAATGCTGTGTTACTTTTACGCCAGATGTAACGGGACGCGCACCTTCCAAAAAGTTCAACTTTTGTCTCGTCGGTCCACAAGGTATTTTCCCAAAAGTCTTGGCAATCATTGAGATGTTTTTTAGCAAAATTGAGACAAGCCTTAATGTTCTTTTTGCTTAAAAGTGGTTTGCGCCTTGGAAATCTGCCATGCAGGCCGTTTTTGCCCAGTCTCTTTCTTATGGTGGAGTCATGAACACAGACCTTAATTGAGGCAAGTGAGGCCTGCAGTTCTTTAGATGTTGTCCTGGGGTCTTTTGTGGTCTCTCGGATGAGTTGTCTCTGCGCTCTTGGGGTAGTTTTGGTCGGCCTGCCACTCCTGGGAAGGTTCACCACTGTTCCATGTTTTTGCCATTTGTGGATAATGGCTCTCACTGTGGTTCGCTGGAGTCCCAAAGCTTTAGAAATGGCTTTATAACCTTTGAAATTGAACTCAGGTGTGATAAACCACAGTTAAGTTATTTTTTAACAAGGGGGGCAATCACTTTTTCACACAGGCCCATGTAGATTTGGAGTTTTTTTTCTCCCTTAATAACATAAACCTTCATTTAAAAACTGCATTTTGTGTTCAATTATGTTATCTTTGACTAATAGTTAACGGTTTTTGATGAGCAGAAACATTTAAGTGTGACAAACATGCAAAAGAATAAGAAATCAGGAAGGGGGCAAATAGTTTTGCACACCACTGTATATCAGGAATGCTCCTTACTGTGTCTTCCTATGGCCGCTCCACTCCCAGTGCAGCTGGGTAGACGCTCACTTCAGGGTTCAGATTGGCCTTATCCTTTGCCTGTTGCTGACCTTTGCCAACACTTTAGACTGTAAACCTTCTATGCCTGCCTCTGACCCTTGCTTTGAATCTACTGGGGAGGCATGATTTTAGGGTGTCCGCATTGGTTCCATAGCACTGGGGACACTAAGGAGATTTGATAGTTTTTAAATCTCCATGTGCGCCCATCCCCAGTTCTCCAGACCCCATGAAGGAAATTTATGAATTCAAGAAGGGGAGGGGGACAACAACGGCTGCCATAGGGGTGCTCATTATTTAAATCCTTCCCTGTAAAGGCACAAGTATGTAATGTGTCTTAAATTCTTAAATGCGTCTGGGAGCTACTTGATTTGTTATGTGCCCTTCACTCTAAACACACTCTTTTACTTCTGAATAAGAGAGTCCATTAGTGTTGGGACTGTATACATTTGCACAGACGGTTGTGCATAAATAAACACAACATTTCTTCATTTGATTTTATAAAAGTTTATTATTTAAAAGAAAAAAGTTTATAACAAGTAGGTTCATTCAGTGAACATGAATGAGTTGTGGTACAAATTGTCACAACTTCCCACGTGACCCAGCCACAGAGCCTTCATCATATTGACCATATTCCTTGTTTGGATGACTCCTCTTCAATCTGTGTCTCTTGGGCATCTTGGTCATTCAGCTCTTGGTTGTTCAGCTCTTGGTCATTCAGTTCTGTAAGATAATACCGTTAGGTAAGAATAAGTACAGTAGGATATTGGCAAAGCCCCAGAATTCTATTTATCTTTATTTCTATCTTTGCCCATGTTCGGTCAATCAGTTGCTGAATACACGAATGACTTACTGCACGTGTCCATAATACGTATGTAAAGTAACTTCTAAATTATATACAGTATATGTAAAGATTTATTAATAGATCATATTTTATTAGCAGTTGATTAAAGACTAACTTACCATTTATCTCAAGAAAACTTTCAGATGAGCTTTTTATTTGCATAATTTAAATTGTCATGAAGTATACTCCATTCCTGTAGCTTCCAAAATGTTCTTTCTGCAGGTTATACTCCGCATTCCCTTTGATCTCATGAAATCCATCGGCCTGCAGGGTCTCTCCTCTTTACAGCATATGCATATTTCCATCAGTCTGTTCTTCAGTGTGGAATTACTTTTTGGGAAATGCTGATATTACTCCCCTTTTAAAACACTTCATCAGGTGTTTCCTCATTAAACTATTGTTATACTTGCAGGAGACATTGCCATTGCTCAGTATCTCATAGGCATTAGCAATTGCATATACTACGCAGTCATTAGAATCCTCCGGTTGCTGATCTACCTTAAGATATTTTGCTGTTCTTAAAGGGTGAGGAACCACTTTGCCATAAATTAAGTTGATGTCCTTTTTGACTGTTTTTGAAATTTGACATGGACTGCTGTTAATAATCTCTATATAATCTGTTCTATAACAGGATATTAGGCAGTGATTTTTCTTGGTATCAGCATGAAATTGTACAGAGGGTCCAGACACAGGCTTGAAGTCCTTATAAGTCGATTGCATGCCATCAGTTTCAAATTGATATTTCAGAAGAGTTTGCGCAGCTTCTATTATTGCTCTGGACAAAGGGTGTTCTGGAGTTTTAAGTCTGAGTTTGTCAGACTGTCTTAGTTTCAGTTCAGGGATCCAAAACGTATTAATATTATCCTTTTTTTTCAAATGTTTCCTCTTCCCGTCGAGAGGTTCGTGGTAGTGCTCTTCATCTGCAGCTTGATCTTGGACCATTGTATTCAATATATTAATCGTTCCATCAATACTTTCCTCTTCTGTCTCAAGTTTACGCCTTTTGCCACTTTTACATTTGTCCAAACGTTTCCTCTTCCCGTCGAGAGGTTCGTGGTAGTGCTCTTTATCTGCAGCTTGATCTTGGACCATTGTATTCAATATATTAATCGTTCCATCAATACTTTCCTCTTCTGTGTCAAGTTTACGCCTTTTGCCACTTTTACATTTGTCCAAACGTTTCCTCTTCCCGTCGAGAGGTTCGTGGTAGTGCTCTTTATCTGCAGCTTGATCTTGGACCATTGTATTCAATATATTGGTTCTATTAATACGAGCCATGTGATTTTTATGTAATCAAATCAAATAAATGCTAAATATCAGTATAATCAGATGAAATTTCCTAGACGGTGAAATCAGCTAGAAAAAAATAGAAATAGAACAATAGAATAACTACCAGTTATATTGGTATATACACAATATTTGTTTCTTAATAATAATAATAATATTAGATTTAATAAATCAAACAATTGTGGCATAACAAGGGGCAACATTTATGGCATAACATGGGACATTAATACCTATAAATAGCACATCGAAATCTGTTACGTTGAATTTATGGTAAAGTACAGTTTATGACAAAGTTTAAAACTTTTTGTGCTGTAAAATGCAATATAAACTTTATAAATATGCCTCTCAGAATAAAATGCATCTGTACTCACCGTTCGTCAGTCTAAGAATGAGGAGCTGCTGCCTGCAAAACTGTTATATCCAGTGGAGGCATTGTGATGTCATATGTCACATGTCACAGACAATGCATGTGCACGGCAACTCAATCAAATGTTTCTTCTGACTAAGTATCATGAAAACAAACATTTAATGTTAGTTTCATTTAACTAAATTAAGAAACTTGTTAAATGAAATGTAACAATTCTGGACTGTTTCTGGTATAATCAGTTTACTCTTCCCTCCCCAGCAATACTGAGCACCTTCTCTAGTTCATGCATCAAAGCTAACGGTCTTTCAAAATAACAGACACCAGCTCCTTCATTCACACGTTGTGTGTTTCTTTAAAGCTGCATTGATATCAATAACAGCGACTCAGTTGGATTTGTTGCTCAGCGCTAGTTGTGGGTAACACTGATGTGAAGCATTGCCTTTTTAATGTCCAGTCTACTTGATGGCTAAAGAGTGTAATTTGTGTAGGATCCACAAAAGAATGATTTTAAATTTGATTATGATGGGGTCTGCATTGTTATTTCTGAAGGGCTATTTGTTAATTTTAGTTGATGCGGTCCTGCGACCAAGCTGAGCCCATTCGTAGTATCGTAATCCGATCGTTCTGCCTCATCCGATATCGTCCAGCTGTTAGTTGGCATATCGGGTCAAGATCTGATCGTTTGTCGACTTTGCCAAACAAGCAGATCTTATAGTGTATGGCCACCTTTACAGAGCATTTGTGTTTAGATTGGGTCAGTGACCCCCATTTGAAAGCTGGAAGGCAAATATTGTTATAAAAAAGAATATAAACTAAACTAAATAATGAATAGCAATTGAAAATTGCATAGAATTCGCCATTCTCTAACAAAAAGTTACCTTAAAAATGAACCACCCCTTTATGGTGAAATTGCAGTACAATTTAAAATGAATACCATACCTGATCAGCCAAAGGAACATAATGACTGATCACATCTGGTGCCTGTGAAGGTTTGATCATTACCTGCACAGGCTCCGAGTATTCTATTGGTAAAGCTGGACAAACCAGCAAGAAATTTAGCCAGTTGCGTAACTAGAGATCTGCAGACCTGGGTGCAGCATGTGGACCTCCCCTGCCCTGCCGCCTGTGATAACACCTATTGCGATTCTGCCAGGCCCCAAGGGGGTGTGGGCCCGGGAGCGATCTCACCCACGATGGTTACGCCACTGTATTTTGCATAGGAGGCAGGTGAAGTTTTTGTTTGGCAGAGGATACAAACACAAAGGTTTCCATTAGAGATCCTTTAATTATATAGGAATATATAGCAGTTGGTTTATTTTGAGGGAGGATGAGCCTCCCTTAACTTTAATTATGATACAGTCTGATAACCAGGAATTAAGCCTACAGCAGAACCCCGATTTTACTTTTTCCAGGGAGCGGAATCAAAAAAGCGTAAATTCCAGGGAAGTGTGAAAATCTGGGTACAAAAAAAATCAGGGGTTCTACTGTAACATGTATTTTATCACACTTACTATTTCTCTTGATACTATTTAGCATTTATCCATTTATATATTTTATACTTTTTTGCTTGATGGCTATTGTCTAATAAAGTGACACATCATTGTATTCAACTTTTATTTATAAAAATGTGTTCCTTGGTCAGGGTTTTAAGGTACCAGTGGGCCCAGGGCAAAGATTACATTGGTGAGTCCTGCAGGAACCCTAAGGAATGTGTGGCAGTACCTTCAAATATAATAAGGCAGGCAGTAAAGTAAGCAACCAAGAAATTCATTTTGTGCTCAATGATTGTGGAAAACATACAATCATGGATTAATGGGGGAATGTAATAAAAGTTGCAAAGAGCAAAATAATTTGCATAAAAAAGAATACAAATTCACTTCTTGCAATGTAATACTCTTCCTTAAACTGTTCCACTTCGAATTTTATTTGCGCATTGCTCATTTTAATTGTGCATTGCCCGCTTTTAAGACGTTCTGGAATGTCATAATCATTTGGAGCAAAACATACGGTACCAACTTTTTCAGTAGAAAGTTTTATTACATTTACTGCGCACTGGCGCAAACTATAAAATTTGCAAACCTTCTTCCCGGAAGAGGTGGCTAAGCGGTTTTCGGGTTCACAAAATCAATATCAAATTCGCGCAAAGACAAATTTTTTCACACAACGGCATTACTGTTCGCATTGCAAATATTTTTTTAGTTACCAACTTTTATTACATTCCCTCAATTGTCTTTTATTAGAAAGTGTGACATGAACTCATGTGGGAGCAACATCCCCTTCTGTTCCCTGCATAAGGTTTGTGAACGTTCTTACAAATGCATTGTGCCATTGGCCCAGCATCACAGTTTAGTAAACATGGATGCTGGATGAATTTCAGTTATACAAATTGGCAACATTAATGAGAAATCTTATAGACAACTTTTTAAACAACTAAGCAAATGTTTTAAAAACTATTGGTGAAAGTTATAAGAAATAGGAAAGTGAGGATGGTGCTGTATACTTGCTGAATTTACTATTGAACATCAGTATTTGTTTGTAATATGCATGTTTGATGCATCACAGTGCTTTGAAATATGCTGGCACTTTTTAAGCATATCATTCTTTTTATTAGTAATAGGGATGCCACGAATCTAGGATTCGTTTTAGGATTTGGCTAGCATTCTGCCTTTTTCAGCAGGATTCTGAGTCAACCGAATCCTTCTGCCCGGCCGACCAAATCCTAATTTGCATATGCAAATGAGGGACAGGGAGGGAAGGAAGTAAAAAATGGTTTCCCCTTCCCACCCCTAATTTACATATGGAAATTTGGATTCGGTTCAGTATTCGATGAATCTTATGCAAAAGATTCGGGGGTTCGGCCTAATCAGAAATAATGGATTCGGTGCATGCCTAATTAATAATAGTAAAAACCCCATATAGCCAAGAAATTGAATCGTGCTTCTGAATGCTTCCAATGAAAATATAGGACAAATCAAATCAAACTGTAACTTCTGAAAAAATGGGGAGTATAAAAAGTGAAAAAACCCTGAACATTTCATATATCTGTCCTGAATCATCGGCAAGAAGTGAGGTTGTGTTTGGGTAGAAATTATCACAGTTTGAGATTTGAAACGGAGAAGAAACAAGCAGTAGTTTGGGTGAATTCAAAAACACCTACATGTAAAATGTATACAGCGGTTAAAAAATATTTGTATAAATGTGCATAAAATATTAAGTTATGTAAGTCAAACCCAAAAGTACTAGACAATGTCAACTTTTCATGTGTGTTTAATATTTTCAGATTATGTTTAAAGGTGCCTAAGATATATCTCATGATAAACTGTGAAGAAACTTTGAAAAGGTTGCATTTTAAAATCAATGTATCATGTTGTTTAAATGAATCAAATGTCTGAAATGGCTGCCCTTAGGCTATTGCTAACCTGTAGTCAGAACATGGGGCTCTAGGCATATGCCTCTTCTATGTCCTAGTTCTAGCTCTAACAAACAATTTCTCACAGATTAATGAGTTGCAAAGTAGGATCATGGCAGCTGATATATAGTATGACCACCTCATCTCAACCATGTTGGTATATCAGGAGAAAAACCTGAATAACTTGGTGAAGAATGCTTATTGATACACTGTTCAGTTTTGGGCACTGAGGCTCGCTGATGACTTGCAAATACATATTTACAGTGGTGTGCAAAACTATTTGCCCCCTTCCTGATTTCTTATTCTTTTGCATGTTTGTCACACAAAATGTTTCTGATCATCAAACACATTTAACTATTAGTCAAAGATAACACAAGTAAACACAAAATGCAGTTTTTAAATGAGGGTTTTTATTATTTAGGGAGAAAAGAAATCCAAATCTACATTTTCATGTGTGAAAAAGTAATTGCCCCCTGAACCTAATAACTGGTTGGGCCACCCTTAGCAGCAATAACTGCAATCAAGCGTTTGCGATAACTTGCAACGAGTCTTATACAGCGCTCTGGAGGAATTTTGGCCCACTCATCTTTGCCTCAATAGGATTCAGGTCAGGACTTTGACTAGGCCATTCCAAAGTCTTCATTTTGTTTTTCTTCAGCCATTCAGAGGTGGATTTGCTGGTGTGTTTTGGGTCATTGTCCTGCTGCAGCACCCAAGATAGCTTCAGCTTGAGTTGACGAACAGATGGCCGGACATTCTCCTTCAGGATTTTTTGGTAGACCGTAGAATTCATGGTTCCATCTATCACAGCAAGTCTTCCAGGTCCTGAAGCAGCAAAACAACCCCAGACCATCACACTACCACCACCATATTTTACTGTTGATATGATGTTCTTTTTCTGAAATGCTGTGTTACTTTTACGCCAGATGTAACGGGACGCGCACCTTCCAAAAAGTTCAACTTTTGTCTCGTCGGTCCACAAGGTATTTTCCCAAAAGTCTTGGCAATCATTGAGATGTTTTTTAGCAAAATTGAGACAAGCCTTAATGTTCTTTTTGCTTAAAAGTGGTTTGCTCCTTGGAAATCTGCCATGCAGGCCGTTTTTGCCCAGTCTCTTTCTTATGGTGGAGTCGTGAACACTGACCTTAATTGAGGCAAGTGAGGCCTGCAGTTCTTTAGATGTTGTCCTGGGGTCTTTTGTGGCCTCTCGGATGAGTTGTCTCTGCGCTCTTGGGGTAATTTTGGTCGGCCGGCCACTCCTGGGAAGGTTCGCCACTGTTCCATGTTTTTGCCATTTGTGGATAATGGCTCTCACTGTGGTTCGCTGGAGTCCCAAAGCTTTAGAAAAGGCTTTATAACCTTTGAAATTGAACTCAGGTGTGATAAAACACAGTTAAGTTATTTTTTAACAAGGGGGGCAATCACTTTTTCATACAGGCCCATGTAGATTTGGAGTTTTTTTTCTCCCTTAATAACATAAACCTTCATTTAAAAACTGCATTTTGTGTTCAATTATGTTATCTTTGACTAATAGTTAACGGTTTTTGATGAGCAGAAACATTTAAGTGTGACAAACATGCAAAAGAATAAGAAATCAGGAAGGGGGCAAATAGTTTTGCACACCACTGTATATCAGGAATGCTCCTTTCTGTGTCTTCCTATGGCCGCTCCACTCCCAGTGCAGCTGGGTAGACGCTCACTTCAGGGTTCAGATTGGCCTTATCCTTTGCCTGTTGCTGACCTTTGCCAACACTTTAGACTGTAAACCTTCTATGCCTGCCTCTGACCCTTGCTTTGAATCTCCTGGGGAGGCATGATTTTAGGGTGTCCGCATTGGTTCCATAGCACTGGGGACACTAAGGAGATTTGATAGTTTTTAAATCTCCATGTGCGCCCATCCCCAGTTCTCCAGACCCCATGAAGGAAATTTATGAATTCAAGAAGGGGAGGGGGACAACAACGGCTGCCATAGGGGTGCTCATTATTTAAATCCTTCCCTGTAAAGGCACAAGTATGTAATGTGTCTTAAATTCTTAAATGTGTCTGGGAGCTACTTGATTTGTTGTGTGCCCTTCACTCTAAACACACTCTTTTACTTCTGAATAAGAGAGTCCATTAGTGTTGGGACTGTATACATTTGCACAGACGGTTGTGCATAAATAAACACAACATTTCTTCATTTGATTTTATAAAAGTTTATTATTTAAAAGAAAAAAGTTTATAACAAGTAGGTTCATTCAGTGAACATGAATGAGTTGTGGTACAAATTGTCACAACTTCCCACGTGACCCAGCCACAGAGCCTTCATCATATTGACCATATTCCTTGTTTGGATGACTCCTCTTCAATCTGTGTCTCTTGGGCATCTTGGTCATTCAGCTCTTGGTCATTCAGTTCTGTAAGATAATACCGTTAGGTAAGAATAAGTACAGTAGGATATTGGCAAAGCCCCAGAATTCTATTTATCTTTATTTCTATCTTTGCCCATGTTTGGTCAATCAGTTGCTGAATACACGAATGACTTACTGCACGTGTCCATAATACGTATGTAAAGTAACTTCTAAATTATATACAGTATATGTAAAGATTTATTAATAGATCATATTTTATTAGCAGTTGATTAAAGACTAACTTACCATTTATCTCAAGAAAACTTTCAGATGAGCTTTTTATTTGCATAATTTAAATTGTCATGAAGTATACTCCATTCCTGTAGCTTCCAAAATGTTCTTTCTGCAGGTTATACTCCGCATTCCCTTTGATCTCATGAAATCCATCGGCCTGCAGGGTCTCTCCTCTTTACAGCATATGCATATTTCCATCAGTCTGTTCTTCAGTGTGGAATTACTTTTTGGGAAATGCTGATATTACTCCCCTTTTAAAACACTTCATCAGGTGTTTCCTCATTAAACTATTGTTATACTTGCAGGAGACATTGCCATTGCTCAGTATCTCATAGGCATTAGCAATTGCATATACTACGCAGTCATTAGAATCCTTCGGTTGCTGATCTACCTTAAGATATTTTGCTGTTCTTAAAGGGTGAGGAACCACTTTGCCATAAATTAAGTTGATGTCCTTTTTGACTGTTTTTGAAATTTGACATGGACTGCTGTTAATAATCTCTATATAATCTGTTCTATAACAGGATATTAGGCAGTGATTTTTCTTGGTATCAGCATGAAATTGTACAGAGGGTCCAGACACAGGCTTGAAGTCCTTATAAGTCGATTGCATGCCATCAGTTTCAAATTGATATTTCAGAAGAGTTTGCGCAGCTTCTATTATTGCTCTGGACAAAGGGTGTTCTGGAGTTTTAAGTCTGAGTTTGTCAGACTGTCTTAGTTTCAGTTCAGGGATCCAAAACGTATTAATATTATCCTTTTTTTTCAAACGTTTCCTCTTCCCGTCGAGAGGTTCGTGGTAGTGCTCTTTATCTGCAGCTTGATCTTGGACCATTGTATTCAATATATTAATCGTTCCATCAATACTTTCCTCTTCTGTGTCAGGTTTACGCCTTTTGCCACTTTCATATTTGTCCAAACGTTTCCTCTTCCCGTCGAGAGGTTCGTGGTAGTGCTCTTTATCTGCAGCTTGATCTTGGACCATTGTATTCAATATATTAATCGTTCCATCAATACTTTCCTCTTCTGTCTCAAGTTTACGCCTTTTGCCACTTTTACATTTGTCCAAACGTTTCCTCTTCCCGTCGAGAGGTTCGTGGTAGTGCTCTTTATCTGCAGCTTGATCTTGGACCATTGTATTCAATATATTGGTTCTATTAATACGAGCCATGTGATTTTTATGTAATCAAATCAAATAAATGCTAAATATCAGTATAATCAGATGAAATTTCCTAGACGGTGAAATCAGCTAGAGAAAAATAGAAATAGAACAATAGAATAACTACCAGTTACAATGGTATATACAAAATATTTGTTTCTTAATAATAATAATAATAATAATAGATTTAATAAAGCAAACAATTGTGGCATAACAAGGGGCAACATTTATGGCATAACATGGGACATTAATACCTATAAATAGCACATCGAAATCTGTTACGTTGAATTTATGGTAAAGTACAGTTTATGACAAAGTTTAAAACTTTTTGTGCTGTAAAATGAAATATAAACTTTATAAATATGCCTCTGAGAAGAAAATGCATCTGTACTCACCGTTCGTCAGTCTAAGAATGAGGAGCTGCTGCCTGCAAAACTGTTATATCCAGTGGAGGCATTGTGATGTCATATGTCACATGTCACAGACAATGCATGTGCACGGCAACTCAATCAAATGTTTCTTCTGACTAACTATCATGAAAACAAATATTTAATGTTAGTTTCATCTAACTAAATTAAGAAACTTGTTAAATGAAATGTAACAATTCTGGACTGTTTCTGGTATAATCAGTTTACTCTTCCCTCCCCAGCAATACTGAGCACCTTCTCTAGTTCATGCATCAGAGCTAACGGTCTTTCAAAATAACAGACACCAGCTCCTTCCTTTAGAGAAACAGACTGTGGAGTGGGAAACAGTGAAGAGTTACTTGATTTATTCAAAGACAGTACAGAATATTTAATTGATTATATTTCGAAAGTTTCCTTATTCCATGGGTGAAGCATGGATTATAGATTTGTTTTTATTATAGTTTAAAGGTTTCAAGGTAAATGTATCAACCTTTTCACACTACAAGTACCAGAAAGCTAAGATGAATACCCATATTCAAATCTCATATGTTTTACTCCAGTTCCCGTTTGACAAAACTGAGCCCTGTGCACCCTGGGTGCAGTTATCAAATCTAATAGCACTGTTCTTATTGTTAATATACTTTATAAGTCATTTAATATTTACACATGTATTACACGTTAGTTTATCTGTACACCCACTGCCACGGTAATATCACGTTGTGTGTTTAAAAAAAAGGGAATTGATATTAATAATAGCGACTCAGTTGGATTTGTTGGTCAGCGCTAGTTGTGGGTAACACTGATGTGAAGCATTGCCTTTTTAATGTCCAGTCTACTTGATGGCTAAAGATTCATTTGCATAGGATGCAAAAAAATAATGATTTTAAATTTAATTCTGATGGGGTCTGCATTGTTATTTCTGAAGGACTATTTATTAATGGTAGGCTTTCTTATAATTTAGAATCAGCCTTAAACCTTTCAGCCCAGTTAATTATTTTTCCTGTCCTCCTTTAAAGGGGTTGTTACCCTTTAGTATGATGTAGTGAGTGATATTCTGAGACCGTTTGCAGTTGGTTTACAATTTTTATTATTTGTGGTTTTGGAGTTAGTTAGCTTTCTATTCAGCACTCCAGTTTACATTTGCTAGGGTCCAAGTTATCCTAGCAACCGTGTACTGATTAGAGTAAGAGGCTGGAATATGGGTATGAGAGGGCCTGAATAAAAAGAGGAGTAATAAAAAGTAGCAATAACTAAATTTGTAGCCTTACAGAGCATTTGTCTTTTGATTGGGTCAGTGACCCCCATTTGAAAGCTGGAAGGAGTCCTAAAAAGAAGGCAAATACTGTAATTAAAAAGAATATAAACTAAATAATGAATAGCAAGTGAAAATTGCTTAGAATTAGCCATTCTCTAACAAAAAAGGTTACCTTTAAGGTGAAATAGCAGTACAATTTAAAATGAATACAGGTATGTTTTTTCTAGATAGCGGATCTTTCTGTTATTTGGATCTTCATACCTTAAATCTACTAGAAAATCATGTAGACATTAAATAAACCCAATAGTCTGTTTGTGCTTCCAGTAAGGATTAATTATATGTCAGTTTGGATCAAGTACAAGGTGCCATTTTATTATTACAGAGAAAAGGGAAATCATTTTTAAAAAAATTTATTATTTGGATATAATGGAGTCTATGGGAGTTAGCCTTTCCATAATTCTGAGCTTTCTGGATAACGGATTTCTGGATAACTGATCCCATATGTATATGTTGTTATTTAGAATTTTCTCTTACCAATTTTACATTGCCGTGCAGTGGATTTTTTGTATGTTTTTCTTGAATCAATTAACTGGTGAGTTGCTATGATGAGAACACCCCGAAAATCGACCACATAAGAGTGTGTGTGTAAGGGCCAAAAATGAGCATGTTGCCATGAATACGTTTTATTTTGGGATTTCCCAAAACGCACCTCGCACAGCTCATTTTTGAAGTTGTTCATCCTACAGGCTTCAGAATTGTGAGAGGTGGGGGGGCACCATATGGTACGTACCTAAGCTCATACCATTGTCTTGCATTCGTCTTTATTGGAAACTCGTGTCTCATTGACTTTTTCATTGCACAGGAGTTTGATGGTGGCAGCCTAATAGGTTGGGCCTCTAAAAGGGTCATTGATCCTTAACATCAGGAATCCCCAGTGCTATTTTAAAGTTATATACACTGTAATAACATATATTTAGCATTGATTCCCTTGGACAGACAAAATGCTTTGCTGTCTGGAGGCAAATGTGCCTTGTTCATTTCTAACTTATAGGCATTCATTACATGCTCTTCTGTATACTGCTTCTCAAGTGCAGTGGCTTTTGTGATCAATTCCTATTTTGCAATGTGCAGTTGTAATAAGAATAAACAACTTTTATTGTAGATCATCATAAATATTGTTCCAGTCTATTAAAACAGTCTAATTTTTTTATTAGTATCCGTTCATGTTATATAACAATTTCCTGCAGCACCATACCTGATGAGCCAAAGGAACATAATGACTGATCACATCTGGTGCCTGTGAAGGTTGATCATTACCTGCACAGGCTCCGAGTATTATATTGGTAAAGCTGGACAAACCAGCAAGAAATTTAGCCAGTGGCGTAACTAGAGATCTGCAGACCTGGGTGCAGCATATGGACCTCCCCTGCCCTGCCGCCTGTGATAACACCTATTGCGACTCTGCCAGGCCCCAAGGGGGTGTGGGCCCGAGAGCGATCTCACCCACGATAGTTACGCCACTGTATTTTGCATAGGAGGCAGGTGAAGTTTTTGTTTGGCGGAGGGTACAAACACAAAGGTTTCCATTAGAGATCCTTTAATTATATAGGAATATATAGCAGTTGGTGTATTTTAAGGGAGGGTGAGCCTCCCTTAACTTTAATTATGATACAGTCTGATAACCAGGAATTAAGCCTACAGCAGAACCCCGATTTTACCTTCTCCAGGGAGCGGAATCAAAAAAGTGTAAATTCCAGGAAAGTGTGAAAATCTGGGTACAACAAGAAATCGGGGGTTCTACTGTAACATGTATTTTATCACACTTACTATTTCTCTTGATACTATTTAGCATTTATCCATTTATATATTTTATACTTTTTTTGCTTGATGGCTATTGTCTAATAAAGTGGCACATCATTGTATTCAACTTTTTTTGTAAATATGTGTCCCTTAGTCAGGGTTTTAAGGCACCAGTGGGCCCAGGGCAAAGATTACATTGGTGAGTCCTGCAGGAACCCTAAGGAATGTGTGGCAGTACCTTCAAATATAATAAGGCGGGCAGTAAAGTAAGCAACCAAGAAATCCATTTTGTGCTCAATGATTGTGGAAAACATACAATCATGGATTAATGGGGGAATGTAATAAAAGTTGCAAAGAGCAAAACAATTTTCATAAATAAATACAAATTCACTGTTTGCAATGTAATACTCTTCCTTAAACTGTTGTCACACTTCGAATTTTACTTGCGCATTGCTCATTTTAATTGTGCATTGCCCGCTTTTAAGAAGTTCTGGAAGGTGTCGTAATCATTTGGAGCAAAACTTAACAACTTTTTCAGTAGCAAGTTTTATTACATTTACTGCGCACTGGCGCAAACTATAAAATTTGCAAACCTTCTTCCCGGAAGAGGTGGCTAAACGATTTTCGGGTTCGCAAAATCAATATCAAATTTGCGCAAAGGCAAATTTGTTCACACAAAGGCATTACTGTTCGCATTGCAAATATTTTTTTAGTTACTGACTTTTATTACATTCCCTCAATAGTCTTTTTTATTAGAAAGTGTGACATGAACCCACGTGGGAGCAACGTCCCCTTCTGTTCCCTGCATAAGGTTTGTGAACATTCTTACAAACTCATTGCGCCATTGGCCCAGCATCACAGTTTAGTAAACATGGATGCTGGATGAATTTCGGAGCTATACAAATTGGCAACATTAATGAGAAATCTTATAGACAACTTTTTAAACAACTAAGCAAATGTTTTAAAACTATTGGCGAAAGTTATAAGAAATAGGAAAGTGAGGATGGTGCTGTATACTTGCTGAATTTACTATTGAACATTAGTATTTGTTTGTAATCTGCATGTTTGATGCATCACAGTGCTTTGAAATATGCTGGCACTTTATAAGCATATCATTATTTTTATTAGTAATAGGGATGCCACGAATCCAGGATTCTAGTCGACCGAATCCTTCTGCCCGGCCGACCGACTCCTAATTTGCATATGCAAATGAGGGACAGGGAGGGAAATTCCATGACTTTTTGTCACAAAACAAGGAAGTAAAAAATGGTTTCCCCTTCTCACCCCTAATTTGCATATGCAAATTAGGATTCGGTTCAGTATTCGCCGAATCTTATGCAAAAGATTCGGGGGTTAGACCGAATCAGAAATAATGGATTCGGTGCATCCCTAATTAATAATAGTAATACCCCCATATAGCCAAGAAATTGAATCGTGCTTCTGAATGCTTCCAATGAAAATATAGGACAAATCAAATCAAACTGTAACTTCTGAAAAAATGGGAGTATAAAGAGTGAAAAAAACCCTGAAGCATTTCTCAACATTTCATAAATCTGACCTGAATCATCAGCAAGAAGTGAGGTTGTGTTTGGGTAGAAATTATCACAGTTTGAGATTTGGAAAGGAGCAGAAACGAGCAGAGCAGTAGTTTGAGTGAATTCAAAAACACCTACATGCAAAATGTATACAGCGGTTAAAAAATATTTGTATAAATGTGCATAAAATATTAAGTTATGTAAGTCGAAAGTACTAGACAATGTCAACTTTTCGTGTGTGTTTAATATTTTCAGATTATTTTTAAAGGTGCCTAAGATATATCTCATGATAAATTGTGAAGAAACTTTGAAAAGGTTGCATTTTAAAATCAATGTATCATGTTGTTTAAATGATTCAAATGTCTGAAGGTCCTTACACATGGCTGCCCGTAGGCTATTGCTAACCTGTTGTCAGAACATGGGGCTCTAGGCATATGCCTCTTCTATGTCCTAGTTCTAGCTCTAACAAACAATTTCTCACAGATTAATGAGCTGCAAAGTAGGATCATGACAGCAGATATATAGTATGACCACCTCATCTCAACCATGTTGGTATATCAGGAGAAAAACCTGAATAACTTGGTGAAGAATGCTTATTGATACACTGTTCAGTTTTGGGCACTGAGGCTCGCTGATGACTTGCAAATACATATTTATATCAGCAATGCTCCTTACTGTGTCTTCCTATGGCCGCTCCACTCCCAGTGCAGCTGGGTAGACGCTCACTTAAGGGTTCAGATTGGCCTTATCCTTTGCCTGTTGCTGACCTTTGCCAACACTTTAGACTGTAAACCTTCTATGCCTGCCTCTGACCCTTGCTTTGAATCTCCTGGGGAGGCATGATTTTAGGGTGTCCGCATTGGTTCCATAGCACTGGGGACACTAAGGAGATTTGATAGTTTTTAAATCTCCATGTGCGCCCATCCCCAGTTCTCCAGACCCCATAAAGGAAATTTATGAATTCAAGAAGGGGAGGGGGACAACAACGGCTGCCATAGGGGTGCTCATTATTTAAATCCTTCCCTGTAAAGGCACAAGTATGTAATGTGTCTTAAATTCTTAAATGTGTCTGGGAGCTACTTGATTTGTTGTGTGCCCTTCACTCTAAACACACTCTTTTACTTCTGAATAAGAGAGTCCATTAGTGTTGGGACTGTATACATTTGCACAGACGGTTGTGCATAAATAAACACAACATTTCTTCATTTGATTTTATAAAAGTTTATTATTTAAAAGAAAAAAGTTTATAACAAGCCACAGAGCCTTCATCATATTGACCATATTCCTTGTTTGGATGACTCCTCTTCAATCTGTGTCTCTTGGGCATCTTGGTCATTCAGCTCTTGGTTGATCAGCTCTTGGTCATTCAGTTCTGTAAGATAATACCGTTAGGTAAGAATAAGTACAGTAGGATATTGGCAAAGCCCCAGAATTCTATTTATCTTTATTTATCTTTGCCCATGTTCGGTCAATCAGTTGCTGAAAACACGAATGACTTACTGCACGTGTCCATAATACGTATGTAAAGTAACTTCTAAATTATATACAGTATATGTAAAGATTTATTAATAGATCATATTTTATTAGCAGTTGATTAAAGACTAACTTACCATTTATCTCAAGAAAACTTTCAGATGAGCTTTTTATTTGCATAATTTAAATTGTCATGAAGTATACTCCATTCCTGTAGCTTCCAAAATGTTCTTTCTGCAGGTTATACTCCGCATTCCCTTTGATCTCATGAAATCCATCGGCCTGCAGGGTCTCTCCTCTTTACAGCATATGCATATTTCCATCAGTCTGTTCTTAAGTGTGGAATTACTTTTTGGGAAATGCTGATATTACTCCCCTTTTAAAACACTTCATCAGGTGTTTCCTCATTAAACTATTGTTATACTTGCAGGAGACATTGCCATTGCTCAGTATCTCATAGGCATTAGCAATTGCATATACTACGCAGTCATTAGAATCCTCCGGTTGCTGATCTACCTTAAGATATTTTGCTGTTCTTAAAGGGTGAGGAACCACTTTGCCATAAATTAAGTTGATGTCCTTTTTGACTGTTTTTGAAATTTGACATGGACTGCTGTTAATAATCTCTATATAATCTGTTCTATAACAGGATATTAGGCAGTGATTTTTCTTGGTATCAGCATGAAATTGTACAGAGGGTCCAGACACAGGCTTGAAGTCCTTATAAGTCGATTGCATGCCATCAGTTTCAAATTGATATTTCAGAAGAGTTTGCGCAGCTTCTATTATTGCTCTGGACAAAGGGTGTTCTGGAGTTTTAAGTCTGAGTTTGTCAGACTGTCTTAGTTTCAGTTCAGGGATCCAAAACGTATTAATATTATCCTTTTTTTTCAAACGTTTCCTCTTCCCGTCGAGAGGTTCGTGGTAGTGCTCTTTATCTGCAGCTTGATCTTGGACCATTGTATTCAATATATTAATCGTTCCATCAATACTTTCCTCTTCTGTCTCAAGTTTATGCCTTTTGCCACTTTTACATTTGTCCAAACGTTTCCTCTTCCCGTCGAGAGGTTCGTGGTAGTGCTCTTTATCTGCAGCTTGATCTTGGACCATTGTATTCAATATATTGGTTCTATTAATACCAGCCATGTGATTTTTATGTAATCAAATCAAATAAATGCTAAATATCAGTATAATCAGATGAAATTTCCTAGACGGTGAAATCAGCTAGAAAACAATAGAAATAGAACAATAGAATAACTACCAGTTATAATGGTATATACACAATATTTGTTTCTTAATAATAATAATAATAATAATAGATTTAATAAATCAAACAATTGTGGCATAACAAGGGGCAACATTTATGGCATAACATGGGACATTAATACCTATAAATAACACATCGAAATCTGTTACGTTGAATTTATGGTAAAGTACAGTTTATGACAAAGTTTAAAACTTTTTGTGCTGTAAAATGCAATATAAACTTTATAAATATGCCTCTGAGAAGAAAATGCATCTGTACTCACCGTTCGTCAGTCTAAGAATGAGGAGCTGCTGCCTGCAAAACTGTTATATCCAGTGGAGGCATTGTGATGTCATCTGTCACATGTCACAGACAATGCATGTGCACGGCAACTCAATCAAATGTTTCTTCTGACTAACTATCATGAAAACAAATATTTAATGTTAGTTTCATCTAACTAAATTAAGAAACTTGTTAAATGAAATGTAACAATTCTGGACTGTTTCTGGTATAATCAGTTTACTCTTCCCTCCCCAGCAATACTGAGCACCTTCTCTAGTTCATGCATCAAAGCTAACGGTCTTTCAAAATAACAGACACCAGCTCCTTCCTTTAGAGAAACAGACTGTGGAGTGGGAAACAGTGAAGAGTTACTTGATTTATTCAAAGACAGTACAGAATATTTAATTGATTATATTTCGAAAGTTTCTTTATTCCATGGGTGAAGCATGGATTATAGATTTGTTTTTATTATAGTTTAAAGGTTTCAAGGTAAATGTATCAACCTTTTCACACTACAAGTACCAGAAAGCTAAGATGAATACCCATATTCAAATCTCATATGTTTTACTCCAGTTCCCGTTGGACAAAACTGAGCCCTGTGCACCCTGGGTGCAGTTATCAAATCTAATAGCACTGTTCTTATTGTTAATATACTTTATAAGTCATTTAATATTTACACATGTATTACACGTTAGTTTATCTGTACACCCACTGCCACGGTAATATCACGTTGTGTGTTTCAATAAAGCCGCATTGATATTAATAATAGCGACTCCGTTGGATTTGTTGGTCAGCGCTAGTTGTGGGTAACACTGATGTGAAGCATTGCCTTTTTAATGTCCAGTCTACTTGATGGCTAAAGATTCATTTGCATAGGATCCAAAAAAATAATGATTTTAAATTTAATTCTGATGGGGTCTGCATTGTTATTTCTGAAGGACTATTTATTAATGGTAGGCTTTCTTATAATTTAGAATCAGCCTTAAACCTTTCAGCCCAGTTAATTATTTTTCCTGTCCTCCTTTAAAGGGGTTGTTACCCTTTAGTATGATGTAGTGAGTGATATTCTGAGACAGTTTGCAGTTGGTTTACAATTTTTATTATTTGTGGTTTTGGAGTTAGTTAGCTTTCTATTCAGCACTCCAGTTTACATTTGCTAGGGTCCAAGTTATCCTAGCAACCGTGTACTGATTAGAGTAAGAGGCTGGAATATGGGTATGAGAGGGCCTGAATAAAAAGAGGAGTAATAAAAAGTAGCAATAACTAAATTTGTAGACTTACAGAGCATTTGTCTTTTGATTGGGTCAGTGACCCCCATTTGAAAGCTGGAAGGAGTCCTAAAAAGAAGGCAAATACTGTAATTAAAAAGAATATAAACTAAATAATGAATAGCAAGTGAAAATTGCTTAGAATTAGCCATTCTCTAACAAAAAAAGTTACCTTTAAGGTGAAATAGCAGTACAATTTAAAATGAATACAGGTATGTTTTTTCTGGATAGCGGATCTTTCTGTTATTTGGATCTTCATACCTTAAATCTACTAGAAAATCATGTAGACATTAAATAAACCCAATAGTCTGTTTGTGCTTCCAGTAAGGATTAATTATATGTCAGTTTGGATCAAGTACAAGGTGCCATTTTATTATTACAGAGAAAAGGGAAATCATTTTTAAAAAAATTTATTATTTGGATATAATGGAGTCTATGGGAGTTAGCCTTTCCATAATTCTGAGCTTTCTGGATAACGGATTTCTGGATAACTGATCCCATATGTATATGTTGTTATTTAGAATTTTCTCTTACCAATTTTACATTGCCGTGCAGTGGATTTTTTGTATGTTTTTCTTGAATCAATTAACTGGTGAGTTGCTATGATGAGAACACCCCGAAAATCGACCACATAAGAGTGTGTGTGTAAGGGCCAAAAATGAGCATGTTGCCATGAATACGTTTTATTTTGGGATTTCCCAAAACGCACCTCGCACAGCTCATTTTTGAAGTTGTTCATCCTACAGGCTTCAGAATTGTGAGAGGTGGGGGGGGGCACCATATGGTATGTACCTAAGCTCATACCATTGTCTTGCATTCGTCTTTATTGGAAACTCGTGTCTCATTGACTTTTTCATTGCACAGGAGTTTGATGGTGGCAGCCTAATAGGTTGGGCCTCTAAAAGGGTCATTGATCCTTAACATCAGGAATCCCCAGTGCTATTTTAAAGTTATATACACTGTAATAACATATATTTAGCATTGATTCCCTTGGACAGACAAAATGCTTTGCTGTCTGGAGGCAAATGTGCCTTGTTCATTTCTAACTTATAGGCATTCATTACATGCTCTTCTGTATACTGCTTCTCAAGTGCAGTGGCTTTTGTGATCAATTCCTATTTTGCAATGTGCAGTTGTAATAAGAATAAACAACTTTTATTGTAGATCATCATAAATATTGTTCCAGTCTATTAAAACAGTCTAATTTTTTTATTAGTATCCGTTCATGTTATATAACAATTTCCTGCAGCACCATACCTGATGAGCCAAAGGAACATATTGACTGATCACATCTGGTGCCTGTGAAGGTTGATCATTACCTGCACAGGCTCCGAGTATTATATTGGTAAAGCTGGACAAACCAGCAAGAAATTTAGCCAGTTGCGTAACTAGAGATCTGCAGACCTGGGTGCAGCATGTGGACCTCCCCTGCCCTGCCGCCTGTGATAACACCTATTGCGACTCTGCCAGGCCCCAAGGGGGTGTGGGCCCGAGAGCGATCTCACCCACGATAGTTACGCCACTGTATTTTGCATAGGAGGCAGGTGAAGTTTTTGTTTGGCGGAGGGTACAAACACAAAGGTTTCCATTAGAGATCCTTTAATTATATAGGAATATATAGCAGTTGGTGTATTTTAAGGGAGGGTGAGCCTCCCTTAACTTTAATTATGATACAGTCTGATAACCAGGAATTAAGCCTACAGCAGAACCCTGATTTTACCTTCTCCAGGGAGCGGAATCATAAAAGTGTAAATTCCAGGAAAGTGTGAAAATCTGGGTACAACAAGAAATCGGGGGTTCTACTGTAACATGTATTTTATCACACTTACTATTTCTCTTGATACTATTTAGCATTTATCCATTTATATATTTTATACTTTTTTTGCTTGATGGCTATTGTCTAATAAAGTGGCACATCATTGTATTCAACTTTTTTTGTAAATATGTGTCCCTTAGTCAGGGTTTTAAGGCACCAGTGGGCCCAGGGCAAAGATTACATTGGTGAGTCCTGCAGGAACCCTAAGGAATGTGTGGCAGTACCTTCAAATATAATAAGGCAGGCAGTAAAGTAAGCAACCAAGAAATCCATTTTGTGCTCAATGATTGTGGAAAACATACAATCATGGATTAATGGGGGAATGTAATAAAAGTTGCAAAGAGCAAAACAATTTTCATAAATAAATACAAATTCACTGTTTGCAATGTAATACTCTTCCTTAAACTGTTGTCACACTTCGAATTTTACTTGCGCATTGCTCATTTTAATTGTGCATTGCCCGCTTTTAAGAAGTTCTGGAAGGTGTCGTAATCATTTGGAGCAAAACTTAACAACTTTTTCAGTAGCAAGTTTTATTACATTTACTGCGCACTGGCGCAAACTATAAAATTTGCAAACCTTCTTCCCGGAAGAGGTGGCTAAACGGTTTTCGGGTTCGCAAAATCAATATCAAATTTGCGCAAAGGCAAATTTGTTCACACAAAGGCATTACTGTTCGCATTGCAAATATATTTTTAGTTACTGACTTTTATTACATTCCCTCAATAGTCTTTTTTATTAGAAAGTGTGACATGAACCCACGTGGGAGCAACGTCCCCTTCTGTTCCCTGCATAAGGTTTGTGAACATTCTTACAAACTCATTGCGCCATTGGCCCAGCATCACAGTTTAGTAAACATGGATGCTGGATGAATTTTGGAGCTATACAAATTGGCAACATTAATGAGAAATCTTATAGACAACTTTTTAAACAACTAAGCAAATGTTTTAAAACTATTGGCGAAAGTTATAAGAAATAGGAAAGTGAGGATGGTGCTGTATACTTGCTGAATTTACTATTGAACATTAGTATTTGTTTGTAATCTGCATGTTTGATGCATCACAGTGCTTTGAAATATGCTGGCACTTTATAAGCATATCATTATTTTTATTAGTAATAGGGATGCCACGAATCCAGGATTCTAGTCGACCGAATCCTTCTGCCCGGCCGACCGACTCCTAATTTGCATATGCAAATTAGGGACAGGGAGGGAAATTCCATGACTTTTTGTCACAAAACAAGGAAGTAAAAAATGGTTTCCCCTTCTCACCCCTAATTTGCATATGCAAATTAGGATTCGGTTCAGTATTCGCCGAATCTTATGCAAAAGATTCGGGGGTTAGACCGAATCAGAAATAATGGATTCGGTGCATCCCTAATTAATAATAGTAATACCCCCATATAGCCAAGAAATTGAATCGTGCTTCTGAATGCTTCCAATGAAAATATAGGACAAATCAAATCAAACTGTAACTTCTGAAAAAATGGGACTATAAAGAGTGAAAAAAACCCTGAAGCATTTCTCAACATTTCATAAATCTGACCTGAATCATCAGCAAGAAGTGAGGTTGTGTTTGGGTAGAAATTATCACAGTTTGAGATTTGGAAAGGAGCAGAAACGAGCAGAGCAGTAGTTTGAGTGAATTCAAAAACACCTACATGCAAAATGTATACAGCGGTTAAAAAATATTTGTATAAATGTGCATAAAATATTAAGTTATGTAAGTCGAAAGTACTAGACAATGTCAACTTTTCGTGTGTGTTTAATATTTTCAGATTATTTTTAAAGGTGCCTAAGATATATCTCATGATAAATTGTGAAGAAACTTTGAAAAGGTTGCATTTTAAAATCAATGTATCATGTTGTTTAAATGATTCAAATGTCTGAAGGTCCTTACACATGGCTGCCCGTAGGCTATTGCTAACCTGTTGTCAGAACATGGGGCTCTAGGCATATGCCTCTTCTATGTCCTAGTTCTAGCTCTAACAAACAATTTCTCACAGATTAATGAGCTGCAAAGTAGGATCATGACAGCAGATATATAGTATGACCACCTCATCTCAACCATGTTGGTATATCAGGAGAAAAACCTGAATAACTTGGTGAAGAATGCTTATTGATACACTGTTCAGTTTTGGGCACTGAGGCTCGCTGATGACTTGCAAATACATATTTATATCAGCAATGCTCCTTACTGTGTCTTCCTATGGCCGCTCCACTCCCAGTGCAGCTGGGTAGACGCTCACTTCAGGGTTCAGATTGGCCTTATCCTTTGCCTGTTGCTGACCTTTGCCAACACTTTAGACTGTAAACCTTCTATGCCTGCCTCTGACCCTTGCTTTGAATCTCCTGGGGAGGCATGATTTTAGGGTGTCCGCATTGGTTCCATAGCACTGGGGACACTAAGGAGATTTGATAGTTTTTAAATCTCCATGTGCGCCCATCCCCAGTTCTCCAGACCCCATGAAGGAAATTTATGAATTCAAGAAGGGGAGGGGGACAACAACGGCTGCCATAGGGGTGATCATTATTTAAATCCTTCCCTGTAAAGGCACAAGTATGTAATGTGTCTTAAATTCTTAAATGTGTCTGGGAGCTACTTGATTTGTTGTGTGCCCTTCACTCTAAACACACTCTTTTACTTCTGAATAAGAGAGTCCATTAGTGTTGGGACTGTATACATTTGCACAGACGGTTGTGCATAAATAAACACAACATTTCTTCATTTGATTTTATAAAAGTTTATTATTTAAAAGAAAAAAGTTTATAACAAGTAGGTTCATTCAGTGAACATGAATGAGTTGTGGTGCAAATTGTCACAACTTCCCACGTGACCCAGCCACAGAGCCTTCATCATATTGACCATATTCCTTGTTTGGATGACTCCTCTTCAATCTGTGTCTCTTGGGCATCTTGGTCATTCAGCTCTTGGTTGTTCAGCTCTTGGTCATTCAGTTCTGTAAGATAATACCGTTAGGTAAGAATAAGTACAGTAGGATATTGGCAAAGCCCCAGAATTCTATTTATCTTTATTTCTATCTTTGCCCATGTTCGGTCAATCAGTTGCTGAATACACGAATGACTTACTGCACGTGTCCATAATACGTATGTAAAGTAACTTCTAAATTATATACAGTATATGTAAAGATTTATTAATAGATCATATTTTATTAGCGGTTGATTAAAGACTAACTTACCATTTATCTCAAGAAAACTTTCAGATGAGCTTTTTATTTGCATAATTTAAATTGTCATGAAGTATACTCCATTCCTGTAGCTTCCAAAATGTTCTTTCTGCAGGTTATACTCCGCATTCCCTTTGATCTCATGAAATCCATCGGCCTGCAGGGTCTCTCCTCTTTACAGCATATGCATATTTCCATCAGTCTGTTCTTCAGTGTGGAATTACTTTTTGGGAAATGCTGATATTACTCCCCTTTTAAAACACTTCATCAGGTGTTTCCTCATTAAACTATTGTTATACTTGCAGGAGACATTGCCATTGCTCAGTATCTCATAGGCATTAGCAATTGCATATACTACGCAGTCATTAGAATCCTCCGGTTGCTGATCTACCTTAAGATATTTTGCTGTTCTTAAAGGGTGAGGAACCACTTTGCCATAAATTAAGTTGATGTCCTTTTTGACTGTTTTTGAAATTTGACATGGACTGCTGTTAATAATCTCTATATAATCTGTTCTATAACAGGATATTAGGCAGTGATTTTTCTTGGTATCAGCATGAAATTGTACAGAGGGTCCAGACACAGGCTTGAAGTCCTTATAAGTCGATTGCATGCCATCAGTTTCAAATTGATATTTCAGAAGAGTTTGCGCAGCTTCTATTATTGCTCTGGACAAAGGGTGTTCTGGAGTTTTAAGTCTGAGTTTGTCAGACTGTCTTAGTTTCAGTTCAGGGATCCAAAACTTATTAATATTATCCTTTTTTTTCAAACGTTTCCTCTTCCCGTCGAGAGGTTCGTGGTAGTGCTCTTTATCTGCAGCTTGATCTTGGACCATTGTATTCAATATATTAATCGTTCCATCAATACTTTCCTCTTCTGTGTCAGGTTTACGCCTTTTGCCACTTTTACATTTGTCCAAACGTTTCCTCTTCCCGTCGAGAGGTTCGTGGTAGTGCTCTTTATCTGCAGCTTGATCTTGGACCATTGTATTCAATATATTAATCGTTCCATCAATACTTTCCTCTTCTGTCACAAGTTTACGCCTTTTGCCACTTTTACATTTGTCCAAACGTTTCCTCTTCCCGTCGAGAGGTTCGTGGTAGTGCTCTTTATCTGCAGCTTGATCTTGGACCATTGTATTCAATATATTGGTTCTATTAATACGAGCCATGTGATTTTTATGTAATCAAATCAAATAAATGCTAAATATCAGTATAATCAGATGAAATTTCCTAGACGGTGAAATCAGCTAGAGAAAAATAGAAATAGAACAATAGAATAACTACCAGTTATAATGGTATATACACAATATTTGTTTCTTAATAATAATAATAGATTTAATAAATCAAACAATTGTGGCATAACAAGGGGCAACATTTATGGCATAACATGGGACATTAATACCTATAAATAACACATCGAAATCTGTTACGTTGAATTTATGGTAAAGTACAGTTTATGACAAAGTTTAAAACTTTTTGTGCTGTAAAATGCAATATAAACTTTATAAATATGCCTCTGAGAAGAAAATGCATCTGTACTCACCGTTCGTCAGTCTAAGAATGAGGAGCTGCTGCCTGCAAAACTGTTATATCCAGTGGAGGCATTGTGATGTCATATGTCACATGTCACAGACAATGCATGTGCACGGCAACTCAATCAAATGTTTCTTCTGACTAAGTATCATGAAAACAAATATTTAATGTTAGTTTCATCTAACTAAATTAAGAAACTTGTTAAATGAAATGTAACAATTCTATACTGTTTCTGGTATAATCAGTTTACTCTTCCCTCCCCAGCAATACTGAGCACCTTCTCTAGTTCATGCATCAGAGCTAACGGTCTTTCAAAATAACAGACACCAGCTCCTTCCTTTAGAGAAACAGACTGTGGAGTGGGAAACAGTGAAGAGTTACTTGATTTATTCAAAGACAGTACAGAATATTTAATTGATTATATTTCGAAAGTTTCTTTATTCCATGGGTGAAGCATGGATTATAGATTTGTTTTTATTATAGTTTAAAGGTTTCAAGGTAAATGTATCAACCTTTTCACACTACAAGTACCAGAAAGCTAAGATGAATACCCATATTCAAATCTCATATGTTTTACTCCAGTTCCCGTTGGACAAAACTGAGCCCTGTGCACCCTGGGTGCAGTTATCAAATCTAATAGCACTGTTCTTATTGTTAATATACTTTATAAGTCATTTAATATTTACACATGTATTACACGTTAGTTTATCTGTACACCCACTGCCACGGTAATATCACGTTGTGTGTTTCAATAAAGCCGCATTGATATTAATAATAGCGACTCCGTTGGATTTGTTGGTCAGCGCTAGTTGTGGGTAACACTGATGTGAAGCATTGCCTTTTTAATGTCCAGTCTACTTGATGGCTAAAGATTCATTTGCATAGGATCCAAAAAAATAATGATTTTAAATTTAATTCTGATGGGGTCTGCATTGTTATTTCTGAAGGACTATTTATTAATGGTAGGCTTTCTTATAATTTAGAATCAGCCTTAAACCTTTCAGCCCAGTTAATTATTTTTCCTGTCCTCCTTTAAAGGGGTTGTTACCCTTTAGTATGATGTAGTGAGTGATATTCTGAGACAGTTTGCAGTTGGTTTACATTTTTTATTATTTGTGGTTTTGGAGTTAGTTAGCTTTCTATTCAGCACTCCAGTTTACATTTGCTAAGGTCCAAGTTATCCTAGCAACTGTGTACTGATTAGAGTAAGAGGCTGGAATATGGGTATGAGAGGGCCTGAATAAAAAGAGGAGTAATAAAAAGTAGCAATAACTAAATTTGTAGCCTTACAGAGCATTTGTCTTTTGATTGGGTCAGTGACCCCCATTTAAAAGCTGGAAGGAGTCCTAAAAAGAAGGCAAATACTGTAATTAAAAAGAATATAAACTAAATAATGAATAGCAAGTGAAAATTGCTTAGAATTAGCCATTCTCTAACAAAAAAGTTACCTTTAAGGTGAAATAGCAGTACAATTTAAAATGAATACAGGTATGTTTTTTCTGGATAGCGGATCTTTCTGTTATTTGGATCTTCATACCTTAAATATACTAGAAAATCATGTAAACATTAAATAAACCCAATAGTCTGTTTGTGCTTCCAGTAAGGATTAATTATATGTCAGTTTGGATCAAGTACAAGGTGCCATTTACAGAGAAAAGGGAAATCATTTTTAAAAAATGTTATTATTTGGATATAATGGAGTCTGTGGGAGTTAGCCTTTCCATAATTCTGAGCTTTCTGCATAACGGGTTTCCGGATAACTGATCCCATATGTTTGTTATTTAGAATTTTCTCTTACCAATCCATTGCCATGCAGTGGATTTTTTGAATGTTTTACTTGAATCAATTAACTGGTGAGTTGCTCTGATGAGAACACACCGAAAATCAACCACATAAGAGTGTGTGTGTAAGGGCCAAAAATGAGCATGTTGCCATGAATACGTTTTATTTTGGGATTTCCCAAAACGCACCTCGCATAGCTCATTTTTGAAGGTGTTCATCCTACAGGCTTCAGAATTGTGAGAGCCAGGGGAGCCACCATACAATATATACCTAAGCTCACACCATTGTCTTGCTTTTGGCTTTATTGGAAACTCGCGTCTCACTTGATCTCACTTTTTCATAGCACAGGAGTTTGATGGTGGCAGCCTAAGAGGTTGGGCCTCTGAAAGGGTCATTGATCCTTAAGGTTAGGAATCCCCAGTGCTATTTTAAAGATATATACATTGTAATAATATATATTTATAATTGATTACCTTGGACAGACAAAATGCTTTGCTGTGCGGAAGCGAATATGCCTTGTTCATTTGCATTTCTAACTTATAGGCATTAATGAAACATGCCCACTAAACCTTTGTACCTCTAAGCAGATATAGAACTTCTTCCAGATTAGATTAAAATCAGGGGTCTGTAATTTCTATTCTCATCAACAATGAAAAGAAGAGCAAGTATTGTTCCTTTACAACCTTGTTGAATAGACTTGACCTGTGGGAGAGACTGGTTAGACGTCATACTGTGAAATTAATCTGTCAAATAACTTTTATGTACAGTAGGTTTTGTTAAGAAGTGTTTCATTTTAAATATTGGGGCAATTGATTCTCAGGGACCCCAGTAAGTAGTTCTTTCTTACTTGTGTGACTTAACTGATCTGTGGCTTCACCCCCCACGCCTGTGCAAAGTCGCAAATATGAAGTATCTCTTATTAAAATAATACTCTTATTACTAGTTTGCTTTGGAATGGTGTGCTTTATAAATATATGATACATAAGTTATGTTTATGGGCTCTGGCCATCAAATATTCTCTTCTAGGTTTCCCAGGGTTGCAGGAAACACAAGCATATTGGTATAGGGAGTGAACAAAATTACAGCATGAGCTTTCAAGGTATATTTATGGGCAAACTGGATTAACCATGATATTGGCCATGAAACGTAGAACCTATGGTGCCTGCTTAAAAAGACTATAGGATCATATGATTCTAAGCTTGTTATTTGGCAACAACTGTCATAAGTCAGAGGTGACTTCCAGCATTTGAAGGGTGAATAACTATTTGTTTTAAATGAGCAATGTAAACCACCCACACAAAAATGTAATCACTGAACTGCCTCTTTGAAATCTCTAAATACCTGCCAATCTGGTTGTTCAAAGGTTAATAGTAAGGCTGCAGCATCCCCTTAATCACTTCAGATTCCTTCTGCCCCTCTAACCCACTCAGTCCCCTGCCTCCGGAATTTCCTTTGGCTGTTGGCTACTGAGCATGCTCAGTTCTTCTCAACTCAGATTAATAAACATACTCTCCAGTCTAGCAGCCAATAAAGAGATGGCATTGCTGGTTCCCATAGAAACTCGTATTTATCAAAATAGTACACGTATTTATCAAAATTTTGTATCTGCAAGGGAATGCCATACTTTTGCCAGCGATAATTCAAAAGTTTTCTCTAGTGTTACTTAAAACATCCTTTTAAAACTTTAACATGCTTACATCAATTTAAATATAGTGGGTATTTAAAGGTCATATGTATAATTATGTTAAATTATTTTTTTTATAGTTTTTTAAACTATTTGCTTTTTTCTTCTGACTCTTTCCAGCTTTGAAGTGTCTGTAGAATGTCTGTCTGAAATTGATTGAACAGGGGTCGAGCAAGCAGGTCATTTGGTTGTATACTGAGTGTTTGAGTAGCTTGCAAATACATGGGAATTAAAGAGATGGAAGTTAACAGGATTGAAGTGATAGAGAGGAGAAAATTGGTGATGAGTGCAATTATTGATTGACAAAGGGAAAGTGCAATTGGAAGGGAAAAGCTGAATAGATAGTGTAGGGATCTGATTAAATTAGGAGAAGTTTGGAAGCAATACAATATTTTTTTTTTACACTTTTAGCCTGTTTTTTTTAACAGGATTTGTGCCATAAAAGCTAATTGGCATAACTTTAAACCAAGACCCTGAATGTATTTCTAAGAATGATCTAATCAAAGCCCAGACCTGAATGTAAGAATCTGTGGCAAGACTAGGCATTTCATCATCAGACCTGACTGAGCAATTTCATTGGCAGATGTGCCTTTATAGCCATATGGTGAAACCATCAAATCATTGGCCAGCTCTGTAATACGTGTAGTGGGAAAAATCTGCTAATAATGCTAATATGATCATGTTGCAGTGTTTTTACATTGCAAGTGCATTAGCTGAATGTTTTATGCAATGGTATAAGAGATTGTATAAGACAAGTTTCTCAATAACACTGTTTTCTTCTTCTCTTGTCAGAAAATATTAATCAGCGAAGTGATTACAAGATCTGCAAAGCACATCTTCAAAACGTACCTACAGGTAAAATTGCCACTTGTTCCATTACAGGGGATGTTCACCTTTGAGTTAACTTTTGGGGAGAAGTAAAGAGTGATATTCTGAGACAATTTGCAATTGCTTTTCATTTTTTATTATTTCAGGTTTTTCAGTTATTAGTCAGCAGCTCTCCAAGTTTGCAGTTTCTGTAATCTGGTTGCTAGGGTCCAAATTACCCTAGCAACAATGCATTCATTTAAAGACTGGAATAGGAGAGGCCTGAATAGTAAGATAAGTAAGAAAAAGTAGCAATAACAATAGATTTCTAGCCTTACAGAGCATTTGGTTTTTAGACTGTTTCAGTGGCCCCCATTTGAAAGCTGGAAAAAGTGAAATAATGAAAAAAACTATAAAAAATAAACAATGCAGACCAATTTAAAAGCGGCCTAGAATTGGCAACTCTATAAACCCATTTAAATACATGATACTGTCTTATTGTAGATCCAAAGCACATGTTTAGGTAGGACACTATGGGAAATAGCATTACTGCTTTCAAAGCTTTCTCGATAAATATACTTTGTTTTAAAATATGATTTATGAATTAGTGTAATTACTGTCATATAAAGAGGGGTTATAAATTGCTAAATATAAATATGTTTTATACCATGTCTTCATAAATCCAGCTCTGCTATAAAACTGATTTCCTTCTCCTAGGGTGTGGAACTTTCTGCCTTATCTGCAGCCATCAGCCACTTCCTGAACTGCTTTCTTAGCTCTTTCCCTAACTCTGTGGCTCATCTCCAGTCCGATGAGCTGGTCTCCAAGAAGAAGAACAAGAAGCGCAAGAACCGAAATTTGGGCAATGCTGACAATACAGCTTGGGCCAACATCGCCCCCCAAGAGCTTTGGAAGAACATCTGTTCAGAAGCCAAAAGCTACTTTGATTGCACTTTGGAATGGTGAGTTCTAAATAGGGTGCCAACATAAATGGAAGCAAATGTGGACTCCAAATGTAGAGTAGAACCCACTGGTTCTGTAAAGAGTAGAACTCACTGGGCTATAGACAATCTAGGTAAAACGTCAGTTGCATCATTCCATTTATTAGAACACTGCTTCAGGGAGGGCTCATTTCAATAACTTACTACCAACGGAAAACTGTAAAGGGTTTTTATAGTACAAGGGTATCCGGGGCAACTAATATTCAACTGAACTTGGGGAAATTCTAATCCAGATAGCATGGCTATCGTCTTTCACAAAATTAATATGTCAAATGCTGTAAAAAACGAGACAATGAGTTCATTGATGGTAGCCAGTGTACATATGTGCATGGATTTCATGGCCTTTTCTTCCCTTCTCTAGTGACAATGCGGAGCAGGCCGTGGAGGTGTACAACCTGCAAAAAATCAGCCTTCTCCGAGAAATATGTATAAAAGTTGGGATTCAGGTAAAGAAACCCTGTGGAGTAGGACTGAATTAGACTTTATATCCCCCATTCATATCAAGACACATTGAGCCTCATGATGACAAAGAAATTGCGACAGCATATGATAGCAAAGTCTGTTGAAGGATATAGCTTGAGTTCTCTGCTAATTGGTGCAATGGGTCTGCTTATCAAAACAGGTATAGCTAGGGCTCTGCTTTTAAAGGAGAAGCAAAGGATAAAACTAAGTAAGCCTTATCAGAAAGATCCACCTAAATATACCAGTAAACCCTCAAAGTTGTGCTGCTCTGAGACCTCTGTCAAATGAAACACCACATTTCTTTCCTTCTATTGTGTACACATGGGCTTCTGTATCAGACTTCCTGCCTTCAGCTTAAACCTCCTTGCCCTGGGCATAAGCATGCTCAGTTTGCTCCTCTTCCCCCCCCCCCCCATCTCTGCTGTAATCTGAGCCCAGAGCTATAAGTGAGCAGGGAGAGACTCAGGCAGGAAGTGATGTCACACCAAGCTAATACTGCAGCTGCTATCCTAAACAAACAGAGAATTTCTAGAGCTTTTTACTCGGGTATGGTAAAACATTTTTCAGAATAAATATAACATTCTATCTTGCACTATTGCAGCTAATCTATTGGGAATAAATTGTCTCCATAGCTTCCCTTCTCCTTTAACCATATTGCTTGCTGTGCATAAGAATTAATGCATTGACCCAAAGGGAAAGGGTACAATTTATTGTACCAGTGTAGCAGATACTTGTGCATGCCACTGTGTCGGCTGCAGTAAATGCCCCAAAATTAATTTGCCAGCGTGCTTTGCTGTGGAGGTAATGCAAATTGCTCCTGCTCAGACAAGGAAAACCCTCCCATAGGTCTGCCATACTCCACTACATCAATTGATATCTCAGATGCATACTGTATGTTCCCTTGTGCCATAAATCTCTACCCTGTGACTGTGTCCAATCACATTAGCAGCAGCCAGTGGTCACTTATACCTTTCAGACCTGCTGAGGGCTTGTTGGGGCTGCTCGTGAACTGTTCAGTCTTTTATATGGCATAGTTTCTCTTTGTGTACTGTATCGTGACTTTTATTCTCTTAGCCGCTCGTTTTTTTCTTTATGTTTCCCTCTTAGATTCTTTTGAAAGAATACAATTTTGATAACAAACACAAACCTACCTTCACTGAAGAAGATATACTGAATATATTCCCTGTGGTGAAACATGTCAACCCTAAAGCAACTGACGCTTTCCATTTCTTCCAAAGTGGCCAAGCAAAAGTACAGCAGGGTGAGTAACTTCAGTCTCCTTTTGTGCAAGTGATTCATCTGTCCTAGGTGCACTTAAAAGTATGGTAGTTCATTGGACAAGTTGTTAGAAACCTTTAAAGGAATGGAGGCATCATTTAAGTGTTTGGGAATCTGTTTTTATGTATTTTTTTTTTATAACAAATATGGATGCACCAAATCCAGGATTCGGTTCAGGATTTGGCCTCTTTCAGCAGGATTCGGTCGAATCCTTGTGCCTGGCCGAACCGAATCCTAATTTGCATAAGTAAATTAGAGGCGCGTAGGGAAATCATGTGACTTACGGTCACAAAAGAAGATTTTTTTCCGCTTTTTCCTTTCCTGACCCTAATTTGCATATGCAAATTAGGATTCAAATTCGTCTCGGTATTCGGCCGAATCCCAAATAGTGGATTTGGCGCATCCCTAATAATAAACATGGGTTTTAAGCATAAAAATATGAGATCCTTTACCAAAAGAGCTTACAGTATATTGGGTGTACAGTAAAACAGCAGTTATCAGCCTTTATATAAAGGAGATGTAGTGGCCTTCATATTAAATATGATCAGCTAATAATTTGTTGTAGCTCAGTACTACCAATGTTTTAAATAAATGGTGACATGGGTCATTACATAGACAGGCTCAATACTGGGAAATTAAGGCTAGTTCAGTAACCTAGGGCAAGTACTTTTTTCCTACTATTTCTAATTGTCAAAGAAACTGACTGAGAGAATACACACACACACACACACACACACACACACACACACACACACACACACACACACACACACACACACACACACACACACACACACACACACACACACACACACACACACACACACACACACACACACACACACACACACACACACACACACACACACACACACACACACATACACACATACACACATACACACACACATACACACATACACACATACACATACACACACATACACACGATTTTTAATCCCAAAAACTTCTCTCTGGAGAAGAATTTTAGATCTATCACCCCCTCTTCTAGGGGGAGGGATATAATCAATGGCAATGTAGCGTAAGGTATGTAATCTATGGCCGACTTGAAAGAAATGATACACGGGATTGGGTGCTAATTGGTTTTATTTATTTATTGATACAATGTTTTTAGTGTGTTAATGGTCTTGATAAAGGTCTCAGGAACAGACTGAAACGTTGGCCCTTTTAACATGTTTTTAATAAAACTTGTATTTTAAATTGTACAAAGGATCCAGTTTTTCTCCAATTTGCACACTGAACACTGAATTTGCTGCACCACTAACTAACGTCTACCGAGCATATTATTGGCAGCCCGGCATTAGTCTGCTTTGTTAACCTATTTTTTCCAATTTTCATAACAGGTTACCTAAAAGAAGGATGTGAATTAATCAATGAAGCCTTAAACCTGTTTAACAATGTATATGGTGCTATGCACGTGGAAATTTGTGCTTGTCTGCGCCTGCTTGCCAGACTCAACTACATCATGGGTGATTATTCTGAGGTAAGCAGCCATGAGTCTTTGTTGGAATGCTCATGGAAATTACCCACTTTTTTACTTTTCCACTAACCATGCATATACGTTGTTGTTCCACCTGTAGATACTCTTCTGTATCCATTGATAGTTAAAGGAAAACTATACCCCCAAAATGAATACTTAAGCCACAGATAGTTTATATTATTTTTAAGAGGCATATTAAAGAACCTTACCAAACTGGTATATATATTCATGTAAATATTGTCCTTTTACATCTCTTGAACCACCATTTTGTGATGGTCTGTGTGCTGCCTCAGAGATCACCTGACCATAATACTACAGCTCTAACTGTAACAGGAAGACGTGTGGGAGCAAAAGACACAACTCTCTGTTAATTGGCTCATGTGACTTAACATGTATGGTTTGTTTGGTATGTTTGTGTGCACCGTGAATCCTAGGATCCCAGGGGGCAGGCCGTTTTATAACTATGATTACCCAATGGCACATACTACTTAAAAAGTATATTATTATGAAAATGGTTTATTTACATGAATCAGGGTTTTACACATGAGCTGTGTTATGCAATATCTTTTTATAGAGACCTACATTGTTTGTGGGTATGGTTTTCCTTTAAGGGATTTGAGAGTCAGCAGGCATGGGGTCCAACATGGACATCTCTGAATTTGACAAGTAATAAACACTTGTTAGTGACTTGACTTTTCTCCATTTAATATTTAGCAAACTGGGTCCATGGGGATAGCAATGTCATGTACACATAGACAATACCCATAAACAACTATAGAGGAATCTGACCGTCTCAATGGAACACTCCATGGAGGAGATTGAGGTTTCTGGGCCGCTGTGGTCCTCTATGGGCAGTATTTTACAGATAAGTCAGAAACAACATTTACATATAAAAACCCAAGACCCCTCAATGTGTATTTAAAAGCAAAATGAATAAACTAGGGGCAGATTTATCAAAATGTGAGAGCTTAATAAACAAAAACTCACCCACATTCTATTCATTCCTATGGAATTTTTTGAATTGTATTTATCAATGGGTGAAAGTAAGAATCCACCATCTGATAAATACAGTCCTAAAAAACCCATAGGAATGAATAAACGTGGGTGAGTTTTTATTCATTAAGCTCTAAACTCACATTTTGATAACTCTGCCCCTAGTCTTATTCTTTTTGCTTTTGAATACACACTGAGGGGTCTTGGGTTTTTATATGTAAATGTCATTTTCTGACTTATCTTTAAAATACTGCTTGCAAATGTGTCTTTATGTAATATAGGACATATATAAATAATGTATGCCTTGAAATTAAGTTTTTGTTAATGTCTGATATTGTGTTTTGTTATAAGGCCTTAAGCAATCAGCAGAAAGCAGTATTAATGAGTGAGAGGATTCAGGGTATTGAGCACCCCAGTACCATCCAAGAATATGTAAGTTGCTAAACAAACATCTATTTCCTTATCCTTTTGTCTCCTGTTATTTATTTGTTACTACAAATATGTAACTTTATAAACATTATACCCTTGAGTCCCTTTTTTTCTTGCTTTCCCTTCATATTTCCCTCTTAATTTCCCCTTGTTTATTTGATCTCTTTCAGATGCATTTAGCCCTGTACTGCTTTGCAAACAATCAGGTCTCTACATCCTTAAACCTGCTGTATCGGGCGCGCTATCTCATGCTTCTAGTGTATGGCGAGGGACATCCAGAGATGGCGCTGTTAGATGTAAGTGTACCATCACATCAGCTAAGTGCAACCATTGCTCAATCCAAACTGTATCTTTCTGAGGCTGGAGGGAGGTTGGTTACCAGCCTGCTAAATGGAGAACAAAGGTGGGGATAAAACTTTAGCAACACATGTTGCTGTGCAATAGATTAAAGGCATACTGTCATGGGAAAACATGCTTTTTTCAGATGCATCAGTTAATAGTGCTGCTCCAGCAGACTTCTTCTTTTTCAAAAGAGCTAACTGATTTTTTTTTTATATTTCAATTTGAAATCTGACATGGGACTGGACATATTGTCTGTTTCCCAGGAGCCCCCAGTCATGTTACTTGTGCTCTGATAAACTTCACTCTTTGCTGCTGTACTACAAGAGTAATATCACCCTCCTCCCTTCCTCCCCTATCAGCCCATCAGCAGAACAATGGGAAGGTAATCAGATAACAGCTGCCTGGTAGATATAAGAACAGCACTCGATAGTAAAAATCCATGTCCCACTGCGACACATTCAGTTACATTGAGTAGGAGAAACAACAGCCTGTCAGAAAGCAGTTCCATCCTAAAGTGCTGGCTCTTTCTGAAAGCACATGACCAGGCAAAAATGACCTGAGATGGCTGCCTACACAATAATATTACAACTGAAAGAAAACACTTGTTGCATAAGGAATTAATTTGCAGTGTAAACAGTGTAATTTAGAAGTAAAAACTATAACAAAAAAATCATGAATGAATCCCTTTAAGAATAAAAGGCTGAAAGATGGAGATTCCAGATATTAAAAGTTAAAAGTTTTTCATTTATCGTTTGATCTGTATTGAATGCACAGGGTTTCATTTTGGTTATAAATATTGGGTTTACTTTGTTCAGAATGAATATTCATATATAATGAGTGATGTTGCCTATTAGTGTGTGCAAAGTGTTTGAGAACGAGCCTTTATATGGTCATGCATTGCCTCAACTACTGCCAGTGTTTTTGATGCGTTATTACACTAATTCCTTTTTAACTTTGTTTGCGTTACACTTTTACTAGAGCAACATTGGTTTGGTGCTTCATGGAGTCATGGAATATGACCTCTCACTCCGGTTCCTTGAGAATGCTCTTGCTATCAATTCAAAGTACCATGGAGTCAAGTCATTAAAGTTGGCACTCAGGTGAGTTCTGCCCCAAACACTGCCTGCCTCTGTATTAATATCATGTATAACGTATATAACAGAATTTGCAAAATCTTCATTTTCTTTTAGTCATCATCTTGTTGCTCGAGTGTATGAAACCAAAGGAGAATTCCGCTCCGCCTTACAGCATGAAAAAGATGGATACACGATATACAAAAACCAGGTCAGCTCCTGTGCATGGCAGCTTTCATAGCAGGACAAAATTGAACTCCAGTGTGTGTGTGTTTTTTAGGGATGCACCAAATCCAGTATTTTGGATTCGGCCGAACTTCGCGAAAGATTCGGCCGAATACCGAATCCTAATTTGCATATGCAAATTAGGGGTTGGAAGGGGAAAGCATTTTTGACTTCCTTGTTTTGTGACAAAAAGTCACGCAATTTCCCCCCCCCCGCGCCTAATTTGCATATGCAAATTAGGATTTGGTTCGGCCGGGCAGAAGGATTCGGCCGAATCTGAATGCTGCTGAAAACCATTCCAAACCGAATCTTGGATTCGGTGCATCCCTGGTGTTTATAGCATGCTTTTATTAACAACAAAGCTGAAAAGTACCAGGCTGGGTATTTGCTGAGCACCACAGTGTACACATAACTTCTTGCACTGCTGGGCTTGAACCAAATAAGTCTGAATAACACTATTCTGTAGGGACCAATTGTCCCTTGTCCATGTACCAATGTTTTAGCTCATCGTTATTTTCTTTAAAGGGTACACCCACAAAAAGGTGTGTTTTTTTTAAAGTGAAAGAACATGTCATTCTAAGTAACTTTCCAGTATACATTAATACATTTTTGAAAGTTTTAAAGTTATTTGCAAATAGAATTTCTAGTAAAGCAGTATCTTTCTGTTTATATTCTCTGCACTCCTGACTCTGTAATCCATCTGATTTAAAGGGGACCTTTCACCCAAAGAAATAATTCCAAATTCTTTATTATCATGTTAGCTTAGCAAAACAATCTTTACTTGCACTAAATGTATTATTTAAATTTCGTTTTCTTCAGTACACTATCACAGTAAGCAGATAGGAGCCATTTTGCGGACACTGTTATTAAGATAAATGTTTGATCACCACCAAAATCTCGTGTATGCACCAGAATGGGGAACGTAATGCCCATGTGCAGTGCCCTACACATTATACAGTGTGAGGAGGGAGGGGGAATGAGGGGAGAGCAGTTACATGTAGGAAGTGCTGAATGGAAAGTAAAAGTAATTGACTGCCCCACCTCTATGTCTCAGGCATAAAGGAGGGGCAGATATTTGATTGACAGATCAAATATTTAAATACCTTAAGAGGTATTGATGTTTTAATGAAAAAAATAAATTGTGCTTCATGTTTAATTTGCAAAGGACTTTCGTTATGCAGTGTTTTATGTGTAGGTGTCCACTCCACTTTAACTCCTATGGCACTGTTTTAGAGTCAGACCCAGAGAACAGAAAGTGATAAACAAAACGCTGCTTTCAATAGCAATTACATTTACAAATGTATTTAAAAGTACTGGAAATGTATAGTTTAAAGTATATTGGACTTGTGTGACCTTTGTGTTGATTCCTTTGTAGCTTGGGGAGCAGCATGAAAAGACCAGAGAAAGCTCAGAGTATTTGAAGTACTTGACCCAACAGGCAGTGGCCCTGCAGCGCACAATGAATGAGATTTACAAGAATGGCTCCAATGCCAACATCATGCCTCTCAAGGTAACAGAGCGATCGGTGTTGCTTTTATTCTACTTTATAGGAGACTACACACAAAACTACACACTTTTTTTGGCTAATCCCCTGGATCTCTTGTTCCAGTGTGCTGGGGCATTTTTGTATCAAGGGGAATTTTAAGCTGAATTCCCCTTGATAAAGGCTTTTCGCCGAAACATCGGGGTGATTCTCATTTCTGGCAAGGGTGTCTGCTCACTTGTTTGGCTTGGTATACGCATTGCGAATTGGTGGTATGTAAATGCTTAAAAAATGCTTAAAATTTTTTTTTTCTCTTTAATATGTAAATACTCTTGATTCAAATTAACTGTAAAAGTTTGTAAATAAAATTATATTACATAAAGAGAGCTTTTTAAGAATACCACTGTGTGAACATGGTAATGATTACTTTTTGAATGTGCACGCCCTATATATCCATAATAGTATATCTGTGTCCACTTTCTGGGAGTGGTCTGAGGCTATGCTGCACCTCTCTTAGAAAAATGTTTGTTTTTTTAATTGAAGTGCCCTCCACCCATTGTTGTTTATATATATTTTAGTTCTATGAGCTCATCGCTAAGATATGAGATCATTAGTAGGTTTCTGTAAACTATTTTATGATTGTTTCTTGTGTCTTTTGTTAAACTAGCCATTATACAGGGAGTATACCTTCAAGGCTCAGATCTTGTTTACCAAATGAAATCACTGTATTGAACCTTAATAACTCTTACATGTGTCCTGTGCAAAGAAGGTGGTGCAAAGACATTTGAGTGCAATATCCACCTGTCCTGCATTAAAATCCAAACCTATAAAATCATGTATAGCTAATGATAATCTACCATTTCAGTTCACAGCTCCCAGCATGACCAGTGTACTGGAACAATTGAATATTATCAATGGAATTCTCTTTATCCCACTCAGGTGAGTACTGCTTCTCAGCAAAGTTTTCCCCTTTCAGTCTGTAGCAGTTTCTTTTAAAGGGGTTGTTCACCTTTAAATAAACTTTTAGTACAATGTAGAGAGGGATATTCTGAGACAATTTGCAATAGTTTTATTATTTGTAGTTTTTGAGTTATTTAATGTTTTTCTAGCAGCTCTCCAGTTTGCATTTTTTTCAGCAATCTGGTTTCTAGGGTCCACATTATCCTAGCAACCACATCCTGATTTAAACACGAGGTTGGAATAGGAAAGGGCCGCATAGAAAGACGAGTAATAAAAAGTAGCAATAACAATACATTTGTAGCTTAAACAAGCATTTGTTTTTTTTTTTTATATTGGGTCAGTGATTTGAAAGCTAGAAAGAGTCAAAATAAAAAGGCAAATCAGTCAAAAACTAGAAATAAAATATAATGAAGACCATTTGAAAAGTTGCTTAGAATTGGACATTCTATAACATACTGAAATTTGACTTAAAGTGGAACCACCCCTTTTAGGATGTTGGTTACATATTTATATAATGAGACCTTGATTGTCTTTTTTTTTTCCTCTAGCCAAAAAGATCTGGAACATCTTAAAGCCGAAGTTCAACGGCGCCAGCAGCTTCAGGAAGCCATCAAAGGTGCTGAAAATCACGAGGCAAAGACTAAAGAAGCAGAGAAGTCCGAAACATCAGACTCCAATCTAAATGCAGCCTCTGTGGCACCAGAAAGTTCTGCTTAGATCCTTCCCTGTCTTTTTATTCCCATTGTTTAAAAAACAACAAAAACCACAGCCATTCAGCCTCAATGGGTTTTAATGAAAGACAATATAATTGCACAGGTTCCGGTATCGGTAATCCACATTGCAAATAGATCGCCAGTGTAAACTGTCTAACCCTGTGTCTGCTCAGCTGAGACATATCTGTTCCCAAAGGTCGGCACATGTAGAAAGCAAAGAGCCCAGTCTGACACTGGGATTGTCTGTGTGCGTGTATATGAGCGGCTGCTGCAAGACGACATTAATGCATTTGTATATGTTAGAGAATGATTGGGCTGCCTCATGTTGACTGAACATTTCTCAGGTCAGACTAGAACTCTCTCTATCTCCCCGGCTGAGCTCTGATTTGGGATGTCAAGTCTGACTCTTGCCTTTCAAAGCCGCAACCAAAAGAGTCAGAGCTCAGACCGTTACAAAGCCATACAGAGACTGTGAAAGAGCGCGGTATGTTCAGCAGGGTGAATCATGCATTTGGGAATGGATCATGCGCACTGTTGTTGGCCCTCTACAAACCATGGGAATTCACCTTCTAAAAGAGCAGTTTCATTTTCTTTCCTTTTTTTTGTGTTTTTTTTTGTTTTAAATGACTGGTTTTATATACAGTAGCTGCTTTTTTATGTATGGGTATAAGCAATGTGTGTGATGTATGTTTGGATCCTTTCTCCTCTTTAAAGGTTTTTCAAGTTCTGCTGTCTCTTTTCTGTCCTCTCTCAACTTTCAAGTAAAAAGTCTTGCTTATGTGAATGTATAGTCAAGTCTTGGGCCCTGTGGTATTTTCTTAATTGGGCAGAGACTTCCAGAAACAGCTGAACATGTACCTAACACTATTCAACTTTGCCTTAGAAAGCAAGAATGTCCTATGGGTTGGCCACATAGAATTATATTGGGCCGTAATGCTGGAGCACAAGGAGTAAAAGCCTCCATGGAAGGTGTATTGTGATATGTCTTTATCATTTTACTATTAACTATTATTCCTCAATGCCTAGTGAACGATTCTATTTTGTAGAGCCGGGATATTCAGCCTGTGGCTCCCCATCTGTTACTGATCACTACTCCCAGCATTCCATGAGTTTTATTTCAGCACCACCTGGAGAGTCACCATGTGAGAACATAAAGTCGGCAACCATGATGCCTAATGGATTCCTTAATGAGCATGGCCATGAACTTGGGTGTGTTACTGTTCCTTAATAATGTCTGATTTATTATTCACTAATACAGCATTTGATTGTAAGGCCCTAACTTGAATATGTCCAGCCATGCTGTTGCTTTATTGGCTAGATTTACTAAAGGCTGTGAGAAAATAATATTATAGTTTGTCCTCGTAGCTGCTGTCTGTACACACAACTTTGTATGAGCCGATGAGTATTCCATGTGTACTGGCTAACGCTTGGTTTCTAATGTTAGCAGCAAACTGAACTGGGGGCACTCCCACCAGTAAGTGGTTATCTGGGTAGTGGGTTCAGCTTGGTGTGATCTTTATTGTGTTATATGCAGCCCTGATATCCAATTGGCACAGACACAGGAGGCAGTTAGACAAATAGAAATAAGTGTATAGTACACAGGACATTCATATTATTATTACTATAGTCCCCTCTTACAATATTCTCATTCCCTGCTCTCTGCCGTACAGTTTGGCTTGAAGATGGATCATGATTGTCATAAATTCTGGTCATGTGACTCGTATGAATGCATTGTCTGCATTTATAGATCCTTGGAGATCAATCCTCAGTGATTGTCTGAAATGACTGGTTTAGAGAGTGGCTAAGTGCCCCCTCTACAATCCACTCTTTTTGATCCTATGTCTCTTCCCAATTAGCAAGAAATCAATACAAACTGTAATCTCTGGTTGTTCAGATGCATAAAAACCACTGAAATTCACCGTCTTTACCAAAACCAGACCCCGATTCCCTGCCCCCCAACTATACCGTCCTTTAACTTTTTCTACAATGTAGCAGAACTTTCAAATAGCCACCCTTTGCAACTGAATGTTATAGGCCTCTTGCTCCGTCCATTACTCTTTAACTTATGATATTGCTCTGCTTAGAACTACCAGGAGAAGTGTCAGGTGACTCTTCCCTGCTCACTAACTTCACAAGACTCGGCGACATCACAAGACTTTGTCTTCTCAGTAGTGTAACTTTCTGCCGACTGTGTCTGGTTTACTGAAGTGAACAGAGATATTAAAATAGCTAATATCTTAAAATCTAGGGAAAAAATATAAAATTCTAAGGTCTTCAGAAGGGCACTCTGAGCAGTTTACTTTTTTTAAAACACTTAGGATTGAGCCGAAACCACATTCTATAAAAAGTGCTAGGATTCAGCCATTCTGGATTTGTCGCGTCCCTACCAATATCAGTGGTGCCCATTATAATAAGTAATTTCTAGTCTTTGCCTCATTGACCATCATTCCACCTGGCAAAGACTAAAGGTTTATTTGGATTGAACTATGAACCTCTGTGTGATGCCCCTGTTGATAAATCTCACAGCATTTTACATTGAACTGACATCAGACTTGTTCATGATTTGTTTTACTTGCAGAGTAAGAAACTTGGTGTTACTTTGGGGGATCTTTATTTACATGAATCATTTTTCTTGTCATTTAGTAACAAAATCATGTGATAAAATGCTAAGATTCAGATTCTGTTCCCTTTTTTGTGTGCGTCCAATCAGCTATTGATATTTTTACCTGCAAACCGTTCCATTGCTAAACCTGTCTCGTTTGTGTGTTCACAATAATGTATAATAATGTTTAAAGTGTCTGCTGAGGTCTCTTGAGATGTTGAAATTTAAATTTACCCACAACGCAATGCTTTATAGGGTGATGGCACAAACGGTGCCAAAAAATAATTCACTGAGCAGAAGTCCAGCTTAATCTGTCTGTCCACCTATTTCTGATTGATACAAAGCTGCTGTTCCTTGGCAAGTGTCACTTGAAGACATTTCCCAACACTTTACCAAGCCATTGTAGGTAAAATCACCGTCTCTTTAACAACTTGAGATTTTAGCCTTTAATAAATTAAAGTCAATGCATTTGAATGTGTTTGGCTGTTATTTCAACCAAAGGAACAAGAAGCAAACATATTCTTGTGTTCATGCATCTTCCTGCAGTCAACCAACTCTTGTATGGAGTATATCATTTCAGAAATAAATAGAAACCGGTTGAGAAGAGGAATTGGTGGAGAGGCTGCAAAGAGGAAAGAGTGGGGAGGTTGAGAAGAGGAACGGGTGGAAAGGTTGAGAAGAGGAACAGGTGGAGAGGTTGAGAAGAGGAACGGGTGGAAAGGTTGAGAAGAGGAACGGGTGGAAAGGTTGAGAAGAGGAACGGGTGGAGAGGTTGAGAAGAGGAACGGGTGGAGAGGTTGAGAAGAGGAACCGGGTGGAGAGGTTGAGAAGAGGAACCGGGTGGAGAGGTTGAGAAGAGGAACGGGTGGAGATGTTGAGAAGAGGAACGGGTGGAGAGGTTGAGAAGAGGAACGGGTGGAGAAGTTGAGAAGAGGAACGGGTGGAGAGGTTGAGGAATGGGTGAAGAGGTTGAGAAGAGGAACGGGTGGAGAAGTTGGGAGGAAGAAAGGGTGAAAAGGTTGGGAGGAAGAAGGGGTGGAGAGGCTGCGAAGAGTAACGAGTGGGGAGATTGAGAGGAGGAACAGGTGGAGAGGTTGAGAGGAGGAACTGGTGGAGAGGTTGAGAGGAGGAACTGGTGGAGAGGTAGAGAAGAGGAATGGAGGTTGAGGTGGGGAGGCTGAGAAGAGGAATGGGTGGAGAGGCTGCAAAGAGGAACAGGTAGGGAGGTTGAGAGGAGGAATGGGTGGAAAGTGGATGGCCAAATACAATAGAATTGTGGACATTAGTCCTCGTGCTTTGTATCTATCATTGATAGGGTCTTTTTGGGGTGGGGAGATATTCACATTCTCAGCAAAAAAGGGTAGTCAGTTTGGTAGTCCTCCTATAGAGTCCCTTTGGGTATGAATTCTGATCCTAACACATGCCAACATAGATTTGTTTCTATGTAAAAATGTAAATACACTCCTACATTTTACCACTAGCTCAGATACCTAAAATCTAAATAATTTGCATGTTTGCAGAAGACATGACCGACCGACCAACTGTAAAGCAAGGTGGAGCAAATGTTAACATTTTGTTTTGAGATGTTGCACAAGGGCTCGGGCAGTTCACCATCATGGAATCCATTACCAGAGGCTTCCAGTAAATTCACTAAGTAATGGGTGATAAAAAATGTTTCTTCAAGCCCCTTTTCAGAAAAATTACTAGAATTTATTGAAAATCCTGATTTAATTATACTTAAATGTATCAGTCATTCTCTTTGGGGCAATTTGGGGGTGAATGAGTTGGCTTTAGAAGCAACTGCAAAGTCTTGCTCTTTCTTTTTTAAATTGAAACAGGGAAACCCTTTTGAAATAAAAAAAATAACAAAGTGGTATAAAGGTGATACCACTGATAATAATGATAATAATCATAGCAAGCTTTCAGAACATTTTAGTTCCTTTTTCAAGCTGATTACAATGAAGCTGTGGTGTTCTCTGGTATATACACAACATTCAGCTCATGGGTCAAATGACCAACAAAAAGGAATATCAATCTGTGTGTAAGGTGGCAAAGTCATTTACAAGGGGATCTGCAAGAGACAAGCAGATAAGGTACAAGATAATGTGGGTCAAAGAGGCTGAGTATAAATTAGGGCTGAATTATTGGAGTGTGGCATCATAAGGAATTCTATATGATCTTAGTCCATATCCAGACATGTTGTTATTTCTGACCTGGTGCAGTCCTTTCTTAGTTCACATAATTAGCCAGAAATCCAAGGCCCAGGTTTAAGTCCCTTCTCCAGAGAATTGAAAGTTTCCATTAATTTGTATTCCCACACTTTTCTTTCATTATATGTTTTAAAATTGCCCTTTAGAACCAAAATTCTTAAATCCTTTATGGAGTGATGAGGAATATTGAAATGATTTCCTATTGGTGTATCCAGTTTTATACTGGTTATAGTCAATTGGTTGTGTGTATTTGAAAGCCTGAGAAAGAGAAATACATACCACCATCTAATTTTTTTTTCTACATATGGTCCTACCTGTCAGTGCAGGACAACTGGGGTTAAGTTGCTCCTCTCTGGAGGCAGCTTCTTCTTCTCCTCCTGCACTACTATTAGTTTTTTCCAACCAATATATTTGGAATTAGACAGCACACGACAGTCTTATCACTTGTGAACTTTATGACTTGCTTAGATGCTGTCAGATTTAGCCCAGTAATGGATTTCACTGAGCCAGAATGTGCTCCCACAACCTGATTGGATCTTATTACAGGTAGAGCCCTGGTTGTCACTATTATTCTCACTCAGTTCATATACGAGTCATCTTACCAGTTGATTTCTCAATGAGCGCTCCTCGGTTTGACACAATGAGGTGAGCTCCTCAGTGTGCGCTCCCTTCAGTCACAGCGTAGTCTACCCTTCCAACTCGCATATTAAGTGCTCCCACTATTATAGAGCAAGTTGAGCCTACCCAACAGAGAATGGGTAATAATGTCGACAAGGCACTAGACAAAGGATTTCTCTGGGAAGCCGTAGGATATCGCACTTGTGTTCCAAAAAGTGTCCATTTGTATATCACCGTTATTGGCTTCATGTGATTACTCTCGTGCTGGCCATCTTGGTTCTCCAGATGTGCAAGACTTTGCATCAAACTAACGGTGGCCATCTTGTTACTCCGAACATGCAGGCAATGGAGACTACACTATTCCGTGTCACAGAACTCATTCCAGTGGGCTGGCAAACACAGCCCTACAGCGCTCTGGCACAGCTGCAGATCAGGACATCACAGACCACTCCATGATCTGCAGATAGAGTTGCCACCTGGCCGGTAAATATGATGCTTGAGCCCAATGTTATTAATAAGGAAAAAAGATAAATATATAGGAAGGCCGGTATTTTTTCCCTGGAAGAGGTGGCAACCCTATCTGCAGATAAAGAGTTTGTTAACTGAAGAAATCGATATCAAACAACAGAAACTGAAAGCAAAGGTCAAAAAGACAGTCAAAGCATCAGCAATGCTTCCCAAGATACCAATATACAAGGAACATCTATTCACCAACTGCAACCCTCTCCATAAGGACCATCCACACATATATCTCAGCTTTCTGCCTCTTCAGGGCCAGTCTTGTCCCAAGAGCAGACATCCTCACTAATTGCGCAGTTTGTGACCTGGTTCCAATCTACTATTCAATCCACACTAGACCAGGCAGTAGTTAAGCATCCAGAAAGCCAGACCAATATGGGAGTAAAGATAAAGTGCAAGCATTGTCCCTCTCCTGTCTCAGAGAGCAAGATCCCTGATATGTCCCCTATATCTACAGAAGAGTCAGGCTCATATTCCTCCTCAGAGGATGAGTCCTTGTCTAACTCACACTCAACGTCCTCAGAGGACAATTGCAAACAACCAGAGGAGGTTAAGAATCTTTTTAGATCAATATTTACAATATTAGGGATTAAAGCAGCTTCAGAAGCCTCAATGGTGGCTCGTAGAGCACTATGGCTGTGTCGGTAGTTCAGCAATACCGCCTCTAAGCATAGAATAACTTTCTTAAAATTCTCGGAATCTCAGTTGTTCTGCACCGAACTTAAATAGATTATTTTGGATGTCACAGGAGGAAATACAATTCTATTCATTTTTCTCTGTAGTGAGAAAAAAATCTTGTAGTGGATTCAAACTAAGATATCATTCATCCTTATCGGATCCAAAACAATCCTATTGGGTTTATCTGATGTTTAAATTATTTTTTAGTATATTAAGGGCTCTTACACTCGGGCGGTTTTTCCTGCGCTCCCCTACGTTGCACATTCTTCTGTTCAGCCGCAGGGGAGCTCAGGAGTAGACACTAGGGATGCACCGAATCCACTTTTTTGGATTCGGCCGAAGCCCCGAATCCCTCGTGAAAGATTCGGCCCGATACTGAACCGAATCCGAACCCTAATTTGCATATGCAAATTAGGGGTGGGAAGGGAAACACATTTTCTACTTGTTTACCTTGTTTTCTGACAAAAAGTCACACAATTTCCTTCCCGCCCCTAATTTGCATGGTTCGGCCAGGCAGAAGGATTCGGCCGAATCCAAATCCTGCGGAAAAAGGCCGAATCCTGGCCGAATCCCGAACCGAATCCTGGATTCGGTGCATCCCTAGTAGACACACTCAATTATTGTGAAGGGGGCTGTACTCACACATGCATGGACCCCTACCCTCGTGGGCCCCCGCCCGGCCAGACCCCCTCTCCAGATATCTAAATTTTGGGGAAAAAAGTTTTCGGTGTTGCGCTGCGCATGCACGCTGAGCGATGCAGCTCGCACATGCACCTGGAGCCTTCATGCATGCGCATTGAGCGACGCCCTAACACAGTAACGCCAAACTTGGCGCATCAAGTAGGGGGCCTGGATGGGGGCCCTGGACCAGAAGTCTCAGTGGGCCCCGTGCCCCCCAGTCCGACCCTGTTTCCCCATGGGTATATTTCTATTTTTATGTTTCTATTTATGTTTCAATTCAATTTTTATTGATTTATGATTTTTGACAAATGGAAAAATCAGATGAATAAGTCCAACATAAGGATCACAATGGTATATTAAACAAATGATCTTCAAAACACATATAATACAAGATACTGATAGTAATGATTATGGGACTTCAACATCACAAAGAAACTAAAAAGGAAGGATAGAAAAGATGAAATAAAATAAACAGTATAGAAAGGAGAGTAATAAAAAGTAGCAATGACAATACATTTGTGGTCTAACAGAGCATTTGTTATTTTTTAGTGAACCCCACTTGAAACCTGGAAAGTGTCAGAAGAAAAAGGCAAATAATTCTATAACTATAAAAAATAAATAATGAAGACCAATCGGAAAGAGGCTTCGAATTAGTCATTTTATAACATACTAAAAGTTAACTTAAAGGTGAATCACTGCTTTAACTTCCAGAAAGAAATATGTGGGTGTGAGCCAGGTCTTTGCAATAACTTTAGTTAGTGGCAGTAAAGATATGAGTGATTAATAAACATTGAGAATTAGGGATCATATCAATGGGCTTTTAGGCAAATTTACCTGGAGAACTATATGTATCAATTAATAAACCCTTGTTAAATCAAATAAAATATATTTACAGTAAATCAATTAATAAACCCTGATCCATTGGCAACATATGTCCCACTGTCCCTGGTATAGTATAGTATAGTACGGCTTCCATTTAGAGATACGACTTGGACGCCGATACCTACTGCATAAAACTTTATTCTTTTTTCATTTTTCAATAGTTTTTATTGGCATTTATAAGATTATCCACTCAAGTGGTTGATCTATAATGTATTAAAAAAAAAGTCAGAGAGAGTGCATGTGCACAAATGTGCAGAACCTGTCCATGGATGTTTCTCAGACTTCAGAAACAAGTGCGGCTGGAAATGACGTCTTTGGGGGACAGGAAGGTTGGAGTGGGGTGCCAGTCACCGGCAGCAGGAGTAGGAAGAGCACAGTGAGCGGAGCTCAGTCACATGGGGAGAGAACACACCTCCCAGACGTGACACCATGATCCTGCACGTATTGCTGCTGCTTTCAGGCTGGACGGTCTTGAGTGAGTAAGCCTCCCCAGTTGGGGACATGAGTTGGGGGAAACAGTCAGGGAAAACTCTGTTGGTTTCATCTAGAGGAAGTGTCTGTAAAGTACGTGTCGACTATTGTGGGCGCGGGAGTGAATAGATTTCAGCTGAATTATTCAATACCAGTCCCAAAGAGAACATCATGTCTGATGTGGATAAGTTGCCTGACTGTAAGGGTTGAGCACAGTTGCACGATTCTCTCAGAATGACGGTTGTTGCCCTTTTTTTGCTGCATGCTGTCATGGATTAGTGAGGGGCCACGCTGTGTCTGTCATTAAATGGTAAGGGACCATATGAATTAGTAAGGGGCCACATTGTGTCTGTCATGAAATGGTAAGGGGCCACATTAAATAGTAAGAGGTCTCACTACATGTCATGAAATAGTAATTGTCATGAAATCTTTGGGGCCACATGCTGTATCAATAGTTAAATGTTTTGGGGTCACAAGTTGTTGTCTCAGTTATGAAGGCTTAAGAGCCACACAGGTGTGTTGTTGGATTTGCCATTGCACGGGGCTTATATTTGAATGCACTCCACCTACTTGTCTCAACCACATAGCTCCATTCTCATGGAGGAGATCAGACGCTTCTCTAATTCCCTTTTTTTCTGGTTTTCTTTGAGCTCTTGCTCCTTCTTCCAAACCCCAAGACCCTGCATTGATCACAGCTCAGTCTGTAAGTGCCCTCATTGTTCACAGCTCACACAGACTGTAGGAGCAGCGCTGGCATTGTGTCACTATAGTGTGTATAGTATGTTCATCCCTATGGTGTTTAGTCATATGTTGGCTGTTTCTGTGTTATCCAAAGTGGTGGAGGAGGCATATGGATTTAAGGGTATGCCTCAATATACCATGAACTTTTTTTCACATGAGTGACACCCCTGCAGCTAGCACCACATTTCATGTGATAACATGGGTGTGGTTTCAAAAAAAAAAAAAAAGATTTTAATATCGGCCCTCCACCACATAGGACAAAAATTCTGGCCCTCAGTACCACAGGACAGCGCTGTTTTAGATGAAGCACTTTCATAGTCTTCCTCTGCAGCAACACACCCTGAGCACTTATACCGCTCCACCTTTTTGTTTCTGTTTTCTCCTGTGAGCTCATCCCAACTGTGTATTGAAACAACTACTGCACTTAAGCCTAGATTTCTACTGTTACCATATAAAACTCTACCCGTTTGTGTTTATGCCTTGTTAAAGCTCTGTGTACATTTGTGGTAATATTTTTTTAAATACATGGCGTCTGAATGTGACATCAGGGAGTTCAAAGTATGCTTGAGTAGACTTTCAGTAGAACATTCAAGAGAATGGGCACACGTACAACCTCAATAAACAGTATTTTTTAGGGAGAATATCTATCTATCTATATAATCTCAATCTTTAAAAACAAGTTCATATAATATACCATGTATTACCAAAGGGCTAATGACACATTCCTATCAAAAGCCAAGGAACATGGCAAAAAGATTGGGCAGAAGACTACAGCAATAATTTGGAATCCAGCCTATGGAACCATCCCTGAGCCTGAAGCAACGTGACAGTTTCACTTTAATTTGACACTGTGTTAATCATGTGTTCATCCAGCAGTGTAATGAATGTGGAGAGAGTAAAGAGAGTAAAGTCTGACCACTTTTTACTCGAGTTTCTTTTTTCCAAAAAGATGGAGCAAATTTCCAGAGGAAAAAAACGTGCATCTTTTTTACACCAAAACGATATGGTCACGCCTTCTAATTAGTGGAGTTAGTTAAGCCACACCCACCACTGATCCAGGTGTGTAATATATAAAACAGCAAGTATTGGCAGGAGAATGGTTCAAAAAGAAGTGTTAATCCCATTACTGCCAGGTTAGCACGTTGCTGGTGAATTGTACGTAAAGGGGAATAAGTGGGACCACAAACTTAGAAAGGCAAAGGATAGACACTGCATATAAAATTGGATGAAATATTGACGTCAGAAATGATCCTGGACACAATGACAGCACAAGATTACTGATCTGAAGCTTAAAGGAGAACTAAACTCTAAAAATGATTATGGCTAGAAATGCCATATTTTATATACGGAACTTATTGAACCGGCTAAAGGTTCAGCATCTCTATAATAGCAATGAATTGGACCTTCCAAGTTGTCATAAGAATTTCCCATCTTGAATTTTGTTAGGAGTGTCTGCGACATGCACATGCTCAGTGGGCTTGAGCGGCTGTTGAGAAGCGAAGCTTAGATGTCGTCACAAACCATAAAGCAGAAAATGAAGTTAGTCTGTCACACAAGCTGATGCTACAGGGCTGGATATGAATGGATTCTTTTTTCAAAAAGCAGCAGAGCAATTGGATTCAATGGGGGGGGGTGTATGTTGTGCTTAAATATTGACTTGAATCAGAAATGGGATAAATAAGAGAAAACACCAAAGGGAACTGAAAGAATTATCTTCCATAATTGACAGACTTCACAGGTTCCTATACATTATTATGGTGCCACAGTGGTGGATTAAAATAAATAACACAGGAGTGAGCTGGGCAATGGAAAGAGAAATTGCAGTCTCATATAAATGCTATGCACACAGGCCATAGTCAATCTCATCATGAAAATGGAATGGAAAATTGTATATAACTTGGATACAAAACTCAATGGGGCTAAAAATATTAGTTTGCATAAAAGCCATTTGATTTAGGGGATGCAATCCTCTAAGTACAAAATTGTTGTTTAAATGGCTTCTTCTGTATGCACTGTCATTTTGGATACAAAAGGGTCAAGATGAGTTAGAAAGTGCAGAAAAGAGCAAAATTCCTGGACAAATTGAGGTTACCTCTAAAAAAAAAATAAATAAAGAGATGACTTAAAAAGGACTTGATCAATATCAGTGTCGGACTGGGACACCATAGACCAGGGGCCCACTCTCAGTACTATTATTATTCTTCTCCTCACTCAACCTCTATTCTTCTAGTCTCTTTTCTTACTATAATTATTCCATCTATTTGACCTCTTTGTTCTCATAGAAATAGGGAATGGCCATGAAACAAGCCAAATCTTTAGCAGCACAAGGGCCCACTGACACCTGGCCCATCAGGAGTTTTCCTGGTATCCCGTTGGGCCAGTCCGACACTGTATTTAAATACACAAGAGGACAACAGAAAGATCAGCCTATCACTTTTATTTAGGGATGCACCGAATCCAGGATTTGGTTTGGGATTCAGCCAGGAATCAGCCTTTTTCAGCAGGATTCGGATTCTGCCGGCCGAACAGAATTTGCATATGCAAATTAGGGGCAGAGAGGGAAATCGCACAACTTTTTGTCACAAAACAAGGAAGTAAAAAAAAAAAGTTTCCCCCTTCCCCACCCCTAATTTGCATATTCGGTATTAGGCCAAATCTTTCACAAAGGATTCGGGGGTTTTGCCGATTCAGTGCATCCCTACTTGTATTTCACAGAAAAGTGTGCAGGTACAGGTATAGGATTCCTTATCCGGAAACCAGATATCCAGAAAGTTCCGAATTACGGAATGGCTGTCTCCCATAGACTCCATTTTATCCAAATAATCCAAATTTCTAAAAATGATTTTCTTTTTCTCTGTAATAATAAAACAGTAGCTTGTACTTGATACTAACTAAGATATAATTAATCCTTATTGGAAGCAAAACCAGCTTATTGGGTTTATTTAATGTTTAAATGAATTTCTAGCAGACTTAAGGCATGAAGACCCAAATTACGGAAAGATCCGTTATCTGGAAACCCCCAGGTCCCGAGCATTCTGGATAACACGTCCCATACCTGTATAATGAGAACATCAGCACAGCAAGTGTCTCCACCATAAGCTCAAGCAGGTCAAGCTACTTAGCTTCCAAGTCAGGTAGAAATGAGAGATTCTGTGGTTGGGCATTAGGAAAGGAAGAGCTTCATGGCTTGCTAGTAGAAACACACAAATGTTATTCTGATTTAATCAGGAATTATTAATGGAGCTCAAAATACTAGACATTCTGAGGCCAGTGACAGGCATTTCTCCTTCACAATAAAGCTGGATTGGTCACAAGTATACGGTTATTTAAAAAATTACACGGTTTTAGACTGATCAGGGAACATTTCACTACAGGTTGTACTAATGTAACATTGTAAGTGATAAATAAAGGAATCCATCTACCCTGCAGCAATTTTCTTTGCCTCTTGGAGAAATATGTTTGCAGTGGAACAAACCAAAACCTATAATATTGCACTGCACTAGCTCCTATGTGTGTGTGTTTTCTGTTTTAGAAGAACACAAAAAACCGGGGGGGGGGGGGGGTGTCACTAAATTCCACCCTAAAACCTCCTTTAATTTGTACACTCACTTGTCATGAGCTGCAGTAACCTGGGATATAAGAAGCCAACAAGAAAGAAAAGCAGAGATGAGACAGAAAATTGTAGAAAATCATTTACAATCTCAAGGCTACAAGTCCCTCTCCAGAAACCTTCATAATAAGAAGCTGAAGGCCCATAGGACTGTCGCCAAACCTCCTTGACATAGACACAAGAGAAAAAGGAAACATTGTAGAGAAGAACTTTTCAAATTGTGCCAATTGGCAGTTGGTCACAGGTTTAAGCTGGCCTTCAGACACAAAGTATAACCATTTCTACTCGTGCTACCCATGGCTATAGGGGCTTCATAGTAGAAGACCCAACGCTGACCGAGAAATTAAGCCTGACTGGATTAAGCCAACACACACCTAAACAAGTCTAAATCCTTCTTGAAGAATGTCCTTTAGATAGATGAGATGAAATAAAAGGTTTTTACTTAAAAATGAAAGGGCACCATCCCTGCAGTCTAATATGAGCTTTGTTGTCTCTGAAACTGATGTACTGGGAGTGTGAGCATTGCCCCATGCCAAGCCATTCTGCACCAAACTATTGAGCAGCATTTCAGAATAAGTCTTCTGCTAGGCAATGACCCAAAGCACATTTCAAAGCAAGCTGGCATTTTGTCTAACCATCCTTGAGAGCTTTTTTTAAAGTGGGCAGCAGAGTCTCTAAATCCATTGTAAATTTGTGGAGAGTTATGAAAACTGCAGCCGAGAGACGGCACCCCTTTGCAAAAGATTAGTGGTGGAAATTTTAGAGCAACGTCAGGAAATGTTAGAGCAACGTCAGGATATTTTAGCGCAACCTCAGCATATTTTAGAGTAACGTCAGGATATTTTAGAGTAACGTTAGGATATTTTAGAGTAACGTTAGGATATTTTAAAGCAACGTCAGGATATTTTAGAGCAACGTCAGGATATTTTAGAGCAACGTCAGGATATTTTAGAGCAACGTCAGGATATTTTAGAGCAACGTCAGGATATTTTAGAGTAACGTTAGGATATTTTAAAGTAACGTCAGGATATTTTAAAGCAACGTCAGGATATTTTAAAGCAACGTCAGGATATTTCGAGCAACGTCAGGATATTTTAGAGCAACGTCAGGATATTTTAGAGCAACGTCAGGATATTTTAGCGCAACGTCAGGATATTTTAGCGCAACGTCAGGATATTTTAGCGCAACGTCAGGATATTTTAGCGTAACGTCAGGATATTTTAGCGTAACGTCAGGATATTTTAGCGTAACGTCAGGATATTTTAGCGCAACCTCAGGATATTTTAGAGTAACGTCAGGAAATATTAGAGGAAATTTTGTTACTTGAAAAAAGTGCAAAGATGGCAGCCTTCTTGTCCACAACTGTATAATGAACAAACTTAAAACCTTTCAACCGAGAACAACTGGAAAACAGAAACACTCAACGGTCATAATCTCCAAAACAAAAGCAACATTTTCCTTCGGCTCTGTACCAGCACAAGTTTAATTCTAGGCAAAAACCTACTACCGATGAGGCTTCACGGAAGAAATCAAACAGTGACAAATAACAGGCAGACGTCTATAGTTTTATATGCATTTAATAGTTTACCAATTGGTACAATAAGATTTTTTTTTTTAATATGCAGAAAACGAATAAATTTTGTTTTACACAGTTTGAGAGCAACAAATCTTACTGTAAAACACAGAGCAGTATTATATACATTCCTTAACTGATTTTATATGTCTTTTTGCTGTGTAATTTTCGGTTTAGTTAATGTTTAGTACTGGAGAGGAGGCAGGAAGGAATCTTCCACCTAAATAAAAAGATCATTTTCCTAATGGCATTGAATTGAGTCAAGGGTGAGCTAAACGTGTGATTGCCGTCTCCTCGAATTGAACTGGAAAAGGGCGAGAGGGGCAGGGGTGAAGGATGAAGAATTGAACAAGTAAGGAACCAATTACATGATACAGTGGAAGGATACAAAGGTTGGAAAGATAAGGAAGTGCAGTTGTGATATGGAAATCCATTTTCTATAACGGAAAGGAAAAGAATTCAACAAATTAAATGTTTCCCCACAATTACCACCAGACACTTGCCTCTAAACGTTGTGCATTTGTCACTATTTACAGCTAGACAATTTGGACAGAAGATATTTTAAGTGCCTTACTGTTTTTTTGTTTGTTTTTTTTTTTTTTTCATTTTGTTTTTTTTGGGGGGGGATCGGAAACACCTATTTCAAACCCAGTTCTCTCTGTTACGGAGGATTATCAAGCCACCACTGTAAGACAAAATAGAAACTCTTTTAAACAGCGTTTGTGGAGGGACGTTGGCAGGGTGCTTAGAATTCAATTTACAAGGCAATTCACATGAAACAGAAGAGGCAAAACAGGAGAAGCAGGGACTGACAATTAATAGACTGGGCATTGTGGGCTAGAAAGTCCAAAAGCTTTGAACCTACAAGTGCTCCACAACCCAACTTGCTAGTAACTAGTTATTTTCATGTATTAGTGCCTGGGCACATCATTGGTCACACCACACACAAGCAGGACGGTTTCATCATCTAAAGTGCAAGATGCAATTAGAACCATTTTTGCTTTTGTTTCCCCCTTTGGATATTTCTGGTTACTGCTATGAATTTGCACTTCTAGAATGTACCATGGACCCGACAGTCACAGGCAGCATACGGCTACACATTCATCTAGCAGGGATTTAAACACAAAACTCGAGCCTGATGTCGCCAAGACCATCTTTAAATCAATAAGAGGCAAAGCCAGCACAAGCCACTCATCACTAGGCATAATATATAGTTTCACACCATTTCTAGCCGCTACGTAGTACATATGCACAGTTGTGGTTTTCATACAGAGGATGTTAAATTGAGCCTCATTCTATGTTAAGAGCGACTCAAACCATCATTTCCCAGTGTTCAGATATTGATTACATCTATTGCCTTACTTACTTCTGTCTTCATTTTGTTTGTTCTGATCGAAAGCTCTTGGATCAACACATTTACTTGAAGGCGCTAAATAAAAGCCTAAAAAAAGACGATAAAAATGAGTAATTGTAGCTGTCCCGACTCTCTTTTCTGAACGAAAGCCTTTACAAAGGCACTGGCACATTTCCATACGAGTGCGAATATTATCAAAAAATCATGCCAAGAAATGAAATGGAAATAAGGCACACTGACTGACAACATTAACACTGGCTATATCTGTGCAGCCCTTGGAAACGACTCCACATCGTAGCAATATAAAAGGCGATGCTTCAAAAAAATATTGTCTGCTGGGACACGCTTCCCCTTAGTGTCTTGTAGACAGAAGAAGTGGTGCTTTCCTGCTGTGAATAATTTGGGATGGGCAAATGAAGTGAGTAGAGAGGGGTCTAAATGCAGGGAAATCAAATCACCCATGTGACATGCATTGTGTTTAGGAAGCTGTGGTCTTAATATCCTTCATTTCTTCTTAAAATAAAAGCTGGGTTAGTGACTAGCATTCAAAAAGCAAACGGAAAAGGGAAACCCTTAAAAGCATGTGAATGGGACAAAAAAAAAAAAAACCCCTATTGGGAATTGCAGTGAGGTTTGGACTAAGGTATTTATTTACAAATGTCGCAAATCAACATTAATGGGCCTCAGAGAACGAGTTCATGTTACCTGCTTGGATTATCTCAATCTATGGGAAATAGGTATATTCCAAAACAATGGGTTGCTGCATCAACATCCCATCAGCCAATGAATGTAGGTTGTTTTTTTTATTATTTTAGTATATTCCTTCACCAACCATTATAAAAGCAATATATCGTATCGGCTTGTTCCATAGTTAGGGGAAAAACAATTGTAGTGTGAAAAGGTTAACCAAATGTGTTTATTCTACTTGTTTAAATTCAATAGCCAGACCCTACTAAAACTTGACATTTGTTTAATTTGTTTTGTTCTTTTATAGTAGGCAAAAAGCTCATCAGGGTGAGAAGAAACAAAAACATATGTAGGTTGTGGCCTATAAAAGGAAACCTTAGCATCACTAGCATGTGTACAGACAGTTCAGATCAGTTTGAGGGGGAATAAAGTCAGTATGACAATAAATAAAAGTATCACTCACAAAAGGGAATATAAGACAAGGGGCTAATTTGTAAACACTGGACACCTTTGCACCTGGGCAGTAACTCATGGCAACCAATGCCTGCAGCTAGCGGAAAAAACTCAGACACTGACTGGTTGCTATGGCCCATCAGCAAATTTGCCCATTGTTCATACATGAGAGTGTGAATATTTACAGGGACGTAGATTTAATGTTTGCTGGTGCAGCAGCCTAATAACCTGGAGGCTGTGGATATAAGAGACAGCAGTGTGGTACATAAGTGTGCAAAGTTTATTCTCTCTGCTTTATTGGTCCTGCTCCTGAGAACAGCAGCATTAATTTGCACACAAGACATTACAGGAGCACATACACCTGTCAGGAGGGAGACAAAAATAGCACAAAGTAAACAGGTTTTGGTTTTGTCACATGTCCTTCTCATACCCACTCATATAAATCAACCGTTTTTATTGTTGCTGCAAAAAAAAGGTTAAAACCTGTGAAAGCATCAGCAGTCGCGGATATGAAGGATGACTACAATCATAAAACACACTGAAGTGACCATGCGGGTATTCTGAGGATGAGCTTAACTGCAATGTGCTTAATGGCAACTAAAGCCCAAAAAAAGTGTTAAAACAAATTGCCCCAAAAAAGGAATAATTGCTTTTACTAATTAATTACAGTTTGTGCCATAAATTCTTCTTGTGATTTGGACTGAGACTTTACTACCTCCTCATCTTGAACATTTTAAGTGCAGTTTATCTTCTTCTGTTGACACAAAGATAGAAAAACCAAGGGCTTGGCACTTACAGGAAGAGAAGCTGGAGGGGCAAGAGCTAACTTGCTAGCCAACAAACCACATAAGAAGCAGGGAAGCACTGAGCAGAAGACTCTGTAAAGGAGTGGCTGCAAAGTATGAGCCGGACGTGTAGAAGGGCAATTAGACTTAAATCCCAGGCTAAGCAGTCATTTCAATTTCAACGTTACACTGCAAAATATATTAAAATGGACTTTTCTGCAAACAAAACGTCAACTTCCCCTTTACCATACATATGCTGCAGCAGCCCAGAACGTGTGATTATCTCTTGCAGGTTTGGTTGCTAATGACAGACTGATAAAGCCCCAATACATGGCAGTCAGTAGAAGAACCGGGCACAATGTACAGCTTGGGGGGGAGGCAGAGCATTTCTAGAGGACCCCTAAGCGAATGTACAGCTCCAGTCTGCAAAGGGTTTTCTATAAAATCTTGGAAATAGTGGGTCTCTGTATCGAAGCTCTCCACATGCAGTAAGTTATGAAGCATGGACACTTCTTATGTTTAAATGTATAAGTAGGGTTTAAGTGAATGGTTTCGAAAAAGAATTAATCTCGGGTTTAATCAGTCACAAGTAGAGTTCGGGGGGGGGGGTGTAGAAATAAACATTATTTTTGTCAGTCAGGAGGACGAGGCTTGGCGGAAATAATGGGAAGATCTGCACTTGTTACCAGAAAGGAGATCAGCCATGATCCAGTTGCACTGGCAAAACCCACCAAGATCAGAGAACTTAGGGGTAAAAGGCAGGTGAGTAATGAATGAATGAGGCATACAAGTGCTCTTTTTGATGAATGAACGGGAAATAATAGTTACCAATATATAAAGCTGTTCTGACTCACAAAAAACACATTTAACTAAAGATCTTCAGACAAATCTGTTGCATAACGTGTCTTTTATAACTGATGACAAGTCTTTGGTTAACATCCAACAATCAACTCCTTAAGGCCATCAAGTGTGTAAATTCCCTGTGAAAGCACCCTAGGTGAGGATCATTAGATACTAATCAGACTGAACAACACCCACATATTATGTAGAAAACTGGCTTGAATTTAACAAGCACAACACAAATCATTTGGTGCTGTGCCGAGTGTGAACCTATCCTTACACAAAATATTAGTATACAGATATGGCTGCTACATCACACAATCTGATATGGCAGACATTCCGATGCAAAAGTGGGGCAAATAAACATTTCTTTACAAACATATGTGCTTCTGAACGTTCCCTCTGATCCAGGAAAGCCCAGCTGAAGACAGATCCTGTAAGGTAGAGCGATTAACATTGTCAGACACCCCACAAATACACAGTTGTTGCCTCTTAGGTCTGATGTGACCAATGCCGGCCCATGTTCTTAAACCTATGGTACTTCTAGACAACGTATGTAAATTTACAGTATACAATTTGGATTCACCATGCATGAATACTTTTTGTGTAACATTTAATAAGCTCAATCTACATCCAGAATAATTTACATGAAAGGACAATAGGTATTTAACAGAGCTCAATGGGTAACCATGGTATCTGAGTGCATCCAGAGGAAAGGGGAAAGGCGACAGGTTCCAAGGTGAATTCAAATCAACGGCACTCCCACACTTTTACGGTTTGATCTACGCTTCCAGTTACCACATACGGCGCAGTCTTGTGGAAATCTGAAATGAAATCGCACACATTAATTCTGACCTTTCCTCAAGTCAAATTCACAAAGAACAATGGAGCTTTCTTGTTGTAGTAATGCTAGGTTTTTTTTTTAGAAAAAAGATTTAAATAAGATTTTTTTTTAATAAGCCTTTGAATTTAATTTTTTTTGTGAAGGGTCGCTGGCATGTTTCTTATTAAAGGATTGTGTGTGTCATTTTCAAAAGCTTCTAGTCACTAATCTAAAGGGTCAGAAACACTTTAAAGGGCCAGTAAAATCAACATTTCTGCTGCTAGAATAATCAATACATAATACTGCCCCTTCATTTTTCCCCAAACGCTTCACCCAAAGGGACACTTGCAAAATGCAACTTTTAGCTTTAAATGGAGCACCATCCAGCCTGAATACCTGCACAGGTTTGTTCCTGCCAAGCACTGTTTAGCAGATTTTGTAGCGCCAATTTAATTATTTTAATATCTTGTTATTGCTTTTTGTTGAATACATATTAACTTTTAATAAAACAACTAACTGCAACAATTCAGTTATCTATATGATATATGATGATTTTGGTCCACAAGCCTTTTTCCATGTGAGATTAGGAATTGGACAACTGAATTGTAATTTTACAAAACAAATAAGCATTTAGGGCAAATATTCGGTATACTGGGGTTTATCAGATGAAGCCAGTAGGGTGTCCGATATGACCTATGAAGGTAGCGGAATTGAATCATTGTCTTTAGTGCGAACTAGTTTGGATCTGTGTGTTTCAAAGATGTCATTCCACACTTCTGGGGTGAGATGAGGGATATCATCCAAACACTTATCAAAGTTTTTCAAGTACTGGGTGTTTTGGTGTGTTTAGGAGAGCATAGAATCTTGAGGATGGTTTAGCTAGGTCGGGGTTAAAAACGAGTTTTTTTTTTTTAAGTGCCTGGATGAGGTATCTATTTGGCATTGACTAAATTGTATTTTTAGGGCTTGGCGGAATTGCAGAAACCTGAAAAACATTGTGTTGGGCAGTTGAAATGTTTCTTTTAACTCATCAAAGGTGAGTAGGTTGTCCGCCACTATGACCTGCCCAAAGTACTTAATATTATACTGGGCCCATATTTTAGGGACTGGAATGAAGCACAGTTGTGGCAGTTGCAGGTTATGCCAGAGGGGCAGGTTGTCTGAACACTGTGTTACCTCCTTAGGGAAAAGTTGAAGTGCTACTTTCCATGATTGGACTGTAGTTAGTGTCGATTTAATTTTAATTGTAAGTGTAAGACTACAATTTGCATTTGCACTTTGCAGAGGTCAAACTAACAGACTTTATGTTCAAAGCAGGAGCAAGCATGCAGGGCTATTCAGGCTGTATGGTTCCCAATCTCCCTCTTGGAAACTCCATCAAGGACATACATATTTGTAAGTGGAATCATTTGTGAAACAGCTGAAAAATTTAAAGGGGGGGGGAGCTGTATTTATTATTACATAAGCAGAGAAGTGGATTATGTGTTGAAAGACTTTGTTGTTACTGTTCCTTTAAGTTCCAGATGTTAAAACATAAAATACACATTAGTGCCCCAGTGTGACATACAGGCAGCAGCATGTCCTGTTGCATCGGGCAGCAGCAAAATGTACACTGTTGCTGCTCCTGCTCCCAGCAGGGGGAGTTATTTGTCCAGTTCTGCTTTTCACAAGGGCTACATAACATATTCACAATACATAGAGGACTACATTATATTTTAATGTTCAGTGTAGTCAGATACTTCAATACACACAGATGCAATTACATTTTTTGCTGCTTATCATACAGCAAAAGCGAAAAAGTTATTGGACAGCTCAAAGCTACAAATTGCAAACTGAATTGATTGTAGCAGTGAATTCACTTTGCAGTTTGTAATACTGCTTTGAGCCGTCTGATAACTTTTTCGCTTTTGATACAGTAATTGGTGGTACAGACACAAACCGTAGCTTGGACAATTTCTCAGAAAATATGGATGAGACTAGGAGGTATTTAATTTATTGTGCCCATCATACAGCAATGCATGGCTGTGTGGCTGAATGCACAAAACATCACCCCATAGCAAATGAATTGTTTTAACTTAGAATAATACAAGGTAGATTGAAAATCTTACCCAAAGAGGTAACAAAATGTTCATGAGCATTAAGGGTTTTCATGCAGCGTTTGTTCTTGTAGTCCCAAATGCGTATAGTTTTATCATCAGCACAACTAAGAATAAACTTTCCTCCTGGATGGAATTGAACTCCACGCACCCAATTATCATGTCCAACCTAGTGAGGGGGTGAGAATAGATGAGAGTCTTGAGAAATAGTACAAAAGAGTGAGCAGTGCTAAAATATAAAATTAAGTAAATGCTGCAGATTAGAACAGGTCACCCATCATTGTGTATAATATAGATCTTCCATTAGCAGCACATTTCTACTCCACTCCATTGGTGTTTTTGGAAAGCCACAAAAAGCAATGTGTTAGTATATATACTCTATGCAGATTGTTCAGAAGTACCGTACATCTCTACACATTTGCATGATTCAACTAGGCCAGACTAAGCCTATTTTCATCTTACAATAATCCTCTATTCTAAATTGACACTCCATTTCTGGTTTCCTTTTTTATAGGACAGGTATGGGACCCGTTATCCAGAATGCTCGGGACCTGGGGTTTTCCAGATAACAGATCTTTCTGTAATTTTGATCTTCATACCTTAACAGATTTTTTTTATATTCAATTTTGAAATCTGACATGGGGCTAGACATATTGTCAGTTTCCCAGCTGCCCCAAGTCATGTGACTTATGCTCTGATAAACTTCAATCACTCTTTACTGCTGTACTGCAAGTTGGAGTGATATCACCCCCCCCCCCTTCCCCCCCCCCCCAGCAGCCAAACAAAAGAACAATGGGAAGGTAACCAGATAACAGCTCCCTAACACAAGATAACAGCTGCCTGGTTGGTCTAAGAACAACACTCAATAGTAAAAACCCATGTCCCGCTGAGACACATTCAGTTACATTGAGAAGGAAAAACAGCAGCCTGCCAGAAAGTATTTCTCTCTTAAAGTGCAGGCACAAGTCACATGACATGGGGCAGCTGGGAAATTGACAAAATGTCTAGCCCCATGTCAGATTTCAACATTGAATATAAAAAAATCTATTTGCTCTTTTGAGAAATGAATTTCAGTGCAGGATTCTGCTGGAACAGCACTATTTCCTGATGCGTTGTGAAAAAAACATGTTTTCCGATGACCGGATCCCTTTAAATAAACTCAATAGGCTGGTTTTGCCTCCTATAAGGATTAATTATATCTTAGTTTGGATCAAGTACAAGCTACTGTTTTATCATTACAGAGAAAAAGGAAATCATTTTTTAAAAATTTGTATTATTTGATTACAACGGAGTCTATGGGATATGTTCATTCCCGAATTCAAAACTTTCTGGATGACGGGTTTCCAGATAAAGGATCCTATACCTGTATATGGATAAGCTGGCTTGTTGTTATTTGCGGTGTGTCCATAGGGACTCTACTGGCCAGCAGCAGGGAGTAACTGATCACATTAAGAATGATGGTTTAGAGATCTTAATGACCTTTGTCTCCATCCATGTGGGTAAAGGCCTAAATGATATCATTTTGCACACAATTTTGTTTGCCCCAGGAAATGGTCATTGCTTTTTGACAAATGAGCAGTAACTAAGCTTTTCAAGTAACATCCCTTTGGTCTATGCTCTGTTCATTTGTTTCATGAAAGAAATCTACATTCTGAATTCCACTAGCGACAACTTCGTCACATTGTAGGAGTTCTGTACTACAGACAGAGCACCCGGGAAAGATGAGAGCAAATCGCAAGGTATATCAAATGACTGATGGTGCCCTATGAAAAGTCAGTTTCTGGAAGTTACAGTGCAGATTCCTTTGACTAGATAAATGAACAGACTAAAACGAGAGAGAGAGAGGGTATTATATTTACATATTATGTAAATCCTGATGACGGTCCCGAGGATCGAAACAAGTTGATGTCCACAATTGCGGTGATACAATAAAGCACTATATTTGCTTTAAAGCACAAGAAAAGTTAAAATAAAGAAGTAGCTAGAAATGTTGTGCATTATGTTGTGGGCTTCTGTACCAACCCTAGGCAACCACAGCTATTTAGCAGTAAAGATCCGTGTCTCCAAAGATGCCCCAGTAGCTCCACATCTTATTTTCTGCTGATTCACTGCACATGCTCTGTGCTGCTGTCAGTTACTGAGCTTAGGGACCGACTCAAACTACACAGTACACATAGAATAGAAATGTCACAGTATAAGGCTGATTAGTAATTAATATGGATAATTACTACATGGCAGCTCAGAAACCAGTGCAATTAGCATCAGAATTTAATAATCGGCCCTGTAGCATCAGCTTGTATGACAGGCCAACCTCATTTTCTGCTGGATAATTTGTGACAACCCCTAAGCTTAGCTTCTAAACAGTTGCTCACTGAGCATGTGAGTGTCGCAGACAAGATGGTGACTCCCTGTGACAAGTTTGAAGTCCTGAATCATTGTTGGAATTGAGAAGCTGAAACTTTTCGGTTTTTAGGGTTTCCTAGTGCGGATCCAAGGAACAAATTATTGGTTTATCTTTGTTTGGTATACAAGTGTGTAAAACTACTGTGTAGATATACTTGTGTTCACTGATAAGGGTTCAGTAAAACTTACAAGTGTCATTAGGCACATTCCAATGCTAATGTCCCACATCTTTATAGTTTTATCTCTGGAACCAGACAGAAGAAAAGGACCAGGTTTACCACTTCTTTTAGTCTGAAAGATAAAATGAAAAAATATACACAAATTGCAGTTTTAAATATGTATATCCCATATGACACTTTCAAGCTAAAATTTTGCACAAGCTTAAAGAACACAGCTTTAGGATTATGGTACACTAGACATTTTTGTTGAAGAGTTTGCCTCAAAAACAGTACAGAGAATAGAATTCAGATAATAATGAAATGCATCTATTCACTAGTATTTCTGGGAATTTTATATAGTTGTCTCAAAGTCCACGTGATTAATTTGATCATAACCCAATTGCCATTAATGATAAGTAAAAAGAAAATAAATTATTTAAAGGAGAACTGCACAAAAACATAACAATTAATCAATTAAAAAATATGCAGACTTTTCATGATTTTTAATAGCTTGGAACAGTTCCCTAAGCCCTAGCCCCCTGCTCTTCTGCTGATCAGCGTTACTTTGTAAGCAGCCATCTGTCCTCAGCCTGCATCCTCCAAACCCAATTCCCTGCACACGTGATTTCAATAAGGGAAGGAACATCCCTGTGCAATGCATTGTGGATTATGTAGTTCCTGTAGCTGTCTTTTTGATGTGATGGATATATTAGGGGTTTCTGCGTTATGTGGGCCTCTTTATCAAATTTTGGTTTGGAAGTTTTGGGAAGCCATTTCATACCTCAGACCCAGTAGCATCTGATATGGTAGAATACGAGCTTTCTGGTGCCCAAGAAATGCATTCTACCACGTGTTCATGCTCTCGAAGTTCTGCTTTGCATTCCTTTGTAGCTACAACCCAAACACGAACAGTTTGGTCATTAGAACAGCTGGCAATAAGTGTACCATCCTGGTTTGGCCTCACCATGCGAACCCACTCTCTGTGCCCTGTGAAAGTCTTCACACAATACCTATAGCAAAAGACAGAAGAAGGTAACCAGCATGTGTTTGTTACCATGTTTACAGAACAATGCAAGCTTGCAAACTAAAACTGCATCAGAGAGAGAGAGGGGGGAGAGAGAGGCAAATCTGGTCAATGTGTACAGTTTTACAGTATATGTTAAATTACACATGCAAAGAACAAACAAAAAATTTCCGAATAGTGCTACAACTAGTAACAAGAAAAAGTGGCACTACTGTCCAGTCAAAGAAAAAAAAGTATATTCTTTTTAAGGCAGTATGTCTCATTAAGGAATTAGCCATGTGCATGTTATTTTCAACCCCATAAATCAGTGGCCTTCATAGGGGATCAAGGAGTGCAGAATAACAAATTCTATTTAAAATGTTCATGCTTAAATCCGTTAATTGAATGCAATGCTGAAGACATATTCCATTTCCCCCCACATCTTTTCACATGAATATCCTGGTCATTTGTGATACTTACCCAGTCTGAACCTCCCACATCTTAATGGTTTTATCCCTTGAGGCAGACACTATATGATCTCCATTGGGCATAATGGCTACTGAGGAAACATTATGATCATGACCTGATATAAAAAAAAAAATATATATATATATTAAGTATGATATTGTTGGACTCTGAAAAAGTAGAATACTGACTGACACACATCTACTGCAATAACATGTCGATTGATTTAATTCTGCCTCGGTGCCCTTATATTTGACATATCCCTAACTACAATGAAACCTCAATTTTAAGTCCCCTGATTTTAAGTTTCCCCGCATTTTACATTTTTTTTATTTGTGGTACCACCAATTTATAATGCATTTCAATGGGTGCTGATTTTAAGTAATGTTTTCCTGGATTTTGCATCAAAATGTTGTCCTGGTGAACCCAAAAACTGTCTATTTTCCTCTATGAATGTTATTATTTGTGAAATAAAGAGGTTTAAAATACTAACTAGATGTATATTTTGCCATGATTCTGCATGTAAATGGTCTGCCCCTTATACAGTCCTGCACCAATCACTTATTGCTTTAGGTTGTGTATGTGACTGTCAGTGTCTTACACATGCCCCCCATAGTGTAACATTAACACTGCAACATTAACACTGCAATGCTTAAACCCTTTTTATTAACACACTTAATATTGTACATCAAAGTAAAACAGACTCCTGCGCTTATATCTTTTCAGTCCCCTAAAAATGTAAAATGGGGGTTCTACTGTTTCAATAAACCTTACAGGACTCCCTAATACAGATACATTAAATACATTCCATGTACATTTAACAATGAGATATTCTATTGTCTGCAGTTGCTCATTAGTCCAGACATATTGCTGCTGAAAATCTGGAGCGTTACAGTAAGTGAAGTGCACAATGTACAGCACTGCTAATTCAACTTTAGGATAAGAATGGTAAATAAACACACATATATAGCAGGTTCCTACCATGCATGGTCCTGATGCACTCAAAACCTTGGAAATCCCATAGCTTAATAGTCATATCTGCAGAACAAGAGGCCAGTAGCTTTCCAGAATGGTCAAAAGATATATCCTGCACAGAGTCTGTGTGCCCCTTGAGTGTGCGTTCAAAATCTCCAGTCTCGTAGTCCCACACCTGACAGTCAGAGAGAAAAATCTATTAGCACCATGCCACAGCTTGACAGGATGCACAGACATTCATTTTCACTTTGTGGGGGGGGGGGGGGAGTCTCCGACATCTATTAATAATTAATGAGCTACAAAATCAAAATAATTGTGCCTTGGAAAAACCTCAATATTGCCAGAATATTTCCTTCTGAAATACAAGAATCATGATCATGCCAAGCCTTTATAACAACCCCCTAAGGAAAGGATAAAAATGTGCAGTTCTGTAACAAAGACCTAGCAGCAAATACCAACTAGAAAAGTAAATATTTCTCCCCAAAAAATGTATTTTCTAACCGGATATAATCATATTTATAGATGTACAAGGTCGGGCATCTTACCAACTCTTATACAATTAAATTGTTGGTTCACCATTAAATGAACTTTTAGTATGTTACAGTATGGCCAATTCTAAGCAACTTTTCAATTGGTCTGTGTTATGGTTTTTTGTTTTTTTTTTTTTTTTTTTATAAAATTTCTTTTTTTATTATTATTATTATTATTATTATTTGCCCTTTTCCTCCAGCTCTTTCCGATTTTCAAATAGGGGTCACTAACACCATCTAAAAAAACAAATGCTCTTTAAGGCTGCACCTTTATTATTAGTGATACGTTTTAATACTCATGTAGAATCCCAAAGTATGGGAGCGCACTTCCAGGGTCACAGATTGGTCGCTTCAACTTTTCAGTAAAAAATTACCTTTATTTAAACATTGGTTAAAAAAGAATTACATCAGTTTATGGTCTGACGCGTCTGTGACCCTGGAAGTGTGCTCCCATACTTTGGGATTCTACACGGTTGATTGTTTCCTTAGTGACGGACTCGTGGCGGCAGCACCCCGGTCACATTACCGAAAGGGTAAGCCTATCTGTATAACTTTACATGCAAGAAATATTGTGGACATAAGGTCCTTTTCTCCCCTTTTGTTTGGGGCACCAATAAGAGCAGGGTTCGGGGCATATTGCACCCGAACCACTACATTAGAACGGTGAGCTAACTGAAAACACGGGAAATGTGTGATGAACTGAACAGATAGAGCTTATAGAAAAACTTATAGATTCCTCGAGGGTATTGGATGCATGGTGTAACATTGTTTGTGAGAATCGTTTTAATACTCATCTTTCTATTGAGACCTCTCCTATTCATATTCCAGCCTCTTGATCAATTTAATGCATGGTTGCTACGGTAATTGGGACCATAGCAACCAGATTGCTTAAACTGCAAACTGCTGAATAAAAATCCAAATAATTCAAAAACCACAAACAATAAAAAATAAAAAACAATTGCAAATTGTCTCAGAATACCAATCTCTTCGTCATACCAAAAGTTAATCAAAGGTGAAAAACCCCTTTAAGGAGTACTCTACCAACAAAAAAATATTTAAGCATCTTTTTTAACCTTTTTTTCCCCCCTTATGCTGTAGATTATTATGTACCCTGCTCCCTACTATTCATGCCCTGAGCAAGTAAAGGGACAGCATACCTTTATTTAGCATTAGTCCAATAAACTGGGCTTGTGCTGAACTTTGTGCCTAATGCTTAATTATGAAATATTATTTGTTTTACAAAGTTCTTGCACTAAACAGGGAAAAATCTGAAACTGAAAGTTTCCGTTGGCAGAGTATAATGAAATAAATGAGTACTTCACTGACAAGTACCACATGCAGCTCTTTATTTGAAATAATAACAAAGGTTGCAGCAGATCTAAGGTAGAGATGGGACCTATGATCCAAAAATCTATCCATAATTTCCATCCAATAATAATAATTTAAACATTAAATAAACGCAATAGGATTGTTTTGCTAACAATAAAGGTTAATTACATCTTTGCTGAAAATTTAAAAGGTACGGTTTTCGCAAGGACAAAGGAAAGTATTATTTAAAAAAACTTGATTTGCTTAAAATGGAGTCTATGGGAGAAGGTCTTTCCCCAATCTGAGCTTTCTGGATAAGAGGTTTCAGGGAGAGATTTCATACTTTGATTAAATAAATATCCGTAAAAGTCTAAATTAAGAGGTAGAAATACAAGTAATGATCTATTAGTGCGGTGTTATGTGGGAAAAAATCACGAAGGATACATTTTCGACACAAGTGCTACTGATTTTGCCAAGATACTTGCAAAATCTATTGTGAATATGCATAAGATTTAAGGACTTAAATATTATTAAAATAAAGTTGCATGTTTACAATATCCTTTTGTCTTCTTATTAATGAGTAACATTTAAAAAAAATTGCAAAAAACAAGGATTATGTTTTTCTTTTGAACGTTCAAAAATGTTCTACGTGAGGATAATGCAATTTAGCTATAAAGTCTCAGTTTAAACAGAATTCCCCTATACAAAAATACTTCAGCCTCCAAAAGCATCAAAAGAATGGGCGGTACCGAAAGAAAATGAACAATACAGAGCTTCACAATTTAGAAACAATTTGTCCTTTATCTGGAGTAGTTTGAGTGTTTGTATAAATAGCAGCTTTGCTTCTATTTAACTCTCATAATAAACTTAATAAAAGGCTCTCTTAACATATATGTGACATCAGTGTCATAGGGCTTAATCATAAGGATTTATTTATAAAAGTTATGTAGCGCTTTACATTATAAACAGGATTCTAAAAAAATGTTTTAATAAAAGAGGGTTATATAGAAAACATAGCAGAGGGCCCTGCATGCAAGAGATTACACTTTATGTCTTACACAGTTACAACAGTAAACATCAAAAATCACTAAGCACTTAATAACACTAACATTAAGCCATTTATCTTAAAGGGATACTGTCATGGGGACATTTTTTTTTTCAAAATGAATCAGTTAATAGTGCTGCTCCAGCAGAATTCTGCACTGAAATCCATTTCTCAAAAGAGCAAACAGATTTTTTGATATTCAATTTTGAAATCTAACATGGGGCTAGACATTTTGTCAATTTCCCAGCTGTCCCAAGTTATGTGACTTGTGCTCTGATAAACTGTAATCACTCTTTACTGCTGTACTGCAAGTTGGAGTGATATCACCCCCTCCCTTTTCCCTCCCAGCAGCCAAACAAAAGAACAATAGGAAGGTAACCAGATAACAGCTCCCTAAAGCTGGCCATAGACACAAAGATCCGATCGTACGAATCGTGGATTCGTACGATTTTCGGACCATGTGTGGAGAGTCCCGACATTTTTTGTCCGTCGGAGATCGGTCGTTCGGACAGGTTAGAAAATTTCTGTCGCCTGCCGATAATATCTCTGCGTGTATTGCCGATCGTACGATTTTCAGAGGGAGACTGTCACTAGTGTTGTCAGACATAAGTATCGTACGATTGCTGTCAGGGGCAGAACATTGGCTGATCTGTTCTAATTTGATCGGAATGGTAAAGACTTTGATCTGAATGGTTAGTGGAGGGTCGGGAGATGGGAAAGTCCGATCGTACGTTGATTCGTACGATCGGATCTTTGCGTCTATGGCCAGCTCAACACAAGATAACAGCTTCCTGGTAGATCTAAGAACAGCACTCAATAGTTAATCCCATGTCCCACTGAGACACATTCAGTTACATTGAGAAGGAAAAACAGCAGCCTGCCAGAAAGCATTTCTCTGATAAAGTGCAGGCACAAGTCACATGACCAGGGGCAGCTGGGAAATTGACAAAATGTCTAGCCCCATGTCACATTTCAAAATTGAATAATAAAAAAAAAAAAATCTGTTTGCTCTTTTGAGAAATGGATTTCAGTGCAGAATTCTGCTGGAGTAGCACTATTAACTGATGCGGTTTGAAAAAAACAAGTTTTCCGATGACAGGATCCCTTTAAATAGCACAGGTATGGGATCCCTTATCTTGAAACCCATTATCCAGAAAGATCGAATAATTCTATTTTTTCCATCAATATGTTTTTTTATTGTTTTAACCAATAAAGCAGTTTACATCGTATAATACGTGCATATAGTGTTATTGAAAATGTTTCAATAATCAAACATAATATAACATGACAGCATTTTGTCTTGCTATTGGAGAACGCTGCCATAGGGACACCAAAAAATCCAGTTCCGACAGTTAAACAAACATAAAAATAAGAATGACAAAATTAAAACAAAAGATAAAAAAGGGGAAGTGGGCTAAATTACATTTTCTAAAAAATCTGTAAAACATCAATTTATAATACACAAAAGCCATGAATATCCTGTAAATTATATCCTTATAAACGGTGACTAGTGATGTCATCAGTTATAAATGGCAAATAGTGATGTCATTTTTGTCACATGACTCTCTAAAACATGTGTATTATAATAAAGTACCCCTTGTTGGAAAATATAAGGATATTAGAAATAACCTCGGAGTTCCATGACCTGTATAAAAGCACTCGGCCTTTTATATGGTCATGGAACTCCTCAGTGACTTATAATATCCTTATATTTTACAATAAGGGGTACTTTATTCACTATATAAAGGCTCAGTTATACTTCCCAGTATTTAAAGTGATAGCAATTAAGAGGGGAAGAGTCCCTCTAAATCTATAGTCTATTTAGTCTATCCATCTATATCAGTAATGTTACATAAGTGTGTTGTAACCTGGGGAGAGGGGGGGCAAAAGTTTATAAATGAACTATCCAAAAGCAGGAGCAACTCTGTAATGCTCTAATATACTGTAAAGGTCATTAAATTAGGTGGATAAATATCTGCTATCCCATGTAAAGAAAAAAAAAAAAAGAACTGCATTTTGTGTAAAATTATAAAAAGTACGGTGGCCCCAGTGCAGCAGACAATATTTGTGATGCGTCAGCAATAGTCTTAAAGCCACCATATAAAGCTCTCCCTTGTCTGAATGATTCACATAGACCTCTAATCAAGCAAGTATTGTTCCCCCCACCACCACAAAAAAAAAAAAAAAAAAAAAAAACATATTTGGATTTTAAACATAGGGTAAAGACTACCTTAATCGTTGCATCTTCTGATGCCGTGACCATAACACTAAACACTGGATGAAAAATGACACGAGTGACGGGACTCCGATGACCACTCAGTGCATATTTTTCAGGTGGGCGAGGTATCCATTCTTTGGGGTCTCGCTTTTGGCCTATTGGTCCTCCAGATGTAAACTCTTCTTTTGCTTCATTTAATTTGGATTCTAATTCCATAACCTACAAATAAATATATGAAATAAAATAACAATAGGAACAAGTTACCACATTTCCTAAACTGCAGCAACCTTTTATTTGCCCCAAGTACAAGTGAAATTAATATCAAGAGACATATAATAATAATGTGGTTATTTGTTTCTTTCAAAGATTCTTATTTGACTCCTATTACTTTAAGGCGTTAATTGATAGACTAAAAGCTACAATATACTACATTTAAGGACTATGACACCACTAAAGAGGCACACGTTGTGGCAGCTTCAGCTTGTGAGGCTGTTTTTCAGCATGACGCAGGTAGGGAAAGTAGTAAAAATATATATTAAATGCTGCAAATTGACAGGTTTCAGAAAATTAAACTTGGGTGAAAGAAAGCCATTGCTATGAAAACACTTAATTATTCAGAAAAGTATTCATATATTAAAAAAAGTGTTTAACTCCTGGCTCACTAATAAAAACCTGTTTAAAGGGGAACTATCACAAAAATTAAAATTTAATATAAGCTTCAGTGTACTGAATTAAGAAGTTTTAAAATATAATTCTGTACAGTTTCTGATATAATCAAGTCTATCTTCACTATCCCTCTCTCAGCATCTTTATGGGTGTTGGGTGTCAGTCATTGACAGTTAGATCCAATATATCTTATAAGGGGGCTCCTTTTGCTTAGAAGATGTATTAGAGCTCAGTCTATTAAACTCACCAGACATTATGTCTCTCTACATGCAGCACTGGTGCAAAAGGTAGTCATAGGTAGTAAACATAAACTTAATTATTTCAGAAATGATGCAGAATATTTAATCGTTATTACATTTTCAAGATAGTTCCCCTTTAAGAAATGTTTAACCCTTTAAGCACGTGTGAGAGAAACATATAGGGACAGGTTAACATAACGGATTTACCTTTTTTTGTAATCTGATGACAGATGTCCATTTCTTCTCCAATAGTCCTGCATACTTCTTATCTAACTCTTCATTCTGAAAAATATATAAGTTAATCAATATATATGTGATTGAAGACTAAATTCGCTGCTTGCTGAATTTAATTGCTTGTCTGTTAAGTTGCAAGCCAGAATGCATATGAGGAGTTATTAAATGGTTGAAGTACAGTCCCACAAATAGTTCTTGAGTAAAAATGACTATTTGGAACACGGCCAAGACCTGGACAAGCGACGTTTCAGGCTACACAGAGCATTTTTTCAAGCTCACCGATCACTAAACAATACAGCTTATAGAGAAACATATCAGGAGCTATATGCATGCCTTTTAAATGCAAATAGGTATGCTTTTTTCTACTGCAGGTCTGCTAGCATCTGCTGCTTTATTCAAGGAGTCAAAACCAGCAGTAGACAGAAGAGAAAAGGACAGATAATGCATTCAATTAGAACAACTTTTACAAATGGACGGCATGATATCATGCTTAATTATATGATAGTTTGTACTTATAATTAAAGCCTCCTTCACCCCGTTTCCTGTATCGTTAAATACAACCACAAGGGTCAAACTTGAAGATTCTCCAACATGGTAGGAAATTGAAGATCTCTCATCCCTCATAGTTTTGCACTCATATGCTCGAAAAATACAGCTTCACAAATTAGTTTCCCCCACGTATTGGGCTCCAGGGACATTGTGGGTTCGGTTTGGACAAACAGGGTCATAAATCAACCTCATTTTTTTCTTATTTGCCAATAAACAGGGGTGCAATATAAGCTGGTATCACAAAATGCATTATGTTAGGAGTCCACATATAAACGGTCCATACTGCACAATGAAACACAAACAATTTTCCACAAAACCCAGTGTGGCAGAGCAATAAAACTGTATATGACAACACGTCTGTTGTATGATCTACACTTGCAGGCAAGCACATGAATAGGACATATGAAAAAAATGGCGTGTTAGCTTCAGAAACTAAACTATGGTTTATATAAACAAGCTGCTGTTTAGCCATGGGGACAGCCATTTAAAGCTGAAAGAGGAACAGGACACACAGCAGATAAGCTCTGTAGTATACAATGGGACTACTATCTACTGTGTATCCTGTGCTTGAATGACTGCCCCCATGGCTACACATCAGTTTTTTCTTTAATGAAAAATAAACCGCTCTCTAATATTCTTTCATTTAAAAATGTGTACCGTTTTTATAAGAAACCTGACTGTATGCAGTGAAATTCTCCCTTCATTTACTGCTGTGGATAGGGAATTGTCAGACAGTCCCTAACTGCTCTACAGGGAAAAAAATCACTTATGAACAGCAGGGGGAGCCCCCCACTTTACTTCCCAGCCATGCAGAACTGAAGCAGCTTTGTTTGTTTCCCTGTAGAGCAGTCTGTGACTGTGTAGAGATTTGTATTGGATTTTATTTTTGCCTTTACATCCCCTTTACCGTTTCCAACTCCAGCTGTAGGGACAAAGATCATGGAGCCAGATTTAAACAGATAAACTGGGATTCTATTTGGAGGATTATTTTGCTGCAGCCACCGGTTCTACAGAATTGGAGAAAGTTTGCATTAAACAATACAAAATGTATAAAATCCACATTAGATTACATGTCAACACAGGACCAAGTGCAGTCTGCATATTCTGATTATTAATCAGTCTTGCTGTATCGGCTTCTGGCAGATATTATTTGACTTGTGCGGTTGCGATTAGGCTTGTGGTGCAGCAAGTTCGTGTTTATGTTTAGTATACAAAATACAGCATTTCATTCCGGGCCACAGACAGTCCTGAACTGGGCTGCCCAGCCTAGCCCGCAATTAACGCCGGCACGCTGAATTGGACATGCAGTTGCCAATCTCCCTGTAGGTCATAACTCTTAATGGGAATGTTAAATGTGGCACTTTTGTTGCCTCTGAGTGATCTTGCTCCCACGCAGGTAACAGAGTACCTGACAATCAGTTTTTTAATCTGTCTAATTACGTGAGCCCCCTGAAATGAATTGATTGTGTTAAAAAAAGGCTTTAGTTCCTCACATTTTTTATGCTATCTTTTTGTTCAATCCACTGAATTAAAGTTGCAAGTCTGCAGTTCAACTGCATCTAAGTTGTTTCATTTAAAATTCATTGTGGTAATGTACAAAACCAAAATTGGAAAAAAGAGATTTAGTCGCTCGGTGACAATTTGACTCCTCTGCCTTCCCATCTGCTAGTATCTATGGCACAAGGAGCACTTCGTTTTCCGCAGTCACCTCACAAGGAAACATCGGGAAAAAATCGATCCGAGTGCTATCCCACCGGCGATTTAGATTCTAGCCAGCGGAAATGAAGTTCGGGGAGATTAGTCGCTCGAAGAAGAGGTGATTTATTGCCAAGTGACTAATCTCCCAGAATCTCGATGTGTCTCTGCCCTAAACCCGCTACCTTGTCCTAAATTTTATAAAGTCTGAGCCACCAGGAAAAGAATAGAAAGAGACAAACACTGCTTTCAATAGTAATGCATATACAAATAACTAAAAAATAATAAAGAAAAGGACAATTTTGGATGCATATTGCAAAACTGCTTAGAATTAGGTTTTCTTTTAAACATAGCAATTTCCATATTTACCATAGTAAGTACTTGTGAAAGACTTTATACCAACAGACCTTATTTAAAAAATATATATATATATTTTGGTGCATGAGTGGACATGAACCTCTCCCCCTGGGTGGAGAACTGACTTCCATTAATAAAGAGTTTAAACAGGGAGGGACAGAAAATGAAACTGGTCCATCAACAATTATATATAAGCTAATGCATAAGGTAAAAGAGCTTGTATATAAACACAGCAGTTAATACAGCAGTAACACCCTGTCTGGGAAGCCTACAACTGACATTTAACCATGTCTAATATTCCATTAAATGACATATTAAAAAACAGCAGCTACTGTCTATACCAGAATATGGACGGAAGATCACAGTGTTAAACAAAGACATTACACTGCCCAGTTAGAGATTGTATTGTGACGGATATATATTTAATTTAAAAGTAGTCTTTTAAATTGCTGCAAAAATGTAACCAATGGGTTTTTACATCATTAGAGCAATTCAGATTTCTGCCATTTAAAAAATGTTAAAAGGGTCCTCCAACCACAAAAACATTTAATTGCAAGCAACTTTCTAATATACAATAATTAATGCTTTTCTAGGGATTTAAAATTGATTTTAAAAACTGTATGTTGCATGTCAGTGGATTAACAAACCTACAGGAGAATGGGCTTCTATTAAGCTGGCCATAGACGCAAAGATCCGATCGTACGAATCAACGTACGATCGGACTTTCCCATCTCCCGACCCTCTACTAACCATTCAGATCAAAGTCTTTACCATTCCGATCAAATAAGAACAGATCAGCCAATGTTCTGCCCCTGACAGCAATTGTACGATAGTTATGTCCGACCAAAGCTAGTGACAGTCTCCCTCTGAAAATCGTACGATCGGCAATACATGCAGAGATATTATCGGCAGCCGACAGAAATTTTCTAACCTGTCCCATCGACCAAACGACCGATCTCCGACGGACGAAAAATGTCGGGACTCTCCACACATGGTCCGAAAATCGTACGAATCCACGATTCGTACGATCGGATCTTTGCGTCTATGGCCAGCTTTAGACTGTTTTACAGACAGACACAGACAACCCACAGAAAGGAATAAACAATGATTTCAATGGAAATAATAGCCTTTAAAATAAAAACATTTAATAACGTTATACTGGAAATGTGCTTAGAATTTTGTAGAAAAAAAGATTTGGGGTGTGGAGGACCCATTTTAAGTCTGCTGGTATAGAATTACTGATGTTATTATATTCCCTTTTCATTACATTTCTAAATAAATATTTTCTGTTTTTTTTTTAAAAATTTAAATCCAATAAACTTTATACATGCAATTCTGTATAAAACAAACATTAGGTTCCGGGGCCAAGGCCAAATATAAGGTGTACCCCCCCCCTTTTTTTTTTTAGCGCAGTCCCATAGCAAAACTGTAGGTGAAAACTATCCTCCTATCACCCACAAGTAGGGATGCACCGAATCCACTATTTTGGATTCGGCCGAACCCCCGAATCCTTTGTGAAAGATTCGGCCGAATACTGAACCAAATCCGAACCCTAATTTGCATATGCAAATTAGGGGTGGGAAGGGGAAAACATTTTTTACTTCCTCGTTTTCTGACAAAAAGTCACGTGATTTCCCTCCCGCCCCTAATTTGCATATGCAAATTAGGGTTCGGATTCGGTTCGGTCAGGCAGAAGGATTCAGCCGAATCCGAATCCTGCTGAAAAAGGCCGAATCCTGGCCGAATCCCGAACCGAATCCTGGATTCGGTGCATCCCTACCCACAAGTAATAGTGCAGCAAAGGGGTATTCTGCTAACCAAATAATCTTTGCCATTATAACGCTATATAGTTTAAAAGATAAGATACTTCAACAAATGTTCAATTATAAATATAGAAAACTGGTCATAATTTTTGGGCTCATTCGCTTGAATGCAGAACCAAATAAGAAAACTTATTTCCATATTTCAAACTTCATCTAACAACAAATTGCCTACCCTCCAAAGAGTATCCATGTCCACATGGGCATTATGGTCGAAACAGGCCAAACAAAACCAAATTTTAGCATGTATCGTCATCTTAACAATGAGATGAGCAAAAGTTCTGAAAGCAATTTAAAAAAGTCTCTGGTTTGCATTAACACATTGGGCTGTTAGCATTGGGCAGAATTTACAATGCCATTGTCTCCCAACTTGCATTTAATATACAAAACTAGTTCTGGCTAAAACTGGATGAGATATTGAAGCATAAATCCTACAGGATTATAAAATACTTCTTGTAGCTAACTAAAATAGGTTTCATTATTTACTAGGTAGCCAGAAGTCTTTTATGTCCAATAACAATGGCTCATGTTGTCTAACCAGCTGCGAGAATGGGCTATAAATTACTATCCAAGGCTTCAGCACACAGGGATCTCTGGGGTGGCACAGTTGTTGAACAATGCTGCAAGGTGCTCTGCAAATCCGGTCCAAAAATTAAATTTTGAGTATTTTTCTGATTGAAATAACTAAATATACTTTGTCAACGCAAAAAAAAAAAAAAAAGCACACACAAATGATACATTAGTGCTGTCAAATCCCTCACAAAAGGTTTGGTCAACTGCATTCTAAATTGGGAGTAAAAAAAAAAAAAAAAATCCCTGCCATATTTATGCCCTTTTATACACTTATATTTATAACTTACCATATCAAGTTCTGCCTCCTTCTTAAAAACAGAATAAGCCTCTTCATACCCATTGGAACGTAGGTAATCCGCTATCGCTCGATTTCTAAAATGGAAAAGTAAATTTTACTAAGGCCATTTACTTGAATAATATAGCAATAAAATGCTCCAGAAGTGTAAAGAGAGAGAGAAAACAATGAAATTTACAATCACATCAAGCAGACAGTTGCCATTTTGTGGACACTTATTTAGGCAAGCTTTACATCATGCCAAAATGATGATGAGGGAGGTTGTGAAGAGTGAAGTAACCTCTAAATAAGTAAAGAATGAAAAGTTTAAATCATAGCGTGCCCTACCTCAATGCCTTTATGCTTAATTTTACATAATGTTTTCCAGATTTTTTTTTTTCCCCACAAAAATGGCTATTTGTCATCTGTGAAACTATGGTTATTACTGAAATTAGGAGGTTTAAAATATTAACCTGATGCATATTACGTCATGGTTCGTTCTGTATATTGTCAATAGCAATTAATCTGCACCTTATACAATTACGCACAGATCATTTAATGCTTTAGGTTGTGTATGGGACTGCCAGAGATGCCTTGCATGTGCCCAACCTCCCATATTAATGCTGCAATGATTTACCCCTGTCATTAATACAGTAAATATTGTATTCTTAGTATAACTTGATTAGCTGCTACAACATTTCCCTGAATTTACATTTTTCCATAGTTTACTCGTGTATACACGAGTGATGTTTCAATAAAAGTTGGTGATTTAAAGAATTGGAGTGCTGGTCCATTTTGAAGACTGTACATAACTTTTGACCAAGATTACATATCTATATCAATCTATCTATCAATCTATCTATCTATATCAATCAATCTATATCAATCAATCTATATCAATCTATCTATATCAATCTATCTATATCAATCTATCTATATCAATCTATCTATATCAATCTATCTATATCAATCTATCTATATCAATCTATCTATATCAATCTATCTATATCAATCTATCTATATCAATCTATCTATATCAATCTATCTATATCAATCTATCAATCTTTACCAGCAGCAATCCTCAGTACACACAATAACTAAGAATTTTCTATGTTTTTTCTCTGCAAGAAACTGTGGGACACAAAATGCTATGTTTGCCTTTGCCATTAAAGGAGATGACCACTATAAGAAACATCATGTGTAAGAAAGGAAAAGTTAATGATAGCCAGACTTATCTAACAGAAGGGTTCAACAAAAAGCAGAACTCAATTGTTCAGGCAGCCGCAGGAAGGTCGGTTAGAGGTTGTCTGGTTTATAACAGGCATACGCGCTGATGTGAGCATATTTCTAACAGGCTATCAGGCAGATAACATGAATATAGCTATAGAATTGTCAGAAAGTGGCCATTTACACAGAGTAGTCTTATCTTCCATCAAACAAGAAAAGACAGAAAATAGCACTAGCCCTTTCAAAGAGAAAACTATTGATGTAGTACTGTGTGGGGAAAATAGCTGAAGTATCTGTCAATCACATCTAATCACTATGCAAAAAGTTGAGCATACTAGAAGATGCAACTGTAATGTTAATATGGATGGAACACTGTCGCCTTGAATTCAATTGTGACCTAGGCGCCGTCTGTAAGTAGTCTGCATTTGTGACTATGCAGGTTTCCTTTGGGTACTTCGGTTTCTTCCTACACAAATAAAATAGACAGGCAGTTTAAAGGAGAATTCAACCCTAACGTTAAAAAACCCCTACCCCCATACCTTACATAGACCCCCCCTCCCTCCTCCCACCAGCCTGTGTTAACCCTAACGGTTTACTTACCCCTCGGTGCATATTCAGGCATCTGAGTTCACAGGGGCCATCTTCTTCTCTTTGGAATGAGACCGGCGTGGCGGTGCTTGCACAATTGGAGCAATTTTCTGTTTCACGACAACTGCGCATGTGCCAAAACTCCAGAGAATTGCCAAAGCTCCGATCTCATTCTAAAGATTACCAAATCGGCTGAAGCTGGCGCCCGTTGAACACCGATGCCTGAATCTGCACGAGGGGTAAGTAAAATGTTTTACCCGGGGTAACACTTAGGCTGGAGGGAGGAGGGTCTATGTAGGGTAGGGGTTTTACTTTTAGTTTTCTTTTAAATAGCTCTTCATGAAATCGACAGGGACACATTTAGCCTGCTTTCACTAAAACACATTGCAGTTGTAGCAGAAGATTAACAGAATTTCTATAGGCAATTAATATAATTAAGAAATAGGAGATTAAAAGCCCAAACCACTCACAGTTCATCTCTTTGCCTCTGTGACAGCACCATGTTTAATGATGTCCCAATTATACAAAACAATAAGGGACAACTTCGGGAGCTCTTCAAACTATTTAAGAAAACTGAATTTGGGAGAAAGTGTGCCACAGAGTGGCTTCAGAAATAAGAAAAATTCTCCTCCAGGTGAAGTGCAATGAAAAATGTGTAGTCATTCAATGAGGACGGTTCATTCCACCTGCATAGAAAGAGAAAAAGCCATTAAATCTAGTGCCACGAGAAATAATGCATGTAGATTAATTACTATATATTCATTATATTATTATCTGTGATACTCCAAACTTTTGAATATTAGAATTTAGATACAGCACCTTATGACGTGAAAAAGCTAAAAAAAAAAAAATAATGGGGAAGAAACACAAGAATGAAGGTTTTGTTTTCCTGTTTCTATAGAAAGGAGAATGCTGTGCAGTCAACTCCCATACTGCAGCCACAAATTATGTGGTGGAAATTAAAATTATGGTTATATTAAATAGATTATACTGACTGGGGTAAGATGCCAGGGTATATAAACACAAATATTTTTGTACAGGTCATTCTAAATTGAGAAAGCCAGTTGGATTGTTGCACATATGAAAATGAATTCAGAGTAAGAGAGAAGTAATACCATTTATTGCAGGGAGCTGAAAGACAATAGGAACATTCTTAGTCCTGCACATGGGAACTGGTGCATCAAGTAAAACTTCCTTCCTTGGCTGTGCACATTAGTTCCCTCTGCAGTAGCAGAGCAGGAAGTGTTCCTGGAAAATGCAGTCTTACAGGAAACAAATACAAGTAAGTGCTGAACTTGTTTTACTGCACAAATTTTATTAGGGGGAGCTTTACTTTATATCTCTTTCAGGATGACTAGTGAAATGTCTTCAATTGCGCAAATACAGTTGCTCTGACTTATTACTATAGATAGATTCTTGGGCTTTATCAACCCTTGGGAAAAAAATGGATTTTAAATGGTGATTACTTAAATGTTGCAGAGCCACTGATTTTAAATCACTTGTAATGCATTGGAGGCTGGTGCTAGTAAGTCCCTGCTACTAGAATGACACAACTTGCACACCAGATCTATTTCAACTGGGTAAACAAAAATTGCAGCATAGAAAATCTCCATCCATCAAAGCTGAAAAAGGTCTGTACTGTACATTTCTGAATATAAAAAGCAGACAACAAATATAGGAAAGCAGCTGTCTGGAATGCCTAATAATTCACAATCACCTCCTATAAGTTTGTCTGATGCTTATCATTTTTTAACATTCACAAATGAATGTTTCCATACCGTAGCATTGTTAAATATGTGAAATTGCATGCGCCTCTCCAACAGCTGGGGGAAGCAATTTTACTTTTCAACCTTCACTTCTTAAAATCGACCTCTGCTGTGAAAGTGGCAAATAAATGCTGTCAGTTTAGGATTGCAAAAGAAAGTGGTTTCCCAGTTGTTAGAACCATGTAGATCAGGGCTGTCCAACTGACGGCCCGCGACCCCCCCCCCCTTCTTTGGCCCCCCAGATGCTGTGTTTTCTTACCATATGTAAACTTTAAAAGGTATCACTGTAGAGATAAACTGCACCTTGCATTGTTTAAACCTCAAATTCAGACTCTAATCCCCTGTATTGTTCACACTTGTGACACCTCTATTGTTCACATCCTAAAGTCCTGTACTGTTCACACCTGAGATCCAGACTGAAACTGCCCACATTGTTCACCTGTTCACACTTTATACAAAATGATAATGGAGCACCAGCACTGTGTGACTGTATGTAGTACATATTAGACAGAGCTTTCCTAGTCTCCTGCTCTGTTCTGTCTTCCCTCCCTGCAGGGCCGGAACTAGGGGAAGGCAGTGTAGGCGCCCACCTAGGGCGAAGTCATGGGGGGGGGGCACACTTTTAAGGGGAATTTCCTTTCTTTTATAAACCCTGATTTGCTTGGCCTTTAATAGTTTTTCAACTTTATAACCCCCCTGTTCCAGACAGAATCACTCCCAGCTCACTTTTGGCAGCTGCTGGCACAGGTAAACAGATGATATGATGGATATTTGGCTGCTGCTGGCACAAGTACGTATATGGAGGCAATAGTGTGTTTTATTTGGCTGATGCTAACACAGGTACAGATTGGGGGCAATATAAATGATAGGCTGCTGCTGGCTCAGGTACATGGGGCAATATGGTGGCTGCTGGCACAGGTACACAGATGTTTGAGGGCAATATGATGGATGTTTGGCTACTGCCGGAACAGATGCAAATTGGGGCAATGTGATGGATTCTTTTGGTTGCCGCTGGCATAGGTACAGATTGGGGGTAAAAATATGATGGTTGTTTTGGCTTATGCTGGCACAGGTACAGGTTGGAGACTGGGGGCAATCTGAGGGATTGACTGCCATTGGTATAGGAACAAATGGAGGCAATATGATAGGTGCAGGTACAGGGGGCTATATGACTGGTAAGGTGGGAAATGGTAATGCAGGACTGGGTGGGGACACTGATTGAAGCCTTTGCCTAGGGTGCAAAAATACCTTGGCCCGGCCCTGCCTCCCTGTGTGTGCCATTCTCTACTTGCCCTATGCTACCTGTGGAATGTAAACCTGTTAGGGGTTTGTTCTTGGGGTTATTAGCATTTGGAAATTGTTGTTAGGGGTCCCTGAGGTGTTTAATCATGTGTTGGGGGTTTTTGTATTATCCACAGGGGAGGATGAGGCATATGGATTTAAGTGTATATTTTTAACATGACTTCAATTTTCCACATATAAGTGATGATATATTTCCCTGCAATGAGCCCCAACCATTTGGTTTTTTGGTGTGCTACCTCCGTTAATGTGGATATGATCTTAAAAGTTCTTGTGGTAATATGGGTGTGGTTTACAGTGGGTGTGGTTTAAAAGGGGGAGTGGTCAACACTGACTTCCATTATCGGCCCTCCTCCACATAGGCCAGTAAAATTTTGGCCCTCGGTACCAGAGAACTTGGACAGCATTGATGTAGATTGTTTCAAATATAATTACTTCTAAAACAATATAAAAACAGACCTATTTAAATAAACAAAAACCCCAAATAGGGAAGACAGATAAAGTCACCAAACTGTATGGACAGATAAATCATGCATGTTTGGGGATTTAATTTCTCCATTAATTGGGTAAAAAAAAACTTTTAATGTCTGTATGCAGCATAGTTTAACCTTTCTATTTACCTAATTTGCAAATGACAACATCCCATTATCTTATTTAACAGCCACTGACTTAAAGATGCAATTCACCTAAAAATTAAATTTAGCATAATGCCAACAGGGAAATTCTGATTTGATTTTGCCTTCAGTTTGGATTTGCAGCAATAATCTGGTTGCTATGGTCCATTTTACCCTAGCAACCAGGAAATGATCTGAATGAGAAATTGGAAGATGAATATGAGAGCCTGAATGATAAGAAATAAAAAGTAACATTGCAGCATTAGGGTAAGGTCACATTGGGAGATTCTGGCGACTCTTGTTTGGGGCGACTAATCTCCCCAAACTGCTTCCCCCTGTCTTTCGCCTGCTAGAATGAAAATTGCCTATGGCAGGGCACTCGCTGCACTTCGTTTTCCAAAGTTGCCCGAAGTTGCCTCAGGGAAAACAAAGCAACATTTACAACACTGCTTGTGGGGAAAAACATTTGCATTATTTTATAGTTATTTGCATCTAAATATGATCTGTTCACTTCCATATAGCGGAGCTTGGTAGTGTTACTAAGGTCCCGCATACTTTTGCAAATTGGGCGCAGTGCATTTACTGATGCAAAGGAACCTTGGAGCAACCACCACCCTCAAAAGTGGCAGGAGCTCGATAGTGAGCTGGGTCAATAAATGGAGTGAGCTTGGGATAAAAAAAAATGACATTCAAACTCTAAAGATTTTCCTTGGAATTGCTTTTGATATGCATTGAATAACACACGGTTGCCTTCCTAGGTCTAGTGCAAAGTGGCTAAAGCAGTGGTAATTGGACTTGTTAAATTCAAGCACTCCTTTGGGTCCGGGACTTCGCTGGCTTATATCAAGGATATCAATATATAAAAACATTGTTCGCCATTCAGAGATAGTTTCATGAAAACAAAAGGTACTGTATCTAGAAGAGCTAACAGGAAAATGTCACCCTAACTTAAAGGGGAACTATTGCGAAAATGAAAATCAAATAAATGCTTCAGCACACTAAAATAAGAAACTTTGTAAATACAATCAATTAATTATTCTGCATTGTTTCTGAAATAATCACGTTTATATTCACAATCCCTCTCTCCCCATTTGTTTCTCTTCATTCTCTCTTCATGCAGGAGTTGGATGTCAGATAATCATTGACAGTTAGATCCAATATATCGAATACGGAGGCTCCTTTTAGAGCTCACTCAACTGATTCCAGTACAAAAAAAATCTAACAAAATAACCAATTTGCACAAATTCTGCATGTAGAGAGACATGATGACTGGTGATTTAATAGTGAGCTGTAATAAATCTTCTAGGCAAAAGGAGCCCCCCCCATAAGATATATTGGATATTGAAAAATAACCTGTTGTTTGAAGGTGAACAACCCCTTTAAAGCACAAACTAATTAACCTGTTTATCTGCAGAATAGCCTTATAGTACTAGCACTGAACCAGTGTCTCAGATAGATATACATGATAACTTAAGGTGGCCATACACGGGCCGATAAAAGCTGCCGACAGACCGTGTCGGCAGCTTATTGGCCAGTGTATGGGGGCCCCCAACGGGCTTCCCCGATCGAGATCTGGCCGAAAGTTGGCCAGATCTCGATCGGATGGGTTTAAAAATCCCGTCGGATTGCGGCCGCATCTGTTCGTTGATGCGGTCCCGCGATCCGACCGCCCGTTTGTGAATGCTAGGATCAAATCGTTGGGCCCTAGGGCCCACGATTGGATCTGCCCGATATTGCCCACCTCAAGGTGGGAATATCGGAGGGAGATCCGCTCGTTTGGCGACATCACCAAACGAGCGGATCTATCCATGTATGGCTACCTTTAGATAAAAGAGATGTATAAAATCTTTATAACTGCAAATGTATCAGTTTTTGCCATATAAGCAAGCCTCTGTTCATACTGAAAGCAGAGCACAAGAATGTGAAAACAGGAACCGTTATATTCAGGTAGCGAGAGTCCAAATGTGGGGAATCTGCAGTCCGGTGTGTCCAATAAACTGCTCTGGCTGCGGCGTGCAAACAATCCAAGAAATTAGAGACGGACTCCACCGGAAAAGTACAAGAATACCAGACACAGACCAAAAAACACAAATATGAAAATACAAAAGTAGGGTAAAAGCAACATGTGGATCTTAAACTTGTGTTATTTTGAGAAACTGGATACCCCCTTACAGAAATAAAGACATAGTGCAAAAAGTGAACTATGTTTACATTCAATTTGAATTTTTTGCAGACTTGTCAGTTTAACTCAGTCAGCAGTATTTTACTTTATTTGGTGTGCAGGTCAGTTAGTTTAATCTCATTCTCAACATCTCTGAATTTGGCAGCCAATGACAGGAATATTTTTTTTTGTTAATGAATATTTATAGGGAGATAACGTTACTTAGGAAACTTTAATAAATGAAGAATTGCTCGCAATAGTTTTTTCTATCCAAGTATAAAAATAAGCATCTGAAATTAACTAGAAATCAATGCTCAAGATTTCATATTCGTACACGGTAGCTAAAAATGGATATGTCAAGCTTTCTAGGTTTGTTATATTTGTGAGATGTTATATTTAAAGTAATAAGTTAAAAGGTTACTGGCATTGTTACTTTCCATCAGACTTGGAAACCAGTATTCTTTTTAATCTAAAGATACAGAACATACAATGAGATGTTAAAGAGAATGTCAAGACAAAAAAAAGTTACTTTTTGAGTTACTTGAACAGGTATGGGACCTGTTATCCAGAATGTTCTGGACCTGGGGTTTTCCAAATTTCCGTAATTTTTTTTTCCATACCTTAAGTCTACTAGACATTGCATAAACCAATTAGGCTGGTTTTGCTTCCAATAAGGATTAATTATGGTTCAAGTACAAGGTACTGTTTTATCACAAAGAAAAAGGAAATTTGGAGTATTTGGAGAAAGATGGAGTCTTTGGGAGAAAGCCTTAGTGTAATTCGAAGCTTTCTGATTAACGGATCCCATACCGGTATATGTATTGCTATTGAAAGTATGTTTGTCTCTTTCTATTCTCTGCCCTGGTGGCTCAGACTGTTGATACAATGTAAGACAAGGCAGATGATTAAAGCTGGCCATAGACAAGCAGATTTTGTTGCCACGAATAGGGATGGGCGAATTTGACCCTTTTCGTCGAAAATGAAGTCGCCGCCCATTAAAGTCTATGGGCGTCAAAATAAAATTTGTCACGCTGAAAATTTTCTTTTTGTCGCACGACACCATACAAGTCTATGGGCGTCAATTCCGCAGCGAAACAAGGCGGAAAAATTCACCCATCCCTAGCCAAGAACAAGGACCGACCTGCTACTAACTATTCAGATTAAATAAAGTACTAAAAATAACAAATCAGACAATGTTCTGTCCATTAATTGCCAGACAGCAATCATACAAAAGTCATGTCCGACAAATAGTAGTGACAGTCACCCATTGATATGCAGAGATGTTATTATTAGCCAACAGAAATCAGCTTACCTGTCGGATCAATCACCATTGTACGAAAATTGTCGAGACTATCCAAACAATCCGAAAATCGTACGGATCTACTTTTCACACCACTATATTTTTGTGTCTATGATCAGTTTACAGACCTGTCTTTGCTGGGGAACAACTAGGAGTTAAGCAAATGCTGCTTTTCAATAGCTAATGTTTTTTTACAAATAACACGGACAATTTTTAATCACTGGTATTATTATGCTTAGAATTGTGTTTTCTTTTATTAGGCAATTTTTTTATTCTGAGCTTAACTTGCCATTTAAGTGGGGGAAATACTAAAACATTGCTAGTATATTTTCATTGGCCAGCAAAGACCCTCCACAGATTTATTATTGCTAAGAAATGGATACTAGCTGCTTCAGTTACTCCCAGGGCATCAATAGGGCCATGCAGCTGTCCATGATTGGTATGAAAAATGCATGTTTATGCTGTACAGGTCAAGTTATGGGATATCCATATATACTCAGCTGAAAATGGTAGATGCTTGTTTGAGTTTAACAAAGCATATTAAACAGGCAAATACTAGAGTATACCTGAAGCAAATAATTTAAATGGTTAAAACAGTACCTTGTACTTGGCTGTAACAAATTCTAAGGGTTAATTTAATATTTAAAAGTTTTATTAGACTTGACATCTGACAATGCAAATCACGGAAATACCTCTTGTCCAGAAATCCCAAGCATTCCAGAGAGATCCTATAGCTGTATAGGTAAGTTGTTCAGATACCTCCTCACATATAACAATGCTTGGCCATCCAAGGGAATTTAAACCAAAAAGTCAAAAGGTCCTATAATTTACTACGTCATACAGAACAGTTTGATTTTAATCAAACAGACATATATCATTACAAATAGGCTTAAAATGTAAAATAAATAGACTGAAAGGAAACATGTAATTTTCATATTAGGCTAGTGTTGTACGGTGTGATTTAACTACCATTTTGTTTTTTCAAAGTGCAAAGTGCAAAAGAAAAAGTGCAAAAGAAAAAGTGCAAACAAACAGCACTGTAAAGATACTATCTGAAATACAGCTCTGTTAAAGGGGTACGTCAACCCCAAAATAAAAATGTGCCCAATAAAAGAAGACATAATTCTAAACAATTTTTCAATCTACATTATTACATTTTCAGTGCTTTATGTGTAAAATATAATTGTATTGAAAGCAGAATTAGCTTAACATGTTGCTTTTTAAACAATGTTGCAAACGTCTTAGATCCTCAGCAAAGACAGGTCTGTTAATCAGCTGCATTGTCTTACATTGTATCAACAGTCTGAGCCACCAGAGAAGAAAATAGAGAGGGACAAATACTGCTTTCAATACCATAACATATACAAATAACTTCAAAAGCATAGAACATTTGTAATAAATATACATTGCAAAGTTGCCTAGAATTATGTTTTCATTTATTGGGGAAATGTATATTTTGGGGTTGAATTGCTCTTTAATACTGCAGCAACTCATTTGTAATGGTAGGTGATGGTCAGATACGGACTAAGAACAGACAATACAGTTGCAGAAAAAACCACTGGCACACATGGTGCTTTGTTTTTAGTCTTTCTAGCAAAAGAAAATGTAACAAACAATTCAGATACCGACTCAAACTGGCTGAGAATCAGAGTCTGCAGCTAAAATAAGCAACTACATGCTAAAAAAAAGTGCTTTACAAAAGTGCTTTAACATCACACCTCGATATAAGTAACCAATCATTTTAATTAACTTGTTCATCATTTCCATTAGCCCCTGTCCCAGCGAAGGTTACAATCTTAAATCCCATTTTCAGTTGGACCAGCAGCCAACGAACCTGCCAGATTGTCTTTGGAATGTAAGGGTTCAGCTGGAGAACCCTGGAAGCAACCCACTCAAACACTTTGCAAACAGCACTATGGTGGAATCACTGAACTACTGTTTTTAACAGGCATTGTTCACGATCTTACAGAACTCCTTGCAGAACCTTTTCTGTGTTCAAGAAAAAGCTAACAAATAGAACTTGTAAATGTATTCTCCTTGTTCTCTGCTCTGAAGAACAAGGGATTTAAAAATGTGGGGTGACTTCGGAAAACGAAGTGCCGCGAGTGCCATGCCGCAGTCGTTTTTTCATTGTAGCAGGCAGAAGCCGTTCTGGGAGATTAGTCACCCCAAAGAAGAGGCGATTAGTCACCGGGTGACAATCTCCCTGAATCTCACAGTGTGACCTTACCCTTACCAGTGGAGGGCAACACTGCATTATATTTGTATTACTTTAAAACAATTTTATTTTTTGATGTTGCTGGTCCTTTAAGCTTGCTTTAAAATGTGTGCACATGTATTTTAAGGGTTTGGCCACACGGGCAGATTTGGGGAGCCTTATCTCCCCAATCTGCCTTCCGTGGCTAAAATGTAAATAGTCAGGGGGCAGGCACACAGAGCCTTTTTTCCTCATGAGGCAATTACGGGCGACTTCGGAAAACGAATCCCTAGCACAACAAACTTTAAACTATATTGGTGTGGTACAGGCCTCCATGCAACACATGCATACATAAATGTTTTGTAGGATGGAATACAGCAAATGTGTGCATGGTGTGAAGGAAAACATTCATTCCTGTTATTTTTCTAAATTTAACCCCATTATATGGCATCTCAGGGACCCTTAGTAAACAGTATTAATAACCTGAAAAACTATGCTGTGCCTAGTAGTATCACAAAGAAAAAGGGAGATCAGCAGCAAGGTTTGCTGCCACTATTCAAAACACATAACTTCTGGTTGCTAGCATGGAACCAACTTGAAACCGATTCACAAGTCACACCAATAATATATACATTTCCAAAGAATTGCATAGACCAGCACATATCCCAGTGAAAGGCGTCTTTTAAAACTGAATAACCAGCTGTTATGGGGATGTATGAATATTGCATCATAAACCATGAAAAGCAGAGTTGTGCGATGTTTTTGTGAGAACTTCACACAAAGGCCAACCTCAGAGTATTAGGACCTTACTATGACATGAGTTATGACCTGTCAAAAAGCCCTTATCACCTATCATCTGTTCTCAAAAGCATGGAAAATGATCTGCCTATTTCAGACAGTGGCCGTTATGAGGTGCAGGTTAACAAATGGTCAACACATCAACCCCAAGATCCACAATTGCTTCCTAACCCAGTTCCCGCTGGCACAAAATGGCCAGACCAAAAAAAATTGACAAACTGCTCAAAATGATAACCGTGGACAAATAACAGTTTTGAAATGTACACGGACATACTTCAATATGCATGTTTATTGCCACTTTTTGGCTGCTATGGACACAAAAGAGAGAGAGCGACAGAAGGGGAGCGAGAGAGAGCGACAGACGGGGAGCGAGAGAGAGCGACAGACGGGGAGCGAGAGAGAGCGACAGACGGGGAGCGAGAGAGAGCGACAGACGGGGAGCGAGAGAGAGCGACAGAAGGGGAGCGAGAGAGAGCGACAGAAGGGGAGCGAGAGAGAGCGACAGAAGGGGAGCGAGAGAGAGCGACAGAAGGGGAGCGAGAGAGAGCGACAGAAGGGGAGCGAGAGAGAGCGACAGAAGGGGAGCGAGAGAGAGCGACAGAAGGGGAGCGAGAGAGAGCGACAGAAGGGGAGCGAGAGAGAGCGACAGAAGGGGAGCGAGAGAGAGCGACAGAAGGGGAGCGAGAGAGAGCGACAGAAGGGGAGCGAGAGAGAGCGACAGAAGGGGAGCGAGAGAGAGCGACAGAAGGGGAGCGAGAGAGAGCGACAGAAGGGGAGCGAGAGAGAGCGACAGAAGGGGAGCGAGAGAGAGCGACAGAAGGGGAGCGAGAGAGAGCGACAGAAGGGGAGCGAGAGAGAGCGACAGAAGGGGAGCGAGAGAGAGCGACAGAAGGGGAGCGAGAGAGCGCGACAGAAGGGGAGCGAGAGAGCGCGACAGAAGGGGAGCGAGAGAGCGCGACAGAAGGGGAGCGAGAGAGCGCGACAGAAGGGGAGCGAGAGAGCGCGACAGAAGGGGAGCGAGAGATAGCGACAGAAGGGGAGCGAGAGAAACCGAAAGAAGGGGAGCGAGAGATAGCGACAGAAGGGGAGCGAGAGAAACCGAAAGAAGGGGGAGTGAGAGAAATCAAAAGAAAGAGAGCGAGAGAAATTAAAAGAAAGCGACAGAAATATCCTGGACTTGTTCAGACTTAATGCAAAAAGGCCTGGAAATCAATTGGATGGTACACACAGACTTATAGGCCCAGGGATATGACCAGGAGGCATTGGAGGGATGAGGCCCACTCCCTGTTACTCAGCAGGGGGACACTTCAGAGACTGTCCAATCACATCTCAGACTTCTGTAGAAAAGGAAATTCCACATTCTGGGAGAAGAGGCACTGGCTGCATAATTATGTTACAGAGACAGAGAAATATAATTCATAATGGGTCAATATTCCATACCCCAATAATATCCCAAGCTTCATCCGCCTCTATTTTTCCAATACACATATACTTCCCCCCAACCATTACAATTTCCTACCAGCTTTGGAAATGCTAAAATATTTCAGGCCCAGCCAATAAAGCAGATCTGAGACAGAGAGAAAACACAGGAGAGATAAACCAAACTGGGGAACAGATGAAAAATAGCAAACTTGTAAAGATACCCTTTTTAAAAATCATCAGCCTCTAGCATGTTATATGCTGCAGGCCTAGTGAACTGAAACAGACTGCATATAACATGTCCAAAAGCACGCAGAAAGTTTTAATATCCATGAGAATCAAAGGTATGGTGGCTGCTTGATTCCAATTATACATTTTCATTTGTACTTGAGTAACACATTCAGATTGCAGCTTAATAAATCATTAAAATCATTGTAACAATGCAGATATTGTTTAATATATCTTTTCAAAGATGCAATGATAGGACAACTTTCAAAGCATTAACCAGGCACTGCATTGTAGGAGTGGCGTTCCATAAGACAAAGAGTGAGTTAGCTTTGTAAAAAAAAACCAACAACAATAAACCACATTAAAACTGGTGTGTAAAGGGCGTCAGTCTGTCACTGCTGGGTAAAAATGAAGTCATAAGATTGCATATTAACTTGTACAAAATGTTAACCCTTCTATGTAAAGAAACAATGCAGAGCTTTCCATTGGCAATCTACAACTATATGACATCCTTACATTATAGAATAAGTTTATGGAGAAAACCATAAGGTAAAAATATCTCAACAATGAGGGTAATATTGTGTATTACAGAACCTTTGTTGTTAAGTCCATGCATTGGACATCCAGGAAGTAACAAATTCAAAATTGATACTGAAAACAAACTTATGTTTTTTGCTTTATTTCTTTTATTATATAGCTCAGATTCAACCAAAAAAGTAATGTTGTTATTGGACCATTTTAATCAGGTTGAGCTGTTAGAACCTATTTAAGGCATTGTGAAGTGTTTAATTGTCGATTCACAAACACAGCAATAAAAAATTTTAATCCCCACATAAACAAGGTATGATAAAAAAAATTGTTCAGCTGTATTTTAACATATATGAAATCGAACCTCAACAAGTGTATAGAAGAAAGCAAATATCAAAGAAAACAAAACCCCTTTGTTAAAAATAGATTTCAATTTCTTAATAGCTTTAATTTAGTGAGATAGATTTGGTACTGTGTTCTGTGCAGCTGGAGAGATGTGTAATCCAGAAAGATACAAAATCCACTATTTTAGCAGAGCTGCAGAGCCATATCATTGCCTGTCTCCTTACTCCACCCAGTTTCCTCTGTCCCTGTTTGACGGCGGTGCGCAGTATCCTTTATTATGAGCCCAAAAACAAGAGCCAGACAAAAAGCAAAATTGCGTTTAACCAACTGAACACATCGGGAAGACCAAATTATTTTAAAAAAAACACATATATTAGTTATAGAGACGCAAATATTTTAAGATCTTGACCTGAATACTAATGGTGAAGGATAAAATCCATAAGAAACAATCGGCAACAAGCAAAAACACATGACAGTTTTACAGCATCCAAGGATGAACATAGATGTGATTAACAAAAAAAAAACCAACAGGGTGACCTACAAATGCCTAGCCATGATTAAAATTCATGATATAAGCAATATATTGCTGATTGTAATGTTTTAGATGATCGCTATTAGTTTCAGACGTCATAATTTCCCAAGTGCCAATCTCAACTCTTACTGCAAGACTTTCAATTGTCACTGACTTGCAATATGTACGCACAAATACAGCCGAGTATAATACACATGCCCCTTTATGGGCTTAACCCACTATCACAATCCATAAAGACACCAGGGCAGGACAATGTAAAGCAATGTTATGATGCCAACACTAATCTATAAATTATTTGTGAGAACATTCAATGTCAGTACTTTAACAACACAAAAGGTGGCAACTAGGCCTCTCCGTTGTTAAAGCAAAACACATTTTGCAGCTCTGCACAAGAAGCGACAGCCTTGTATAATGCTTGATAGAAATGTATCCTTGTACAGATGGGGGAAGACATCCCTGTTAGTAAGAGGATGTAGGAGTAATTAAAAATGCAACATAATACTAAAGGAGTGGGGGCAGGCAAACATGGAATGCCCTCCTGCCTACAAGTTAAAATGATACACACAAAAACAAGTGGTTCCCTGGAGAAGGTGAAAGTCCTTTTTATTAGTAAGCTGTTTTTCAAACAGATCCACGGAATCAATAGATGTGATTAACTGAAATGATGCATCAATGACATAGAAGTAAAATACAATTTAATTTCCAGGGCAGTCTGTGCTTCCTCTGCTGATGTTTTACTCTGCCTGGAGTTGTAGTTTAACAATAAAGTAGGCCACATCACTGCAGCAAAGAATCCTATAAATATAGGCTAGTGGATCATTTACTAAGGACACTACAGACATCAAACAGAAAGAATAGCAGACCAGTCCTCTAAATCCAGATGTTTAGAACATATACATGTCACTGGTTTGTGTGTCAAAGATACCCACTGGTCTCCAGTTGCTGCAGAACTCTAACTCCCAGTATCCCTTGCCAGATGGGCAGGCGTGCAATAGCTGGATAGTACAACTAGGCTACACACATGCTGCTCACATGTATCACTGAGGCGTCTTGTTTAAGGATGATCTGGCAAAACTGCATCTCCCCTCAGACTACACCCTCTGATAAACCTTCCAAGAAGCCTGAGTGATGCCGCTCATGACACAGCTGGGAAGGTGCAGGTGGCAGATCCTTGCCTAAAGCTTTCCTCCCCCCCTACGGGCTGGAACAGTAACGGCTGGCCGCCATTTTGAGAAAGTGAGAGAGAGAGAAGATGAAGGAGGGAGGGGAGGAGGAGGAGGCGGCGGCAGTAGCAGCAGTAGCCACATAGTCAGACAAGGCCTTGCATCCCGCCTGCTGATATGGCTGGGCACTTACCGTGCAGGGTTATCCCAAGCACACAGCGGGAGAAGGATTTCTTCTCATGGCCGCCGGGCAGCTCCCCAGTGCAAGGTCTGTGGAAGGGCGGGGAAGCGGCTCCCAGCAAGCGCGTGACTAGGGGAAAAAGAAGTCCAATAAATAAAAATAAGGGCTTGGGTGTGGAGGTCAGCGGGGCTCGCTCCTGGGGATGTTGTTTCCTGTCAAAGTGTATGGAATCCGTGTTCTCTACGGCTGTTCCTCTCCAAAGTGTCCGCGCTTCCCTTTCTTCTCCGTGGTTTCCGCCGGGGCTCTCAGGGCAGCCGCCGCCGTGCTGTCAACGAAACGGAGCTCAGGAGCGCGGTGACGTCATATGAACCGCTGAAGGAGACGAGGAGGAGGGAGCGACCGGCCGGCTGCTGGGGGAATGGGTTTGGTTAATGTGGAAGCGCGCATGCGCCTTAGCGGTGGCTGCCTAGGCGTGGACGAGGAGAGGGAGAGGTGGGGAGGGATGACAAAGGCAAATGACGCAGAGAAGGCGGTGAGCGCATGCGCTATTATGACGGAAGAGGCACCATGCTTGCCCTTCGCGTTCACGTGAAAGGAGAGCTTGTTTGTGTCATTCTTGTGCACCCGTATGTATGAGATAGGAGTTGCTTACTTGGGTTGTTATTCTTCCAGTTGACGCATTAATTTATATGTTTATAGTCACATACATACGTGTATATATATATATATATATATATATATATATATATATATATAGGTCAGATGGGGCCCTTCTCAATAAACATGTAGCATCAGAGGCATTAGTGTCTGATCAGCTTGTTTCACATAAGTTGTGGAGGAGCCCTGGAATTACCTGCAGGCAGGCCCGGACTGGGTGTCAAAATATGCCCTGCCATTCCAAGTACACAGAGGCCCAAAGAACCCCCTACCAGCCCACTATATGGTAATTTTCTATGGCGCCATACAGCAGCCCCTCTGGCATTCACCAGAACCCACAGATTGCCAGTCCGGGCCTGCCTGCAGGTCAGGCAGCAGATAGTTCCTGTGTTCTGTTCCGGTATTAAATCATTTTGGGAGCAAGTGTTTAGAGCAGGGTGCTTTGGTGCCTCCTGAAAAATGACCAGGAACATCCATGCACCGTGTAAGCACTGTTATTGTCTGTCAGTGCCATTAAAGGAGACATCTTTTGTTAAAAACAAGAATGTGCCGGTGCGTTATACTCTCAAATACAGAAGTATAAAAAAAGTAGTGTTTCAGGCTGATTTATTGACAGCTAGTGCCACCCATTTATCCCACTTCCTGCTGCCTCCTTTCCCAGGCTGTGTAGGGGAGCCAGCAACACTTGTCACACTGCACTGTAGTATAGGAACCAATCAGTGGCTAGGCTGACCTGATAGGGAACTGAAGTCTGTCTTTGTGTGAGTGCAGGGCTGTGATTGTCTATTTCCCTCCTACTTTGCTCCTAACAGGGACCATTATAAACGCCCACCCCTCATTTGAAACATGCACAAAGGTGAACAACCCCTATAATCTGTTTTGTCAGATTAAACAAAAATAGACTCAATACCAAACCCTGCAGTTCTCTAGTTTGGTTACAGAACATAGCATTGCAAACACTTTCTGCAGATGATCCTTTTGCCAGTTCTTTATCCATGTGCAGCAATAGCTGCCAAGATCAACAGACCTTTAGAAAGCAAATATTGTTGTGACATTGTATCCAAATCCTTGGCAGATTCAAAGTATAACACATCTACTACAATATTACTGTCCAACTGTTTCCTTGGAACATCATAGGTAGCAGATAAATGTGTTTAACATGATCTGTTTTTCATAAAACTATGCTGATTGCATTAGCTCTCTCCACATAGTTGGTTCCAAACATGATGGACTTAGAATCGAATTTAAATTACTAACACTCATAGTCAAAGATCTTACCAATGAAGCCCCTCCCTATATTTCAGCTCTGATTTCAAAATACACTCCTTCCCATAACCTACACTTTACTTCTGACCTTCGCTTGTCTTCTCCTCTCATCACTTCATCCCATTTCCCAACTGCAAGACTTCTCTTGGGATTCTGTCTGTCTCTGGAACTCCCTACTTTGAGTTACGTCCCTAAAGATCCACCTGTGGGAAAGCATACTCAATATATATTAATTAATCAGACATTAATGTGTCATAAATCATCAATTTATTTCTATAATCTTTATGTTCCAGCTGTATCTAACCTATTTAGATGGTAAATTCTTGCAAGTTTAATCGCATTCTTCTCTGTAAACCATTGTTTGTTAAATTTCTGTAAAACCCTTGGTCATTATAAATAAATGTAAAGCCCTGCATAATTTGCTGATGCTATATAAATAAATGCTGATGACGATGGACTATTGTTAGTCGACTTTGACATGCACCTGCACTACCACTGAAACTAATGGAAAACGCACTATGGCAATTCACACAGGGCGCTTGCAAGCTGAAATCCACCACAGGACACCAGTATTGGCGTTTTTCAGCAGAAACGCCTATACGTCAAGAAACTGCTAAATCAATAGACTCTATGGGATCTGCATGCTTGAAGACACACCTTGCGTAAATATGCAGCGTATTTTAAATATGGCGTCCAAATTCTCAATGAGAACAATGATAAGTGCATGTTGGGAAAAGAAACCTACTTGCTGAAAAACGCATGTTGACGGTCGCGTGTGGTTTCAGTGGCGTATTTACACCCGGCGTTTCTTTTTTAAAAACGCCACGTCTGGCCTAGGCCCTTAGACATTTAGTTTGGTTTGCTTTTTGTTGTTGAAGTGTGTGTACTACCATGCCTAGAATGAGTTCCCTGTAGCTTGTAGATGCCTATAATCTTGGGAAGGGGTATAAAAAAAATGGCAATTAATTAGACTTAAATGATTCCACTAACTGGAAGATCATCTACATAGATTTCATACAGATGCACATTTGCCCAGGTCAGACTGTCCAAGCAAGTTAAGCCTGGGTGCAAGAAGTCTCTTAAGAGCCCCAGAATTTCATCATAGGACCTGAAGGTAGCTCTCACCACTATTAGGGCAATGATAGATGAGGAGAAACATCACCTTGCCTACCATTGCCCTTAGGCTACATCTACACCAGGACTTAATTGGAATAAAACACATTTTTTAATGCATAGGGGCTGAATCTCAGCTTGCATTTATCCAAGATTCAACCTAGTGTGGCCATTTTCTAATCAAAATCTGAACTTTTGTATTTGAATTAAAAAAGTCCCACCAAACTACGATCCACGATGTGACCTCATTTTTTAATAAAAAAAAGCATGATTTACTCGGATAGTGGACAAACTCAATAAAATCGCGTTTGTTTGGGGCTTTCCCCTGAAAACCCTTTTTTTTTTGGATTTTTGCCTGAAAAGTACAAAAATAGTCGGATTTTAGGGCTAATTTCAGTGCAGACCACAGAAACTTCCATATAGGATAGGGACCTCTCCCATTGACTTATATACAACCTCGGCAGGTCTGAGATGCCAGATTCTGACTTTTTCCATCCTCGGGGGATAATAAATCTCAGAAAAACTGAGGGTTTTTTCCACTAAAAATTTGTATTTTATAGTAAAAAAAAGGATGAACAAATTAGATCTATATGGAAGTTGTGCCAGGAGGAAACATTTTCTATCCAGAAAGCATATCAGGACAAGACTACATTTTGTCCATCAAAACCTGGAACAATTTGTTTTAGACAGACAATACAAAATACTGTATTTGGCCATCTGTCATAAGATTAGCCACATTTGGTCCTTTGGACCCTAAATATTTTATTATTTCTCAATCTCTGCATTAAATTATTTCTCTGAAATGGTAAGATTCACTCTCCTGAAGCTAAGGGTCTGATTTATTAAAATTCAAGTACCCAAAAGAAATGTTATCACAAATATTTTCGAATTTGAGTTTTCCAAACTCAAATTATCAAAATTCCTCAATCTACAAAATCTAAAAAATTGTTTTATAAAAGTAAATGAAAGTATATTCTCAACATTAACGTTTCAAAATTGCGTTTTCTAAAGTTGATTTTTTAAAAATGAATGGGAAAAAAGATTTTTAGGCAAATAAGTTTTTTTTCACAAATTAACCGTGCATCCCTATTAAATATACTTGATAATGGGGGGGAAAGTTAATTACGTATATAGAGATTTTTTTTGTGAAAAAATTCTCAAAAACATGATTGGACATTAGTAAATTGGCCTTCCCATGTGTTTTTTGACCAAGTGTATGTTTGTTTGCCTGTAATACATATTGAGCCCATTCTGTTTGAAAATATATACAGATCAATATTGTTTCACCCCTGCTGCTGCTTGACTTTTTCAATGCTCTCTTCAATATCTAGTCATGACCATTAATAAAGAGCTGGATTGTTCTCAGGCGTAATGTAATGGTCTCTTTTAAGCATTCCATGCAGCTTATTTTTAGTGATTTTGTTTATGCAGATCATAAGATTACTTCTGAGAAGAGCTAAAAAAAGTGTTATTGGGAATGGTTATCCCTTCTAGGCATAATATTGATCAAAATATTTATGACCCAAGTTTTAAGTTCATTTGTTAATTTTCTCACCTTCTTGAGCTTTGTACGTGTTTTCCAGCTGTTTTTTTTACTCTCATAACCTCTGGTTATCTTATTTATAATGTGTCATTATACTTAATGCGTTATTAAATGCAGAACAGTGACTAATGCATTACTAGGTTTGTGTGTTTTCAAGGAATATGTTCAAAACAGCCACTGGGGGTGCCTGGTTAAAGGGGGTATAGCTCAATGAGAGCCAGCGTCAGATTTGGCCTGCAGGACACCAGGAAAATAACCCTGCTGGCCATGATCTCTGGGCCCAGCCTGACCTCCATATTTGAGTAGCCGCAAGTTTTATGGAAAAAAGAATAGATACGTGATGGGGCTTTGTGTGGAGGGGGTGATTTTGTGCATACAACTAATTGCCATTACAGATTTCACTGGAAGCTATTGATGCCTTTGGGCTATTCTAAACACAGGATAATAAGCTCCAATACTTGTGAATTATGCAAGAAATCTACCTTCTGACCACTAACCATGGCCAAATCCATGTGAATTGTATGTTGACTAGCAATACCCACTGATTAACATAAAACTAAGAGTGTAATTTATTATGCCAAACTGGTCCATTTTTCAGGTATAGAATTTATAGATTTAGATACCGGTGTGTTGTGTTGATAGGTACAAATATCCAGTAATGTAGACCAGGATGTCTATCCACAAAATACTGTAAATACTGATGAACAAAAACAACTGGCCAAAGTGCATGGAGAGGTCTAATAGTAGTACATTCCTAACAGATTCTGCATGCTTTTTTCCCACATAATACATAGCGCGATGTCTATAGTGTATGTGATATCAAGGTCAAGTTTAATATTTATTTTCACTTAATTACCATTCTTTTGTTCGCATGAATAAGTTGCTTAACATGGAACTGAAAAATATCTTATGGATTCAGATCTCCTGATTTCTCACATAGCAAGGAACATTTAGCCAATGCAAGCATCTCTGCTGTCTGTCAGATCTGACCTTTCTGCCACTCTTTTAATTAAAACTGTTGCAGCGATCAAAAAGACAAACCTATATTGTATCTAAAAATACAGTGTAGAATAAATAAACAATCCTGCAAATGTCTCCACATCTTTCTCTCATTTTAGCTATTTAGAGAGAAAGTGTGAGATTCTGAACCTTTGACAGGTTTCTTAGTATTTGCGTATTGCCCTGAATATCAACCGATGATTGTTGGGGCAGGTTTTATTAGTTCATGAAATAGAGTGTATCTTTTGTACAGTAGTGTCATTTTAGCTGTAGTTTTTTAAAATGTCACACTGTATAGGTAAGGTGTTTCCTTGTAGTGATGTCATTTTTGTCACATGACTCTCTAAAACTTGTGTATGATAATAAATAATGTACCCCTTGTTGGAAAATATGAGGATATTAGAAGTAACCTCTGAGTTCCATGACCTTTTTCGGCCTCATGCTTTTATATGTTCATGGAACTCCTCTGTGACACTCTCTCTCTCGATAGATAGATGATAGATAGATAGATAGATAGATAGATAGATAGATAGATAGATAGATAGATAGATAGATAGATATCATGAAACTGCATTCACAGGTCTTTGTCAGAAAGTCAGAACATGGGGCAGGGCATATGAGGTTGGGGCAGATGTCATAAGGAGATAACATTCAGGGGCTGTTTGGGACGTCAGGGGAAGGGGCTATGAAGCAGTATCTGGCAATTGGTTGACCACCATGCAGAATCCTGTACAAATTTCCAGGCAGGCAGATATGAACTGGTAAGCCTATGTGAAAACTGTGAACTCTTTTTAATACAGTGCCAGAAATATAGGCATTACGCATAAAGGAGAATGGTAGCAAAATGTCATAACACATAATCAATGATAAAAGAAGGATGAAGGTCCCTGCTAAGACAGCTTACATTATAATAAGAACCAAAGTTATAGAGCACCAGTGGGAATTATAAAGAACTCATGTCTAGATAACTGGATGGAGAAAAATCAATTGATGGGATCATTGCTTATTACATGTATGGGGCTAGCTAAGGTGCCAAGCTCAAGTGAAGGATTCGAAGTAAAAAAACTTCGAATTTCGAAGTTTTTTTTGGGCTACTTCGACCATCGAATGGGCTACTTCGACCTTCGACTTTGAATCGAAGGATTCGAAATAAAAATAGTTCGACTATTCGACCATTCGATAGTCGAAGTACTGTCTCTTTAAGAAAAAACTTCAACCCCCTAGTTCGCCACCTAAAAGCTACCGAACCCAATGTTAGCCTATGGGGAAGGTCCCCATAGGCTTGGCTAAGTTTTTTTGGTCGAAGGATAATCCTTCGATCGTTGGATTAAAATCCTTCGAATCGTTTGAGTCGAAGGATTTAATCGTTCGATCGGTGGATTATTCCTTCGATCGAACTTTTTGCGCAAAATCCTTCGACTTCGATATTCGAAGTCAAAGGATTTTCATTCCCCAGTCGAATATCGAGGGTTAATTAACCCTTGATGCATCGGCCACTAAGTGTCATTCTAGAGGTGAGTTGGTGTTGAAATAGGAGACTGGCAAATGTGCATGTGTGCTTGTATAAAACAGGAAATTGCCATATCAATGCAGTGTTATTGAGGCAAATCACCCATTTCATTAATTCCAAAGAGTATTTATCAATATGTGTGAAAGTCCATCCTTTGATATAGGGCCTTTTAAAATCCCATAGAAATTCGGAGAGTGGTGTAATTTCACTCTAGAGGACTGTGGCGATCTCCAACTTTACTCTAGTGTTTTTTTATCCTACCTAACCATCAGCTCTGCCACAATTTAACCAGAATGCCTAGTTCTGAGACGTCATTCTATGAAAAAACAAATGTATACAGTATCTTTTGCATTTTGAATGTGAAATCTGAAAAGTGTGCTCCTGCTTTGAATGACTTTGAAAAGACAGGTGTGTGCTTTTGTCTACATTATAATGAAAGGTATTTTGAGGGTGTGAACATCATGCAAGAAACAAGAGAAAGAAAGCTTTTTTTAAGTTTTTGTATTTAATCCAAACCCTTCATGCATTAAGATTTCCATGCACCTTAACTTACTATGATTGTATTAAATTCTTCTCCAAAAAGCTGTTTTGGCTGCCAGATAGGGCTCACTGTTCCTCATCCATCTTTGAGTATAGTGGGCGTTTATACAAGAACAATGCTAAATCAGTTAGGTTCTGAATTGTTCCCTTTGTTTAGTTTAATAGACCAGTAATTCATTAATGAACAAATGTTCTCTACTTGGTATTAATCTCCAAAACGAGGGTGGGAACTTTCAACGGTTTTATCCTTTTATATTTTAGTTAGAAACACAACACAATAGCACAGAATTGCTGTGCTGTGTATAGCCAGGGAGGACATCCTACTTCTGTTCTGGCTATTATGCTAGACATCCAGTCACTCCAGTCTTTATACATTACATTTTTATGAAATTATTAAACCATTTTTATTTTTCACAGCCTATCTTTTTACCCAGTTTTTATTAGTCATGCACATGCGCCGAAGGATGCAAAGAGGTACGGTGTCCCCCAGAATACAGTACTCATCATAAGGTTATAGTTCTCTTCAGAAAAAGAAGGGAGTATTCATTGGCTAAATCCAGAATCAAACATTTTCAAAGCTAAATAGAAAGTTGTAATGGTGATGATGCTTTGAGGTAGAGACCTACATTTTTAATACTGTATTTAGCTTCAAGTTGTGCCCCCTAATTTTAGCCATGTTTTGCTACCAGCCAATGCTTCCCTCCTTAACTCATCAATCTTCTTAATATATTTCAGTGTTTCTACCATATCGCCTCTTACCCATCTATTTTCTAAGGTCTGCATAATAGGGGTCATTTACAAAGACCACGTACAGAAGTGCAAGAGTACTAATGGGTGCAAGAATGTGCCCCATAGTACTCTTCTAAAAAGAATGACCACTTTTTAAATTTCCCCCTATAGATTCGTCTTTCTCAAGCCTCCTTTAAAGGGTGGTTCATCTTTAAGTCAACTTTTGGTATGTTATTGAATGGCCAATTCTAAGCAACTTTTCAGTTTGTCTTAATTTTTAAGAGTTTTTTAATTATTCTTTTTCTGACTCTTTCCAGCTTTCAAATGGGTGTCACTGACCCCCATCTAAAAATCAAAAACTCCATAAAGCTACAGATATATAATTATTGTGACTTTTTATTGTTGCTAAGGCAATTTGTACCCTAGCAACCACAAATAATAAAAAATGACAATTACAAACTGTCTCAGGATATCATGTTCTACAATAGTACTAAAAGTTAATTAAGAGATGAACAACCCATTTAAGGCAACTCTCAGCTGCTTAATAGCATTCTGTAATTGAAGAATATGTCCTATTATTAAGTTGTATTATGTTAGCAAAATTACCTTAAACAGTTCCTCCTGTGGCTGGCCAGCCTACACACACACATATATATATATATATATATATATATATATATAGATATATATATATATATATATATATATAAAATCATAAGAACATAAAAAAAACAACCAAAGGCTTCTAATAAACAGCACAATAACCTAAATTCATATAATCATAAAATAAATATTTTTTAATCAATATATAATTGTCAAAAAGAAGTTCATTAGTCTTACAAAAGTGATGGGGAAGGTCCCCATAGGCCAACATTGTACCTCGGTAGGTTTAAACTGCCGAAGTATGGAGTAGAAGTTTTTTTTAAAGAGACAGTACTTCGACTATTGAATGGTCGAACGATTTTTAGGTCGAAGTCGAAGGACGTAGTAGCCTATTCGATGGTCGAAGTACCCAAAAAAATACTTTGAAATTCGAAGTTTTTTATATTCGAATCCTTCACTCTAGCTTAGTAAATGTGCCCCTTAATAACACACCATATTCTTCAATTACAGAAAGACTTTACACTTTGCGTAATAATGGAAAATATTGTAAGGAACTTTCTAATATACATTAGGCACACATTTTCAGTGGTTTTAAAGTTATTTGCAAATGTCAATGCTATGTACATTTCTTAATCTCTGCCCTGGTGGCTCTAACTTTTGGATCAATGTAACAAAAGCCAAATTACAGACCTGTTTTTGCTGGAAGAGAGATCACTTGCAACTTTGTATAAATAGTCAGAGATAGGAGTAGACAAAGGTGATGAGCTAATAGCTATTAACAAAAACTAAAATATTGTAATGAATGAATACTGAAAAGTTGCTTAGAATTACATTATTTTATTAGGTTTTAGTTGGGGGGGGCGCATTGCTAGCGCGGAGTGCTCTGCCTTAGAAAAGCCAAATTTCCGGTGTAATTATCAGAAATTCAGCATTATCTGCCCCTGGTAACTTGTGGGGAAATGCCTCATTGCAGAAACGCCCATGTTTGGGTTTACACCCCTTAAAGCATTGCAATTTGAAAAAACAAAAATATTGGTGCACATGTCTATGATATATATATATTTGCACCAGCTTTTCTCAGAAGATATGAGGGATTACAGATGTCACAACCAAGAGAAAGTATGTCAGCATCAGGTCTGGGAATGTATAATACACTTTAAAGGGGTTGTTCGACTTTAAATGAACTTTTAGTATGATGTAGAGAGACAATTTGCATGTGGTTTTTATTACAGACATGTTTGAATACTGAAAAGTTGCTTAGAATTACAAGATCACTTTTTCAACTCTGTATAAATCAGAGCTAGGAGTAGAGAAAGGTGATGAGCAAATAGCTATTAAATAAAGCTTAAATTTTGTAATGAATGAATACTGAAAAGTTGCTTAGAATTATATATTCTTTTATTAGGTTTTTAGTTGTGGGTTTACACCCCTTAAAAAATTGCATTTTGAAAACACAAACATATTGGTGCACATTTCTATGATATATTACACCTGCTTTTCAGAGAAGATAAGAGGGATTACAAAGGTCACAACCAAGAGATCAGCATCAACTCTGAAGTTAGTAGTTTTACCAATTTGGTTGCTTGGGTCCCAGTTACCCAAGCAACCATGCATTGATTAATTAGGTTTTTAGTTGTGGGTTTACACCCCTTAAAAAATTGCATTTTGAAAACACAAACATATTGGTGCACATTTCTATGATATATTACACCTGCTTTTCAGAGAAGATAAGAGGGATTACAAAGGTCACAACCAAGAGATCAGCATCAACTCTGAAGTTAGTAGTTTTACCAATTTGGTTGCTTGGGTCCCAGTTACCCAAGCAACCATGCATTGATTAAAATAAGAGGCTAGAATATGAATAGGCAAGGGCCAGAACATAAAGATCAGTAATAAAAAGTAGCAATAACAATACATTCAAAATAAAAAAGCAAATAAAAGTATTATAAAAAAGAGAAAATGAAGGCCAATTGGAAGGTCGCTTACGATAAGCCATTGTATAACATAAAGGAAAACCACCCCTTTAACATATAACAATCAGACTGGAAAAAAAAGAACAAATGACAGCCTTCTGTGAAATGGTAGCCATTTACATATGTTTCACCCAATATGTACAGTGCCTATTGCTAGACCTTTATTCAGAAATATACTGAATATATACATAGGGGCTGATTTATTAATGCTCAATCCTCCAGGCTTGAGCATTCAGTTCCAAAAAACACATACCATAAACCTGGTGTGACTTTAGGAACTCACTTGTGGTTTTAGGAAGCAAATGCTGAAAGCTGGAGCATTAAGAAATCAGCCCCTAATTGTACTAAAGTGCTTTATAAATACAGTCTGCTGATACTCTCACGTGTATTACATCACTTTGTATGATGCTGTGTATATGCCCTTCATTATGAACCTACATATTATTTGCATTATTCACCATGTAAAGATGACTGTGGGTGGACTTGTGCTGATTTCCTTAGCACTGTATCAGTACACGTGAGCCAAGGATTTCACAGTCTCCTTTGCTTATCTGCCTAGCAGATGTGGTGCTATTATTGCTTGGACAGTTGTAAACCTGCCAGTCAGAGACACAAAAGCTTTGCAGTGCAGCACCTCTTATAAATGAAACCTTTTGTGAGTTTCAGTTTTGTGTCACATTGCTGAAGAAATTCCACTTATCTTATATTTTGACACACCGGGATACAGGGGGCCCTGCAGCTATATAGGCGGACTATATTCTGTGATGAGAATTATATATGCAAATTGAAAAACCTAAAGTGAGTAACCACCTAAAATGTTTATATAAGGAAAGACAACATTTTTTAAAATTTCCTATGGTGCTGGTGCAATTGGAAAGGATTGACACATATGCGGTGGAGTTAACCAAATCCTTTGAACGAGCGGTGCTATATTTAAAGCAGTATTACCCTATATATCTGTTTGTCTGTTCCCATGCCTTTGGCGCTGGCCTATATTTTAAATATTGTGATTCGGGCTTGAAGGTATACAAGTGTTAGCCGGATAATGACTGTGAATACACTTTTCTTACATTTTTGTCCCCATGAGTCCCAGCGAATGTACAATGTATTATGTTACATACTGTAGTTACATACTATGTCTATATGTACATACTATGTATACTGTTTATATAAGAGAGTCGCATTCCAAAAAAGTTTATTTTTTTGGCTCCTTTAGATGATCCAGCACGTAACCCCTATGAACTTACAGTGCATGCAGTAACCAGCCATGTCATACACAAAGACATCCCATGAGACCAAAGTCTGCAGCCAAGTAAGCCAAGAGAGGGATCGATACCAAGTGATAGGCAGAAGAAAATTCTGAAGCAGTGACCTTTGTATTCTGAACGCATTTCTAATATGCTTCTGTAAGGCTTGTGATGACTGATAAGAGGTGTATTTTGCACCCAGCTCCTAAGCAATGCCAGGGCTTTGCATCCAAGACAAAAATAATTAACTAAATTACTGTTAGAATGATCTCATATGTACAGTAAGTTCCCAGTGTCAGCACCCATCTGTCCTCTGGTGGAACTTGCCTTGCTGCATTAGGGGAATTTAAACTATAAGGAGATTACAGCCATGATTCGAAGACCTTGGCCTGATTTATGCAAAAATGAATAACTGTACCCTCACTTGTATCAACATACTCACCAACAATGATCTATTAATACCACATGCAGCTTATGTGTTTCTTCTTAGTCCTAGATTTTAACAGGGTTCATATTACCTTTTGTTATGGTTTGTTTTTAAATACCACTGATACTTAATTGCCCTCGTAGTACTCCCTAATAAGATAGGATTGCACTTCAGGCAAATTTTACAAGAAAGACTAGTTTCAAAGTAAAAAAAAACAGAACATAAAAATGCTACTTTAAGCTGGCCATAGATGCAATGATTTCATCACACGAATCTCCGTTTCATACGATTTTCGGGCCGTGCGTGGAGTGTCCCGTCATTTTTCGTAAGATGGCAATCGGTCGTTCAGTTGATCGGACAGGTTAGAAAACTTCTATCGGCTTCACATAATATCTCTGGAGTGTCCCGTCATTTTTCGTAAGATGGCAATCGGTCGTTCAGTTGATCGGACAGGTTAGAAAATTTCTATCGGCTGCACATAATATCTCTTCATGTATTGCCGATCTGACAATATCAGTATGAGACTGTCACCAGCTTTTGTCGGACATAATCGTACGATTGCTGTCATGGACAGAACATCATCTGATTTGTTATTTTACTACTTTATTTGATCTGATTGGTTAGTGGCAGGTCAGGAGACGGCACCAAACGATCATTCGTCCGATATGAAGGTATATCTACAAGTCTATGGACAGCTTTAGTCTGCCAGAACATTATATACTGCTGTCAGGATTCGGGAACCACTCATACCACCAGGGGCAGGAATGCGGGTAGGAGTGAGGACGAAGGAGGAACATGGGGCACCGAAAGGAAAGGTGCGTGGGAAACAAGATGCCACTTTTTTAAATGCACAATGCTGTTTAAGCAGTATGGGACTGGTTCAGGCTGGGAAAGAAAAAGAAGGGGGTCAGGTACTGGTACAGGCAGAGAAAAAAAACAGGAAATGGCAGGATAAAGTTCAAGTTCAATTCGGGGCAGGTAGCATTTTGATTTCCTGGCAATGACCTTAAAGGAGAACTAAACCCTAAAACTGAATGTGGCTAAAATGTGAATGAATGAACTTATTGCAACAGCCTAAAGTTTTAGCTTCTCAATAGCAGCAATGATCCAGGACTTCAAACTTGTCACAGGAAATCACCATCTTGGAAAGTGTCTGTGACACTCACATGCTCAGTGGGCTCTGAGCAGCTGTTGAGAAGCTAAGCTTAGGGGTCAAATTATCAAGCAGAAATGTAAGTTTGTCTGTAATATAAGCTGATGCTACAGGGCTGATAATTCAATTCTGATGCTAATTGCACTGGTTTCTGTGCTGCCATGTAGTAATAATCTGTATTAATTATTAATCAGCCTTATATTGTGACAGTTATATTCGTTGTGTACTGTATATTGTGAGTTGGTCCCTAAGCTCAGTAAGTGACAGCAGCATAGAGCATGTGCAGTGAATCAGCAGAAAAGAAGGGGAGCTACTGGGGCATCTTTGGAGGCACAGATCTTTCCTGCTAAAAGGCTGTGGTTGCCTTGCGATGGTATAAAAGCGCAAAACATAATATACAACATTCCTAGCCTACTTAGTTAAGCTTTAGTTCTCCTTTAATGTCACTGGCCACGGCAGAAGTGACTTAAAACAGCCCTCTCAAGTATGGGACAACTTGGGTGTTTAGTCTTCTCAGGTGACTTGGAATTATTATTATTATTATAATGCTGACCGTGGCCATAACCATTTAATGAAAGCTTTAATGTTGTCTACTCTGATTTGATTATGCTTTGGCTATGGCTAGTACCACATGGGGGTATATTTGGTCTGTATATAAGTGCAGGCCAAGGAACAGCCCCATCATTCTCTGTAGCCCACTCTGTTTCTGCTTTCATAGTCACTGTGCCCTAAAAGGAGAACAAAACCCCCATAAAGTTAAAAGCCCCCATCCACCACCCTCCACTGCTCCCACATGCTTCCTCCCTGCATAGTCTTCTACTAGAAAAATTCTTCCGAGCAGCAACACTGACCTATCTATGCAGAGTCGTGCAGCGGAACTCATGGGTGCCATCTTTGGTAGCTTCGGTATCTTCTGATCCTCTTCTTTCTCTTCAGTAATTTACAGAGCTTTGGCAGCACATGTGCAGTTGCCACTAATACAGACTTGCTCGAACTGCGCGTGCGCCAAAAGCTCAAATGTTGGCAGTAACTTCACGAAGACATCTGAAACCACGAAGATGATGCCCCTTAAGCCCTGCTGTGCTACTCTGCATAGATAGGTCATTGTTGCTGCAAAGGACCCTATTTCTAGTAGAAGGCTATGCGAGGAGGAATCAGGGAGGGGCAGTGGAGGGTAGCAGTGAAGGGTGGCAGATAGGGGCTTTCAGTTTTAGGGGGGTTTCGTTCCCCTTTAAATAAGGAAGTATATTGCTACTGCATGTTCAAGAATGACCTCTTAACTGCTTCTGCTGGACAAACACAGCAAATTGGTTCCGGAATGAAAGAACTACTAGGATATATTTGTTTGTATTGTGCCTTACATATATACGTAAATTATCTGCATAGAAGCAATTTACAATCAATTCCCATTTTATGGGATATAAACTTTTTGTAGGCACAGAAAGGACACATTTTTCTGGGGGAAAAAAGGGTTGCCTGGAAACAGTTTCGAATGCAGCGGGAAATAAACACATTCCCCTTGTTTCGATAAAGGATCGAAATGCCACTTTTGGTTTTCATTCTCAGATTTCTATTGGTTTGACCAGTGACACTGCAATTCTTGCTTTGTGCCGAGTTCCTCCTAGCATATGACTAGGTATAAGTATATATATAATATATATTTGTCACTAAAGTATTTCCTGCCCCTCCTTCCACTGAGCTTGTATTGCTGCTTATGGAATAAGCCAAGCTCTGGCTACAGAGGCAAGAGTCAGGTCTGTTTACTGACTGTCTCTAAGCAACAGCTTGATTGCGTAAAACCTTAATTAGCCTGCAGAAGGCAGCGTCTGGGCCCTTTTTTTTTTTCCAGGGCAACAATACAAAGCGGTTGGTATAACATCACTGCTAATATTCCATAATGCATTTACAGTATAATGACGCTGCACTGGGAATATTTAGGGTTATAAAATATGAATGTTATTTTGCCAGGAATGTTGTTTCATTTTCTCATGGTCATGTCTTTGTAACAGGATTACAAATGCTTACACAAATCCTATTGTGCAGATTTTCTCCTGCCTGCCCTCACAAGTGGACTGACAATAGTCATATTTCATTGCCTGCCCTTACTGCACTAAGGAGGTTATTTATCAAGGTCCGAATTTATCTCAATGTCGGCTGCTACAAACTCCGATCTAACCTGCTCGGGTTTTTAACACTTATTTATTATTACATTTTCCTGAAAATTTGCTTTGCGGGAAAAGCTCAGATTTTCACAATTTTTTCATGAAGTTTTCACCCGAAAGCTCCGAAAACATCGTGAAATTGCCCGAAACCCACGACACAAACAAACATCAATGGGACTGTTCCCATTGACTTTTATGCAACCTCGACAGGTTTGAGATGCCGTGTTTTTAAATTCGGTCTTTTTAGCCCTCGGGGTTTAATAAATTCCGAAAAATTCGTGATATTTTTAAAAGTCTGATTTTATAAAAAAAAATCCAACATTTTTCAGATTTTGGGGGATTTCGGAGCTTAGTAAATAACCCCCTAAATGTACCAATATTTTAAAACTATTTTTATTCTTTCTCTGTTGGGGGCAGATTTACTAAAGGGCGAATTGGCGCCAGCGACTGATTCACACTAAACGGTGTGATGCTAATTCACTAATATGCAAAGTTGCAACTTGAGCGTCGACGCTGCGTTTCGCTAGCGTTACTTCTCCTGTGTGAGCATTTCATAGCGAAGATGCATTAGTGTTCATTTATGCCTAGTGAAAATTCGCTAGTGATCGTGCGATTAGGTTAATTTGCATAGGGTGGGTAATTTAAAGTTGTAGGGAGGTCTTTATTATAAATGTTGGTGTAAATGCTTGAAGTTACCACTTTTTATTATGCATGTCCAGGGAACCTTAATAAAGACAAGAGAGTTAATATAATGCCCTACACATGAGCCCACTGTAAAATGAATGTTCCATACGTTATGAAATGTCTGGAGAAAACCACTTACCCAAAAAAATGTTGTCCAGGCGATTCCACTTCAAAAAAGGAAAAGTCGCCAGCGTTTTTTGGAACTTTAATGCATTTTCAGCACACAGGATATGACGTAAGTGATAAAAGATTGAGGAAGATCTAGCTTCTTTTAAGCACCTTGTCTGGTCTGAGGTGGCGAAGTCAACTCTGGCGAAAGAGGTAACGATCAGTACAATCCGCACTTTAGTGAATTTGCGGAGTAATGATCGTTCGCCAGAGTGAAAAGTCACCTGGCGATAGAGTGTGAATGAATGCTAGCAATAGTCCCGTTCACTAGTGAATTGACGCCTGCGCCTGTTAGTGAATTGGCGATGTCCCCACGGGTGGTAACGCTGGCGAAAAGTCACTAGTGTTAGCCCCTTGTTCTGGTCTTTCATATTGGCTCCACCCCTTGTTCTCTCCTACACTTTTCCACTCTGCACGGTGCCACCATGTTGATCACTTCCCAGTGATCCTCTGAAGCTGAACAGGACACTGTGCATGTTCATCGTCTCGGACAGCCACAAGTGACCACAAGAAAGTGGCTGAAGGTGATGACTAAGTGGAAAAGTGCCTCAGGCTCTGGCACTTTTTACAGAAGAAGGGCACCAGCTTGGGGTAAAATGTAATGGGGGGTTGCCTAACAAAAGAGTGCCACCCATTGAATAAATACCTTGTCCTTTAAACTTTTAAAGTAATACTGCAACTAAAATACTACTTTTCAAAATATGAATGTACATTAAAGGGCCTATTTATTAAACCTCTTTGGAAAACTTGAATTTTTCAAGGAAAAAAAAACTTGCATTAATAAGAGATTTATTATACCCCAAAGCTTGTGACATTGTGATATGTGCTGGACAATCTAATAAAGTTGAGGTTTTCATCCGATAATCCAATAAAATCTAGTTTTTGCTGATTTGATAAAGTTGAGTTTTCGGAGTGTCAATTGTACCATAAGAATTGACACTCAATTTTGTCGCAGCATTTTTTTCACAAATAAATTATTGATAAATGAGTTTAATTTGTGGATGCAGCTGTCACTCTAACCATTACAGATGAGCAGGTCATTCATTTTTTAATCAAGCTCAACCCTAAACGCTACTTCACAATGACACCAATTCAGGCAAAAGGCCACATCTACTGTCTGCAAAGGGGTTTACTGTCTTGACCCAAACCCATTCTGACTCTTGGCTAGGATACAACATAAAACTATAGCCATTTGCAGGGTTGAACTAGGCCACCCAGGCCCACTGGGACTGCAACCGAAGGACCTTCTTCCAGGCCCCCAGTCTCCAACACAGGCCCATCCTGCACACATGCACACGCCATTTGCCTCCTCCTTTGCCGCTATCAGATCTGGAACAGGGAAGGTGGCCCAGTCCAACACTGACCATTTTCCATCAATTAAGCAGGACTGCAAGAAATCAATGAAAAATTCAATACTAGCCAGAGAAAGGGCTGTGGCAAAGGTACAAACATTTATTGTGCAAAAAGTGCTACACAATATAGTACTAGTGATTCTATGAAGCACACCAAGAAGCATTATCTTCCCACATGGACACTATAATATTAGCAGACCCGTAGCTGGGACTCATTGCAGGCTTTTATTACCAAGATCAGTCTATTTGTAAAGAACTTCTTACACCTCATCCACTGCTTCCATTCATAGCCCATAAATTCTCAATCCAATTAATTTCATCCAGGATGTGGCCTCCTTGCAACAGGATCTTGACAAACTGGCAATCTGGGCAGCTAAGTGGCAAATGAGATATAATGTTGATAAATGTAAAGTCATGCACCTTGGATGTAAAAATATCCAAGCCACGTACTGTATACCCTTAATGGGACTACACTAGGCAAATCCATTATGGAAAAGGACCTTGGAGTCCTTGTAGATAATAAACTTGGCTGTAGCAAGCAATGCCAGTCAGCAGCATCAAAGGCAAACAAGTAATTAAGCTGTAGTTAAAGGGGCATATATTTAGGGGAGGAGGGGGTCATTCTTCCACTGTAGAGAGCACTGGTAAGGCTCCATCTAGAATATGCCATACAGTTTTGGTCTCCTGTGCTCAAACAGGACATTATTGAATTAATTAGGGTACAGAGAAGGGCAACTAAGCTGGTAAAAGGTATGGAAAATCTTAGCTATGAGGAAAGACTGGCCAAGTTGGGGTTGTTCATGCTGGAGAAGAGGCGCTCAAGGGGTGATATGATAACTATGTATAAATACAGTATATAAGGGGATCATATAATAATCTCTCTAATTCTTTATTTACCAGTAGGTCTTTCCAGCTGACACAAGGTCACCCAATCCGATTAGAAGAAAAGAGGTTCCGCCTAAATATTCGGAAGGGGTTTTTTACAGTGAGAGCTGTGAAGATTTGGAATTCTCTCCCTGAATCAGTTGTACAGGCTGATACATTAGATAGCTTTAAGAAGGGGTTGGATGGCTTTTTAGCAACTGAGGGAATACAGGGTTATGGAATATAGCTCATAGTACAAGTTGATCCAGGGACTAGTCCGGTTGCCATTTTGGAGTCAGGAAGGAATTTTTTCACCCTATTTTTTTGAAGTAGTTTTCCCCTAGGTATCGATCCCACCTCCTTTGCAATTTTATTTAGACCAATATATTTGTATCTTTGAACCTTGTGGTAAGGGAACTTACTGCTTCCCAGTACCTGCTGCTGTCATCAGAGTCAGTTCTACTTGCTCTTAGGTACTGTCCTTTCAGTATTGCTGCAATACATTTTGGGTTATGAAAACTAGAGGAGCGTAATAAACTGTGGACAAACAACATAGTGAAAGAGGGCACAACCACCACCCCCATTGAGGTGCTTTGGCACTGCCAGTAGTAGTTACTTTCAAATCTAAAATAATTTCTTTTGAAGATCATGTCAGTCAAAAAATAGACCAGATTATGTGTAAGATCTGTCTCAATGCATCTGATGCCTTCAATTTGAAGTTTAGAAGTGTACAGGCTAACCACAGCTATACTGCACAGACTAGCTACGCTCAAAAGATGTTGTGTTAATAAACACTAAAAGGTTGCAGCAGAGACCTGCGTTTGACCACTATTCTACATTCCATTGGGTTGAGAACTCTTTCCAACACTATTGCAGGGTAAGATCTCAGACTGAATAAATCATAATTCACTTCTCCTGTATAGCATTTTCTGCTCTGATTAATAAAACTTTGGGGGATTGGAATAATGGTAATTATGTTTTCCCATGAGACCTTTCTGATATTGCTAATCTGGGAAGCAATTCTTTGAACTATGTATCTGACACATATATTGTGGAAAATAGAAATGCATTTTCCACGCAGTATCAGAAGCAAATTTTCATCGTATTTTTTTACTGAAACCCACCATTTGTCCTGCTTTATTCTGCATGGTATGATCCATAGTTAATAAGATGTGAGGATCAATAATTTACAAGACTACAATTATACTTTGACTTATGGAGCGTAAGGAACAAAGGTGATTTGTCACTGCTGGAAGAGTGCTGGGACCAATATTCTTTTGTTCTTAGAGCAAATGACATGGAAACATATCTATGCACAGCCTTCTACTGCCAGCTGTGAATCAATCACAGATGTTCTATTCTGAAGACATCCTGGCTGGAAATTGACACGATGAAGCAAATATCACTGTATCAAAAGCTGTTAAAATTCTTTTAATTGCAATTGCTTTATATACATATGATAAAATGAATTTGGTATGTATAACTAGGCAACTCCCTTGAGAAATGACTGGGGGTCCCATGAGTTGCTTCAGTTTATTTTGTCCCTCAGATATACAAACATTACCCCCCAAAATAAGTTAATTTAGCATTAGACTTCATAATCATCATTTATTTATATAGCACTAGCAAGTTACGCAGCACTATATTTATAACAAACAGGGATCATACAATAATTTTTTTAAAAAAGGGTTCCAGAGTAAAAAATAGGATTAGAGGGCTAGTAATGTGCGGATCAAGAAAAACTTGACCCGCACCCGAACCCACCTGACCCGCACCCGGCTTCTCCCCTCCATTTATAGACCTTTGCCAACCCACCGATGATGTCACAAAAGGGGTGGGGCAGGGCAGGCATGAGTCTATAAAACAGGAAGCCAGAAGCTGGCCTACAGAGGGCCCTACTCTCAAGAGTTTACAATCTAAAGGGTTAGGATACATTTGAAACAAAAGGAATATGAAACAGTTGGTAAATTGTGATAAGCTGGTGTCTAACAATTTAAGTTACACTGAATATGCTTCCCTAAACAGGTGGGACTTTAGGGAGATTTGAAAGTTTTGTAATTAAAAGGGGAATCTGATGCAGAGAGTTTAAGAGACAGACAGAAGCTGGAGAAGTCTTGCGGTCAGGACTGAGATTAAGTGATACAAGGAGAAGAAAGGCGAAGATGAGTAGAGTGAATTTTGAGTTCAGTGATTATTTTTTTCAGCCTACGGGTAGTTCACCTTTAAGTTAAATTTTAGTATGTTATAGGGCGACCAATTACAAGTAACTTTTTCATTGGTCTTCCGTATTTATTTTTTATAGTTTTTAAAAAGTTTGCCCTCTTCTGATTCTTTTCAGCTTTCAAATGGGGGTCACTGACCCCGTCTAAAAAACAAATGTTCTGTACAGCAACAAATGTATTGTTATTGCTATCTTTGCTAACTTTTTATTACTCATCTTCTATTCAGACCCTCTGCTATTCATATTCCAGTCTGTTATTCAAATCAATGGATGGTTGCTAGGGTAATTTGCACCCCAGAAACCAGATTTCTGAAATTGCAAACTGGAGGGCTGCCAAATAAAAAGCTAAATAACTCAAAAACCACAAATAAAAAAACTGTAAACTGCATATTGTCTCAGAATATCAGTTTCTACATCATACTAAAAGTTAATGTAAAGGCAAACAACTCCTTTAAAGCAAATATCTGATTAATTGCTATGGGTTACTGCCCAGGTGCAAATTGCCCAGTGCTTCTAAATGACCAAGTGATTACATGAATTATGTTAAAACAGAAAAATCAGAATTTAGGAAATTGGCTATAAAACTTATTTTGTACACGTTAAAGTTTAATTTGACCGACCACTGCTTTATACTCCACCTGCTTCTGCTGATTATCATAAAAATGGAAATCATGTTGTTGTGAACTTGAAAGTGAAATCATCGGGGGCCAGTGAAAGGTGGCAAGTAAGGCAGAGACCCACCAGCATCCATAATCCTTACTAGATAGCTGTACTTTTGGAGCTACCCAATCCACTGCAGGACTTTAAAGTGGGGGTATAATTTCCAGTTTAGTGGATGAACATCACTGGTGGTTGAAAAATAAAAGACTTCACATAAATGTAGCATTTAGAAAATATGCATGTGTCCTTCTTGATTTGTACTTGTCCTTGTGGATTTTTTTCGAACTGAAAAAAACAAAAATCCACATGAATATCCTATTATTTTGGTGTCGCTGTCATTTGAAAATTCAGATCCAAATGGTGACGGTGCGACCAGGTAATTCAACTATTTGCTTTAATTAAACGGCACGTCATCCCCAAAAACATAATTCTAAGCAACTTTCCGATTTACATTTAGGGGCAAATTTACTAAGGGTCGAAGTGAATTCGAGGGAATTTTCGAAATAAAAAAAAAATCGAAGTAATTTTTTGGATACTTCGACCATCGAATATGATACTACGACTTCAAATTTACTTTGATTCAAAGTAAAAATCATTTGACTATTTGATAATCAAAGTACTGTCTCTTTAAAAAAAACTTCAATACTTTGCGAAATTAAACCTGCTGAAGTGCTATGTTAGCCTATGGGGACCTTCTACAGCAGTTTTCTAAGTTTTTGAAGTCGAAGTAAAAATCGTTTGATTGTACGACAAAATCATTAGATTCGTTCGATTCGAAGGATTTAATCGTTCGATTTTACTTCGACCGCAGAATAGCCAAATTCGATGAAAAAAAAGTATTTTATGAAAAGAATTTTAATTCGAAGGTCGAATTTCGAAGTATTTTTAACTTCATAATTCGACCCTTGATAAATCTGCCCCTTACTGTATTAAAAAATTATTTGTAAGAACAATTGCTATTGAAAGCAGCATTTTCTTATTTCCTGGTTGTTAATTTTTAAACAATGTTGCATAAGTTTTAGTTCCCCAGCAAAGACAGGTCTGTTAGGGTAGGACTACATGGATGTTTTTTGGTGCGATCCGACGCACTGCGACAAAACGAATGCGACAAATTGCATGTGACGGAAATAAGGTAAGAGATAGAAATGTCGGATGAAGTTGCAACGTTGATCCGACGCAGCATGACTGTCGGATGCAGACGCAGCATGCATCGTCTGCATCCAACAGTCGTGTTGCGTCAGTTCAACGCTGCGACTTCATCCGGCATTTCTAACTCTTACCCTTTTCCGTCCGTGTAGTCCTGCCCTTAATCCGCTGCCTTGTCTTACATTGTATCAACAGTCTGAGCCACCAGGAGAGAGAATAGAAAGGGACAGACAAACACTGCTTTCAATAGCAATACATATACAAATAACATAAAAACCATAGAAACACTGTAATAAATGTATATCACAAAGTTAGAATTGTATTTTCTTTTATTAGGCAACAGCTTATATTTTGGGCTGATATTCCATTTAAATTAAATTGCAGCAAGATATAAATCTGGTGGTCATATTTAGCCAGGGGGGCAAGAGCTGCATGCCCATTTTTATTTACAAACCAGTTTGCTTTAATAGTATAGATATAACTCTGTTGCATTAAAATTATATTTGACAGTCAATCATATAAAAACAGAGGTAAATTAAATTCTTCTATCAGACAAACACAGTAAGAGGCCAAAAGCAGCAGTGCATTACATCTGTATCTGAGAAAGGCACTAAATCATCTGCCTAATATAGCACAATGGAACTGGATCACCCCCTGATATGCAGTTCAGTCACATAAAGCAGAGGTGGAGCCATTTGATGGCTGCACAGGAACTGAAACAGCTTAATATTTCAAAGATATTAAACCCTGATCATCTTCAACAGAAATAAAGAGGAAATGGTACCCATTCAGTACATCTATCCTTGCATAAACCTAATGAGATGTTTGTGTGCTGATTGATCCCTGGGGACTGAGTGGGTGAAACTGTGCCCAGACTTGAGATTATGTATCACAGACACAACAACAGAGCTGAAATTATAACACAAATAAATTATGTAGGGGAAATGATTTGGTCCCATGTGGCTATGATATTTTTAGCAAATGCCAAAAGCATCCAACAACAAGACCTGCCCAAGTCATATATCAGCTACAGTATTTCTCAGCAACATCAACTGGGCTATTGGGGTAGGCATTATGTACTTATTTTAATGTTAAATGCTATTAATAAAATAATATTACTTGCACTAAAACTTGTAAATTAGATATATATAAATAATAAATCAAAGTATGCAGGGGTGCAAAGCAGAGAGTAGAATACAATAAGTAGTTTGCTTACCCATAGTGCAGTGTGAGCCGTGTGCTGTGTGACACCAGTACAAGGTGTAGAGAGTGGTGCAAGGAAGGCACTGTATTTTATTTCTATGCGGAAAAGGCAGGAAGTATAGTGCATTGGATGCACCTTACACTTGTAGGCATGCCTACTTGCACATCATGAATCAATCATGGCCGTCTGCAGAAATTTTTCCAGAGGGGCCAAGTAAGCTAATATCACATAAGGTAGCATCCCACTGAAGATTAACCTATTTATGACAATGCAGTAGCTATCCTAATTATACATTATATGGTAATAATATAATACACTCTTAGCTAAATAAATTTTCATTTATGAAAACAGTTACATCTGTTATTTTTATTTAATGCTACTCTGCTCTACTCAGCAAAGGTGTCAGACTCGGTTTTAATTAAAACCTTCTTTTCACATAATTTAGTTACTAGGACCCTAAGCCCTCCCACTAACATGGTAACAGCCAATGAACATACACTACCTGCTGCCTGCATGTGCTTAACTCAGCCAATCCCCTGCAAATGATACAGGTAAGCTGCTGCCTACCAATTAACTTTTTTAATGGCAGTGCAGTCTTCCCTTCAAATCCTCCCTAGTCCCTTTCGATGATTAAGGCTTGTATCGAGTGCAAAGTATAAAAAATGATTGCGTCAAGTTTACAAACTTCTTGGAACTAGCTGAAGAAGTCAAGGTGGGGCAACTGCCCCCTTTGCCCTCTTCTTCAGGCACCCATGGACACAACAGTATGGGCGAACACAAGATGTTGCTGCCAGGGTACAATTCACTGTTAGGTGCAACTCTTTGAGGTTCAAATTAGGGGCAAAGAGTTGCAGATGCTAGTGCTATGAACTACAGAAATCTCCCCTTCCTATATTAGCCCAATTGTCTGTAAAACTGTTAATTAAAAATCTATGCAATTTTAGAAATAACGTTCTGATATATCAAATAATAAATCAAGATTTTTAAACTCATTTATTTTCTAACTTTTTACATCCATATGCTTATTAGTATCAACAAACCACACACTAAAAGAGACAATGTTTAGTGCCAAAAATATACTTAAATATTTGCCAATATGGGGCAGACAGGTCTGTTACAGTTGGTAAACTGCTGTTACTGCCATTTACTTCCTTTAATCTGAATCCACATAGTTCATATATTTAATATAGCTCAATATATCTTTATTTACTTGCATATGAATTAAACATCTATTTTTGATGCCCTACACTACCAGATGGTGACCTACATCACCTTTGCTGTATGGAGCATGTAAGGACATGGTCTCCTTGTAGGAGCCGTGCAACCACATGATTTTGGGTAAGGTGTGCCATCTGCAACTGTGTTTAACATTTGGTAACGTTAACAGAACAGTAACAAAAAAAGTGCTTTAATGTAATTAAAATATAATATATTGTAGGCCTGCACTGCCTACCTACTTGTGTGTTTGCTTCAGAAATGCTCCTAAAGTTTATATAAATAAACTGCTGTGTAGCCATGGGGGCAGCCATTTAAAGCTGAAAAAAGAAAAGCAGATAACAATCAAACTAAAATGCAAGACTTCCTAAATGTACCCACAAGTAGTAAGCAGTCCTCTTTTTCATATATAGCTAGAAATGTGTAAAACAACACTCTGCAGCTATCTACACAAAATTGAATTTATTGGTTCAAAACCCCTATATATGTAATTTCATTATTACAAAGCAACATCCACGGAATGGAGTCTTAAAAAACATACATACATTGATTTAATTGTAAAATACTTGTAAGCACACTGAGTAGTATGTATAAAGATATTGGAATTGTTCTCTTTATATTGCATATTTTGCTGATGTGTGATCTTTCATTCCATTTTAAAGCAACTGGCTTTTAAGCATACACATTAACCTTAAAAAGTCTGCTCACCGGATACTAGCAGATGCATTATTTTTGTGCAACCCGAGTGTTAAAGTTGCTTAATATGTTCAGTCTCCCTCCTACTGCTTCAAACTAATTATGTTAGTTATATTAAAGAAGAACCTTTCTGAATAATCCTCTCTGTCAGTGTTATTGCATTTTATCAATATGCTGCTCTGAAAAAATAAAAATAGAACTATTCTCATCCTGAGTTTCCGAAATAATGTATGGAAACATAGGCAGCAGAATGTATTTTATATTAGGGGTTCTTATTAAAGGAAGGGGCATTGAAGGCTACACTATACTCACTTTTGAATGCCCATCTTTTAAATCCACACCCACCTTAATGACATAAAGCCTCACACTTAGGGGCAAATTTACTATGTGGTTTAAAAAACAGCAGAATCATCAGTGTAAAAATGGTGTAAATTTTTTGCTTGCTTTTTTTAGCAACTTCTGCTGGTCTGAAGCAGTGTAAAATAATGGTGGAAAATCTGGCATTCACATGGCATAAAATAAAACACAGCTTGATCAATTTGCCTTTTATTTTACACAGCTTTTTTTTCAGCGAATTTCATTTTAAACATAATAAATAGGCCCCTAAACTGCCCCTGAGTGTCTTTGTACTCTCACTTCTACCTGTAATAGGAAGCTGATATCTGCATCTCTTACTCCTTCTCACGTGACTACACTCTCACTTCTCTTCTATTTATATCTCCCTAATAGCATTTCCCCATGGGTGATACAGTATGGGCGCTGCTGTTTAGAAACTGCACATTAACATTATAAAAAGATTGTAGCCAAGTGGATTTTTTGTGTCTCTCTCCCTCTAACCCCTGCTGATAAAAGGAATATATTGTCCCTTTGTGTTTCATGTATGGTTATTCAGTTCATATATACTTTGCACTTCACAGTTTATAGTAAAATGTGGGTTCTACCAATTGAAAGAAGGGATCAAATGGCCAATGAGCAAGGGGTAAATATGATTTTAGATAAACCTAAAGTAATAAAAGTAAATCAATGCTGGATTAATAAATAGCAATGGAAATGTTAAATCTGCAGTGAACATTTCCTAACAATGAAATAAAAAGATTTAGGCTTTAATAATGCTTTCATTCTCAAAATCCACATTGTGCACATCTGTTCTCATTTTCTGATGTGCTGCACCTCAACCAAAAGGGTGTCTGGGTTACATTAAAAAAGCCACCAGGGATTTTCTACTAAACCACAGGAGTCAAATAGCTGTTTCAAATTCTCCTTCATCCCTAGAAAACACCAGAGAACACAGAGACTAATACTTTTCTCAGAAAATCCTGCATTTCAGATGCATTTTCAACCCCTGTGATTTAAAGAGTGAGAAGAGAATCTTAACAGTATGGTGGATTCCTTTATTAAATGTGGAACACTCCACTTCCCCAACCATTTTCTCTTTACAAAGGAAAGATTGATCCACTATGTCACAGAGACTGATGGATAGATCACTGAGATCGTTTTCTGTATTGAAATGTGTTTTTGCTTTTCAAAGGTAAGATTGATACATTTCATATGGATTGATTGATTGATTGATGGGTAGATTGCAAATAGATAGATAGAACCATACATACGTAGATAGCTAATGGATGATAGATAGATAAATTGACAGGGAGATATATATGTGATAGAAACGGTAGATAGGTAGATGTATAAGGATGATAGATAGACGATACATAGATAGATAGATAGGTAGATAGATAGATAGATAGATAGATAGATAGATAGATAGATAGATAGATAGAATATAGATAGATGATAGATCCTCCACCTGAGACAGATAATCACCATCTGAGATAGATAGCTGGATGATTGATAGATGGGCAGATATAAATATGTATATCATTCCTGTCAAGTATCACACATTTAACACTGCTGTCACTATTTTTGACATGACCTCTAACTCTCCTGCTGGAAGGGCAGAAGATCACACAGTTTCCAGGTTCCTGCTAGACAGTAGCCTAAATTCACTAGCAGGTTCCTAGAAACTGCAGAACTAGTTGGGTCGCTTACACTGGGCAAATGTACACTTGTGCAATAACTCATAGCAACCAGTCAGTAATTCGATTTTAACTGTCTACTGCAGTTAGGATAATGAAAGTAAATCTCTGCAGTGGGGCAATTTTTGAGCCCCAGCACTGTTGCTGCTTTTCACTCATCTCCACCTTAGAGAGCGGAGAAGAAACTTTATGCAAATGCTTGGCTAAAGGACCTGGGTGTGAACAGCACTTAGGAACAACAAGTCCAGGACAGAGTTGGCATGGCTCTTACATGTTGCACAAACTTTAATAATCAGTGCGAAACAAGGGAGACAAGATATGTTAGTCAAGCCCAGGATAACAACATAGCTGGTTAGTATACATTGCTTACATTAAATATATAGGGATAGGAGACTAGATTCTAGCAATAGGGGAAAGAGGCAACAACTTTTAAATATAAATCCGTGCACACAGATTTGAAGGAAAAAATAAGGTTGCTAGCTGCTAATCCAAGTTTTATTTTACGCGTGAAAAATTCTGAGAATATTCTTTACCTGGTTACAAAACAGACAAAACAAATAATGACAATTGTATTTAAGAAACATAACATGAACAATGTCATTCAAGGCAGAACAAGCTTCTGTGGTAATACATTATTTGGCAAACAAGGAATTTCGAAAGCTGTAAAGGTGGCCATATACGCAAAGATCCGCTCGTTTGGCAACATCGCCAAACGAGCGGATCTTTCCCCGGTATGCCATTAACAAGCATGGCTATATCGGGGGTAATCTGATTGTTCAGCCGTATGGCCGAACGATCCGATTACGATGTGCCATGGGCTCTGGCGGGATCGGTCGGGTCAAAATCAAAACTGACTGATCGACCAAACGACCAATCTCTGCCGGACGAAAGAATGTCGGCACACGCCACACACAAAAATCGTACGAATCCTCGATTCATACGATAGGATCTGTTTGTCTATGGCCAGCTTTATATCCAATTGATCTGCAGAGGATAATATAAATGCTAAGAATTTAATAAAAGTCAACCTCTTAAAAAAAAAAGATTTATTTATATTTATATTTATACGTGTGTGAGTGTGTAACTATAATAGCAGGCATGGGTAAATGAAAAAATGCTAGAGGCATCAAGTGCAAAGCATAATTATTCTATTACTCAAATGAAGTTAATGGTGTTGAACACAGGGTTTGTAGTTGGGGTAGGGCTGTTGAATCAGTTTATTAATGAGTAAGCATAAAATAGCCTCAATATAAAAAGCACAATTAGAAATTACGGTATAATGCCTCCCAATCCATTTACAAGAAAACAGAGATTAAAGTAAAAACAAGGAAATTTCAATTTTACTAGAAAAGGCAAAGAAAGCCTTTAAACTTATGAAACATGATCAGAGAGCAAGGTTAAAATTGACTATGAAATAACATTCAATAGTCTGGTTGCAGGAGGGAAAGGAATAGGGGGAAAAGAAAGGGGTAAATATTTAGTGTTCCCTTGGGGGAGATAGTAAGATACACTTACCAATGGTAACAGGGAGTCCGGTCCAGGTGCTCAAGCCCCACACCTTCAGCTCGGGGACAAAAAGTAGTTGAAGAAGCAGATATTGTTGTATGTCTGAAACCCTGTATGTGTCAGTTCTGACACATACAGGGTTTGGACCCTTGCCCCTAATTCAGGCTAGGTATAGGGGAACTGCTCCGATTCCAAGAATACGATGTCCCTTTCATTAACATGATTTGGTCATGCCACAGAATTCAGGTCTTCTGGGGGAAAATTATACATGAGCTTCACACCACCTTCAGCTTCGCCCCAAGTGGTTTCCGCAGAAGTGTCGTTAATGGGAATAACTGATGATATCATACCCCAAAACAATCAGCGAACTCTCTTATTCTACTCTTATTTTGTGCTAGGAATCTAGTCACAAAGTGGCTAAGTACCGCAATTCCAATTCTCAATTAATGAAGAGAATTAATGCCAAAAGCATTACCCTTGATCAAACTCACATCTCTCTCTAGGGGTTACCCCCAAAAATAACACAATGTTTGGCAAGCATGGCAGGACACTTCTGTTAAAAGTTAGCTAACGTTAAACAGCCTTTCAAAAATGTGTCTAAGCTTACCCATAACAAATTGTACTCCATGAAAGCATAATATTTATATTTATATTTGTCAATTGCCTTTTGGCCTATGTACATTCCAAACTAAGAGCACAACAAATTTATGCCATCAAGTACCAAAATGTTTGTATTTGTATTAACTGTTGTTTTTTTAAGAACTTAAAAATATCTGTACACCGTGGTAGGAAATATCCATCTCCTTCTTTAAAATGAATAAGCCTCATTTTCAGTTCAGTGCAGAATATATGGACCTAGGGTGCAGAGAAGGGCAATTTATTTAATAAGGAATAGGCTATTTTAGGATTTTAGTTCTAAAGACAGATTGTGCCAATTTTGTATCACTGTGGTTAAAAAAATTGATGCTGGGGGGGGAAAATAGTCATATTACATGATTATATAAATGACCATATAAAAGCCTATTCACAAAGAGGTCTTCATAGAGCTCATAAGGCCATTTCTTGTTATTGGAAGAAATTGTAATTCATGAGCCTTAGCAATTATTCACAGACACTTTCAGTCCCTAAGAGGCATAGTCTATCCAAATTAAAAATAATAAACCATTACAAATCCAGGCACTACAGTAAAACTTTAGGACAACAAAGGTAAACTTGAATATTTAACTGTAAGACAGTGAAGTCACACTGGCATCATTTAACTATGCAGTTAAGATATATCTACATGGGAAAATCCACAGTACTTAAAGGGATTCTGTCATGATTTTTATGATGTAGTTTTTATTTCTAAATTACACTGTTTACACTGCAAATAATTCACTCTACAATATAAAATATTATTCATGCACCAGCAAGTGTATTTCTTTTTGGTTGTAATATTGGTGTGTAGGCAGCCATCTCAGGTCATTTTGCCTGGTCATGTGCTTTCAGAAAGAGCCAGCACTTTAGGATGGAACTGCTTTCTGGCAGGCTGTTGTTTCTCCTACTCAATGTAACTGAATGTGTCTCAGTGGGACCTGGATTTTACTATTGAGTGCAGTTCTTAGATCTACCAGGCAGCAGATATCTTGTGTTAGGGAGCTGTTATGTGGTTAACTTTCTATTGTTCTGTTGTTAGGCCGCTGGGGGGAGGAAAGGAAGGGGGTGATATCACTCCAACTTGCAGTGCAGCAGTAAAGAGTGACTGAAGTTTATCAGAGCACAAGTCACATGACTGGGGCAGCTGGGAAACTGACAATGTCAATGTCTAGCCCCATGTCAGATTTCAAAATTAAATATTGCTCTAGCATTTGTCTAACTTGTAGTTGTTACTTTTTAAACAATATTGTTCCACAGCAAACACAAGTCTGTTAATCAGCTGGCTTCTCTTACTTTGACCAAAATTCACTATAGGACGAAGCGCCTAACACTAGCGTGATTTGCCAGTGTAGCGCAATTTCGTTAATTCGCTGATTCACTAACGGATGCTGGCGTAAATTCGCTAGTGTTACTAACACACCCTTACGCCTGGCGAATTTGCACAACGGACGTAACTATGCAAATTCACTGACGTGCGCATTTTTCTGAACGCTACCTTTTACGCCAGACTTCCTTCGCCACGTCAGACCAGGCGAAGTGCAATAGAGTAGATAGGGATTGCTTTCAAAAAAGTTAAGAAAAATTTCTAAGTCCCAAAAAACGCTGGCGTTTTTTCTTTTTTTATGGGTGATAGGCTGAAAAAGTTCGAAATTTTTTTTGGGGCTACCCTCCTTCCCCCCTACATTTCCTAACTCATGGCACCTTAACTATACAGTGGGCACATGTGTAGGGCAAAATAAAAATTTTATTTGCTGTTTTGAAGGTTTCCCAGGCTTGTGTAGTGATGCTTCATATACCTCCATTGTAACTTCAATTTGGCGGCGTATGCAAATTAAGCATCGCTAGCGTAACTTCGCTTTGCTTGGCGAATTAACGCTAGCGCAACTTTGCAACCTTACGCTTCCCCTGAGCGCAACTTCGGATTTTAGTGAATTTGCGTAGTGCTGGCGAAAATATGCCTGGCGAAGTGTGGTGAAGCGGACGCTGGCGAATTTGCGCAGGTTAGTGAATTTGGGCCATTGTATCAATAGTCTGAGCCATCAGGGCAGAGAATAGAAAGGGACAGACACTGCTTTCAATTACAATATATCTGCAAATAACTTAAAGCGATACTGACATGTTCCTATACAAATCATAAGAACGTGTCAGTATCAAGTAAATGCTGCACTCGTAATCGTTCCCTGAAACCCCCCCCATGAACCTGTGTGCTACCAACCTGCTGTGTAATGTATGTATATATATTTTTATTTGTATAGCACTCCTTGAGGGCAAAGCACTGTACAGTAAAACAATAAATTAGAAGTAACAAACAAGGGGTCATTGGAATAAAAAGTAACAATAAGTGCACTATTACAAATACAATTCACATAAATATAAAATATAATTACAATACAGATTAAGCGCTCAGTGTCAAGGAGACAAAAGGATGGAGGACTCTACCCCATAGGGCTTACAGTCTAAATGGGAGGGTAACATACAGACACAGTTCGGAGGGGTATTAAAGTGCTGTAGGTTACAGTTTGTTACACTGTCAGTTCCCAGTTCAGGTGTTATCCAGGTGCTCCTAGAGGTAGTCATGAGTTTTGTTTTAATTCTGAGCTTTCTGGAATAACAAATAATGGATCCCATACCATATATATACTGTATATATAATATATAAAATCTTTCAAACGTTAAAATATATTTATTTCAAATTATACATATGTACGCTCTATATATATATATATATATATATATATATATATATATATATGTATATATATATATATGTATATATACTGTGTGTGTATGTGTGTGAGTAAAGGAACGTAATACTAGTTAAACAGAAGCTGTATTTTGAAGACTATATGGAAGCATACTTAAAAAAGCATGTAAATGAACAGAGAGAAAGAGAGACAGACAAATATAGTCTTCACAGCATAGGAGGAGATACAGCAAATGGCTCAAGGTGATTAAATGATATAAAATAAAAATTGCCTGTGACGCTTCAGGCAACAGATGGGCTTCCAAAGCATCAGTCTTGAGAGCTGTTAATTTAGCCATTTAGTGTTTGTCTGTCAAAAAATACCCTGTCCTGAGGGACCTACAGTAACTATACACATCTGAGGTGCTGCGATGTGTCAGTGCCACCAGTGACTCACGTGGAACACAGGACTTAATTAACTAAACAGCTGAACAGCACTCTTTAAATCATTTGGTTATTTCCAGTAGACTTTGCCATAATAGTTAGATAGAAATGAACGCTAGAGTCTCTTCTGTGAAAGCTCATGTTACATTAAGGGGCCGATTCACTATGAGTCGAATATCGAGGCTAATTAACCCTCGATATTCTACTAGGAATTAAAATCCTTCGACTTCGAAGGATTTAGCGCAGATAGTTCGATCGAAGGATAATTCCTTCGATCGAACGATAAAATCCTTGGAATCAAACGATTCCAAGGATTTTAATCCAACGATCGAAGGAATATCCTTTGATCAAAAAAAGTTAGCCAAGCCTATGGCGACCTTCCCCATAGGCTAACATTGACTTCGGTAGCTTTTAGATGGCGAACTAGGGAGTCTAAGTTTTTTTTAAAGAGACAGTACTTCGACTATCGAATGGTCGAATAGTCGAACGATTTTTACTTCGAATAGTTTGATTCTAAGTCGTAGCCGAAGGTCGAAGTAGCCCAAAAAAAACTTCGAAATTTGAAGTTTTTTACCTTAGAATCCCTCACTCGAAGTTAGTGAATCGGCCCCTAAGTCTGGGTGAATTGAAGTGGCACCATACTTGGGAGCAAATGCTGATTTTTGAAAGTCTAACTCACCAACAGCACACACCCTAGGGTAGAACCCAGGAGAAGGTCAAGTGCAGGCCTTAATCCAGGAAATCATCTGGTGGAGGTCTAGGAGTAAATATATGACGGTATGAGATCCATTATCTGGAAACCCATTATCCAGAATGCTCTGAATTACAGGAAGGCAGTCTCCCATAGACTCCTTTTTATCCAAATTTTTAAGAATTATTTCATTTTCTCAATGCAGTAGTGAAATATGGGGTTTACTAAGCAGATAATGTTGCAAGACTTCATAGAGGAGTGTTTAGATAAGGCAGGCACAAAGAGAAATTCAGCGAGGCCAATTCACCACAAAATCAGAAAATAAATCAACATAATCATAGATGTACTAAATGAAGCTGGCCAATTTATGACCAGGAGGGCATACCTGTTTCAAAGATGTACTAGAATTTGTATTTTATAATTCCTAGAATTATATATATTATACACAGTTTTTATTTTACGCCTTTAGTGCCAGGTTCTACCTGGAGTATTGTCACATCCAACCAACACAATGTGGCTCATCACAATCATGAAGGTTCCCATTTCTCTGGTACTGCAGCATCTTTGATAAATGATCCCAGCGTCTCTCCTAACAGTGGGAGAAAGACTAAGCGTATTTAGCATTTATTATAGACAATGCAATAATTTGTCTTCGTTTATTAACAATCCATTCCCTGTGGAATATTCAAGTAATTAGCTTTATTGCTAATGTCTGTCATATTTCCCCTTATCAAAGGAAATGCAGGTACCAGACATACCATGCAACTTGTATTGCCAAAATGATCCATTTCTAACAAACAGGTCAGTAACCAAGTCACAATCCCTCCTTGTTTTTTCCCTTTCCAGCATTTGAGCATTTCTGCTTCATTCACCCAGAAAAGAAACCATTAATTATTAATGAAGGCTACAAAATGTCACATACACACTAAAAAATTGGCGAAAGTGCTTCAAGTGACAGATCTAATATGCACCAGTGTCCCAACCCTGCCATTTAGGATAAAACACATGCTGGGTGTAATTATTATCTGCACAGGAAAAGCTGCCTGCCATAGCCCACTGTGAATAATTCTGAATTTTGATACCAAAGCCCACCATTGTGGGGAAGACAAATGGGATCTTTTTGCAGTGCAGCTCATAACAGCAGAGGCTGGTGCTGCGCAGAGAGAATGCTTAAATAAAATATTTTAGACATATTTCTTGATTTTTGTATACAAATCTGGATTCCATATTGCAATGCATAAAGCATGTACTGTAAGCATGAATGGCAGACTAGACAGAGCAGCACAGATTCAACTCCGCAATAAAACCCGGCACAAACTTGTACCAAAATGAAACTCTGAGACATTATGAATTATATTCTGACAGGTACACCTGTTAAAATCTGATGGCAAAACCTGACATTGCATATGGGTGTAATGATAGGGCACACTTACTTATCAAGGTGCAATGAGCAAAGTACAGTTTTGAGCACAATCTCTGTGATTGCAAGATGCAAACTTGAGATTCTCTTGACCCAACTGAGCTGCACCTACCGCAATTGCTAAAATGGATACAACTGCATGTGCGCTTAATCACAAAACAGAAGTTGTGCTAATATTTGGTGTCAAATATTTTATAAGTCTGCCTGCTGTCATTTCGTAAATGAGCCCCATTATTTCTTTAATACTATCCTGTATTTTTATAGGGCTGACATGTTTCTAGAAATTATTCATCATTCGTATCAGTCTCTCAACCAGTAGAACTTACAGTCTAATATCTGTACCATGCATACAATTGTAAAAACTTTGTTTTCAGCTCATTTTACTATATTAATTAGATCCACTTTCCATTGACTTCAATGCCATCTCAGTACATGTGCGCATGATTTAAGTTGTCTTTTTGTGTTTTGTTTTTTTTAAATTGTGAAAAATCAACAATTAAAATGGCAATGTGGTCATGATTCAAATATATCTAAAATATATGTTTTTTTTTAAATATATTTTTTATTCATTTACATTCTATCTGAGGCCAGTACAGCAGAGCATAGAATGAACATGCCATGTGTTAAATATATAGGAGGAAAGCAGTCCTTGCTCCATAAAGCTTACAATCTAAGTATAATATTAAAGTAAATCATAGAAGCAATCACTGGGAACAAAAACATACACTGTCACAATCTTTTTTATGTGAATGCTATGTTGTGTATCCCCACCATAAGACATAAAGTACAAATGTTATTGTTCTAAAATTGCTGTAAAATGCAGCAATGTTGTAATGTATAGTCCTGAGAAGCAGCAGATGCTGAAACAGAAGTTCAACTCCAGGGGTTTATTAGCAGAATTTTAAGAAGCTTTTGACTGTCTGTATAAGGCATGGATATGGTGTATTCATTTTGTTTATAACGAATTTTCAGCATGTTAAAAGGTACATTTGGGTAAATCCTAACATGCTGGTCATTTATCTCTTTACTGATCTCCTGGAGATTGTGTTAAAGATTGTAAGCATTTAGAAACTTTAGACAAGACTTGCTTTTATTTGGATGTGCCGCTGTCTTATTTATTTATTCCTCTGTAAAGCATACCTCCCAAGCATACCTCCCGCTTCTGACAGCTCAACCCGCTGTCACGGATTTGTACTGATAAGTCCCGAGTTTCTCTTTGATCTGCTGCACTAAACAGCCAGAAACAGATGCAAAGTTTCTAACTTAATTGGGTCCTGGCAGACAGCCCAGAATAGATGCTTAACATACTTGTGTAACAGTTTGATAAGATAAGAACGAAGACTCACAGCTTAAAGGGCAATTCACCTTCATTTGCAAAACTGTATTGTGCCAAATCTTTTTGTCCCTCTTTCTGTTTCCTACATGTTAGGAGGTATGGTAAAGCACTGTACCACAGCATTCCAAGCTGACACATACAGCAGTAAAAATAAGTATTGAACACTACAACTTTTTTCTCATTAAATATATTTCTGATGGGTCTATTGACATGAAATTTACACCAGGGGGGTAATTTACTAAAATCTGAATTTATATAATTGTTTCAATTCAATTTTGCCTTGATTATTAAAAAAATAACTCAATTAAATTTGATCTGTAAAAAAATCGATAAAATCGAGCACCATAATAGTGACAGATGGCCTATAAAAAGGTTTCTCATTACCAAGGTATCACACAAGAAGCCTCTCATGATTGGCAGAACTGTGGAGTTGAAGTCGGGAGTAATTCTGGATATATGGAATCCCCAAAAAAGGGAACCAACTTCAACTCCTAATAACTTTGAATGCAATCACTGAACATAATCAAATCAGATTTAAGAGCTTCTGTGAAGGATATGGCAGAAGCAATTCTGTTTCTAAGAACAATACTTTACTTAATTTTATATGCCAGGTTTAATTAATATATATATTATTTAAAGTTGTCCAATTGTTTATGGGTTATGTAGTTTAACTTTGGTGTGGAATTACCAAAATATATGGTTTATATTTTTGAGGTTTGGCAATGATAAAATGCTTTGTATGTTGTGTACTTGACCTCTTTCAATCAACATGGAAAATACATTAGTAGATTAAAGCAACAGTAACAATAAAAAAATTAAAGCTTTTTAAAGTAATTAACATATAATATACTGTTAGCATGCACTGGTAAAAGATGTGTGTTTGCTTTAGAAAGACTACTATAATTTATTAAAACAAGCTGCTGTAAAAGTAAAATGGCACAGGTTACAGAATAGATTAGCCCTGTCCAATACAATTGTGATTTATCTGTTATCTGCTATGTAACCTGTGCCTTTGCTCCTTTTTTCCAGGTTTGAATGACTGCCCCCATGGCTACACAGCAGCTTGTTTATATAAACTATAGAATTCTTTCTGAAGCAAACCTACAGCTTTTACCAGTATGTTATATACAGTTTCAGTTTTTGGTGTTACTGTTAAAACAGAGGCGTTTGAGTCAGGGGTACCATGAACTGAGGAGTCGGAGTTATGTAGGTTATGTAGGTTTTATGTATCTCCACAGCCCTGATGATGGGTAAAAGCAAAGAGCTCTCTCAAGTTCTTCGCAACCTTATTGTTGCAAAACATACTGATGGCATTGGTTACAATCATATATCTAAGCTCCTGAATGCTCCAGTGAGCACTGTTGGGGCCATAATCCAGAAGGAACATCATTTCAACCTAAACTGGCCATTTTCAGGTGCTCCTTATAAGATTTCTGACAGAGGAGTCAAAAGAATAATCAGAAGGGTTGTCCAAGAACCAATGATGACTCGGGGAGAGCTTCAGAAAGACCTTGAATTAGTAGGTACTGTTGTGTCAAAGAAAACAATAAGTAATGCACTCAACCAACATGGCCTCTATGCACACTCACCGTGCAAGACTCCACTGCTAAAGAAAAAGCATGTTGAAGCTTGTTTAAAGTTTGCTACACACCATTTGGACAAGCCAATGAAATTCTGGTAGAATATAGTCTAGTCAGATGAGACCAAAATGTAACTCTTTCAATGTCATTGCACACACCATGTTTGGAGGAGAAATTGCACTGCACATCACCCCAAAAACACCTTACCAACAGTGAAGTTTGGAGGTGGTAACATAATGGTGTAGGGCTGTTTTTCAGCATACGGTACTGGCAGATTTTATGTAATTGAAGGAAAGATGCATGGTGAAATGTACCGTGACATTCTTGATAAGAATCTGCTGCCATCTACCAGGATGTGAAGATGGAATTAGGGTGGACAATGATCCCAGACACACAACCAAGGAAACTCTCACTTGGTTTCAGAGAAAAAAAAATAAAGCTGCTAGAATGGCCCAGTCAATCACCCGACTTAAAACCAATTGAAAATCTATGAAAGAACTAAAGATCAAAGTTCATAGAAGAGGCCCCCGGAACGTTCAAGATTTGAAGGGCAAAATGGGCCAAAATCACACCTTAACAGTGTATGTGACTAGTTTCTCTATACAGGAGGAGTCTAAAAGCTGTCATTACCAACAAAGGCTTTTCTACTAAGTAGTAAATAAATTTCAGTAGGGGGCACATTTACCTAGGGTGGAATATCGAGGGTTAATTAACCCTCGATATTTGACCGTCGAAAGTAAAATCTTTCGACTTCGAATATCGAAGTCGAAAGATTTACCACTATTCCTACGATCGAACGATCAAAGGAATAATCATTCGATCGAACAATTAAATCCTTCTAATCGAACGATACGAAGGATTTTAATCCATCGATTGAAGGATATTCTTTCGATCAGAAAATTGTAAGGAAGCCAATGGGGACCTTCCCCATAGGCTAACATTGGCCTCGGTAGGTTTTAGGTGGCGAACTAGGGGGTCGAAGAATTTTTTAAAGAGACAGTACTTCGGCTATCGAATGGTCGAAGGTCGTAGTCGATGGTCGAGGTAGCCATATTCGACCATTCTAAATTCAAACTATTTTTCCTCTATTCCTTCACTTGAACTAAGTAAATGAGCCCCTAAGTGTGATCAATACTTCCTTTGTCATTCCACTTTATTACACATAATTTAATTTATGGACTTACTGTATATGTTTTGATTTCTTTGTATGTGTGGATTACTTGAGTTGTTACCGACATCTAGGGGCACATTTACTTAGCTCGAGTGAAGGATTCGAAGTAAAAAAAATTTCGAATTACAAAGTTTTTTTTGGGTACTTCGACCATGGAATAGGCTACTTCGACCACGAATTTGACTTCAAACTAAAAATCGTTCGACTATCCGATAGTTGAAGTACTGTCTCTTTAAAAAAAACTTACTACCTACTTCGGCACTTTAAACCTACCGAGTATCAATGTTAGCCTATGGGGACCTTCCCCATAAGCTTTCTATGCTTTTTTTGATCGAAGGAAAATCGATCAATGGATTAAAATCCTTTTAAAATTGTTCGATTCGAAGGATTTAATCGTTTGATCGAACGATTTTTCTTTTGATCGTTCGATCGAAGTATTTGCGGTAAATCCTTTGACTTTGATATTCGAAGTCGAAGGATTTTACTTTGATGGTCGGATACTTCGATGGTCGGATATGGAGGGTTAATTAACCCTCGATATTCACCCTTAGTAAATGTGCCCCCTGGTGTAATTTTAATGTCAATAGCCCCATTAGAAATATATTAACTGAGACGTGTTCAATACTTAATTTTCTCTGCTGTAGTAGTGGTGTCAATTTTGATTTATTAGAGAATCAGGAAAGATTTAAACAAAGAATCGTTAGAGGGATGACATGGAACTGGAGGCAAGTATGCTTGCTATAGAAGTTCAACAGCTTTATAGGTTTCTATATTACACCATCATATTAATAAAATCTGACCCCAAATGTGTGAGTAAAACAGATAATTGGTACTCTACAGGGGAGATTGTGGGTAGCTTTCAGTTAATTAATGCACATACTGTCTAAGTAGCTACCAGATGGCTTAAAATAGGATCCTTGTGAATGTGTAGTTATAAGGGGTGTTTGTAGGGCTGCAGGGAGTATTCCGCCCAACTGGGCATTCTAGAGAAAATAAGAGAAGAAAGTTTTTCTTTTATACTGTATATAATATCATACAATGGGCAAAATGTTATTTATTTTATATTTGTCCAAAGACCTAGCTCCAGAATTTCTACATTTAACAAAAGAGTTTTTTAGGAGATAATTCAGGATATAGGTTTTGTTTTTTTATTTAATTTAATCTGGCATGTTGTATCTTTATAGATATTATAGATTATATTAATTATTATATTATATTAATAATTAAAATAATTATTATATTAAAGATAAAACAGGAGAATCCAGAATGAATATTCCAGTGATATTCTACAACAGGTTGCAACTGGTATATAAAGAATGGAAAAGTTGCCGCTATTTATTTGAACTTAAAAAACCCCACCAAAGATATAAAAAAATTAGGACTATGTGCTGCACACAGAAAAAAAAATTGCAATTTCCTTTTCCATGTGCCATGTGAAGGATTTGGATTCAATTCAGCCAGGCACTTGGATTTGAATAAATACTAGCTGAATCCCAAACTGAATGCTTGATTCGGTGCTTCCCTATTTAATACAATTGGAAATACATAAATAATGGCAATAACATGTTTAACTGGAACATTTATTAGTTTAAAATATGTCTTTATTGAGTTTTCAAAATAAAGGAAGTGGAACATATATTAGGGAGGTCAATACACCAACAATAATAGATTGGCATTAAAGTACTTGAACCAATAATGTTCTCACTGGGAATAATTTTATTCATTAAAGGTGTGGTTAACTTTTAATACACTATATAATGCCCTATTCCTAGCAGCTTTGCAATTGGGTTTTATTATTTATAGTTTCTGAATGTCTGCCTCTTTAAATCATTCAAATAGGGAGCCACTGACCCCGGTGGCCAAAAACGATTGCTCTGCGAGGCTACAGTTTTATTTTTACTTTTTATTCCTTATCTTTCTATTCAGTCCCTCTTCTTTTCATATTCTAGTCTCGTATTTAAACTACTAACTGGCTTCTATGGTAAATAATACCCTAGCAAGCAGTTAGCTGCAGAAATACCAGTTAGATGCTGAACAAAAAACTAAATACCGTATATACTCGCGTATAAGCCGAGTTTTTCAGCACCCAAAATGTGCTGAAAAACTCAAGCGCCGGCCGCTACCCACGTGGCGGCCATGGGCGCCGCCATTTTGGGAGCGAACGCCGGCAGGGAAGGACGCGCCGCCCGGAGCTCCTGGACCTGCTCCGGGCGGCGACACAGTCAGTCACAGACAGTCCTGCTGGGGCTGCGGAAGGAGGTATGTGACAGAGGGAAGAGCAGCAGACGTGAGGGCCGGGGTGGGGAGAGCGACAGATGGGGAGGGCAGGGGGGGGAAGTGGCAGAGGGAAGCAAACATGAAATAGGGGTGGCAGAGGGAAGCAAACATGAAATCCGGGCGGCGACACAGTCAGTCACAGACAGTAACAGGTACCTGCCCAGTGTCCCCCAATTGTTGCGGCCGGGTCACATTCACATTTTGAAATCTGACATGGGGCCCCTAGGCTTATACACGAGTCAATACATTTTTCCAGTTTTCTTAGGTAAATTAGGTACCTCGGCTTATACACGGGTCGGCTTATACACGAGTATATACGGTAGCTGAAACACCTTTAAAAAAATTAAGACTAATTGCAAAGTTGCTGGGGCATTCTATAACATATTAAGGGGGTTATTTATCAAAGTCCGAATTTATCTCAATATCTTCTGCTACAAACGCCGATCAAATCCGCTTGGATTTCTTACGCTTATTTATTATTAAATTTTCCTGAAAATTTGCTTTGCGGGAAAAAAAAAATCAGATTTTCATGATTTTTTTACCCGATTTTCATAAATTTTTCACCTGAAAACTTCAGGGTATAGCTTGAAACCTAGCACACATCAAAAAATCATTGGGACTTCTCCCATTGACTTATATACAACCTTGACAGGTCTGAGATGCCGAATTTTCAGATTCTGACTTTTCCATCCTCAGGATGTAATAAATTCTGAAAAATTTGTGATATTTTTAAAAGTCTGGTTTTCTAGAAAAAAATCACACATTTTTTGTGATTTTTGCATTCGGAGTTAAGTAAATAACCCCCTATAAATTAGCTCAAAGGTGAACTAGAGGTACCCTGTAATAGAGATAAAACCAATGGCCATTAAAAAAAAATGGCAAACAGATCACGCTTATATTAAAACTAAATAATATTAGTACTGTTGTAAAAAGCTAAAAACAAAATTAACAGCAAATTATGACAATTTAAATTATACCAAACCCGCATTAAGCATGTGCCCCTTCCATGTTGTGTTAAGTGCACCAATCCAATACAGTCACAGGATCATTGAGTAAGAACAATTGGACAACTGCAACTTGCTTTCCGTCATACTTTACCAACAGTTCGCAATTACTTTAGATGGTAAACTCCACTGGGGATTGATGTAAATGATATGTAATCTATGTAAAGCTCTTTGTAAATGTGTTGGTGCTATATAAATAACAGATAATAATTAGTCTTACACAGTAACATAGTAACTGAGGTTAAAAAAAGGCAAAACTTAATCAAGGTCTGAAGCTTTTTATCCATAATAAACCAGCGCCGGATTTCAGTGTGCGGCGCCCCTAGGCCGCGCGGTCCGACCAGGCGGCCGCGCGGTCCTAGCGCCCACCTCCCCTCCCCAGCGCGCCGGCGTTTTTTCGCCGGCGTAGCTGCTGTAATTGAATGGGGACGCACGCGTCCCCATAGTGCGGCTGGGCGGCATGCCGCCCCTATTTTTTTGCCGCCCTAGGCCCGGGCCTATGCGGCCTTGCCGCAAATCCGGGCCTGTGTCTAACTGCCAGATGATCCAGAGGCGGGAAAAATAGAGAGCATCATGAAGTCTTTTTAATTAGCCTCAGGATGGAACACAATTCAATCTTGACTTCAAGAGGGTAATGATACCAGGCCCTGGATCAACTTTGTAGTAAGAGCTACTGCATACATGGGTCAATAAAAGCAGCCATCTGTACACAATCCTTTATCAAATTTTTTTTTACCTATATAGAAACACAATTAGGAAGACCTTCAAATTAACTTATTGGTCAGCAGCAGCACAGAGAATAGGGGTAGGTAGAAGAGGTATGTTCTTTGGATATAATGGTGAGCACCCAGTGTTGATTGCTGAGTTATCCATGGAGTAAGTAGTGTGTGTGGGGGAAGTAAGTAGTGAGTAAGTAACAGAGTTAGTAGTGGAAGAGTAAGTAGTGTGGTGGCAAGTATATAATTTTTGAGGCAGGTGTTGGTGGGTTGGCTACTTGGGGGAGATAAAAGGTGCTAGGCCAAAAAGTTGCCTGTTTTGTTGGCAAAATAAACCACTTTTACAAAATTCGGAGTGCTGCAGCGTGTCTTCTTTGGTGTAATATGTGGATCCCTGGCAGTGGGACTAGTACCTTGCACTTGACGCAACAAGTGGATTGGTATAGTTGAGCATTGTATGTATAAAGTTGCTACCTGGTGGAGATGTTACCAAGCAGTGTGTGTGTGTGGGGGGAGCAGGAGCCCTTGCCATGGATGCCATTTCCCTCTGGCCTGGCTCTGTTCATCAGCTATCCGTCTTGGAGTTTCAGCAGTTATCGGGTTGCTAGTAACAGTGCCTTGCACTTTAATTACAATACCTGGTATTAAGGCACTGGCACGAGGTGCTACTATATTGCTGCTAAACACTACAGTTAAAGGTGCATATGCTTTATGTATGGCATATGTGCCTGATTTTGCAGCATGGCTAGGGCTGCCACCTTTTCTGGAAAAAAAATGCCGGCCATCCTATATATTTATCTTTTTTCGTATTAATAACATTGGGATCAACCGTCATTTTTAACCGGCCAGATGGCAACCCTAAGGTTGATCCAATGTTATTAATAGGTAGGGTTACCACCTGGCCAGTATTTTACAGCCTGGCCGGTAAAATGATGGTTGATGCCAACATTATTAATAGGGAAAAAAGATAAATATATATGAAGGCTGGTATTTTTTTCCAGAAAAGGTGGCAACCCTATTAACAGGGGGAAAATGATAAATATAAAGGAAGGCCGGCATTGTTTTAAGGAAAAGGTGGCAACCCTAAGCATGGCACAGCTTTAAAAATGAGTTCTATTATGTGTACAGCCAATTCCATTATATTATGTGTAGCAAGCAATTCCATACTGTACCCGGCTCCCCATAAAGGGGGATTGAAGTTAATGGTTTTACAACCCCTCAGTGGTAACATCTCCCCACACCCAAATCGGGTCGCCACCCGGCTTGTATTTTACCGGCCTAGCCGGTAAAATACCTGCCAAGGCCGGGATTACAAATTTACCGGCACTTTACATACCACATTTCTCACCCACTTAATTCGATCTTGCCCACTCCCACACCTTGTGTATTACTCCCTTCCGACTGTATGCCTATGCATAGGGCCTTCCTCACCTTTTTGTACCTGTATTGATTGTGATGTATGTAACTCCATATGTTCTATGTATGTAATTCATGTGATTTAGTTGTATAATCACATTTACTTTACAGTGCTACGCAATATGTTGGCGCTATATAAATACATGTTAATAATAAAATAAATAAAAATAATCATAACCCTATCTGTGCCTAGGGTTGCCACCTGGCGAGTATTTTACAGGCCTGGCCGGTAAAAATGATGCTTGATGCCAATGTTATTAATAGTATAGGAAAAAACGGCAAGAAGGTGTCAACCCTATCTGTGCTGTGTGACAGAGCTGCCCATGTTATTTATCCCGCCTGCAGACTGCTTGGCACAATCACGTGTCTTCCCATCTTTGTTTGCGCTTTTTGTCAGACCAAACCCCTTAGTCAAACGATAACTCTTCAGCTGGTTGGTCATAAATAACATTTTCCATCGCTCATCATCATTCTCGGATTTGCAGGGCAACTGTAGTCGCACAATTGAATCGTTGTATCCCATTTACAATGGATAATTATTTTTCAGCCGCAGGGAAACGCTTTGTACGGAATTTTATCCCATGCGCCGCCCCGTAGCGGGATGGCTTGATGCGGTCACATGATTTATTCCGGCGAGAGTTGCTGCTGCGCATGAGATTGGTAGTGCATTGAACACAGTGACGAGTTCCTTCGGCGTCAGAGCTGCACGTTGTGTGTGAGTTGCCATGTGTCAGCACAGGCTACAGTATATTGTTTGTAGACTCGATAAAATGTTCGGTATTTTTTGCTGAATAAAGCAGCGCTAAGCGGTAGGACATTTTCTGCAGGGTATAAAATTGTGCAAACATATACGCTGTGTATGATTCCATTGCTTTGTAGCAGGGCAGCCTTGAGGGAGTTACACGTACTGTGAATGTAGGGGCTTCTTACTCACTGCCAGGGCCCAAGGATAATATTATAGCAAGGGGCAGTGCCGGCTGGGCCCCCCTCGCGCAGTCGTTCGCAACCGAGAACGCGCATGCGCAAACAACTTGTCAGGGGTCCCCAAAATCTGGTGGGATTCAGATGATGGTGTAGCATTCTAGCAGCAAATATAACAGCGGCAGTGGTTAAAGAACTGCTGGGCCTCCGTAGTGTGAAAACAGTACTGTAAATAGATCATAGTGGCTCCTGCAGGACATTTGTTTTCAGGTACAGACATTTAGTTGATACATTTCTCAGCAGCATCTCTGGAGCACTAGCAACTATTGTATCAATTCTAACAGCTGCCTGTAATGAAACAGAGATTCTGCTCAGCAGGGACACAGATAAGAAATGTATCAATGTAGACAGTTTACAGGGTCGGCGACCCCCTTCCCAGAGCTGCTTTAGAATGCGAAAAAGGACACTTTACACTCCAATATTAGAAAAACTGCGACATGTAGAAAATAGAAAGCAATTGGAAAAAGTCATTATCTTTGGTGATCTATCTGAAAACAACTAGTTATTTGAAGGTAAACAACCCCTTTAAGGTTCGTGTTTGAGTCTGGCAGCTCAGTAATTCAGGTGCAGTTTCTGCGCTGTTACAATTTTGCAACATTTAGTTGATACATTTCTCAGCAGCGTCTCTGGAGTATTCGCAACTATTGTTTGAATTCTAACAGCTGCCTGTAATGAAGCTCAGGGATTCTGCTCAGCAGTGACAAATATTTTTTTTTTAATAAATTTAGAAGAATTTATAGAGTCGGCGACCCCCCCCTCCGCCCCGAGCAGCATTAAGGTGGCCATAGATGCACAGATAATGTAGTACTCAATGTATTTTCATGCGATATTCGGTGCGTGTATGGTGGTAAACGACCGATACGGCATAATAATTGGATATCGGTCGGCTCGTCAATCAGGGCCGGACGGAAAAATTTTATCGGGTGCCTTTGAAGGCTCCTACACATCGGCCATTGTTCGTGCTGAATTGTCAGATACAGGTAGAATTCTATTGTTTCTACCTGTATATCTGACGATTCAGCTCTACGTGTTTGTATTGAAACTATCTATCTTTCTTGGAAAGATCGTTTCCAAGAAAGATCGTAATTGTTTCATCTATGGCCACCTTTAGAAAGGTGAAAAATAAGACTTTCACTTCGATATTAGAAAAATGGTCACGCATAGAAAATGGAAAGCAATTGGAAAAATTTCCGATGAACTATCTGAAACCAACTGAACTGAAAAAAGTGTTGGGAGGTTAAGTGACTACTCACGAGGCAATTTCGAGCGACTTTGAAAAACGTATCGCCGCGTGTGAATAGGTGCAGGCGACTTTAGCGCTAGCGGGTGCGAGATAACTGCAAGCCATTCAGGGAGATTAGACACGGCGATTAGTCGACAGGTGACTAATCTCCCTGAAATCTTCCCGTGTGGCCTAGCCCTAACTACTAATGGTTTTTGAAGCACTTATTCAAGAGTCCAGCCTTGAGACACACACTGGTTTTTAGCTACTGTAATTATCTTGGGCTAATAGATTATATATCTAAGTAAGTAAACAATGAGGTGGTGTCAGCAGAGGAGAACCTTTACATCTTTATTAAATATGTGTCTGAATACAACAGACTATTTGGTTTCGTTTTTCCTTGTTGGAGAAAAATGTTACACAGCCTTCCCAGTGATTGTAGTAACTTGCATGATAACCCAGACTTGTTCCCCTGTTAGCGGAAAACTGCACCAGCCTGGGCTGTTTCTGCATACGTTTTATGGCACAATCTTTCTTCTTTTCTCTGGGAAGGGGCATGCGCACTAAAGTGAAAAAGCTGGTTCTTCATTTCTAATTTAAGGTTTCACTCTACTGCACTTGCACCTGCCCGAAACAGAATGAAAAGAAGATGGCGACAAGGATCTTCTGCAGAAATACCCTAGGCTGGTGCAGTTTTTAGCAAACAGGAGCACCGGCTCAGGGTATCATATGAACAATTTTAATCCCTGTGGGTGAATACAACTTTAGTTCTCCTTTAAGGCATATGGTCCTGTAAAACGAACTAAGACTATTATTAATGAGCAATACAGCATTTGTATTTAAGATTTAAAGGAACTTTGATTTTGTTCGAGAATTTTATTTGAGCGTTAGCAGTGAAAACATGCCTTGTATGTTGTGTGCTTAACTTCTTTCAATCAACATGGAAAATACATTGGTATATTAAAGGCATAGTAACATCAAAAACTGAAAGTGTATTTAAAGTTGCAGGTACCCGCAATATGATTCTTTGTTTGCCCGTTGTGCGGGTGCAGGGGAAACAGTTAAAAATCCAAGTGTCCTAATGGCTAAAAATGCTCGCTGTGATATCACTTGCTGTCAACGTGATATTACTTCCGGTCAATGCGACAAACACTGCAGGGAGCGGGTCGGGTGAAAATTCTTGGAGTTGCCAAGGCTGGTAAGCAGGTCAGGCTTGGGGAAAGTGGGTACAGGTTGGGTGCGGGTTTTAAAAAAACAGACCTGTGCACATCTCTACTTTTGATAAACTTTTTAGTTTTTGGTGTTACTGTTCCTTAAAAACATAGGAGTCGGAGGTACCAAAGGAGTTGAAGGATTTATGTACCGACTCCATAACCCTGCTGATAAATACATCTTCATTTTGAATTATTATTAAAAGTATTTTACAGATAAATCATGAGTGGCAGCTATGCATTAGGCAGACTTACAAACACATTAAAAACAAATTCTTTGTTTGTTAGGAATTATATATAAACATTTCAGAATGATCGTGAGTGAATTGGTAGCCTTACAGTTTCCTGTACTGAAAACAGTTTTCCAGAATAACTCTATTAAACACCTTATGTTGAGCTTAAAGAGTAAAATCCATTATGCTTTTCACTTGGGCCATCTAGCCAAGGGAAGTTTCTGATTTATGGAAGTTATTTTGTTGCCGAGATCAAACAGAGACAATCTATATCTTTTAAAAGCCTTGTGTTCCCATTGCATGTATACTGAAGCCTTTAGGGGAATGAGGATTTGAATGCTATTATGGAGATAGTGCTTTCCTGCTCAGCAATAAATTTCTTGAGTTTAAAATTTATGAGTATCTCTTTCCGTTCCTCTTATTGTTGCCATTTCATTTCAGATAAGGGATGGCACTTAATAAATCCATGCATCCAAGAAATCGCTACAAAGACAAACCTCCAGACTTTGCCTACTTGGCTTCGAAGTATCCTGAATTTAAGCAACATGTGAATGTGAATTTAGCAGGAAGAGTGAGGTATGTTTCTTGTGATCCGACTTTCTCTCTGTAGTTCCACTTAGACGTATATTTGATAATGTTAGTTTAATTGTTATGTAGGTGTAAATGCTGTAATTAAATGGCAGCATCCACAAGTTCTGGAACAATTCAGTAAGTGCTTTTTCTTTTTTTTCTATATAACCAGAATTCCTACATGTGACCCTCTGTTCTCCCCAGGGCATTTTTGCCAGGCACATTGGCAAATACTTTTTTGCGACTGTCCTCCTCCTCTCCCACTTGCACCTCACTCCTACTAATAGAACTACTACAGGCTAGAAAAAACTGCTCTATTACAGCACATGCTGAGGAGGAAGAGAGTAGGTCATCTTAAATAGAATATAGACTGCATAGGCTATACCTCAAATCATCACCTATATATATATATATATATATCTAGATATATATATCTATATATATCTATATATCTCTAATAAAAAGATCCGCACTCTCAGGTCTTAAAAAAGTCTTAAAATTTTTTATTGTTAAATGAGAGACTGACTTTTCAACCTCATCCAATGCCTTTCTCAAAGTGTCTAATTCACTATGAAAATGCCATAAATACATGAATTTGCAGGAAAATAGCCAAGATGAAACTTACGCATCATCATCATCAAAATTTATCATTTAGACTTCATACGTTAAAAAACTATTTGATATAAAACATATGCATAGCACATATTCACAATAATTTATGATATCCAAATTTAAACAATACATCCACTCTAGTGATAAAATCAAGATACTATGTAGCATGTCACTTTTACTTCATTATTCACAATAATTCACTATGTTACCTATGTTATTATGTTGTCTTGTATCCATACTATTCCTTAACGTGCACTAGGGGGCACATTTACTTAGCTCAAGGAATAGAATAAAAAATACTTAGAATTTTAAAGTATTTTTTTGGCTAGTTCGACCATTGAATTGGCTACTTCGACCTTCGACTTCGAATCGAACGATTCAAACTAAAAATCGTTTGGCTATTCGACCATAGTCGAAGTACTGTCTCTTTAAAAAAAACTTCGACCACCTACTTCGCCTATGGGGAAGGTCCCCATATGCTTTCCTAGCTTTTTTTGATCGAAGGAAAATCGTTCGATGGATTAAAATCCTTCGAATCGAAGGATTTAATCATTCGATCGAATGATTTTTCCTTCGATCGTACGAAAGAAGGAAATGCGGTGAATCCTTCGATATTCTAAGTCGAAGGATTTTACTACGACAGTCGAATATTGAGGGTTAATTAACCCTCGATATTCGACCCTAAGTAAATGTGCCCCTAGGTGTAGATTCAGTGGCAGAGAGGTCAGAATAGGGTAAGGTTTATTAAAGCTGCACATTAAGGGACAGTATGGATACAAAATAAGATAAATAATATAATAGGGATGGAGTGAGCTTCAGGGCAGACCTTCTAACATGGCTCATATTTTGATAAGTTTTTGATACTTTTTTTATTATATATATATATATATATATATATATATATATATATATATATATATATATATATATATATATATATATATATATATATATATATATATATATATAATATAGGATTTTGATGAAAAAATGTGGTAAGTTTTATTTCAACGTTTCGGCTGCTACACTCGAGCCGTCTTCAGGAAGTGAAAACTTGCAGGTAGCTCCCAGTATGGAATCTAGTTCATGGCTGCCCACTGTCCACTAAGCTACTGCTCTTACCTCATGGCAGAACTCCAGCTAAATTAAAAATGTTATCATGTTACTATAGTCTTGGCGTTATCTAGAACACCAAATATCACCCTTGCCTGTATTCTGTTTATGGCATTTGTCAGTAAGTTATATTTTAAAGGTGGCCATACACGGGCAGATTTAAGATGCCAATTTGCAACTGCAATTTATCTGCCCATGTATGGGGCCCTCCAACAGGCCCCCCAATTGATATCTGGCCAGAAATTGGTCATATGTGGCAGGCTTGATTTTTTTGTTGGATCGAGGACTGCGTCGTCTCATTGATTCAGTCCTTTATCCAACTTTTCGTATCCTCTTTCATTATCATTCAATGAAAGATTAGCTTGTTTGTCAACAATCATTGTACAATTATTATGACACAATAGGAGAGCCATGGTAGATGAGGAGATAATTGAGCCAGTAAGGGAAGGGCAAGCCAAGTAAAAATAAAGATTACATTGATACCTGACTGAGTGCATTGATATATTGAACCTCTTGCAGAGATTATCCTTTTTATGTCACATTATTTGAACACTTAAAATGAATGTGTTCACCCCTTTATTTATTGTTTTTAAATTTGTATTCAGGAGCAGTTACTGAATTGTGTTATACATCAAGAAATCTCAGCCAATTCCAATTCTGCTAAAGGCTGAGGGCTTTTTATAGCTATTTATATGTGGTGTGATATGGTGTGATGTGCATTGTTAAAATACAATAAATGTGTCTGGCAGGCATTTAAATATATTCCAGGACATGACTGTTTTATTATTTTTTCATCTAGACCTGATTTTGACTTGGGGATGCAGTACAATCCAATACATTGTTGTTGAGGATCATTTCCAGATCTTATTTTATGATATTTTGACATAGGGTTATATTTTGCATGTTTAGTTCTGATGCATACTAAATTAAAACATTGTTTTCCTCAAAGCAACCTCCTTTCATTGTTCTTTACACTTTTTCATTTCAGCTTGAACTTCAAGGACCCTTGTGCTGTCAGAGCCTTGACTTGCACCCTCCTAAAAGAGGATTTTGGGCTTACTATAGATATTCCATTGGAGAGGCTTATACCTACTGTTCCACTGAGACTCAATTACATTCACTGGGTGGAAGATTTGATAAACTACCATGATTCAGACAAAACTGCCCTCAGACGTGGGATTGATATAGGTAACTATTTTTAGTGGTTGGCAAACTATAAAAGTATACCTGCATATGAGTGAGGATTAGGACTAGACCCCAAGGTAAGAGGGGAGAAAAGTTACTTTTTTGGCTTTATATGCTTTTATGTTATCACTTGACCGTTTCCACCCTACCTTTCTTTTTAGAACCACAATTGCTAACTTTTTCAGTACTTTTAAGGGGTTATTCATCTTCCAAAACTTTTTTCAGTTCAGTTGGTTTCAGATAGTTTGTCTCTGGTGTTTGAGTCTGGCAGCTCAGTAGTTCAGGTGTGGATTCGAAACATTTTCATCAGAATCTAGATTAGCAACTATTTCAATTATAGCAGCTGCCTTTAATGAAACTCTGGGATTCTGCTTAACAGGTAAATTGATAAGAAATTTATCAACTTAATGTATCAACTTAATGTATTGTCCCACCCAACCCTATAACCTATGGTCTATATTTCTTGGAAAAGCCCTGTACGCTGGCTATAAGATTTTAGCATTCATAGTAATGAACTCTTTTTGTACAATATGTCAAGTTAGGAGATTCACACCCTCCACCAATGACCTCAGGGCAGCAGGGCAACATAGGATTAACATTTCATGCATTTGATTCTATGTTCCTGGCAGCCAAATATTACTCCTTTTTTCTAGCTTTTGAACTGAATAGTAGGCCTAGTTCTCAATTAAGTCTACAACTGCTAAACAACTTCACTCTGCAGTTGGTTTTAGCAGTAGTACAAAGCTTGCTGTATAATTTTGTAGGCATCTATTCTTGTAATGATATGATAGCTGACAGCACCTTTGCTGACTACTCTTGTATTTGGACCCATTTACTCTTTGGATTTTTAACCAAAATTCTAATACCAATCTGTGCCAACACTGTCTTTATATATTACTCTACCAGTTGCCAAAACAGTTCTTTGGCATACGTCATTTTTTCTTAAACTACATGGCTAACCTCATTTTTAGTTCTGGTCAGAACATCGGGTTCAGGCTCACAGAGCAGATTTAGGCGCTAAAATACGCTCTATGTGCCTACACCACTGATGCGGGAGCCTAGGGGTTGATTCTTGGCCTGTGTTTATCCACAGGCCAAGAATAAGTCATGTGTGCCCATAGCCTTATAGTGATAAAAGCAATAACTAACACCAATCTGGGTGCTTTACATGTAGGAAAGGAGTTGAGGCATTCTCCTAAATATCAAAAGTAAGGAGGTTGCTTTCCGAATGCTTTAATACAGGTCACGGCCACATGTAAAATCGATCACTTACATTTATATAGCTATGAATTTCAAGTCAAATGTATACATTCAAATGTGCAATTGTGTTATATGCATTCATACTCTGCATGTGTACAGTAAAACACTGAATCTCTGAGAAGCTCAGTGCCCAGCAGCACATGATCAGTGGCACCATATTATGTGTGATTTATTCTGGGTTATACATGTGTTCATATTGTACTTTTCCCCAAAACATCTAAAATGGATGTGACACATGAAAGTGTTTTAGCATACTTATATGTTCTTGCCAAGGAGAGTGTACCCTTTTTTTAATGTCTACTGCAAGGTTTGGCCAAAGCTGTACACAATATGCATTTTTAAAATCCAAACCAGTCAGTTTAATTTAATAAGAAAATATATTCTACCAAAAATGTTAATTCCATTTGTTTTCCATTAAGTAGCCTCAGTAAAGACTATGATCTTTTTTACGAGGCACATTTTCTTTACCTATGGTAATCAATATATTTTTACCCTTTTCTGCATTATGATAAAAAATGGAGATGCTACAGGTAATTGACTGAGCCAGAAACTAGATTTGTGATTTGTTACTTGGCAACCGCATGGATTGATTTTGCATTGCTAAGCAACATGAAGGATGCTGACATCAGCTATGACATTGGATGCCTTTCACACACAACCTGGAAACGTAGGATAGCTGGAAGTATACAGAGCAGATTCCCTATGCACATGTAGTATTTTTTTGCAGTTAGACAGGCCACTGCATTAGGGATTGAAACATTAGTTTGTGTTGACTGCACTGAACCAGCTTTGTCTACATATTTGTTAATTTGTGTGGCAGCTCCTGAAGATCATCTTCTCCTGTGGCATGAAAGCTTTTAAAATACACTGAAATTAAACAGCCCCCCCCCCCCAAAAAAAGTTGTATCAAATTATCATAAAATATAACAGATAAATGGCTCACAGTTGTACACACTCTTGTATAATATACAAATGATTATTGAAAAAGGAATATTGTGCTGTCAGAAACAAGTGATTCAATATTTATATAAAGGGAAATTAAGGCCAACTATAGACCATATGGCTCCTGTACAGCCCAATCTACTAAACTGTGTTAAGTTGGCCAAAGACACAAAGATATAGTCGTACAAAATGAAGATTTGTACGATTTTCGGACTGCATGTGAATCATTACGAAGTTGTTTGTGCCATGGTGGTCATTCAGTCAATCAGTCAAGTTAGAAGATTTCTGTAGGCTAACAGTAATATCTCTGGATGTATCGCCTATCTGACTGTATCCATGGGTGACTTTCACTAATATTTGTTGGCGGAACATTTTTACTAATTTATTTAATCTGAATGGTTAGTAGCAGGTCAGTCCATTAGAAAAAACGATTGTCCATCGTATGTGAGAACAAAATCTGCACATCTATGGCCAGCTTTACCTCTCACCTGATTGGTTATGTGCAACTGTGTCAGAATTGCTGGTTTCAAAGGGAAAATTAGCCCCTGCCAGTATACAGATTTCTGTCTGCAGCCAGTGACCTGTCTGGCATGTCTGAATGCTGTCTGGATGGAAAGGGAGAAGGCTGCCAATGCAATAGGGATTTAATCAATAAATTACATGTGCTCCAGAAAAGAAAAAAAACAGCAGAAAACTGCAGTGTGTGTTATACAGAGTAATTTGCAGGGTGCTGAAAATATGCACTCCAGCCTATCCTGCTCTGTGGCCATGGCAGCACCCAACACACATTGTACAAGTGCTGCCTGTAGTGTAGGGAAAAGATGCTCAGCTTCTCAACAGCTGCTCAGAGCCCACTGAGCATGTGAGTGTCATGGACACTTTCCAAGATGGTGACCCCCCTGTGACAAGTTTGAAGTCCTGGATCATCGCTGCTATTGAGAAGCTAAAACTTTAGGCTGGTGCGTAAAAAGTTCAGTATATAAAAATATGGCATTTTAAGCCATATTCATTTTTAGGTTTTAGTTCTCCTTTAAAGAAGCTGGGGACTATCTGGGAGGCTATAAATTCCATGAGGACCACATGTCTTCCATGGACCTCTAATTGGACAGTACTGATGTATTGTGTGTTTATTACCAGCTTTTTGTAAATGAACAGAGATCCAGTTCATGACAAATTATACACATTATTACTTTGTGTTTATAGATCCTCAATTCAGCATTGTTTATTTACCTGTGCCAAATTATTCAACATAGCTAATTTCAGCCCTTCTTTGTACTGTGTTGAAAAAAAAAAAAAATGTATTTACGGCCACAAATGTGGTTTTGCAAAAATTGATGCAGATGTTGCTTGAATCAGCACCATTCATTAAAAGTACTTGCTTCCCAGGCTGCTCCTTGTACTTGAGCATTTTGACACCATTGCATCATGCCGATCTGTTCATATGAATCACACACAAGCGTACATGTAGATGCTGAGCAACCGACAGCTTGGGTAGTGTACTTGTGCCTAAAGAATTGGGGCAAACAACTTTTTAAAAAACATCCAAAAATGTCATAATTTTTAGTTGTAAAATGTCAATGCAACTGCAGCCTATTGGAATCCAAGTGTGTAGGGGAAACCGAATATAGGTATGGGACCTGAGGTTTTCTGGGGTCTATTAGTAATTTGGATATCCAAGTCTACTAAAAAATAATTTAAACCCAATAGGATTGTTTGCCTCAAAGAAGGATTAATAATAGATTAGTTAGAATCAAGTACAAAATACTGTTTTATTATTACAGAGCTAAAGGAAATCATTTTTAAAAATTTGAATTATTAGATTTAAATGAAGTCTATGGGAGACTCCCTTCCCATAATTCTGAACTTTCTGGATGACTGGTTTCTGGATAACCGATCCCAAACCTGTTCCTGAAAAAAAAACCCACACAAATGTACAGAACTCCTTGCAGTATCCTGGCTGGAACTGAACCTAAACCTCAGTGCTATATGGCTTCTACTTATTTAGAATCTAACCTAGGACCCTAGCTCAGTAAGGCAGCAGTGCTTATCATTAAAACTTGTAAAGTGTCTAATAAATCCACCATCCGTTTTCAAAAAGGCTATATGCATTCTTAAAGAGGCAGTTGAACATTCAGTATGTTGTAGTATGTATATTGTTGTATGTCCTATTCTTGGCAAATTTTCAGTTCACTACTTAATGTGTCATAAAATATGCCGGTATTTTTTATGGGTTTATTAACGGAGTCTGTTCTGAATAATAGGACTGCAATAAACCGATCTCATAATCAACTTAATCCAAATGAACAGATAGGAGAGTAATATCAGATGGTCTTTGGGAAAATGTAATAACCAGTCTTGCTAAATTTCCACAGAGTGTTTGTCCCTTTGTTGCAGGACGTTTTGTTTTCATTGCTTATGTCTCAGGATGTGCAGCTGCTCTCTCTGTGAGCCGTAGTTGCTGAAAATAGAAGAATATTAGTTGTGGGTGAATCTGATCCATTTTGCTTCACATTTAATTTGCGAAATGCTGAAAATTCGCCAAACCCATTAGATTAGTAGGTGTTTTTTTGTGTGACTTTTTCCAAAATGCACAATATACATTAGAGTCTATGGGCATTTTCTCTAGGTGAAACCTGTTGAAAAATGTCACCCATGACTACAGAAAATGTAATCATCAGGATCATTTGACATGCATAGCGTATGATGATTCTTATGTGACACCATCACAGAAATAGTTGTGTGAAAACTTTTTGACGTTGGCAAATGTGCCATGAATGGAAGTAAGCAGGCTTTCAGTAGGTTCATGTTCATGGACGTTGTAATGTCAGCTATTTGGAAATAAAACCATAAACAGCAGAGCGTGATAGAGTGGGAGATGGTTTCACCCAAGATTCAGCAGGGCCAAGCATGCAGCATTCCAAGTTGATGTGAATTTCATTAGTATAATTTGTGTACCTAAACCCCCCCCCCAAAAGAACATTCATATATGGTGTGGTATGTTGCTGCATTATTTAATTATTTAGCAAAATACAAAGCCACATTTCCCTGAAATTGGCAGAATGCTGCATGATTTTACTGAGCAGTATCTTCTGCACAAAGTGATTTACATTCCCATGTGAGTATATGCTGTATCCTGAGACTGTCTGTCAGAAAAATGTAAAACTATAAGAGGACAGAGGGCAAAATTGTAAAGGACAGGACTTTTAGTACATGTTTTTCCTTAGAAACAAAAGTGTAATTAGAATTCCAATATAACTTTATTAGTATATGCTATGAATAGCTTGCTTATCATTCACATAATAATGTGAATTCCCTACCTAAATGGGCCATTGTAGTCTAAAGTCCCTTCAGCTCACACACACACGTGGTCATTTTCATCAGAATTTAATTTCATTGGGATGAAACTTTCACAGCCATGGGGATAATGTATTTTTTACTCCTACCTATTCAGTGGTTGGAATTAAACCTAGGATGCAAGTTCTACAGGGGAGCAGTACTGCACCACAATGATGGCTAAAGCTCTCTAATCATTGTAGTGGGATGTTGTTTTAACCATTTTCTTTTTATTTGAAGTATGGTTTTTGAAAGATGCTTTCTTCTAAAGTTAAACTAGCCCCAATGGACAATGCACCTGTTTGCCATTGGCCAGTTAAGATTTTTTTTTTTTGTTTTGTGTTTGTGAAAGACACATCACCCTAAAAAAAATACATTTAATTATCTTGGGCTTTTCCACATTTTATTTTGTTATACCCTATTAATAACATGAATTTAAAGGTGCTGTTCACCTTCCAAAACTTTTTTCAGATCAGTTGGTTTCAGATAGTTCAAATAAAGACTTTTCCCCATTATTTTCTATTTGGGACTAGTGATGAGTGAATCTGTCCTGTTTCGCTTTGCCAAAAAAATTGTGAAACATGGTAAATTTGGGAAATGTATTGAAGTTAAAAAAAAAAAAAAAAAAAAAAGTGCTGTAATTTTTTTCTCAAATGCATTAAAGTTGGGGGCCGTTTTTTCTTGTAGTGACTTTTTTGTCCGAATGTATTAAAGTCAATGGCCATTTTTTCTTAAGGCAAATTTTTTGTCTTGGTGAAAGCGGATTTTTGCAGCATTTTCGTGAAAAAAATTGCAGATTGCGAAGTGCATAATTTCGCTGCAAATCCACGCCTGCTCATCACTATTTGGGATATTTTTAGAATATTGAAGTGTAAAGTTTCATTTTCACCTTCTTATGTCTTTGTAAAGCTGCTCTGGGAGGGGGGTCGCCGACTCTGTAAACTGTTCTAAATTGATACATTTAGTTAATACATTTAATATCTTTGTCCCTGCTGAACATATTCCCTGAGTTTCATTACAGGCAGCTGATACAATAGTTGCTAATACTCCACAGATGCTGCTGAGAAATGTATCAACTAAATGTTGCAAACTGTAACAGTTCAGAATCTGGACCTGAATTACTGAAACACCAGAGACAGAAACATTAAACTTGGAAACATTAAAATGCAAAGCACCTGAAAAAGAGTCTATTTCTGGTGAACAATCTGAAAGCAACAGAACTGAAGATGAATCACCCCTCTAATGAATTATTTTTCTCAATCTGCTGGAATAACTGAATATCTCGTTCTCTGTTTTTCCTAGGTACAGGCGCATCATGCATTTATCCATTGCTTGGGGCAACTCTCAATGGCTGGTATTTCCTTGCTACTGAAGTGGATGACATCTGCTATAATTATGCCAAGAAAAACGTGGAACAAAATAATCTGTCAGACCTCATAAAAGGTACTGCGTGTGTTAGTGGCTTTGTTTTTGTGCCTTGCTCAAACAATCATCCTATGTAGCACACAAGCAACATAAGTTATACAGTTACACAAGTTACAGTTACACAAGTAGTGAAATGCTTTATTTCTAAGAGGAGCAATATACCCTGATTCATATCTGCCATAAGTGCTCCTATTGGTTGACTAATGTTAAAGGTACATTACTATGGAAATCTTTTAAATGCTTTACCTACATTGTGCTTGTTAGGAGTACTTTCCTTCTTGTGTACAGCTTTCTCTTGTGTACAGCTTTCCCTTGTTACCCTTCCCCCTGCAGAGAAATGTCACAAAGGCTGCAAAGAACTCCAAATTGATCCATCGACCTCTCGCATTGACTTAAACAGTAATTGGACATGTTTTAGGTGGCGAATAGTTGAATTTGAGTTCTTTAAGGGACAGAGTTTTATAAATCTCAAAGTCTAATTCAAATTTTTTAAAAAAAGTTGAATTGAATTTGACAGTTTTGACCATAAAAAAAATTTGAATCTCTAATTTTCAGTTTGACCGTTGATAAATCTGCCCCTAGCTGATATTAAGTAGGGCTATGATGTTTTTCTAATTGACAAATCTTTATACGTCGCCAAACAAAATCTTCATCAGTAGGCGTGTTTTATACTGATTACATTATGCCTTTGTAGCTGGTCCAGGCCCGGACTGGTAACCTGTTTGTTCGGGCAAATGCCCGAGGGGCTGCTCTACCCTGTATTTGAGTGGGCCGCCCACTGCCTAATTAGATGTTGCACTATTAAATACTTCAAGTAAATCTGTAGGTGTCAGAAACGGGGGGCCATGTCAAGGAATCGCAGCATTGGTGGGTCAGTGGGTGGCTTGAACTCTCCATTCAGTGATTGTTTGCTTTTTCTGGCAAGAGAGAGAGGTGCATGCACAGCACGCATCTGACCCAGGAGATTACAGAATAGTGTAAGGACGGGAGCCCAGTGAACCACCAATGCTACTCCGGAGATTGACCTACAAATAAATCATTAGAGTGAAAAGAAAAACGGACACGTGTGTGTGTGTGTGTGTGTGGGGGGGGGGGATAGGTATGGAGATTCTTGAAGAATAAGGAGACGGGACATAAAGAATCGTGGAATAGAAGGAGAGGCAGGCACATCTAGAAAGATGGCACACTTGCTCGTCTTTACCCAGTTTTAGTTTAAGATCATTGTTTTGACTATGCTGTGTTTCTCAGTTGTCTGCCAAAATTCAAAACAGAAGCACAGAAAGTACTTGCAAAATCTCATAGCATAACTGAGAGCAGCAAGTATTCAGCAAAACTGATGAAAATATAATCATAATTTCAAGTGGCAAACAACTGGTGTTGCCTTCTGCTTGCTTTTCTTGTGGTGTCAGCCCCCACTACCTCTCACTGTCTACAATGTGCATTGGATAGCAGTATCTATTGCCTCTCTCTATGTATTGTGCTTTAGATTTCTGTGCCCCCTGCTTTCATGACATATTGTGCTTGGGGTGACAGTCCCTGTTGCACCTTGTATAATCTGATAGGAGTACCAGTACCCTAAAGTTAATGTATAATGTACTGCCTAGTCGCTATATAATGTGCTTGAGGGTCCAGTGTCCTCTTCTATTACTGTAAAATAGGTCTTATAACCTATACATAGAACCCAGGTTACTATTATTAATCTTAATATACTGTTGCTCTGGGTTATAAGGCATTCAGCAAATGTTTCTGCTGCTGCTATGGTGCTCCTAAAAATCTTGTAGAGGTTGATGGATTTCCGTGGGTGTGGCCTAAAACTATGGCGTGGCCTATGCTACGCACGCCACCAAAACTTTCACTTGCCGCCGCCACCCAGACAAAAACATCTTCTGCTGCCTATGTCCTGTGTGTGTATAAGTAAAACACCAGCATGCATTAATGTGTGGGCTGCTTTGATTTTTTTTGCCAGGGCTGCTTTCTACTCCCAGACCAGCCCTGAGCTGGTCTGCTGATATTCTAAAGCTGTGCTTACTCATGTTTATGCCATGAACAGCAGCCACACAACCCCAAAGCATAATGGATCTGCCCCCATGTCTGCAGGTCATTTGGTTTGGTAACTGTAGATGGCTTCTCTATTTATGGATAAAAAATAAATTGGATCTTTTGTTCCTATGAGAAGTTAACCCTCTCCACTGTTAGATGCCTCTGGGCAGAACCTGGCTGTGACAGGCATGGGGCCTATTGAGACTTTGCAGTTCAAATCTATTGTTTATAAATAGGTTAGAATAACTTTACCATTGAGTGTGTTCTGGTGCTTTCTCCTGGCTCAGTTATGGAATGTGCAAGATTTTTTTTGTTGCAAATGTGCATGTCTTTCCTAAAAATTTGTGTCCTAGAGTATTTACATGGAGATGTGTCTTGAACCAGCCATATAGTAAAGGCCATAGAAAGGGAGACACGTGAGAAAGCCAAAGGCACTTCACAAACTAATGTTACATGCGTGGGTTGCCACAATAATGGTTATATTTGTCACACTCCATTTTTGTGCAATTCAAAGAAAAACAGGGCATGTCTTTAGCAGGTCAGCCTGGAGGGATTCCTCGGATTAAATAACAAAACACAAAGCATCATTTTATGCCTTTTGCTTTGCTTTACATGTAAAACAAGAAGCTTTTTGATATTGGGAATGTTAACATAATATTCTGTTATAATAATTTTAATTGTGTTTTCACTTTTTCCATTAAAGACTAAAAACAGGCTTTGCTGTTTTTTTCATCAATCTTTTTTGTTACAGTAGTTGGTAAATATGACATTTGTATTAGTTAGCACTTTGATCATGCCCTGACACTCTTAAAGAAAGGAGATTGAAAGGCTAAAATTAAGTAAGTTTTATCAGAAAGGTCTATATACACCAGTAAACCCTCAAAGTAATGCTGCTCTGAGCCCTCTGTGAAAAGAAACACAGCATTTCTTTCCTTTTATTGTGTACACATGGGCTTCTGTATCAGACTTCCTATCATAAACCTCCAGGGCAGGGCTTGAGCATGCTCAGTTTGCTCCTCTCCCCCTCCCATCCCTGCTGTATTCTGAGTTCAGAGCTGTATGTGAGCAGGGAGAGACTCAGGCAGGAAGTGATGTCACACCAAGCTTATATGGCAGCTTCTAACCTAAACAAACAGAGACAGGGTCTAGAGCTGTTTACTCCGGTATGGTAAAGCATTATGCAGAATAAATATAGCGTTCCAGCTTGCACTATTGTGGCTAATCTGTTCGCAATAAACTGTCTTGGAGCTTTCCTTCTCCTTTAATGACTACTGAAGCTCTAGGAATCACCGTCAGGCAGAAAAATATACTGTAGTGGTGAGCTAATTCTGGTGAGCTGTAAGCCAACAAGCCACTAGAGATTTTCTGTGATTATCAAACCTGCGTGATATCTGGATGAAAACTAGCCGGGACTTCAAGAGAGCCCTATAAACAGGCCAATAAGTGGCTGACTTGGTCTGAAGAGCAACGTCGGCAGCTTTTATCAGATTATGTACACCCACCTTAAAGGGGTTGTTCACCTTTGAGTTAACTTTTATTATAATGTAGAGAGTGATATTCTGAGACAATTTGCAACCATGCACTGCTTTGAATAAAAGACTGCAATATGAATAGGCAAGGGCAGCAATAGAAAGATGAGTAATAAAAAGTATCAATAACAATAAATGTGTAGCTTTATAGAGCATTTGTTTTATAGATGGGGCCAATGACCCCCATTTGAAAGCTGGAAGGAGTCAGAAGAAAAATGCAAAAACGAAAAAAACTAGAAAAAAAAGTAATGAAGACCAATTGAAAAGTTGCTTAGAATTCTCCATTCTATAGCATACTAAAACTTAACTTAAAGGTGAACCACCCCTTTGAGTTAAGTAAAAGAAAGGTGAAACACATTATGCTTAAATAATGGGTTTTCTGAGTTGGTCATTTTCTTGGTGAGAGTAATGTGCCACAATGTATGATGGCCACCCTAATTTAAGGCCTGTATAAAACAGTTCTACAGAATCCATTTATAAAGACAAACTGCAATCAAAGCTAAGGTTTAAATGGTTCTCAAATGTAATAACTTTGAAAGGGATATTGTCACTATACTGTATTAAAGGCTTTAATCAAATACTGGATAATCTTTAGAAAGTGTCAGCAGTGTGTAAATACATTTGAAATAAAGATACTCCCCTAACCTACTTGTGAATGCCGAATTCCTGTACATTAGCATATGTATTATCGTTGCATAACTATTGCTATTTCATTTCTTTCTTTGCAGTGGTTAAGGTGCCCCAGAAAACTTTGTTGATGGATGCACTGAAAGAAGAATCTGAAATCATTTATGATTTTTGCATGTGCAACCCTCCATTTTTTGCCAACCAGTTGGAAGCCCAGGTGCAGTATTATATAAGTGCAAAACTCTTTATGCCGTTTGGATTGCTTACAGGTTGCTGGTTTACAGCTGGTGACTTTTTCTGATTTCGTTGTGTTTAATATGTTTTTAGTATGAGATTAACAGTATCAAGGAAAGGATCATAATTGCACTGAAGGTACAGGAGACTGTCAGTGTATAGAAATTGATTATTTCAGCTTATACCTTTTGCATAAGTGAGCAGTTTGGGGGGTGGGATTGCTCTGACAAAGCACCGTTCTTTGTTCTCAATAGAGAATAGGTAAGAGACTGAACAATGTTAGTGATGTAAGCACTATTTGTATGCCTGGGTCGTTGTGCCAGAAATTTGCTCTAATGCTAGTGTAGAATTTGTTTGTTATAGGAAACTGCAAAGAGGTATTTGTGTATTTCCTTGAAGGACGATGGCATACAACTAAAAGCTGCTATATGTTAAAACTCATCCATAGCCCCCCAAGAACCAGATTCCATAAGCCAACAAGCTATGAAAAATGTAAAAAAAGAAATAGTTTTGCTGTGCAATGACATGATCATTAAACACGTCGTTTTGCTCCGCAACTTATAAGCAACAGCTGAATATTTTAATTTAATACTTGCGAATATAATGCTCATTAATGGTACGATAGAAAAATAAACAGAGCAGGCACTGAGATTCTCCTTACAAGCATACAGTTGAAAACTAAATATTTGCTTTATCAAAGGCTATATTAACCATGTTACCGTCTCCAAATGCATGTATTTATTTAATAAATTACACAAACATTGTTAGATTTGAACAGAATAGTGCTTTGTGTAAGATTACAGGGATGACTAGTATGTTTTTATGTATCATTTCAAGAACTGCATTTTTCTCCCTAGGGAGTTAACTCTCGCAACCCTCATCGGTCTCCCCCGAGCTCAGTGAACACTGGAGGCATTACAGAGATTATGGCTGAGGGGGGAGAGTTGGAGTTTGTCAAGAGGATCATCCATGATAGTCTTAAACTAAAGAAGAGATTGAGGTGAGTCTACTACAGTTTTGCATAGATTGGGCTGCCACACCTATGGCAATTCAGTTGTCCAGTTTCTAGCTAATACATCTTATTCCATTACAAAGAAAGCCTCATAGAGCAAAAAAAGGAAGACATGCTATGGGTAGGAATGAAGACAAATTCTGGAAGTTTATTGGCCATCATTAGTTGTCTTCCATTGGCCTATCTTTAGCTTTTGACTGATGGCTTTACTCTTGTAATTGCTTCCAGGGGTTATCGTAGGCTTTGTTGTTGCAGATTGAACATGGAATATGGTACCATCCAGAGAAAAACTTGTCCATTTGTTATTTTAGCTGTATGGTGTGGGACCATCTTAACAACCTTAGTGTGATCATGATCATTATGCCCTGCATACATTAAATTATTAAAAGGGTGGTTCACCTTCAAGTTAACTTCCAACTTTAAGTATGTTGTAGAATGGCCAATTCTAAGCAAATTTTCTGTTAGTCATTGTTTATTTTTTATGTTTTTTTTAAATTATTTTTCTTTTGACTCTTTCCAGCTTTCAAATGATGGTCACTGTCCCCATCTAAAAAATGTTCTGTAAGGCTACAAATGTATTGTTCTTGCTACTTTTTATTACTCATCTTTCTAGTCACGCCCTCTCCAAATCATTTCCCAGTCTCTTATTCAAATCATTGCATGGTTGCTAGGGTGATTTGGACCCTGGAGAGCAGCTGAATAAAAAGCTAAATAGCTAAAAGATTACTCAACGGTGAACAACCACTTTAAGTAGAAATAAGAGGGCGATTAATTACCTTGCCAGTAGTCAGAAGGGCATTTGTGTGTTTTAGACATCCTTGTTATGACTGTTTAGGATAGAATATGGCATCTATGATTTACACATACCTCTTAACCTAAACTTTTGGAATAAGGACTTCACTGTCTCATTGATGCAGTCCTCTCCTGTCCTGGCAGCCTGCATTTATTTTTATTACAGTGCACTTATATATATCAGCCTGATATGACCATATTGGGTAAGGTTGCCAAACAAGTGGATCTTCAGGTGTTTTAATTTAAACAGTCAAACCCTGTTGTTTTCATTGGATGTTAAAGTTCAGTTGCATTGCTTTCTCTTTTAAGACCCAGAAAAAGAATGAGCATTCAGTAATAATAAGTTTGCACATTACTACAAGTCTGCAGTCAGCCTCTCTCTCAGAAAATATGCTTCTGAAAAGACATAATTATTAGTTTTAATGCAAAATGTAACCATTTTCTTGATATTATAATAGTTATCTGTAATGATGACATAAAAAGAGTGAAATGGTGAAGATGTTTTAAAGTGGTGGTTGACTTTTAGTATGTTATAGAATGGCCAATTCTAAGTAACTCTTCGATTGGCCTTTACTTTTTATAGTTTTGGAATTTTGCTTTTTTCTTCTGACTCTTTCCAGCTCCATAATGTCTCAAAATATCACTTTCTACGTCATACTGAAAGTTAACTCAAAGTTGAACACAACCCCTTTAAAGTCTACTGTAAGATCTTATGAGAAATATTTACTCAATTAATAAAGGAAAAGGGATGGGCATGAGTTCCAAGCCATGTGCATATGTCAGGAGAACCCTCTTTTTCCTCATCTTGTGAACTTTGCTTGGAGTTGTATTTGTGAAAGTTTCATGTGTCTTCTACTTATTAAATAGGGTTTTTTGTTTTCACACAAAAATACATTTTGTTGTACTGCTGGTTTAGAAAATAACATAACCCATCTCTAGTTAAAGGGTTAGTTCACCATTGAATTACATTTTAGTATAATGTAGACAGTGATTTTCTGAGACGTGTACCTTCTGCCTGCAGCTGTGCTAACCTAGGTTTAATTCCAGCCAGCATACTATCATGGTGTGCATGTGATAGGGACCTTACACTGTAACAATTGATGTGAATACAGTATATTCTCTTTAAAGCACTGTGGAATGGCAGCACTATAGAAGCAAAGAATAACAATTATTCAATGAGGTTGGAAGATGAAGGGGAGAGCCCCTAAATTGGAACCGACGAACCAATGCGGTCCTCGATCCGATGGGATTTTTTAACCCATAGATATTGTGGAAGCCTGTCACACTGCTCAATAAAATGCTGACTTAATCTGTCGGCAATTTATATCTGCCTTCTGCCTGTGTATTGGGACCTTTAAGCCCTCATCTCCTGGAAGACTAATATGTGTGTTTATAACCTGTAAGGGAGTATTCTTATCTTCAGTTTTTCTGCCTCCAACTCTCCCTTGGTGCTAGTTGACTTTCACTTTGTAAAATGCTTCCTGGGCCTTAATTCCCTTGATGTATTTGTTTGTGTAATATAACCACTCACTTTTCTCTTGTAATCTGTTAAAGTTGGTTTTATAAGAAAGCCATACCATAGACTAAATAACTCGTAATAAAAAAACAATCTTTTTCTCTCTAATAATAAAACAATACCTTTTATTCGATTGTAACTAATCTGCACAAATCCATATCGTGGCAAAAAAATCGATTGGCTTTATTTATTTTTAAATTATTTTTAGCAGGCTTCAGGTATGGTGATCCAAATTATGGAAAGACCTCTGAAAACACCCAGGTCTCAAGTATTCATATTATAATACTATACCTTTATCTTTCTCTCTCATTTTTTAATGTACTTAACAGGGCAAATCAAAATATTTTTTCCAACTACCTGTACATTAATATGTTTTGTGAGCGATGTGAATCATTTTGCTGTCAGATAAACTAGAAGTCTGGAATATTTCTTATTTAACACAATTTTTCCATCTCACGGTCTCATTAATCTGAGCTATACTTAATATTAATGATACACCCACTAAGTACCAACTGTAAGACGCTCCAGGACTGAAATGTTGTATCATCGAGATATACATTGTATATTAGTTGTAAATTGTATATTAGTTGGCCGAACTTTATCATTTCATCTCAGACCGGCTTTGCACTGGTGCTGGCCTTGTATTTAATTGCTATTACATTTACAAATAACTTTAAACTAACTTTCCAGTATAACATTTTGGTTTTGGTTTGGTATGCCTTTAACCCACCAATATACTCTGTTATCTAACTCACTATTAGGGATTAAGTAGCACAATGATTAACTGTTATGTGTAGGATCTTCCTTTAATTTTTCCTTTTTTTTGCCTTGAGACCATCAAAATGACACTGCTTGTGCCAAGCCCTTCCGATCCACTTGAGCAGGAAGCATTGTACGTCACTTGGCACTTGCTGCTGTCGCTAGCAAATTGTGCATTTGAGTCTGAAAATCTGCCTAACGTAGCTGTGAGTGAAAAAGCTTAACTCCTTACCCCCACACAACATGCTTGCACCCACACACATCCTAAATCATGAGCATCAGTAAAACTCCTGGTAGTATTTACTAAAAGTTATATGATAAGGAAGTTTCTCTAGCTTCTCTGGCTTTCCCAGAAGAACCCATAAATAGGTGCGTGACTTATAAAGGTAAGGTTTTTCTATTACTGAAGGCCACAAATCATAGACAGGCAGGCAGGGCTAATTAAACTACATATGTTAGTCTCTTGTTTCAGTAGGGTTATAGTTGTATTGTATTTGTCCAGGTATCCTTGTCTATGTCTGGAATTGATATTAGTAATTTGTCATAATCTGAATCAAAAAGGGAATCTTGGATTTTTTTTAAAAATAATCTTGCATAGGTTACAGGCCACTTTATTTTGGTAGGGGGTGGAGTTTGTTGACACAGGAAATCTATAATAAAAATTTGAAAGAATTGGTCAACCATGTCACCATATTCACAAGGAAAGGAACTGTAAATACTTAAAAAGAGAATTTGTGACCAGTGGAGTAACTATATAGGATGCAGACCTTGCAGGTCAGGGGTCCTGCTTCCTCTACGTAGCCTTTCCTACCTGTGTGGGGGATAGTTTGCAATGTGCACCAGGCCCCTCTGATTTATTTTTTGCAGGGGGGCTGGTGCCTTATAGCCACTGGATTTGATGCCTCTCTGCTTAAAAGTGAGTTAGTCACCTGAAATGTAAGACAATTTAACACTTTAACTCATGAGTTCCCAACTTTTTTTACCCGTGAGCCACATTCAGATGTAAAAAGACGTTGGGAAGCAAGCACGAGAAAAGTCCCTGGGGGTGCCAAATAAGAGTTGTGATTAGCTGTTTGGTAGGCCATGTGTGTACTGGCTGCCTACAGGAGGTTCTACTTGGCAGTTCACCTAGATTTTAGGCAATTAGAACATGCCCCCAAGCCAGGAATCCAAAAATAAGCATCTGCTTTGAGGCTACTAAGAGCAATATACAATGGGTTGGTGAGTAACATGTTGCTCACAAGACACTGGTTGGGGGATCACTGCAGGCTCCCCTTTGGATAGTAATGGATGCAGCACATACCATGCTCTACATGTCGAGAAGGCCAAGGCCTCCATCCTCACATGTAAAAGTCAGTCCCTTCTACAAAACAAAACAAAACTCGTCTATTTTGCCAGTTGAAAAACAGACTCATCATTTTAATCCTAGCAAAGACTGCTTTAATCAGTAGACCAGGTTGTTCTGTAGTATGTAAAGGACTTTAGTCATTCTGTCACTATCTGCTGTCATAATAATTATAACATTATAGCAGGTATTGGCAGGTTTTGGCTGTCCAACTTATAAGATTGCAACCTTTAGCATCTGCCTGCTGACTTAGCTGGGAAATTCTCAGTGCTGAAGTATGTGATTATATGTAGCTCAGATGTCGCCTATCCTTGAATTATATAATTTTGTTTTTCCTTTGTTCTTGTTTACTCATTTATGTTATCAGTCTTGAAATCATGAAATCCGTGCACTTGCCTGAAATTGCAGCTCACTCGCCTATTGATCCTTTAATTCTAGATGGTACAGTTGCATGCTGGGAAAGAAATGCAGTTTGGCTCCCTTGAAGGAGGAATTACGATTACAAGGGGTACGTTTTTACTCTGTATGCACAGAACACGCATTTTTGGGCAGGATTGTTTTTAAAAAATATGTAAATTATATTTGTATTTGTTACTGCAGGTTCCTAAAGTTGCACACACAGAGTTTTACCAGGGACGCACAATGCGTTGGGCTTTGGCCTGGAGTTTCTATGAAGAGGTTATCATTCCAGTAAGTATAATAAAGTATAATACTGCATAGGTACAGTTAAAGCAAGAGTCGCATCAAGGTTCCCCAAACACATGCTTGTATTGCAGCATCCCACTCCACTTTTTTTTTATGTAACCTGAAGCACACATGTTTGCGCTGAATGTTGAGGACAAGAGAGTCCAATGATACAACCATCTTTATTTATTTAGTCTCAAATTTGGGAAGTGCAAGGGAGCAAGGCCTTGGTCATGGTCCTGATTCTTTATGCATTACAAAGTAATATTATCTGGCATAGACTCCCAAACTGTAGAAATGACCTCTTCTTAAGGTAGTGAACTTGGTTTAACAGCCTTAAAGGGCACCTGTTGCCAAATAATATTATCCCCAACCAAAGTTGCGGGCTAATAGACTCCACAATCCAGTTGGGGGGTAACAGTAGTTTCTTTTTTAAATTGCCACCCACACTGGGAGGGAGCTCCTGGTGCAAGCAGCCATGTTGGGGCACACACATGTGCATAATGAGCGAATGGTGCAACATGCACATTATGAGCATGGACATGACGTCATAAGCTCATTATGCACATGTGCTCTGAACAAAAAAAGCTATTGCTACCCACACCCAGAGTGCGGGCTCTAGTATCACTCTTTTGGTTGGGTATAATGTTCTTTAAAAACAGGTGCACTTTAAGGCCCGTTATGCTGATGTTTAGATGAATGGAAATTTGTACATATTTTTTGAAATACAGTCAGAAGGGCAGTTATGCTGTGATATAAGGTGAATTCATTATATGCTGGAAACCCACCTGTAGGCTAAATAGAGATTTGGGATGAACGTAAATTTCTGATGATTTGTTATTTCTGGTAATTTGGTATAACAATGTGTTAATATATGTTTAACCTTGGAATCTAGTAAAGAGGGCCTAGACTATATAGACAGAAAAAGAAGGTTTCTACCTAAATAGCATGGGCAGGTACCTGTTCAAATGTCTTCTGCCCACCCCTAGACTGGGTGGTTCGCTTCGCTGATGTTCTAGCCTCTCCCCTGCCCTCCGTCATTCCCCCATACCTCCCTCCTCTGCGCTTCCCCTTCTTTGCTCTCTCTTCTCATGCGTGCGAACGGGGGGGGGGGGGGTGTAGTCGACCAGGGTGCCCTTTCGGCTTGGTCAGGCCCTGAGTGACTCAACTTTTATTCAAATTATGAATTAAATATGAAAATGGACTTCTGGATAACAGGTTTCCATAAAACGGATCCTGTAAATTCAGCATTTCTTCCATATCTACATCGGTCTGTAGTGAATAAATTCTGTAAACTTTTGCTCATAGAATCTTCTGTTCTGCAGTCCTCCCTTGTTTTCAGGCTCTGGGAAGCCTATAAACAAATAAATCAGCCAAAAGCTTATAAAGCTTATTGCAACCAGCTAAAAATATAGCATAAAAGCAAAACTTATTATGCATCTGTAGTGTAGTGCACTCGACTCCAGTTTGTTGCTCTTTTGTTGGACTCTGTTAATGAACCTAATCCCAACTACTGAACTACTTTATGGTACCTTATTGTACGTCATTCACAATGGAACTGAAACCAGTATCAAAAGGGATAGTTTATGCTTGAAATAAAATAAGTCTGCATACGTTATCTTTATGTTTTCTACATTTTAAAACTAGTTTTTTTTAATGATTTGTTTTAAATACCCCAAAACATGGTGCCCAAAAGGTCCACTTTTGACCTGCACATGAATTGCCTGCAAGGTCTTGTGCCAGAGTTTGTCAAGCAATAATAGTTTTAAGATCTGCTGTCTATTCCATATAGATGAAACTAAACAAAACTAAACAAAATTTCATAAGTTATATTCATAAGGAGTGCTGAAAATGAATTGCTTATTGCTAATATATTAGGTAACAGATAATTAGGTCATGTTTATGGAAGAAAATGAATTACTTTCTGTAATTACTGAAAGGTAGGAAAAAATGTTACCCAAATTGTTTTTTTAAATAAGTGTGATGCTGTATAATGTGAGGGCACTGTGCAACACAATTCAGACAATAGCCCCTGTTAGATTTGTTTCGTCCAGAAGTTCTTTTGTCAATTTGCATACATAATTCATGCATGTGTTATTTCACACCCACAAAATTAGATATCAGGCAGCTGTCACAATATACAATATCACATCTATCAAGATCGTATTTGGGGGAGAATGGCATGCTTCATGCACACTGGCCCCTTCTGCTTCCAAGATGCACATCAAATGCAAAGATGTCCTTGATTAGCAGATTTTGTTGTGATGTTTTAGATATCTCTGCCTGTCTCTCCAGCTATTGGGAGAGAGAGAGAGAAATGGACAAATTTGGCTTTGAAGTGTAATTGGGTATGGATTTCAGCATGGTCCTGGATGGCATTGGTGGGGTGGGGGTACAATGTAATGAAGTAAATTAAATATAGAAGGGGCCTGTTGTGCATCAGCATGGGTATTTCTCTGGCCTGGAGTATATCATATCACATGTAGGATTCCCAGACATAAGCAGTTTGCTATAAATTTTAGAAATCAATCCTGCTGGCAGTCGGGTTGAATAGGTCAGATTATTAGATTCGAACAACTCTGATATTTATCATTGAACCTTCAGGTGTTTTTAAACCAAAATAATGATTGCCTTTAGAAAGGTCCCAATTGGAACGAAAATGTCACAATGGGGAACGAAACGTCACTTTGGCTATACATTCTTGATTAAATATATATATGTATATATATTTCAGAAATCACTATTAATAGAAAATATATTAAAAAAATATGTACAGTAGAATAAAATTGTGTCAAATCAGGGAAATTAATTATGCATTATATGTTAATGGGGCCACATATGTAAAATTGTGGTTTTCACTGTAACTTGTAAAAATGCTCAGTGAAGCATTCTGGGTACGTTTACATGAATTCACTTATTGGTTTAAGATAATCTTTTATTAGAAAAATATGTATCATGATTGTAATCCTTTCCTTTAGATGCTCCTCTCATGCAGTCAGTTTCAATACTTGACAAAAATTGTTATAGATCTATTACAATTGATTAATGCATAACAGTTTTTTATAAATTAAACCCATTATCTTGGAAGACTATGCAATAAAACAAAGCCACAGGATAAGCCATTTGCTTCATAAATGTTGTGTTGTGCAGGAAGTTTCAGTGCCTTAGTAAATGAGTGGCACTTGATTTACCCACTTTTTTGCTTGGCTACTCGCTGAAGTACTTAAAAATGTTACTTTTTTTAAAATATGTTTTTTTCTTCAAAAAGCATTCTGCATTGCTCTCCAAGAATGCCGAGTGCTCTCCAGAACTATAAAATGGCAAAATCTCATTGGTCATGTGGGGCAGAGCCATGATTTTGTGAAGGTTAGTGATCGATGAATCTGTCCCGTTAAGCTTGGCAAAGCAAATTCTAATATTACGATTATAATTATTTATTACATATTTTATGTAAATTACACATTTTGCTGTGGTCAGAATATGCTTTCCATTTAGTTACTTAATGTCAGTCCTAAGCAGTCAAACAAAATGACAGAAGTTTAGACAAGCTAATACTTTACGTATAGGAGGCATGCTTGTAACTGATGAGGGTTAGAATTCCAAAGCCGTACCCCGTAGGGAAACAAGCTCCCTGCCCTGCCTATGATAGATATCTTTTGTGCATCCTTCATGCGACAGACCAGCCTGCTAATGCCTATTTGTCTGAAGGATTAGACATGCACACTGATTTCTCTGGGCTTAACAAATTAAAGAGGCATTAGCTGACAGCTCCTATCAAGCTAACGGCATTTTCATCGCCGTGTGTTAAACAATGAAAAGTAAGATCTTGCCTTGAAATTTGTGGCAAGGGCTAGATATTTTTTTGATATTATTTTAACCAACTGAACCTCTTTCTCCCTTGGTTTAGGCTGTGGAAACTGTATTCTATCGATTTTCCTTCCCCCTCCATTTGCCAGAGCCTGGGGGCTTAATACAGAAGTCTCGCCTGGCAATTACAATGCCGAGCGTTAGAATTATGTAGGTACGATTGTAAGCAGCCACTGAAAGGTCTTAAATGATGACTAACTGTGATATCAAGCCGAGCGTGGCTGGAGAGAATTGATTCGCTCTCAAGCTTTTCCCCATGTAAAGGGCCAGTGTTTTATTTTTTTTTACCTTCACTGCCTATGTGTACCATTCAGAATGAATGACTGCTCTTATTCTGGCATTGGGTTTAAGAATACAAATTGATATTTAAACACAGAAAAAAAGAAAGAGGTTACTATGGAATATTTTGGCCCTGTTAAGCTTGTGCAGAACGGCACCACTTGCTATTAAGGCAGCCAGTAGCAACACAAAGCTGCGCTTCATGAGATTGTCCCCTGTGGGTTTCAATAAAAGGAATAAGTTGTTAACAGGGATTTTCAGACTAATTTTTATGTTAAATGTATCTTTAAAAGGTACAATTGCGGACTTGCAGTTAATGCATTCCATTATCAGTATTTTGGTTGCAAGCAATGAAAAGAAAAGCTGTTGACATTCTCAGCTTAGCGGTGCAGCTCTCAGATGCCTCGTCTGAACACTTCATTAGCTCTGCCCAAGTCAGTAACAGTTTGGGCACATGTCTGTAGCAGAAGAGTCACCAATGTAGCCTGGTCCAAAACTTGTACTGATACTGTATGTATCTTCTGGCATAGACTTGTGCATAGCTAGCAGTAGTATTGGATAGTATATCTTATCCCCTGTAATTATGTGAGCACTTTGTTCTATTGACATTATACTACAATCATGTTTGCTTTTTTGTAACAATAGACATACGCACCCCTAACCCAAGTTCTCTCTACTACAAACAGATTACTGTGTATTCTTTGTTATTAACCCACCCCATGTGTTCTAGTTTGCTCCAGAGAGGAGTCATACTGACTAAAGGCACTTGTCGGTAATTTCTATAACAAAGGAATGTGTTTATATTTTTGGTTAAAGGGGTAGTTCATTTTTTTTTTAATTCAGGCAGTTTTTTTGAGATTTTAAATACAAAGTTATTAACACAGATACTACAACAGCTGTGTTTTATATACTGTACAACCAAATTCATGGACTTTCGAATGACTATGGATAGATTGTATATAGGAAATAAGGAAACTGGGTTGAACTCACAATATTTTTTTGTTATACAACTATAGATTAGGCTTTTGGCATATAGAGGTGTTTAACCTCAGATGCATTGAGCAGGAGTTTGAGGTAGTGAAACTTTCCATTTTTGTGTAATACATTTTTTTAGTCCATATTAAAGGTCTGTAGCAAGAATACCTTGGTATTATGTGAATAGTTCTTTAAGCGCAATACCTAGCAAACAAACACAGTTAATCTTGGCAGTAGTGCGTCTAGGACTGCATATCAAGTCCTGATCTTGTATTGAATGGCAAGGGAATAGTTTTGGGTGCATACAAGACCCAAATTGGCTTCCAACTGGACAAAGGTGATAGAATGAGCAGCCACTATCTGCCAGTGTATGGGTACCTTATCATTAGTTTGCCATATTGACCTTAGATTTCCTTTTCTAGCTTTTATTGTGTAGGTTCCTTAGGATGGATGTGTCTTCATGACCCCCACCCTGCTCATAAGTTCCACAGAATACTTTTTTTAAAAGGTAAAATGTTGTTGTTTTTTTTTTTTTTTTTTTTGAAATCACTGTTTATTGAGAGTTTTATACACAAAAAGAAAGCATAAAAAAGGGGGGTAAAACAGAGGGGGGGGTATGACATGGAAGGAAAGGAAAATACAGTGCTGTAGATACATGCCACATCGGAATCTCCATTACAATAATAAATGACAACATAGGGTCATATAGCGAAACCATCAAAAAAATGCGTTGAGTTAACAGCAATGAGGCAAGTGAGAAACAGGAATTGCCAGGCTATACATTGAACATGACACTGAAAGAAGGTTATGTTAAACTCCTAAGAGAGTGATTGTTTATAGTAATCCGACTCCTTAAATGAAATCCATCTATACCACTTAGTATTATAACTGAGATTTGGATCAGTATCAAACAATGATAATTGTTCAAACTTGTGTAGTTCTTCTATCTTATGAAACCAATCTTGTAATGTGGGGGAGGTAGTTTGCTTCCATTTTAATGGGATCAACATTTTAGCTGCGTTCAACAGGAGAGGTTCAATAGTGGAAGTGAAATTGCGAAGTGGTTTATCCATATGGAACAACAGCACATACGCCGGATCGTCAGGAATTTCAAACTGTAGGATACGGCTCATGGTTTGTCTAATGGTATTCCAAAAAGGAACAATAAGTGGACAGGACCAGAAAATATGTAACAGCGTTCCCTCCTCAATTCCACATCTCCAACATCTGTCGCTTGTGTGTTTAAAGATGTGTTTGAGTCTGGAAGGAGTTAAGTACCATCTAGAGATTATCTTATCGTTAGTTTCTTGCAGTCTACAACACTTGGAGCTTTTAAATAATTTGAGCATACAGTCAGCTAAGGTCTCTTCCTGGAACTGGACACCTAGGTCTGTAGACCACCGAGCCAGGTAGGATGGAGATATGAATTGGTGAGGCTGAAAAATGTTGTTTTAAAACATATAAAACATAACATAAAACACATGCCATTGTATACATTACAGAATGTTAAAGGGGTGGTTCACCTTTACATTAACTTTTAGTATGTTATACAATGGCCCATTCTAAGCAACAGTTCACTTGGTCTTCATTATTTATTTTGTATAAATTATTTGTTTGCCTTTTTCTTCTGACTCTTTCCAGATTTCAAAGGGGGTCACTGACCTCATCTAAAAACAAATGCTCTGTAAGGCTACTTATTTATTGTTATTGCTACTTTTTATTACTTGTTTTTCTATTTAGGCCCTCTTCTAATTATAGTCCAGTCTCTTATTCAAATCAGTGCATAGTTGCTAGGATAATTTGGACACTAGCAGCCAGATTGCTGAAATTGCAAATTGAGTTATTTAGCTTTTTATTCAGCAGATCACCAAAAACCACAAATAATAAAAAATGAAAACCGATAGCAAATTGTCTCAGAATATCCCTCTCTACATCATATCAATAGTTAACTCAAACGGGAACAACCCCTTTAAAGCGATATACATTGAATTAGTATTTCACTCAATTATTTGGCTGGTATTAGTCGACTTGGGCACTGCATAGGTGTCTATTTATGTATCAAAGGTCGTACGCCTCCCTCTCACTTATTAACCGACAATATTAACCAGTCCATATAGAGTAATTGTACCCTCATGATATGCAGTTTTGAGTGTTCTAGTTCATGTTAGGGTACCATAACCACCTAGTCCCGCCTCCCACCAGGGGGTTCCAAGTTCTTTCGAATTTTTTCAGTGAGCCTCTATCTAATAATGTAAGTTTGATAAGAGGTAAATTCTGATTCACCATTGTGATCCAGTTTTGTATTATGGGGAGTCCATAAAATACTTGACATCATTTCAATATAATCCAGTCTATACAATTACCATACATCAGATATGTCCCACTATGTAGAACCATATAAGCAGCATGGATTTTTATCACCATTTGGTTTTTAATTCATTAGGCACTCTGACCTGGGAGTTTGCATGCAGATGAGATGTGATGGATGGATTTGCATTTGTACGTGTTTTGTTTAAGGCCCTTGCAAATCAAAAACCCCTCAATTTCTATTGTGTCCATTCATTAATTCTGTAGCTAAGAAATCCCACTGTTGTACAGACATCACAGGCCAGTTGCTTTTCACTCCCCTCCCCTCTCAATCAAGTTACTGACTTAGTGAAGGTTGAGAAGGAGTGAAGACTTTAAAGAGGCAGCCCAGTTCCTTTGTCACCGACTAATTAGCTATAAGGACTTTGTTTACCTGCTCGGTGGCACGACTGCTAATGATTTTATAGCTGTTAATTCTAATAATACTAATATTGTATATACAGTATGTTACTCCTGTATTTGTATCCTGTTTATTTTTTATGCCTTTATTTTCTTTTATTTATATAGTGCTGACATCAGGCTCCTATAACATTCACAGACATAGTGGTCATTTTTACCAGTAGCCAATTAATATGCCTGTGTGAGGGAGAACCAGAGGAAACCTACACAGGAGACATGGAGAGAACATACATGCGTCTCTCATATATTCCTTATGCCTGTGTCAGAGACATGTAGAAGAGGATGGTAGAGCTCAGTGACACTGAATATTTCCAGGCAGTTATAGGAATCCACCTAGTGGTGAATTACTAGAATTCTACTTAAAATCAATGGTACTGTAACATTCTCTAGTAATGTGCATAAATATATTTATTTCTAGGTAGCACAGCTGGAGATTTGCAAGATCAATGTAGACTTCCAAGAGATTGTTTGCTACCTGCCTAGTGACACAATTAACTTCCATTTATGATATTATTATTTAATAATGATCAAATGTGGTATAGAACATGAATGTGGTTGTTTTATGGATCTCAGCCAACCCAATATCCTCATTGAGTTCTTTGTATTTCATAATTTTTTTTTATAGTAATCAGATCCCCAAATGTAAGAAATAGCAGATAATTGCGCTAGTGTATAAGCAATTTTGGCACTTCTTGGAAATGAATAACATTGATTGGAATTGTCCACATGCACTATATGCTTTGACTTTCCTGCAATAATGTTTTATTTTGGGGGTTCTATACAAAGGCATAACTAGGCCCATTAGGCATTTGTGTAAAATGTCAGCCTGGGTCCCTCTTCCTTAGTGTGAAACAACAATGCTGTAATATTCTTTCTACTGAAAATCTGCAACTTTAACGGAAAAATCAATTCCCAGTGTGGACATCTGAATAGTCTCTTAATAAACTGGTGAATTGTCTAACCAGCTAAATTGGTCTGATAAACATGCTCACGTCTCGGATTTAAAGGCAAATCCTCATGATGCTGATACTTCACCTACCTGTAATGACTAGGAATGCACCGAATCCAGTATTCGGTATAGTGATTTGACTGTTTTCAGCAGGATTGGGATTTGGCCAAATCCTGGTGCCTGGGCAAACTGAAATCTAATTTGCATATGCAGATTAGAAGCGTTAAGGGAAATCACATAACTTTTTGTCAAAAAACAAGGAAGTTAAAATGTTTTTTCCACTTTTTCCCTTCCCATCCCTAATTTGCATATGCAATTTAGGACCCTAATTTGCATATGCAAATTAGGACCCAGACTAGGTTTGGTGTTTGCCCAAATCTTTCATGAAGGAATCGGCTGCATTTCAAAAAGTAGATTCGGTGCATCCCTATTAATGACCCTTTTAATAGCCTCCTAGATTGTAGCTCTGCCTATTAGAATAGTGATCAGTGCTCCAATGACAGGATGACCTCTGTTCTTTAAAGAAAGGAGCCATCACCATCAGTAAGCCTGTGTTCTACTCTCACATGGTTTTGGCTTAGAACTTGTGCACTTAAGCTATCCACGGTTTGTGTGTTAAGCTTTGAGTAGTTAAGGGATATTAGAAAGCTTTACTTTTTAAAGTTGTAACCAGCAATATGATCAAATTGCACAATATTTGCCTTCGTTATAAAAACACATCTGGCCTAATATACATCATGAAAACTGGGAAGTTGGTTTTTTTTTTGTTTGCTTTTAAAGAAACAGAATTAAAAACTTTTACAGTTTAATTTATACATGTAAACATGCCATTTATGAAATGCCTAATGATTTAAGCTCATAGGAAATTTCTTTTTTCTCTTCAGCTGTTCATGTATTAATTACTTTTTTTTCTTAAATCAGAATCCCCCGAAAAAAAGAAAGCTGGAAAAGCCCCGTAAACCAATGGTATTCTCTGTGCTGGAATCCGTGATAAAACTGTTGACAGAAAAGTTGCCGAGTGGTTCTGAAGTCCCAGAAAGCATCACCCTGGTTGCAGACTGCATTAAGAAAATACTTACGGATTTAAAGGTATGGTTATAGAAGCGCATATGGAAATTTGACAGATGGGCAGTCTCTAAAAATATGGCAATAACCACACAGTGGTGCATAGGAAAAAATGTTAGGAGACAAAGGCAGGTGTGCATGCCATAACACTCAGCTGTCACCTTAGGGTAGGGGCACACGGCGCGATTTCGCCGCGATTCTGCGCTGGGCGAGTTGCGAGTCGCTGCGTTTTTTAAGCCGAAATAGCTTTGTTAACTTTGGCGCTGGCGTCAGTGCAAATCGCGGCGAAATCGCTGCGCTAATTCACACGCGGCGATTCGTTTTCTATTGTCGCCCGAAGTTGCCTCGCTGGGCGTTTCCGGGCGACAGCAGAAAACGAATCGCCGCGTGTGAATTAGCGCAGCGATTTCGCCGCGATTTGCATTGACGCCAGCGCCAAAGTTAACAAAGCTATTTCGGCTTAAAAAACGCAGCGACTCGCAACTCGCCCAGCGCAGAATCGCGGCGAAATCGCGCCGTGTGCCCCTACCCTTAAAGATGTGCTCTCCAGTAGCTCAGTAGGAAACATATAGAATATGAATTGTCTAGTACAACCAGCAGTGGCTATTAGACTGCAGCAGCATCACTTGTTATTTTGTGTTGGCTCATCTGGTGCTTGTTTGCCAAGAGGCTCGATCTAGCTCACTTTCTTAGCTCTTGTACAGCAATTAAAAGGTGCTTGATTGGTATGCTCCATCACTATTGGATAAAATCAAGAATGGTGTTTTAGACTTCAGGGGAATAGGAACAATGGGCAGCTTCTTAAGTATTTCAGAAGATGGAAACGAAGCATACCATACAAAGGCTCTTGTCTTTTAAAACATTTATTACAGCACAAATGTGGCACAAGCTCCTCAGGGGTTCAACATTGGAGACAAACATCACCAGTGATGTTGCCCATAGCAACCAATCAGCAAATAGATTTAAACAGTCACCTATGAGTCAGAAATCAGATCTGATTGTAAAATAAGCAAAAGACGTTCTCCGCACTGCCTTTTCAGTTTGCCAAAAATGCATCAAATCCTCTCTTGGGTATGCCGCTATCCCAACATCTGGTAATAAATTAAAGAATGAGGAAAGCACTTCTCAATAGCAAAAAATGCTGTGGTTGTGTTTATTTAGGGCTACTACACCACATGTTTCAGGTCATTACATACCCTTTCTCAAGATCTCAAAGATCTGTTTGGTTGCTATGGGCAACATCACAACATAATATGCCTCTAGAAGTATATTTTCTCTAGATTTTGTCCAAAGAATTTTGTGAAATCTCACCAGACCCAGCATCTCCCCTGCGTATATGACAGGATTGTTTTTAATTATGATCTTTCTAATTTACAGTGGACCTGTCACCCAGACACATCAAATCTGTACAATAAAAGTCCTTTTCAAATTAAACATGAATTCCAATTTCTATTTTTTATTAAAGCATTCATAGCTGTTGTAAGCTCATTTAAAAATCTCAGCTGTCTATCAAATATTGTCTGCCCCTCCTCTATGCCATGGGCATAGAGGTGGGGCAGACAATTACTTTCACTTTCCATTCAGCACTTCCTAGATGTCACTGCTCTCCCCACATTCCCCCGTTCTCGTTACCATTTAATTGTGTAGCCAGGGCATGGGAATGGACATCAGGTCCCCCATTCTGGTGCACAAACAACATTCTGACACTTAAAAACACAAAATGGCTGCTGCCTGCTTGCTATAATTTTGAGTTCCCAGACTGATGGAAACAAGATTCAAATAATTTAGACTGTGTAAAAGTTTATTTTCCTTGACTAATGTGATAAAATATTATTTGGAATAATTTTTTTGGGTGACAGGTCCCCTTTAAAGTTGTTGGTTTGTTCTTGTTTTTTTTTTTGTTACAACTTGTCACATGTTGCCAGCTTGATGTGAGAGTCTACCTCATCAGAAGAGCATGGCACAAAATTGCTTTTATTCCTAAAATCCACCAATCTAAGGGGCTGAACGTTCATATTCTTTTTTTTTTTTTTTTTTTTTTTTTTTTTTATTTAACAATTCAAACTTTTTAGCACTAAAAATCATGCATGTGAAGAATGGGTTTAAAATACAAATTTCTGTTATTTATTAAATGTAAAAACCACAAAAAAAAAACTCGATGTAATGTAGAATTACACCATCTAAAAGCTGCCAAGGTCATGGAAAAAGCAATGGGTACTGTCCATAGCAAATTTGAAAATATTTAGTTACTTTTTTTCGATTGTAAAAACACTAAATATTTGGAGTAAACAAGGATTTCTATTCTTATTCAGTTTTATTCCTTGTTTTTATGTGTTCGTGCTTTGTATATTTGGATCTTTTAATAAATAAGTAGACATTTGTGCTTTTTTAGTATGTGAGTTTAATAATAAACTTTGAATTTTGTTAAATAGGCCTCAAAGGGTTTTTTTTGTGTGAAAAAAAATCAGTCTCATCGTAGGTAGCATACATTAGGCTTTAAGGCTGAGGTTGCAGAACAAAATGCTCCAAATCAATGTCTAATTATAATGTATGACAATACCCAGTGAGGCAAAATAAGATGTTTAGAATTGCCATCTCTCCACTGCTCATTGGAGTCAAGGAAATGATTATTGGTAACATCTCTTGTAACTCCGCATCCCCTCCCCATTTTGGCATCCTCCTTATATGTACGTTGTTGTATACCAACTATAGCATCTGCCCCCTCTCCTTTTCTTTTTTTTCTTCTCTCGAGTATGTTTGCTTGAAGCTGCACCTAAAAAAAAGAGATTTTGAGCAGCATGTTTCTAACCAATACAATTTCTGTTGTAGAATTTCAAAATAATTTGCACAGAAATTTATAATAATGGAATATGCAAGTTTTGCAGAAGTAAATCCAGTTGGATCTATGCAAGTTGCTATTTGTCTTGGCATTTTTTACATTATTGGGGTTTACATGAATTCTCCAAACAATATCCACATTTGAGTGTGGCTTATGGAATACAAAGTGAAAGACATGTCAAAGGTTTCAAAGTTATTTGTAAATTGTTACTAATATTTTAATTTATTTATCTTGTCCTTTTTCTCTGTTTCTAACACTTATATAGTAAGCTCTATGGGCAGGGGTCTCCTTTCTCTTGTCTCTTACACTCATTCTTTAATCTTTAATGTAACTGTACTTTGTATTTAATATTTTTGTTCTATTAATGTTCTGCTGTACAGTGCTGCATACATAGGTAGCACAATATGATTAAAATTATACATTCATACTAAAGTGCAATGTAGCAGAAGTCCGTTATTCGCTAGGTCTGTTAATCAGCCAGCCTTTATGTTGCTCAGGGGTCATAATCAGGAATGTAAAAAATATAAACAGCCAGCCAGAAATTGTTTTCAGTAGCAATTTTATTTATATGTAATTCTTTCCATATTTTATTCTTCTTTACCCTATATTATTCTACCCCAATCCTCATATGTTACATACTCTCTAGCATCTTAAATATGTGAGACTGTAGTGTCCTATCATTTAGTGCTGGATACATATTTATACAGTATGTATATGTGTAGCGAGTCCTATCATTTACCCTCTGTTTTTCAGTAATTTACCTCCTACTTTAGGGCTCACTGTATCCACCTAGATGGGAATGTGAAGAGACATATTAAACACAATAAAGCCTTATAAACCACTATGGGGCCTACTGTTACCTGGTACCACATTCCCTCTAGATTAGATATACAGTACATTAGTTTCAACCTTTTGTGGAAGTAAATCCTGCTTAACTTCTAGTTGAAAAAAAAAAGGTGATAAAACCCCTCTGAAGCTATGACCAGTTTCCTTACTGTCTCCAAAAGGGTAATTGTCCCTGGGTCAACTTAGAGGTATAATAGATAGAACGCCTGCTTGGTTTATATTGTATTTGCCATGTATTGTTGGGTTTTTAGGTAAAGATTGATAAAAACAAATTACTTTTTGAAAGTGTATTAGCGTTCTTCGAATAATTACGTTCATGTTACCATGTCTTGATAGGTTTAAAAAGATAAACCAATTTAAATTATCCTTTTTTTTGTATAATTAGTAATGATCTTTTTAATGTACATTCTAAACCCTCGCAGTTGGTTGAATTGGCACATGATTACCCTATCGCTTGCTGCAATAGTTCCCTATTGGTCTGGGCAGCAGCTGATCTAAGCTGCCATGGGAGAGGTGTAAGGAACAAATGTACCCCAACTGGGATTTTTGCACTAATAAACACACACACACATTAATTCACACACTATTATCTCTTTTTCTATAGCTAATAGGTAGCTGGGGTTTTAATCCTCTTTACTTTAGATATATGTTCTCTAGTTAAGATAACAATAACTTCTTGATGATCTAGCGGAAGGTGAAAAACCCCATTGTATCCATTGCCAATTTGCTTTAGATGGGGGAAAAATTCCTTCCTGACTCCAAAATGACCAGACCAGTCCCTGGATCAACATTGTACAAAGGCTATTCCAGTAACCGTTTATTATCTAAAAGGCCTGAACAAGAGATTATTTTAGTTCTACTTTACTATCTATAGGGCTCTGAGTTGGCTGTAAAAAGAGGCGGTAGCATTTTGAGCCATAATGCTTTCCTAGTCTGTTAATCACGTTGTTCCTCAGCCATAAGCTTCCCTAAACCATTCACCAACACATTCATAACACTTATGGACTTAATTTTAAAATGGGCTATATCTCAACTTCCTATTGGGATTAACAAAGGAAAAAGATAGCAACCTCCTCATATAGGTTCTTAAAAGTGATTTAAGCTGTGCTCACCTTGTAAATTGGTGCAGTGGGGGACCCCATTTACATTCACATATCATTTCCATTCATACTTATTGCAGAAAATCATACAGTAAGTAAGCTGCAAGTAATCTTTTAGCTTTACATTTTACTTTTGTGATTTGCTACAATAGTCTCATAGGAAATGGCAAACTGTACATTACAGATAAAAGCTAATCTAATGCAAACTTAATATATAGTAATATGAGCGATTATATACTACTAACATGGTTTCATATACAAATAATTATTTACCACCTTCCCCACATTTCTTATCCCATTCTGTATTTCTGTATATCTAAATTAACTTATACAGTTTGTACTATTTAATTTAAGAAAAACACCTTTTTATTCAGACTTTAAATGTATACATTAAATTGTCTCACTCACCAGAGTGGTGATGAATGTGGTGCACAGCATCATTCAGCTAATGATACAGGATTCCTTTTGGAGAAAAAACAGACATTGCCCTGTGTGGGTATAGTAACTTGTGAGAATGTAATCTATGTGTCATTAGGTTCTTAGGATGGATTTTGGCCATAAAGTGCATTTTCTTGCCAGAATCCACTTTGTGTGCAGTGACCTCCATCGCCACATTGTAGTTTGTACCCTGCCTTTATTAATGATCCTTTATATACTATAGAATATTGAAGACTTAAAATGTGTTGTGTATAAGGCTGAACTAAGTAGGAGAGAATTCTAATGAAACATGTGGCAACACAAACATTATTCTCTACCTCTGATTGGAAGGCTGCATGTAAATGACATAGAAAGGGGCAACTTTTGGCCATCTTCAAGATCCGAGCTTCTCTACTGATCTTCCTGTAGTTGCTCTTGTTGATTTTCTTGGAAATCTTCTTCAAAGAACTGAAAGTGTTTTAATGAAATCACAATATAATGTACTGTGACCTGCACTGATAAAATGTATCTGTTTGCTTCAGAAAGACAACTGTAGTTCATATAAACAAGCTGCTGTGTAACCATAGAATGAGTGCTGCCATTCAAGCACAGGATACACAGTAGATAGATGCATTCTGAAGAATCCCATTGTATACTACAGAGCTCATCTGTTATCTACTGTGTATCCTGTGCCTTTTCTCTTTTTTCAGCTTTGAATGGCTGCACTCATAGCTACACGGCAGCATGTTTATATAATAAAGTAATGAAGCAAGCACACCAGTACAGCACAAAAGTACATTATATTTTTGTTACTTTAAAACGCTTTCATATTTGGGTGTTAGTGTTCCTTTAATTGCAAAAAGCTTTTTCTTTGGGACAAACAATGCTAACATCACCTAGGAATGGAGAGAAAAACACTAATTATTACAAGATTTCTTGAATGCTGCAAGCATGATGGATGACTTAAAGCATATTATCCAGAAGTGGCCATGTTTGTTGTTTGTTGTTTAAGGAAGGGTCAATTGTATTTGTCAAAATTAGGTTTTACTGTAGGGTTTGTGCAGTGGGTAGTTATAGTGTAGCAACGTGTTTTTTATGAAGAAAGCAGAGCATTCTTTCCCATGCATTATTTCCATGTAATGATCCATCACAAAATGATAGTAAACAAGTTAGTGGGGTGTAATTTTTAAATATGAAAATATAAGCATGTCCAGTAACCAATGTGAAAATAGTTTGCATGCATAAAACAAGAGATCCCTGATAAAAGCACCTGAGACAGTGGTGCTCAGAGGAAAAGTACCCATTTCTTACATAAGCCTGGGCTAAAAAGTAAGCAAATGTATCCACTGCCTAAATAACTGCCACCCACTAGTCATTTTCCATGTCAAACAAGAGAAACGATTGCTTAAAAACTTTTGATGCAACTTGCCCCAAACTGCAAATGCCCCTAACCACTATTTATATAACTTGTGGACTCTATATTAACAAATAAATAGTAGCTAAAAAAAATTATAGTATAAAAATATTTTTGCAGATTTTCTCTCTAACAGATCTTCTGGGCTCCTTGGTCTTTTCTTCTTCCTCTTCTTTTCTCCTGCTCCTCGCTCACTCCATGAACTCCTCCTCCCTGAGGACTTTCTTTATCATCTTCTAATTTGATTTTATTTTTTTCGTTCACTAAATTTCCTTTTCTTCCTTCCTTCACTGCAGGTCTTCTCTTCTATGGATGTTTTTACAAACACCTATTGACTTGTATAGGGCATTGTCATGACTCCACAGCCCATCTTCACAGCTTTCAGTATAGCATTTGGCATGATGTTGGGCTTTGTTACTTTTATAGTAGAACTAATTCTAAAATTCAAAAATGACATTCTACATTCTAGGGAGTACATCAGCAATGGAATGTAAATAATAAAATAACTGCCAGGTTGTTTACATTTTGTGCAACTACAAAAAACTGAAATCTTCAGGAGAATCTGGCGTGTAGAGAATTAGAAGGCTTGTCCTATATGCAGATGTATATATGGCTGTTTATGATGTAAGTCTATGGGCATAGGAGGTGGTGACAACTGTTCCCGATTGCCTTATAGGTAAATTATATGAATGCCTTTGCCCAAGTTCTTATCAGGAAATTGTTGCCTAAAACTAAGCACTCCATGCTACTGAAGTAATGTGGGAATTACCTTCTATGTCTTCTTTTTGCAATAGAATTACCATTTTGTCCTTTGCACATAATAATGCATCATTAATCCTGCTACATTTTTTAGTATAAAATAGAGCAAACTATGAACAAAATAATTTTTAAATAAGTGGCTGGCCCAGAAAACATCTAGAGTCTAGTTGGTATTGTAGTAAAGCTCTATGTATAAGCTTTTTTTAAGAGATAAACAGTCTTTACTGTTTTTCCCATATTCAACTGTATGCTTCTTATCCTTATTAGGCACAAGGTGAGTAATTACTATGTATATAATCCTTTCCGAGCCAAAAACTTCAACCACTTTCCAGATGGCTGCAAACAGAGCATTTCAAAAGAATTTAAACCCTTGTCCAGTTTTTAATTTTACTGAATAACACATCCTACCTAGAATCTTAATCAATTATGTTAATTATGTGTATTGTCTGTGCGGGAGTGCCCACTTAGAAACCATCATTTTATCACATGCCCCCTCCCCCACCAGTCTGTGATCACCATTCCGACCACCTCCAATCTTCCTAAAAGAGAGAGAGAAACATACACCTACTCATAGCATAGAGCACTAGTAACTGGAGGCCTGTAGGGTCAGAGGTTATGTCACTGATTTAGAATGTTTTTGTGAATGTACACTTCTTCTTACACAATTAAAATCTAATTTTCTTATATAATTATTGATTAATACTGCCCTTCAGATACAAATAAATACCCATTTAGATGTCCTATCTTTTACTAGAAGATTCATTGTGTTCATAGCCTACTTCCTCCACTGTAATGAGGGAAATTTACTGCTGTAAGTCCAATAGCCATGGAGCATATTAACTTGAAGCAGAAAACAGCAACAGACAAAACAATCCTGTTTGCCTGTCACAGCTCCTGGTGTTATTAATTGGTGACATGCAGTGGTGTCAGGTGGACCTCAGTGCAAACACTGTCAAATAGAAGTTTGCTCCATGTGTATCGCCATTAAATACTGTAGCATAAGGAACAGTGAGGTTTTCTGCTTGATGGCGGCATTGTACAATATTTCTTGTGTGCTGTTATCCTAAACATAACACTTTCTGGACACTCTGGCTATTACTGTGACCTCAATTTATTGGCCGAGCAGCAGAGTGATAATGTGATCTGTAGGCACCTTAATGTGAAATCTACTGAGACATTAGCACAGTGAATGAAATAGGTACTGAGGATGACCTATTGTGCTGAATTACTCCTCTTGTATCACTTACTATATACTATGTCTTACCAGGTTCAGCATAAAATTGTCCCATGTGGGAGGGACGAAGAGAGCCTGTTCCTAACGGCAGTTGAAAACTCATGGATCCATATTCGCAGGAAGAAAAGGGACAGGACGAGGCAACTGAGAGAGCTTCCCCGTGCCCCAAATGATTTCCTACAGTCCAACAAGCCTGATGCACTCCACAAGGAGACCTCAGACCAAGGTCAAAATTCTGGTGATCCACCAGCCACAGAAGAGAGTGAGTCTGTTACCCAGAGCGAGACTTGTGTGCCACATACATCATCCAGTCCTGACAGCGCTGCTCCTGCTCTCTCTGAACCTATGGAAGCTGAAAATGCCGATTCCAAACCAGACGAGGTCTGTAACAATGATGAAGAGGAACAGGATTTGGGGGAAGACATGAAACAGTCTTGTGGAGAAGCATCTTCAGCTCCCCAATGCAGCGGCAGCCCTTTCCTTTTTAAGTGTGTGTTGAATGTTAAGAAGGAGAAATCTGATGTGCTGGTTGAGATGCACTGTGTTGAGGGTCAGAACAGAGACTTAATGAACCAACTCTGCACTTATATTCGCAACCAGATCTACAGACTTGCTACCAGCTAGCCTGCCAAAATCTGTGTGACATTGCCCACAACCAAAGTCTCTTGTGAAATGACAGAAATTTAACTTTAATTTTTTTCTTGCCTTATGAAATCTTCCATTCCCTCCTTATATATCGTTTGGGATTACCCATTTTTGAGAAAACACTTCTTGCGATGGCAGATTTCCCGCAGCTATTGCTTATTTGTGAACTTCATTAGATGAGGGCAAATCGCTAAATCCTGATAGAGTTCACTTTGCTCCCAAGGTAAAATTTGTTGCAGCAACGGAGATGCTATTGAAGTTTCTTCTTTATAGTTTGATGTTTTAACCTGAACAGTGATCCTTTTTCTTTTTCTGAATTATGGTGATCTATCTTTTAATTAAAACTTTTCATTTATTTTCCTTTTGATCTTGTCTGGTTTGTTTAATGTTAGCGCAATAGGCCAAGTTGCCCAATAGATTATATTTCTGTATGGGGCTTCCAAATCAGTATTTTTGTGCTGATCACCCAGAAAATCTATTGCATGAATATATCCTCCAAAAACATTATTTCTGAGAGTCTAAAAAGGGACTTCCAATAGAAGTGCTTCACTCATGTAATTGTACATTGCTCTCTGCTCTACGGGGAAATCCCTTTTTTTTAACCAAAATTGCTTTATTAAGTTCTCCACATGTATCAAAAAAGGGAAATCCCTTTTCTTTGCCAAGTAGCTGAGCAAAGCAGTTCCTTTACAATTCCAATCCAACTGATATTTGGCATCCATACACTTTGAGATGACATTCTGGCAGTTCTAATATTTCTTTTCATGACACAGGTTGTTATAGTGTGTGTGACCCCTAGCATCCAGAAACCAGAACAACGGTAAAGCGAAATCTATATGAATTCTTCTCTTTGTCTTTCTGATCAGGAGAAGTAAACTCTAAAAATGTATAGGGCTAAAAATGCCATATTTTATATAATGACCTTATTGCACCAGCCTAAAGTTTCAGCTTGTCAATAGCAGCAATAATCCAGGACTTCAAACTTGTCATAGGGGGTCACCATCTTGAAAAGTGTCTGCGACACTGACATGCTCAGTGGGCTCTGAGAAGCTGTTGAGAAGCTGAGCTTAGGGTTCGTTGCTAATGAGGTTTGTCTGTAATATAAGCTGATGCTACAGGGCTTATTATTAAATTCTGATGCTAATTGCACTGGTTTCTGTGCTGCCCTGTAGTAATTACTAATCAGCCTTATATTGTGACATCTTCATTTTTTTAAATATTTTTTCAGTTATTTAACATTATGCTCAGCTCACCAGTTTGGTATTTTTACACCTATCTGGTTCCTACGGTCTAAATTACCGTAGACCGGAATAGAAATAGTAAGAGGTCTGCATAGAAAGATAAGTAATAAAAAGTAGCAATGAAATCACAGCCTCGCAACAATATTTTGCTGACTGCTGGGGTCATTTGAAAGAGGCAGAAAAGGAAGGCAATTAACTCAAAAACTATAAAAATTTTAAGTCCCCTGGTTTTAAGTTTTCCAGCATTTTACATTTTTTATTTGTGGTCCCACCAATTTATAGTGCATTTCAATGGGTGAATTTCCCTGATTTTAAGTAATTGTGTCTGACAGAGAGGCCTTGCACATGCTTAACCCTTGTTATTAAATAAATAAACAGTAAATATTGTATTTCAAAGTAAAACAGGCTCCTGTGCTTATATCCTTTCAGTACTTGAAGAAAAAGTTACTTTAACACATTTCCCTGATTTTACATTTTCCCGGGTTTTACATCATTTTTTCCTGGTCCCCTGAAATGATGATAAGAAAAACAGCAGCATTGGGTTGGTACTTTCCATGCACTCTTACAGGCACATTTATCAAGGGTTGAATTTTGAATTCATGTTGAGTTTTTTTAAACTCCCATAAATTCGAAATTCCACTAGTCTAAATTTATTGAAACTCGGCCGAATTGAAAAGACCTGAAAACTTGAATCAAATTCGGTCCGAATTCAATCAAACTTGATTTGAGTTTCTTCTCCAAAAAAAACACGAATGTCAGGAATGCTGCAAACATCTCCAATTTGATCCCTGGACCTCTAATTGACTTGTACAGTAATTTGTCAGGTTTTAGGTGGCGAGTAGTCGAATTCTAATTCCTAAAGGGGCCAGAATATGATAAATCTCGAAAGGCAAATTCAAATTTTTTTTTTTTGGATTACTCACTAGTCGATGTCCATAAAAAAAAAATTTTGAAAATTCGACCCTTGATAAATCAAGTGTGTTGGGGAGGGGAATTGATTCAGGATTTCCTTTTTTTTTTTTTTGTTTCTTTTAAATGATTTAAATGGACATGGATATGTATGGAATCTTATTTCCCTGAATGCTCGGGCCCTGGGCTTTTCTGGATGAAGGATCTTTGCATAATTTGGGTCTCCGTAATTTTAACTGAAAATTAATTGAAACATTAAATAAACCCAATAGACTGTTTTGCCTTTAATAAGGGCTTGTTATGTCTAAGTTCTTTATTACAGAGAAAATGGAAATCATTTTGAAAAGTCTGAATTATTTAATTAAAATGGAGTCTGTGGGAGACAGCTTTCCTGTAATTTGGAGCTTTATGGTTTCCAAATAATGGATCACATACCTATACCATACCTGGGTACCCACATTTGGAAAAAAAAAAGAAAAAAGAATTGTATTAAAAAGAGACTAATAGGCATTTTACATTGTGCCGCTGCACATACACATAATGATACCCGAGTGTGTGCAATGGTGGATTCCTCCCATTTTAATCCATCTTCACTACTGTGAATGGGATGACCTGGATAATTGAATATTGAAGTTAATATTGCATATAATATGGCATTGAGAGATAAAATCACTTTTAGAGTCAGTACTTAGCAATGGCTAATAACACCAGAAAGGCTCTGAGACGTGTGAGTGCTAATGTGCAAGATAAGTGACCGTTTATTGGGAGAGATGATTGGCACTGCTTCTTAGTAAATCAGGCCTGAGATGTTAGGTTTTTAGATGCTTCGAAACATTACATGAAAGAGGCTGCATCTAAATGTGGAGATGTTGGTGTCAATAAATGATATGCTGCTTAGAAACCCAACAACCTTTGCACTATTATGTTGAACTAGGATTGGTCTGGAGGTGGCAGTTGCTCCAAGGTTAGTAGCTTCGTCTGCACTCAATTTGGAACTGGAGGCAGGAAGGACTGCTTGGCACCAAACACAAATATATGGTGCACATTTTAAACCAAATACCTTTGACAAGGAAGGTGTTCATGTAAAATTGGGTCCATGGAAAGTCATACTGTAATCCTCTTTTGTGGTGCTCCTAATCCACTCAACTTTCAAAGCATTTATTAGGTTCAAATCTGAACTTAAAGGAAAACTATACCCCCCAAACAATGTAGGTCTCTATTAAAAGATACTGAGTACAACAGCTCATGTGTAAAACCCTGCTTCATGTAAATGAACCATTATCATAATAATATACTTTTTTAGTAGTATGTGCCATTGGGTAATCATAAATAGAAAATTGCCATTTAAAAAAAATAAGGGCCGCCCCCGAGATCGTACGATTCACTGTGCACACATACAAACTAGGGATGCACCGAATCCACTTTTTAGGATTCGGCCGAACCCCCGAATCCTTCACAAAGGATTCGGCCGAATACCGAACCGAATCCGAACCCTAATTTGTATATGCAAATTAGGGGTGGGAAGGGGAAAACATTTTTTACTTCCCTGTTTTCTGACAAAAAGTCACGCAATTTCCCTCCCTGCCCCTAATTTGCATATGCAAATTAGGATTCGGGTTCGGCCGGGCAGAAGGATTCGGCCGAATCCGAATCCTGCTGAAAAAGGCCGAATCCTGGCCGAATCCCGAACCGAATCCTGGATTCGGTGCATCCCTAATACAAACCACATGTTAGGTCACATGAGCCAATTAACAGACAGAGTTCTGCCTTTTGCTTCCTCACTTCTTCCTGTTACAGTTAGTGTTGTAGTATTTCTGGTCAGGTGATCTCTGAGGCAGCACAGATAGAGTCACGAAATGGTGGTTCAAGGCAAGAGATGTAAAAGGGCAATATTTATGTAAATATATATTCCAGTTTGGTAAGATTCTTTAATATGTCATTCAATTTGATATAAACTATCTGTTGCTTAAGTATTCATTTTGGGGGTATAGTTTTCCTTTAACATAAGATCACCAAGTACTGAAAAAAAACTTCCTGCGACGCTCCAGGGGAGATTTATTGAAGTGTCAAATTGAAAATTCAAATTTTGGAATTTTTTTTTATGGTCAAAACTGTCAAATTCGAGTAGGGAATTATCCAAAACTCCATTGGAATTTTTTTAAAAAATTCGAATTCGATTTTCGAGATTGGCGCTTTAAGAATTTCGATTTTGACTATTCGCCACCTAAAACCTGCCAAATTACTGTTTAAGTCAATGGGAGAAGTCCAGGGATCAATTTGGAGATGTTTGCAGCCTTCCTGACATGCAAGTTTTTTTCGGAGAGTTTTCGGGTTTTTTCAATTCACCGGAGTTTTAAAAATTCTTTTCTATTAACATATTTCTCCAAGTCTTATTTTTGAATTCATTCGAAATGAAGGGAGTTTAAAAAACCATTTATCCCCTACCTTTTACATGACCCTAGAGATGTCACCATGATGGCAACCACTTCTAGTTCACATTGCAGCATTGCAGTCCCCTGACAGTAGATAAACTCTTTATGAATTCGAAATTCGACCCTTGATAAATGTGCCTCTCCATCTCCAAGACCAGGAGCATGCGCAATGCGTAGCATTTCCAATAGCTGCATGCGCAGAATATCCACTCTTTGGCTATTGCAAGCAGGATTACTCGCATGCATAAACACTCTGTAGGACGCCAACCAATAGCAACCAGTTATACACATATACTTATACTTATGACAGATATACTTGACACCGATCGGACAGAGAAACCATTCACTCTTGTTCTGCACTGATCAGAGTCCTGGTTCCTTACATTTGCCTGCAGCCTAATCACACTGTACAGCTCTCCAGCATGTAACCTGCACACACATTCACACCTGCACAGTTTAATGATGGTGTCTGAGCTGATGCGACTCAAAGCTAGCAATCTATTTCAGCAAAGGGTGACAAATACTATACTTGATTTTTTAAATGAAGGGTTTCCTTGTCCTTTAATGAATGGGGTTTTGCATGCAACTTACTGTGGGGAAATTTGTGTCTAAAGCAGAACTTCAGTAATATATATATATATTATACCTTCCAACATTTTGGAAATAAAAAGAGGGACAAAAAAGTTGCCGTGTGGAGCACGTCAAATTTTTTTTATCCATGCCCATTTTGTGGCCGCACCCCCTAATTACCATGTTAATTTTACAAAGGTTATGAAAGTTTGAACATTTCTGGTTTTTTTCCAGTTACCGTATATACTCGTGTATAAGCCGACCCGTGTATAAGCCGAGGTACCTAATTTTACCTACAAAAACTGGGAAAACTTATTGACTCGCGTATAAGCCTAGACACAACTACAGCCCTGTCTCCCAGCAGCGCACATTCTGCCAAAGCGACCCCCCAGCGATCAACCGGACTTCTTTGCAAAGCTGATGGTGACAGAGAATTGCCAAACGGATTACTGTGTGCATTGTCCCACTGTCCCACTACCATGTGCAGAGGGTGCTGTTTGATATTGCCATCACTGTTAATCTTTTGTATAACCAACAGAGGGCGCTGTGTGATATTGCAGTCACTGTTATTCTTTCATACAACCAACAGATGGCGCTGTGTGATATTGCAGTCTCTGTTATACTTTCATACAACCAACAGATGGCACTGTGTGATATTGCAGTCCCTGTTATTCTTTCATACAACCAACAGATGGCGCTGTGTGATATTGCAGTCTCTGTTATTCTTTCATACAACCAACAGATGGCACTGTGTGATATTGCAGTCCCTATTATTCTTTCATACAACCAACAGATGGCGCTGTGTGATATTGCAGTCTCTGTTATTCTTTCATACAACCAACAGATGGCACTGTGTGATATTGCAGTCCCTGTTATTCTTTCATACAACCAACAGATGGCGCTGTGTGATATTGCAGTCACTGTTAATCTTTCATATAACCAACAGAGGGCGCACTGTTATTCTTTCATATAACCAACAGAGGGCATTGTGGGATATTGCAGTCTCTCCCCAAATTAACTGTTGGTATAGGAATGATTAAAAGTGACTGCAATTTCGGCAACTCGGGTCGGGTACCGCTGACCCGCGTATAAGCCGAGGTAGACTTTTTCAGCACATTTTGGATGCTGAAAAACTCGGCTTATACGCGGGTATATACGTATTAAAATTTTTGCTAATGAAGGTGAATTGTCCTTTAAGCGCTAACTTTTCCCAAGTGAACTGTTATCTTATATTGTTACAATTACTTATTTGCTTATCTCAAAATTGTTACAAAAGTATCTTACCTGCAGCTCTGCCTGTTCTGGGCTCTCTGCCAAAAGCTAATTAAGTTAGAGACTTTGTTTCTTTTTCTAGCTGTTCCGTGCAGAGAAAATCAGGATTTTCCAGCATAAACGAGGGACTGCGGGTTGAGCTGTCAAAAGAGGGACTGTCCCTCTGAAAATGGGATAGTTGGGAGGTATGAATATATATATATATATATATATATATATATATATATATATATATACGGGTCCTGTGGGTATCAGCACTCAATGCTCCTAGAGATGTCACCATGATGGCAACCACTTCTAGTTCACATTGCAGCATTGCAGTCCCCTGACAGTAGATAAACTCTTTATGAATTCGAAATTCGACCCTTGATAAATGTGCCTCTCCATCTCCAAGACCAGGAGCATGCGCAATGCGTAGCATTTCCAATAGCTGCATGCGCAGAATATCCACTCTTTGGCTATTGCAAGCAGGATTACTCGCATGCATAAACACTCTGTAGGACGCCAACCAATAGCAACCAGTTATACACATATACTTATACTTATGACAGATATACTTGACACCGATCGGACAGAGAAACCATTCACTCTTGTTCTGCACTGATCAGAGTCCTGGTTCCTTACATTTGCCTGCAGCCTAATCACACTGTACAGCTCTCCAGCATGTAACCTGCACACACATTCACACCTGCACAGTTTAATGATGGTGTCTGAGCTGATGCGACTCAAAGCTAGCAATCTATTTCAGCAAAGGGTGACAAATACTATACTTGATTTTTTAAATGAAGGGTTTCCTTGTCCTTTAATGAATGGGGTTTTGCATGCAACTTACTGTGGGGAAATTTGTGTCTAAAGCAGAACTTCAGTAATATATATATATATATTATACCTTCCAACATTTTGGAAATAAAAAGAGGGACAAAAAAGTTGCCGTGTGGAGCACGTCAAATTTTTTTTATCCATGCCCATTTTGTGGCCGCACCCCCTAATTACCATGTTAATTTTGCAAAGGTTATGAAAGTTTGAACATTTCTGTTTTTTTTCCAGTTACGGTATTAAAATTTTTGCTAATGAAGGTGAATTGTCCTTTAAGCGCTAACTTTTCCCAAGTGAACTGTTATCTTATATTGTTACAATTACTTATTTGCTTATCTCAAAATTGTTACAAAAGTATCTTACCTGCAGCTCTGGCTGTTCTGGGCTCTCTGCCAAAAGCTAATTAAGTTAGAGACTTTGTTTCTTTTTCTAGCTGTTCCGTGCAGAGAAAATCAGGATTTTCCAGCATAAACGAGGGACTGCGGGTTGAGCTGTCAAAAGAGGGACTGTTCCTCTGAAAATGGGATAGTTGGGAGGTATGAATATATATATATATATATATATATATACGGGTCCTGTGGGTATCAGCACTCAATGCTTGTACGAGTTTGAGGTGCAGGATCAAATTAATGATATAGGTAATGTAAGGATCAGCACACTCATATGTAGAAAAGCAAAGTGTATTTTATTTCAACACAGCATTGTGTCCAACGTTTCGGTTCCTCCTGGGAATATTTACGCCTCCTTTATCCTTGATAAAGGTTCCCAGGAGGAACCGAAACGTTGGACACAATGCTGTGTTGAAATAAAATACACTTTGCTTTTCTACATATGAGTGTGCTGATCCTTACATTACCTATATATATATATATATATATATAATTAAAACAACAAAGTGAAATGCTGCTCATCACTTTTTATTGGGTGCACATGAGTCAGGCTTGATATACATACAACTACACAAATTAACCCCAGCACTCCAATATATAACCCCCTATAGGGGCGGAGGTGGCGCTCCCCTCAATGCCTGCTCTCTCAACCCCCACTTAATGGTGTTTTTGGAAGAGATCATGCTAAATAAAGAGAAAGGCATGTATGGTCTTTCTCCCCCCAAGATAACACTTTCTCTTTTTTCACTTAGGACTGACGCTTGGACACTGCCTTGACGGGAAGCGTCAGCTTATACATAATTTCTCAGAGCCACCTTCTCTTCACACCATCCACATCCACTGCCACCTCTCGTCTCAAACCCTTCTATCTTGCTATCTATCTGGAATTCCATCCCTGAATTCCATCCCTGAATTCCTCCATAAGGAATCCTCTCTCAATGGTTCAGATTCACTAAAGGGCGAAGTGACTAATGCTGGCGCAAATTCGCCAGCGTGACGTCATTTCGTAACTTCGCCAATTCACTAACGGGCGCTGGCGTAAATTCGCTAGCGAAGTGGACCTACTCTAGCAGTACTTTGCACCCTTGCGCCAGGTGAAGTTGCGCTATGGCGAATGGGTCGTAACTACACTAATTCACTAACTTGCGCATTTTACTGAACGTTACCTCTTGCGCCAGACTTGGCTTCACCTCCTCAGACCAGGTGAAGTGCAATAGAGTAGATAGGGATTGCTTCAAAAAAAGTCGAAATTTTTTCTAAGTCCCAAAAACGCTTGCGTCTTTTCCTTTTTTAAGGGTGATAGGCTGAAATAGATCGTAAATTTGTTTGGGTGTACCCTCTTCCCCCTACATTTCCTAACATATGGCACCTAAACTATACAGTGGGCACATGTGTAGGGCAAAATAACAACTCTATTTTATTTTATGAAGCTTTCCCAGGCGTGTGTAAGTGTAATGTATTTGCCGCTACACATACGTCCATTGTACTTTAACTTGGAGCCGTATGCAAATTAGGCATCGCTAGCGTAACTTCGCTTTGCTTGACGAAGTAACGATAGCGCAACTTCTCTACCGTTCGCCTCCCTGAGCACAACTTCACATTTTAGTGAATTTGCATAGCGCTGGCAAAACTACGCCTGGCTGCCCGCTCCCTACCCGCATCCGACCCTGGCCCGCTGCTCCCCTTTATAGCCCTGCGCCGCAGTGACGTCACAAAAGGGGCGGCGAGGCAAGCGGAAGTATAGAAATATATATATATATATATATATATATATAGTTTTCCAGATAAGAGATCTTTCCATAATTTGGATCTTCATACCTTAAGTCAGGGATCCCCAACCTTTTGAACCCGTGAGCAACATTCAGATGTAAAAGGAGTTGGGGAGCAACGCAAGCATGAAAAATGTTCTTGGGTGCCAAATAAGTGCTGTGATTGGCCATTTGGTAGCCCCTATGAGGATTGTCAACCTACATTGAGGCTCTGTTTGGCAGTGGACCTGGTTTTTATACAACCAAAACTTGCTCCGAGCCCAGAATTGAAAAATAAGCTCCTGCTTTGAGGCCATTGGGAGCAACATCCAAGGGGTTGGAGAGCAACATGTTGCTCACAAGCTACTGGTTGGGGATCACTGCCTTAAGTCATTAAATAAACCCAATAGGCTGGTTGTTTTGCTTCCAATAAGAATTAATTATATCTTAGTTTGGATCAAGTACAAGGTACTGTTTTATAATAACAGAGAACAGGGGAATAGTTTTTAAAAATTTGGATTATTTGGATAAAATGGAGTCTATGGGAGATGGCCTTTCTGTGAGTCGGAGCTTTCTGAATAATGGGTCTCCGGGTAATGGATCCCATACCTGTAATTGCATTAATGCATTTCATTCATCTGACCTGCAAGTGTTTCAGTTTACACTATGCCTGCCATTAAGAAGAAAGTCGTTTAACTTGATTCAAGGGGCTAGTGTTAATGGGAGTAACAAAGCGTTGCAAGCCCTTGATATATAACTATCCTCCTTCAAATGTGTCTGAAATATTGTGACACTTTATTTACTAAACCATTAAATATTTCATCTAAAATCCATTTCGCCATTGTGATGGGTGCGGTGCTCTCAGGATTAGGCCATACACCAGATGATAATGTTTCTGTTCAAATGGAATGAAAGACTCAACTATTGGAATTCTTGCTTAGTTAGAATACTGACTGGGATACTGACTAATGAACAAGGCAACTGCTGTGACCCAGAGACGTTATATTCACTATTACAGCATTACCATTTCCAGGACAATCCTCTTCTACTGTAGCCTGTTGGAAATATTTCATTTAGCTATAGATACAGGTATGGGACCTGTTATCCACAATGCTCAGGACCTGGGGTTTTCTAGATAACAGATCTTTCTGTAATTTGGATCTTCATACATTAAGTCTACTAAAAAATCATGTAAACATTAAATAAACCCAATAGGCTGGTTTTGCCTCCAATAAGGATTAATTATATCTAGGGATGCACCGAATCCACTATTTTGGATTCGGCCGAACCCCCGAATCCTTCGTGAAAGATTCGGCCGAATACCGAACCGAATCCGAACCCTAATTTGCATATGTAAATTAGGGGTTGGAAGGGGAAAACATTTTTTACTTCCTTGTTTTGTGACAAAAAGTCACGTGATTGCCCTCCCCGCCCCTAATTTGCATATGCAAATTAGGATTCGGTTCGGCCAAATCCGAATCCTGCTGAAAAAGGCAGAATCCTGGCCGAATCCCGAACCGAATCCTGGATTCGGTGCATCCCTAATTATATCTTAGTTGGGATCAAGTACAAGGTACTGTTTTATTATCACAGAGAAAAATTAAATAATTTTTTAAAAATGTTGATTATTTGGATAAAAGAAAAATTTATGACAGACTGTTTTTACGTCATTTGGAACTTTCTGGATAATGGATCCCATACCTGTACAACATTTCCCATATTCTCTGCAGAATTAAATGTTTTACTGATCACCTACAGAAAATAAAGTGAAGGCAAACCCCACGAATGAACAGGTCTATTTCCCCTTTAAACAGATCGTTTGTAAAGCAAGAGTGCCCAGCCTATAAAGCACTCACTTGTGTTTTCCAGTTAGGCACAATCAATTCCCAGTTTGTTTTTCCAAGAAGTATTGGTTTCATTGCCGCGTGCTGGGCTCTGTGACCCAGTTTAGCTTCTCTGTGCTGATTCCTGAGAAGTGTGACTCATAAGCCCGGCTACTTACATGCGTCACTGCTCCCCAGCCAACAACTGAGCAGTCACCTGATCTCCCAGCACCAACGTATTAGCACAGAAATACTACATGGCTTGTGTACTTTACTGCATTGTACAGCACTGCGTATTCTGGTACAAATAAAGTTGTACATACACAGGCATGAAAAGCTGTTATTCAGAAAGCCCCGACTTACAAAAAGGCCGTCTCCCATAGACTCCATTTTATCCAAATAATCCTGATTTTTAAAAACGATTTTGTAATAATAAAACAGTAGCTTGTACTTGATCCAAACTAAGATATAATTAATCCTTATTGGAAGCAAACCCAGCCTTTTGGATTTATGTAATGTTTGATATCTTCATACCGTAAGTCTACTAGAAAATCAATTTAGGGAAATAATTAATAACAAAACCCCAGGTCCCAGGCATTCTGGATAACAGGTGCCCTACTTGTATTAATATAGACAAAATCAGTGACATAAAAGACTTGCAGTTGGTCTGCCCAAACACATATTCACCCTCTGTGAGAATGGCCCTGATATCTGCCAACCCTCCATTACCCTCTTGGCGTACATGGCTGAAAACATATATATTGATTAAAGAAAGGTTGAAGAACAGTATTTGCATTGTGCCCACTAGATGGCACACAATCATTAATACAGTACAAAACACGTGGCGTTGGTTTACATTATACGAAGAATCAACCTGCTTTTTATGCCTGGGATGTCATACTTGCATCACACCTGCAGATTTGAATGGTGGCCTTGAGAATGCTGGGAGTGCTGGTACTCTAGGACTGCTAACTATATATGTATAATAGTACTCCATAGATGTACATTAATGGCATAGATCTAGCTGACTGTACAGCCCCAATTGATCCAGGTCAGTGAATGACCCTCACACACGTGGAGACGGTCATCTTGATCACATGAAACATGTTCAGCCAAATCATTAATTCTGAGGGGACACAGAGGTATAGAAAGTACAAAATTATTTCAAATTGGAACCACAAATTCGTATGTTACATACTCATTTTGGATTTTGGCATTTCCACCCTTTTATTATTTTGTCAACAGTAGCAAAAGGGGCAGTTATGTGATGACTGTCATCAGGGCTAGAACAGAAAGCAGACACTGGGAAACAAGCAGATAAGTCCATACTGGGTTATACAGGCAGAACCGGCGATGTCCAGTAACTTGATAAGAAAGGGGGTTAAGCAGAGCCCTGATTGGGCACAGGTCAGGGCATTAGCAATCAGGACAGGTCAGTGGTCAGAGATTACATGTAAAGCAAGAACCGGTAGATTAGACCTGCAGACAAGAGCCACATTGGCATCATTGAGGTTATTTATACTTAAAGGAGAAGGAAAGTGTTTTTGCACTTGGGGTTGCCAAATCTTAGGCACCCCCAAGTGATTGTATTGATTTACCTGAAACCCCGTGCCGGTGCTCAGAAAACTGCACCGACCCAGGGTTATTCCAGTGAGCACCACTGATCGTTCCTCTTCCGGCTTCTTCTTTCTTTAAATTTCCCGGGGCAGATGCATGCGCAGTTTAACTAAATAGCCGACTTTTTAGTTAAAGTTCAGCTTTTTGTTCTTCTGCACATGCACAGCAGCATGAAGAAAGAAGAAGCCGGAAGAGGATCGTTCTGTGGTGCTCACTGGTATAACCCCGGGCCGGTGCAGTTTTCTGCTGATAGGAGCACTGGCACGGGATTTCAGGTAAGTCAATAAAATCACTTGGGGGTGCCTAAGATTTGCCACCCCCAAATGCAACAACACTTTCCTTCTCCTTTAATTTATATGCTAACCAAGGTGCTGATGTTTACCCAAATGCCCGCATTTTACATGGACACAATGATATCTGTACAAGTGGGCACAGAATTTCATGACCAGATGCCAAGCTACATGACAATGATCCTTTGAGGAGTACAATGAATAGTTTAAAAGTCATAGTAGCTGGGACATAATTAAAGATAAAGCAAAGCAGAAGAAAACAATGTTTTTTGTTTTCTGTCCCCAGGCCCAGACTGGCAATCTGTGGATTCTGGCAAATGTCAGAGGGACTGCTCTAAGATGCCATAGACAGTTACTATTTAGAGGAGGGTCTGGGTCTGTTTTACTCCAGGGCCATTCTGGCATCAATGGAGTAAACTTTGGAAAGGCTGCAGCCTACCTACGAGTTAGTAGACGTACAACAGAGAGGGGACCGTGGGAGCCGTCAGCAATAGACAGGAACTAGAAGTCCACTGGTACTACAGAAGGTTGCAGTGATGTGCGGTGGTAACAGGCAAAGTGGAATCTATCTAGGGTGAACAATATTAATTTTGATGACATTAATAAAATAACATTGAGATACTGTGGGTGTCTAAGCAGTTTCAGCAGTGGCACTGCACAAAGCCCAAGGAACCAGAGACTGGTCTGGGAGGGTTTCACTTTCAATTCAGTGAAAAAAAGGGAACTCCCTCTGGAAACTTTCTGTGCATAGCTACGCAACAGATTTAAAAACCCCTGACAACACAGTCACTAATAATTGTGCTCCTCATGACCTATTTTCTTTTCTTGGGTATATTCACTTTCACATCACAATGTTCATTAGCTGGGTAATTTCACCACTGAATATCGTACAATATTATCTGTGTGTCTATGGCCACCTTAAGACATCTTGGAAAGGTATCATACCTGTCTTTGCTTACCTTTCCAAGATGTCTTAAGGTGGCCATAGACACACAGATAATATTGTACGATATTCGGTGCACGTATGGTGGGAAGAGAGCCGACCAATATCAGCAGAAGACTTGAATATCGGTCGATCGGGCTGGACAGAAAATTTTGATCGGGTGCCTTTGAAGGTAAACGTCGCCCGCTGTTAGTGCTGAATTGTCAGATACAGGTAGAATTCTATTGTTTCTACCTGTATATATGGTATGGGTAATAGTAAAAGTAGACAAAGAAGCCACATCAATTTAAATATATACTGAGCACTTAAACATCTGTTATTAAAATGCTAATATATTCATTATAAGGATGTACACATCAAACATACAAATACTGACCGATACAGGACCTGCTCATTAGAGTTTACAATTAAAACTGAATAAGCATTGACAAGGTCAGAATTCAGCTATGAGATGTGGCGTTTAGGTATTGCAGGTGGGAGTAGCATGTAGTGTATTGTGAAGAATTTTTTCTCCTACGTAAGGGTAAGCTTCAATAAAGAAATGTGTTTTAAGAGTTTTGGAGAAATTCTGATGGAAATTCCCAGTTTGTGAATTCAGGTATGTGAGAAGATTTTGAGTGAGGTGTGCAGAAGAAGGTTGCCAGAGGAGCACTGAGCAGCTTGGTGAGTACTGTATATTAGTTCATAGATATAATGAATTATGAACCACATGGAACTTCAGGGACAGTAGTCTGAATTTTACTCTGAGCTGAAGCCAATGTATGGATACAGAGAGCCACATGGTTCATGAAGAGCTTTTGGAGTAAACTAGGGATGTACAAAATTTGGGATTTAGCCATGATTTGACCTTTTCCAGCAGGATTTGGATTCAGTCAAACCCAAGTGCCTAGCCAAATTGAATCAGAATCCAAAATATCACGTGACTTTTCCCCCGTTTCCCTAATTTACATTTGCAAATTAGAGTTCAGATTCAGTTCGGTATTTGGCCGAATCCTAAAATAGTGGATTTGGTGCATCCCTTCAGTAAACACTTCTGGGATGTTATCAGTAAGTTCTGTCTTGTATTTGTATTTTAAGGGTCAGGGCACACGGGCAGATTCAGGGAGATTAGTCGCCCGGTGACAAATCTCCTCTTCTTAGGGGCGACTAATGTCCCTGAACTGCCTCCACACCGGCTAAAATGAAAATCACCGGTAATCGTTTTCTGAAGTCGCCTGAAATTTCCTAGTGAAACTTATTGTTCTCTTGCCATCTGCCAAATGTAAGAGTAGAAGTCCTGTACAAGTTATCAGCAGGATATTTCAGATTGCGTTTTCCGAATATTATTTTCAGTTAAGTTGAGCCAGCTTCAAGTATGGAATAGGTTGGTGCCTTCTAAATACAGTACATGTTAAAATACTACTACTACTTATAATAATGATTTGAACTATTTGGTGCAGTTAGTTTTTCCCCTGATAGTTTGCAGTAGAGCGTTGAGTAGAGTGTTGAAATAAAGTAGAGTAGAGTGTTGAAATAAAACTACATGCCTATGTATAATACACCGTTCTTTGGCTGAGAGCACAAACTTGTTGACAAGATGTATTAAAGGAAGGGCTTTTGGCTGAGCTTTATAGTCAACGTAGCACTGTTCCTGCTTTTCAGGTTTGCATCAGCCTCACCCACCTCATTGCCATGTCTATAATATATACTGGGTAACTGCTCGTAGTAACCACTACACACAAGCAAGACTGGATAAGGTTGATTAAAAACAGGGGTGGCCAAACATTGATGCAGGGTCTACTTTCATTCCAGTGTTACACTGCTGTGTGAAATGTTACTTCATTGTGTTATAGTAAAACCACATATCTAAAGAGGAATTATAGTGCCAAGAAAAAACATTTGATATTGTATTATACAATGGCCTTTGGGCTGATGATCTAAATATCAGGCATACAACACATGGGAAATTTAAAAAATGATTGCATCTCCAGCGCATCCCCAGTGTTTTTGAGCCAATGTGGGTGTGGTTGGGCAGCATGTCGCCCCACTAAAATCCTACCGCCCTAGGCCCGGGCCTTGGTGGCCTCTCCAGAAATCCTGGCCTGAGGTTACCAGATGATTTGAAAAATCACTGCAACACTTCATGCTAGCTTCTGTTAACATGTCTTGGATTTTTCACATGATAAACTTTCTTTTGGGGTCAGATTTGAGGGGGAAAGTCCTATTTGCTTTTTTAAGTATTTTCTAAACTTGAGCCTGAAGGTAAATTAGTGCAACCTTTTCTTTTCCTACGCATTCCAGGGTTTTATGTTTATTTTTTAAATAAAAATCAGTTTTTTATATTAAGACCTGGTAACATGGCCCTATTTTGTCTTAACATTTGTACTGGAGACTCCATGAATGATTTATATAACGACATTTTCATATATGTCTAACCCTGCTTAGCCTTTTTTGTTTGTGTTGTAGTAACAATCATTTATCTTTAAAGATACCAAAATAGCTGCTGTGGCTGTGTCTCCTTGGTTACTCTGTCACATTAATACAAATGTATTAGGTTTGTTATTAAATGCATGAGCTACATAATCAGCAACAAAGCACTCCCTCTCCATGACTCAACTGGGAACAGGAGAAAAAAATAAGCTGTAAGGGAGGCTTGGGTTATACAATATGGTGTAGTGTTGTATTCTGCAGTGTAAATAAAGGTGAGGCTTTTCATACCGTGTAATAAGGGAAAGCTTTACTATGCCAAATATTCTGCTAATTATGTAACGCTACTGAGTCGCCTGCTTAAGGACCAGTAGCACTAAAACAGTGAAGATATTGTGTTTACATGAAAAGTAAGGGGAAATGTGGTAGTATTGAGGGTTTACAATGGTGCCATTTAGGAAGGGGGAGGGTGGCCTAATTTATATAAGTGACTTTAATTTTCATTTAAAATTGAAAAAGGCGTTTTCCATAATTCTCCCATAAACCCTCGAGCCCAGTGGTTCGCCAGAATAGACAAACTAATTAGAAGCTTTCTTTGGGCAGGAGAACACCCTCGATTGAGCTTTAGGGTGCTACAGGTACCAGTTAATGGAGGAGGCCTAGCGCTGCCTAATCTCAGACTTTATTTCCTTGCGGCCCAATTGGTATATGCCCACTGGTGGTTTGTCCCTGATTTGAGCAACTTTGCAGTGGTCCTAGAAGCCGCAGTAATTGGTTCCCTTGAGGCCCTTGCCAAACTCCCTTACAGGGGTGTCTCCCCCTATCACGTTACCACTACTTCTATGCGCACGGTGGTACAGGCATTCCAGAAGTCTCAAACACTAGCCAGGGGCACCTCTACAGCCTGGTCTCCCTATACGCCATTGTGGGGTAATACCCACCTACCTAATTTTCACTTACTCCCTGACATTGCACGATGGGCACAGATAGGGATAAAAACGCTTGGTGACATAACCTCTGGAGGTGAATGTAAAACATATGCTTCACTACAACGGGAAGTACACCCTCACCCAGATATGCTGTTTCGCTATTTGCAATTAAGACATGCTTTTAATGTACAATTTCCAGTGAGACCTGTCAGCTTAGAGATGACAACCTTAGAGACGTATTTACATAGAGTGGACCTGACTAAACCCCTATCCTGGTTGTATACTATCCTATCTACCGCTGGTCCCTCCCCCCTTGAGAGGATTAAGGGCAAATGGCAAAGTGATATTCCTGACTTAGATGACGAAAAATGGAAGGATGCTCTCAAGTTAGTCACTGAGCTATCTATCTCTATGAGAGACAGGTTTATTCAAATAAAATTCCTGAATAGAGTCTATTTAACTCCCTACCGATTGGCTAAAATTTATGAAAATGTTTCAGACCTATGTCCCAAGTGCAGAGTGGAACCGGGTACCTTGTTTCATGTATTCTGGACCTGTCCGGTAATCCAGGGATTTTGGAGTGCTATACTTCAATTCTTGAATGAAAAACTCGCATTACCAAGTATTCGTTCACCGGAAAATTGTTTATTGGGGATAACGGGTGACCTCCAGTTACGCTCCTACTCTAGACTTTGTTACCTACAGCTCTTATATTTTGCCAAGAAAGCCATATTAATGCATTGGAAGTCACTTAACCCTCCTACACTGCAATATTGGCAAAAGTTGATAAATGATTCTCTCTCAAATCAGAAACTGACCTATCTGTCAAGGGGCTGCCCTGAAAAATTTGATGCTGTCTGGGGTACCTGGTTGAAAGTACAAACGGGTTAACTTTAAGTATTCTAATTTAATGTGTATACCAGTCTGTACCTTACCTCCCCTCCCCTTTCCCTCACAACTTTCTTTCTAATATCTATTTCTTCTCTCTCTACCTTTACTATTCATATTGTGTATGTTGCATGTTTGAAAAGTTTAAAAATAAAACTTTTAAAAAAAATTGAAAAAGGCAATACACACCTTTCTAAAAGTAAAGCTCCATGAATTCTTAAAGGGAAAATATACACAGTTATGAATATTTATAAACCGTTTTTCTCTAGGGGGTTATTTACTAAACCTCAAATTTTTCTAATCAAGCTTTTTTTTGCCATCAACTTGAATTTTTAGTGAAAATAGAGATTTATTATACCCCGATGCTGCAAATAAACAGAATCCAAAAATCTGCCATCGCTGACCTGTCGAGGTCCTGTATAAGTAAATGGGAGAGGCACCAATCTCAATTTGAAGTTTTTCTGGGTTTAGCCTAAAAATCCAAATTTTTCAGGGTTTTGGGGAAAAATCTCTGAAAATTTGAGCGATTCGGGAAAAAAACTTGAAAAATTCATTCAATTGGATTTCATTGAGTTTTTCACAATGCGATTAAATTGAGTTTTGTTTATTAATAAATAAGCTAAAATCAAGGCATGCAAGTTTGGTCGTATTTTTTTTAAATAAAATGTGAGATAAATTCTTATTTTAGTAAATAACCCCCTAGATGTGCATATTATCTTCAAAGAGATAGAGTAAAATTGTTTCCTACATATTTGCATCATGCATAGCGGAGGGGGGCCCGGGGAACAGGGGGGCCCAAATTGTGGGGTCTGCTTTCTCTATAGCTAATAAGAGAACCCCCTCCTCCCCAGCCACTACAGTCCTGCAGCGGATACTGGGGAATGAGGGTTGGATTTTCAGGTGCGGGGATAGATGCGGGTTGCTGGTCTGCAGGTTGGGTTGCGTGTCTCATCTAAATTTCTTATCTTATGTTATATTGTCTACATTTTAGCCCACTTTTGATGATGTCACTTACAGTTTGCAGCAACATCATTTCCACCATGATGATGGTCAGCAGGTTGCAGGTCAGGTTGCAGATACGGCAGTTGCGGGTCCTGGTCGGGTAGAGGATCATAGTGGGTAAATATGCGGGTTGCGGTCCGGGCCGTGGGCTGCGGGTTCAGGTCCGGTCCAGGTCTTACAATTTGGTTCGGCACAGGACTCTACCAGCCAGACGCAAGTAGGGGCGGTGTGGGCGGGAAGTGGGCAGGAGGATGGGGATAGGAGTGCGCTGGGCCCCTCTGGAGAGTGCACTCTAGTTACGCCACTGCTTAGTGAAGCTTAGATTGTAAGCCTCTATCACATATGTAGTATATGGAGCCTTTAACCATTCTGTATGTTTCTGAGTGTTGAAGGAACCACACACAAGCAAACCAAAATCCCCTGCACCACAAGGCAGCATTGCAAACTACTGTACCACCATAAGAATATATGTATCCAGGCAGGGGCCCCATTAGAAATCACGGGGCCCCGTACAAAAACATTTTTGGGCCCCGCCCACTCTAGCGCCCAAGCCCCACCCCAGATACCACCCACTCCACCCAAGCCCCACTCCATCCTGCCCAAAGACCACACAGACATTAGCACTAAAAAAGTACCCCCCCCACACACACAAGTTATAAAAAGCTATTGATGGTCAGGGCCCACTTACAAGTTAAAAAAAAAATTGGGGCCCCCAAATTTTTTTTAAAAAAAAAACATTGGTGCCAGGGCCCCCCTTACAAGTTAAAAAAAAATCGGGATCCCAAAAAATATTTTTTTAAAAAAACAGTGGTGCCAGGGCCCCCCTTACAAGTTAAAAAAAATTGGGGCCCCAAAAAGTATTTTTAAAAAGAACCATTGGTGGCAGGGGCCTATAGAATATTAAAATAATACATTGGTGGCCAGGGGATTAAAAAAAACCCACATCGGTGTTTAGTAGAATTGACCTCGTGGCTTCAGGACTTCAACTTCGCCTCCTTTCGTGACTTCGGTTCTTTTTGCCGCTTCAGGACTTCAATTTCGGCTGTTTTTGTGACTTCGGGTCTTTTCTCCGCTTCTGGACTTCGGCTGCACCTATTTTCAGGACTAAGGGTCTTTTCACCGCTTTGGGAGTTTGGCTTCGGCTGTTTTCGTGGCTTTGGGTCCTTCGGCACTTCCGCATTTCAGCTGTTCTCTGCACTTCTGCATTTCGGCTGTTCGGGATGGCCGCAGGCTTCGGCGCTCTCAAGTGGGCGCCCCCCTTCATGCCGGGGCCACTTGGCCCCCCTGTCCCCCCCTGATGGTGGCCCTGTATCCAGGGGCATAATCACAGAGGAAGCAGACTCTGCGGTTGTAGGTACAGGAGTATCAAGAGCCCAGTAAGGCCCTAATTAATGAGCCGTTACAATATAATTTGGTAAAACAGCTCAACTTACTAATATTTTGGGGCCCTAAATTTAACTTGCTGTGGGGCCCAGTAGCATCTAACTATGCCACTGTATGTATATTTTAAATATGATAGTTTTCTGGTTGACTGCCATAGTTGAGAAATACCAGCCTGTGCACTGGAGGTAAATACAGGGTTGAGGCAGAAGTGGTGGCCTTGCATCTTCTGCAGACCCTTCCAACTTGGGAAAATTTCACATCGCAATTCAAATTTCCGCCAAATAAAATCTTTTGCAAACCAAATTATTATAGGACGATCTGTAGAAACTCAACACCCTGTAGCAGGGATGTAAACAGGCCCAGATCTGTAGATAATGGCAAATACCAGAGGGGCTGCTGTAAGATGCCATATACAGACACTATTTATTTAGCCTGTGGGGGCTTCTATGTACCTGAAATTTGGAGTTAAATTGCAGTAAAATGTTTATTTACACCAGAAAATCACAAACATTCACAATCATCTGAACATTTTTTTTCCACTTACTCCAAAAATTTAAATTTGAGTAAAGCAATTTTGTCAATTTAACTATGGGTTTTTAAAATTAACTTTATTAATTGCAGCGAAACTTACTCCAACTTCAGATTGGGGCAAGCAATCTTACAAAGTTTGTATGAAGACATCTTCTTCCTGCTTTGACCGGTGCATGCGCAGTAGGATCATTTCGCAGGTACGATCTACTGCGCATGCGCGTGACTTTTGGCGCATGCGCAGTAGATCCATACCTGCGAAATGATCCTACTGCGCATGCGCCAAAACGCCGTTCACAGCAGGAAGAAGATCACGTGGAAGAAGATGTCGTCTGTGAACTCCCTAGACTCGACCTGAGCAGAAGGGTAAGTAACAAGTTAGGGGCATTTGCCCAGCGGGACAGGTAGGCCAGGGGGGAGGAGGGAGGGTGGCCAACACACGGGAGGGGGGGTGGGGGGTTTGCGCCGACTAGGTTTCCTTCCCCTTTAACTCTGATTACAATTTTAGTTTACTCCACCTGGGTGTTACACTGCCAAATGTGCCATTGCTTTTAGAAAAACCTCAGCTTGACATGATACACCCGCACAGAGTGAGGGAAGGCGTTTGGGGAGATTGGTCGCCGCAAAGACGAGGCGATTAGTCGCCAGGCAACCAATTCTCCCCAAAACGCCTAGTGTGGCCTTACCCTAAATAATGTAATGTGATTCTTATGAGCTACAATCAAATGGTATTTTTCAGGTACTTTGTCATTCCTAAGGAGCATCATTTCCGATGGGTGTTACACTGCCCCATGTGCCATTGCTTTTAGAAAAACCTCAGCTTGACATGATACACCAATTACCAACTGATCCCATTAACACAATGCAATCGGTGCAGTCCATCAACTTCTATTTAAAAGCATGGTCACTGATTATTAGAGATGCACTAAATCCAGGATTCGGTTTGGTATTCGCCCAGGATTCGATTCCGAAATCCTTCTGCCTGGCCGAACCCTATCCTAATTTGCATATGCAAATTAGTTGCAGGGTGGGAAATCCCGTGACTTTTTGTCACCAAATAAGGAAGTAAAAAATATTTTCACCTTCCCACCACTAATTTGCATATGCAAATTAGGATTAGGTTCGGTATTCGGGCGAATCTTTCACGAAGGATTCCGGGGTTCGGCCGAATCCAAAATAGTGGATTCGGTGCATCCCTACTGATTTTTCAAGTGATTTGGTAGCCTTCACATAACGGAACCAAGTTTATTTTAAAGGGCAGCTATCATGCAAAATTGTTTCCCCCGTTGGAGCTACAGGCTAATAGAGCCTACACTCTGTTGGGGGAAACTGTAGTATTTTGTAAAGAAAACCCTCTTCACAAGTGCTATACAGCACACACTGTAGGGAGCTTCACACCACAGCCATATTGAGACACGAGTGCACATAATGAGCGAGTGCCCAGCTGATTATGTTCATGTGTGATGTAAGATCAACTGGTGCATCCCCGATACTAAGGGTAGGACTCCACAGGCGATTTCATTGCGATCCGACGCGCTGTGCAAAAACGCAGACGTCACGTCGGATGCAACGGAAATAAGGTAAGAGATGGAAATGGATGAAGTCACAGCCTTGTCGCATCGGATCAATGTTGCAACACCATCTGACAATGCTATTTACATACCTTTTTACCGTTGCATCCAACGTGACGCCTGCCTTTTTGTGCATCGCGTCGGATCGTGCCGAAATCGCCCGTGGAGTCCTACCCTAAACCGCACACGTAATCAATCAGTGAGCTTTGACATTTGCTCATTATGGGCATGCTCCATAGCATGTAGTGCTCACAAGGAGAGCAGGGGGTTCTTCTCAAGATACTATTGTATCCCTGAACCGGAGTGTGGCCTCTATTAGCCCGAACCTGAACCTCTGGTGTGGGATGTGTGGGCAGGCTGCTACATGGGCAAAGGACTTTAGTGGGTCACCTGCCATCTGCAATGCTATCAATTCCTTATTTATATACTCACGTCTGCCTGTCTGGTGACATCACAGATGGCCATGTCAGACACGGGTATATAAATAATAATGGCTTGCTGAGTCGAGAGAGTGCCTACCCACACATCACTAATAGGTGCCCTTTAAGTATTATTTACTTCTGCAAGCTTACAGTTAGTTACACAATTTTAAAACCAAATAAGCTCCACCTAATTCATGACATCACCAACAAGTGTGTTTCTTAATTAGTTAATCAGTTAATAAAATACTCAGTAAAGCTAATTATACAGCCACAGCAAATGAAAACATTTGTAGCAAGTGGGGCAGGTAATATTAAATATAAATGTATATAGTTATGTACACAGAGCAACACCCACATTTTTATTACTCATCCAAAAAACAGCTAAAATAACAGTATTGATTCATTCCCCTAGGGGACAATGTATCCCGTGTTTTGATCCAAAAAGCTTCCCCTTGTAATAATTTGTGGGATCTGTCACCTCCTCTCCTAGGCATCGGGAACATGATCAATTGCCATATATTTAAAAGTAGCTAAATGGTGCCCCACCTCCAAAAAATGTTTAGCAACCGGTTCGGTGGTTTTCTTATTTCTAAAAGCATCATTAATGGCTGACCTATGAGCATCAATTTGCAATCTCAACATCAAATCAGTTTTCCCCACATAAGATAATCCGCAAGGACAGGTGATTAAATATATAATGTGCCAACATATTCTGCATAGCTGTTTAATAAAAGGGTGTGCAGAGACGTCAACTGTAGGGCCTACACTTTCGGGGGACCTGAAACATTTTTCCATGTTTTAGCCTCTGCACATGCGCACAATCTCCTTCAATGCGGCCGGAGAAACTGTAAAACTCGTGGGAATGACATATAGTGATGGGAGGGAGTGCAAAACCGGGTAACAGAGGAGGTATGGTTGTATACATCAAACAAGATACTGACTGATACAGGAGGTAAAGAGGGCCCGGCTCATTAGAACTTACAATCTACTGTAAATGATCATATGTATTGGCTTACTAAGTTGCATATATTGCATTGATCAGTATAACATCCCATGAATGCAGTGCAGTCTTCTACACGTAGCCGGCTCCAAACTGTAAATATCCAACCAAACCCTAGTGGAAAAGAAAGAGTTAAATGGCTCAGTTCGGCCCACGTGTTGCCCTTTTAAGGAGCCAAAAGAGGCAGTAGTCATTAGGCAGGATCTCCCTCCTCACATCACGCGTTTGTGTAATCCCAGGCTCCTCCCCCTCCACGTTGGGTTTTTTTTTTTTTCAGCCATCCTTGAGCCTCCTCCCCCTGGATTATTGTGAAACGTGGCCTCACCCACACACACCCCTAGCCAACAGCATGTGGGGAAAATACACTGATCCACCAGAGAAGAGGCGCACCCTGCTAGCTGCAACTGTAACCCTCTCACTACCGGAATGTGGCGTTGGTTAGGGTCATCGGCCCAAGGAAAACCGTATTCTGCTTTGAGTGAATCGTGTATATTCTGCAGAGCTTTACAGATATTATACATTATTCACACCAGTCTCTGCCTCAGTGGAGCTTACAGTGTTCAGGCTCTTACAGAGAGGCATTTTTAGTGCATTTTTCGTGAGTAGGGTTGCCACCTTTTCTGGAAAAAATACCGGCCTTCTTATATATTTATCTAAATTCCCTATTAATAACATTGGGATCAACCGTCATTTTTACCGGCCAGGACAACCCTATACGTGAGCTTCAGAAGCAAGTCTGAGCACACCTACAGTAAACACATCAACTGCATGATTTCATTGTATGCTTCATGTGACTTGCAGTCAAGACTCCCTGCAATTGCAATGTAACATGCTGCATTTTTATGCCCATGACATCCATTTGTGATATATTAAAATAGAGAGATGTGTCACAAAAATGCTCTTAGTTGTCTTTTTGTAAGCTTTTACGCCCTTTTGCATTTTTACGTGCTCAGTGTGCGCTTTTAGATGCAAAAAAGGTCCCATATGTAGAGCCCTAAGTTCATTCAAATACACTATAATCAAATTTATAAAAAAATCAATTAACCTGCCTGTATGTTATTGGAGTGTGGAAGCAAACTCACGCAGACACGGGGAGAAAATACAAACTCCCTGCAGGTATTGGCCTTGTAGGAATGAAGCCTAAGACCCCATGCTGTAAGGCAGCATTGCTAACTATTGCATCATTTATCGTAGCTTTGTTTTTGTGAATTCCCCCAAAGTTTAGAAAATATGCTTAGAACTGTCTCCAGTTGCTTTTCTTTGTTTATAAGTAGCAGGGCCAGAGTAGGGGTAGGCAGAAGAGGCATATGTCTAGGGCGCAAAGGTGAGGGGGAGCTGAGCATGTACTTCTTCTATTTGTCTACCCCGTTTCAGGCCCTTGCCCCCCCTCATAACACTACCACACTCATGAGGGGGATGACATGGCCAGCTGGGTTGCCCAGGTTTGACCCGGCACTGATAAGTTAGGGTTACAGGTATGGTAAGACAAGGTAGTGATCGATACAGTGGCATCCCTTGGTAATTGCTGTTGTCTACAACAGGAAGCTGCATACCCTGCAACCTACCACTTTAAAAGGCTATTTAGTAAATATACAAGCAAACAAAAAACAGTAGTATGTGGTGCACTGTATTCTCTGCTAGGGAATATCTGTTATATACTATTCGCATATTAACCCAACTACCGTGTGGCTAGTTATGATTTCACTGCATGGTTGCACAAAAGCCAGTGTGGTCTGCAATATTAATCATGTATTGCTTATTAGCCATGCAGGAGGTGGACTTAAAATGCATCCATTTATAAAGGAAGTTGGCAAATAGTGATGTATGCTGCAACACAGGCAGCTAACACAGGGCTTGTACTTGGTCCCGGACTAATAATCTTTGGGTTCTGGCAAAGGCCAGAGAGGCTGCTGTAAGATGCTATAGACAGCCACTATTTAATGAGCCTGTGTGGGCTGTTTGGGCCTCTGTGTACTTGAAATGCAAGGGCTTATTTTGAATCCTTATCAAGACGTTTGTATTTAATACTGTGACTGCAGATGGCATTTTCATGAACACTGGTAGCTGAAACAGATGCACAAATATACAAGATGGATCTCTCTCTCTCTCTCTCTCTCTCTCTCGCACCCATTGTAATAATTAAGACCTTTTTCTCAGGACTAGCTCTCCTTTGCACTGGGCCGGTGTTCATTTTAGATTAGCGTTGAGTCTTCATACATTTAACATTCCACAGATATGTAGACTTGCACATGCACACTATAGTAATATATTTACATATAATATTGATGCACAAGTCTGGATTGGTACATGGGAGCAATTAATACTTATAGGTAAAAATATCTTCAGGACAATATTTTCCTACTATAATCCAGGGGAAAAGTTAGCAATTTAATACACTGGGGGATGCCTTAAAATGGAACCCCATCCCAGTAAATTAACATTTGTTTCCCTTAAGACCTTCTACTTGTATTTCACACCAAACGAGTAGTTAACAAACCCCTGCCTGCTCTATAGGCACTGTACCAATGAGAAAGTACTGATAGGCTGAATAAAGCGAGTGCTGACGGGTCCAGTTGACATAGAAAATACTACTATGTTCCTATGTGGTGTAAAACACAAAAAACAACCATGTGGGAACACAGTTACAAGTATGTGTAGGAGCCCTTAACAACACTGGTTATTGTGCAGTCACCCAATGTTCATCTAAATTGGTTGTCATTTATACATTCAGTATGTTGATTTGCTCTATGTCTAGTTTTAGGGCCCTTACACAAGGGTATCCATATTTGCATTACTGTGTGGTAGCTTTTTTAATTCATTTCACAGCATGGAAACATGAGTTGAAGGCGTATTCTCTGTCAGCATATCTAAAAAACAGTCAGCTTTCTTTCATGGTGCACTGACACGCACAGTAAGTGCACACAGGTCGACTCCTGTTAAGGCAACGTGATTTTGGGGCAGAATTACCATTTCTTCCCCTTTATGGGTACAACAGACCTTGTGTGACATCTCCTTAACAAGGCCTGTTCTCAATTATGTTTGTAGCAACAGGACTGATGTGTCTCATGTATGTTCAGAATTCCATGCAACATCTTTTGCATTTAGTACTTCACTGTGGTCCCCTTGGTACAAGACCAGGGTTGGACTGGGCCTGTGGGACACCAGGAAAAAATCTGTTGGGCTCCTGCTGACCCAGGTCTACTTCTTCTCCTGCAGGTACTGATTGTGGTGCTCTCCTCTGTATGATCTTGTCCAGGAGGAGTTGAGTACACAGTAAACTACTGTATGTGGTGTGTGGTGGTGGGGGGTTGGTGGTGCTTGCAGCTGGGGTTGGGGGCCCCCAGGTGGCAGCTCCTGTGGACCCTGCCACACCAGTCTGACTCTGTACAGGACCCTGGGAAAGCATGTTATCCCATTAGTTTCTTGGCCACTGGAATTAACGCACAGGAACAAGAGCGTAAAAGCTTGTGTGTAAGGATGTTTGCTCATGCAATTTCTTGTGGTAGAGCTTTCATGCTTTCCACTGCAGAATGTTTTGTAGCTGGCTGATTTTAGAAAAATGATTTATCAAGCACAAAGCTTTTCAGCCAACTGATTTCGGGGACTATCCAGCCAGCTGAAAATCACCATGTGTGCCAATACTATAGCATAACTCCTGCCGTGGGGGGGCTACAGGTGGCCTATGCAGGGGAAACCGTTAGTTAGTGTCCTAATGGTTAAAAATGCAAGCTGTGATGTCACTTCCAGTCAATACAACGAACACTGTGGGGAGCTGGTCGGGTGAAACTTCATGAAGTTGCCAAGGAGGGTGAGCGGGTCCGGGTCAGGCTTGGAAATCGGGTGTGGGTTTTACAAGAGAGACCCGTGCAGGTCTCTACCTCCCAACATTTGAAAAAAAAGAGGAACAAAAAGATTCACCTTGCTACACGTGGTGTATATTTTCTGGCCATGCCCACTATATACAGTATACCATGTCCATTTTACAAAATTTGGCAGGTTATGAAAAGTTTGAACACATTTCTGTGGGTTTTTAGGGCTATGTTTTTATACGGTTTTGCTAATGAAGGTGAAATTGCCCATCAAGCTGTGTCTTAGTTCTCCCAAGAGACCTGCCTATCTTAAATAGTTACAATTGTATCTTTGCTTATCTTAAATTAACAATTTTATCTAAGTGCAGGTGCTTAGTATTCTGGCCTCTTTAATTACATTTCAGAAACATTTTATCTTTTTTTGACTGTTCAGTGCAGGAGATCCAAGAAATATTCAGGACATTTTAATAAGACTGTGGGCCGAGCTGTCAAATAAGGATTGTCCCACGAAAAACGGAACAATTGTGAGGTGTGCTATAGTGTGAATGAAGCCTTGATTAGATATTCGTTGGTTGGTTTTAACTCCAGCATCATTATATGCTATTTACAATGCAAAACCTTTGTCCCTGAGATCTATGGAGCTAATCCTAAACTTAGCACATCATGTGAAATATTAGAGACACTTTTAGAAACAGTTAAAAGGCCTGCACTGATTTCATGTCATTAAAATGCAGTCAGTGCAACCCAGCAACTTGCACTGATTTTTCAAATGGTTCTGCAATCTTTGCAATGCATATGCCCTAGGGTTTGCCCACAACGTGATCCTGCCCACCCCTAGCTCCCTGATCAGCGCATCCACACTTACTTCTGGAACTGGGTGTATGAATTCTGGAGGGGGGCAATTTTTACACCCAGTTCCAACACGTATGCCTTAAACCAACAATATAAGGATAATGAAGGCCTGATAATGAAGGATAAGAGAGGGCCATCCTTGCGTGAATGAATTTCCTACCCTGCCCAGTAGATATATTCTCAATATGTGGCCAGATATTTGTTGAACAGGCGGTTGAGATGGGAGGGTTTCAAACATGGGCCAGTGGCTAGAGTCGGCAGTTATATTAGCCCATGAATGGACTCCTTTATGCTCCTTTATGCTCCTCCTTTATGCTAATATCTCCTACATTAGGCACATTCATTCATTGAAAAGTGAATGTAAAGCTGCCCATACATAAGCCAATAAAAGCTGCTGTCTCAGCCCAAACTTAATCAATAGCTTATTGGCCTGTATAGTGTGTATGGGGCCATTGAGAACACCTATTCAACTGATATCTGGACAAATATCAGACTGGGCATGTTTGGAAAATGAGGTGAGGGTTACATTGGTGTGCTGATGCAGTCCTTGCCCATGTCTCTGTGGACCTACTGTATTATCCCAAGGGCCAACAATCAGATCAGCTAAATTTGGCCTCATCGCATGGGTGGCCTAATAGGTCATGGATTTGCTTGTTTGGTGGCCTCTGACAAATAAACAGAAGTGTATGGCCAGCTTAAGGGCTCTTATAAAAATGTGTTTCTTGATGAAATCTCAAACGGTGGCTTTTTTAAGTGTTTCACAACAGGGGAACAACGAACAACAGACTGCAACAGACTGAAAAAGCCCCACATGGCATCTCATTAAGAAAAGCCATTGTGTAAGAGCCCATAGGATATATACAAATATATATCAATTCATAGGTAATGTTTCTTTTGGAAAGCAACCACTTCTGAATAATGTGTATAGGACACAGCGGGATGTTACTAGAAAAAATAGCTTACAATCAACATACTAAAAAAGTAACCTCTAATATATCCCATTGTCTATTTGTAATGTTGAAAAAAGAGAGAGCGTTTAATAAAGCATTTATGGCTTAAGACACAGATTTACAGAAAACTTTCATTCCAGGTAGTAAAATGGTTAATCTGTTTGAGCTCATAGAATACTGTGACAGTTCCACTAATGCTGCTGGCTGTTGACTGAAATTAGACGTGACTTGAGAAAGTAAGATGTCACATTGTGCAGATCCTCCTAGGAAACAGGTATCCATTGCTGTGCTGCTGTTGGTGTGCATGGCAACCTCGTGCATTAGTGATTGATGGTCCTGCTCTCAAGCCCTTGTGTATTGGCTGTGCGTTTAACTGCTGGCATCATCCAATGCCCCAAATCCTCAATATTCACTCAGAAAATGTGAGTAACAGTGGGGATGTGATCAGAAATCCATGGAAGGACATTTCTCACTGTAAAATATTGGTGTCACGTAAGAAATCTCACTCCAACTTGTCTATTATGTGTTTATATGTGTCTTATTTTGTTTTACTAAACATATGTGCAAAGAAATACTGGCATGGGATTTGTGATCAAGAATGCTCAGGACCTGGGGTTTTCTGGATAATTTATCTCTCCATAATGTGGATCTCCATACCTTAAAGGAGAAGTAAACCCTTGCTACTAAAATCCCCTACTCCCCTACCCTACATAGACCACCCTCCCTGCTCCCCCCAGCCTAGGTAGCACTTTGCTAAATGCCCCTAACTCTTTACTTACCCCTTGGTGCAGATTCAGGGCATCAGAGTTCACAGCAGCCATCTTCTTCTATTAGGTAATCTTCGGGAAGTGAGTGCCGTATCAGCGCATGCGCAGTTGAAGTTCAATGCGCCAGCCTGGGGTACTTTTTGCTAAATGCTGCGCCACCGTCTTCTTTTGTTCTCCTGGTAGACCAGGAGAAGATAACAGTGTGGCATACATCAAACAAAAACAAGGGATGCTGCATGTTTTGAAGAAGAGGAGCAGCAGCCTGGGTTAGCAGGTAAGAGAGTAGAATCACTTGGGAGTGCCTAACAAGTTAATAATTAAGTCTCAGCAATGCATGATGGTGCCTATAAGACAGTGGTGGACAGACTTTTGTGGGATCTTTAGTCATGCACCCCTTAACTTATAACAAAGATACAGAAAAAGGAAATAATTGGTGTATCAAACATTCAGCCATAGTCCAAATATATTTCAGCCTGCTAATAAGTAATAATAATAGTTTTTGCTAACTGACCTTCTTGCTGAGGTATCTAGGAGCACAAAATATGAATTGTTTCCAAAACGAGTGATGGCACCCATGGAAAATTGCCCTCCCCACAGGTGGCAAAGTGACCCAAAACACAATTTCCTTGGAGTGAATGGGAATCACATTTAAATCTTGTGAATGCGCTATCTGTATGTCTGGAGCACAAAACATTGATGATATTGGGGGGGGGATTTCTATTCTGCTGAAATGCATTTGATATAATGATGTAAAATGTTTACCTGGTTGTCTGGGTCACTGACCCTGGCAACACATTAGTGATCATTAATTATGACCCTGGTGTCAGGGTTGTCCCTTAGTGCTCATTCAAGAAGTAATTAGGTCTGGGGTCATTGCAATAAACAGACACAAGGTGCAGAATACAGTATTGGTGGGACAAGGCAACCTTGTCCCTACACTTGTGAAAGGGATGTCTACGTGTCATCCAAAGCTGGGCAGGACCGGCCAGGCACCCTAGGCAACCTGGCTGGTTGCTGTGCTAGCTGAATGCTCGCATGCGCAAATTGGTGCTCTTGCGCATTAGCAAGTTGGTGCTCGTGCGCATGTAAAAACTGGCGCTCATGTGCAGTTCAAAGAAAAACTCGGGACATTCCAGTAACAAACGCAAGACTGACGGCTGAGCTGTCAAAATTGGGACTGTCCCTCTAAAAACGGGACAGTTGGGAGATATGCCTTTATCCAAGATTCAGTGCAGAGAGCCAGCTATCTAGTGAAGGATTAAAGTTGGCCATACCTGGAAAGATCCTCTGTTTTTCTTATGATTGCGGCTTTTTACATTTAAATGTGGCTAACAGGTAAAAAAAAGTTTTGGGACCCCTGACCAAAACCCTAAATTCCTAATTTGTAAACATACAAATTTTCCACTTGTTCTAGTGTCGGGTGCACACTGATTTCCCACTGACAGGGATATATAAAAATTCCAATCCAACAATTCTTATAAGAAACATGCAATCGGACCAGTCTCTTTGCTATTTCCTTACTTGCTAAAAAGTCAACCCCTTCTTGAAGCTAGAGAATTCCACAACTTTGCTTTTTTTTCCAAAAACTTTTGGAATATTAAGATGGTATGCAAAGGAAATCCCCCAGGTGTTCAGCTTTTTTGGGGTCCAAGAGGGTCCATGATGCTATCGCAGAGAGCGCAATTGCATTCTCTGCCCTAGAAGAGCCAAGTTTCTGGTTTGAAAACTGGAAATTCGTCTCTTAAAGTTAAGCTGCCCTTGGTAACCAATGGGGAGCTAATGCAGCCATCACAGTAGCACACTGGGTCCTGTACCCCGCAGCAACGTAAGGATGGAATGACGGGCCCGGGTGCAATTGCACCCCTTGCTCCCGCAGTAGTTCCGCCACTGTGTACCCCCAAAAATTGATGACAATCCCTGACAACTCAAAAAATTAAATAACCGTGTGTACCCTGCACCTGCCGAGCAAGCGTTATGCAACATGGGGCTTCAGTTAGTTATTGTCTGCAAGCACGTGTCCTCTGTAATCAGCCATCTACTCCGTGTTGGACTGGGGGGCCAGGGTCCACCGGGCCACAGCCTCAAGGCCCCCCAGCCACAAAGTCCTACCCACCGCACAACACATACCCCCTGCTGCAAAACACAACCCACTGCTCACCGTGCGTTCGCGAGTCCGCACCTTTTTCTAACGCGTCTAAAGATGATGCAGAAAGCAGAGCAAGTGCAGGGAGTAGGTCCTGCTGGCCCAGTCCGCCCCTGCATGCCAAGACCGGCCCGGACTGGCAATCTGTGGGGCTGCTATAAGGTCCCATAGAAAGTCAGTATTTAGTGGGCTGATTGGACCTCTGTGTACCTGAAATGCCAGGGCCTATTTTAATTATCAGTCCGGACCTGGGTCAAGATCAGGGAGAGTGACGTAAAGGGGTTGTTCACCTTTAAATTAACTTTCAGTATGATGTAGAGAGGGATATGCTGAGCCAATTTGCAATTGATTTTATTTTTTTATTATTTGTGGTTTTTGAGTTATTTAGCTTTTGATTCAGCAGCTCCCCAGTTTGCAATTTCTGCAATCTGGTTGCTAAGATCCAAATGACCCTAGCAATCATGCACTGATTTAAATAAGAGACTGGAATATGAATAGGAGAGGCCTGAATAGAAAGACGAGTGATAAAAAGTAGCAACAACAATACATTTGCAGCCTTACAGAGCATTTGTTTTTAGATGGGGTCAGTGAGCCCCCATTTGAAAGCTGGAAAGAGTCAGAAGAAGAAGGCAAATATTTCAAAACCTATAAAACATAAAATAATGAAGACCAACTGAAAAGTTGCTAAGAATTGACCATTCTTTAACATACTAAAAGTTACATAAAGGTGAACCAACCCTTTAAATAAGTGTCTGATGATTCATTGCTAGTATCTCTTTAAATGGCCGGCTGTCGGTGTCAGGTAGCGCAGGGTGCACATGTGGAGCAGCTCCATGCCTTGTTGTGCCAGCAGCTCATTGGATGAACTAGGAATGACATATTTTAATGAGATGCAAACGCACTGCAGGAGGGGCGGGGTATGTGGAAGGCGCGGACTGGATTTGGTGGACTAGTCACGTCTGCAGCTGCTGGGGGAAATGCACAGTATGTTGCTTACAGCTGAGGCGGGAGAAGAAAAAGCCTCCGCCTGTCTCGTCTTCTCTCACCGCCCCCAAGTCCTTGTGCTGTTTGTTCTTTATTCTGCGGCACGCCAGTAGTGCAACAAGCTGTAGTGACGATTTGCTGAGTAAATAGCACAATGATTTATATATGCTTTATATGTGCTGCTTCATAGTCTAATAGTCCTTTGGCTGCTGCGGAATAAACAGGGAACAGTGAGGCTCCGGCTTCTCTGGGAATGAAAGTGTTAATGCGGTGGACTCGACGGTGTCACGAAGGCATAGATTCTGTATTCGATTTCTGCCCCACCCCCTCCCCTAAATATCTGTCCTATTTGCCTCTGGGATCTCCTACCTGCCGCCCTAAGCTTGCTATCGGACGATAAATCCCAGCATTCTAAACCGGTAGAAATTAGAGTGTTGTTTGGAAATCACTGCTCTGTCTGATCATAATCATACTGGACACTTGGGAAATACCAGCATTCTGTTTTTTATTTTTTAACAGAAAGCATCATGTGCCACAGTTTAGCAATCTTTATCATTTATTTTCTATCCGTCTGTATATTTGTCTGATATATATGGAGGTATCTATTATCTATCACCAGGTTTGGACTGGGAGACAAAATAGGTCCTGGCATTCCAATTACAGAGGTCCAAACAGTACCCACCAGCCCACTAAATAGTGACTTTCTATGGCATCCGACAGCAGCCCCTGTGGCCAGCGGCGATCCTTGCCTCCAGTGTCGGACTGGGACACCAGGGGCCCACCCAAAAACCTTAGACCAGGGGCCCACCATAAAACCTTAGATCAGGGACCACTCTCAGTACTATTATTCGTCATCTCCACAATTAACCTCTATTCTCCTAGTCTGTTTTCTTTACATACTATAATCAATTATTCCATCTATTTAGCCTCTTTGTTCTCATAGAAATACGGAATAGCCATGAAATAGGCCAAAAGTTTAGCAGCATGAGGGCCCACTGACACCTGGGCCCACCGGTAGTTTTCCTGGTATCCCGGTGGGCCAGTCCAACACTGCTTGCCTCTACGCCGCCTGAGGCAGCCTTCCTTTGCCACCCCCACCCTTCCTCATGGCGCTCACCTTTTCAGCGCTGGAGGGGGTTGGTGCGGTGCACGTCGCTAGTGCAGAGAGCGCAATTGCGCTCTCTGCACTAGAAGAGCCGAATTTCTGGGTTGAAAACCGAAAATTTGGCTCTTAGTTACCAGGAGCGTCATTTTTGCCACCCCTGGCAACCAGGGGGGCGATGCCGCCTGAGGCGAGTGGTTCAACTCGCCTCATTGGTGGAGCGCCCCTGCCTATGGCATTTGCCAGAACCCACAGATTGCCAGTCCGGTCTACTTTGACGCCGGCGCCCATTTTGACGCTGTCGAATTGTCATCGGGGTCAAAATCGCTGTTTTGTGAATTTTCACCAGTTTCACAGGAAATATGCGAAATTCGTGCTGAAGCGAAACAGGACAAATTCGCCCATCACTACAATTGACCCACAGGCCAGACTCAGGGTGGCGTATCATGAGCCACACAAGGTACAGCCACATTTCTGTTGTTCTAGATGTAAACAGTCATGCACACAACCCAAATGGCAGTGGCGTAACTAGCCATTGCATGCATTCGCTTCTGTTGGCCCCACAGGGTTGTGATTGCACCTCTAGTAGTTATGCCACTGCCGAATGATTGGAACAGCAGGCAGTGAAAAGGAGCTGCAGTTCCACTTCCTCATTTGCCAATGCACAATATACTAACAGATTCAATGCATCCCTTTATCTACTATTCCAACATATCCGATCTCCAAACCAAATGTAGTCCATGGATTTTGATTAGAATCAGGGCTGCCATACATGTATAAATAATTGTGGGGGGCTTTGTTTTGTACAATTCAATTCACTTTTGGATTGCCTCTCAAAACAGATTCCTATGAAGGCTGCAGACCCTGTGACTAGCGATGCATGGGTGGGCCCATGTGTTCGCCCCTAGGTCAGGTGGGTTCGGGATCACCAACTAGTACTTCATGGGCCTGGCTCTGTACAAGACCTGTACCTCTGCCTTACCTGCTGCATTCTAACTCTGCCAGCAAACACAATTCTCCACTGTGTGTTGGTTATAACCTGCCTGCCCCTTCCATCATGTCAGCTGTGGATGGTACAGGTACATAAAAAATTCTGGGTGCAGCAGCCTGGGTTGGGTGAGGGCTGGATATGCTCAGCATCTTTACTTGTGACAACCGAAAGGGCCTAGAAGGACACTGACTAATAAACATTTTTTATTTTATGTTTATGATAACTGTTTCTTCTTAATGTTCAGGGGTCCCTAAAGTGAATTTTCTATGGGGCCCTGTAACACTTAGTTAACAGCTGCTTTTCTGGGACTGTCCTGAGACTCTCAACTTGCCTTATGGCAGGAGTGGCCCTGCTAGTAAAGCCACTGCCAGAGTTTCCCCATGTCAATTTCCTGTTTCCCTGGACAAGTCACTCCATTTCCTGCTTTCCCAGCATGCTTTGGCACTCAAAAAGACAGCTGCCTTAGCCTTGATAAAGTTAAGTGTTTTTTAGTCCCTCAACAACGTTTTATGCAAATGTCCTTTTTCCCGTATGTACCCATGGCCTGCAACATCAATAGAGGTGTATATAATAAAAACGGTGAATGACTCGAAGAAACAACACAAATGTGCACCTGCAGCTGATGAAAGTGGTTGTGTGAGAAGCAATCTGTTGGGCATGTTACAGTCATGTGAAAAAGTTTGGGAACCCCTCTTAAATCTTTGGAGTTTTGTTTATCATTGGCTGAGCTTTCAAAGTAGCAACTTCCTTTTAATATATAGCATGCCTTATGGAAATCGTAGTATTTCTGCGGTGACATACATTTTATTGGATTAACAGAAAATAGGCAATATGCATCATAACATAATTAGACAGGTGCATACATTTGAACACCACAACAGAGATACAAAGTTGAGCCTCCTTTTGCAAATGTAACAGCCTCTAGTCGCCTCCTATAGACTTTGATGAGTGTCTGGATTCTGGATGGCGGTATTTTTGACCATTCATACATACAAAATCTCTCCAGTTTAGTTAAATGTGATGGCTGCTGAGCATGGACAGCCTGCTTCAAATGATCCCATAGATTTTCGATGATATTCAAGTCGGGGGACTGTGACGGCCATTCCAGAATATTGTACTTCTCTCTCTGCATAAATGACTTTGTAGATTTTGAAGTGTCTTTAGGGTCATTGTCTTGTTGGAATATCCAGGCTCCAGCCCTTGCGTAACTTCAACTTTGTGACTGATGCTTGAACATTCCACACAATGATGGAGTGCTCCAACCTCATGTGATAAACCCCTTAGGATCAGGTGCTAGAACAGTAATAAATCAGACCTGCCATGGGTCAAAGAAATCATATGTAATAGTCCGATATACTGCAACACACTGTCGAGTGAATAACTTTTCAGCAAGGTCATTTTATTGGCTCATAACGTATGGGCAGGCAAAAAGGGCAATGTTTCAAGACTAAGGCTTGATAAATGGTCCTGTGAGGCCCGAAATGTTGCTACTCTTTGTCTTCTCATATGTTTTGAGCCAATAAAATGACCTTGTTGAAAAGTATATTGGACTATTGCATATGATGCTTGAACATTATCCTGAAGAATTTGTTGATATTGGGTTGAATTCCCCCGACCATCAACTTTAACAAGGGCCCCAGTCCCTGAACTAGCCACACAGCCCCACAGCATGATGGAACCTCCACCAAATTTGACAGTAGGTAGCATTTGTTTTTCTTGGAATGCGGTGTTCTTCCGCCATGCAAAACGCTTTTTGTTATGACCAAATAACTACATTTTTGTCTCATCAGTCCATAGCATTTTGTTCCAAAATGACTGTGGTTTGTTTAAATGAGCTTTTGCATACAACAAGCGACTCTGTTTGTGGTGTGAGTGCAGAAAGGGTTTCTTTCTCATCCCCCTGCCATACAGATGTTCTTTGTGCAAATTGTGCTGAATTGTAGAACAATGTACAGATACACCATCTGAAGCTAGATGTTCTTGCAGGTCTTTGGAGGTGATCTTTGGGTTGTCTGTAACCATTATCACAATCCTCTGCATATGTATTTTTCTTGGCCTGCCAGACCTGGGTTTTAGAGTAACATTGCCTGTGGCCTTCCTTTTCCTGATTACATTCCTTACAGTTGAAACTGACAGTTTAAACTACTGAGACAGCCTTCCCCTAAACCATGATACTGAACAAACTTTGTTTTCAGATCTTCTGAGAGTTGCTTTGAGGATCCCATGCAGTCACTCTTCAGAGGAGAGTCAAACAGAAGCACAACTTGCAATTGGCCACTTTAAATACCTTTTCTCATGATTGGACACACCTGCCTATGAAGTTTAAGGCTTAACGATCTAATCCAACCAATTTGGTGTTGCCAGTAATCAGTATTGAGCAGTTACATGCATTCAAATTAGCAAAATTACAAGGGTACCCATATTTTTGCACAGCATACCACGGTTATCTTTTTTGTTGAAGGTGGTGTTCATTATTATGCAGGTTGAGAGAGGTTCCCAAACTTGTTCATATGACTGTATGTACATTAGTGATGTGCGGACAAGCCCTAAACCCTCGGGCCGGCTGCCGCATTAAGTCTTCGGGTTGTGGTTCCTTACGTTCTCCCCACCTGTGACCTAACACTTCTGGCTCCTCCATTTATAGAACTGTGCCTGTCCTGCCCCTTTTATGATGTCACTGCAGGGTGGGTCAGCATGGGTTGGGTGAGGGTCGGGTCTGGGTCCAGAAAATCTGGACCCACACATCACGAATATACTGGCCCTGCTTATATGAAAACATACACACACTCCTTGCACATTTGTATCTACAATCTCAATTCTTACCCCAAGCTGGCACTTCTCTTTAAAATATGTATCAGTTTGGGGTAGCATTCCTTTGAGCGTTGTGCACTATTTTGTTCTAGTGTCCCAGGAATACTCTTTGCTTAGCGAAGCTGTGTGCATGGGCAGTGCAGAAATCAGATTAGTAGTTCTGTACTCGATAGGGGGCACGGGGAATGCCTACCCCTAGTTCCAGCCAACAGGATACAATAGCAATATGGAAGCATGCAGGGCCTCCATCAGACCCCCATGAACACAAGCACACAGTTCCAACCAACCACAGCTACTATGATACAAATTCTGAACTGAAGAAGCTGCTCGGATGAGTAGTGAAATGTCCTCAATGATTACTCAGCAAGTCCAGTTGTTTTAGAATTATCTATGTACCATGACCCGGATGAATGAAAATCTTCATAGTCATATGCAGGGCTGCCATCAGGGGGGCACAGGGGGTATTGCTGTACCGGGCCTGAAGGGGGGCCTGGCACTTCAGCAGTTCGGCTTTTCGGGACCTAGGCTTGCATGCTGTTAAGGGGGCCTGGCTAATCCGAAAGTGCAGCACAGCCGGGTCCCCTTTTAACCTTAAATTCTGCTGAGCCCGGTGGCGCTTACAGCCTATCATAGACACACATACTATGGTTGAAATCATCATAAGTCAATTAACCTGCCTGCATCTGAAGGACCTGCTGCAAATGGTACCCTGACTGGAATTCAACCCAAGTATGTTTCCTGTCATAAACAGGGCCAGATTTCAGCGGCGGTGCTGCTAGAGCAGGTGCACTGGGGCGCTCGACAAGCGGCTGGACGGCATGCCGCCCCTACCAACTTGCTGCCCTAGGCCCGGGCCTTTCTGACCTCACCACAAATCCGGGCCTGGTCATAAATATGCAGATTTAGGATTCAGTGGTAAATTTTGATTGAGGAGAGAGGCCCTTTTGATACGGACAGTTTTAAGCTGACTTGGGGCCCTTCACATTGATTCAGCAGCTTGTGTGTAAGGACCTCCAATGGTCCGACCTGACCATGATCTGGATGAAAATTGGCCAGATTTCCATTGGGCAACTATGATTTTATCATTGGTTTGTGGTCCGCAGGGTTGCCACTGGCTTCCCCCGATCGTGGCAAAGTAAGGTGTGTGCTCAGGGTGGGGGAGGAGCTAGCAGTGGGTGAGAGGGCAGGTGGTGGGATGGTGTGTGGGGGGTAATAGACATGTTGGGCCTTGCATACCCCAATCAGTTTTGTATCTGATCGCTGACGTGGCCCTCAATCTAACGTTAGCACATTAGCAATTATGATCCAATCGTGTGCCCAAAGGCCAAACAATCATTTGACCCATTATTTCCAACCTCAAGGTGGACATATCAATTAAAGACCAACTGGATCTTATAATGTCACTTTTGGGCTGACTCCCTGTCACACTGCAAGATCACAGGCTCCATATAAATAAAGAGGTGTTCTTATGGCACTGCTAGTGTTTTGGCTGCTTAGTCAGTCCGTCCCCTTCAGGTTCTTGTGCAGCAGAGCAGGGTGTGATTCCTGTTAGTGAGCAGAAAGCAAAAGTAGAGCGAGAGCCCCACATCCTCCTCCTCCCTGTGAGTCACACGCCAGGGCCAGTCCTTCCGCACTCCGGCTTTTCCCTCCGCCCGAGAGTAGCTGAGGGCTCTGCGAGTCCCTTTTTTTCTTGTTGTGTTTCTGTTACTCATCGCCATCTTGTTGCAACCCTTTTCTTGTCTGGAGGATCCGTGGGGGGGAACCTGGGTTGGATTTATTTTTTCCCCCATTGCATTTCATTGATTCAGTCACATTTCCCCTGACTCTGGGAGGGTGAGGAGATCCGCGCTGATATCCCCCGCTTGTGGATCTTTTTATTTTGTCGGACTGGAGGGGGGAGATACAATCAAAGCGGAAGATTTTGGGGGATCATTGTGGGAGCTGCTGAGAAATGAGCCTGGAGACACTGTTGCAAGCAGCCCTGTTCCTGGAATGGCAAGCCCAGCAGCAACAGCAGAGAACACGTGGTAAGGAAGCTTTTGGGGGACCCCGGGGCAGATGATGTAGCCGGTTTAGCAGGGGGGGATCGTGTGAGTGTTGCTTCAGTAGCATTATTTGTCCTTTCCGTCACACTACGAGACTACACCTCCCATCATCCTCCAGTAACTTTCTACTGCTGCACGATCAATTAGTGCGGCATTAGCCGGGTGTCCAATACGTTGCCCTCCGCTTATTGAGACGCTATTGCTACAGTGTAGGCTGTGATTATAACACGACTGCGCCTTATTGCCCAGGAATATGTATCGTACGTGTTTATTTAGTATGTGACTAGTCTCGCAAAAATCGCTGCGACTGACCGGGTCGGGGATGGATGTTTTTTCCCCTTTTGGTCGGAGCCTTGGGTTGTCTAGTATCAGGGCGGTGGCAATCCTCCAGCAGCCTTTGCTAATACCCTGACATGGCCTGTCATATGACTTCCCAAAGCACCGCCCCTTAACCGCTTCATCGCCAGCAGCACTCACTCCTGGGGCTCCTCGGACAGACTGGTGTTTCCTAATCACGTTTTACCTCTTTTCGTATTTGCGTTTGATTTGTGTTAATAAGGGCTGCTGGTTATACCGATCTGGGAGGGGGGGTTCGGTTGTAGAACACCGGCAGTCCGCGGGTTACTCTGCCATGGTGACGTGTCAGACTCCGCCCCTCCCCCACGTGCACTGAGGACACTCCTGCAAGGGGAGAGGTTGGGGCTGAGCGGGACAGAGAGGCAGACAGGGCGGTGGGGGGAGGAGTGACTGCACTCACACAGCATGACCCATGGCGTTCACACCCTGCTGGGACGCGGAAAACACAATGTCATAAGCGGAGAGTTGCAGGTTACAGATGCACGTACCTACCTGTGCACTGTTGGACGGGACACCAGGGGCCCACCGTAAAGCATTAGACCAGGGGCCCACCCAAAAAAATTAGACCAGGGGCCCACCCAAAAAAATTAGACCAGGGGCCATCCGAACACATTAAACCAGGTGCCCACCCAAAAACCTAAGACCAGGAGCCCACGCTCAGTACTATTATTTGTCCTCACTCAACCACTATTCTCCTAGTCTCTCTTATTTGCATACTACAATACTATAATCTATTATTCCATCTATTTAGCCTCTTTGTTCTCATATAAATTGGGAATTGCAATGAAATAGGCCAAATGTTTAGCAGCATGAGGGCCCACTGGCAATTTTTTCCTGGTATCCCGGTGGGCCAGTCTGACACTGTACCTGTGCACCTCCAGCCGCCAATGTAGCGCTAAAAAAACCCTTATGCACCTTCACTTTGCCTTTAAAATGAATGAGCTGGGGGCCGACGTATCGGCAGAACTGCCCTTTTATTAGGCAGAACTTGTCCAGTAATTTGTGTGTAAGGTGACTCTGAGGTAGACTGTTTCCTTTGAGATACACCTGACAACATTATGCCATTACATTACAGGTTAGGGGCGGACACTGGCTAATGGCTGTGTATTAGAGAGGAAAGGCCTTATATAATATGGAAGGATTATTGCAGTCTTGTCCATGGAATCAGGTTTTAGTTTCTGAGTCACAGAATCCAGTTAGCAGTGACACCAGGAGAGCAAAGCTGCACTTGTATATGGAGTATATCAAATTAGCATCTCATTTTATAAGCTCTTTATTTCCCCAGATGGGGGCTGACTTGTTTTGTACATTCTTTATAGTGCCTTCGTTTGCATGTGTTGTGCAGCGTTTACGTTCATTTACACACCACCCCCGCAGTACTGCTGCTGTTGTACTCCGCCATTGACTGTAGCACAAGCCTCTAATTCTCTGTCTGGCTGTTGCGCCTTTCCTCTTTGCTTGTGAGAATATGGCTATTTTGTCTTTCCTTGGACAGCGCCGCGGCACAGAGCATTGTACTTGAATGACATCATTCTCCTACCGTCAGTGCTACAGATAATATTTTAGGCTGCGTATATATTTACGCAATACTAGATGTGTGGCTTACTAATTAGACACAGTGTCATTATTGTCTCACATTGTACTACTGCTTACTGGACCACAAGTGGCTGGATAAAAAAACCAAGAAGTGCTATCTTGCTAATGTCACTCCTGGCTGCCCTCATTTGGCATCTGTTATATATTAATATACATAACATGATCCCTAAGGCCCCTGCAGAAGTGCCCATTGATTACCTTTGATCAAAGGAGCAAGAATGGACAAATCAATAATGAAGGGACTCCCAAAATGGAAGTGGGCTAGGAGCCCCAGCAGTGCATGCTATGAAAATAGCCAGGAGGTGCTTTGTATATTGACTCCCCCCCCCCCCCGTGTATATAGGGGGAGTCAGTGTGTACCAGATTTGCACACTGTTCTGGACAGGCTATGGCTCATACATGTTACCTCTGGGCTGGTCCAGTTACTTGCATGGTGCCCCTGTTTTTCACCTATTTTAACACAGTTTTACTAAAGTAGAAGTTAAAGAGCAGCTATTCCTGAAAGTGTTTTCCTCTACCACAGCTGTGGACTGCACGTAAGATGGGGGAAACTGAAACTGTAATATAAATTCAATTTAAAAGGTGCATCCCCTGGCAAGTATTGTGGCAGCTTCCACAAGCGTGAGGGTGGCCGGACTGGGGCATATGTGCACAATGAACATATATCTCAGGGAACTTAATGTGCACATGCATATAATGGGTGACTCTTAGTATGTGACTGGCCATCACCTGTAATCAATGTATTGCTCATATTGAGCTATGTATGATTGCCCGCAGTGTGCTTGCCTCTGAAACGACACTATTGTGTGCCCTGTCATGGCACCGCTGGGCGTGGGAATAATTTTTTTAGTCATAGGTGCCCTTTAATAAAAAAAGATAAAGGAAGTGTGAGTTTGTAGTAAAATTAGTGCAATGCTCATTAATTAGTGCAGCCTGTCTGGGCTATGCTAGTAATTGGTCCGTGTTTGCTGGGCACATGCCAGAGAATCTTGCATGTGTTCCACTTAAGCACACAGAAACTTGCCTGATCATTATCTCACGCTCATTCTCTGTATGTCATCAGGACAGGCAGCGTGAACTCGTGTTGACAGCCTAACACAACACATTCTGAGCATGTGCTTGCTAATCCCATGTGCTGCTCGCTCAGTGCCGGCCCCCTGCAGAACAGCTCTGCCTTTATTACATTTTATATTAAGCCGGCATAATACTTTTATTTCTTATACAGACGCATTGCTGCATACAGGGAGGGGGTTGTGTTCTGGCGTATATTTTTACCTTCCAGACAATGCTTAATCATGCTGTCCCTGCCCCCCCCACCTTTTTTTCTCCTTGCACAGATGTGCTGGGGTGGAGTGTAAAAGTGGGAGGAGATTTTATTTCCCCTTCTGTCCTTTATGGATGTCTGGTTCTTGGGAGAGCCCTCCTGAGTACACAGGAATGGGGGAAGGGCAGACAGTATAGGGCAATCCTTAACCAGCTTCCTGCTCAGATTGAGTGTAGAAATCTGAGCTATCACCTCTTGCTAGTGCTTAGTACTGCACACATTGCAATACAGATAGGCGCCAGATTCCTCTTGGTCTGTGTTACAGCACTTAGCACTAATTGAAAAGAACAGGATTCAAGCACAGATTTTCCTTAGTATATGCTTATTTTGTGCTGGTGGCTTCAACATTCCGACTTTTGTACAGTACTGAAAAAGTTACCTAAAAATGTTTATATGTTTTTATTGTCATGTAGTACAACCTCATGAATTAAGTTTATTATAAGAAACAGGTTAAAATTCAATATTTTATTTCAGTGACTGGAAGATTATTGCTGTGCCTTTAATAAAAGTCATTATGTTTGCACCAGATCTAGTAATCAGATGTTTCGTATGGCTTTCTACAAGTGGTGCAGATTTGCCAACTTTTATCACCATTGCCCTTCTTGTCATGCCCAGACACCCAGTTGCAGGTAACTGAACTGTGCATACACCAGATTTAGGCCCCATCCGTTCCCTATGTGTGTGCACTGACAGGACTGTTAGCTGCCTGTCAGTGTGCAGAAGGAGCAGATTTCGACCAGAGCCCTCAAATATGTATTTACTGGATGAAATCTGCTCCATGCGCATTCAGATTAAAGTACTGTCAGTGTACACACACATATGGAAAGGCAAAATCTGAGTTTTCTTAGCCAACACTTTTACGCCACCAGAAAACAGCACGTGTAAGTAGCCTTGATGTGCCCCATCTGTGTTTAAAGCTTCATTGCAACATTGAGTTCAAACAGATCATGCATCTTCCTGTGTTTAAATTAGGAATGAATGAATACACCATCTTAGGATTCGCCCGAATCCTTTGTGAAAGATTTGGCCAAATACTGAACCACAATTTGCATATGTAAATTAGGCAAAGAAGATGGAAAGAGAACCACATGTAGCATGCGGTTAAAATTTTTTGACTTTGGATAAGGTTTGGCCAGGCACTTGCATTTGGGTGAATCTTGAATTCGGGGCATCCCTAGTTTGAATGTATGAAAGAGTCACCAACCGCTCATGTAAAAGAGCCCTAAAGACACCTCTGAGCCTGGTTTCTCCATCTACAGCCCTTATATGTTTCGGTTGGATAAACACCAATCTTAATTATCCCACATGTGATTAATTTAAAAGGGAATTTCCTGGTGGGGAGGTATGTGACAGCATAATTTTAATTGTGATTATAATATCGCTAAAACTACCTGGGCATTTTTTTTTTAGGAGTTCTGTATTTTCGTAGTAAATCTTCCATGTGGTTTCCAGTGGTGCATCACTAAAAAATTGCATGAAATTCATTCACAATCCAAGGCAGTCTGTGTATCCGCTGTTCTTTTAGGCATTAAATAGAATTAAATAATTCATCTTTGGTCTTAAATTTATCTCTTTGAAGCAGCTGATTTTTATCTAATGAATGAAAATGTGCACATGGATTTGCATGGTGGCTGCTGGGGCTAATTGGCTTAGATTTATAATGAGTAAATCCTAGAGGTTTGCTGTATGGTTTGTTTGGGAGCAGTGCTTCTCAGGAAGACCAGGTTTATGGCGAGGTCTCCAAGTTGATGACCACATTTATAGTCAATAAGTGAAATTTCCTTCTCTGTGCAACTGGGTAAAGAGAAGAGCTGACATTTATTGTCAGCACTGAAATTATTTCAGTATCCACACAGTGCTACGCAATATGTTGGCGCTATATAAATACATGTTTATAATAATTCTGCACATAAGGTTGAGCTGACATTCATTGTCGGCACTGGGATTATTTCAGGATCCATATTCTGCACATAAGGTTGAGGAGAGGAATCAGGAGGAGGAGTATTGCAAATGTGCTGATGCTGGTATATGCCTGGGGTAATGTCAGTTGAAAGACTTGACACCACAATGTGACCTCTAACATAGTAAATGGTCTGGCTGAAAGTGACAGATGTCATAGGGAGGTTGGAGTAGGTGGGTATCTCAGCTGATTGCTTACTATGGATTTACTTCTGAACTGCCTTCAAAGAGGACAGCTCATATGATACTGCAGAATTCAACTCATTTTGGGTGACAAATATTTTGACGAATGATCACGTTAGAAAAATGGGGAAGTACTTGATAAATGAGCAAATTATTAAACAAGCTGACTGAGGAAAGGAGAACATATTCCTGACCCTCAGTCAGGTAATTTCTAATAAATGTCAATAGATAAGGAAAATGCCAGAAATCCCCAATTTAACCTTATAATAAAAGCACCTCTACAATCAGCTGGTAACCAATGGCAGAAAAGCTTTGCCTTTGTTACATTTTATATTATGCTGCCATAATACTTTTTAATATATATTTTAACTGTCTACAACCCTGCAGTGTTAAAAACTATGTGCCCCAGATGCTTTAATGTCGTTTCTAAGTTATAAGTAAGCATCTGTTGCCATTTGAGTTAGAAAAGGGGATGTATGGTAGTGATGTTCTGACCCGATAACCGGGGGACCTGCAGGTTTACCCGCGGGTCGGGTGGGTTTGAGCTGAATTTGGATGTTCATGGCGGGTCACACTAGGCTACTACAATACTGTAGTGGCTGTGTTTTCTGAGAAATGGCTTTTTTGTGACTAGCACTACTGATCTGCGGTTGCGGGTCATACAGTGGAAACATTTTGAGGGTTAGGTGCAGGTTAAGGGAGTTTTTCCTGTCCCCCACATTACTACTGTATGGCCCATATTTGCATAGGACATGGTCAATTCTTTAAAGTAGAATTGTTTCCATACATAAGTCGATTATTAAAGAGGGGTCAAGTGCCATTTATCCCATTTTTTCTGGCTTCAAAAGATCTATTACATTTATTTAAGATCTGTTTCTACAGAAGTTTACCCTCATCTAGCTTGGCATAGCCACAGTGTGCACTATTTGCTGCTAAATGCAATTATCACTTCCACATCTATCACTTTGCTTACTTCTGATCTTGCCCATCCCCACACCATGTGTCTCATACTCCTTTCTCATTGTAAGCTTTTTTGGGTGAGGCCCTCTTTGCTTTTGTATCACTTATCAGCTATTTTTGTAAATCTATATGCACATGTTGGTGCTTTGTAAATATGTGTTAAAGTATAATAATAATGCTAATTTATGGTTTCCTTAGAGCAGTGGCACATACTGTTGTTTTGAATGATTTAAGTGCCATGTTAGCCTAAAAACATGTCCAACCAATCACAAAGTCTTGGACTGAAATCTGCTATTGCCTGGCACAAACACAGTTGATTTAAGTTTGTATAAAGATGCTAGTGTTCATGTTTTAAAGGAGAAGGTAAGGCATGTTGAACTTGGGGGTGCCAAATGTTAGGCACCCCCAAGTGATTGTATTGACTTACCTGAAACCCCGGGCCAGTACTCATATCAGCAGAAAACTGCATTGTCCCAGGGTTATACCAGTGAGCACCACGGAGCGATCTTCTTCCTGCTTCCTCCTTCGCGCGGCTGCACATGCGCAGTAGAACGGAAACTCGAACTCTAACTAAAAAATCGGCTACTTCGTTCAACTGCGCATGCGTTTGCCCTGGGAAATTTGAAGACAGAAGAAGATGGAAGTGAATCGTTCCGTGGTGCTCACTGGTATAACACGGGGCCGGTGCAGTTTTCTGCTGATAGGAGCATCGGCTGGGGGTTTCAGGTAAGTCAATACAAATTGAAGGTACATTGCATCACACATCAAATAAGTAGTTGCAAACCTGTGAATGTCACTGGGGTGGTGATAGTAGTTGGACCTGTGCTATACACGGTACCTTTTATTGTGGTGATCCCAATTCCATATGTGCCAATGACTCTACAATCATTGAAGCTAGAACATTGAGGCTTGTGCAGCAATATAAATGTGGTCATACACTGGCTGATTTGCAGGGTAGTGTGTTTAAACTGCCCATAACCTGGCATACATGACCGGGTGGTTGGCCAGTATCATTACAATCCAGGTCTGGACTGAGATTCAAAATAGGCCCTGGCATTATAGGTACACTGAGGCCCAAACAAACCCCCACCAGCCCAATAAATAGTGACTGTCTATTGCCAGAACCCACAGATTACCTTTCTTGGCCTGTTAAAATAATACTAATTGCCCAACAAATCTGAGATTGTATGGTCTGTTTTGGTCTGCTGTTCTAATTTATTGAATCACACCTCATAGATGGGTAAGGTAAATTTCATGTTCACCTACAGCAAAGAACTTGTCAAGCGAGTTTTTCAGCAAGAAAGCTTCTTCCTCATGGAGGCAGAGCCTTGGCACTTGTACTAGGAAGGTCAACCAGGGCAAATCATGCTTCATCAGCAGTAGCATATTGATTGCTGGTGGCATCATATGTTTGTAATGTGTTAGTCATCAATTTAACCTTGTTCCATTCATTTATTACAGGCCTTTATCCTGTTAGTCTGTGTATACATACTGCCCCAAATTCTCCCCATAATGGCTCAAAACTTTGCTTATGTTAATTTCTTCCTTTGGAGAGCATTGGCGAACAGTCTTGTTTAGCAAGGGTATAGATAATCCTTACACCAGTGTTGATTATTTGTTAATGCAAGGTAAATTATGTATACAGAAAGATATTTGGCAGTCTGGAAATAAGAAAGCAACAGTTCATACAAGGCTGTCTCTTCTAACTACCGGTAGTTGGTGTCTTTTTATTTTTTTGCTTTTAAAAGCCATGTTACAAAACTAATTAGAAAACTGGGAATACTTTGCCAGATTTTCACAGTTTGGTCAATTTTTACTTTATTACTAAGACGCTCCACCCCACTGCACTGAAATCCAATGAGATTTTGGTGGATGAATTGTGCATTACCAGCACCTCATTCTGTCAAACCAAAAGAACTGAACAATGGAAGCAGTCCTGTAGTATGTATTGCTACTTGTATAGCCTCTGTACAGTATCAGTATGACTGGTGAGATGCCATGGAGGATCAACCCGTGTATATCCACTTGAGTGGTTCACCTTTTTATAGTTTTTAATTTATTTGCCTTCTTCTGACTCTTTCTAAATTTAAATGGAGGTGACTGACTAAAAAAACGAATGCGCTGTAAGGCTACACATTTATTATTTTTATTATTATTACATTATTCATCTTTCTATTCAGGTCCTCTCTATTCAAATTCTATTGTATTAGACAAATCAATCCATGGTCGTTAATTTGGATCCTATGACCAGATTGTTAAAATTGCAAACTGGAGGGCTGCTTAATAAAAAATTAAAAACTTAAACCACAAATAATAAAAAATTAAAACTAATTGCAAATTGTCTCAGGATATCACTCTCTATCTACATCATACTAAAAATGGAAGTCAAAGGTGAACAATCTCTTTAACCCCCAGATTTGATGTATTACTGTAGAGCTAGCCCTAGGCAATAGGTTTTTCCCCAGTAGAGTATACTGCTGAAAGAATATGCTAAAATGTAAAATAAAAATATTAACTAAAGTCCATGGAGTGGTTCACCTTGCAAACACTTTTTCAGTTGAGTAATTTTCAGATTGTTCTCCAGAAATAGACTTTTTCATTTGTTTCCATTTTTTTTTTATTACGGTTTTTCCAAAATCTAAGTCTGTCCTGTCTTTGGTGTTTCGGTCTGGCAGCTCAGTAATTCGGGTGCAGATTCTGCAGTGTTACAATTTGCAACATTTAGTTTATACATTCTTCAGCAGCATCTCTGCAGTATTAGCAACTATTGTATCAATTTTAACAACTGCCTTTAATGAAACTCAGGGATTCTACTCAGCAGGGACAAAGATAAGAAATGTATCAATTCAGTCGACGACCCAACGTCCCATGTGCTTTAGAAAGGTGAATCGTTAGACTTTACACTTCAATTTTAGACAGTCACACACAGTAAATAGAAAGTAATTGAAAAAGTCATTATTTTTGGTGAACTATCTGAAAATAACTGAACTGAAAACCGGAAGCTAAGCGCTACAACTGTGACAGCAGCCCATTCTATTACACAGCGTACAAGCCGGATTCTGTGGGAAGTGGCAGCGATCCCCTTTTTTCCGCCAGCTTACCTCGTAGTGGCAGGACTGTGGAACACTGAGCACTACCCCAGTGCTCTTTCCCATGCTAGCAGGCAGGTGATGACAAGCCCGTGGTACCTGAGGAAAATAAGAAGTTGGCACCACGGCCCGCCCCCTACCCCAGCTACGACGAGAGCCCTAAAAGCCCCTGGCAGCAGAGATGAAGACCCCGGTGAACCTAAAGTTGTGGAGGAACAGAAGACCCGGGATTGCTGGCAACAATCACCTGCTCTTTACAGTTAGAGCCAGAAAAAGACAACAGAGCCTTACACATCAGAAGAAAAAAAGCAGAACCAGAGCCAGCCATTGCCGTACAACTGCCCCAGCCTCGCAAAGCCAGCGTAGGTTGAATGCAGCCACTCACAGCCACGATCCAGCCTCCATGTGCAGTCTGCCTCCGTTTTACTGCCTGGTGAGCGACTTTGCTCCAGCATGTTGGGCAGCTGAGGATGTTGAAGTGTCGCGAACAGTGGCTCTGCAGGTTGTGTGGTGCAACAATGGCCGGCACTGGTTCTGCTTTTTTCTTCTGATGCGTGAGGCTCTTGTTGTCTTTTTGTGGCTCTAACTGTAAAGAGCAGGCGATTGATGCCAGCAATCCTGGGTCTTCTGTTCCTCCATGACTTAAGGTTCGCCGGGTGTGGGGCCGTGGTGCCGACTTCTTATTTTCCTCAGGTACCACGGGCTTGTCATCACTTGCCTATTAGCATGGGAAAGAGCACTGGGGCAGCGCTCAGTGTTCCACAGTCCTGCCACTAAGAGGTAAGCTGGGGGAAGCGAGGGGATTGCTGCCACTTCCCACAAAATCCGGCTTGTACCATGTGTAATAGAATGGGCTGCTGTCACAGTTGTAGCGCTTAGCTTCCGGTTTTGGCAGAAGTCAGGTTAGGGGGAAGATGCAGAGCGCAGAACTGCAGAGTGAGTCACCCTATCGCCTTTTTGCAGTACACAGGAAGTAGTGTTTTCAAACAGTATTTTTTTAATAAAGCATTGATTTTAATAAACTTTATGCAGGGTAGACCTACATATTATTACTGGGGGAAATGGATTTTTTAATACAACATTTTTTAGTGTTAATGTTCCTTTAAGTTTACTTTTAGTATGTTATAAAATGGCTAATTTTAAGCAACTTCTTCAATTGGACTTCTTATTTTCTATTTTTTTTAATAGTTTTTGAATTATTTGCCACCTTTTTCCAACTTTCAAATGGGGGTCATTGTTATTGCTACTTTTTATTACTTGTCTTTCTAGTCTAGTTCTCTGCTATTCATATTCCAGTCTCACATTCAAATCAGTGCATGGTTGCAAGGGTAATTTGGGCCCTAGCAACCAGATGAAATTTGAAAACTGAGAGCTACTGAATAAAAAGTTAAAGAAGTCAAAAAAACAAAAAAAAAATGAAAACCAATTGCAAATTGTCTCAGAATATCACTCTCTGCATCATACTAAAAGTTAATCTAAAGGAGAGCAACCCCTTTAACAAGACACCATTTTGTCTGCCAAAATAAATGTTAGCCTCCAGTTGCTCCTTGAAAGAGCATTTATTTTCCAGCCCCAAGCTTGAAATATAAATCTCTGTAAGAGAAGAAAGTTGGCGATATACCACCATGGCTTGATTTTCTAAAGCAGGTCCTAAAATCATAGAAACTCCTTCTGGGCTATCAGTACCTGTCCATATTAATATGTGGATGGTGGAGCCAATGCTCCTTCTCCACTTCCTTTTTTGGCTTTGTGTACAATAAAAAATCTTTTGTGCAAAGTTTTTAAAAACTGTGTGCTCAGCTCAGAATTAATACAACATTTTGTGTTTTTACACAAAATACTTTATGTGTACCATAATTTATTGTGTGTGTGTGTGTGTAGGACTCGAAAATTTGTGTGCACAAGTGCACACCTTAGAGGGAACATTGCAAGCAACCCTTCTTGGTTGAACTATCCTCTAGTAACTTTAGGATTAGTACAGCGATAGCTGTGGTGTTATTGGTCCCTCAAATTTATACATAGTTAACATGTACTTTTACAAAAGGCAATTTGTAGCCAAAGTTCTCCTGAGACCCAAGACAAAAATCTGCTCAGTGTAAAGCCTAAAAGGTGAACTATACCTGTATGACTTTAAGAGGGGTTCATCTAAAAATCAGGTATTCCAAAATCATTTCACAGTGGGTCATTTTTTCTTACAGTATCATATTTCGATCTACTTTTGATACTCAACCCTACTTTTCCTTAGTAGCCCAGTTTCCTTGGATTTGTAACCTTGATTCTGATTTGGTCACTGCTATTGTAAAAAAAAACAAAAAGAAATAAGCACTTAACAATATTTGTACATAAATATTTTGTTATTCTTTTAATATGTAAAAATGGACCATTGTATTAAAAGAGGCCTGTGAAGATCTCCTCTCTATGTGTGAGATTATAGCTGTACCAAATTTCAGACCGTGTCCCCATCAGATATAGTGATCTTGAAGGCTCACAAGATTTCCCAATAAACTGCCAACTCAGTCAAGATTTGTAACCATGTTGTATGCAGCATTTATGCAAATTGCTGTTGAGAAACTGTTTCCATTCAATGATTACATCATAGCAGAGAGGGTAGCGTGTGCACAAAATATTGTTTTCCACATGTGGCTTTGGCACAGCGTTTGCTTAGATGAATACGCAGAATTATAGTTCTTGTAAATGTCTCCGTGCCGAGTGTTTGGCTATCCACGTGCCTGTTTGAGAACAGCTAATCCTCCCCTCCCCCATGCCTCTTCATTTCCCTGTGCCCTAGTTAAGCGTGAAAAGAGGAGGCGTGGCCCGATGAAACCGAGAGGGCGCCGGGAAATGCTCAACAGGTACTCTTGCATCCTTAACCAGTTTGGATTTATTCATCTGGGTCAGAGAAATTATGATGTATCCCCACACAACCTGTACTTCTGCTGCCCCGAGTTGGGATTCATGCCGTACATCGGCTTTTACCTTTCTAGGTCACCATGTGCAATTAAGTCTTACACTGCCTTCAAGGAAAATCTCCTCAAGTTGTGACATCCAGATTACCATATCCAGTAATTCTAGCCATGTGTTTTTGTGGTGCGGTTGAAATTCTTGATGCAATGATAGGGGTGTATTTTATTATTATAAAGGCGTCAGCTGCCAACTGACTGGCATTCCATCTGCCTGCCTTAGGGCGCGAAAGGAAAAATATATTTTATATATTATAAACATGTGTGTGTGTATATAGACAAAGTATTAAAACACTTTCTCGATCTCTCGTTTCTCATTTTTCCCGAATTACAAATTCTGCGCAGATATGTTCTCTGTGATATTTTTTTATTTCAAAGCAGTAAAATTCATTATACAAGTCTTATAGAAGAACCAGAAATAAACTCTTTGCATAAATGTTCCCTGACACACTTGCAGGTGGTAGCATCATGCTGGGGGCTGCTTTCCATCTCTTGGAGCTGAGCATCTGGTTAAAATAGAAAGAAGAAAGAATGGCACCAAATACAAATAAAACCCTGCAAGTCAGGACTTTTAGTACAATACTGATTCCAAACACAAGGCAAAGAAACATTGTTGTGACTGCAGGTCCGGACTGAGAATTAAAATAGGCCTTGGCATTTCAGGTACATAGAGGCCCAAACAGCCCCCACCAGCCCACTAAATACTGACTTTCTATGGGACCTTATAGCAGGCCCTCTGGCATTTGCCAGAACCCACAGATAGCCAGTCCTGCCCTGTGTGACTGTGTCTCTAGAAGAAAATGTTAACTGTCCAGTTACATCCCCAAACTGAGAGCCTGAGAATCTGTGGCACTATTTGATAATTAAGGCGTATGAGCTTTACCCTACTTATCAGAACAACTTGGAGAAAGTACACCTGCAAGAATGGGCTGAAGTCAGCTCTGAGTACTGTGCAAAACTGTATTCCTGCAAAACATGGCTCTGCAAAATAGGTCAGTTGGGCTAATATCACACATACAGTAGTTTTACTGCCAGTAAATTTCCTTAGATGGAAAAAAAACCCCAAACTGCCCATGACACCTCCCATTGACATTCATAGAAACTGTCTATTAACAATGGTACAAGTAAGCCCAAAAGTGCTCAAATGTGTGTTTTCAGGAATTTTTCTTATATAAGACGCAACTTTCTTGTTTTTGACGCACGCTTAAAAGTCAGTAGAATCAATGGTTGCGTTTGGATCTCACAAATGCACTAAGCTGTGCATCAAAAAATACATACAAAATGTAATATACACCATTTTTTTTAAGACATGCTCGAACTCACCGATAAAGCTGTGCCCACATGGCACACTTGGCTTATTTATGAACACTAGGCAAATTTGCACCTGGGCAATAACCTATAGCAACCAATGAGTCGTTGTTTTTAGCCAGCAGCCGGTAAAACAATGAAAACAAGCATCTTATTTGTTGCCATGGATCACTACTTAGCGATTATAGATGAATGGAACCCAGCACAACTAACTTTAGTTAGACTTCTGCCTTATCTGGACTGCTGTCGCTGGAGTAATAAACAAGTGATTCAAGACACTTGAAAAAAGCCATGATTATCCTGTAAATCATATACTTATAAACTGTGAGTTCTGATGTCATTTCTGTCAAATGACTCACTATTATAATAAATAATGTACCCCCAGTTGTAAAATATGAGGATATTATAAGTTACCTTGGAGTTCCATGACCTGTATATAAAGACCCATGACCTGTATATAAAGACTTGGCCTTCTGCCTCGTGTTTTTATATGGTCATGAAACCTCTCGGTAACTTATAATATCCTTATATTTTAAAAGAAGGGGTACTTTGGTCACTATATAAACTCTGTCATGATCTTCATTCAGCTATAGTTTAAACAAAATCTAGTGCAGCAAATGTATTCACTGCTAAGTTCACCTTAGCTCAGTCGTCTCCACAAATCTCACCCCTACTGGCCTGCCCAGGTATTGCTCTGGGTCCCCGTAGGGCCATTTGGGAACCGAAGCGTTAATGGATTTTCTTTCCCTTTAGAAAGAATGTATGTCTTGTTCTCCAGTGAAACTCCTACCGTGACTGTGAATCACTAGACTGGCACATGAGAGTCATCCGGTTCTGTGTGACTGGCAGGGAGCTGCTTGCCAGGGTTGCAAGAGAGGAGAGGCACAGTTTGTTTGCTAAAAGAGTTATGAGGAAGAAGGAACTGAATAAAAAGAACTATTTACTTTAACAATTAAAAAGACAAAACAGTGCATTGTAGCATTTCTGATCTGTAATAAAACAGTTGGAATTAAAAGGTGTGACATCGAGTGCTGTTACAGTGCCAGAACCTATAGTGAGTATGAACTTTTTGTGTACTTTTGTGTCTTGTTAAACTATAATTAAGCAGTCTTTCTTTCTGTAGGTCATATTTACACCTATTCATCCCAGGCCATAGTTTCATATCACAGAGTGTTCCAAAAGTGTTTGCAAGGCGGAACCATAAATATTTTTGGGGAGCAGCAGTATTGTGCTGGTGTAGATTTAAACTTATTAGTGCCATTTATGTTCCTGTGTTGGTATACTTGTGTCATAAGCAACAGGAAAAGCTGATTGTTAATCAGTTACAAGAATAGGATTTATTATCCAGAATGGTTGGATAAGGGATCTTTCCATTTGGATCCCCATAATCAGTTACACATGCAATAAACCCCATTAGGATTTTTCTGCCACCAATATGGATCCATGGAGCTTTGTTAACATCAAGAACAAGGTACTGTTTCGTATTACAGACGGATTACAATGGACTTTGTGGGTGATGACCGTCCTGGAATGAGGGATCCCAATATGCCTGAATATTGGTTTACCCGTGCTCATAATTCAATCCTCTCTTGTACTTTTTTGGGTACATGTTTGTGCTATAACCGGCAATATTTACATTTAGCCATCATAAAAGTTATACTTGCTGTAGAGGAGTACAGGGTTAATCCAACCAGCTCAGGGCCATTAAACAACAGCACTAAGGGTAAGGGCATACCTGGAGATTTGCCTCTTCTTTGGGGTGACTAATGTCCCCGAACTGCTTCCCAGTGTCTTCCACCTGCTTCAATGAAAAAACGCCTGCGCCAATGCACTCGCGGCGCTTCGATTTCCGAAGTTTACTGGTGAGGTATGCCCCTACCCTTACCAAAACACAAATGTTGCAGTTTTGTCATACCTAGTATTGTTGTGCGAGCCAGCCCGATCCCTCAGGTTGGGCCAGCTGCCAAATAAAATCTTCGGGTCATGGGCAGGTTCAGTTTGAGCGGTTCCTTCTGCTCTCCTCACCCACTGCTGGCTTCCAGCTCCTCCATTTATAGATTTGCTCCTGAATTCCCTCGTCCCTTTCGTGACGTTATTGCAGCGTGGCACCAGGTCTTTAAATGGAGCTGGGTGTGGGTTGGGTAAGGGAGGCTTAGGGTCAGGTGCAGGTCCCAGAAATCTGGACCCGCATATCACTAATACCTAGTATATCTGCACAATGTCTGGCTCAAAAAAAGCCTGCCATCACTATTAGTGATGTGCGAGTCTGCTAGGAATCGGTGGGTTTGGTTTGGCAAGTTTGGGCCAACATCCACACGGGCTGGGCAGGTATGGACAGGCTCAGGTTTAACTTTTCCTTCCTTTTCTTTTTTTCTACCTTATGATGCCTCTTTTCTACCACGAGCCGCTTGTAATTATTGGCACTGACACGTGCCTGCTCTGCCCCATGTGCTTTGTGACGTCAGAGATGTCAAACATGCAGATTACAAACAAATACTGATGTTCAATAGTAGGCAGGTTGGACATGTGTCTATAAATACAGGTGATGGGGGGGTCAGGTTGAGTGTGGGCGGGTTAGGTTAGGATGCAGGTCAAGAAAAAGTCAACCCACACATCATTATGGGTATAGGGCCACTGGGCAGATTTACAGAAGCCACTGAGCTGTTATCATTCCTGTCTAGTGACTGATCACTAGCAGCATTTATCAGGATATCCCAGTTGGCATGACATTAGGCTGCTCTGCTGGATGCCTGCAATGGAATGTCATCTCAGTGATGGTGCCCCCTTAATCTACTCATTAGTATTTAGGTGATAGCTACAAATTACGGAAATACTCCTTATCCACAAAACCCCAGGTCCTGATCCGTTTTGGTGAAAGGTCCCATACCTCTAATACATTTATGGATGCATGTCAGGGGTTTATTAGACTGGGAAGTGGTGGAGGGGATTTTTCATCTCCCCTGCCTTTCTCTAGTAAAGCCTCCAATAGAAATGCATTCAAATAAAACACATAAAAGATGCTGATGCATCTGACTGGTTTGTGTTTCTTTGCTCTCTTTATTTCATTATAGATTGACAGTCAATGAATTGATTATATATTTTCTCATATTGACAGGAACAACATGTTTTACAAGTAGATCCCTGCAAAAAGGTTTATTTTCATACATATTTAAAACTTGCCTTTGTGTTTTGGAGATCTCCTGTTTCAAGACATAAAAATGCTGATGAACTGGCTTTTGAACTTTTGACTGGAGCAGTTTCATTTATAGTGACAGGCTATTTATAAAGTGCAGCAGGGCTGGCGTATCCCAAGCCTGGACTGTGTGTGCTCGCAGGATGGAAGACCTTGCATGGAACCTTCATTGCTTGGAAGTTTAAGTTGGGCAGTAACAATATTTTAGTATGTCAATACGTTTTATTGCTACGGATGACGTTATACCATTTGATCTTGCATTTAGCGAGCCAGATTGCAATGATAAGCCTCTTGTAGTTAAAGTTTAGGTCTTCATGGAATGACTTAGGGCAGTACATACAATATCCAGATGAGGTCACATAGTGCACAAAAGTTTGGCGTTTTCAACCTTCTTGGTTCACAGTCCCTCAGCCAATCACATTCCTTGCACAATATTTTTTTATTGATCGACGACATCAGATAAGAATGAACATCGGGAACTGATGTTGATACGTTATATTAAATAACTTGTATTTTTAAAACAGGGGTGTCCAAACTTTTGGCTCGCCGGGCCACATTGGAAAAAGAAAAATTGTCTGGGGCCACAAATGAAATACACAAACATGTTTGATTTGTAAAAGTAATGGAAATACACAGAAAAGAACTACAATGCCAGTTGGATAACCAGATGGAGCTATACACTGGAATATGGGACACCTGGATATTAAATAGACTTATTATATTATTATTACTAACTGGCCAATGGGCAGAGTCCCTCCTCCTCCTATATCCTTTGCAACATGACGTTTCCTCCGGAACCAAGCTGGGCCGCATTCATATGCATCCTGGGCCGCATGTGGCCCTCGGGCCGCAGTTTGGACACCCCTGTTTTAAAACATCAGCATATGGCACAGTGCTGTACAGGTATAGGATCCATTATCCGGAATCCAGTTATCCAGAAAGTTCAGAATTACAGAAAGGACGTCTCCCGTATATGTTGAAAAAGTAAATGCATCCTTTTTCAAATAAAGGCTGATGGCAATCTGAAACCTGAAACCACCATTAAGACTTGTATCATAATGTTTTCACAATTGAACAACTAGCTTGGGCTAGATTGCCTTTAAGTAAACTGATTTTCTAAATGAGGGTTTTTTTAAATGTAAAATTCTATTTCATTGTTGGTTGCTTGTCCGATTACAATCACTTGTTCCCCAGGCCTGTGTTCAATGAAAAATACACTGGCCCAACATATACTACTATTGCAGATGTGCACAATCCTGCAATCTATCCGGACAGCTGAATGTGCCATTAGGAAGTGACTAAAGATGGTGCTGTTCACAATATATCCTGGTCTGGTTTATTGTTCAGTACAGAGGAGCACTAGTCCGAGGAATAAGGTCAACTATTGTAGTCACGTGGGTTGGGGATGGGGTTTAGGGTGCATGACAAAATAGACAACGCCAGTGATTTTTACTTTTTTGTCCTTTTACATCTCTGAGGGGCCATATTTTTAAAGGTGTGTTAAATATTTTTTTGCCAAAAAACTGTAAGTGAAATGGTGTATTAAAAAACGATTGTTATAATCCTTATGCATGAATTAGGACCATGCAACACGGCCAAAACACAGAATTTCTCATTTTATGCCATAATTTTGCACTTCTAGACATTCATCATACTCAAATACTCCTAATTTTAATATGCATATCATTGCATTTAAAGGAGTGGTTCACCTTTAAACTAACTTTTAATATGTTATTGAATGGCCAATTCAAAGCAACCTTACAATTGGTCTTCATTATTTACTTTTTATACTATTTTAATTATTTGCCTTTTTCTTCTGACTTTCCAGCTTTCAAATGGGGGTCACTGACCCCCATCTAAAAAATAAATGCTCTGTAAAGCTACAAATATATTGTTATTGCTAGTTTTTGTTACTGATCTTTTTATTCAGCCCTTCTATTCATATTCCAGTCTGTTATTCAAACCAATGCATGGTTGCTGGGGTAAGTTGGACCCTAGCAACCAGATTGCTACAAATTGCAAACTGGAGAGCTGCTGAATAAAAAGCCAAATAACTCAAAACCCACAAGTAATAAAAAATGAAAACAAATTGTCTCAGAATATCACTCTTTCTATCATACTAAAAGTTAACTCAAAGGTGAACAACCCCTAATGGGGGTCAAGCATTACAGGAAGGCGCCTGTGCATCTATTCCATTACCGTGCTTTACCTGAGGCAAAGTAAGTGTAATAAATAATAATAAAAAAGGGTGTTTAGCATTGCCTAAAAATAACTAAACATTTTATGTTGTGTGTGTATGAAGTGTTGAACCATAGTTGAAAAATGCAGAAATTATGCCTTAAACCAAGGAATATATTAAATAAACACTGATTTGCTCCCAAATGTCAGTGATATTAGGTGCTACTAGCTTGTCAGGAGTTGTGACGCCATATGTATATGGAGCACACTATATTTTAAATAGCCCATGGCCTGCTTTTATATGACTTCTATGAAATCTTAATTGCAATATAACACCGGATATACTCAATCATTGACCCCTTAATTAGAAAAGGTTGCAGTAATTAATTTTGTGTAACATGGGCATCATTTAAATGTGAATTGTGTAGATATGTTTATTGACATGTGAACAATTTGTCGTAGACTGTGCATTAACATTTGTTCTACTTGTAAAAAGCAACACAGTGCTGAGACTCTCAAATGAATTAATGTTCAGATAGACTGGTGACAATTGTCTGACACTTAAATGGCAAAACACAGGGAAAAGATGCATTATTAAAGCTCTGAGAAGCCATCAGGAAATATTTGCTTAAAAACTAATAATGAGAGATGTTAAGTGTAAGCCTATTTTCTGCATAAACAATAAAAAGGAAAGAATAAATATAAATGCCATGTTATCTGCAGTCAGGATACGTAATGTATGGCCTTGTGTTGGCAGTGAGTTCTAATTAATGAATAGAAGGTTCTCCATTCTGATTTGTACTGCCTGTGTTCTCATGCACAATACTGAAGTAGCTTATTGCTGATGGAAATAGCCAGTGTGATAATACATTGAAAATACCTGAAAAAAGAATAGCAAATGATATGCAGAATGCTGCCTGTTATTTCATGCTGTTTTCTGGTTTATTGCAGAGGAAAATGACAAGATTTTGGTGGAAGAAGAGGAGGAGGAAGAAGATGAAGAGGAAGAGAATAAAAGTGTATTGAGAACTGAAGAACATATTAATCAACTCCCACCTGATCCTGTAGCTCCCCCAACTCCTGTACCTCCACCTCCACCACCACCTCCCCCATCTGCCCCTGTAACTGTCATCCCCCTACCTGTAGTAAGCTGCACTCCTCAGCCAGTAGTTCAGACAACAGTGTCACCTCCTGTTCTACAGCGCCATGCACCTGTTGTCAGTCCTCCTGTCCTCAACAAAGAAGTGTCCCTGCCACCTGTCATTCAGCGGCCACCAAGCACAGTGCTACCTGAAATCAAAACCACCCCTCTGAACATGGGAAGCCCCAAGCCATTACACCATTACCAAGCTCCCGTACTGGCCATTACACATCATCACCTTATGCAACAGCAACAACAGCAGCCTATACAGCCTCAGCCTACATCTCTACAGCCTCAGCAACAGCCCCATCCTCAACCCCTGGGTGCCCTCAGACTTCCAGTAACAGATGATGGAAGGTCCAATGAGCAGCGGCGGAGGCCTGGAGGGTAAGGACTTCTTAGTGAGATACAACAACATAAAATCTCATCTTCTCACCTTACATAATGTATGACCTTACTATAGGAATACACTGAAAATTGCAGCAGAGAGGTTAATTCTCGGGGCCCCAAATGTCATATGAATCCCTCTCGAACACAAAAATCCATGTTAATACCTTTGTGTTAAAGGATTTTTTTGAATATTTAACCTAGCTCCAGTTCTAAACAATTTCCAACATCTTAAAGGCTTTTAAAGGTTGGGAAGTAGGGGTGATTTTCTTTTTGTTTCTCACATTAGTGTCACCTAGCTGCTGTGCAAGGGGGCTCTCTTTCCAACTCAACAAACAGCAAAAATAATGATTGTATGTTGTACAAGATCTTCTGGCACTGAATTATAAACCTATCATCAGAGAAATGTCATTTGGTAGCCCTGAATTTATTTTTGCAGAAAAACAGATGTAACTCAAAGGACTAGGGGGACAAATTGATGGTCCTAGATTTCTACGACAACTGTAATACAGACACTTGTCTAGTGGCAGTGCCATGGTACTACCCAATAGAGCTGGGACTCCTTTATCAAAACTGGTGAAATTTGTACCTGGGCGGTTACCCATATCAACCAACCAGCTTTTTTTTTTTGAGGGGGGGAACTACTATGGCCTTTATAAATGAAGATCTGAACCTCTTTTTAAGATGCTCCCAGCAGCCCTCCGCCCATCTTCTTTTCTTCTGCTTCTCATCAAATCCTCTGAGCTGCTACCAATTGCCTGAGCATAGGGGACCGGTTCATAGTATATACATAGCTGTTAACCAACCCTATGACATAAGGGAGATAACGATCCATTCCAGGCCTTTTTGAGAATTTATTTAATGTTATTTAGTGTGAAGAGGAATTCAGGCCTACAAACAAGACTGGGTCATTATCTCCTTCAGGGCATGGGGTTTAGAGCTTTAGAACTATGTACATTATTAAATTTCACTAGACAATGCCGATTTTCTAATTCAACCAGAACATCACATGGCATAGAAATGAGTGCTTTGTGCATCAGTATGGATTCTTAACCAGCCATGTAGCAGCAGTCTAACCTCACTTTCTGCTAATAATATGATGACCTCCTAAGCTTAGCTTTTCAACAGCAGCCCAGAGCATGTACAGTGTCACCGATATTCAAAGCCAGTGTAACAAGATTCATGATGGGGAAATTCTGTAAACAACTCTTAAGACACAGATCATTCCTGTTATGGGGCTGATGAAATTCTAAACCACTACCTTATGTTCAGTGTATAAAACAGCATTTCTAACCTTATCACTTTCTCCCCCCCCCCCCCCCTGTTGCTGCCCAGGTTATGTAAAGTGGTAACTGGTTTGGGAAAAAATGTACCATGCAATTTAAAGCCTTCCCCACAATAATAGAAAATGTTTCACAGAAGCGTACAGACATACTGGCGACTGTGATAGTTTTCTATTATTGCGCCCCCTGCCACAAAGCCCCCTCTGCCCCTCCCAGACACAACCCCATCCCCGCTACAGCCCCCCCCCACACGTACCTTTTCCTGCGTGTCTGCAGCGAGGGCCAGGGAAGAAGGTCAGGGCAGCGACCGGGGTCAGGGAGGTAAGGAGAGCAGCAGTGTAGGGATGGGTCTGGGCCGGCGGGGCCCAAAAGTCTGTAGTGCCCTCTGCACTCTCAGGGCTGCGAGTTTAAGCCCACATAAAGAGAAAAGATCTATAGTAATTCCATGTTTGTGCAGTGACAAGCCTGCTCGGCAGAAAACAAGCAAGCAGTACCTTGTCTACAGTTTAGACTAAACATGTGATACCCATGAGATTTGCAGGATTGGGGCACTGCACATTCCCAAGTATTAATGGTTGTCTTTCAAAAAGCATGCCATTTCTTCGTGCTAGAGTGCAGAATATTAGAGTCAGTTTATTGGATGGGAGTGATTGTGCATAGCTAACAGTGTTTTTTGTGTGTGTAATCTTTTGCTGACTCGCAATCCATGTACGGTGATAGTGATGTTACAGGTACCCTAAGAAATTAAGTGGTTACTGAACCCTAAATAAAGAAGTATACTTACTGTAGACTGACAATATCCCACACTGGCACCTTCATGTCCCTGGATAAGTATAGAAAAGACTAGTTGTAATTGATCTGCTTCAGACTGATACTACGTTGCTTCCAAATTAGTTCTGCTGATAAAGGGAAAGGGTCTGTAGATATTAGGAATGAATAGGAAAACACTGGATTTGTTGAGGGTGCAACACATTTATAGCATGTGGTATAGAGCTGCAACCTTTTGGGTGGGGGCCCTGTTTTTTTATCAGACAGGTAAACTGAATAAACAGTTTGCTAATGTTGATGTGTTGGTACCAGTTTTCGATAGCAGATGAGAAAAATTGAAAGCTACTGGGTCTTTCACTCTAGTTTGGGTTCAGTAATAAGCTGTTTGGACAAACCATAGGAATGTTCAGTGCAACACAAAGGTTATTGCTAGGTTTAATTCTATTATGACAATATACCAGAGATTTATATAACAGAAATAAACTCCTGGGTTGCTTTGGCTGTATGTTTTGGGTCATTGTCCATCTGTATTATGAAACGCCTCCCAATCAATTTGACTACATTTAGCTGGATTTGAGCAGACAGTATGTCTCTGAACACCTCACAATTCATTCGACTGCTTCTGTCCTGTGTCACATCATGGATAAACACTAGTGTCCCAGTGCCACTGGCAGCCATGCACGCCCAAGCCATCACACTGCCTCCGCCATGTTTTATAGAGATGTGGTATGCTTTGGATCATGAGCTGTTCCATGGCATCTCCATACTTTTCTTGTCATCATTCTGGTAGAGGTTGATCTTGGTTTCATCTGTCCAAAGAATGTTTTTCCAGAACTGTGCTGCCTTTTTTTGATGTTTTTTTTTTTAGCAAAGTCCAATCTAGCCTTTCTATTCTTGAGGCTTATGAGTGGCTTGCACCTTGCAGTGCACCCTCTGTATTTACTTTCATGCAGTCTTCTCTTTATGGTTGACTTGGATATCAATACGTCTACCTCCTGGAGAGCGTTGTTCACTTGTTTGATTGTTTTCAAGGGGTTACTCTTCACCATGAAAATGATTCTGCGATCATCCACCACTGTTGTCTTCCGTGGTCGTCCAGGTCTTTTTGCGTTGCTGAGTTCACCAGTGCTTGCTTTCTTTCTCGGGATGTACCAAACTGTAGATTTTGCCACTCCTAATATTGTAGCGATTTCTCGGATGTTTTTTTTCTGTTTTTGCAGCTTAAGGATGGCTTGTTCACCTGCATGGAGGGCTCCTTTGACCGCACGTTGTCTGTTCACAGCAAAATCTTCCACATACAAGCACCCCCCTCAAATCAACTCTAGGGCTTTTATCTGCTTCATTGATAATGATATAACGAAGGAATTCGTTATAGTCTTTGAAATAGTCTTTGAGTCAACTGTCAATTACTTTTGAGCTTCTGAAATAAAGTGATTGTGTTAAAAAAAAAGGCTTTAGTTCCTCACATTTTTAGGCAATCTTTTTGTTCAACCCACTGAATTAAAGCTGAAAGTCTGCAGTTCAACTGAGTTGTTTCATTTAAAATTCATTGTGGTAATGTACAGAACCAAAATTAGAAAAAAAGTTGCCTGTGTCCAAAGATTTATGGACTTAACTGTATATATATCACTTTTTAACTGGGTTAATTTTCTTGCAGCATAACACCCTTACTGCTTTTTCCTCACTTGTTCTAGGAAAATGAAATTCCTCCAGGTCAGATATTGTAAAACGAAGAAAATGCAATGCAGGTCATTACTAGGGATGGACGAATTTTTTTGCCTTGATTTGCTGCAAAAAGTACGCCCATAGACTTAATGTATGGTGGCGTGCATCAAAAAAAAAAAAAAAAAAAAGACGCACGCGACATATTTATTTTGACTTTAATGGGCGTCAGCGACATTTCGCCGGCAGCGGGTAAAATTCGCCCATCCCTAGTCATTATTGTGAGAGACCATATTACTGTGCAAAATTAAGACTGTTCCCAATCAGCCAGCTAGACCGCTCATATATTTAAAAAAATAAAAATAAATAAATATTCATGAATGGCACATAATACAAATTTACAGAGTTGCAAAATTTTCTATCTATATAGTTTATTTTAACTTGTTGACAAGGAAGAGTTTATTTCCCCCATCAGGTAAAGTAGTTTAGATTATATAGACTTTGCTTCTGGTCCTTATGGGCCTACATACGTTAAAAGAAAAGCATCAAATTCAGATTTCATCAAGTCCTAAATTTTTTTTGTTTTTTTGTTTTTTTTCTTTTGCGTGCAGGGCAGGCACCCGGGAAGTCCATAATAAACTGGAGAAGAACAGGTGTGTATTTAAGCCAGGCCCTGTTTTGTTTAGTCTCTGGTTTACGCTTCCTATTCAATTTCAGCATAACTTCCTGCCTACTTTTAAATGACCTCTCTTCACGGATTGCGTGCAGAAATGCATGTGACCTTGACCCACGCTTTTCTTGCACTGGAGTTTAAATCCATTAATTGCTGCAGGGCGTTTATAATTAATTGCTGTGCAGTGTTGCTGGACTCCACTAGTAATGGACTGGTCTTCCGTTTATTAGAATAACACTGCTCTCCTTTTGAAACCTGGGATGCACTTTCTACACTGAATAGGCTTACATATGGCTTTATATGTCCACCTTGCAGCCATACAGCATTTATTCAGCAACATCGCCCAGCATCCCATGGGTGTCCAAAGGCTTTCATATGGTGCCATAAGTTGTTGGATGGCTGCAGAGTTGACCTTATTAATGTCCCAGTGGAATATGGATTATTTTTCATTCATAGGAAAATCATTGATATCTCTCCGCCTTAGAGGTAGGTTACAATTGCTATTGGGCTTAACTAGCAACATGGTATGAATTTGCACATTCAACTAATTCATAGCAACCAAACATTATTTGCAGTAAAATTGAATAATAAATAAGGAGGGAGAGAGGCTAAAAAATACCTGCAGGATTAATGCATGGCTACAGCAAAGTGAGTCTTCCCTCCCACCTTACTACAGACTTGTTGCTCAGAGAACATTAGGGTGTTGATGTTCCTGACTGATCGGTAACCAGTGCTGTATATTATTATTAAAGGGGTTGTTCACCTTTGAACTAACTTTTATTATGCTGTAGAGAGGGGATCTTCTGAGACAATTTGCAGTTTATCTTAATTTTGATTTTCTGTTTTTTTTATTCAGTAGCTCTCCAGTTTGGAATTTCAGCAGCAATCAGGTTGCTAGGGTCCAAATTATCTTAGCAACCAGTTGTTTGAATGAAAGACTACAATATGAACAGAAGAGGACCTGAATAGAAAGATATATAATAAAAAGTAGCAATAACAATAACATTTGTAGCCTCTCTGAGAAATAGTTTGTGGGCTGCCTGGGTTAGTGACCCCCATTTAAAAGCTGGAAAGATTCAGAAGAAGAAAACAAATAATTCAAAAACCATAAAACTTAGAATTGAACATTCTATAGCATATTAAAAGTTAATTTGAAGGCGAACAATCCTTTTAACTCGTATAAAATGCTAATATACTCCACATTGTTGTACAATAAATGGGCGTATGTATTAAACATAGAAGAATACATACAAAAACAAATGATAACAAAAACAAGGGGTAAAGATGGCCCTGCCCAAAAGACCTTACATTTAAGAGATGTGAGCAGTAGTCCGTTTTTCTTGGGAATGTCATGTGGTCCCTACTAGAAATGCACTTAGAGTCAAAACCAATTGCTTCTTGATAGCTGGATTGGGGTCATTTGTACCATGTTGTTAAATAGGCCCATTAATTTTACATACCATGAGATAAATTTACTAAAGCACTTGGTCCTTAATGTGCATTGTTGTTCTCATCTAAGTGTGGATGTTTCAAGCAGTGTTTTTTTTGTTTTTCTTCATTTAAATCACATTTCTCTGGACAGTGTAGCTAATGCCTACACTTGGCTCTGTCAACTTGTGAGTCTGTGATCAGTATATGTATGCCTGTTCTGCATGTCACAATCACTAACAAATGTTTGTATGTGTAATTTCTGAAAATTATGTTTTTTTTGGGGGGGAACTAAATAAACAGCTGATAACAGAAACTATGAAAGTGTCACTGATCTACAATTCTGCCCATTTCTCTCTATTAGAAGTTACATGTATTTCCTCTATGTTTCCACAGACGAGCACACCTTAAAGAATGTTTTGAGACTCTAAAGAGGAACATCCCTAATGTAGATGACAAAAAGACCTCCAACCTCAGTGTATTAAGGAGTGCCCTGCGATATATACAGGTATGTTGTTAAATGTGCATGTATATTGGTAACAGTATATACTTTAATATTACCTATACTTTACTTTAATATTACCTATACTTTAATATCACCTAACTCTGATTGCATTTGTGCAGTAGTAAAGTGATGAGGTGATAATGGGCTATTTCTCTACTATATGTTTATAAAGTGTTTTGCTAATGCTCATGATGGTCTTGGTCTATGTCTTGGGCTCCCATATGAAATTCTGGAGAAGAATAAGATGTGTCATCACCTCTACTCTGTGCTTCTTACTGTTGCTTTACTACCTTTAATTTAGACCTGTGTGCTGATTTAAAGGAGAAGGAAAGGTTAAAAGTAAGTAAGCCTTATCAGAAAGGCCCACCTAACTATACCAGTAAACCCTCTTTCAAAAGAAACACTGCATTTCTTTCCTTCTTTTGTGTGTACATGGGCTTCTGTATCAAACTTCCTGCCTTCAGAATCCTCGCCTCTGGCTCAGTTTGCTCTTCTCCCCCCCCCTTCTCTGCTGTAATCTGAGCCCAGAGCTATAAGTGAGCAGGGAGAGACTCAGGCAGGAAGTGATGTCGTACCAAGCTAATACTGCAGCTGCTATCCTAAACAAATACTCCAGTATAGTAAAATATTCTACAGAGTAAATATAGCATTCTATTGCAGCTAATCTATTGGCAATAAAATGCCTTTGTAGCTTTCCTTCTCCTTTAAAGTACAGACTATGCACTTTAAAGTCTAGCTCTATGTTTTAAGACCAAAAGCATCACCCGTTATTCAGCCATCAGTGAATAACATTTAAGAAGCTAAATAACAGTATATACAGTATATAAACATCTTCAAGCCTTGATAGATTTAAATTCTAATTGCTAAATCTATTTGGCTTTTTTTAAAATGGCAACTTGTGTTTAATGAACCAACATCACAGAGGTTCAACAGCCCTATAACTTTAATCACCATGCCAAGTGGTCCACAGCAGCTCCCCATCTTCTGAATTTGCTTGGCCATCTTTTGAGTGTTGGCGACACTGCCCCTACTCACTGTGCTGTAAGCTGCTGCAGAGATGCTTAGAGTTAAAGTCATTTGGATATATAATCAAAGTACATGTGTGGCTGGAGAACGGTCATAGTGAAGGGGTTAACTGCCCTTCAAATCTATCCACTCAATAGCAAGTTATGCTCAGGATTCCTAAAATGTGCAGTGGAAGATATAAAAGTAGGTTTTATGCTGACTCTCTTGTATCTTTCTTTATTACTTTAATTGGAAATGTTTAGCAGACAGTGGAAAACAATTACAAAACTCAGCAGGCCACTTACACAATGATTTCTCTCCTGTGGCCCTCAGTATGGGAAGAAAGCAAAATCTGTCTCCCCGGTTTTACTTTTATATATATTTATGTTATCACATAAATACAGCAACATGGCACTTGCTAAGGCTGACTTGAATTAATCACAGTATTTATATATTTAATTCTGACATATGACATAGAATAATGAACAGGGTACAAAACTGAAATTCAGATAAATTTATGTGTAACAAATATGTATATAGTTATCAAACTTTACTTCCCCTTTGTTCTGGCCTATTTGTATGCTAAATGGAAAAAGGGTACTTAACTAAGCACTGCTTCAAGGCAACATGTGAAAAAAAACATGTTCCTTTCTCTGAGATTAGTATTTAAAAGTTCAGAATATTTGTTGTAGTTATTCATTTTCTTTAGCTTCAAATGTGCCAAAAAGGTTCCTGATAAATTATGAACTGGATTGATGTTAAAAGTAGTGGCAAAAAGCACTCCATGGATTTCCATAGGTCATTTCACCAGATACATGCAAATGTAGCCTATACAAGTCAAATGTAGACTCATAAAGTAATTATGTAGCAAGTTCTGCTCATGAAGTGATTATGAAACAGTGACAATGGAGTTTTGAACACTGATACTAGTAGCGTGCCATAGCCCTTACAGCTGCCATTTGCAATGATCCTTGGTCCATCACCTTTAAATGAGACATATAGGATTAATGAAAAAAAACCTAATTTTGTAGGAAGTTATAATGTATGGTGTTGCTATTACATGGTGCTAAAAATTACTATCTTTAAAAATAGCCCCTTTATTAGAGCTCCCTATAGATGTTCACTGGTCCCTGTCTGTGTTTCAAATGTGGGATGGGCGTGTCCTAACAGCTCCTGCCAGAAGCACAGTAGGAGGGGACAGCCAATCACAGACCTGCAGTTACACAAACATAGACCTGCTTTAGTTCCCTAGCAGGTCGTGCTAGCTGCTGATTGGTTCCTGTCCTACAGTGCGGTGAGCTGAGTGCCGCCGGCTCCCCTACACAGCCTGGAAATTCAGGGAGCAGGAAGTGGAAGAGAAGGGAGGGATTATTAGTGTTTTTGCTGAAATATTCAGTAAATCAGTCTGAAACACGACTTTTTTAAGCATAATTCATCTATATCTAAATGAGTATAATGCACTGGTACATTCTTATTTTCTACACAAAATGTCTCCTTTAAATTAACTTCCACTATGTTCTAGTCATACCCATACTATGCAGCGTTTCAATTTGTCTTCATTCTTTATTTTTGTTTAATAACAGCATTTTTAATTATTCTGTTTCTAGCCTGCTTCAAATTCTATCAGATTTTAGGGGTCACTGACCCTGGAGGATGGTGGAAGTTTTAGTTTTGCATAACAACTCCTGCTTTTCTTCTCCAGTTTTTCCTCCTGAAATGGTTGACAGTATTTGTTAGACGTGAATAAACATGGATATTGTTACAGCCTAAATAAATCTGGTTGTGCTGGACTGGCCTTTTTACCCAAGGTGGCATCATATGCTCTGATTGGAATGTGCTCAAGGCATATCTAATACCATGACTAGCTGTGCACATTTGCACAACTACTAGGTGGCACTGTTGTATTGTAGTGTATTAAGAGGAGCATTGGGCATTCTGGCCATATTTATGAGAGGAGATGAGTGCATAGAGAGAAGCCAGGTGATAAGACTGCAGCCAGTTAGCATATAGTTCTTAGTTATTGTAAGCATATATAGCATAAATGTGTGTGGGCTTATCTGCCTGGCCTGTGTAGAAGATCTTTCAGGCAGCTAAATTCTAGATTAATAGTGAATCTGTTTTCTGATTGTATAAAAGGCAGAAAAGCTTATTCTAAATGCAAGTGGTTGTGTTAAACAGTTGCTTATATGCCTGGTTTCCCTCATTGCTGTAGTATATTCGATATTTGTGGGATGGAAAATTAAGTATTTCGTTTATGAAGAGAGAGAGAGAGAGACATAGAGATAAGTTGCACATCTGTGATGTAAATAAAAATAACAATTGCTATACATTGTAATATAAAATTATATTGTATGTAGGTTTGCTGTGGTAAATTGAATTTGCCATGGGTACCATCTGAGGTTTAGGGCTTCAGTTAATGTTCTCATACTCCGGCCCAAATTATCAGCATTCATTCTGGCAGGTAAGCTTTGATGCAGTCGTCCACTCATGTACAGGACCTGAAATGCTTTAAAAATCAGTGTGGATTCGTTTTAAACTAATACCATGTACATGAAGTGTCATTTTATGGACGCAAGTGCAGTCCGCAAATCCAAGCACATTTACCCTTTTTCCCTCACAATAGCAATTGCGCTGAGAATCTGGTTGGGGTTGTGTCTGTTTGGCATTCAAAGGACGTGTCGCCGATTCTTTTGCTGCGTCTCTTCTCCGCCTTGACTTTAAGGTGCTGTGGGAACGCCAAAGCTGCTGCCTGGTTCGGGGGTGGCAATTGCAGTTGTGGTTGTAAATCAACCTCTCTGGTGTCTTCACCTGGTGTTTCTGCTGGATTTGTCATATAAAAATATACAAGTATTTCAATGAAAGCTACTGTATGCTAATGTGTCATGCACACAGTTGTTGCCTTTGCAATTGTATTGCACAGAAAAAAATAAGTTGCAGCAGACAGCATGGAAAAGATCTGCTCCTGACTGCCATATCTTGTGTGTACACCGTCAGTTATGGAATAAGCCAGTTAATGCCACACAGGGCAGGTTTTGACACAGAAACACTAAACTGGGCGTTTTTATACTGACATTTTTATACTGTTCACTGACAGAACAATACCATGTCTCTCAGTGCAGTCACCCGAGGTAGCATATTTTGTTATTTATCTGATCAGTGCCCTGGTGGGAGATGGTTGTGACTGTTTAATTTTCTTGCTTTGCAATATTCCACATATCTTGTGGGTTGAACATAGAAAAGTTTTGCCTTTAGAATCGTAGGATAGTAGAAATATTTCTTTCATCGTGCTGCACTTTTTCTCAGTCACTTTTCTCCAACTGGCCATTGAGTTCCTATTAACCTTTCAGTGACCCACTGAGGGTCACGTGGAATGTAAGGGGAAACAAACAGTAACCCATGTGGCAGGGGATTTTCTGAATTACACAGTGCTTTATTATCTCTCACAATATACTATAGATGTGCACTGGCTTGCGCCAGATATTTCACTTTCCCTTAACATATGTCTATTGAAATGAGGCATTTTGCCCCCATAGGAGATACTTTGTAAACATGGCAGTGAGTATTTCTACATCAGAGTTCTTCACTGCTCAATAGGCTGCCCAGGACATCAATAGTTGAGAGCTATACAAGGGTTGTAGGAAGTTAACATTAAGCATCACTGGGGAGGGGGGGATATTGGCACCCCCATTCTATTTCACAGGTGCAAGGATATTGAAGCACTATATTTAATGCCTGCCTACCTACCACAGCTGTAATTTACAGAGTTCCTTTGCACATGGAGCAGTGATCTCCGGGCCTTACAGGCCCACTGATGAGGAAGAAGGGTTAAGTGTGACTTAATGAGAATGGACTAAGAAGTCCAAATTGGGGCATATTTATTTATTTATTTTCTAGGGTTTTTTCCCCCCCCACTGTCTGTGAGAAGCAACTCAGCTGAGGCAGTTGCCATGGTGACTTCTAGTTCAGTCTCCGTGGAAACAAGCTGGGATTTCTCTGATGGAATATGAAACGCAAAGCATGTCCTGAGTGCATGCATTTTAATGATTTGCATTTCTACACTTGTAGTATTGCGACGGATGAACACTGCAGAGCTGTTGTAAGTGAATGGCATTACAATTACTTTCCTAATTTGACTTTATGTTGTTGAAATACCAAAAAAATATAGCCCTGATCTGCACACCTAAAGACTTTGTGGATGATTGGTCACTTTAGATTGTCAGTAGTGTTTCAGTGGAAAACATGTCCCAGATCAGTAAATAAATGGTTAATAGATATTTCCCAGCATGTTTATACATTATTACAGAGAAGTGAGCTATGGTTCCATGATTCCATCAACCTGGCTAAGGGCTCTTACACACGGTCGTTTTTTTCTGCGTTCTGCTTTCTTCCCTTCAGCTGCAGGGGAGCGCAGGTGTACTCAGTTATTGTTAAGGGGGTTGTACCCACACAGACACGTGTAAGCGCCAAACGCAGGTGGAATGCAACATCCTGAGTCCCACCTGCGTTTGGCGCTTACATGCGTCTGTGTGAGTCTGTGTGACAATAATTGGGTGCGTTTACTCCTGCAATCCCTTGCGACTGAACAAAAGAAAGCAAAACGCAGGGGAGCGCTGCAAAAAACGCCTGTGTGTAAGAGCCCTTAAAATTAAGCCAGATCCTTTACTCTTTACCCAGTAACAATGGGATCTCTGATATAAATAATTGCTCTTTACTCTCGACAGTCTTGTCGCATCGGATCAACGTTGCGACACCATGCAACAATTCTTAGTGGCATAACTAGGTGTTACTGGGCCCCACAGCAATTTAATTTTAGGGCCCCAACATATCCAGAGTTTGTCCTTTTTTTACCAATATATGTGGAAATTGCTAATAAATTAGGCCCCCTATACCTCCTGGGGCCCCCTGCAGCTGCAGGGTCTGCTTCCTCTGTAGTTACGCCCTTGACAATTCTATATCTTACCTTATTTTTGTCGCATGCAACAATTCGCATGCGTTTTGTCGCAGCGTGTCGGATCGCGACAAAATCGCTCGTGGAGTCCTACCCTTAATGTGATATCAAAGTTTGAGTTAACTTTTATTATGATTTAGGAAGTGATATTCTGAGACAATTTGTAATTGGTTTTAATTTTTTATTATTTGTGGTTTATGAGTTATTTAGCATTTTAGGGCAGGACTCCATGGACGATTCCGACTCGCGGCGCAAAAATGCAGGCGTCACGTCGGATGCGACGGAAATAAGGTAAATAATTTTATTGTCGGTCGTGTCATATTGTTGATGTGGCGACACAGCTGTTGAATGCAGACGCAGCGTCTGCATCGTGTCGCATCAACAGAATTACTTACCTTATTTCCGTCGCATCCGACGTGACACATTTTTGCGTATCGCGCCAGAATCGTCCTTGGAGTCCTGCCCTTATTCAGCAGATTTACTAATTTGCAATTTCAGCTATCTGTTTGTTAGGGTCCTAACTTACCCTAGCAACCCTGCGTTGATTTGAATAAGAGCCTTGAATATGAATAGGAGAGGACCTGAATAGAAAGAGTATTAAAAAGTAACAATACATTTGTAGCCTTGCAAAGCATTTGTTTTTTTAGATTTTTGAAAGTTGGAGAGAGTCATAACAAGAAAGCAAATAATTTAAAAAAAAAACTATAAAAAAATGATGACCAATTGAAAAGTTGCTTGGAATTGTCCATCTATAACATTCTAACAGTTAATAAAAGAGCTTTCTTCTCAGATGCATTGGACTTTCAATCCCAACAGCTCAAGTCCAAACTGCAGGATCATGAATTATGTAATTTCAGATGGAACATGAAATTTTCACCAAAAGTGTTTTTTTTTTAATCTTTTTTATTTATTTACCAACTTTGCACTTCTAATAGGGCAGCATAACCCTCCTTCAATATTAGTTTAATGAATAGGACACAAAACTGGGATACATCCCAGTGGGCCTCACTGCATCCACCTTAGGCCCAAAATTTTAGTGGGTCTGGTTTACCCTGCCTCACTGTGACACCTGCCCCTCACTAAAGATTGCTCTGCACACCACAGAGGAACATGTGGTCATCTAAAATGTTTTCAGCTAAGCAGACCGCAGAGGGAGGCAGAGCCAGACATGCAGCATGGGAAGAGGGCAAGTTTGTGGCATTCTGCTTGTTTTCTGCAAATTTTCTTCCGTGACTTTGCTGGCATGCATGGAATTAGTGGAGTGCTCATTGTCCATTTTCTGTAGTGATCATATTGTCCTATCTAAAGAAGTTCCCAGATGGGTGCAGCCTAAAATTTTCACTGTGGGCATAGAGGCGGGGCAGACAATTACTTTCACTTTCCATTTAGCACTTCCCAGATGTCACTGCTCTCCACACATTCCCCCGTTCTCTTTGCCATTTAATTGTGTAACCAGGGCATGAGAATGGACATTGGGACCCCCATTCTGGTGCACAAACAAGATTCTGAGATGATGCAAGGCTTTCCTTAAAAACAGTGTCCACAAAATGGCTGCTGCCTACTTGCTATCATTTTGCTTGACTAATGTGATAAAATAGTATTTTGAATAATTTTTTTGGGTGGCAGGTCCCCTTTAAATGAGGCCACTTCCCTTTACTGCAGATTTTCTTTTATATAGAAAAGCCCTTTTTTCGTCTTGAGGCTCAAACCCAGATATATTATAGCCAGCTTATTCTGTCTGTTGTACAATGTGCATTTAAGGCATATATGCAGCTCTACATTGCCCATACCTGTTATGGTGTAATACAGATTTTAATCTGGGTGCCTCTCCCTCAAAACCAAAATCAGCTGCATGATTTAAAAGGCATTAACACTTCAATTAGTTAAAAACTCCATGTAATGACTTACAACTGAGACTGCTAAGCACAGCTGCTGGCATCTGATCTGTGTAGGCAGAATACACAGTGATGACACAAGTGGCTATTATTATAGCACAAACAATATGGCGGCAAGTGTTTTTTTGCTTAACATAGTAGTCTCTCTCAGGGGCCATCATTCAGGTCACAATTTTTATTCCCATTTAATCAAGATAATTTATAAGGCTTTAGCAACTTATTCATTCAGATAGGCAACAAGCTGCCCCAATTTATACTTTGTAAAGTGTTTTAGAACTGTGACAATGTGGTCATTTTCCATGTTTACCATACCAGACTAATTTAGATTCCAGAAGGCCTAGTTGCTGCTGGCATTTTGAGAGAAAAGGTTTCCCTTAATTTATTTGCAAGTGCACATCAGTTGTTTAAGCTAAACACAATACGTGTAAAATGAAGACCAATTTCTAAAAAGTCTCAGAATATCTTGGTCTACATCATGATAAAAGTCAATTTAAATGTGCTGCTTCCTAATAAACACACACAAATATAGTTTACATAAAATACCACAGAAAGCTAAACTTTATATTACCATGGTATTCCCACAGTGCACATTTTAATCTTGATGCTTTCCAGTAATATTAAAACCCCAGACCTTTGTCACCATAATGTGGTTAATAGCTGATTTGTTGAAAATGCAACCTTTGCTTTGTGTCGTTTGGGCTGGTTCTGTAGGAGTATGTGCTAGGCATTGGCCTCAAAACATTCCTATTTCCAGATAGTGCTACAGGTGTATTTACAGTTGTAAATAAGGTGAATCTTGGTTCATAATTAAAAATTAAAAATGTCAACTACATTACTGAAAGCAGTCCTAATATTATCTAGCAGAATAGTTATAGGATCTTCACTTTAATACTCAAACACCATGTCATTTGATCTTCCTTTTTGTGTAGTGGTGGGTAACTTGTTACCAGTAGCCGTTGTATTTAAACTCCTCTCCAATGCCTACAGTCTGTTTTTCATTATGTATAGATATAGTGAATAATGGCCAACTATATGGAAACAACTGGACTGTACTAAATGTACCCTTCACGTTCTGTGATAAGGATTATTTTAAAGACAAGGAAAACAAAATCTCAATACCTTCATCATACTTTATTATGTTCAATCATACAAGGAAAATGTAGAGACTGAATTTATTGGTAAGAACTAAACTATAAGAAATGGTTTGTAGTATCCTGTGAAATAGGGCCTTTTTATAAAATCGCCTTTTATAGCCTGTGGCAAAGCTATACATTATCTTGCATAGTTATTCAGATACATTTTAATGAATTCATTTTTTTAACTTAGAATTTTCTGTGGAAACTTGGCAGCATTTCATTAATTGTTTCAGCTCTTTGAAATATAAATGTTATGTTCATTTTTCCCATCTAATTTCATACCTCAAGGAATCAGATTTCTAGGAAACTTTTTTTCCCTATTTTTTTTTTTTATCCCTCAAGGGTGCAAATCACCATGACAAATATTGATGCTCTATGTGACATTTCGGTTTATCAACTCGAAGAGTAAATATATTTCTCTGCCAACAAACTTATATGTGAAGCCTCTGGGGAGTCCTGTGAGTTATGTGAATTTCATGAGCAAGCTCTTAAAATCAGACTGCTTCTAGAAATGCTCATTAACTTATAGGCCTTTTAGGCAGTAATATGTATATAAATCCACCTCAAAAATATAAATTGTATAGAACAGATTAGCAGTGAATCCATGTTTGAACTAAAAACAGAATATACTTGCTATGTTGAAGCGTTCTCAACAGGAGATAAAACTTTTAAGTGCTTTTATGGTGGTGACGTATAAAGTGCAGCCCTCCGGTTGCTGTTGAAATTCAGTTTCCAGCTTCTTCTGACAGCTTTTGCATTGTAATTAGGAGCTCAAGGTTTGCTGCTTTGTGTGCCCTTTATATTGGACATCTGTTTTGTATTATTAAAAATAGTTCAAACTTGTATTACAATATGCTTTGACCCCATTAATGTTCTGAAATCATGTCCAGTGGTGCCTTTGAACAGTGGTTAAAGGACAAGGAAAATGTAAATGTAAAATCTGGTCCATGTAAAGGTATACCATAATCCTCTTTTAATGGTGCTCTTAATTCGCTCAACTTTCAGTTAATTTACATATACCAAAACCGCTGACTAAGAAGACCAAGACTATGAGCTTTCAGTAGGTGTATAAGTAGGTGTATAAGCACAAAATCTTTTTCAGGAGCACATTTTTACCTACAGTGAGCAGTACTCACGCATAGCAAGGGTCAGTGGGCAGGTAGAGAAGTCCTTTGTACGAAAGGCAAAGATGGCGGCCGGGACAAAGCAGACTCAGAAAATTGAACCAACAAGCAGTGACTGACATAAGCAGAACATAAGAGCTTGAGATCTAATTCAGCAAGGGGTATGAGTTTCCTTGTCCTTTAACTAATCCTGCCCTGCACAGACCTGGCAGTGATGCCACAACATAGGCTGCTGTTGACCGTGTCTTCCCCTTTTTGTTAGAAACGGTTTCCACTGTAACAGAAGTGGAACAAAATTTATATCTGAGCACTGTATAAACTTAAGACCGAAATCAACCTGATTTCTGTTGAATATATTGAGTGCCAAGCCTAAAGGTGGCCATACACCGAGAGATCCGCTTGTTTGACGCTGTTTCTAAACGATCAGAACTGTCCCCGATATGCCCACCTTGAGGTGACCGATATTGGACTGATCCGATCGTGGGCCCTAGGGCCCAACGATCGGATCATAATGCAGCAGTACAAGTGGTTGGATTGCTGGGCCGCATCAATGAACAGATGAGGTCCGACTTGATTTTCAGCCCTGCTCAATAGACATCTCAATATACAAGTTTATTGCAAACTTGCAAATATGATGTTTGTATCCCTTACAAAATGTTATATTTGTTGTTTCGCTGGGGACTTGTTGATGTTTGTGACATAGCACACTGATTGCAGTATGTTGCACACGCAACAAGTTTGACAAATCCCCTTAATACATACCGGATTATCCTATTTATGCCAAAGGAATGCAGGTTAGAGAGAAGTGCAACGAGTTCCCCCCACACGTGTCTTAAAGCCCTTACAATGTACTGTCCTCATCTGACCTGGACCAATGGCCATTCCACAGACCTAGCTTATTCGTTGGGCTGTTACGGCTTCAGTCCAGAAAAACGTAAGATATATCCAATCTCTGCAGCAGCTCACTGGAATTATCTTGACAATCCAATAGTCTTTCACTGCCAAACATTGTTTATTCCAGGGAATTGTATCCCTGCTCAAACTGGCAAACTGCAATTTCATGCACATTTTTACATAGTTTATCATGGAATGTTTCATTCCATTTTGTTTCATAAGTGTGATTATGTGCATGAACAATGTGTGTACCCATGATTTGCAGGCAATTAATATTCAGGCAGCCCCCAGGTTACGTACAAGATAGGGGTCTGTAGGTTTGTTCTTAAGTTGAATTTGTATGTAAGTTGAAACATATTCAGTACATTTACTTATTAAATGCAACAAGACCGATGTTTGTCTTAAGATAGTATTTATTTTTTACCTTTCTGTGCTCTGCAGTAGGCAAAACATGCCAGAGGGAATTGGGGCGGGTGGTTTACTAAAGCTAAATGTTAATAAAGGCCAAGCAAACCACAGTATGTTGCTGTAATAGCCTCTGTATGTAAGTATGAGTTGTATGTAAGTCAAGTGTATGTAACTCGAGGCATACCTGTGTATAAATAGTGACATTAAAGGCCACAAAAACTACACCAACCACTTGTATCTCACTAAAATCTCTGTTCTCTTAATGGGTGGCACAAAATGTGGCAAATGTAGGGTCACAGACACAAGGAAGAGGCTAGATTATGTGCAGATATCCTGCTAAGGCTAATGCAAGACAAGGGCTGATCTTGGCCTGCGAGGAAAAAAGCAAGCAGAGAATCAGCCCTGAGGTTGGCATCTGCTTCCTTCTTTGCCAGATTTGGTTCCAAAATACATACTCTCGCTTATCCAAACATGTGCCTGCAACCGGACTGAAACAAATGGTCCTGGGTGCAGACAAAGCAGGGAACAGATGCCAATGTAGGAGTTGATTCTCTGCCTGTTTTTTTTCCACAGGCAGAAATCAGTCCTCGTCTGGTAGTGATGTGCGGGGGGCTGACCCAAAGCTCACGGGTCTGGCGGATTTGGGTAGAATTCTGCACAAAGTTTATGGCCTCTGGCTGGTGTGGGTTGGATGTTAAGCTTTCTAGTGCCTCACTTCTGCAGGACATACTGTATACTGGGACTCAACGAAAAGTTGCAGGTAAAAACTACATAGTCAGTGTCGTATAAAGATGCTGCTTTCTGCATTCACATCCGACAGTCGTGCAGTGTTGGATGTAATATAGTTTTTACCTTTGACTTTTCAGTGAGTCCAATTTTGCCGCCTGTTATTGCATCTGAGATGCTGCCTGCGTTTTGTCAGCGCATGCCGGTCTGCCGAAAAACGTCTGTGGAGCTCAGCCCTAAAAGGTTGCTAGGAACCTAGAAAAGCCCCATAGCTGAGGTACAAGTATTGGTAGGGGATTGAGTTACTTTGTAACGCTTTATTCATCTGTAATTATATTTCAAATTCCAAAAAAGTGATTTATGGGACTGTGAGTAACACTTGACCAATCTTGCATATAATTCTGCCTCGTATACACTGCTCTTTTCATCACACGGCATCTCCAGTTCCACATAAAGAGGAGCAGTTTCAAAGAACTTCTTTTTGGCATTACAGGATGTTTGTGAAACAACATTCTTGGAATAATCTGTGTGTGTGGAAGGGAGGAGTAGTGTGAGTAGTGTTATAGGAAAGTACATCAAGAAGTGAACTCCCAAACTCACAGCATAATTTAAACTGGGCTAGGGAATGGGGGAACTGTGATTTGTACTTGCTGTCAGATTCTGTGCTAAAGCTGTAGGCCTCCATCCAGAAGTGGTGGATAGGTGAGTCCTGCAGAGAATTGGGTACCTGCAAAAAACAAAAAGCAGGTATCATGTGGCTTGCAGGTATAGATGCGGTTTGCAGTCTGCAGGTTGGGCTGTGGGTCTTTTCTGTATTTCTTGTATTATCTATGTTATACATTTTTAAAAATGTTTTTCTGCCCCGCCCACTTCTGTTGATGTTGCTTCTGGTTTGCAGAAACCGTACAGTACAGTAATTGTGGTCAGAGGTTGTGAATATGGCAGTTCAAGTTGGGTAGTGGGTCGGTCCAAGCAGGTCGGGACTGGGGGTCTATTGCAGGTTTCAAAAATTGATTCCACACAGGACTCTCTAGAGCAGCGGTCCCCAACCTTTTTCACCTGTGAGCAACATTCAGATGTAAAAAGAATTGGGGAGCAACACAAGCATGAAAAATTTTCCTGGGTGGTGCCAAATAAGGGATGTGATTGGCTATTGGTAGCCCTTAAGTGGACTGGCAGCCTACAGGAGACTCTGTTTGGCAGTACATCTGGTTTTTATACAACCAAAACTTGTTTCCAAACCAGGAATTCAAAAACAATCACCTGCTTTGAGACCACTGGGAGCAACATCCAAGTGGTTTGGGAGCAACATGTTGCTCACAAGCTACTGGTTGGTGATCACTGCTCTAGAGAGAGACATACATACTAAAGCAGGCAGTGGGAAGCATGGAGAAGTTGTGGGCATGGTTCCCAGCAATCGGCAGCAGTTGTTAAAGGACCAGTAATATCAAAAATTTTTGTTAGTTTATTATTTCTTAATAAAGGCTTTTGCTATTTAAAAGTTTAATTTGTCTTGGTGTTTATTTTTCGTTGTATACTAACGAATTTTTTAACAAAAATGTTTGATGTTACTGGTCCTTTAACTACTCTACTGCAGTTAGAATAAGGAAACATCTGATTGGTTCCTGTAGGCTACTAATCAGTGGTGTAACTATAGAGGAAGCAGACCGGACACTACCCTTGCTGAATGATATAACTGGGTTGACCAGACTTAGGGGCATGTTTACTAACATTGGAGATAAATATCTGGAGAGATTTCTGGAGATGTTGCCCATGGCAACCAATCAGCAATTAGATTTAAACAGCTATCACCCTTAAATTGTTTCTCCCACTAGAGGTATGGGCAAATTTTCCCCCTTAAAGGCCAATGTTGGGGCACTGAAATCCATGCCACAGTTTTTGTTACATATGTGCATACATGTGGGAGATTCTCCCATTATTCGCATTCTCGTCACTAAATATGGCTGTCCAAAGGGAGGTTTTTTTTGTTTTTTTTTTTAAACTCATATTGCCCCCAACTGCAGTGTGAGCTGTAGTCCTCCCCTCTGATAGGGGAAACTTTTTTTTTCTTTAAAGGGTTCAATCATGCACCTGTTCATGCATTTACACTTCTGCCCACGATCTTGGTAAATGACCTCCACTGTCATTCAGTGCCATATGCAAAATGTATGTTCAGTAACATGCACAATGTTATGCTGAATAATAACGACACAGGCCTTCTAGTGAAGATGGGGAAGGGAATAATGAACAAAGGAGCAGGAGACCATATTGTTTACAGAGCTTCTTTCCATTATGTTATGCCTATCCTTTGTGTAGTGGGACTGTGACCTAGTTCTGCTAATGTAGTCAGTAGACAATAGACGTGCAGATTTACCTTCATATCGGACTAACGATCGTTCGTGTCATCTCCCGACCTGCCACTAACTATTCAGATCAAATAAAGTAGTAAAAGAACAGATCAGATGATGTTCTGCCCCTGACAGCAATCGTAAGAAAGATAGGTCCGACAAAAGCTGTTGACAGTCTCCCACTGATATCGTCAGATCGGCAACACATGCAAAGATAATTAGGGATGCACCAAATCCACTATTTTGGATTTGGCCAAACCCCCAAATCCTTTGCGAGAGATTTGGCCGAATACCGAACTGAATCCTAATTTGCATATGCAAATTAAGGGTGGGAAGGGGAAAACATTTTTTACTTACTTGTTTTTTGACAAAAAGTCATGCAATTTCCCTCCCCTGTCCCTAATTCGCATATGCGCATTGGGATTCGGTTTGAGCAGAAGGATTTGGACGGATCCTGCTGAAAAAGGCAGAATCCTGAACCGAATCCTGGATTCGGTGCATCCCTAGAGATATCGGTAACCGGCAAAAATTTTCTAACCTTTCTGAATGACGGATTGCCACACACGGGCTGAAAATCGTACATATCTGAAGAAATCTTTGCATCTATGGCCAGCTTTAGAGCTGACATGTTACGTGTATCTAGGGTTGCCACCTGGCCGGTATTTTACCTGCCTGGCCAGTAAAAATTATGGTTGATCCCAATGTTATTAATAGGGAAAAAGATAAATATATAGGAAGGCCTGTATTTTCTTTACAGAAAAGGTGGCAGCCCTGCTTGTATCTGCCCTCTAGCCTCATTCTTCACTGCAGATTTAATCTGCCACTATGTACACTGCTGCTTCATTTTCAGCAGCTAGAATTAACATTAGGCCTCACACTTACATCCTGCTAAAGTGTAGGAAGAGCAGAAAAATCAGCAGCAACAAGGATACTATAAATATATATATATATATATATATATATATATATATATATATATATATATATATATTTTATAAAGTGTTCCAACATTGTGGTGAGTGAAGCACTTAGAGAAATGTGACGGAGAAGCAAGTGGCAGGTATTGTAGCAGGCCTGCAGCCAAGACATGTGTGCTCATTGCTTAGAGCAAGCATTGCCAGTGTGCAACTCTCAAGCTGAACTACAACTCCCAAGCCTGTGGCAGCATGTGACTCATAAATAATGCTGCAATGTGTAGTCTAGCTGAGGATGAGCTTCTTGGAGTTTCCTTAGGTACCAAACACAAGCGAGTCTGTGCGGATTACTGAAGTATTAGTGCCTGTCTGTTACCAGAGCTTTGTCTCTGCAATATTAGAAACCCAGCATTTCCCTCTTCCTGCCGTTTCCTTGTTCCCTCCTCGGCAACAGAAGGGTTAAACTATCTCGTGACTTCCCTGATTCATTCAATTGATTGTAGGCAGACACCATTATATAGGGAAGCCTGCCAGTGTTTCCCTCTCCCCTTCCCCAAGCGCTTCTTCTTCTACCGCCTGCTCTCCCCACCCCCTCCCTCTTCTACGAGCACATGGGTGACGGCTTGTGGCAGGCTGTCTGTACAAGCCATAAATGGAATGCACGCTGGCAGCAGGGGCGGCTGTGCAACTGGCTGCCTTCCAGTTCATTTCCCGGCAAAAAGGGAGTAAAGGGGAGGAGGGACTGGGAGAGCCTGACGTGTTTGCTGACACGTGTGTGACTTCTGTGAAATCAAAGGGGGCGGGTTGTTGGAAGGGGGAGGAGTCTCTTAAAGCGGTAACCCGCCCAACCATTTAGGCGCTGCCTGTGTGAGGGTTAGACCTTTGTGTAAGAGCTGAGTGACAACAGATATTTGCTGCTGGTACAATTTTGGAAATAACACATTATATATGAAAGCAATAAACATCAGCAATGTATGACTTTATCCCAGTCAGGGCTTTTATTTGTGACCTGGTTAGTATGCTGTCCCTGGTTAGGATGCTGTCCAGTGCCTGCCTGGGTTTTCTTCCCACACGCCCAAACCTGGTTAACTGCTTCATGCTCAAATGGACCTGTGGCTGTGACTGGGACCAAGACTGTAAGGTCCATTGCAGCAGGGTCTGTTTGACTTATTCCAGGACACCGACAGCTGATGCACACAACACTTCACCTGTTGGCAAATGAGCCCTAGATATTCCAGCCATTTTGGTATGTTCTCGGTCAAATGCACATAAACATCAGGGTTGCCAGGTTTACATTACAAAACCAGCCAAAGGCTATCAAAAAAAGTAGCCAAAAAGTAGCCAAAAGCCATTTTAAGGGTCAGGGCACACGCTCAGATTCGGGGAGATTAGTCGCCTGGTGACAATTCTCCTCTCCTTCGGGTCTACTAATCTCCCCAAACTGCCTCCCGCCAGCTAGAATGGCACTTAGAGCACTTTGTTTATCGAAGTCGCCTGAAGTTTCCTCGTCAGGCAACTTTGGAAAACAAAGTGCTCCGAGTGCCATCCTGCCGGCTATTTACATTCTAGCCGAAGGGAGGCAGATCGGGGAGATTAGTAGACCAGAAGAAGAGATTTGTCGCCGGGCGACTAATCTCCCCGAATCTGAGCATGTGCCCTGACCCTTAAAAGTAGCCCAAAAATAGCCAAATTTGCACACTGAAAAATCTTAATAAATGCATGAATTGACAGCACCAACTTACAATATAAACCTGTTTAATACCCATACTACTCCAGTTAGTGGGAAAACAAGGAGATCAAGCTTAAAAAATTAACAGTTACAAAAGTGTGAGTTGCCCGCTAGTAGCCAAGATACAGAATTGCTGTGGTCTTGCATAGGGGAACATTTTCTCCCTGACTAGTCTTTAATCTATTCACTGCCTGCATACTTATGGGGGGGGGGGAGAAAGAGAATGGGAAAGAGAAAAATCCATAACCTAGAAACCACCCTTCATATCTAGCAATCTTAACTAAAACAGCAGCACAGTTCATCACAAGCACGCTGCCTGCAGCAGATCACACTCACCATGCACTTCTCTGATACTGTTACCGGATAAAAGGCAAAACCTTACCAAATGAGCGGATCTGTAGTTATTGTATTCAAGGTTGGCTACACTACCACATCTACTAACTACAAATTATAAAGAAAATATATATCTTAGGTGAAAACATATTGTAGACCTGAAAGGTGTGTGCATTAATTTGGCTTCATTCCTAACACAATCTGGGGATACATGAGTTACACTGCACTATACATATGTGATGTTTACAGCAAACTGGGGCAAAGAGATTCCCTGATCTGGAGAGGGTCATTGTTTATTGTACAAATTTAACCCCAGCAGTGTGTAGAGCAAAAGGGCTTTCCTAATTTACTAAATTGCTTTCCTAATTCCTTAAGATTGAAGAATGTAACATTTACTATTCATGTTATTGTAAAAATAACATCAATTAAATCAAATGCTGTTGTTTCATTATATGTTAGTTTCTCGTCTGATTTGCTTCCCTGCGGCCACTGACAGCAATTTCTAGTCTCTCTCTCTCTCTCTCTCTCTCTCTCTCTCTCTCTCTCCTCCATTGTACTTTGTTTTAGGCTATGGATATCTATATTTTAGCAGAATCCTTGTTGTGACATGCAAAAAGAAAAAAGTTAAATCATTCAACTATTCAACTGTGTTTTCTATTTTGATCTTATTGTTTTAGAGTTTGAAGAGGAAAGAAAAAGAATATGAGCATGAAATGGAGCGCTTAGCAAGGGAGAAGATTGCCACACAACAGCGGCTAGCGGATCTGAAGAATGATCTTAGTCAGTGGATGGACATCATTGAGATTGATCGAATTGTTCGACAGACAGTTCAGCCAGAGGATGACCAAGCCTCTACCTCGACAGCCTCAGGTATATCGCACTGATATAACACTGGCAGTTCTTGTATGTGGCGCTTCTCATACATCATTGTTTGGCATATATGTGATGGTAGCACTAAAGCATGCGCTGTAGGGGTTGGCTTGTGGAGGTCTGGAGGGGCCCCCGAGGACTGCCAGGAGGGCCGTTTGTTTTGCAGCCCTAGTGGGCCCTCAATGCTCCAGTCCCACCCAGTACTGTTTATAGATATTTTAAAAGCATTTATATTCTGATGGGCATTAATATTTGTAGCAGAGCTTGTTCTCCTGCCCAGTAGATTAAGGAAATCAGTTTAATTTCCTTTTATGCTTTTTTTTCTTTTTCTCTGCTCTTCACCTTAGCCAGTGAGGAGAAGAAAACAGTATTGGCATAAATATGATTTGGAAATATATAACTCTTAATATGTTACAGCTGCCATTGAAGTCATGGCCAGCCTTTGGGGTATTCAGAGTGCCATAGGTAAAGTTGGTGTTTAGCCTGGCCTTTACTTATGATATTTTTATGATATTTTTTAATATCAGACTAAAACTGTGCACTTAAAGTTAAGATTGTAGCCATATTTAAAGCAGGTAGTAGGGTAAAAGACCACTGTGCTTTATACACTGTTTCATATTGCTCAGACACGACCAATACACTGTACATAGAGCTTTTTACCTTGTGACTAATTCCGGCTGTAACATCTATGAAATGCATATTTTGTAGACTTCATGTAACTAACTAGGAGCATATCTTACTTAGTCCAGCTTAGTTTGCTGATAAAATATATCTACACCTGCTGCCCCCTGCTGTCTAATTATGGAATATTAACAGATTTAGCAAGTAAGGTGAATTGGTTCTATCATGGTTGTTAGACACAGGCAAAAAATACCAAATATATGTTTGTAGTGGTTTATGTATTTCAAATTTTTTTTTTATATGTTATAGTTTTTTATATATTATTGTGTTACTTGCTATATATTTTTACAAAAATCTACTAAGCGAATGCTTATTGGTGAATATGTTTTTATGTGGCCAGCGTTTTCTTGTGTATCCTAACATTCCCATCTTCTGTTCGGTTAGATCCACAACAAAGTGACAAATTTTAAAGGGATACAGTCATGGGAAAACATGTTTTTTTCAGAACGCATCAGTTTATAGTGCTGCTACAGCAGCAGTGTCGGACTGGGCCGGCGGGACACCGGGAAAAAACCCGGTGGGCCCCACCGGCCCAGATCCGACCCTGTCCAGCACCAATTCTCAAAAAAAAATGTATTCAATTTTGAAATCTGACATTGTCAGTTTCCCAGCTGCCCCCAGTCATGTGACGTGTGCCTGCACTTTGGGATGGAACTACTTTCTGGCAGGCTTTTATTTCTCCTACTTAATGTAAACTGAATCAGTCTCATTGGGACTTTTATTATTGAGTAGGGATGCACCAAATCCACTATTTTGGATTCTGCCGAACCCCCGAATCCTTCATGAGAGACTCGGCCGAATAACGAATCTGAATCTTAATTTGCATATGCAAATTAGGGGTGGGAAGGGGAAAACATTTTTAACTTCCTAGTTTTGTGACAAATTCCGCGATTTCCCTCCCCGCCCCTAATTTACATATGCAAATTAGAATTCGGGTTCGTCTGGGCAGAAGGATTCGGACGAATCTGAATCGTGCTGAAAAAGGCTGAATCCCGAACCGAATCCTGGATTCGGTGCATCCCTACTATTGAGTGTTGTTCTTAGATCTACCAGGGAGCTGTTATCTTGTTACCTTCCCATTGTTCTTTTGTTAGTCTACTGGGGGGGGATATCACTCCAACTTGCAGTACAGCAGTAAAGAGTGATTGAAGTTTATCGGAGCACAAGTCACATGACTGGGGGCAGCTGGGAAACTGACAATATGTCTAGCCCCTTGTAAGATTTCAAAATTGAATATTAAAAAAATCTGTTTGCTTTTTTTGAAAAATGGACTTCAGTGCAGAATTCTGCTGGAGCAGCACTATTAACTGATGCGTTTTGAAAAAACATGTTTTCCCATGACAGTATCCCTTTAAGCATTGACTTTAGTAAAGCAGCTAAACATATGAGTTAAGGCACCAATCTTCTTTGATTTTTTTTCAAGCAGTAACCTTAGTTACCCTGAGTTTTTGGTTTGTTAATTTATTTTCCTTGCTGGAATCAGATCAGATCTGCTCAGATCAGTAGAATACATTCTGGCTGTAAAGGTTTCAGCTTTGATATATATATGCCAAACCTTCCTGTATGGAAAATTTTGATAAACTGCAAAAAAAAAAAAGCTGCCTCTCGGTCCCTGTAAAAATGCATAGTGGTATACTGAAAGAATCAGATAAAATTGACAATAGGGCCACACATGACTTTGAGTAAGTAGGCCAGCTTAAATATATTGCAGTTTATAATAAAAATATTATAATGTAGGCACTGATGTCTGCCTCTTGGGCTATTGCTCTCTAGTACAACGTACTGTTGGGCTTATGTAATAAAAGGTGCAAAGTTTGCTACAGATATAGTCATCTAGAGCAATAAATCAGCATGTAGCATTTACTTTTCACCTGTTTAAAAATATACATCTGGTTGCTACTATGGGTTACTGCTGCTGGGCAAATTGTGTGACTTTTATTAAATAGATTGTAAGCTCTTTTGAGCAGAGTCCTCTTTACATCAGTTGTTTTTTTAATATTTAAACTGTACCCTCACTATGTGGATCCACTTATTGTACAGTGATGGTGCTTTAGATATGTGTTAATAATAATAGTCCATTTTACTTTGCAGAAGGTGAAGACAATATTGATGAAGATATGGATGACGACAGGCCAGTAAATGCACTGTCAAAACATCAGCAGCCTGGTCTTATAAAGATGATACCATCAAGTGCAGCAGTCCACAACCACCATTCCACGATTCTGCCTCAACATGTGTCCATTCAGCAGAAACAAGTCCCTTCACCCCACACACAGCCTCAGATCTCCAGTCAAGCACTGGTTCCAACACAGGCCATGGTTCCAGCACAGACTCATATTGTGACTGCTTCTGCGGTGCAGTCAACAGTGATAGCTCACACAGCCACTACTCATGCGTCCGTCATTCAGACTCTCAATCATGTCATATCAGGGCCACAGACCAAGCACATTGCTCATATTGCACCTTCCACGTCAAGCCCTGTACAGCTAACCACTGCTGCTCAGCCAATTGGCCACATCACTGTGCACCCAGCAACCATTAATCACATGACCCATCTGGGCCAGCAATTACCCATTTATCCTCAACCAGTTGCAGTAAGTCAACCCATGATGAGCCACATTGCTCACACCATCTCTCACCCACAAGTTAATGGAACCACAAACCTGGGTCAACCGGCTGTCATGACAAAGCCAACTGTGGGGACCCAAATGGTCCACCACCCCCAGTTAGTTGGGCAAACAGTCCTAAACCCTGTGACTATGGTAACCATGCCATCATTTCCAGTCAGCACTTTGAAGCTAGCCTAGATACTCAAATTAATAAAGTAAGAATTAATTAACAAAGTAAATTATCTGGCGGGCAACTCCTCCTGAAACTCCATACATTCCTACCAAGTCATGTTCCAAGGAAGAGAAGCGCAGACATTCTGTAATAAGGGTTTTAACCCACAATGTAATTTGCTTTTGGAAAAAGGCTCATTCCCAAAGTCCTCCTCTTTGACAAACATTAAAGGGCCAAGTGCGCTGGAATTTTTATGGTTCTTTATTGTCTCATTGGCAGCCACTTGTGGTGACTTCTCATTTTTCTCCTTTTTACTTGTAATCAGTAAATATGAAATGGGACATTTATTTCTTTTACCCAACATAAACTTTTAATATTTTTTTTTTGTTATTTTTTTTTAACATGTTTCTTTGTAGAAGATGACCTCTTAAAGAAATAAGGCATGAAGTGGGTAACGTATGCATAGTGTTGTTGTACATCTTCATAACCGTAACAGCTGCAGGGAACATTTACCAATAAAAAGAAACATTGCCACCATCTTTGTTGTGGTAGCCTAAGCAAACAGTTGATGTGAGCATGATAACACAGAAAAAAAAACGCAAACAATTTACAGACTTTTGTGGTAGTAAGTGGAATTTTGCAGAAAAAAAGTGGTCTGTGACATGGCGTGGTGGACCAATGCATTATTCCCTTTTATAGAATGTTTTATGGAAAGGATGAACATATTGACTCTGAGAAAAAGAAAAAAAAACTTCCTTCAATTGTGGATATTCAAACTGTGGCCTTCCAGCTGTTGTTTAAATAAAACTCCAGCATTATTCTTTTGTGAGTTGCTGGGAGTTGTGGCTCAGCAAGAGCTGGAGGGCTGAAGGTTGACTGTCTTTATTTTACTCTGTGAGTATTAATTGCTAGAGCATTATTAAGAGGGTTTAGATGAAATCCTTTTGCTCTAGAGGGTTGGGCACAACTAATACATGCATGCTTATGCCTAGTCTACATCATATATATAAACATATATCCCCTCCTGCGGTTTCAGAGGATACTAGAAGACTCCTTCTGCCTGTTTCATTACTTTGTGATAAAACCTTATTGTTATACTCAGATCCACATATATGACTTATTAGAAAGAATATTATATCCCAATATATTTTGGCTATCATAATGCATAGTTTGCAGTATCCCTTTTCCATACTCAAGTGACCAGTGGCCATCCTAATGTAAAATATCATGATGCATCCCCAACACTGGGGTATTAATCAGCTGGGGTATTAAATGAAAAGTCTTATGTACTGTGCTCCATGTCTCCTTTACCCCTCTTTCACCATTTAAATAAAAATAATATATTTTTTTAATGATGTCTGGTATTCATACTGAATATGCTATCAATATGGAGCATGCAGAAACATCAGTTATCAGCTATAACAGTGTATCTGGCAGGCCTGGGTTTTACATAGGTCTGACTGATGCCCTGTTCAATGACACTCTTGGAAACCAAGCAATGTTTTTGTTTAGTGCTCGACTCACTTGCAAACTACCCTTATGCTGTAATGCCAATCAATAGCAAGTGGCTGTGATCAGTCCACTAGTTTTTTGAGCTGGAAGACTCCCACAGTTTATTATATTAGGACACTGTGGGGCAGATTCACTAAGGGTCGAATTTCGAAGTTAAAAATACTTCGAAATTCGACCCTCGAATTGAAATCCTTCGACTTCGAATATCGAAGTCGAAGGATTTAGCGCTAAACATTCGATCGAACGATCGAAGGATTTTTCGTTCGATCGAACGATTAAATCCTTCGAATCGGACGATTCGAAGGATTTTAATCAAACGATCGAAGGAAAATCCTTCGATCAAAAAAAGCTGAGCAAGCCTATGGGGACCTTCCCCATAGGCTAACATTGACTTCGGTAGGTTTTATCTGCCGAAGTAGGGGGTCGAAGTTTTTTTAAAAGGGTAAGTACTTCGACTATCGAATGGTCGAATAGTCAAACGATTTTTACTTCGAATCGTTTGATTTCGTTCGACTTCGATCGAATTCGATCGAATTTAACCAATTCGATGGTCGAAGTACCCAAAAAAAACTTCGAAATTCGAAGTTTTTTTTATTCTAACCCTTCACCCGAATTTAGTGAATCGGCCCCAGTGTATTAAATGGCACATGCAAAAGGTTGTCAAGGGATGACATCAGCTAGTGTGTTTTACATTGGTGGCCAGTGGTTACAAAGATAATTTTATCCTTCACCCCTTTATCAATTTTAACACACATCTTGATGTGCAGTCCTTTTATAAAGATGTGTATATTGTGGCTTAAGTATTATATTAATTTATAGGAAACCAAGGAGTGTTTGATGTTGAAACGTAATAGGGAATTTAATGAAAGGTGCAGTTTGCTACAGGTCTAATCACCAAGAGCAACCAGTCGGCAAGTTGCATTTACTGGTCACCTGTTTTAGAATAACAATCTTATTGGTTGCTATGGACTACTATACCTGGGGAAACTTAGTGCCTTTTATTACATATGGGGGATTATCCTTTATCTCATGTTCAGCAAAGATCTTTATGGGAATTTGGATCTATCACCCATGCCCATAGGAATAAATAGGAAAGGAATTGTTGTATATTATCACGCAGGCTTAGTCCATGATTCTATCTTGCTCCATCACGTTACCATTTTCCCATGTGAAAAGATATTTTTGTTATGGTGGTGTGTACTGTTGTTAATGGTTGCTGAAAGGCACTGTACTGAGATGAATAGAATGATATTTTCTTTGGAATCACCAGATTGAAAGCTGGGAAGCATATAATTCTAACTACAAGCACTGAAAATTCTTTTTTTTTTTTTTTTTTTTAAGTGGACGAATTGTATCATCATTCCATTTTTGGAAAGATTCTTATTTATTTATTGTTATTTCTATTTGATTCCAAAAAAGTTGATTTTTTCTTTCTTTCTTTCAATGCCTGTTAATTTTTATTGAGAGTTTGCTTTTTAAAAATGCATTTTTTGTCCCACTCAGTTTGCCCTTTAGACACTTTTTTTTCTGATTAGATATCAATGACTAAAAGTATATCACAATCCCCTGTACAAAACATTGACTTTTTTTTTTTCAAAGCTATAATCCTCATGTTCTTCAGGTTTATTATAAGGCGCTAACTAAAATAAATTCCAATTAAAACTCAAAGCATACCAGTATCTTCATTATAAAGATATAATAATCGAGAAACTTTTGATTTGCTGGTTATGGGGCCTGACATTTCCTGATTTCGTTTTATTGATCTGCATATTCAATGTCCATCTATAAACATTCTCAGTCTTATGGGCCTGATGCCAGCTTACTCATGTATGAATGGGAACCAAGCTGCTGCTTAAGATATAATGAACTGCCTAGGCTAGCTTAGCTTTTTTTGTATGAGGTTTGTTTTGTTATTGGTTAGGTTTCTTGATAATTGTGACCAGGCTGAGTAGTACAATCATCATAACTGCCAAAAAGACAAAAGAGAACTGCAAAAGAGCCTAGTCACCACTATGTGACCCAACTGTTCAATTACTCAGTAATCTCAATGTGCAGCCTGCGACCTTTTCTCCATTATGATTTCCCTGTGTTTGCACTGGGCCAGACAAATTATCTTGCCCAAACTCACTGACACAAGTAGCTGTATGCATGTTAGCAGGGGGTTGGCATTGGGCATGGCAGCCAGGTTATTACTCAAATAATGTTGCATTTTACCTCCAGAAGTTACACCTTAGCTGGAAATGTCATTGCTTCCTATTTCTTATTTGTTTCTTTCCCTTTAGAGTGTCCTATAGCTTGTCCTATAGCTAATTATCAACCATTTGGAATGAATCCGTAGGTTAATGTGTGCATCCTTTCTGTGTCATTCAACATCCGCTTTACCGGTATTTAAACTAGTATCAAATAATGCAATTCACATTTCAGTTCCGCTAGTATGTTAATCATGAAGTCACTTCTTAGCTTCTGATTAGCAATTTTTACATTTTAACGCCAAAAAAAAATTAGTTTATTTTTTCATTGAAAAACCATAACTAGATATTATCCATTTACATATGTGTGTATATACATATGTATGTAAAAATATAGGCTATTTATTTATAGGTATAAATATATTTTGTTAAACATTCCTGTGTATCGTTGTTCCAGAATACAATCACTGTGATTTTGTTCTAATGATATTCGAGAAACATTACTGTCAATAAAATGGTGGGCGCCAGGGTAATCACTGCTATGAATTTACCAACGATTCAGTTTCCAATGTTTGTACTAAAAGATTATTGTGCTTACTTTAAAAAAAAGAAAAAATAATGAACACTTTATTTATTTAACAAGCTTTCCATTTATTTTGACTTTTTGTTTGTTTGTATTCTGCCATTTCGTATTGTCAAGTTTTATTATCCGTGAAGTCAATTATTAACAGCTGGTTAGAAATGAATTATTAAAGTGAGATTCTAAGTGGGCCTGTCGCTGACACTTTGGATTCAGTTTGCGCATTTCATGCAAAGCCACTTGTGTAATTTACCAGTTAAATGGCAATCATGTGTATTGTTTTATTAGAACCTCAGATTTAATCTCGCCCTCTATGAACGTAAATCTGACATCCTATGCCAGTTAATTTTAATTACTTTATGTAGATGAAACCTTTAAAAGGCAAGAGAAACATTGCCTGGATGAGACAAACCCACTTAGATTGGTAAACACTGTTTATCATTTGGAGGTCATTTCTGGCACACACTTACAAAACTCATACTCAGTAGGCAAGTCACACAATGGTTTATTGCATATCCAGCCTTTTCAGCAGAAAGTACTGAACTGACTGTGAATATGGCAAATAAAGGTAAAGGATGCTTTGCTTTTGGTGCTTCATGAAACATCAGCATATAATGAGCATTTGTTTCTTCACCTGACGTGACATCATTAATTCTAAGGGTAGGACTACACGGATGTTTTTGGTGCGATCCAACTTCCAAAAACATGTTGATCCGGCAGGACACCACTGTCGGATGCAGCGTCTGCATCTGACAGTCGCATTGAGTCAGATCAACGATGCGACTTCATCCGACATTTCTATCTCTTACCTTATTTCCGTTACATGCGATTTGTCGCAGCGCGTCGTACCGCGCCAAAAATGTCCGTGTAGTCCTACCCTAAAAAGTGAGTGGCAAAGTGGGGGCACAGTGGGTGAAGCAGAAGGTTGTGACAAGTTCAGCACTAACTCTAAAAAAGACACGAGGGAATAAAAATACTGCACCCAACGTTCTTTAGGCGTTTTGCTTTTAGAGGCTAAAAGTTAAATTTTAAGTGGCATCTTCTAACAATAGTTAGCTAACGGAATCCAAGCATTAATTAAATACAAGTCAGGTCAACCTTCCTTTGTATAATATAGTGTGTAATCATAAGAATATAAGTGCAACATTTTGGGGCACATAGCCCTTTTGCGAATGGCACCTTGCAAATGTAAGCATGATCATTGCAGCTGGCTGAAGCATTCCGTCGATACAAGTCCATTAAAGGACCGCTAACCTCCAAAACCGTGAAAGGGTTTTATATTAATTAAAATAGGATGTATCATTGCATAACATGTATCCCGCATTAGTAAAAATTAAATGTTTGCCTCACAAGCTCTAATATCATGTATAGACTGCTGTGTAGCCATAGGGGCAGCCATTCAAACTGAATATGGCAAAAAGGAACATGTTTACAAATCAGATCCATAAGCTCAGTAAAATTCTGTGGTTTTTGTATTTAGGATGTAACTAGGTCAAATACCCAGGAAGATAAATGGGTCGAATGCCATTCATGGCTCTCTACAGAACTACAGAAGAAAACCTTTCTCATATACTGTAGGACGTATAGGCTGCCAAAAATAGTGCTACTTTAACGGATTTAAAAAAAAAAAAAAAAAAAAGTGACATTAAGATATTATTTTTAAAGTTATGAAAATAGAATTAATCCAGCACACGAAATCTGCTCAAGGGTTATTACCCGTGTTTAATGCCAAGCCAATAGACGAAATGCGTCGGCTGAGCAGTGACGTCATCAGAGGGGGACCAAGAACGCGTGTCTTACCAACAAACGCCAGGCAAAGCACAACATCTTAGAATGGACCGCAGGACTTGAGAACCCCAATGCGAACTGCTTTTCATGCTTATTTTAAGCACACACATGTGAGTGCAATCTGTAATTTTATCTTTTTAATCTATTAAAGAAGTTTTTACACGATTTTAGCATATGTTTTTAGAAACCTGGAGCTTATCAAGAGTGGGACAAAGGATTTTTATTATATGCTGGTGAAAATTATAAACGTCTGTAAGTACCCATTACCCCACACAGGAGGTGGCTATATTATTTATAAAAGGCACGGAAGAATGGCTTTTTAACCCCTTGGTGGAAGACCCTAAACCACACTGTATAGCAACTACACAAAGGGTCACATATTTCATCCAATTTGAAACTACTACACTATATTGTGTTTGTATCTCTCTTTTATTTGTGTCGACCCCTGAGCTTTTAGCGCTGGTTTATCTTCGTTTGAAGAAAAGGTTGTTTACTTTAAACACCACCTGGGCGGATAATTGGTGCCATGTTCTTCATGCTGCATTCAAGAGCGACTTCTACTTTCGATTTGGCAAAATCTCTCCCCCCCCATGACCCAAGATGACCTGTCTGCTCTTTGGAGCATGTGGCAAATCGCCTGTTTTCTGCACCTAAAGCCAGTATGGGCAAGGTATGGTGCTAGATGGGGGACCCATAGCCTGAAGTAGATCTGGGTAGCTTAGAAGGGCAACCCCTGTAAGAAAAAGGGTAGTCACATGAAGCTTTTATTAGTAATGGGTACTGCCATCTCTCTCCAGTGACTTCCATCAGTCTATCCAGTATTCTTGAAGCACCACCAACCAGGGATGCTATGGTACCAAGTTTCCAGCAAAGATAGGAATTAAACTAACAACCTTTAGCACCAAAGGCAAAGAACCTAATGACTCCACCATTCCGGAGGTCTCCCTTAGTGAGGTACACGGGTTTAAATTGACTCTATTATGTGGAAGATGGACTGCAGGCACACAGGAACATTCAGTTATTATGGTCAACAGCATGGATGAGCTGTGACTGGGAGCTTAGCACTAGTTCTGGATTTAGGTAGCCGATAGTGACAATACAACTGGCCATAAAATGGACATCGAAGGTCATGCTGCTGCTGCTCCTGTTAACATTGGGATCCTCCTTTCTATCCTCCTACAGTGTCTGGAGGAACAAGACAGGAAACAAGACTTTATTATTCAAGGCCTGCACAGTCTGTCTGCTAGGTTGGACGCTGTCCAACAAATTTCTAATCCTGTGGTTCAACCTCCTGTCACAGTTCCTGTGGTACATACTCCCTCCCCTGTTCTGGGTAATAGGAGGAATGCCCATGAACCAAAAATTTCCTTCCCCGATAAATTTAATGGGGACAGGAATACGTTTTTTACTTTTCAAGAGGCTTGTATGTACCTCAGTTTTCCCTCTCTTTTTCTACTGGAGAGGGGAAAGTAAGATTCGTTATGACCTTACTTATTATGTTTTCATGGAGTCCTTGTAGATAATAACCTTGGCTATTGTAAACAATGCCATGCAGCAGCATCAAGGGCAAATAAGTTCTTGAGCTGTATTAAAAGGGGCATCGATTCAGCGGAGGAGGGGGTCATTCTTCCACTTTATAGAGTACTGGTAAGGCCCCATCTAGAATATGCCATACAGTTTTGGTCGCCAGTGCTCAAACAGGTCATTATTGAATTAGATAGGGTCCAGAGAAGGGCCACTAAGCTGGTAAAAGGTATGGAAAATCTTAGCTATGAGGAAAGACTGGCCAAATTGCGGTTGTTTACGCTGGAGAAGAGGAGCTTAAGGGGTGATATGATAACTATGTATAACTATATATGGGGATCATATAATAATCTTTCTAATGCTTTATTTACCAGTAGGTCTTTCCAGCTGACACAAGGTCACCCATTCTGATTAGAAGAACAGAGGTTCCGCCTAAACATTCGGAAAGGGAATTTTTAAATTGAGAGCTGTGAAGATGTGGAATTTTCTCTGAACCTGTCAAAGACAGCCTGATTAACAATCCTCCTCCTTCCACCCTGGATAAAGCAAATGAGGTGGGGAAAGAATACCAAAAAGCGTTTATAGCTGCATAGGTGCCTTAATTCACCGTCACACGACATGTTTCGAGCTAGGTAGCTCTTTTTCAAGTGTAAATGGCATATACACTTGAAAAAGAGCTACCTAGCTCGAACCATGTTGTGTTACGGTGAATAAAGGCACCTATGCAGCTATAATCGCTTTTTGGTATTCTTTCCCCACCTCGTTTGCTTTATTGGATTCAGCTATGGATGGAACCAGGGGCTTAAGATACCTTCACGAAAAAACAACAAGGGTGAGTTATACCAGTTTATTACTTGATTGACTTCCACCCTGGATGACCTTATGAGGTTAGCCATTCCAATTGATAGGAGACTAAAGCCAAGGCGGGCTTGAGAGAGGTTCGCCCTTACCAGCATTACATAGTACTGACAACACACCAGTCCCTTCATTACCTGACCCTTGGGAGGAACCCATGCAATTGGGGTTCACGCATTTGGGAGTCGATCTTAGGGTCTTTGTATATGTCCCAAATGGGCTCTATTCGTTACTCAATTAATTCATTTATCTCTAACATACTGGCCTAGTTCTAAGAATATTAAGGCAAACGCACTCTCTATGAGTTTTGAAACCAGTCAATCAAACCAGTCTCGATCCTTTGAGTACATTTCCATTATTCCCAATGAGGTGATCATGGAACCCCTAGGGTTAGATCTTGCCACTCTTCTGTCTCAGGCTGAAACAGTGGCGCAAATTCACTAAGCGCCGAACGCTAGCGTCAATTCACTAGCGTTTGGCATTTTCGGTACTTCGCAAATTCACTAACGAATGCTGGCGTAAATTCGCTAGTGTTACTTCGCACCCTTACGCCAGGTGAATTTTTGCTAGCGACGTAACTACGCAAATTCACTAACTTGCGCAGTGTACTGAACGCTACCTTTTACACTAGACTTCCTTCGCCACCTCAGACCTGTGAAGCGCAATAGAGTAAAAAAACGCTGGCGTATTTTCTACATGATGGGTGATAGACTGAAAAAGATCGAAAATATTTTTGGGGCTTCCCTCCTTCCCCCCTACATTTCCTGACTCATGGCAACTTACCTAGACAGTGGGCACATGTGTAGGGCAAAATAAAATTTTTAGTTGCTGATTTGAAGGTTTTCTAGGCATTTGAAGTGGTGATATGTGTTCCTCCATTGAAATTTTAATTTCGCGCCGTATGCAAATGAAATTGGGAATTTGGGTCAATTGGCTCCAGGTAATACTCCCCTGGGAAACTCTTTGTTCCTGTAAATCTTAGGGAGCAGGTACTTACTGAAACCGTTCTAAAATGGCAGGACATCCAGGTATTAATAAGACTATTGCATTATTATCTCAAAATGTATGGTGGCCTTCGTTGAAACATTGAGACGTTTAAAATGTTGTTAATTCTTGTTCTGTTTGCCAAAGATCTAAATCCTGTAGAACGTTACCACAGGGGCTGTTACGATCACTTCTTATTCCAAATAGACCCTGGTCTCAATGTTCTATGGACTTTATAGTAGATCTTCCTCCTTCTCAGGGGAATACTGTGATTTGGCTGGTGGTTGACAGATTCAGCAAGATGAGTCCTTTTATTCCAGTACCAAATCTTCCTTCTGCTAAAATGTTGGCTGAGTTGTTTTTTTCTAATGTTTTCAAATTTCATGGTTTTACCGAAAATATTGTGTCGGGTACAAATTGGCAGGCTTTTTGCTCATTGATAGGTATTAACTTTTAATTTTGTTCCGCATATCATCCCAGACCAATGGTCAGACTGAAATGGTAAACCAGTCTTTGGAACAATTTTGAAGATGCTGTCTCTGACAATCAATCTCAGTGGGCTGACATGCTTCCATGGGCAGAGTTTGCATAAAACAATTCTTCTCCTGCATCCACTGGTCAGTCTCCATTTTTCATTGTGTATGGTTTACATATTAAAACTTTTTCTTAATTTGGTTGTTTATCCCCTGTTCCTACGATGAATTTTTCTTTGGTCCGTTTTTCTAAGATCGGGCACAAGGTACATGACTCTCTTGCTAAGGCTACTTCTGCTCAAAAAAAGGTGGCTGATGGGTTCAGTATGGAAGCACCCAAATATCAGGTTGGGAACTTGGTGGGATTATCCACAAAAAATATTAAACTCAAGGTTCCTTTACTTAATTTGGGTCCTAGGTTTATTGGTCCATATCCTATTATTGCAATAATCAACCCTTCTACTGTTTGTCTTAAACTTCCTAGTAATCTCAAAATTGCTAACACATTTTATGTTTCTTTTTTAAAACCAGCTAAACAGATTCAACAATGGTCTCCTCCTCCCCCAGTAATGGTTGAGGGACAACATGAATTTTTAGTTCAAAAATTGGTTGATTCAAGGCTTGTTCCAGGTAAGTTACAGTACTTAGTATATTGGAATGGGTATGGTCCAGAAGAGAGATCCTGGACTCCTGCTTCTGATATCAGAGCTTAAGAAGCAATATAATTGTATTTTCCTGATAAGCCTGGGGGTCCAGTGGCCCCCTCTAGAGGGGGGTCATGTGAGGTTACCTGGCGGTCCAGTGGGCCAGCGGGGATACCCGCTGTGCTCCCGGCAGAGACACCTGCAGCCCTAATCTTCTCCCTCTGGTGCATGGGTTTTCGTATGGCTTGCACGGCGAGCCCTTTTGGGTTTTATGCGGTCAACGTGCTCGTTTTTGGTGTGAAGTTTGAATATTTAAAGGAGCCGTGGGCCAAAACTCATTGCCCATTGTTAGGTCTATTTTTTTTAGTTCCTGTGTGCGTTTAATATGTTATCTTCTGTTTGACTTTGCTTGAACTCTGCCTGAACTGACCATTGCCTGTCTGACCTTGCTTGAATGCTGCCAGAACTGACATCAGCCTATCTGACCGTGCTTGAACACTGCCTGGACCGACCCTAGCCTGCCTCACTTTGCTTGTACTCTGCCCAGACCAACTTCTGCCTGCCTGACCCCACTATTCTCGTTTTTTTCCTTGGAGTGTTGGTGTTGCCCTACATCCTAACTCGGTAATGATCTGACCACTTTGCTTTTCCAGAACTTCTGCTTGTCTCCTCTCATTTTATGACCTGGGTAGCTGAAGCCAAAGGCGGTTGATTTAGGCAGAAGACTGAGCCGCGACCGGGAAATTAGCACTAGTTCTGGATTTAGGGAGCCGATCGTGACACCTTGTAGTCAATTGAAGGTAGTAACTGTTATTGCAACATAGGAATGTGAGATAGATAATGTGAGAACAATTATGTAATTCACTGAGGAGATTTTAGTTTGGGGAAGGGACTAGTCTTAGTACTATCTCTTTAAAAAAAAACTTCGACCCCCTAGTTTGCCACCTAAAACCTACCAAAGTCAATGTTAGCCTATGGGGAAGGCTAACATTTTCTAGGTCGAAGAAAAATCGTTCGATCGATGGATTAAAATTCGAAGGATTTAATAGTTCGATCAAACGATTTTTTCGTTTGATCGAACTATTTGCGCTAAATCCTTCGACTTCGATATTCGAAGTTGAAGGATTTACATTCGGCAGTCGAATATCGAGGGTTAATTAACCCTCGATATTCGACCCTATGTAAATTTGCCCCTATATGTAATATATAAAAAAATATTTACATATTTATGTGGTTGATTCATCAAGCTAAACTCGTAATGGGGATGGATAACATCATTCAAAGGCTATAACAACTGCAGCAACTGTGGCTTTCATATACACGTACAACGAGGGCCTCGTTACCATCTGCACAGCAACTATCATTTCCAAACTGCGCAAAAAAACCAGCAAGCATTAAGGAAAGATAATGATAAATATATCCCATTTTCTGTAACGACCCCCCCTCAAAAAAAAAAGTTGGCAATGCTAAAAAATGAAGCTAAGTGAGTTTTACACAGGAGCAGCATTGGTTTCCACTGACAACGGTCATTTCAGGTAACTGCACTGCAGTCCTCACGCTAAGCAGTCTGCTTTTTAAATGGAATCCAGCCTTCCTGGTACTGGCAGTTGTCTCAAACTTTACAGGTTTTTAATGGAAGTGGATACATACTGGGGGTCATTTATAAAGTTCAAGCAGCGCATATGTATTCTCAAATGGTTGTATTGCCCATGTTTTTTCCTGAACGCTAAAATATTGCATTGCTGTGCCCGTCTGTCTGGTTTTGCGAATTCGCACTGAGAATACATTTTTGCGAATGGCTCGCAAATGAGATGGGTGTTTGCGTGAGTGCGCCCACTGTGCGAACGTTGACAGTAGCTTAAATTCGCAATTTGTGAAACTGTCTTGCAAAGATTTCCTCCGCCACCAAAGCTGTGGCTTAATTCAAACGCAGAGTGTGCACATAATATTCGCAATTTGCGATTTTTGCCATATTTAAAAAGCGCTTATAGACATTTGCAGTGTGAAAATAATTCACAATTCTGTTTGCACACTCTTATTCAGCTTTATAAATGTAACCATGTGCAAGGCAAATAAATTCACTGTGTGAATCAAACTGCACTGCGTGAACTTTATAAATGAGCCCCACTGTCTGTCCTGAGTGGCTTATATTTAAAAATGTATAAAGAGGGCTAATGCCTCTTTCTATATCTATTAAGGGTCTGACAGGTTTTCTGTAAGGTGAATGCAGAACAAATGAGCACTTGTCAGAAAATATTTTTTAAAGTTGGATTTGGTCACATCATCCAAAAAATTAACTGTTATTCTGCCATGCTAGTTATGTAACGGTGTGTGACTTCTGCCTCATAAAATTCCTTCTTAAGGAATAACTAAACCCTAAACGTATATGACTAAAAATGCCATATTTTATATACGAGTTCAATTCTACTGAACATCAATGTGTGTGTTTTTATCTTTTTAATCCCCTGGCCACCATATATTATTTTAATACTCTATAGGCCCCTACCACCAGTTTTTTAAAAAAAATATTCTCTGGTGGCCCAATTTATTTTAAACTTGTAAGGGGGGCCTTGGAGCCAATGTTTTTTTTAAATATTCTTTGGGGCCTCAATTTTGTTTTTACATGTAAGGGGGGCCCAATTTTTTTTAAAAAACTTTTTAGGGGGGCCCTGGTCACCAATTATTATTTTTTTGAACTTGTAGGGGGGCCCTGACCACCAATTTTTTTAAAAAAAACTTTTATGGGGGGCCCTGGCACCACCATATTTTTTTAAAGAGGGCCCTGACCATCAATAGTTTTTTATAACGTGTGTCTGTGGGAGGGTTACCTTTTTTAGCACTGACAAATTAAGTAGTAAAAGAACAAATCAGACAATGGTCTGCCCCTGAAAGCAATCGTCCGACAAAAGCTGGTGACAGTCTCCCGCTGATATCATCAGATCAGCAATACATGCAGAGATATTATCGGAAGCCAACAGAAATTTTCTAACATAGTAACATAGTAAGTAAGGTTGAAAAAAGACACATGTCCATCGAGTTCAACCTTTTTATTTGTTTTTATTAACTACCTATCTGCCAGTTGATCCAGAGGAAGGCAAAAAACCCATCTGAAGCCTCTCCAATTTGCCTTAGAGGGGGAAAAATTCCTTCCTGACTCCAAAATGGCAATCGGACTAGTCCCTGGATCAACTTGGACTATGAGCTATTTCCCATAACACTGTATTCCCTTACTTGCTAACAAGCCATCCAACCCCTTCTTAAAGATATCTAATGTATCAGCCTGTACAACTGATTCAGGGAGAGAATTCCACATCTTCACAGCTCTCACTGTAAAAAACCCCTTCCGAATATTTAGGCGGAACCTCTTTTCTTCTAATCGGAATGGGTGACCTCGTGTCAGCTGGAAAGACCTACTGGTAAATAAAGCATTAGAGAGATTATTATATGATCCCCTTATATATTTATACATAGTCATCATATCACCCCTTAAGCGCCTCTTCTCCAGTGTGAACATCCCCAATTTGGCCAGTCTTTCCTCATAGCTAAGATTTTCAATACCTTTTACCAGCTTAGTTGCCCTTCTCTGTACCCTCTCTAATACAATAATGTCCTGTTTGATTGATGGAGACCAAAACTGTACGGCATATTCTAGATGGGGCCTTACAAGTGCTCTATACAGTGGAAGAATGACCCCCTCCTCCCTTGACTCTATGCCCCTTTTAATACAGCTCAAGACCTTATTTGCCCTTGATGCTGCTGACTGGCATTGCTTGCTACAGCCAAGTTTATCATCTACAAGGACTCCAAGGTCCTTTTCCATAATGGATTTGCCTAGTGCAGTCCCATTAAGAGTATAAGTGGCTTGGATATTTTTACATCCCAGGTGCATGACTTTACATTTATCAACATTGAATCTCATTTGCCACTTAGCTGCCCAGATTGCCAGTTTGTCAAGATCATGTTGCAAGGATGCCACATCCTGGATGGAATTAATTGGGCTGGATAATTTTGTGTCATCTGCAAACACTGATACATTACTTACAACACCCTCCCCTAAGTCATTAATGAACAAATTAAATAAAAGTGGACCCAATACTGAGCCCTGGGGGACCCCATTAAGAACCTTACTCCAAGTAGAGAATGTCCCATTAACAACTACCCTCTGTACCCGATCCTGTAGCCAGTTTCCTATCCATGTGCAAACGACTTCATTAAGCCCAACAAACCTTAGTTTAGAAAGCAGTCATTTGTGGGGCACGGTATCAAACGCTTTGGCGAAATCCAAATAGATCACATCTACTGCCCCCCCACTATCCAGAATCTTACTTACCACATCATAAAATGCAATCAAATTCGTCTGACATGACCTATCCTTCATAAAGCCATGCTGATTGTTGCTCATAATGCCATTCATTAGGACAAAATTTTTAATGTGATCCCTTAACAAGCCTTCAAATAATTTGCCCACCACAGATGTCAAGCTTACTGGCCTATAATTGCCAGGCTGAGATCATAATCCCTTTTTAAATATTGGAATAACATCAGCTTTTCTCCAATCCATAGGCACCATACCAGATGACAGTGAATCTGAGAAAATCAGAAATAAGGGCTGGTCTAAAACTGAACTAAGCTCTCTTAGAACCCGGGGGTGTATGCCATCAGGCCCTGGAGCCTTGTTTATATTAATTTGTATTAAAGCTTTTTGAATCATATTCCGAGTCAGCCACTGACTAGATTGAGCTGAACCATTCGTGCAGTTATTAAGTGAGCCTGTGAACCCAGACTCCTCTATTGTATACACTGAAGAAAAGAACTGATTTAACACATTTGCCTTATCTGTATCTGTTACAACCATACTGGTACCATTATTTAATGGAGCAACACTCTCAACCTGCATCTTTTTACTATTAATATATTTAAAAAACTTTTTAGGGTTAGTTTTCACCTCCACCGCAATTAACTCTTCATTTATTTTCTTAGCCTTCCGGATTGCTGATTTACAACATTTATTACAGTGTTTATATTCATTAAATGCAGCTTCTGTCCCTACAGATTTGTAGCTTTTAAATGCCTCTCTCTTCTTTCCCATTAACTTCTTTACTTCTGTATTAAGCCACACAGGATGATTCTTAGAGCTTCTACGTTTAGTCCTTAAGGGAATAAATTGAGAACAGTAATGATTTAATATCATTTTAAAGGACAACCATTTCTGCTCTGTGTTTTTAGCTGAAAACCTAATGCCCCAATCAATGCTCTGTAGGGCAGCCCTCAAGGCACTAAAATTAGCTTTTGCAAAATTCATGGTTTTTGTTGCCCCAGTATATTTTTGTTTTTTGCACCAGACATTAAAATATATAACCTTATGGTCACTATTACCCAGGGGTTCAATGACTTGCACATTTGCTATAAGTTCTGGGTCATTTGAGATCACTAAATCAAGAATAGCATTTTTTCTGGTAGGCTCCTCTACAACCTGTGCTAAAAAATTGTCGTGCAATAAGTTTATAAACTTGTTCCCATTAACTGATCTAGCAGTACCGTTGCTCCAGTCAATATCTGGGTAATTAAAATCCCCCATTATCATTACTTTACCTAAACTAGTAGCCTTTTCTATTTGCATTAGGAGCTTTGTCTCCTCCTCCTCACTTACATTAGGGGTCTATAGCATACGCCTACAATTAATTTGCTGGATTCTTTACAATTGGTGAAGAACTCCACCCATATGACTTCTGCCCCCTCATTTTCTAACATAACCTCCTCCTTTATATGAGCTTTTAAATCCTGCCTAACATACAGACATACCCCTCCTCCTTTTCTATTGCCTCTATCCCTCCGAAACAAAGTATAGCCACTGATATTTACTGCCCAGTCATGCGACTCATTCAGCCATGTTTCGGCCACACCAATCACATCATATTTTCCTTCCATCACCAGCAGCTCCAGCTCTAACCTTTCCGATCGTCTAAATGACTGATCGCCATGGCACAAAAAATGACGGGACACTCCACACATGGGCCGAAAATTGTACGAAACGGAGATTCGTGCAATCAAATCTTTGCATCTATGGCAAACTTTAGGCCACAATAGGGCCGTGTACTTGTTAGCGGTTAACACTGTGTCAACAGACCTAGGGGCAAATTCGCTAACTGATGAAAATTCGTCAGCGACAGCTTCACAGCCATTGCCACACTTCTCCAGGCTTAATTTGCTAGGATAACGCGAATTCAATAAAGTGCGAAGTTTCGTCCAGGGCGCTGAACACTAGCGAATTTTCGCTAGCGTTACTTCGACAATCGAATCGGTGAGAAATTATAAAGTTACGTGGACGTATATGTTGCAGCAAATACATTACATTACACAAGTCCAGGGAACCTTAATAAATAAAATAGAGTTGTTATAATGCCCTACACATGAGCCCAGTGTATAGTTTATGTGCCATATGTTAGGAAATGTAGGGGGGAACCCGGTTACCCAAAAATATTTTTATGGACTTTTGCAGCCTATCACTCTGAAAAAAGGAAAAGACGCCAGCGTTTGTTGGGACTTGGAAAATTTTTGCAGTAAAAATTGAGGAAGCGATATGCACTCGATTGCACTTTGCCTGGTCTGTGGCGAAGGCAAGTTTGGCGAAAGAGGTAACATTCAGTAAAATCCGCATTTTACTGAATTTGCACAGTTGCGTTCATTCGCTACTGCAAAAATTCACCCAGCGACAGTGAGAATTAGCACTAGCGACTGTCTCTTTCGATAGCGAAGTTACGCTAGCACCCGATAGGAAGTCTGCGAAGCGCCTGAATGACGTCACACTAGCGTTAGTCACTTCGCCCTTTAGGGAATCGCCCCCAAGGGTAGAAATGCTTCCTTATTGAGCACTAATGGCACACTTGCCAATGGTCTACATAAATTACTCCTATTATGTTGTATCACAATTACTGAACATTTTAATTTTTTATTCAATATTTGCTCAATAATATCAGCTACAGGAGGGAGGGTTATGTCTTGGGAATGGTGTGTCTCATCGTGTTCTACAGGAAGAGATTTGAACTACCCAGTGCACAGCACTCTAAAAACGGGCTTTTTGTCTTTGTGCCTAAAATAACGGGTAAATAACAGATAATAATAATTAAAAGTAATTAATACATATATGTGTAGACGGCACAGGGCAGTTTCCCATTATTTGTTGCAATGAACACCCCAATACTTTTCAGTGGAGATATAAGGTGATTTGTGGACACCATGGTCTTCCACCTGTTCTGTATCTTTCATTTCCATGTCTGTGAATCTCCTTTATTCACAAGTTGAAGTCATATTTTCTTGCATGCTAGGTGCTCCCTCTAGTGTTTTGTTGTATTCTTTACTTTTTCCCTGTTTCAGACTTACACTGTCACAACCGAAGCATCGTTAATTTACATACTATATACAAGGATTACAGAATGAAAATAGGATCACAAGAGCATACAATTTAAAAAAAGCAGAGACAGATGAAGGAACAAACACAAACGTGTTCTAAGGAGTTTTGTATATGTATTACTGTTTAAACGGAGATTCGTGCAATCAAATCTTTGCATCTATGGCAAACTTTAGGCCACAATAGGGCCGTGTACTTGTTAGCGGTTAACACTGTGTCAACAGACCTAGGGGCAAATTCGCTAACTGATGAAAATTCGTCAGCGACAGCTTCACAGCCATTGCCACGCTTCTCCAGGCTTAATTTGCTAGGATAACGCGAATTCAATAAAGTGCGAAGTTTCGTCCAGGGCGCTGAACACTAGTGAATTTTCGCTAGCGTTACTTCGACAATCGAATCGGTGAGAAATTATAAAGTTACGTGGACGTATATGTTGCAGCAAATACATTACATTACACAAGTCCAGGGAACCTTAATAAATAAAATAGAGTTGTTATAATGCCCTACACATGAGCCCAGTGTATAGTTTATGTGCCATATGTTAGGAAATGTAGGGGGGAACCCGGTTACCCAAAAATATTTTTATGGACTTTTGCAGCCTATCACTCTGAAAAAAGGAAAAGACGCCAGCGTTTTTTGGGACTTGGAAAATTTTTGCAGTAAAAATTGAGGAAGCGATATGCACTCGATTGCACTTTGCCTGGTCTGTGGCGAAGGCAAGTTTGGCGAAAGAGGTAACATTCAGTAAAATCCGCATTTTACTGAATTTGCACAGTTGCGTTCATTCGCTACTGCAAAAATTCACCCAGCGACAGTGAGAATTAGCACTAGCGACTGTCTCTTTCGATAGCGAAGTTACGCTAGCACCCGATAGGAAGTCTGCGAAGCGCCTGAATGACGTCACACTAGCGTTAGTCACTTCGCCCTTTAGGGAATCGCCCCCAAGGGTAGAAATGCTTCCTTATTGAGCACTAATGGCACACTTGCCAATGGTCTACATAAATTACTCCTATTATGTTGTATCACAATTACTGAACATTTTAATTTTTTATTCAATATTTGCTCAATAATATCAGCTACAGGAGGGAGGGTTATGTCTTGGGAATGGTGTGTCTCATCGTGTTCTACAGGAAGAGATTTGAACTACCCAGTGCACAGCACTCTAAAAACGGGCTTTTTGTCTTTGTGCCTAAAATAACGGGTAAATAACAGATAATAATAATTAAAAGTAATTAATACATATATGTGTAGACGGCACAGGGCAGTTTCCCATTATTTGTTGCAATGAACACCCCAATACTTTTCAGTGGAGATATAAGGTGATTTGTGGACACCATGGTCTTCCACCTGTTCTGTATCTTTCATTTCCATGTCTGTGAATCTCCTTTATTCACAAGTTGAAGTCATATTTTCTTGCATGCTAGGTGCTCCCTCTAGTGTTTTGTTGTATTCTTTACTTTTTCCCTGTTTCAGACTTACACTGTCACAACCGAAGCATCGTTAATTTACATACTATATACAAGGATTACAGAATGAAAATAGGATCACAAGAGCATACAATTTAAAAAAAGCAGAGACAGATGAAGGAACAAACACAAACGTGTTCTAAGGAGTTTTGTATATGTATTACTGTTTAAACGGAGATTCGTGCAATCAAATCTTTGCATCTATGGCAAACTTTAGGCCACAATAGGGCCGTGTACTTGTTAGCGGTTAACACTGTGTCAACAGACCTAGGGGCAAATTCGCTAACTGATGAAAATTCGTCAGCGACAGCTTCACAGCCATTGCCACACTTCTCCAGGCTTCATTTGCTAGGATAACGCGAATTCAATAAAGTGCGAAGTTTCGTCCAGGGCGCTGAACACTAGTGAATTTTCGCTAGCGTTACTTCGACAATCGAATCGGTGAGAAATTATAAAGTTACGTGGACGTATATGTTGCAGCAAATACATTACATTACACAAGTCCAGGGAACCTTAATAAATAAAATAGAGTTGTTATAATGCCCTACACATGAGCCCAGTGTATAGTTTATGTGCCATATGTTAGGAAATGTAGGGGGGAACCCGGTTACCCAAAAATATTTTTATGGACTTTTGCAGCCTATCACTCTGAAAAAAGGAAAAGACGCCAGCGTTTTTTGGGACTTGGAAAATTTTTGCAGTAAAAATTGAGGAAGCGATATGCACTCGATTGCACTTTGCCTGGTCTGTGGCGAAGGCAAGTTTGGCGAAAGAGGTAACATTCAGTAAAATCCGCATTTTACTGAATTTGCACAGTTGCGTTCATTCGCTACTGCAAAAATTCACCCAGCGACAGTGAGAATTAGCACTAGCGACTGTCTCTTTCGATAGCGAAGTTACGCTAGCACCCGATAGGAAGTCTGCGAAGCGCCTGAATGACGTCACACTAGCGTTAGTCACTTCGCCCTTTAGGGAATCGCCCCCAAGGGTAGAAATGCTTCCTTATTGAGCACTAATGGCACACTTGCCAATGGTCTACATAAATTACTCCTATTATGTTGTATCACAATTACTGAACGTTTTAATTTTTTATTCAATATTTGCTCAATAATATCAGCTACAGGAGGGAGGGTTATGTCTTGGGAATGGTGTGTCTCATCGTGTTCTACAGGAAGAGATTTGAACTACCCAGTGCACAGCACTCTAAAAACGGGCTTTTTGTCTTTGTGCCTAAAATAACGGGTAAATAACAGATAATAATAATTAAAAGTAATTAATACATATATGTGTAGACGGCACAGGGCAGTTTCCCATTATTTGTTGCAATGAACACCCCAATACTTTTCAGTGGAGATATAAGGTGATTTGTGGACACCATGGTCTTCCACCTGTTCTGTATCTTTCATTTCCATGTCTGTGAATCTCCTTTATTCACAAGTTGAAGTCATATTTTCTTGCATGCTAGGTGCTCCCTCTAGTGTTTTGTTGTATTCTTTACTTTTTCCCTGTTTCAGACTTACACTGTCACAACCGAAGCATCGTTAATTTACATACTATATACAAGGATTACAGAATGAAAATAGGATCACAAGAGCATACAATTTAAAAAAAGCAGAGACAGATGAAGGAACAAACACAAACGTGTTCTAAGGAGTTTTGTATATGTATTACTGTTTAAACGGAGATTCGTGCAATCAAATCTTTGCATCTATGGCAAACTTTAGGCCACAATAGGGCCGTGTACTTGTTAGCGGTTAACACTGTGTCAACAGACCTAGGGGCAAATTCGCTAACTGATGAAAATTCGTCAGCGACAGCTTCACAGCCATTGCCACGCTTCTCCAGGCTTAATTTGCTAGGATAACGCGAATTCAATAAAGTGCGAAGTTTCGTCCAGGGCGCTGAACACTAGTGAATTTTCGCTAGCGTTACTTCGACAATCGAATCGGTGAGAAATTATAAAGTTACGTGGACGTATATGTTGCAGCAAATACATTACATTACACAAGTCCAGGGAACCTTAATAAATAAAATAGAGTTGTTATAATGCCCTACACATGAGCCCAGTGTATAGTTTATGTGCCATATGTTAGGAAATGTAGGGGGGAACCCGGTTACCCAAAAATATTTTTATGGACTTTTGCAGCCTATCACTCTGAAAAAAGGAAAAGACGCCAGCGTTTTTTGGGACTTGGAAAATTTTTGCAGTAAAAATTGAGGAAGCGATATGCACTCGATTGCACTTTGCCTGGTCTGTGGCGAAGGCAAGTTTGGCGAAAGAGGTAACATTCAGTAAAATCCGCATTTTACTGAATTTGCACAGTTGCGTTCATTCGCTACTGCAAAAATTCACCCAGCGACAGTGAGAATTAGCACTAGCGACTGTCTCTTTCGATAGCGAAGTTACGCTAGCACCCGATAGGAAGTCTGCGAAGCGCCTGAATGACGTCACACTAGCGTTAGTCACTTCGCCCTTTAGGGAATCGCCCCCAAGGGTAGAAATGCTTCCTTATTGAGCACTAATGGCACACTTGCCAATGGTCTACATAAATTACTCCTATTATGTTGTATCACAATTACTGAACATTTTAATTTTTTATTCAATATTTGCTCAATAATATCAGCTACAGGAGGGAGGGTTATGTCTTGGGAATGGTGTGTCTCATCGTGTTCTACAGGAAGAGATTTGAACTACCCAGTGCACAGCACTCTAAAAACGGGCTTTTTGTCTTTGTGCCTAAAATAACGGGTAAATAACAGATAATAATAATTAAAAGTAATTAATACATATATGTGTAGACGGCACAGGGCAGTTTCCCATTATTTGTTGCAATGAACACCCCAATACTTTTCAGTGGAGATATAAGGTGATTTGTGGACACCATGGTCTTCCACCTGTTCTGTATCTTTCATTTCCATGTCTGTGAATCTCCTTTATTCACAAGTTGAAGTCATATTTTCTTGCATGCTAGGTGCTCCCTCTAGTGTTTTGTTGTATTCTTTACTTTTTCCCTGTTTCAGACTTACACTGTCACAACCGAAGCATCGTTAATTTACATACTATATACAAGGATTACAGAATGAAAATAGGATCACAAGAGCATACAATTTAAAAAAAGCAGAGACAGATGAAGGAACAAACACAAACGTGTTCTAAGGAGTTTTGTATATGTATTACTGTTTAAACGGAGATTCGTGCAATCAAATCTTTGCATCTATGGCAAACTTTAGGCCACAATAGGGCCGTGTACTTGTTAGCGGTTAACACTGTGTCAACAGACCTAGGGGCAAATTCGCTAACTGATGAAAATTCGTCAGCGACAGCTTCACAGCCATTGCCACACTTCTCCAGGCTTCATTTGCTAGGATAACGCGAATTCAATAAAGTGCGAAGTTTCGTCCAGGGCGCTGAACACTAGTGAATTTTCGCTAGCGTTACTTCGACAATCGAATCGGTGAGAAATTATAAAGTTACGTGGACGTATATGTTGCAGCAAATACATTACATTACACAAGTCCAGGGAACCTTAATAAATAAAATAGAGTTGTTATAATGCCCTACACATGAGCCCAGTGTATAGTTTATGTGCCATATGTTAGGAAATGTAGGGGGGAACCCGGTTACCCAAAAATATTTTTATGGACTTTTGCAGCCTATCACTCTGAAAAAAGGAAAAGACGCCAGCGTTTTTTGGGACTTGGAAAATTTTTGCAGTAAAAATTGAGGAAGCGATATGCACTCGATTGCACTTTGCCTGGTCTGTGGCGAAGGCAAGTTTGGCGAAAGAGGTAACATTCAGTAAAATCCGCATTTTACTGAATTTGCACAGTTGCGTTCATTCGCTACTGCAAAAATTCACCCAGCGACAGTGAGAATTAGCACTAGCGACTGTCTCTTTCGATAGCGAAGTTACGCTAGCACCCGATAGGAAGTCTGCGAAGCGCCTGAATGACGTCACACTAGCGTTAGTCACTTCGCCCTTTAGGGAATCGCCCCCAAGGGTAGAAATGCTTCCTTATTGAGCACTAATGGCACACTTGCCAATGGTCTACATAAATTACTCCTATTATGTTGTATCACAATTACTGAACGTTTTAATTTTTTATTCAATATTTGCTCAATAATATCAGCTACAGGAGGGAGGGTTATGTCTTGGGAATGGTGTGTCTCATCGTGTTCTACAGGAAGAGATTTGAACTACCCAGTGCACAGCACTCTAACTACGGGCTTTTTGTCTTTGTGCCTAAAATAACGGGTAAATAACAGATAATAATAATTAAAAGTAATTAATACATATTTGTGTAGACGGCACAGGGCAGTTTCCCATTATTTGTTGCAATGAACACCCCAATACTTTTCAGTGGAGATATAAGGTGATTTGTGGACACCATGGTCTTCCACCTGTTCTGTATCTTTCATTTCCATGTCTGTGAATCTCCTTTATTCACAAGTTGAAGTCATATTTTCTTGCATGCTAGGTGCTCCCTCTAGTGTTTTGTTGTATTCTTTACTTTTTCCCTGTTTCAGACTTACACTGTCACAACCGAAGCATCGTTAATTTACATACTATATACAAGGATTACAGAATGAAAATAGGATCACAAAAGCATACAATTTAAAAAAAGCAGAGACAGATGAAGGAACAAACACAAACGTGTTCTAAGGAGTTTTGTATATGTATTACTGTTTATTGGTCATTTTTCATTGAGTTTTAACACATATACATTTGTGACAGGACACAGTCCTCTAAAAATGTCACTGCAACGCAGAGCCGGAACTAGGCAGCGTAGGAACCTGCCTAGGGTGCAAACATAGGGGGGCACACTTTTAAGGGGAATTTTTTTTTTTTCGTTTTTTTTTTTTTTTTTTTATAAATCCTGGATTTCTTCTTGTTGCATAGTGGCGTGTGTGCTGTAGGAAGCACCACATGCAGATGTCGACGTCACACCACATTGAGACGGCAGAGAGCTGGGCGGGCATGTTGCTTTGGTGCGCATCAAAGAGAGCTGGTGCTGCACACTGAGAAAACCAGATGAATGTGCTTATTTTCTGATGCTTCTTGCTGGCACAGGTACAGATCTGGAAAAATATTTTGGCTGCTGCTGGCACAGGTACAGATTTGGAGGCAATTTTTTGCTGGCACAAATGTGGGACAATATTTTGGCTGCTGTTGGCATAGGCACAGATTTGGGGCAATATTTTGGCTGCTGGCACTGATACAGGTTTGCGGGCAATATTTTGGGTGCTTCTAGCACAGGTACATATTTGGGGGGAAATATTTTGGCTGCTGCACCTGCACAAGCACATATTTGGGGGGCAATATTTTGGCTGCTGTTGGAACAGATTTGGAGGCAATATTATTGCTGCTGCTGCTGGCACAGGTACAGATTTGGGGGCAATATTTTGACGACTGTTGGCACAAGAACACAGGTAATTTTAAATTTGGTATAATTCCCCCACACTTTTATTCATAAAGGGTTCCTCTCCACAGAGTAATGGCACCGCCTGAACCATCCAATTTCCAAGATCAGCATAAATTTCACTCTGGAGAATGACATAAAATTCAGTGTTGTTTTATTTTTCCATGCACAACATGTTGTGGATACAATAACCCATTAACCCAAACTATTTATAGACCCCTTCACATCATCAAGTATCAGCTCCAATATGTGGCCAGACATTTAGAAATACATGTTACAAATTTTCTCAACAGAGTATTGCCATCTAGTGGCCTGCTCCAATAATGCACCAACACAACAGTCAGGAAAGTTTATCTCAAAACAGATTTTGATACATAGTATACAAACAGTACAAAACATTTCAAAATAAGTATCATTCTTCTACCCAATATGTTCAGTCCCGTTTCAGGTTTAGTTTAGCCATAAAGAATATTAGAGGATTCATTCTATAATGGAAAAAAGTGATGTAAAGTCACAAGAAACATTTATAGTTAAAAGCATCATTCAATGCTCATGGTTGTAATGAGTTTAGAGTATCAATCCAGTTGGCCTCCCATTGTAAGAGCATTTCAATTTCTATCACTACCCCCTATTGGCATTTTCACCTCCTCTAATACCTGCTATCTTAAACTTGCACTATTGTGTCTATGTTCAAAATAATGTTTACCTACGCTAATGTTTACCTATGCTAACCAATCCTTATTCTCACTTTCCTTTTTGTTTGTCCTATGCATATTTTATCACATGGGCATTTCAGTCCATATACAAAATACTCAGAATTGCACGTACTATACTGTTTAATTGATAGCCTATTCCCTTTTAAAGGATGAGTTACATAGATACCCTTGATAATAGAATTACAGTTACTGCAGTTTAAGCAGGGAAATGTTCCCAACTAAGGTGGACCCAGGAACCAGGGCCGCCATTAGAAATCACGGGGCCCCGTACAACAAAATTTTTGGGGCCCCCTGGGCCCCGCCCACACTGACGACCAAGCTCCACCCCATTTTCCCGCCCACTCCACATCGCAGTTAAAAGACCACACAGACATCAGCGCTAAAAAAGTAACCCCCCCCCACACAAGTTGTAAAAAGCTATTGATGGTCAGGGCCCCCTTATAAAAAATTGGGGCCCCAAAAAAAAATTTAAAAAAAAAAAAATTTTTAAAAAAAAAAAAAAAACATTGGCGGCAGGGGCCCCCTTATAAGTTAAAAACAAATTGGGGCCCCAAAAAAAATTTAAAAAAAAAAAAAAATTTTTTTGAAAAAAAAAAAAAAAAAACATTGGCGGCAGGGGCCCCCTTATAAGTTAAAAACAAATTGGGGCCCCAAAAAAAAATTTGAAAAAAAAAAAAAATTTGAAAAAAAAAAAAAAAACATTGGCGGCAGGGGCCCCTTACGAGTTAAAAAAAAAATTGGGGCCCCAAAAAAACATGTTTTTAAAAAAAAGATTGGTTGCAGGGGCCTATAGAATATTAAAATAATACATTGGTGGCCAGGAGATTAAAAAAAAAAAAATACACAAACTGGTGTTCAGTGGAATTGAACTCACGGCTTCAGTACTTCAACTTCACCTCCTTTCGTGACTTCGGGTCTTTTCACTGCTTCAGGACTTCGGCTTCGGCTGTTTTCGTGACTTCGGGTCTTTGCGCTGCTTCAGGACTTCGGCTTCGGCTGTTTTCGTGACTTCGGGTCTTTTCGGCGCTTCGTGACTTCGGCTTTTTCCGTGACTTCGGGTCTTTTCGGCGCATCGGCTTCGGCTTTTCGGCACTTCCGCATTCGGCAGCACAGAGGCAAGACGTACGGCTCGGGCGCTCGTAAGGGGGGCCCGGATCTTCAAAAAATGCAGCGCTGCCGGGCCCCCCTTCATGCCCGGGCCCGGTACGCTTGTCCCCCCTGTCCCCCCCTGATGGCGGCCCTGCCAGGAACCATGTTCTATTCTGGGGGCGTGTTATATCAGACCTCACCAGCCTATCAGCAAGATTAGTTCCCCGCTTATAGGAAACAATTGGTGGTTCTTTACACAATCTACTGAGCGCTGGATCCTTTTGTAATATGGGCCAATATTGGCAAATATAAAAAGTGGTTTGCCAATATTGACCCATGTTAAGCTCCTGCATTGTTCACACCTCTAACCCCCTGCATTGTTCACACCCTAAAGCCCTGTAACCGTTCACACAGGCCCGGATTTGCGGCAAGGCCGCATAGGCCCGGATTTGCGGCAAGGCCGCATAGGCCCGGGCCTAGGGCGGCAAAAAAATAGGGGCGGCATGCCGCCCAGCCGCACTATGGGGACGCGTGCGTCCCCATTCAATTACAGCAGCTGCGCCGGCAAAAAAACGCCGGCGCGCTGGGAAGGGGAGGTGAGGTGGGCGCTAGGACCGCGCGGCCGCCTGGTCGGACCGCGCGGCCTAGGGGCGCCGCACATTGAAATCCGGCGCTGCGTTCACATCTGTAAAGCCCTGTACTGTTCACATCTCAGACCCAGGCAAAAATTGCCCACATTATTAACCTGTTCACACCTTACACAAACTGCTGGAGGGGCACCTGCATTGTGTCATTGTATGAATCACAATATGAACTGTTCATCTTAGAGTGGTCCAAATAGGTTTCCCTGTCTCCTTCTCTATTCTGCTTTCCCTATGCTCCCTGTATGTGTCATACTCTGCCTGTCCGACACTACCTGTGGGACGTGAGACGGTAGGGTTTGTTCAGGGGGTTTGTTAGCATTTGGAAATTGTTGTTAAGGGCCCCTAAAGTGTTTAGGTACGAGAGGGGGGTTGTGGGTGCACTCCTAAAGCCATATAAAAAAATATATAAATACAATAATCCCCTGTCTAAAAGAAAAACAGGGTTTTTTGTTACAAAGTTATGATCATAAAATTGGTAAGCCGCCATACCACGTCAAGGTAAACCCCATACGGCGGTCCCTAACCTGTTTACCTGCGATCAAAATTTAAAACCTTGGTTTCAATCTGGACTAGATCCTCCCCCGCCACCTGCATATGCGGCTTTTGAAGGGGAGACTGCCCAGACCAACGCCCATTTTTTTTAAAAAAAAAAAAAACTTTGATTGTGAAGAGACTATAATGAAGGAAAAGTAAAGTTGTATATATAAGTGCACACTTGTGTGTGTATGTGTGTAAGTATAAGTATAAGTACAGGTGTGAGTTTAGATTTAGAGGGAGATGAAAAAGAAAAGCTAAATGTGGAGTGTAATAGGTGTAATGTGTGTGGGTCTGTGCAAGTGTTACCTAGTGATAAGTGCAGCAAATATAATGGGTGTCTCACAGGCGTTGGTAATAAAAAGGCCAAAGCCTCCCTATCCGCTAGCATTTGTGGCTTTTAAGGAGGAGAAACTGCCCAAACCAAGGATTAATAAAAAGCAACAAGGACATAGGGCCACCGTTAATTTAAAGGGGTGGGTATGAGGGTGCACTAACCACATGAAGCTCAGTCACAGCTTCCGGCTACATTTCAGGTACGAGAGGGTTTGTTAGCATTTGGAAATTGTTGTTAAGGGCCCCTAAAGTGTTTAGTCTTGTTATGGGGGTGCCGTGTTATCCATAGGAGAGGAGGAGGCATATCTATTTAAGGGTGTTTTAATTTGGCTTCACATACGAATGATGGGTAATATACCTGCAATGAGCACTGACCTTTTAGTTTTTGTTGGTGTGCTACGACCAGTAATGTGGCTATAGTCTTTAAAGTTCTTGTGGTAACATGGGTGTGGTTTAAAGAGGGTGTGGCTTAAAACAGGGAGTGGTCAACACTGGCTTCTATTATCGGACCTCCACCACATTGGCCAGAAAAATTCTGGCCCATAGGACCACAGAAGCTGGACAGTGCTGGTGTAGGGTCCTAACATTTCCAACTCTCCTCTTTTGAGCCACTCGCTGCTCTGATAACTACCTTGATCCTGCCTCACATTCCTAGAATTATTAAATTTTCTACCACTTACTTCACCTACTTCAGCCTTAGGTCCTTCAGCACACCAACACCTCCAGCAAGTGGGGATCAAAGAGATTGAACATGTGTCCTCTGGCCAGTTAGTAAACTGCGAGGTTAACTCTTAGCTGTCCCAAACCTTCCTTGTGGACTAAACACTTCCCAACATTTAAAAATCATAAAGAAAGGGGAATTTTTTGCCACACCTACAAAAAAAAACACCAACACAAGTGCCAATCTGTGTTGGTTTGGGGAAAAGCTCCTTCCTGGCCATTTTACGCCGACCAGACAAAGCACCCGTATCAGCATGGTATGTTTTTTCTTCTCTCTTAAAGGGCCTTTTTATCTTATGCCTTTTACCTTCTGGCTTGTGGATTTTCCTATAGCAAAGCAGGAAAGCTCCTTCGGCACCGGTCTTCGTTGATTTACTGGAGGGGTGCCAATAATTTCCCCCCCTGGGCAAGTGCTTCTTTTAGTATAAAATGGAACTGGCCTGGGGAAAAAGGGTATTTTTCCCACAATCCAGGTTTTTCTCCGAATTCCAGTGTCAGGCTAAAACAATGGAACTGGAACATTATGTGACACACTGAGCTGAATATCTGCTATACATTCACTGCTGAAGAACTAGTGTGACCACAGCGCTAAAAGAACCCTGGACTTGATGCCTGGTTATTGTCACAGATAACATACAGGCTTCTCTTGCCCCATAGTGCTGCCTTGGCATTACCCAATAAAGAGGCCAAGCACACATGCGTCCTAATACAGTGGAAATTATTTGAAAAAGGTTGAAATTTGGGACATATGTTTGCAAATAAAGTTACAATTGTTTTTTATTTTTAATAAAATCATTCAAATCTTCAAGATTCAGCTGGTATTAGTATTAGTAAGGTTATAGACTTAACCCTCTTTTCCAGGGATTTCCAATTACTTTAGGGGACTTAAATTGCAGAAAGAGAGTGCAAGGTTTATTATGACAGGACCAAAATGGAACTATGAGGTAAACTGCTGGTCATGAGGGAAAAGCTAATTCATATGTGACATTAGGATGATTAAGAATTCTATAAAAACTGATAATTAGGTGAGTATTGGAATTGGGATTACATACTTTAGTTCTAGATGACTTTTTGCCTTTCTGGGAGATTTTAGTGCTGATTTTTATACCCATGGTGCTTTATTATAAAAGAGATGTAACTGCTGCAGGTCACATTGAAATTCCAATTGTGTTTTCTTTGCCTATAGCTCCCCCTACTGGTTAAAAATAAAAACAATGTATCTATTACCATATATATATATATATATATATACACAAAAGCCATGAATATCCTGTAAATTATATCCTTATAAATGGTGAGTTCTGATGTCATCAGTTATAAACGGTGAGTTCTGATGTCATTTCCTTCGGCCTCGTGTTTTTATATGATCATGAAACTCCTTTGTAACTTATAATATCCTTATATTTTACAAGAGGGGGTACTTTATTCTCTCTCTCTCTCTCTCTCTCTCTCTCTCTCTCTATATATATATGTAAAATGTCCAAACAGGTGAATGCACTCTTTCCAGATTTCAAATACATAAATGGGTGGAATTGCATTGTGACTAAAGCACATCTATTTCTTCACGATTACTAAGGAGTGCGGGTCCATTTATATATATATATATATATATATATATATATATATATATATATACTGTATATATGTGTGTGTATAGGAAAAATAGCTGCACGCACTTACTGGAGAAAAAGCCTGTGTGCACACTGCAGAAAAGTCAGATAGAATAGTCCTTGAGACTTTTGTTTAGGAAGACCGAAACGTTGGAATAACAAATAAACGTTATCTCTTTTTTACCATATTTTAAGTCCTGTCAGTGCCTTGCTTTACATGATATTCTATATATACAGTATATATAGAAACACTTCCAGACACTTCACAACTTCCAGACCATCAGGACCTTTGATTCTTCAGTAGCTTCAAAACTATACTACCTATACTAGATATCGACTCAACAAGGAAAGTGGTTTTACAGCATCTGACGATGACCGGATATTTTTCCCTGAAACTGTGTTCAATGAGATTGTAAGTAAATCTCCATTCAACATCTATCATGAACTGTTGGATTTAGAAAGGAAGGAGGTAGATTTACATCTGCATGGCGTGTTCCTCTCCCAACTACCATAGACAGAAATTGATACCACGGGGCCTCAGGATAACATCCCTACCATTGGCCGTAACAATCCAGACTTTTGTAAAGATGGTGTGGTATTCTCAATCGCTGTTCTCTTGATCTGGTTCTCTTGGTGGTAGAACAGGTTGGCATGGATTTGGTGACAGTGACAGAATTGAAACAGGTTATCTAGAGTCACTCAAGGCAGATACCAGTGACTGGCTTAAGAATCTTACGGACATTGTGGAAAGACGCAGACAAGATCTGACTAACTTTAAGCAGACCAAAGTACGCAAAGTTGCAGATGACTACAATCAAAAACCGCTGTATGGATGGCTAATTGGTATAAACACTGACACGTAAACACAAGCCCAGAACACTACAAACTGTGGACAGTTCTGATTAATCCACTGACTTCGACTCTAGCCCCATCACCCAGACAGGGCAGAACTCTTTCTAGGGGTAAGCACACGTTCACGGCTAGACAAAACAACAGGAAAAGAAACAACAGCAGAAGGGTGTAGTTACAATAGTGGCACTGGGAACTTAGTTACTAATTACAGAACGAGTTGTTACAATATGGGTAAAAGTGAACAGTGTTATTATGTGTCTTGTTTTTAATCCTGTTTTTACTTTAGTGGCTGCTATATTTAATATAAACGTATGCCTACAAGGGGTTTTATATAAACTGTGGGGGAATTGAAATGGAATAGAATATTTATGGTGGTATGTTATAATGGGAGCCGCCCAGTTCCAACGAGTATTAAACGTCACAGCTACTGTTGCTTTCCTGCCAGATTGTGTATATAAGGCATGTTCATTGTGTATATAAGGCATGTTCATTGTGTATATAAGGCATGTTCTTTGTTAATTAAGCACTTTGAGAAAGGCCTTAGGGTAGGCTGAAACGTTAGTCCAGTTCTATAATTTTTCTTTATTTTAAGACCTGTGAGTGCGAATTCATTTGGGATCGTTGTGGGATAAAGTCGTTGTTTCTGCACCCAGGCATATGAACACTTTTTTCGTGAGTGCCAACATCATGCTTTATTTTATATATATATATATATATATATATATATATATATATATACATACATGTGTTTATAGATTTCATGCACTGTTTAATACAATTACAACACAAGGAAAAAACTCAACTCCCCTTTGAGCCCTTTCATTTTCCCAGAACCCTCTCTGCCCCTGGTGCCAACATCAATTTATTTATTTAGTCCCACTTCTGCCATACATTAACCCTTTCCGAACACAAGTGCAGTATGCAAATTGCACATGTGCCATGTTTTTTGACCCACTGTTCAGCATTTAACCACAATTCCAGTGTAACTTAGGGCGTGACTTACTGTGTCACAGTTAACGTTAGAGAAACTGGATGACTCTAGTAGTGCCTTTTGACCATTTGAGTTGGTGTGTTGTGTGGTTTGTTCTGTTGCACAGTTTGACTCATTCCCATGATGCAAGGCATCTGGTGTTACAGAGAAAACCCAACATAGTCTTAAAACTGGAAAGCTTATAAACCGTGCATTGCTCACAAAAACATCCAACAAAAAATGAATTATTCACAAAAAAAACATTTTATTTATAATTTGTAGATTGAAAGATAAATATACTGTATCTGGTTGGTACATGGCAATGGCTGAGAATGAGTAACATCTGCAAACAGAAATAAGTAAAGACATCAGCAAACACAACCTTGAGACAAATATAAAGGGCAATGTGCCCACATTTATGCAGAGTCAAATTGGGAGTGAACTGTTTCCAGCTGTGACTCCCCCCATTGTTTCACTCCAAGACCACAACTGTTCTCATTTAATAAGCAGCATGGCTGTACCGAATTAGCCTCTCTCTTGGACCATAGTACTAATTCTTTGTATGAGAGTATAAGTGTTAATGATTTCACTCTGCTGACAGGGCATTTAACATAGGAGTGGGTAAAATACTGCAAAAAATATAGCAGTCTTCTAATTAATCTTGATGTCTTGAGATCCCCAGAATCAAAATGATTTACAGGCACTATATTTACATGTATGTAATTTCTATAAAAATCTTATTTCAATAAATATATTCATAATTGAAAAAATTTCATTTTAACAAATAAAAAGGGTGTATTTTCAAGAACGTATTATTTTCTCTGCCCGTGGGTGCAACCCACCCTTTCATACAGCAGCACAGACAGGTAGCGGTGACTGAAATGAATAATGAGACAGCATAATTGAAAACAGATCTCTTATGGGATCAACCCCCAATGTCTCACGTGTGACATACTTACATACACTGTTAAATGGCAGTTGGCATGAGGAATCAAAAATACAATAAAGTAAACCATCAGAAAGAAGGAAAAGGGGAATTAGCCAGATTGTGGCCAGATTGAAAGTTGCACCAGGATCACCTTCGTTAGAGCTAAAAATCAGTATATGAGGAATCAATGTTATTTAAGGCCACTCATCAATTATCCAGTGCAGGTATGGGATCTGTTATCCACAATGCTCGGGACCTGGGTGTTTCAGGATAAGGGTCTTTCCATAATTTGGATCTCTGTACGATAATTGTGCTAAAAAAATCACTTAAATATTAATTAAACCTTATAGGATTCTTTTGCCTAAATTAAGGATTCATTATATCTTAGTTGGGATCAAGTACATTTTGAATTGATTAAAATGGAGTCTATGGCAGATGACCTTCCCGAAATTCAACATTTTCTGGATAATGCGTTTCCGGATAAAGGATCCTATACCTGTATTTAAAAAATTGACCTAAATGAATGTTGGTGGTTGAAGGGATGAGCAGCACCAGGTGGGTACATGCCAGAGGCCACTGAGAAGTGCCCTATATAGTTTTAAGTAGAGCTGTGGATGGCAGTGGGGAGTGATCAGCAGTTATACACAAGATGGCAGTAGGATTGTTATAAAAAGCACTGTTGAGCTCTGTGATTGGGCTAATCAGGACGCTGAATATGGTGCCCACCATTGTGTAAGTGTATGAGCCAACAAGGGAGTACTGTAATGGGTGCAAGGCAACCCCTACAATTGGTTAAACACTAGGGGTCATTTACAATATGGAAGGCTGGGTTAAAAGTGGCACATTCTGCTATTTTCTGTACATTATAATTTCTCTGCTGCTCGACCTGCAGCTTACCCTATGAATACAGCTTTTTGCCTGCATTTACCAGCTCTGAATTAGTGAGGAGCTCATGGGGGTAGACACATACCCCCACATAGACATGGCACCTCCCGTTCCTTAACTTGTGAACCATTCAGATGTGCAATTTAGGGAGCAGCAGCAGGTGCCCTGTGGCAGGCAGTAAGGACAAGTCTGGCTTGTTGATCTTTTATTCGGGACAAGTTGTAGAGAGCAGCCAGACACAGGAATGCTCATTACACAATCACTAAGGGGTGCACATTTGCTTCTTTTAGTGCTCTTGTAGTTCTTCCAGGGACCATTCAAAATTAATTCTGAAACACAAGGGATAATCATAACGACCACTTCAGTAGCATGACAAGAAGGTGTCAGGCCCCCTGCAAAAAAATCACACAAATTACCTACTGAGGGCACCCTAATGTAGGAGGGAGGCTGGTCAGGGACCCAATACTGCAGACCCCATGGTCTGCACCCCAATTTCCCCCCACTGACCACAGGGCTCTCCTGTTTTGTAGTTATGCAACTGGACTAATTGCCGGATGATTTATATTGTTACTTTTCCAATCTACAAAAACTACATTTCCCTCTATAGGACCAGATACCACAAAGAGAAAATGCTTTCTTTACAGATCAGTGATGAGAAAGGTCATACATGTTTTTGTACCCATTTATCTAAGCCCACTGTATTCTAAACAATGCATCTGTCAGCATTGTCAGCTACATTGGAACTGTAATGGCAGTCTCTGTGGCTACACAGCAGCTTATTTATAGAAACCATTGTCATTTTTAGAAACAAACACAAAAAATTACACATGCAAGGGAACAGAATAACCTTGGGTTCTGGGAATTAGTGCAACTCTGGCAATAAAATAACAATGAGGCACTAGCAAATGAGTATTTAAACCTTTCCGCTTTTCTGTAGGACTTGACTAGAACATCCCTGGCAGCAGCTGGGAGGTACAGGCTAAAGAAGCCATGATCATAGGACTGAGATCTATGCTCTACTTTTACAAAAATCCCGATTCTGTGTGGTGACTTAGGTGGTGTTCTATCTGGGAACTCCGTTGCTCTGGGGTTCCAGTTACAGGCAGAACAAGAAGGGAATCAGATGGCACTCACGCCTCCAAAATATGCTAAATATGTTTGGTTTATTGAGATCTTAAGTGTTCTCTTGAAAAAGGGGGTAGATCCCCCAAAACGTTGTGTGGAGATCTCAATAAACCAAACATATTTAGTAGGGATGCACCGAATCCAGGATTCGGTTCGGGATTCGGCCAGTATTCGGATTTGGCCGAATCCTTCTGCCCGGCCGAACCGGATCCGAATCCTAATTTGCATATGCAAATTAGGGGCAGGGAGGGAAATTGCGTGACTTTTTGTCAGAAAACAAGGAAATAAAAAATGTTTTCCCCTTCCCACCCCTAATTTGCATAAGCTCTTACAGTACTTATACTGTAAATATTGCAGCATTCTATTTTAGATATCATGAGATTGCATTTTAATCTCATGGTGGTTCATTTGCCAATACTGGGTGTGAGACCTATGTGCACTAATCAGCAGAGCATTGCCTATGTCAGTATACAATACGCACAGCACTTATACATGGAGCTATTGCAGAGCAGCTGCTCTCTGCCTTCTTGTGCTGGATCTTTAATGGGCTTCCAGTTAAAGGCATAAAACGCAAGCTCACAGGTACAAGGGCACCCTATACAGCCTACTCCCAGGGAAAGAGGCATTATTTTTTTTGCCTGTTTTTAGCACACCAAACTCTATGGTTCTTTCATGGCCTCAATACTTACTTGTGTTATTATTCTTCCAGCAATTTCAGAGAAGATTCAATAGAACAATGACCCACTGACTGGCAAATCATGATGGCAAAGTGAAACATTACTTAAAGATATTTACAATAATAATACTTGAGGAAGGTTCATGCACTCCCTGTGAGAATGGTGTGTTGTTTTTTTTTGGCACCAAAAGAACACGGCTGTTTTTATATTCAACAGGGTGTGTAAACTCTCAGATAGCAGCAGCATGATATGTGAGCTGAGCAGCAACACAGACTTCACTGGTCTGAGAATGTCTCATAAATGGGGATTCCTAAGATCCTGACCTTTTCATAGTGACAGTCTGGCCTCTGCAACGATATCCAGAATCACTGATAGCCAGTTGGCAAACATGGAACCAATACAGTTGCTTTTCTTGGCACCACAGGCAGAGAATAATAAAGATTTAGGTGGGCTTAGCTTCTCCAAAAGAGAAAAAAATAAGGGCACATTTCCTTTTAAAGTAAAACCCACCCCAAACAAGACCAACTGCTACATATTCATATGGAAGTCTTCTATTGGTAGCTTCCCTAAATTCCCTCCGCCTCTGCCATGTAGTAAAGGGCAAGTTAATGAACACAGTCTGTTCAGAGTTCTTTTTGATGAGCTGCCATGAAACAAGAGGTTATCCTCCATGTTTTTGCCTTCATTCTGTTAGCTCTGCTGTAAGCAGCCCTGGGTTTAGAATGTCCACTAACAAAAACACATACTATAATTTTTTGTTATTCTGGAAACCACTGGGTGATAACTCTTCCCACAGACACATATATTTCTTTTATATTGTTAGGAAGAAATACAGAATAAGAGCACCAAATGGCTTTAACCTGTTGCATCATGGCCATATAGCGGGCCTTTTTCTATTTTGTTCAGGGATCAGGTGGGAATTGTGAAGAGGTTTCTTCAGATACAAGTCGTAGACCTTCTTGTCTAGGTGGACAATCCTATCTACACACCAGTATGTTTGTGGCCTGCTGCTCAGCCCTTCATTGATTATCACAGTGGAATTTTCCAGACACATATCTGCATGCTGAACAAAAACACATTCAACTGTAATATAGTTTGCAAAGGGCAACGTATACGATCCTCAGCCAAATGTAACAGACACAAGGATATTTTAAAAATTCCTTGGCCAACGGTGGAAGGTATCTACAGGGTACCACTTACTCCTACCTACAAGGGTTCCCATATATACTATGGCCTCTCTATCAGTGAAGAGTTCATCAGAGTCCATCTATTTACATTTCCTTCACTTTAAATTAGAGGAGTTTCTCATAAACAAACTTTAGTGGATCCTGATTTGTGCTGTTTGTTTTGGAGGTTTTTTTTGTATTTTTAGCTTATCTTACAAATTTAAAATATTTAGCCCATTTGGTGGAAAATCTCCTCAAATGTCTTTATGGATCTACAGTGCAAGAAGACATCATGAATCCCAGTGCTGCCTGACTCAGCTGTACGCTGAACGTTCTGGGGATCATCTTGCAGTTCTCCATAATCAATGAGGATGAGCTTCATTTGTTTTCAATCAGTGTTTGAACCTTGTGAACCAGGTCCCGAGCTATCCTCAGAATTAGCTGTGCATCGTGATGTTCCGCCATTTCTAGAACACAAAAAAATAAGAGTGATACGATTATTACCTTTTTGCTTTACACATATATATATATATATATATATATATATATATATATATATATATATATATATATATATATATATATATATATGAAACCGAGGGTCCCAGCACTCACGACAAAGGCTTTCATGACGCCTGGGTGCAGTCTACGTTGTAGTAAATTGTAGATGCTATCAGAGATCGCACTCACAAGAATTATCACAAGACCTTTGAATTAACTTTTAGTATGATGTAACGAGTGATATTCTGAGGCAATTTGCATATGGATTTCATTTTTGAGATTTTTTTACTCAGCAGCTCTCTCAGTCTGGAATAACAATACATTTGTAGCCTTACAGAGGAGTTTTAGATGGAGTCAGTGACCCGCCAGCCCCATATGAAAGCTGGAAAGAGTCAGAAAAAGGCTAAATATTTAAAAACTATACAAAGAAAAAAATTAAGGCCAGTTGAAAAAGTTGCGTATAATCAGGAGGCTGGGCCAATGAGGTGAGTTAAGAAACTTGCAAAAATACCACTCCTGGGAACATTAAGAGCTCTCTGCGCTAGCAGAATTAGGCATTCTATAACATACTAAAAATGAATTTAAAGATAAACCACATCTTCAAATACCTGCTGATAGAAAATGCTTTATAATTGGCTGCTCCACCATTCCAGTGCATAATGAATCTCTGTTTGCACAGTGATAATTGTTCATATGTTCTTGGTAGGTATGTCAAGCCTTTCACCGGGAAACCGATATATATATATATATATATATATATATATATATATATATACACATACATACACACACACACATAGCAGCTACTCCCAGTTTGTGATTTATAAGGTACTTCCTGCCAGTGTGTAGATGGCAAAAGGTTGGTTCCTAAGCCATGTTACTACATGTAAGACAGCTCATACACATGTAGCATTTTTTTTTCCTGAAATACTTTTAGTTAAGTCCAATTGCTGCTGTCATTGGACCTACATAGTATGTTAGTCCTCTGAGTGCCCTCACATCTTTCGGAAAATATATATATATATAATTGGCATTTAGCCCACAGACCTCCAGCTGAAACCTGGTACAGTCCAGCCAAAGAAAAAGCACTAGCTCCTTCTGGTAATTACACTTAAATGACCATACTATGGTTTGAGGAGTATAGGAAGCATCTTTTTTCTAGATGAATGATTGCTTATACTTCTGCAGTTATTTCCTAGACCTGTGCATACACTCAATTGACTATCTGTTTTCAGTCAAAACAAAAACGCCTCGCTGATGGCAAAGATCTGAATTTCACTAAGAGCTGAGTGGTGTGTGTGTGAGACTACAGTCTTGCTAAAGGGCCCCGTGAGGCCCAAAACATTGCCTTTTGTCTACTTTGTTTGAGCCAATAAAATTGCACAACTAAAAGGTTGACTCACTCTGTCAGTGTGCAACAGTAATTTGGACTGTATGTGGTTTTCCTGACCCGTGGCAAGTTGGGCAATACACTGTTTGGCACCTGATCCAAAAGGAGGGAATACAAGGGTTGAGCACTTCAGTATTGAGTGGAAAAGAGCTGTAATTTGTGACAAGCACAAACTTCTTCGGCATGAGCTATTTGAAATCTTACCATTAAAAAACTTGATGATATCTGTGAAGTCCATATTATTGTCACGTACAATCTCCCGATAGACCTGCACCAGAGCCAGAGCAATGAAGAGCACAAAATGCTCTGATGATATCAGTCTAGCAGCCCAAATGACCTCCCACACTGCAAATACATCTTCATAGAGCAATTCTAGAGGGATACAAAAGGAAAGAGCTGGCATCACTTAAAATGTATGTTACAAGCAGATTTAACAGCAAATGGAAGCAATTTGTCTTTCTCTAAGGTTTCCTTAAACTGCACAGTGAAAGCAATCCCTGATGGACTATGAGTCACAAAGTTACTTAGATACTTAGTTATGGAGTGTCTAAGGCAATACCTCGTTTAAAATCGAGCAAGAACCAGCGGTAACAGAAATAGAAATGCGTATAGTCTCCATTCTGGTGCATAAGTTCAAACAGCTCAGAGTCCAAAATCTGCAAAAGGAAAATAATAATAAAGCATACAATGCACTCATGGTGTCACTCAGGTTTTAGATATATTCTAGTGGTAGATATAGAAAATAAGGTTCCTCATGCAAATATAAAAATATGTGCATAAAATAAAAGCCAAAGTCAAGCCTTTGGTCAGGGCCTCCTTAAGTCACAATGAGCACAGAGATATGAAAATGTTGGTGTATCAGCCATTCAGTCACAGTATTAACGATATCTAGGACAGCAAATACATATTCACCCCAAAGCTCACCATAAATGGCCTTCAATATAAGTTTTCAGGTGTACCTATGAAAGCAAATTGCTGGCCTTCAGGCTAAACTGCATTTGCCACTGCTCCAAGCGCCCTTAAGCACAAACTTATGCTCTTGTGGAGTTCAAAGCAGCAGATAGGGTGGTTGGGTGAAGGTCAATAAGGGTGCATGGCTTGGACAGAATAATCTACTGTGAATTTTCAAGGGGTGAACACTACAGAATAGAAAAACAGCTGCTGTATAAATATGGTTTATGGTGGTTTGGTATCTGTATTTTCTGCCCTGAATATATCTGGAACTATAAAAAAGGTGAGTCACAATGTCTCTGTATGAGGTCCTGACCCAATGTCTCACAATAAATGGCAGGCTTTAACACAAAGGTATAGAAGAGGCAGAGCGGAACCAGAAAGAACAGACACCCAAGACAAGGGGCCCCTCACTCACTATGGATCTCAACCGCACTATGTAAACTGGAGTCAGGCAGTACAGGCACGTGTTGCCCCCCCAAAAGTTGCACTTTGGCACATCTCTGCTATCTACCCCTAGTTCTGAACCTGGAAGGAGGGCAGTGGTGTAACTAGAGTGTGCTGGGCCCCCTGCAAAAAAATCTTCACAGGGGCCCAGTGCACTCCGATTTCCATCCTCTCACCCACTTCCTGCGTCCACACACTTCCTGCCTTGACTCCGCCCACTCTCTGACCAGACTCTGCCCACTCTCCGTCTGACTCCACCCGACACCGCCCACTCTCCACCCATGCAGATTTTCGTTCTGCTTCCCCGCCCCAGATAAGAGAGTGGCTGGGGAAGGGGGGTTCTTGTTAGCTGTAGAGGAAGCAGACCCTGCAGTCCAGCCCCCCCTTTTCCCAGGCCCCCCCCTGCGACTGCGGGGTCTGCTTCCTCTAGGTAGGGACAATAAGGTTGGTAACACTACATGCCAATAATTCATTTGGGAAATGATGATGTTTCCAATAAGAATACCAGATTGTTCATATCTGATTTTGAAAATGAATTAACAAATGCTGTGGCAGGAAATGTAAAAATAATGCAATGCACTGTGTAACAAATTATGGTCCCTATTATTTGTGCTATTTGCTGCATAGGGCAAATGTAAGTGCTATGTGTGGGAAAACATACCTGGATTAAGGATCTCATGTTTGCAAAGTGTGTATCCATTGCACCCCCATTTGGAAAGTTTTGACTCATTCTCTTCATCAGTTGAGTGAAGCAGCTATATGCCAGCAAATCTATGGATTACATAAAGGATAGGGTATTGGCATCCTTCCCAACGGGCCAAATGTATCAAATGAAAACCAAAGTCTGGGTCCACAAGCTAGTGCTCTATTTATCAATGGAGAACGTTATAAATCTTATTTATGACAATTTTAAAAATAATAAAACTTAGATTGTAAACTGCGTTGATCGAGTTCCTCTTAATTTTTTCTATTGGTTACCAGTATTTTCATGTTGTCTCTGTGGTTGATGCATACACCCTTTGTCGTACAGCAATGCAGAATATAGTGGCACATTATACATATGTATTATTAATACTACTACTACTAATGATAATAATACTAATACACACAGATAACGCTTGGCTTAAAGCATTCCCATCTAGCTTTATTGACATCTGGAGTTTCACTGAATATTGATGTAATCTTCTCTTTCTTTAAGAAGAGGAAACAAGTACATTTTTGTGGCTAGATCTTCCCTAGCTAACAATGAGAGGTATACTTAAAAATGCTAGGAAAGGCTGGTATTTTAAAGGTTACTAGAGAGTGATGGTTCTGGGGTTTTTATACAGTATTTGTAGGCTAATATCTCGTGTGGAGATCTGGAGCTAAATTAATAGCAAATTAGTATTAGTCAACATTTTTGCCACCTAAAAACAGGTGAAAATTCTGTGCTTAGTGAGACTTTCTTATAAACCACCACTACAAGAACACATAGCGTAAAGAATACTGGTAAACTTTTGGCCAAAGTGTGCTACTATTGTAACCTAGGTATAATGGTTTATACCACCTTTGAGCAGAGCAGGGAAACACTGTTAGTAACTTCCGGGAATTTTTGTTAAATTGATTTAGCACATGTTTTGTTGAGCCTGTCTGCACTTTTGTGTCTGAATGACATGTAAGTTAGGGGATGGATGGGGTTGGTGGGATGACTTTGTGCCATCCACTCCAGTCAGAACTCTGGCCCCAATGCATTCATGGGGCACACACAGGTCTCTGTGCTCCATTTTGGACTGCAAAGACCTGTGGCAATTCAGAAAATTTTGCTCAGCCTATCCATGTCCCATACATTTTTTTTTTAACTTAAGTTTTCTTTTATTGATTTTCAATTTACAAATTAATAAAGAAAAAAAAGGATTCCTGTAGACAATAATCTAGGAGATAGACACCATTAAGAAAAAACACAATTTAAAAACAGGTAGGTGGAGGGATAATGGTGTGTGGAGGGACAACCGGAGGTGCATGTAAAATGTTAAATCCATCAGTTTATGTAAATTTACCTTCCCTGTTGTGGTGATATTAAGGGAGGGTGTAAGTGTTGTTGTAAAAACCCAATACCAATAATATTATGAGGAAATGCCAGTGAAACTATATAGGACAAGTGCCAGTGTTATTATAACAAGTAACATGTAATGATGAGGGATTTGTGCTAGTGTTATACTTATTGTAAAGGCCTAGTGCCAGTGCCCTTATTAGGGACAGGTGCCATTACTATAGAAAGCAAGTGTCAGTGCTATTATGGGGGAAAGTGCCAAAGGAAATAATATCACAATAATATTATATAAACAAATGAATGTATTTTATTAAAAGCCGGTGCCAGTGATATTATGGTTAATCAATCCAGTGTTATTTTAGGGATCAAGTCAGTTTATTCCAAGGGCATGCCCCATATCTTTTATGTGGCCATATCCATACATGTATTGTATTTACCCCAACAGATGTACAGTTCTAAAATATGACATTACAATATGAATATGCAAATACAATTTTTACTAAAGCATCTCACATTATCTTACCATTATCCAAAACAACCATTAGTGGAGCCAACAGGTCACACATTCCTTGGACATAGCCTATATCCAGGTGTTCCCACACATAACTGCATGGAATAGAGAATGTGAATTAGAGAACGGTGCAGGTACTTTTAATATTCATTCATAATTAGGTCCACCTACTTGGACTCAATGGCCCCCTAGTCAAAATGCACTCTTTGGCTAAAGACATTAATTTTCAGAGCTACATTTTATATAAAATATATAATCAAGGATTTTAAATGTATTACACTATTTAATGCACCAATGTAATAGTGAATGTACAGTATAAGGACATTCACATGATTTTTATATTACATACATGTGTATACAAGAGTAGACTTTGTTCCAGTTTGTTTCCAGTAGCTAAAGAGACCTTTGTCCCCCTGCCATGGGTGTCGACAGCAATTTTTTCAGGGTGGGCAATAGGGATGTAGCGAACGTCGGAAAAAAAGTTCGCGAACATATTCGCGAACTTGCGCAAAAATGCGAGCGGTTCGCGAACGGTTCGCGAACCCCATAGACTTCAATGGGAAGGCGAACTTTAACATCTAAAAAAGACATTTCTGGCCAGAAAAATGATTTTAAAGTTGTTTAAAGGGTGCAACGACCTGGACAGTGGCATGCCAGAGGGGGATCAAGGGCAAAAATGTATCTGAAAAATCTGCCTGTGTGTGCTTGGAAGAGATAGTGTAGGGGGAGAGCTGTTAGTGATTTCAGGGACAGATGATAGTAAGTTTGCTGGCTAGTAATCTGCTTGATACTGCTCTGTATTGGAGGGACAGAAGTCTGCAGGGATTTGAGGGACATTTTAGCTTAGGTAGCTTTGCTGGCTAGTAATCTACTGTTCTCTTTAAACAACTGCCATACGTTGACCTTGTAGGCATTGTTTGCCCAGTTTTTTTGGACGCAGCCACTGAAGCACAGTTGCCAGAAAAAATATGCCATATAAATGCTGAAAATAGTAATTTTTCGCCATACGTTGACCTTGTAGACATTGTTTGCCCAGTTTTTTTTGGACGCAGCCACTGAAGCACAGTTGCCAGAAAAAATATGCCATATAAATGCTGAAAATAGTAATTTTTCGCCATACGTTGACCTTGTAGACATTGTTTGCCCAGTTTTTTTGGACGCAGCCACTGAAGCACAGTTGCCAGAAAAAATATGCCATATAAATGCTGAAAATAGTCATTTTTTGCCATACGTTGACCTTGTAGGCATTGTTTGCCCAGTTTTTTTGGTCGCAGCCACTGAAGCACAGTTGCCAGAAAAAATATGCCATATAAATGCTGAAAATAGTCATTTTTTGCCATATACGTTGAGTCAACGTATGGCAAAAAATGACTATTTTCAGCATTTATATGGCATATTTTTTCTGGCCTCTGTGCTTCAGTGGCTGCGGCCAAAAAAACTGGGCAAACAATGCCTACAAGGTCAACGACGTTGACCTTGTAGGCATTGTTTGCCCAGTTTTTTTGGCCGCAGCCACTGAAGCACAGAGGCCAGAAAAAATATGCCATATAAATGCTGAAAATAGTCATTTTTTTGGTCGCAGCCACTGAAGCACAGTTGCCAGAAAAATTATGCCATATAAATGCTGAAAATATAAATTTTTTTGATTGCAGCCACTGAAGCACAGAGGCCAGAAAAATTATGCCATATAAATGCAGAAAATATGCATTTTTTTGGTCGCAGCCACTGAAGCACAGTTGACAGAAAAATTATGCCATATAAATGCTGAAAATATAAATTTTTTTGGTTGCAGCCACTGAAGCACAGAGGCCAGAAAAATTATGCCATATAAATGCAGAAAATTTGCATTTTTTTGGTCGCAGCCACTGAAGCACAGTTGACAGAAAAATTATGCCATATAAATGCTGAAAATATAAATTTTTTTGGTTGCAGCCACTGAAGCACAGAGGCCAGAAAAATTATGCCATATAAATGCAGAAAATATGCATTTCTTTGGACGCAGCCACTGAAGCACAGTTGCCAGAAAAAATATGCCATATAAATGCTGAAAATAGTAATTTTTCGCCATACGTTGACCTTGTAGACATTGTTTGCCCAGTTTTTTTGGTTGCAGCCACTGAAGCACAGAGGCCAGAAAAAATTAAACCAGTAGGGTTTGCACCCTAGTTTGTAACGGTGGCGGAGGGAGGAGGACGCTAAAGGACAGCTGTGTGTGGAGTCATGAGGCTTGAAGAGAAGGACAGCTGCATAGAAGTCAGAACAAGTCTTCCGGCGTGCAGTAACCCTCCGAGATCCACCCCTCATTCATTTTAATAAAGGTCAGGTAATCGACACTTTTGTGACCTAGGCGAGTTCTCTTCTCAGTTACAATCCCTCCTGCTGCACTGAAGGTCCTTTCTGAGAGCACACTTGAGGCTGGGCAAGACAAGAGGTTCATGGCAAATTGTGACAGCTCTGGCCACAGATCAAGCCTGCGCACCCAGTAGTCCAGGGGTTCATCGCTCCTCAGAGTGTCGATATCTGCAGTTAATGCCAGGTAGTCCGCTACCTGCCGGTCGAGGCGTTCTTTGAGGGTGGATCCAGAAGGGTTGTGGCGCTGCCTTGGACAGAAAAACATTTGCATGTCTGACGTTACAGACCGGCCAAAGGGCTTTGTCCTTGCAGGTGTGCTCGTGGCAGGATTACTGGCACCTCTGCCCCTGGAATGTTGATGAGTTCCTGAAGTGACATCACCCTTAAAAGCATTGTACAACATGTTTTGCAGGCTGGTTTGTAAATGCCGCATCTTTTCGGACTTGTGGTATGTTGGTAACATTTCTGACACTTTATGCTTGTACCGAGGGTCTAGTAGCGTTGCGACCCAGTACAGGTCCTTCTCCTTAAGCCTCTTGATACGGGGGTCCTTCAACAGGCATGACAGCATGAAAGACCCCATTCTCACAAGGTTGGATGCAGAGCTATCCATCTCCGCTTCCTCATTATCAAGGACTGCATCATCCACCCCAGCCACGTACAAGACCAGGGGTCCCCAAAAGGTCACCACTAGCCCCCTGGGAAGCCTGCTCCTGTTGGTCCTCCTCCTCCTCCTCCACAAAGCCACCTTCCTCCTCTGACTCCACTTCTGGCACCTCTCCCTGCGTTGCAGCAGGTGCCTGGGTTCGTTCTGGTGATTCCGACATAAATCGTGCGCTTCCAGCTCCTCGTCACGCTGGTCTACAGCCTCATCTGTCACTCGTCGCACAGCACGCTCCAGGAAGAAAGCGAAGGGTATTAGGTCGCTGATGGTGCCTTCGGTGCGACTGACCATATTTGTCACCTCTTCAAAAGGTCGCATGAGCCTGCAGGCATCGCGCATAAGCACCCAGTAACGGGGGAAAAAAATCCCCAGCTCTGCAGATCCAGTCCTACCACCCAGTTCAAAAAGGTACTCGTTGACGGCCCTTTGTTGTTGCAGCAGACGTTCCAACATAAGGAGCGTTGAATTCCAGCGAGTCTGGCTGTCAGAAATCAAACGCCTGACTGGCATGTTGTAGCGCTGCTGAATGTCAGCAAGGCGTGCCATGGCTGTGTAGGAACGTCTGAAATGGGCCGACACCTTTCTGGACTGGGTGAGAACGTCCTGGAATCCTGGGTACTTGGAGACAAAACGTTGGACTATTAAATTTAACACATGTGCCATGCAGGGCACATGTGTTAAATTTCCCAGTCTCAACGCTGCCAACAGATTGCTTCCATTGTCACACACCACTTTTCCGATCTGCAGTTGGTGTGGGGTCAGCCACCGATCGGCCTGTGACTGCAGAGATGACAGGAGTACAGATCCGGTATGGTTTTTGCTTTCCAGGCACGTCATCCCCAAGACAGCGTGACAACGGCGTACCTGGCACGTCGAATAGCCTAGGGGGAGCTGGGGGTGCACAGGTGTGGAGGAGGAGAAGGAGGACCCAGCAGCAGAGTAAGAAGAAGAAGAAGAGGAAGAAGACGAGGTAGAGAGCGATGGAGGAGTAGAGGTGGTGGCAGAACCGCGTGCAATCCGTGGCGGTGACACCAACTCCACTGTTGTTGTTGTTGAGCTACCCATTCCCTGCTTCCCATTCCCAGCCATTACCAAGTTCACCCAGTGGGCAGTGTAGGTGACATACCTGCCCTGACCATGCTTGGAGGACCATGCGTCAGTAGTCATATGGACCTTTGGCCCAACACTAAGTGACAGAGATGCGGTAACTTGGCTCTGCACATGTTGGTACAGGTGTGGTATTCCCTTTTTAGAAAAAAAATTGCGGCTGGGTACCTTCCACTGCGGTGTCCCAATTGCTACAAATTTGCGGAAGGCCTCAGAGTCCACCAGCTGGTATGGTAAAAGCTGGCGGGCTAAGAGTGCAGACAAGCCAGCTGTCAGACGCCGGGCAAGGGGGTGACAGTCAGACATTGGCTTCTTACGCTCAAACATGGCCTTCACAGAAACTTGGCTGGTGGCAGATGACTGGGAATGGGAACAGGTGGTCAAGGTGGAAGGCGGAGTGGAGGGTGGTTCAGATGGGTCAAGGAGAGCAGAGGTAGAGCAGTAAGATGCTGGACCAGAAGGAGTGTGGCTTTTAGTTTGCCTGTTGCCTTTGAGGTGTTGCTCCCAAAGTGCTTTGTGCTTGCCGCTCATGTGCCTTCGCATAGAAGTTGTACCTATGTGGCTGTTGGGCTTACCAAGGCTCAGTTTCTGACTGCACTCATTGCAAATTACAATGCTTTTGTCAGAGGCACACACATTAAAAAAATCCCACACTGCTGACTTTTTGGAAGTGTGCGATCTGGCGGTAACAGTAGAAGTTGGCGGCATTGGCGGCAATGGCGGGTGCGTTGGCCGGCTGAACACAGGTGCCGATACATGTTGTTGCCCTACTGATCCCTGCGGGCTGTCCTCCCTGCTTCTTCTAAGTCTTATTCTCCTACTGCCTCTCTGACTCTCCGTCTCTCCATCTGAACTACCCTCCTCTTGCTCTCTTCTACTAGGCACCCACAAAACATCAATCTCCTCATCATCATTCTCCTCAGATGCATCAATTTCTTCTGACACATCACAGAAGGAAGCAGCAGCGGGGACCTCCTCCTCATCACTCATCATTATGTCCATCTCTGTCGTGTTCTCTGCCAGAATTAAATCTGGTGTAACGTCCTCATCTCCATCATCTTCTTCTGCCAATAATGGTTGCGCATTACTCAGTTCAAGAAACTCATGGGAAAATAACTCCTCTGACTCCAGTGAAGAAGGGGCACCGGTGGTGGAGGAAGTGTTACGTGGGGTGGCCATAGCAGTGGAGGATGAGGAGGATGTTGTGGTAAAGTTAGAAACGGTAGAGGATGGGGTGTGCTGTGTAAGCCAGTCAACTACCTCTTCAGCATTTTGGGAGTTCAGGGTCATTGGCTTTTTAAAACTGGGCAATTTGCTAGGGCCACAGGATTGCATAGCAGCACGGCCCCTAGCACGGCCTCTGCGTGGCGGCCTGCCTTTGCCTGGCATTATTTTTAAAAAAACAACAACAACAAAAACTCAGTTGGTTTTTCTGGAAACGATAATACACACAGCTAGATGGCAGTTTGAAGAAAACAGTGTGCAAATAATGCCTACAAGGTCAACGTATACACAGCGGTGGATACGGATTACGTAAAATATATGAATGCTGCTTGAAAAAAAGTAACTCAAGTGGTTTTTCTAGAGACGATAATATTATCAATATTTAGACAAAATGTGAACAAGCTCACACAGCTAGATGGCGGTTTGAAGAAAACACTGTGCAAATAATGCCTACAAGGTCAACGTATACACAGCGGTGGATACGGATTACGTAAAATATAAGAATGCTGCTTGAAAAAAAGTAACTCAAGTGGTTTTTCTAGAGACGATAATATTATCAATATTTAGACAAAATGTGAACAAGCTCACACAGCTAGATGGCGGTTTGAAGAAAACACTGTGCAAATAATGCCTACAAGGTCAACGTATACACAGCGGTGGATACGGATTACGTAAAATATAAGAATGCTGCTTGAAAAAAAGTAACTCAAGTGGTTTTTCTAGAGACGATAATATTATCAATATTTAGACAAAATGTGAACAAGCTCACACAGCTAGATGGCGGTTTGAAGAAAACACTGTGCAAATAATGCCTACAAGGTCAACGTATACACAGCGGTGGATACGGATTACGTAAAATATAAGAATGCTGCTTGAAAAAAAGTAACTCAAGTGGTTTTTCTAGAGACGATAATATTATCAATATTTAGACAAAATGTGAACAAGCTCACACAGCTAGATGGCGGTTTGAAGAAAACACTGTGCAAATACTGCCCACAAGATCAACGTATACACTACTACAGCGGTGGATACGGATTACGTAAAATATATTATGGCTGCTTGAAAAAAGTCACTCCGGTGTTTTTTCTGGAGACGGTAATATTATGGATATTTAGACAGAATGTGAACAAGGTCACACAGCTAGATGGCAGTTAGTTGAATAACACACTGGGCAAAAAATGCCTACAGGGCAAATAATGCCTAAAAGGTCAACTTATACACTACTACAGCGATGGATACGGATTACGTAAAATTTATTATGGCTGCTTGAAAAAAGTCACTCCGGTGTTTTTTCTGGAGACGGTAATATTATGGATATTTAGACAGAATGTGAACAAGGTCACACAGCTAGATGGCAGTTGGTTGAATAACACACTGGGCAAAAAATGCCTACAGGGCAAATAATGCCTAAAAGGTCAACTTATACACTACTACAGCGATGGATACGGATTACGTAAAATTTATTATGGCTGCTTGAAAAAAGTCACTCCGGTGTTTTTTCTGGAGACGGTAATATTATGGATATTTAGACAGAATGTGAACAAGGTCACACAGCTAGATGGCAGTTGGTTGAATAACACACTGGGCAAAAAATGCCTACAGGGCAAATAATGCCTAAAAGGTCAACTTATACACTACTACAGCGATGGATACGGATTACGTAAAATTTATTATGGCTGCTTGAAAAAAGTCACTCCGGTGTTTTTTCTGGAGACGGTAATATTATGGATATTTAGACAGAATGTGAACAAGGTCACACAGCTAGATGGCAGTTGGTTGAATAACACACTGGGCAAAAAATGCCTACAGGGCAAATAATGCCTAAAAGGTCAACTTATACACTACTACAGCGGTAGTAAAATAAAAAAAAGTAAAATAAAAAAAAAATGAATATTAAAAAAAAAAAATTACAGTTGGTGCTGCTGAACTACTAGGAGCAGCAGATTAGCACACCAGTCCCACTCCCCAACACTGCTAGACTAATAGCACTGGGCTCTTATAGTAGTAGTAGTAGTAAAACAACAAAAAAATAAATAAAAGCAGTCCTTACAAGGACTACTGTTATTGCAGCAGTCAGCAGATGAGATCAGAAGCAGGACAGCTGCCCACTGCAGCTACATACAGAGCACTGCAGTAGAAGGTAGATTACTAGCCAGCAAAGCTACCTAAGCTTAAATGTCCCTCAAACCCCTGCAGACTTCTGTCCCTCCAATAACAGAGCAGTATCAAAATGATTACTAGCCAGCAAACTTTCAACTGTCCCTGAAATCACTAACAGGCAGCAGCTCTCTCCCTACACTATCTCTTCAGCACACACAGGCAGAGTGAAAAAACGCTGCAGGGCTTCGGTTTTTATAGGGAAGGGGAGTGGTCCAGGGGAGAGCTTCCTGATTGGCTGCCATGTACCTGCTGGTCTGGGGTGAGAGGGCAAAAAAAAGCGCCAACAATGGCGAACCCAAAATGGCGAACGTCGCGCGACGTTCGCGAACTTCCGGCGAGCGCGAACACCCGATGTTCGCACGAACAAGTTCGCCGGCGAACAGTTCGCGCCATCTCTAGTGGGCAAGTAGTTAAAGGTATCACAAGTAAAATGTCTACAAATATTTTTGGTGGCAAAGATACAAATCTAGAGACTGGGATTGTTAATACACTTGAATGAGAGAACTAGTCTACAGCTAAAAACAATTGCTCTATAAGGCTACAAATGTATTGTTTTATTACTCATCTTTCTATTCAGGGCCGCTACTATTGATATTGCAGTCTTAAATCAAGGCATGGTTGCTAGGGTTATATGGACTATAACAACCAGATTGCTGCAATTGCAAAAAATGAATAAAAAGCTAACTAAATCAAAAAACACAAATAATAAAAAATTAAAACTTTGCAAATTGTCTCAGAATACCCCTTCTCTACATCATACAAATAAGTGAATAACCTCTTTAAACACTGAGATTTTATCTACAGACAGCAAGCTCTTCAGTTCAGGTCATCCAAGGTGGGGCAAATGCCCTCCCTTGCCTCTAATTGTTTAATTCCAAGGAAAGTTAGAGGATGGAGCTGAGGGGCATAAGAGGGGTATATCATATGTGTTTTCTCGTTTTGCTCATTTCAGGAATATTTGTACTCAATTGTCAATAGTAAACTTCTCACCCTCATGGTCAGTACTTGTAAGATGCAGTAGTTTCCTAGGGACACCATGTTACCATCTACTGGAAAACTCCATTCCCACTTTCCATTTTAATTAACCATTCAATGGATCAGTTAACTCAAATCCTTATAAGTCAATAATCCCACCTGCACATGATGTTCCGGAGCTTTTCTAGGTTTTCATCAGTGAAATACCAATAATTGCGATCACACCGCTGCACATCTTTATCAATGCGATGCAAATTTAAGGCAATGGTATCCAATAGTTCTATCTGATAAGGTACATGTCAAGCAGAAATAATTGCAGTTAGCAGTACAGCAGTATAAATGGGATGTGTAACAGAGAGTTTGTGAGGCAGCCAAATAGTCCAGGTACTACAGGTGGGTCACTCAGGCTGCTTTGATCAGTAAGAGCTACAGTACACAGGCGATTTAGAGCATTTTGAAGCTCCATGGGAAAGAGACAAAAGCATGGTGAAGTAGAGGTTTTTGGGCCCAATCCACAGAGCTAAAAAATACTAAAATCACCCCGTGTGTGATTACCCCGTGTGCGATTACCCCTAGACCTGACTTTCCACTTGACTGCATAGCCAACCTTTTATCCACCGCTGTATTAAATATATATATATATATATTCCAGTTCATGTGAATAGGAGGGGCACTAGCGATAAGGCCTCCCTAGACTTGCTCCAACGCTAAAAGCTGAAAGTGCGGAGCGGGAGGGGGGTGGCCGCTTTCCTTTCCTATTATTGGCTCCTATTATTCCTATTACATGCAGCCAGTTTCTTTTCCTATTATTTGCTCCTATGTTTGATTCCAACCAGGGGCAGTTAGCATGTTCTCCCTGCGTCTGCATTGGTTTCTTCTCTGTACTTTAGTTTCCTCCCACACCCAATAACATACAGGCAAGTTAACTGGTTCCTGACAAGATAGACCATCGTATGGGTGTATACAGTATATGAGTTAGCGACCTTAGATTGTAATCTCCACTGGGGCAGGGACTGATGGGAATGATGTATAATCTTTTTAAAGCAGAATATTTCAGCACTATATAAATGTAGGCTTATAGTAATAAAAACAATAGGAAATTATAAAATGCATTTTTTGTAGCCGATGGATGCAGTTTTCAGAAAACTATTTGTGTGCTGTAGGTTTGTTTTTCCTGTATCCAGGGTGACTCTGGGTGGGTTCACTCTCAGAGGTACGCAGACTTACTGTATATGATGTGGGACACATGGAAGAGATGTCTTCTGTGGCATTTAAATAGTCTAGCTGTGAGCTCAACTGCTCTTCACTTATTGATTCCTGCATTTTGAGGATTGCTCTGGATTTCCGTGCAGGGCACACGGTCATTTCTGTCCTATCAGATTCCGTGTTTGACTCCTCTTCCTCAAAGCAGATGCTCTGTCCATCATCAATGCTGGAAAGGATGCCCGAGGTCACGGAATAATTCCGAGAAGAGGGAAGACCAGAATCTGGAGAGTCAAATTCCACTGACTGCTGGGGATCCACTGCCAATGCAATGGGAGTACTGGCGAGATTGGATGCTTTCCCATTGTGTCCTTTCAGATCTCTGTCTGTAATATCTATTTCTTCCGTAGACATAAAAACCTGCAACACAAATACACATTATAGACAGGATGAATACAATGGGGCAAATAAATGAGAAAGGTTTTGGCAAAGAACACTTTTAAATCCAATCAACAGGCAAAAATGACAGCGTGACATGGGGTGAAGGGAAGGCTCAATAACAACAGTACCCCAGGCCATTGCATTTTTTAGTGAAGGTCTGATGTTAGAGATTATAATCACTGAGAGGTGCCAATTGTTGGTGATTAAAAATTTTAACCTCAGACCTTCCTCTTCAGCAAAGAAATTAATTGTCTGGGGTAATATTAGGAAGGTAGTATTCACCATGCCACAATCTTGTTTCTGGTCTCTGGGACCCTTCATGCTCCTATGGTTTGTGGGCATGCTCAATATAGTCAAGCTTCAGAGCTAATATTGCACATGCACAACACCTAGGGCAGCAGAGATCACAGGGACCATAAGCAAAATGGAGGCACCGCACTTCCTACAATAGTACTTCAGCAGTTTTTAGTAGAGGAAGATCAAATAAGGTTCTAAAGTTAGCCATTATTATTATTATTGCCTAATAAATTGCCACTCCCCCGTGATTAAACCTTTCATTGTCTTTTTAAACTGTTATAGCTTGGTACAACTGTATTGATAAGAATTTGAGGGAACTATTTGAAAACGATACATTTTGTGCAGGAGAACTGCCCCTTTTAAGGTTTTATTCTAGCAGAATTAGAGAAATGTCACCATGGGCTATGAATTAGCCTCGCCTGGTGGAGCTGAACCTTCTGCCAGGCAACTGGGAATACTTTGCCTTTAACTTGAACAGTGAATCAAAGTGACTATCAAACACTGAAGTTGAAAAGCGGATGAAAAGCAGAAAATAAATGATTCTGCAGATGGGATGGCCTTTTGCTACAATCTGCACTAATTAAGATATAAATGCCAAGCAACAGCACATATTTTATATTATCGCCCTCTATGTTATAAAACAGATGGTAAGAAAAATCAAATAAGGAAAAAGGAGCCATCGTTATGCAAGTGCTGCAGTATTCTAAAGAGTTATCACAGTTGTATAGGAAAGACAGAATGTTCCATAGAAAGTAAAGGAGGTAGCAAAGAAAAATAATAAAGTTCATCCCTGCCCTTTGGAGTCATCTGTTCTCTAACAGCAGTTGTATTTCCCAGATGAAGATCAGTGGAAGTATTTATGAAAGTACAGAGTAGTCTGATGTAAATCCCAGAATGAGCATAGGTATATTGTGATGGTGATATAGGGGTGCACCAGCTCTAAACACTGTAGCCCACCAATTCATGATTAAAGGGGGTGTGACTTAATTTATCCTTTGTATTTAAAACAAGGGATACCACTCATAAGTATTGATTGCAAATTTGCCCATTTTTTTACATGAGCAGGAACAGTCATCACTCCAACTTGGGCCTAATGATCTGAATGAGAGCTAAACTGCAGTTTTTTGCCCATGAGCATGCAATAGAAAGTGCCAAAACTATAAAGTAGATTTCTAACTCTGCAGACCGCTGTTGGATAAATCATGAGATTATTATTGCGCTGAGCTGAGGGTTCAAAGTTTCAAAGGAAAACCAGCGCTCACAGCACGAGGTCAGATCCACGAAAAACAGAGAAAAAGGATAAAAGAGAAACGAGAGATTTCTGCCAATGTGGTGTAGTATTTTCCAAATGTGTACACACACCTTTATGTGATTAGCATATACTCTAAATAAATAAATAAATAAATAAATAAGTAAAAGTGTCCCTTGTTTCCACTCCAACGTATTATCCTAGACTTTATCTCATACGGATTTGTATAGAGGGGTACTCACGAACGTTTAAGGGATACTGTGCAGAAAAGAACAATGGAGGTCACTCACTTCATTACTGATGGTAGAATCCCGATGAATCAGACGCAGCACATGGCTGTCAATACTACTGCCCGAAGAAAGCTTGGCATAAATGGCCGAATGGGACTCTTTTTCTCTCTGCTTCACGATCACCTCACAGGCTTTCCATTCTGCCATGACTTTTTGGTACCTGGCTGCAATGGCTTCATCCACCTTGTAGGAAGTATATTTTATTAATACACAGTTTAGCTAAGTAGCTACAACCTGCTGCAGGACGCACTTAAGCATATTAGTTACACTGGGATGCACACTCTATTTGCCACTTACACAGATCATAACAATTATTTTATGCATACAGTCATGAACAAATACAAGAGTATAATTATGGATGCCTGCAGTGGGCATCACGGGATGTGTGGTGGGTAGGAGGGTTCATGAGCTCTTAAAGGACATGTAAACCCCCCACAAAAATTGAATCAATGAACAGCCTCTTTGAAATCTTCAGATACCCACCACTCTGGTTGTTAAAAAGTTAACAGTAAGGTTGTAGCATCCCCTCAATCACTAAGAATTATTCCTCCTCCTCTAACCCATTCTGCCCCCCCCTCGGGAGTTTCCTTTGGCTCATGAGCATGCTCAGTTCTTCTCAGCTCAGATTACTAAACACTCCCTCCAGTCTAACAGCCAGTGAAAAAAATAGCATTGCTGGTTTCCATAGAAACTCTAGCTGTCTGTTCCTATTTTTTTCTCCTAACCAGCTCTCCTGAGCTCAGCTTAACCATTACAGTGCTCAACCCCTGCAGAACTTTTTATCAAAGTATCTTGTGCCTGTGTAAACCTGCATTCTGCATTGCATGACCTTTACAGCATACATGTCCTGTTTGCACATGTCTATGTTATGGATGATGTGTCAGAGGGAAAATTGCCGCCTGGTGAAAGCAATTTGTTTTAGGAAAATGCGATGGCGCCGGCAAATGGAGGGTGTATAAGCACAAATGATGTGTCTTGGGTGGGGGAAGACATGCCCAACTTATATACATGGTAGGGAAATGTAGGCTTTACATGTCTTTTAATAGACCCCCCAAGACCCTCCTGGGTCTTTTGTCTTCACAGTTACTCCACTGACCACATCATAATGGTGCTTGCACTTACTCGATCCATTTCTTTTTTTGTCATGCCAAACTTGTAATGTCCCAGGAGGAACGGCCACACCTCTTTGCGGATTTCATGCTCCACTCCTCCGTAGTACACTAGCCTGAGTAGCTCCAACTCCTTGTAGTTCTGTCAGAATGGAATCCAGATCAGAGAATTCTCAGAACATTATTATAAAAAAAAATAAAAAACTAATCATTTAAGCTGAATTACATGTTGCATGGTAGATAATTACGTTTATTATTATTTACGTGACAACATGCAGTGTTGGACTGGGGTGACAGGTGCCCACCAGAGAACTTTAGGCTGAGGGCCCACTTTCCAAACTATTATACCTCCTCTCCACACTCAACCTCTTTATTCTCCTAGTCTCTTTTCTCTGCATACTATACTCTATTCTATTCTTTACCATTATTCCCATAAAGAAATAGGGAATAACCATGAAATAGGCCAAATGGTTAGAAGCAAGAGGCCCACTGACACCTGGGTCCACCGGGAGTTTTCCTGATATCCCGGTGGGCCAGTCCGACACTGACAACCTGCTCTACAGTTTGTCAAGGTCAGCCAATCATGGCCACTTGCTAATGATCCACCACCTTTTTTTTCCTCTGAGCCACATTCAAATGTAAAAAAGCATTACATAACAAAAAGTTCCTGGTGGTGCCAAATACGGGTTCTGACTTGCTACTGGTAGCGCCTATGTGGACTGGAAGCCTACAGGAGGCCCTATACTCAGATCTGGGTTCAAGAGCATTAAATAAACTGCATATATCATGATACTCTTGAAATTAGGAATACTGTAACAGATGTATTTCCACATAGAATACTTCTGCATCCCGTAAAGTACTTGTGAGACAAACTTGTATTCTCACCTTCATGTCCTTTTCATACTTGCTCCACACCTCCTTGGTTAGCCCACCCGAGGCATCTGTAGGTTTATCAGGTGGAATAATGGAGTGATGGACAAGGGCAGAAAGATGGGTCCGAACAGTGGACAAATGTCGACAGTGGGCAAGCCCTATATAGAGAATGGCAAAGAGTCCAACATTACGTTAAATCTGCAACTGCAGTTTAGTTTCCCAGTATAGATGCAATGTCTGAAAAACACACATGACTTTTTAATAAATCATTACTTTTTCTGCAATATAGATCAAAGGCACAATAGGTACTTTTAAGTCAGCTGAAATAACTGCAAGATAACGTCACCTACCACTGGCTTGAATGGGAAATGCCCATTACAGCACCAGCACTGGTACATTTGGTCTGATCTAATAAGCATGTTTACCCTTAGAAGTGCCACTATCTGTGTTTCCAGGAATTTTCCATTTGAATCAGTGGGAGACAGCAGCATATGATATGAGCTCTTGTCAGCTGCCACCAGCCTAACAAATACATTTTAATAGCATTCTAATTATCCTGTTTAACTTTCACTTAACCTAAGATATTTTTAATGGATTGCTCTATTTTACTGTAACTCAAACCATTGGCACAGAATAAAGGGTTAGTACAGAAAGCAAATAGCTAAGGCTACGGTGATCACTATACCGCACACCTTTGTGTTTTATTAAAGATACATTAGCATTACTTGGCTGATCAGAATAATCCATAATTATTAACCAGGACGTTGCAGATGTCTGAAACCAAGAAATAACACATTTTCTGGATAATTAGAAATGTGCAAAGGACATGGAAGACAACCTGCAGGCTTGTGATATGTGAGAATAACAATATGGTGAATGGGGCAATATCGCACAGGATTTGGCAAATCAGAAATGCAGTATGACCTGAAAACGTTGTATTTGGTTATATAATGATTGACTTACATCCATAGAAGGCTCGAGACACAATCTGTTTCTTCATATTCTCGCACAGAAGTTTGAGTGGTGCCCTGTAGGTTGGTAAAGGCTGATTATTGAACAAGCACCAAGTTTTCATTTGTTAACTGTACCTATGTTTTCCCACTCAACTGACCTATTAATACAGAAATTCACACAAAGTGGTGGTTCACATTGCACCCATCAATGTCCCATCCACCCACCATTAGCAGTTAATATTATCATCTAAGAGAGAGCTAACAAGATGATCTACTGAGACTGACCAAGGAAACTTTCGAAATACAATCAATTAAAAATTCTGTACCGTTTCTGAAATAATCAAGTTTATCTTAACTCATTAACTAGAAGCATCTGTTGCTCTTCATTCTGTCTTCATTTGGGAGTTAGGTGTCAGATAAATGATCCTTTTACCTAGAAGATTTATTAGAGCTCACTCTATTAAACTCACCAGTCTCTCTATATGCAGGAATTTTGCAAAAGGCAGTTGTTTTGTTAGATTTGTTTGTACTGGAATCAGTTATTTTAGTGAGCTCTAATACATCTTCTAGGTAAAAGAAGCCCCCCCCCCTATAAGATATATTGGATATAACTGTTGACTATCTGACACTCAACTGCTGCATGAAGACTGAAGAATGAAGAGGAACAGATCCTGAGAGAGGGATATTTAAGATATGATTTTTTTCAGAAACAATGCAGAACTTTTAATTGATTGTATTTAGAAAGTTTTTTAGTTCAGTATGAGGAAGATTATATACAATTTTTATTTTCGTGATAGTTCCCCTTTAAAGGGCCAGTAACCCCTCCCCCTTGTTTCACACGAAAGCAATGAATAAGGCTTGTACTAAACATACATTTTGCCTATTGTTTAACTGTGAAAAATGTTTTTGGTCCTAGCAAGGTCAATACTTAGATTACAAGTGCACAAATGTATAATGTACTCTTGCTAACAAAACAGCCACAACAAAGGGAAGGAAGTTCTACACACACAGTACACAAGATTCTGCAGCCTGAGTAATATTATTGAAATGTTCACTGTTAATATGTTATTGTCAGTCAGTACATCATTTCCATCTATTTTATTCCTTTGCTAAGTAAAGGTTTGGGATCTCTTATCTGGAAATCCAATATCCAGAAAGCTCTGAGTTATGTGACGGCTATCTCCCATTGAGTAAAACACTGTACAAAATTGGCATGAGTTTACTATATTCTCTCATATAATAGTGTTTTGCCCATAATTTGAGCCAAAGAAAAGTTTGCAAGAGTTAGGGGCAGATTTATCAAGAGTCAAATTTCGAAGTACAAAAAACTTCGAAATTCGACCATCGAATTAAAAAACTTCCAATATCGAATTTGAAGTTTTTTCAACAAATTTGGCAGTCCTGCGGTTGAATAAAAAACTATTTTAGCGATTGATCGAAGGATTTTTATTCGATGTGTAAAGACTTAAAAAAATGTTGTAGAAGGTCACCATAGGCTAACATAGCACTTCGCAGGTTTAATTTGGCAAGTATTGAAGTTGAAGTTTTTTTAAAGAGACAGTACTTCGATTATCGAATGGTTGAATAATCAAACGATCTTTACTTCGAATCGAAGTCGAAGTAAATTCAAAGTCGTAGTATCCTATTTGATGGTTGAAGTATCCAAAAAATTACTTCGAATTACAAATTTTTTTACTTAGAAAATTCCCTCGAATTCACTTCACTTACTAAATCTGCCCCGAAGTGAATAATTCTCAACTGTGCCACTAAATAAGGTCTGTTTTGAATTAGATTATATTTCCCTTCTCTTTTGCAGGCAATATACTTGCATATGCATTTAGTCATCTTTTTTGATTTTTTATAACATATAATAAACTTGTACTTTTTAACTTATAAGCATGCTTTGGGAGCATTTTGTTCAAATATACTTGCATATCCTAAATCTAAGCAGGATAGTGAAGGGGTACATTGATACAATTCCTTTTCACACAGGACCAGAAAGAAGAACACAGGGCCAATAAGGAAAACAGAGGGCCAATAAGAATACTCACCTGTCGTGTGCACAACTGCAACAACTTGAAATGTCGTATGGAGAGCTGCCTGTGGAGCAGGATAGGCAGGAAGAGCCCTGGCTGCAGAATTCATTCAGCTGCCAGGGTAAAAGATTAGCACCAAAACCTTGCATCTCTATCACATCGCCAGAATCTGGAGAGAGACAGCATCCACTGAATGAACACCTGTATATACATGTATATATACACACAGACAGTATGTGTGCCAGGTATTCAGACATGTTTTAAAGCACATAATGCAATACTACTTGCATTTTATCTCTGGGACACATCAAGCCCTTTATCCGAATCTAAAACTATTGACATCTGCAAAATGTTTCAGTTTCACTTTATTTCTAATTATGTCAATTAATCATGTTCTTATAACATTAATGCAGAGGTAGCAAACTTGTATGTGGCCTCCAGATTCTGATATAAGATTTCCCAGTATCCCCTGGCAGGTGTCTAATGACTGTTGCAGGCCACATTAATTGAGAAAAGCAGGGGGTGGGTGAATTTGTTCTGCTAATGAGTTTTTATACCATGCACCCATGAATGACTTACTTTATATCTATTTTACCCAAAAAGTTTAACATGTATAAAAACCATATATGCAATTTGCTGGAACTGTGTTTCACACATAATAACTTTACTACCAAAGGGAAAACTCTATTATTATACTGCTAACTGCTCATTAATATACCATAACAATGGTATATTTGCCCCAGTGACAGATTTTATTTCCTGCAGAAATTCTAAGCTGTCCATCTTGCCACACTAAAATAATGCAATTGCTGAGCAACAAGAAGGACAGAACCTTGTTGCTGATTTTGAATGGGTAGGCATGATGAGTAGGCCAGCGAAATGGCAGTCATTGGTTGGAGTGGGCAGGTGATCATTGTAAAAGGTGAATGGGGCAATTTTGTTGGGGCAACTAGTATCCTCAGGAGCAGTGAAGAGTCTAATTGTTACTGTAAGTAATTAAAGGTGGCTATTTATCAGAGAGTTGGGGTTAGTTGGTTTTAAGCAAAAATAAATAAATATAAATAGGTATTAGTAATAGTGAGAATCAGGATATTGCTGTCATACTAATGTTACATGTTATTTGTTCAGCTTAGGGATGCACCAAATCCAGCATTCGGTTCGGAATTCGGCCGAATCCTTCTGCCTGGCCGAACTGAATCTGAATCCAAATTTGCATATGGTGGGGAAGGAAATCTAGTGACTTTTTGTCACAAAACAAGGAAGTAAAAAATGTTTTTTGCAAAGGATTCGGGGTTCAGCTGAATCAGTGCATCCCTAGTTCAGATGGCAACGTCCAAGTCTAGATGATGTGGGTTCAGATAGTGTTTATATACCATTTTTACATAAGTCCTACTGAATTAGGTTTGGTCAAAAAGGGGGCATTTCTTTCCTGTAAAGAAAGTGTCTATGTCCCTTGAATGGAAATATAACAATCAGCTCACAGTTGCAGAAACTACTTTACTCTAATGTATATTCCTCCACTAAAAGGGGCACGCTTAACAAATGCAGCTGCTTTTGCCTGACAACAGCATCCATAGTATAATGAAATAGAGTATGATTATAAATCATTTTCAATTTTTTAAATTTAGACAAAGTTACAGACACTTTTCTGCTTCACGATTTTTCTGTTGTACATGGGCCTGTCTACTTTCTTCCAGCCCTTTGACTCTTAGGGTCACTCTGCACTGGCTAAAATGAAAAATCGCCGGCCCTAATTGCATGCAGTGATTCGTTTTCCTCGTGAGGCAACTTTGGGCGACTTCAGAAAACGAATCGCTGATTGTGATTATCGCCGGTAATTTTTCATTTTAGCCAGCGCAGAGTGAGGGAAGGCGTTTGGGTAGATTAGTCGCCACAAAGACGATTCTCCCCAAAACGCCCAGTGTGACCTTACCCTTAATCTTAGTAGCTTGACCCCTAAAGCCTAATAGTTCACACGAGTTATTTGTTTCCCAGGAGGTTGTTCACAAGAGCCATTAGCAGAACAAATTATGTTAGCAGAGAGAAATATTCTTGAAATTAAAAATTGACTATAGAGGCTTGAAAGCCGGCTAATGCCAGTGTATGTTCCAAAGTATCTCTAGTTCCCCAACCTTCCTAACAATGAAACCTGATACGTTTGGCCTTCCAGCTCTCTCCATGACGTGAATTCGGTTGTGAAAGTGCAGGGGTGCTTCTAAATGATTATACAACGTGAACCTTAAGTATCTGGTTGACACTCAAGATTATACAGAGACTTGTTATTTATGTACAAGGTCAAATTAAAATGACCCATCATATAAAAAAGAGTGAAATTTCGCACAAGTGCATGAAAAATAAAATAAAAAAATAAAATGTATGGGGAAAAACACAAAGAAGGAAATTCCAAGTGATTTGTGCACAATTATATCCAGTACCAGCTACAGTACAACAAATATTTTTGGCAAGCAGGCATCAAATATTATAGCTTAAGCAGACAAAAGCCAAAGTTACCCCTTCCCCTTTAGGGTCACATTTACATTCAGGAATGTTTGTGCTCTTTGCTGTGCTCAGAGCTATAAGTGAGGTACAATAAGATCCTCACGGCCCCCAGCCGTAAAATCCTAGCAGAGTGATATAAACCAGAATATTTGTTGCATTTTGGTGTCGGGGAAGGGGGATAAAATAGGCAGGCATAAAAATGAAAATGAGATTACAGCAATAAAATAACATGCAAGCAAGTCTGCATTGAAATAAGAAAAAATGCAAAAGAAAGCTTCTAAACATTAATGAAAAAATGCTCTTCACCTTAATTCTTCATGGAATGAGCTGGATGGCCAGAAAATTGTAGCAAAATTGCAGCAAAATATTCTATATATATATATATATATATAACTTAAATAGTATGTGTGTATAGAGAAGAAAACTCTTTCACTCTGCGCTACAATTCTTTGGACTGCCCTTACTTTAAATATTTTTCACGGGCCCCGGAATTCAAACATTATTAAAAAAAAAAAATAAACACATAAAATCATTGAAAAAAAAAAGATAAAGTTAAAATAAAAAAAAAAGGAAATCAGAACCCCACAGAGCCTAAGGATCCAGATGAAAGGTACCGGAGTCGTTGAAGAATTATAAGTGAACAGCATCTTCATTATTTTGTTTCCATTCATCAATTGTTTGGATAGCTGCAAGATTAGCCACATGCAAAGGTCGAGCATGTTGCAGACAACAGCAGACAAGGGCAAGCAAACCCTGCAAGCAACGGGGATGTCATTATCGGGAGGCACAATGTACGTACATGGCAATTAGTTTCATTAATGATCTTCTTTTCTTGCCCAAATGCAGCATGTTTAATTGCAGATTAACAACTGAAAGGGAAAAGTCTACTCTATTGTATAATAAAAGCGGATGCTCCATGTGCTATGTGCTGGCAGCTGCTATACTGCTTACCAATCAAAGTTCTGTCCCACTTGGATCTATCTGGAGTAACTCATCTGAGGAAAGCAATATGGCACCACTAAAGAATACGCCACCAGACAATTGTGATGAAATAGAAGATATATATATATATATGAAGAATAGCTTTTCCCTTTAATGAGCATAGTACATTAGTTATACATGGTGATATTCTGCTTGTTGTAGTAATTCCGTTCATAGCCACAAGGCTATGCAAAAGGTAAATATCTCAAATAAGAAGCCAAAGGCATGATGGTTTAGTCTGACTGCTGAATCCTTTTTTTACAACCTTAATCTTGGGAGCTGGCACTTTTTACTGTATATTTCCTCATATTAAGGGTTTAGAGATCACAACCAAAGGGGAACTAACATCTAAAAAAGAAAATGTCAGCTTTTAATTAACCCACCTGTCCTTCAACTCTACCAGCGAGCCGCATTACAATTCATACTATACTTAATCATGAAAATCCCAGTTGGTATAACTCAATATTGGAATTATGAGTATTTCAAATTAAAGAAATCTATTTAAAATATTGGTTATTCATAAAATACATTTCTTGATCTCACTAATATATAGAAGCTGACTCAGGAGACACCTGATTAAAGGGAGATGACTGCGAAATGGAAAAGTGTGATATTTAGCAACTGGATAAAAGTCATACATGGTTACTGAAATGCCTGCATCATCCTGAATAACTTTCAGCCTAAACATGGTGAAGTCTGCAAGACTATACGGCTCATGTACGGCCGTGCGTACAGCTGCGGTCCCCACAATTCTCCACATTCTTTTATTAAAGGTACTTGCAGCAAAATTAGCTCCTTCAGTTTAGTTGCACTCTGTTCCATTCAGTACTTCCTGATTTTCATTTCAAGTCAAGTGCTGCTGTGCCTACTGCTGCAGGATGACCCTGGACTTTCCACCTTCCAGGCCATAGCTCCAGGGTTCCCTCAATGCTCTGTGTCAATTGGCACTGAAAGTATAGGGAGCACGTAACCTGCATGCCACCGGAAATGGCACCAGGTAGACTTCAAAAATATTTGGAGCAGTTGCACCCGACTGGCAGCAAACCACTCACACAGTTGAATTTATTTTTGGGAATAGGACGCTCTTGCTACTGCAATGAGTCTGGCACTCTTGGAAAAAATGCTGTATTGTTGGGGAAAAAATAGTGATTGCACTCAGAACTGCACTTTACTGACTGCACTTGCGCCCTTATATTTGTTTCTCTGCTACAGAATAATTGCCCTTCCTGGATCCAGTATCAAGGCAAGTCTGTTCTGTTATCAGCCAATGGGATGAATTTCTGTATAATGTCACAAGGTGCAGTTAAACAGGCCAATGTGACTGGCAAAGACAACAGTTTTGGGCCCATGCACAGACTTTTACGCATGTGCGCATATCATTAAACTAAAATAATTATTGATGACATTGACAACATAGTCAAATAGCACACGTGGGTTTTATTCCTTGAGGTTTTTTCAGGACAAAATGGGTTAACTATCCCCTGTGTGTGCCATGACCCATTAAAGGGGACTCAAATTATTTCTTCCTTACTATGATTTAAGCTTACTGAGAAGCATATTTCTATGAACCCTTCCTGTGATACAGAGAGCAAGGAATCTGCCCTTGGCCAAGTTGACCTTTCATTTTAAAGAATTCCAAAAACGAAAACTGAAATCGGTGCACTGCAAATGTCAGCTTCTCCAAAGCTATTAATGCTGCAAGATCAACATTTACTGTACATACCGGCCTTCCTATATATTTATCTTTTTTCCCTATTATTAACATTGGGATCAGCCACCATTTTTACCGGCCAGGTAGCAACCCTAACAGTACGTTAGCTATAGTTTAATGGATTATTCCATTGTGATCCAGAGCTAGCAGCATTAGTGTAAAAGTTCCAAAAACCTTTGTTGCAGAGCTGGGTGGGCATCTCCCGTTATTTTCCACCAATTTAGCAAAGAATACTGGGAATAGCAATTGTGTTACACTTTGGGGCCGATTCACTCAGCTCGAGTGAAGGGTTCGAATGAAAAAAACTTCGAATTTCGAAGTTTTTTTTGGGTACTTCGACCATCGAATTGGTTAAATTCGTTCGAATTCGATCGAAGTCGAACGAAATCGAACGATTCGAAGTAAAAATCGTTCGACTATTCGACCATTCGATAGTCGAAGTACTTGCCCTTTAAAAAAAACTTCGACCCCCTACTTCGGCAGATAAAACCTACCGAAGTCAATGTTAGCCTATGGGGAAGGTCCCCATAGGCTTGCTAACCTTTTTTTGATCGAAGGATTTTCCTTCGATCGTTTGATTAAAATCCTTCGAATCGTTCGATTCGAAGGATTTAATCGTTCGATCGAACGAAAAATCCTTCGATCGTTCGATCGCAGGATTAGCGCTAAATCCTTCGACTTCGATATTCGAAGTCGAAGGATTTCAATTCGAGGGTCGAATTTCGAAGTATTTTTAACTTCGAAATTCGACCCTTCGTGAATCGGCCCCTTAAAGTGCCATATATTGGCTTTTGTCTTCCCATGGGCTCCCTAATGTGGTAACAAACACTGACTATCCTCATTTTGAAAGCTTACAAGTCATCCCATATTGCACTAACATTAAAACCTTCCATTATCACTCTAGTATAGTTTTAGATGATGATGTGTTAAGTAACCTACTGTCAGCAGTACAGAGTAAACCAACAAAGGGACACAATGAATACAATGATACAGAATCTTCCTTGGTAAATTTAGGCCCGATAATGGCACCACAGTTGCTGTGATCTGTTGAGTGGGGGCATTGTCTTATCACAGCATGACGCAGGGAGGTTTAAAATGGAAACTGGATAAAAACCTTTCATCGTATTAGGAGCTGTGAGGTTCCGAGAGGAGATCATGGATAGCATGGCGTGAAGCCTATCTTCTTCTTCCTCATCATCATCAACAGAGACCGAGCGACTGGCAGCTAAGTGGTGGTAGTTAATAGTAACTGCTTTACCAAATAGTGGAGGGAAGAAAGGAGTGCAAAACAAACAAAATGAAAGAGACAGCTGTAAAGGTTGATTTGACCAGTCAATCCAGTTTATTCAAAGTTGAAATTTCAGCCCACAACCTACGTTTCCTTTGTTTTTGGTACAGAAAACCAACATGTTCATGTTTCAAATAGGGTCAGAAGTCTTATGCTGTCTCTCAAGCTTTCTTTCATATTAGAAATATATATATATATATATACTGTATATATATATATATATATATATATATATATATATATATATATATAAAATGCATGCTTTCTGCACAGTGAATAAGAAACAGTGAATATTTGAAGTGACATTTGTACGAGCTACGTAAAAAAAAGGCGATTTATTGTCTACTATTGTCTAGGCCAGTGATCCTCAACCATTGGCTCACCAACCCATTGGATGTTGCTCCTAGTGGCCTCAAAGTATGTGCTTATTTCTGAATTCCATGCAAGTTTTGGTTGCATAAAAACCAGGTATACTGCCAAGCAGAACCTCATTTGAAACATAGCCAAAAACAGCCCATATTTGTCAGCCCCATGAATGTTTTTCATGCTTGTGGTGCTCCTCAACTCTTTTTACAATTGATTCTGACTCATGGGTAAAAAGGTCAGAAAAGTGGCATTCTTCAACATAAAACACCATATCCCCTTGCACACAGTTATTACTTGAGTTACTGTAACCACTGCCATCAAACAGGAACCATTTCTTGAGATGTTTTGTTGATCTGTTACCTTACTTCTATATTGCTATTGTTTGTGACTTTGATTTTAAATCTACATCATCAAGTTCTCTCTTTCTTTTCTATTTTATTATGTTCTGCTCTTTCATTTTCTGTTCTATTTACCTTTTTGATTTGCTTACAAATTGTGTCCTGTTTCCACTTCTGATGTCTCTATAATAAGGAGCAGATTGTAGATTAGAATGTTCTTTGGTGATGTACTAAACGCAGGAAAATCCTAGTTCTATTTAAAGGACATACTTTGTTCAGGATCTTTGGCCTCACAGAAAAAGGTACTGGGTCTTATTAGGAGGCAAAGGAAAAACCAAAGTACAATCACAATGCTTACTGCCCTGTAGTTCTGCATTCTTCTGCATGACACATTTGGATTCTTACAATACACAGTGAAAGCATTCTGGGGTAAATTTATCAAAGAGTAAAGTTCCACCACTAGAGTGAAATTCCTCAGCTCTCAATTCATTTCTATGGGATTTTGAAAGGCGAATTTATCAATGGGTGAAGTGAAAGTTCACCCTTTGATAAATACGCCTATAAAAATCCCATAGAAATGAATGGAGAGTGGCGGAATTTCACTCTAGTGGCGGAACTTCACTATTAACTTCACTCTTTGATAAATATACCCCTCTGTGTCTGGGAAATTCTGTCAGTATTTTCCGTTTTGCAGTTATGGAGTTGGGTGCTAAGCAGAATAGCATTTTTTAATCACCAGCATTGTTGTGCTTGAAATATAGTTAACTTCTACTTCTATCCTCGGCACAGCATCATGATTTTCAGATAGCGACATGACATTATTTTCTATTTTGCTTTAATAGTTAATTGTCAAAGGGGGCATGGTCTTACATCGGGGAAATGGGAATTAATTAATGGAATTATACGGATTAGCCCCAGATGCATGAATAAATAAATATTCAAAATCACTGTACTCGTATACTAAGCACAATTCAGCAGGATAGAGTATATTAGTGTATTAAGTCGAACTGATTAATCAAGGAGATTTTTAACCACAGTCCTCCTTGACAGGCCATTATTATATCAGCCCAAGGTACTAATATGATGGACACTATATTGTGGCCCCAGTCTCCTTACTTGACTCAAGAAATTGTAATATAAATGCTGTATGTAGGCTACCCTCAGCATTCCCTTGTTGGCTAGAGAAAAGCTAGAGAAAACAGGAAGTACCTTCTTTAAGCAAAGGTGGAATATCACTTCCTTCCTTGCACTTCCATGTGAATTGTCTTTGACTGTGGTGCTGCGTTTCCCCTTTCATGTACTGATATCATTAAGGGTAATGGCACACCAGGAGATTAATCGCTGCTTCTCTGGGCAACTAATCTCCTGCACTCTCAAGTAAAAACTTTCCCATAGACAATAATGTGAATCGCTGCTGGTAAAACCCATGTGTCACTTCAATCTCCCGAAAATCACTTGAAGTTGCTACAAGAGGAAACTTCATGCGATTTTGGGAGAATGGAGCGATACATGGGTTTTTACCACCAACGATTCACATTATTGGCTATGGGAAATTTTACTGGAGATTACAGAAGATTAAGTCGCCAGCAGAAGTAGAGATTTATCACTAGCTATTAATCTCCTGGTGTGTCACTGCCTTAAATCCACGAAATATGGGGTAAGAGAACACTAAAATGCAGAAAATGAAGGCACAAACTTTTGGGGACAACCACCTTCCACAGGTAAAAAGTAATCGAATGATAATGGATATTAACATAACATTATTTTTGAATAGCAGTGATATGTAAATGACGAAGACCCTACATGACTACAGCAATTAAAACAACCATATGGCTAATGCAAACAAGGATATTCACTACTTTGGTTCTGTACCCAAGTCTACTAGTCCTTATTAATGTACGTAATAAGACCCACTGTTGCAATTCAGTTTTTGTTAAACTACAACTCCAGGAACTGGAGCCTATAACAAAGTTAAGGTGCATGAAAAAGAACCTTCTAGGTTCCATGGCATGATCCTTCTTCTCCAAGCAATGGTGTAGCTCATGTAGGGCATCATGTTTTAAAGGTTTCAGAAAACTTGATGTACATGTACATCTGTGCCATGCCACCTGAAGTGGGTCTGTGCATATGCTAAACCACAGAAAAACAGAATAGGGGGAATTATACCAGTGGCATCTGGATGGTAAGTAGAAAGATTGATCTAACTTACAAGGCACAGGGCTGTTAGGCATGGAAACAGACACACCAGCTATTTGCCCTTATATAAGCTTTAAACATTTTCTTGCAAATGAGAAGGAATTCAGCTTCCCCATTAAAAGGAAGAGGCTGACCTTACTGTGGAGTCGAGCATTGAGATACCATACAACTAACATTCTTCCCTTAAGGCAAAACCCTGCTAAGAATGCTGTGGCATACATCAAACATGAACGTAGCATTCCTTGCCTCTCTATATATGAAATGAATAATAACAATCATTACATAAGTCATTTTGATGGAAATCGCAGAGCCACTGTAGGGCACAAGCCAGCAGGGTATAATGTATACAGCTAAACTCTTTATTATACTGAATATCCTATTGATTTTGCTATGTTTTTCATTGCAGTTGGTTTCTAAGAATTGTTTAGTGTAATAAATCAAACTGGCCATGAGGGGAAAACATATATGTCAGTGGGAAATGTTTCCTGCCTTAAAGTAAGGCTAACACAAACACTGCTCATCTATATATTTCCATACATATATATATATATATATATATATATATATATATATATATATATATATATATATATATATGTATATATGGGTAGGCCACCATATAACTTACCATGGCTTGAAATGATCAATAGATAGCAGCAGCAAGAGTGCAAATATAATGCAATTATTAATAGGGGGCTATATCTATCGTTGTCTATGAAGAATTTTCAAGCCTTAATGTTGAACTATTTCCATGATAACTGCCACTCATATGGATGTTACTATGTGAGAAAGTATTATGCACACAGTAAATTATGGTGCAAAATTGCACTGCTTAGTGTTCATTGCCTTGGCACTTGTGTCTAGGGCGTTGCTGTGCTCTGCCCATGGCAACGGACTAGAAAACTGGTGCAGGGTGCAGAAAACAGGCTGAACTTTGTGTCTGCTGGCACTCCCTAACTAAAGTTGTTCTTTAAATCTTTTATTGCAAATGAGAACCAATTTGGCTTCTTCATTAGAATGTAGAGAATGCCTAACTGCATCACTGTGACCAGCAAGCCTAAGAAACAATGAAAGCTTAGGCAAGACTGCTGCTGGTACATTGGCAGTTGTAATGGCCAAACTTTTCTACAATGCACCTGCCTAACAGTTGTCATAGGCAATGCATTTCTAATGTGGGAAGTGGGATTCAACAGATAATGCCATTGCTTACTGTTATCATGCTTGTGACCTGCATAGATGATTCTGAAGACATAATCTGTAGTTACTTCTTCAACCACATTTTCATCAAAGTCTACTGACTTGTTGGAGCTGTTCCTTTTCCGGAGTTTGGGAAATACCTTCCCCTGTAATCAAAAGCATTTTAGAACAGTGTTGTATGAACCATAATTGACCTCTCAATTAATTGAGCATCTACAACACAATATTCACTTGAAGACTATTGCACTACAGTGAGTGGTGTCCCCACCAATATGACTTGAGAAATCAGGAAACATTTAAATGTAGTTTGCTGTGCTACACAAATTGCACATAGATTACACTGCAGTGCAGGTCAGTTCTTCTAGGCTGTCTTTCTGGCACAGACTTGTGCAGTAAAGAGCCTTTTGCACAATTACAAGACTACAACTACATGGGTTCCCAGTGTGCATACATCATCTCAAAGATAAGGGTAAAAACAAATGTTTACTTGTTCCATGGTGGCCAGCCAGACCATATCTTACTTAAAGGAGAAGGGAAGCTACGGAGGCATTTTATTGCCAATAGATTAGCTGCAATAGTGCAAGCTAGAATGCTATATTTATTCTGTAAAATGTTTTACCATACCTGAGTAAAAAGCTCTAGAAGCTCTCTGTTTGGTTACGATAGCAGCTGCAGTATTAGCTTGGTGGGACATCACTTCCTGCCTGAGTCTCTCCCTGCTCACTTATAGCTCTGGGCTCAGATTACAGCAGAGAGCGGGGGGTGGAAGAGGAGCAAACTGAGCATGCTCACAAACCGGGGCACGGAGGTTTAAGCAGAAGTCTGATACAGAAGCCCATGTGTACACAATAGAAGGAAAGAAATGCAGTGTTTCTTTTGACAGAGGACTCAGAGCAGCATTACTTTGAGGGTTTACTGGTATATTTAGGTGGACCTTTCTGATAAGGCTTATTTCTTTTTAACCATTCCTTCTTCTTTAAGTATGAACCTGTCACCTGCCCTAAGCAACAAAAGACAATATGGGGCAAATTTACTAAAGGGCGAAGTCACTAATGCTCGCAAAAATTCGCCAGCGTGACGTCATTTTGCTACTTCGCAGATTTACTAAAGGTCGCTGTCGTAACTAGCGAAAGAGATAGACTCTAGAGGTACTTCGCTCCCTAACGCCTGGCGAATTTGCGCTCTGTCGAATGGACTTAACTATGCAAATTCACTAAGATGCGGATTTTACTGAACATTACCTCTTGCGCCAGACTTGCCTTCGCCACCTCAGACCAGGCGAAATGCAATAGAGTAGATAGGACTTCCTCAAAATTTATTTTAAATATTTTCTAAGTCCCAAAAAACGTTGGCAAAACAGGGTAAATTTTTTTTGGGCTAACTCGCTCCCTCCCTACATTTCCTAACATAAACTATACACTGGGCTCATGTGTAGGGCAATATAACAACTATATTTTTTTTTATTAAGGTTTCCCGGGCTTGTGTAGTGTAATGTATTTGCTGCAACATATAAGTCCATTGAACTCTAACTTCCCACCATATGCAAATTAGGCAACGCTAGCGCAACTTCGCATTGCATGGCGCAGAAACGCTAGCGTAACTTCGCAAGTGTTCGGCATCCTGGATGCAACTTCGGATTTTAGTGAACTATCGTTGTCCTGGCGAATCTACGCCTGGCGAAGTGTTGCACTGTGAGCGAAGCAGTCGCTGGCGAATTTTTGGAGGTTAGTAAATTTGCCCCTATATCTTGTAACCTGAGACTAAGGACTTGATTTTGTATTAAATGTTAGCCTGTAGGATAATCAGAATGAGAGTTTTACTTTCCCTCTCACTAGAGTTGAAGCCTTGGTTTTAAGGTGATTCAATGAATACTGAACAGTGCTAAATAATAAAACCAACAATAATACATTACGCATACCTTCCCTCGTTGAGACCATAAGGGTGGCTCCAACTGCCCTCTGGGTAAAAGTCCATTTTCAAGGCAGGAAAGAAAAGCAAGTAGATGTCCTCCTGGAGGAAAGTGGAGTGGGGGTCTCTGGATCCCATCCTGACTAACCAGAACAAGGGTACCCCTACTGTCTGCTGTAAACAAAACCAAGGCAAAGGTAAGCTCAGTGCTTGCACCCCAAACATCACTCTAGTCACTGCATTGTCTTAATCTGAGCAAATAACAAAACATTAGCCTGAAACACATTTGGATTGAAAAATGCAAATATTAAATATATATTCCACTTGATATTGCATTCACAATACCTTCAGATTAAGGGTATCCAACCTGCTGCCCCCCCCCTTTTACATATATAACAGCTGACCTAGCCTGACTCTTATGCATAAGCAGAAACACATCATGGAGATCAAGTACTTTTACAAGAACTTTGATGAGCATCCATAAATGTCATTATATTTTATTATAAAGAATTACAACCAAATATGGTTTCATTTCTTAGCTGTTGGAGTCAATATATTGACTCATTTGCAAGAGGTGTTTCGGTCCATTAATTCCAAACGCATCTCATATGGAGCCTATTACTACATGAAACAATTTACAGTGAAAGCACAGAATATTTGCTATATTTCTCTCTAAGTATATCTACCATTCCAATCCAAATCTGTCATGTTTCTGTGCTGTTGAGCAATGGCACCTATTACAGACTTGCAGAGGCAGAAAGGGAATAAATGTGTACATGTTGTATATTTCCTATATTTGTACTTTTATGTAGAGCATATTTCTCATATTTGTACTTTTATGCAGAAAAATTTAAATATTTTTCTGCATGGAAATACATATACACCTGCATATATTGTTTCACAAACCAAACACAATTTGCAGGAAAAGTACTTTTACATATCATATTTAAATTATTTTTTAGTAGAATTAAGGTTTGGAGATTCAAATTATGAAAAACTCCTCATCCAGAAAGCCCCAGGTCCCAAACTATAATGAAGGTCGATTGAAAACTTGCTTAGAATTAGCTGTTCTATAACATACTAAAAGTTAACTTAAATGTGAACCACCCCTTTCAGGTTTAGATATAACGCATGTTATGCATCTCAAGGACAAGCAAAATCCATACTTACGCTGCTGGTGGCAGTGAATGCAGACGATCTGGCTGATTGGCACAATCAAGGCATAATCCCAAAACACACTGGGAAAAGAGGAATACAAGTACAAGAATTGTGTCATGGCAAATAAAGAAAAGATACAATGTAAATGACGGAAAACATTAAAGTTAGTTCTTGATAAAACCTTACTGCAGGGTTTTGATTGAACAATTAGAATTGTCCAACCTTTGCATGTAATACCCACCAGGGAGACAAATAATGTTCCTGAAATTCTGATGAATCCAAAAGTAGATTAAACACTTATGTATCCTTTTGGATCCCCCATTCTATATTTGATAAATCATCCCCAGCAGCTTGCTTGAGTAACTATAAAACACATAATACAAATAAGCTGCAGATGCAGCCATTCAAGCTGAACTGGTCAATAGGGCACATGTTTACATAGCAGATAACTTATAGGATCTGTAGAATACAATGGTTTGAGTATGTCATGTAAAGCTTTCCATGGAACGGTTTATATGTCGTTTCTGTATGAAAAGCTACATACTTCCAATGTATATGGTGTTACATGTTCTTTAATATCGAAACTGCATTGTTAGTGCTAATAGAAAATGAGTTGTTTGTCAAGGATATCGACTGCAATATTGTGTTGGTTCATTAATTAACTGAGGAATGCTGGTTACAGCGGGTGCTTTAAAAGAACATGTGCAAAGGGATTTGTTCTCATTTGTATGTACAACAACGCAACCAAAGTCTGATTACTACTACAGATGGTGAGCACACAGCAAAAATTCCCTAGTTCACACAGGGCATTGTATGAAAACAGTAAAAGAAGATTAAACCTAATCAGGCATTGCAAGTGATAGCTCATACCCACATCCCCCAAAAAAGCTTGTTTCTAGAGGCAGAGCATTCCAGAATTCAGAAAGGGGATATGATCTTTGTCTGCAAACTAGAGATCATTTATTTGGGAAATGGGATTATCATTCTTAAGGGGCTGATCTTTTCAATCAGTTTCTTTATTCAAAAGAATGAGTTTAAAACAGGACATATATCCAATAGTACATGTGCTCTTCTTGCAGAGAGCTAAAGGTTGACCTGTTAGATTTGGATTAGCACAATGAATCAGAGAAGTGGCACTCAATAGGTATGTATTGATTATATATACACAAGAGAGACTGCCATGTAATGGAGAGAACATGATGCCAGTTCAAGGACAATGAGCAATCTAGCCTGGCATCCAAGCACTGGGATATAGGGTTTTAGTGACCAGTAGATTAGTAGTTTTTGTTTTGTTTCATAAGTAGATGTGGATTACTGGTCTTATATAAATGGCAAATGCATCAAGTAAATAAGTAATTCAAATTAGAAGCAACGATCATAAAAGGTAATTACAAGTTGAATCGAGAGGCATAAAGTCTTAAAGCACTCAAAGTATAATTACAAGGAGCAGTTTAAAGAAAATGGAATTTATTTTCCAAGCAAAACATTGAGCAATAACGAATGTAATAGGAAATTAGTTCTTTGATAAAAACAGAACAGTGGAGAAAAATCTATTATTACCTATATCAATATTTAAAGGGGAGAGTTTTCAGCGTATGTTATACTAGCTCCCATGGGTGTCCTGTCTGCAGTTCTGGCTCCGCTGATCTAGGGCAATGTGAAACAGTGCACCCTATTTTTGCACTTGGCATACTGCTTTGGATGTCACAAATGCCAACCCTTGTAAAAATGGGGTTACATAATCAGATAAGAAGCTGTGGCTGGACATTACCTCTTTTCAAGCTCTGAGTCCCCCAGATTTCCATTTAGCAGCTGGTTTGGAGTCCATTTTAAGGTCAGGTTCTCACCACACTGGTGCAATGAAAGATACCCAGGAATTGCTTCTTTGTCTTCTTTCTATTTGAAGGAAAAGGTAAAATGTTATCTATTATCCCATTACTTTATACTATCTGCAATCACATTAAGTTGAAAAAAAATTGGTGCTAGTGCTGCTCTGTTATGTACATAGAAAACACACACACAAATAATGGCTGGTATAGGTTTGAACAAGCACACGAGCCAGCAATGTTGGGGTTATTTATCAATGTTCTTATTTGTTTTTTTCCTCAAATCAAAATGCCTTTCTTCTTTTGCATTCTCCCATATAAGCAGACTAGTGTCGCCTTATGTCTATGTTCATCACAAGAATGAAGCCACTTACTGGCTGTACTAGAACATTATTTTTCCCATACAGAAGGTGCGTTCTAGAATTCTGGTGAAGAGATTCAACATATTCTCTAGCTGAGGCAGCAAACTTATCCTCTGACATGCTACCGCTGGAATGGCGTTTTTTGATCTAAGAGAAGATAAAAAGACAAAAATACTTAATCACATGGTCTGCACCAATATATTGGTTAAATATGTCTATGTTCATGAGCAGAATCGCACACAATGAATTCACATCCTAGATACAGTATAATAGGTATTAAAATAAAATTTAAAAATAAAAAGTAATATACAATGTCCTGTCATTTGTGACTACAGTATATATATATATACTCTTCTGCACAATTATTTTGTGTTGCAGAGTTTCATTACAAGGCATGTATATAACAGTAAAGAAAGCTCTGTAAATAATAAAAGGATTATTTGCGGCTCTATCCCAAAACAAGTAAAGTAATGCTGACTAAACAAAATTATTTGTTCGGATGAGTAAACCGCCGACCTCTAAGTATTTACAAACAAAGTAGCCTTGGCTCACCCGATGAACAGGTTGACCTGGGTGCATAACCCCCAGGTCCGTCTCCTTCGGGAACAAATTGAACTGAAAAGTGAAACATGTGTGATTCGCACTCACCGGTACCAAATGGTGGCTTAGGTGCAGCACCCCCCGAACCCATAGCTTGGGGTGAAGGTGCAGACAACTATAGAAATCAATTAAAACAACCTCAACCTAACGTGTTTCGCATCTAGAGATATGTAATCACAGGCACCATGTTTACATATCTCTAGATACGAAACACATTAGGACAAGGTTGTTTTAATTCATGGAATAAAATCAAGTTTTACCACATTGGTGTGCCTCAGGGGTGCGTGCTCATTTCTACAGTTGTCTGAAAATAGCATTATAATTCTGAAAATAGCATTATACTTCTGAAAATAGCATTATACCTTACAAAAGACAACCCAGTTTGGAACAGATGAAGAGGTTATGTTCTGATTTAGAATAACAAAATTTTTGCATCAAGCAAAATGTCAGATCTAACGTCCCTTTGATCGTACTTCAGCTGCTCATTACTATTTTCCATGGACGACTCTTCTACACTGAGTGCGGTTGACTATATACAGTATGAAGAGTTTCTAAATCAATTATATATATTGTAGCTGCCGCTATATTTTTAGTGATCTATTGGGCAAAGATGAATAAAGTCCCATCAGCCATCATGCGTGCTACAAAGGATTGCCCTAATGTAATCTTGTTGCAAGTTCAGCAACAAATCCTCCCAGCACTGCATTTTCCCAAACAGAAACCTACTACATATTTGCCTTCAGTATCCAGGCCAGCCATGATAGCCAACTAGCATTACTATTTTTAAATGTTTAAACCCAGGAGATGCAAAGTTGATTAGAATAATATTTACTTTCAGTTTTAAACATGTTATATTTGTGTTTACAACCCCATTTTGAGTTTTGCTCACTCAAGCACATTAGGAAATAATATTATCTGGCATCTTAAAACTGCATCTTTCTCTCCTTCTCATTGAAGATTTGTTTGTGCTTTAGATCCAGTTCAGATCCTCCCTGACATTATATGGTGCCTTCCATTCCTGCCAGCTTCTGCTGTTTATCAGGATGTAAATGCATTTGGTAAATATTTTATGGAAAAGAAAAAGCCTTTGGTGTAATTCAAATTTACCAGATAATACACCACATTCCTGCATGCTCCTCTGATCTACTAAATGCTGAACAGTGCACTTGCCTATTGACCATAGCAAAGCAGTGCTAAACTGAATGCCCAGGGATGCAAATGAGTGACTTCAACTATAACATCCAACATCAATAGAATAGGCATTAGAAACAAATTTTATGGTTTTCCCTCCACCCAAGGCTACTGTCATAGGCAAGTAATGTATGGTGTGGCTTGATGGCAGGAAAGGCCACAAAGTGACACTATAGTACCTAACACTACACACAAGTCTACTAGTTAATTTACATTTCAACACTGTTCTATTTTCCTTCCCATTAACCAGACACAGAAAATCTTAGGCAGTCAAGCTGTTGTGAACTATAAGCTTAGCCATTCCTGCAGAAGTGGTGCGGAGATTCTGATAGTTGTAGTTCCACAACAGTTTGGTTACATAGGTTGCCTTTCCTTATATTATTATTATTATTATTAATAACATTATTATTATTAACATTTATTTATATAGCACCTGCATATTTCGCAGCGCTGTATTATATATATTATGTTATACTCTATGCATGTTTCCTTCTAGTGCAACCTAAATCTTTTCTCTAAATTCTCTAGACTTGCATTATTCCCCATTACAATCCGACCCTACCACACCCATATTCCAATTCTTTTAAACGGTGTTTGGTGATGTCTTCTGTTATAATCGGAGCTTAGTGATGTCATTTTTATCACATGATTCACTGAAACTTGTGCATTATAATAAATAATGTATCCCCTCAAGATATGAGGATATTAGAAGTCACATCGGAGTTCCATGACCTGTGTAAAAACACTTCGGCCTTGTGCTTTTATATAGTCATGGAACTCCTCAGTAACTTATAATATCCTTATGTTTTACAATAGGAGGTACTTTATTCCCTATATTATTGACAAGTATTTATAAAGCAGCAACATAATCAGAAGTGTTGTACAATACTGTCTGGAAACATAAATCATAAAAATCAAATAAAAGAGGTAAAGACTGCCCTGTTCAATGAGCTTTAATATTATCTGGCAAAAATGTCCCTACATAATGGTCTCCTACTTATCTGTGTACTGTATGAGAGACATGTTTGAAATGACCATGGTTGTGTGTATTTTTCACCAGTGTTGAACTTGTAAACCTTGAACTCCATTTATAGTTTTGCATATGGCCTCCTTGTAGGGTAGGGAGTAGGGTGTGAGGACCCTGGATACCTCCTTGTGATGGAGGAGGATGTGAGACCCTGTGAACACCTCCTTGTGTTGGAGGGAGGTGTGGTGCTGTCAGAAGCCGAGCCAGGCTAGAAGCTGTTGAATTGGTATCCTTGAAGGGGAAAGTGAAAAGGGCTTGGAGAGAAGCCTAAATATTCCAGAGTGTGGAGGCCACCTTGAATGGTGAGAACCCCAAAGAGAGGGCAAAAGTTGTGTGTGTGTGATTTTTAAATGGAACTGTGTTTCTGTGACAATGTTGCGAAAAGTTTGCTAATAAACCTGTGGTTTTTTTTTACCTGAAGACCCAATATCACTGTGTTTCTGCTCCTGATCCTATACTAGGCCTGCCTACCATTGCTAATTTCCTCCAAAAACTATGTGTAAAGATAGACAGCTTGTCACAACTGGTAATTATCTACCTCAACTAAACATGGAGTAGCTTTAATTTCCCTGTTTGCCCTTTTTAGGTTAGAAAATATATAAATAAATATGTTCCATACAAGCCCTATTCATTGTCCTCAATTTGAAAAAAAGCGCTACTTAAATAGCAATGCACAAAAATGTATATTTAAAAACTCTGATGTAAATTAGCGGGTATTTTATCCACAACTCAGCATTTTTCTAGAATTCCAGTGTAACTGTTGGCACAAGCAAAGTGGTGCCCACTGCAGCTTCTGCTTGAAACATCAATATGGATGCAGATTAGTGACCATTTCGGTTAGTTGTGCACAAGTTGCTGCTGTTGTTTTTTCTGCTGGATTTGTGTAGAAATAGTGTTGCTTCCAGCATCACTTTTTTACAGAAATGAAGAAGCACTTTTGGTTTTACATCCCACCATCAGGAGACAGTCTACTTACACTTAGAGCGGGCCGTTTGCAGGGTGAATCTTGCCGGCTGTGAGCCCCATGGATTCTGTGCCGTTGCACCAGTTCATCAGCAGAGGGATCTGTCCAGTAATGATCAGCAGTTTTAAGCTTTGTGTATTCCAACGCACAGGGCCCCACTGCAAGCAGAAAGTGTTCAACAGAAACATTATGAGGCTGGGCACTAAAACATAGTTTATCTTTTCATGCAGTGTAACCTAATAAAGAGAAAATTAACACAATATTTTAGTACAGTTTATCTTTCTTAAGCATTATAATAGTGGCTATGCCAGATTTAAGAAACAGTTAGCTTTAATATGCCAAAACCATTGTCTAAATATCCATCCTACCTTCATGGCATGATGGAGGGGATTCTCTTCAATTTAAGGCCCTCATTTTAATCTACCGGATCCACAATGTTTTAATTAAGACCCAGTTGGCTCTAATCTCTATATAAGAGAGCAGGGAGGGGTGCTCCAGCCCACAAAATACGAAATACTAACACTGACAAAAAAATAAAGGTGAGTATGTATTTGTAAAATGAGTACTCAGTGACCCCCTTTATGTGCTTTGACATATAGTTAGCATCATATACTTTGTATTTGTATTAATAGTGAAAATATGTAAGTTACACATATCTATTCTCACCTTACAGCTAACCACTCCAGCTATTTAATACATAGTTCCCCCTCTAACGATATACTTCTAACGATATATATATATATATGCATTTATATACATGAATGGTGCTGTCTATAAAGGTTTCTCTAGAAATTCTGTGTTGAATCTGGGCAGAAAGATGCAGACTATCCAAATGCAAGATAGAAATATCTTTCTCCAAGGTTAAGTATCAGGTTGACTGATTTTTCTGTTTAAGTTATTTAAGCTCTATATGAAATACATTAGGAATGGTATATGTTTTGTCACATTTCAATAAGTTACATCGGTATGATTATATCTGTCTTGGAACTCTTACAAGGGACTACTATGCTGTGGACTTTTCATATCAAGAATGGATTTTACACTAAGGGGGCGATTCACTAAATTCGGGTGAAGGGTTAGAATAAAAAAAACTTCGAATTTCGAAGTTTTTTTGGGCTACTTCGACCATCGAATGGGCTACTTCGACCTTCGAATTCGACCTTCGACTTCGAATCGAACGATTCGAACTAAAATCGTTTGACTATTCGACCATTCGATAGTCGAAGTACTTTCCCTTTAAAATAAACCTCGACCCCCTACTTCGGCAGATAAAACCTACCGAAGTCAATGTTAGCCTATGGGGAAGGTCCCCATAGGCTTGCTAAGCTTTTTTTGATCGAAGGATTTTCCTTCGATCGTTGGATTAAAATCCTTCGAATCGTTCGATCGAACGAAAAATCCTTCGATAGTTCGATCGAACGTTTAGCGCTAAATCCTTCGACTTCGATATTCGAAGTCGAAGGATTTCAATTCGAGGGTCGAATTTCGAAGTATTTTTAACTTCGAAATTCGACCCTTAGTGAATCTGCCCCTAAGTGATAAAATATGGACTTTATGTAAAATGTTGCTTTATGCATTTCCAGAAATTGTTTTAGTATTTATGGCTGTTTATCCAGGCTCATATTAGGTACATGTGGTATGATTTACTGTATATCCACTGGGGACAGTATCACCATTCATTATACATCTCCTATTCATCTCTGTGGCACTTATCACAAAAGCAACCAAAATGTTTGATGCACATGAATGTCCTTATGCACGTTTAATGAGTTTTAGATAAAAAATACTGTCTCTATTTTGTTATCGTTCACTAAATATGCTGACTAGAAAGAGGCCAGAGGGAGTATACCTTGAAATGTTCCACTAATTACTATTGTTCCTAGTTCTGTATGAGCTGAGCATATAGATGCCACTTGTTTTTGGCCACCTGATGGTGCTGTAATACTGGGGTTTGCCAAACCTGGTCTTGGGTAGAAATGCATGAAAAGAAATGGCAAATAATGATATCATATATATTTCTTACAGGTACCTGAAATTGGAAGTCTTCCTCCACTACAGTTATATGAGCGCTATGTAGGGATTCTGGGAAGTTTGGATGGACATAATCTTTAAAGGGCCCATTACAAAAGAGATTAAAATGCTTATAATTATGTTAGTCAAAGGGGCAAATTCACTAACCTCGCCAGCGACGGCTTCGCTCACATCGCCACACTTTGCCAGGACAACGCTAATTCAATAAAATGCAAGGTTGTGTCCAGGGTGCTGAACAATGGCGAAGTTTCGCTAGAGCTAATTCGCCAAGCAAAGCACAGTTTCGCTAGTGTAGGCTTATTTGCATACTGCGGGAAGTTAAATTTCAATGGACGTATATGTTGCAGCAAATACATTACACTACACAAGCCAAGGGAATCATAATAAAATAAAATAAAATTGTTAGAATGCCCTACACATGAGCCCAGTGTATAGTTTATGTGCCATATGTTAGGAAACGTAGGGGGGAAGCCGGGTACCCTAAAAAAAATTATGATCTTTTGCAGCCTATCACCCTGAAAAACTGAAAAGTCACCAGGGTTTTTTGGGAAACATTTTGCATTTTTTTTGGAGAAACTCCTGTCTACTCTATTGCACTTTGCCTGGTCTGAGGTGGTGAAGGCAAGTCTGGCGCAAGAGGTAACGTTCAGTAAAATCCACATCTTAGTGAATTTGGATACTTATGTCCAGTCGCCAGGGCGAAAATTCGCCTGGCATTAGAGTGTGAAGTAGCGCTACAGCCTATTTCCTTCGCTAGCAAATTTTCGCCAGCGTTAATAACTTCGCCCTTTAGTTAATTTGCCCCATAGTGTTCACATACACAAAAATGCAGTATGCCTGTTAGCATGATATTTTAATGTAGACACAACAGCTATACCTGATGTTATGGTTTTTGATGGAAGTTCATGGACTTTGTATTATCTAAAGCTCTTTTGCACACAATAGTGAACACAGCAGAGCTGCCTGCAAACTCACTGCAATACAAAACTTAATTTGGCCCTCCATGAAAACACGTGTACATGCACAAGACTGTAATTACAGTTTGCCAATTCAAATTCATTGAATCTTTGAGTTATTGGTCCTTTAAGGCAGCATATTGGCCATCCCTGGCATTCATCATTCATTTGCACTGGGCTCTAACACATCTAAAACTAAACCTGGATTACGATCTGCAGAGTGCAGCGCAGCTGATCAATTTAACAGATACAAAGTGATCTTACCCAAAAGTGCAGCCAAAATGGGCCCACAAACAGGATCAGACATTAAAGATTCCTTCTCGTAGTATTTACTGAGGATTAAAAAGACACAACAAAATCACTTTCAAGTCTTTGATCTCACACAATGACAGCAGTTACAGGAAATGTATCCTTGGCTGGACGTCTACTAATAACCCCATTATAATGCCTGTTGGAAATCTGGAAACCTAGAAAAAAATGTTCATGTATATATGAAGTGACACCATGTGACCTCTCCTCCCCACAACACTATGCTAGTAAAACACATACAGTATATAAATGTTGTACATTACAGGCCCAAACAGACTTTTTAAAGGAATAGTTCAGTGTGAAAATAAAAACCGTGTAAATAGATAGGCTGTGCAAAATAAAAAATGTTTCTAATATAGTTAGTTAGCCAAAAATGTAATGTATAAAGGCTGGAGTGAACAGATGTCTAATAAAACAGCCAGAATCCAACTTCCTGCTTTTCAGTTCTATAACTCCTGAGTTAGTCAGCGACTTGAAGGGGGGCCACATGGTACATTTCTGTTCAGTGAGTTTGTAATTGATCCTCAGCATTCAGCTCAGATTCAAGAGCAACAGAAATGACCCATGTGGCCCCCCCTCAAGTCTCTGATTGGTTACTGCCTGGTAACCAGGGAAACCAGTCAGTGTAAACCAAGAAAGCTGAAAAGTAGTGCTCTGACTGACTTGTTATACATCAAATCACTCCAGCCTTTATACATTACATTTTTGGCTAACTAACTATATTAGAAACATTTTTTATTTTGCACAGCCTTTCTATTTACCCAGTTTTTATTTTTACACTGAACAATTCCTTTAAAATAAGCACATGTAGATTTGGTTGGTCAAATAAAAACATATCCATTGTTCTTCCCATTGGACCAAGGGAATATTTACTAGTCTGTTCTTCACCCTCAATGACCCTGCTCCCTGAAAGTTGATTCCATTGCTCACAGGTGTATGTGCTCCTTATACTGCAGATACTGCTCCTACAACCATAGTAAATGAGCCCTTAAAGAGGCAGTATACATCTAGTTAAACGTGTTCAATGAATAGGGCTTGTGCTGAACATAATTCTCCACAGTCCGCAACTCTCCATTCATTTCCAGGCCCAGTTTTTGAATCGGGGCACCCCTAGACCGTCTCTGCTCATCTCCCCCTCCCCTTCTGCTTCCCCTTCCGCGTCTCTCTCCCCGTCCCTCCCCTTCCCCCTCAGCATCTCTCTCCCCGTCTGCCTCCCCTTCTGCTTCCCCCTCAGCATCTCTCTCCCCCTCAGCATCTCTCTCCCCTTTCTCCTCAGTGTCTCTCTCCCCAACCAGTCTGCCTCCCCTTCTGCTTCCCCATTCGCGTCTCTCTCTCCCCCTTCCCCTCCACCTCCCCTTCTGCTTCCCCCTCTGCATTTCTCTCCCTTTCTGCCTCCCCTTCTGCCTCCCTCTCAGCATCTCTCTCCCCTCCCCGTCTGCTTCCTCATCATCTTATGCTTCCCCCTCAGCGTCTCTCCCCTCCCAATCCGCCTCCCCTTCTGCTTTCCCTTCCGCGTCTCTCTCCCCTTCCCCTCCGCCTCCCCTTCTGCTTCCCCCTAAACGTCTCTCACCCATTCTGCTTCCCCCTTAGCTTCTGCTTCCCCCTCAGCATCCGCGTCTCTCTCCCCATCCGCGTCCCCCTCCCCTTGTGCGTGCACATATATATACACATATCTTGAATATACAAAATTATGCATGTGCAACTGACTTTAATTCGGCTGGGCGGCATGCTGCCCCTGAATTTCTGCCGCCCTAGGCCTGGGCCTTTGTGGTCTTGCCACAAATCACAGCCTGTTTATTTCTATGGTATTTTGAAAGGCATATTTTTTATATGCTTTCACTTTCACCCAATGTAGATGATAAATACTCTTTTAAAAATCCCATAAAAATTATTGAAGCTTGGTGGAATTTAACTCTAGAAGACTGGTGATCTCTAACTTCACTTTTTGATAAATATACCCCATAGAGTAGCTACTATTTCCCTGTTTGCAAGAGAAAAAAAAAAGATTTTCCATGATTGAAACAATAGTCGAAAAGTATGTTCAGCACCCTATTCATTGAATTTATTTTGAATGAAGTGGTATACTTCTCTTTTAAGTCATTTGCTACAACAATTTTATACACAAAATATATGACAAATCAGTGCTTACCTGCAGTTATCCACAATGTATTGCACAATTTTGTCCAGCACTTTTTCTATGAGGGCTGTACGCACCCATATGTGCTTAAGAGCTTGTGGCGTGAGGGTGACTGTTCTTCCTGTTGTTGAGTTCTGCCTTTTCAAAGATTCTTGACCATTGGAGAGGTTCTTCCTATGCGAATAAGAGTTCCAAAAAGTCTCAGTTTCTTAGTTTCTGCACATAATATTAGCCTGAATTATTTTAAGGTTGCATGAAAACCAGAAGTGCCTTTATTAGATTTATTGTGGAACGCAATCCACCTAAGCAAGTGTGCTGGCTGAAAACTGAACAAATTTTCATAATTCTGACATATATGGCACAGTGTTACAAAGAAATAAATTCTGTATTGTCATATAGGGAAAATATATTGTGAATTAAAAGGCAAAAAACATCATTCTGAGTTTGACCTTCTACATTATAACTGTAAGTTTGTGAACATTCAAAAGGTTATTTAGAATAGTTATAGGTTAGATCTTGATTTGAAGCTTGCCATATCTATCTCTATATAATACAGGTTATCCCTCAGAAGTCTGCCAATATATAATGTAGCTATATGTCTCACAACCTTGCTGTTATATACAGTAATGTCACCATATCCTTCAAATCCTTGCCACTATACAATTCAGCTATATCTCTCAGAACCCTGCTGTTATACAATGTCACCAAATCCTTCAAAACCCTGCCACTATATTATATGTATATATATATATATATATATATATATATATATATATATATATATATATATATATAAAGCTGGAAATGGAGATCGCACTCACAGGTCTTAGAAGTGTTTAAATGTCTTTATTCAGTGGACAATCGCTGACGTTTCGGCTGACACGACAGCCTTTCTCAAAGTGCAAAAATGGTTCACACAAACGAAATAAATACCAAGTGTGGCGGGAAAAACAAAAGGAGCAACCAAAAGCAGGGGGAAGTGACGTGTAGCAGACCTCATCTATATATATATATATATATATATATATATATATATATATATATATATATAAAATGAATAAATGTATATCGACAAGAAGCCTGTTAAATAATTCAGCTATACCTCTCAGAACACTGCCATTATAGAATGCCACCATATCCCTCAAATCTTGCCACTATATAATTATGCTATATCTCAGAGAAGTTTGATGCGTTATAATTCACCTATATCTCTCAGAACCTGCCGTTATATAATGCCACCATATCACTTAAAATCCTGCCACTATACTTCAGTTGTACTCACAAGTCTGCCACTATAATGCTGCCATACTGCTCAGAAGCCAGCCACTATATTATGCTACTGTATAATTTACCTATATATAGATCAGAAACATGCCACAATATAACACAAGTTCTTGCAAACCTGTCTGGGAATCCTAAAATAACACTGCATTTTTCTTACCTCACTTTTATTTTGTTGGGCCAGTAAAGATGGATTGTGCATTATTGCGCCATAATATACAGTCACACTCCTTTGAGCTCAGTGGAGATCTGTGGAGCATGGGAATGTGTGAGTTGGCAATGTTGCTATGTGAGCATAGTGCATGTCTTTACCAATTAGATACAAGACTGGGAACTGCTATCACGATGCAATGTGATAAATGCAATTATTTGTACCTTCTGTCCTAAACAACTCTTTAAAAAGGAATGCCATTACTGTTCTATTCCAATATGTGCACCTTACTATGTTAAGCTTCATACAATGGTACCCAGGGAGCGTAATCAGTACTCATCATCACTGGCAACCTCAGGCACGAAAAAATTAAGGGCTTCTCATAGCACTTCATACCGTCATCAATAACAAGTAATCCACTGCAATTCTTGGTGTATTTATTACCATTAGTCACTAGTGCCAATCCCATAGTCCATGTACAGAAGCACTACAATGATCACTTGGGTAAAGTGGTCAGACAATGGAATTCCTCTGTGTGAGTCTGTACACATGATTCCTGCAATCTCACTGAACATAATCTGTACAAGAGCTGACAATATGTCATTAAGCAGAGCAATAAAGAAAAATAACACCTCCACTTCCACCAATGAGCAATTCAGTTTGCGATGCTGTAACAAGTGGAATCCAGACTGAGAATATTGCTCTTTCTGGGAAGGGAATTGCTGCCGGGAACATGACTGACAGAAGCTTAGACAAGTGCACGCTCTTATTTTCCACTATTTCCTATTTGCATAATGTGTTTACACTGCAGGCTTTATCCGACAATGGAGCTATTTATTAAACTGCAGTTCTGGCTGTACCAAACAAATAACAACATAACTCACTGATTTGGTGCCACTTAGCATGTTTTATGTATATTGCCTCCACATCAGGGTTTATTTTTGCATTTGTGCAGTAACTTGCAGAGTATAGCACCAGAATTGCAAAAGCATTAGAGTGGTTAGCTGAAAATGTAGGAAGGAATTTAGTGTATGGCTATTGTGTTTCCCCACTAGCTGCACAGTCAATACATGAAAGGAGTGTACGTAACACAGTGAAACATTTTTAATAATACAACAAAAGTGTCACGGTGCCGCATGCACACTAATGACTGGCCTCCTGCTGCAACAAAAAATCTCAAACTACTCACTACTACACGCAACTGCATCTATACAAGGAAGCATGCCTTCCAAAACAAAACTGGGTTTGAATGACTACTTGGAAATCAATTTCATAGGGTCCATTTACTAAAGTGCGGTAAATCTGACTTTAAGTTTCCGCATGTTATCGCTGAGAATATTTTTACGCCAGAATATTCGCAGCGACTAAGTTTACTAAACAGCGATACGCTCAGAAGTCATTGCGATCACTTGCGGTAACTACGTTAAGGAACCAGCTTATGTTAGCGGTAATTTTAGCGAGTTGCGAATTTTCTGGCGAAAAGTTACGTTTTTGCGAATATTTATGCTATAAAATAGTCTTGGTTTATGGCGGTTATTATGGCAATTTTTACTGTGACATTTATGGCCAGAAATGCATCTTCAAAACTCATAAACTTTATTGTCTGATGATTATACCATCCAACAACATTACCAGAGTAACACCAATCAAACATGTCTGCATCATATAAACCCTTCTGCCAATAGTATCATAGGAACAAGAAATGATACCAGTCAATCTCTTTGCTTCATAGAAATGCACAGTTTAATGTAGCCAATCACAATGAAAACAAAAAAGTGTAGAGGCTGACGAATCCTTGGACTGTGATGGCGCGGCCAATAATACGAATCTGAGCTGAAACTGCTGCTGTTGCACCAGATAGAAGCAGAAGCCAAAACTTCTTGTCAGCAATAGCTATAGATCTCTCTCCTGTCAGCAAAGAATGATGGGTAAAAAAAAACAGTATTATGGGATATTTCCTGCCCCTTGAGAATTTTCTGGCGAAAAAAATACTTTTACGCCACTACATAGGTGGCGGTAAAAGTTTGCGAATATTCTGGCGTTAATTTTGTCTTTAGCACATTTCGCTGTTTAGTAAACCATGCGTTAATGTGTACGTAGCGTTATTTTCAGCGAATGCGATAACTGGCGAACAATTATTCTTGCGCAAGAAAATTCGCAAATTTATATTTACCGCAGGTTAGTAAACTGGCGTTAACATATTTGGCGAAAATTCTGTCTATATATTGTGCGAATATTTTTAACGCACTTAAAGGGGTCCGTTTACTAAAGTGCGGTAAATCTGACTTTAAGTTTCCGCATGTTATCGCTGAGAATATTTTTACGCCAGAATATTCGCAGCGACTAAGTTTACTAAACAGCGATGTGCTCAGAAGTCATTGCGATCACTTGCGGTAACTACGTTAAGGAACCAGTTTACGTTAGCGGTAATTTTAGCGAGTTGCGAATTTTCTGGCGAAAAATTAAGTTTTTGCGAATATTTATGCTATAAAATAGTCTTGTTTTATGGCGGTTATTATGGCAATTTTTACTGTGACATTTATGGCCAGAAATGCATCTTCAAAACTCATAAACTTTATTAACTGATAATTATACCATCCAGCAACATTACCCGAGTGCCAATAGAATCATAGGAACAAGAAATCATACCAGTCAATCTCTTTGCTTTATAGAAATGCACAGTTTAATGTAGCCAATCACAATGAAACCAAAAAAGCGTAGAGGCTGACGAATCCTTGGACTGTGATGCCGCTGCCAATAATACTAAAACTGCTGCTTTTGCAACAGATAGAAGCAGAAGCCAAAACATCCTGTCAGCAGTAGCTACAGATCTCTCTCCTGTGTGCAAAGAATGATGGGTAAAAAAAAACTAGTATTATGGGATATTTCCTGCCCCTTGAGAATTTTCTGGTGAAAAAAATACTTTTACGCCACTACATAGGTGGCGGTAAAAGTTTGCGAATATTCTGGCGTTAATTTTGTCTTTAGCACATTTCGATGTTTAGTAAACCAGGCGTTAATGTATACGTAGCGTTATTTTCAGTGAATGCGATAACTGGCGAACAATTATTCTTTCGCAAGAAAATTCGCAAATTTATATTTACCGCAGGTTAGTAAACTGGCGAAAACATATTTGGTGAAAATTCTGTCTATATTTTGTGCGAATATTTTTAACGCACTTTAGTAAACGGACCCCTGCAACAGACCCCATAGAAACTAGGATCATCATCATCATCATCATTTATTTATATATCACCGACAAGATACGCAGTGCTTTACCTTATTATAACAAACAGGTAATAAATGGTGGATAACAAACAAGGGTTACAGAGGATTAGAGGTTCCTACAAATTATAGTTTACAAACTAAAGGTTAGGGTACAATTGAGACATTAAGGGGCAAATTTACTAAGATTCGTAGTTGCACCAGGCGTAACTTCGCCGCACTTCGCCACACTTCGGCAGGCGTAGTTTCGCCAGCGCTCTGCAGATTCACTAAAATCCGAAATTGCGCTCAGGGGTAGAGTATGGTTGCGAAGTTGCGCTAGCGTTGATTTGCTAAGCAAAGCGAAGTTACGCTAGTGATGGTTAATTTGCATACGGCGCCAAATTCAAATTTCAATGGAGGAATACGTAGAATCACTACAAATGCCTGGGAAACCTTCAAAACATCAAATAAAATTTTTAGTTTGCCCTACACATGTGCCCATTGTATAGTTAAGTTGCCATGAGTTAGGAAATGTAGGGGGAAGGAGGGGAGCCCCAAAAAAATTTTCAATCTTTTTCAGCTTATCACCCATAATAGAGAAAAAACGCCAGCGTTTTTTGTGACTTAGAAAAAATTTGAACTTTTTTTGAAGCAATCCCTATCTACTCTATTGCGCTTCGCCTGGTCTGAGGTAGCGAAGGAAGTCTAGCGTAAAAGGTAGCGTTCAGTACAATGCGCGTGCTAGTGAATTTGCGTAGTTACGTCCGTTGCGCAAATTCGCCAGGCGTAAGAGTGCGAAGTAACACTAGTGAAGTTACACCAGCGTTCGTTAGTGAATTTGCAAAGTAACGAAAATGCAAAACGCTAGCATTAGACGCTTAGGCGCTTAGTGAATTTGCTCCTAAGATTTTTGATACAGCAATGATTGATTAATTAAAGTACACTGAATAAGCTTCTTTAAACAGGTGGGTCTTTTAGGAGCGATTGAAAGTTTGGAAAGCAGGAGAAAGTCTGACAGCTTGAGGCAGAGAGTTCCAGAGAAAAGCAGAAGCCAGAGAGAAGCCTTGTAGATGTGAATGGGCAGAAGTGATGAGAGGAGAAGCAAGGTGAAGGTCAGAAGCAGAGCAAAGGTTGCGTGAAAGAGTGTATTTGGAGATCAGAGATGAAATATAGGGAGGGGCTTCATTGTTAAGGGCCTTGAATGTGAGTGTTAGTAATTTGAATTTGATTTTAGAGGAGATTGGGAGCCAATGAAGGGACATACATATGGGAGCAGCTGATTTTGAGTGATGAGATAAATGAATGAGTCTAACAGCCGCATTAAAGGAGAAGGAAACCCCCAGGGCGCAAAACCCCTCCCCCCTCCCCTGTGTTGCCCCCCCTCCCTCCTCCCCCCTGGCCTACCTGTCCCCCTGGGCAAATGCCCCTAACTTGTTACTCACCCCTCTGCGCAGGTCCTGTCCACGGAGTTTGCCATCTTCTCCCACGCGCGTCTTCTTCCTGCTCTGACTGGCGTCTTCTGGCGCATGCGCAGTAGGAACGGGTACCGGTACAGCTCTTCTGTGCATGCGCCGAATGTCACGAAGTGAAATCGGAAAACTTTGTGACATTCGGCGCATGCGCAGTAGAGCTGTACCGGTACCTGTTCCTACTGCGCATGCGCCAGAAGACGCCGGACAGAGCAGGAAGAAGACGCGCGTGGGAGAAGATGGCGACTCTGAACTCCGTGGACAGGACCTGCGCAGAGGGGTGAGTAACAAGTTAGGGGCATTTGCCCAGGGGGACAGGTAGGCCAGGGGGGAGGATATAGGGGGGGCAACACAGGGGAGGGGGGAGGGGTTTTGCGCCCTGGGAGTTTCCTTCTCCTTTAAGAACAGACTGGAGATGTGAAAGGTGACTTATAGTTGTGAGGATTAGGTTGCAGTAAGCAAGGCAGGAGATGATAAGAGAGTGAATAAGTGTTTTGGATATCATGCAATGTGCAGCTGTTCAGATGCGACCAAAGCGGATGCGTGCTAGAACCTAATAGCCACCAGTACAGGTTCCAGTTCAGTGGGTAGGACAATGCTGGTAGTTCCCATTAACTTGAGTAGTAATATCCTAGACCTTGCCCATGCACACATGGCAATGAGCATCTCCAATTGCACCCAAGAGCACTGGCACGCTCCAGGTGATTACTATACAAGGACTCAAGAGCTCGCTGCGGAGCGCTGATCGGAATAATCCAGGAGACGGTATAATATCAATCCGGCTTTATTTCAACGCTTAAAATTACATGGAACGTTGGGGTTCCAACAATATTGTTGTCATTGAATTATTACAGTTCTTAAATCTCATATGGTAAGGCAGTAAAATAAAATAACAGGCTTAATTAAGAGATGACAAACCAAACTGAACACTATTTGCATTACCAAAGTAATTAAATCGGATAATCAAATGTATCTGATGTTTGATATAAGAAACAGGAGGCTTGGGAATACAACTATTTCCTCTCATAACATACTCTATGCGTCACTGATTTTCGGAAGAGTTTGGGGATATGTCATTTATGATCAGATTCATCTGAATAACTTTCTTGCTGTCATTTTTTTACTTTCTTCATTATTTCAAAAAATCTTTTTGTCAATACAACTATGTAACAAGTGTTTTCCTCATTCTTTAGAAGATGATCACTGGGGAAATGCAGCAACGTAATTATATGTTGAGAAGCCAAATTTCCTTGTAGTGCACTGGAATCCCATATCCTATGGCACACAAGGGTGACTTTGACGAGTGTATTCACCAGTGTGACTATGAAGATTTTCATCCATCCAGGTCATGGTATATCTAGTATAGGTAAATCTAAAAACAATTGAACTTGCTGAGTAATCAATGAAGACGTTTCACTGCTCATCCGAGCAGCTTCTTCAGTTCAATTGACTGGTGTGGGAAGTTCTCGGCATATAAACTCTTCCACTAATCCATTTACAATGGCACATTGTAACTCTTCAAAGAGGTGACATCTGAAGAAACTCACAGAGGTGTTGATTCTGTGTAGTTACTGTGATAGGATTATCCAATGTGTCATGCAACTCCTAGAAAGAGGTGTTACTTGTGAGAGTTGCATGAATGGATGTGTGAAGTGTTCTGAAACCGTCGGGGTACAGATGTTAGAACAGCATTGTATGTAGCAGTAGAGATGGCGCGAACTGTTCGCCGGCGAACTTGTTCGCGCGAACTGTTCGCTGGCGAACTTGTTCGCGCGAACATCGGGTGTTCGCGCTCGCCGGAAGTTCGCGAACGTCGCGCGACGTTCGCCATTTTGGGTTCGCCATTGTTGGCGCTTTTTTTTGCCCTCTCACCCCAGACCAGCAGGTACATGGCAGCCAATCAGGAAGCTCTCCCCTGGACCACTCCCCTTCCCTATAAAAACCGAAGCCCTGCAGCTTTTTTTCACTCTGCCTGTGTGTGCTGAAGAGATAGTGTAGGGAGAGAGCTGCTGCCTGTTAGTGATTTCAGGGACAGTTGAAAGTTTGCTGGCTAGTAAACGTTTTGATACTGCTCTGTTATTGGAGGGACAGAAGTCTGCAGGGGTTTGAGGGACATTTAAGCTTAGGTAGCTTTGCTGGCTAGTAATCTACCTTCTACTGCAGTGCTCTGTATGTAGCTGCAGTGGGCAGCTGTCCTGCTTCTGATCTCATCTGCTGACTGCTGCAATAACAGTAGTCCTTGTAAGGACTGCTTTTATTTATTTTTTGTTCCAATACAGAGCAGTATCAAGCAGATTACTAGCCAGCAAACTTACTATCATCTGTCCCTGAAATCACTAACAGCTCTCCCCCTACACTATCTCTTCCAAGCACACACAGGCAGATTTTTCAGATACATTTTTGCCCTTGATCCCCCTCTGGCATGCCACTGTCCAGGTCGTTGCACCCTTTAAACAACTTTAAAATCATTTTTCTGGCCAGAAATGTCTTTTTTAGATGTTAAAGTTCGCCTTCCCATTGAAGTCTATGGGGTTCGCGAACCGTTCGCGAACCGCTCGCATTTTTGCGCAAGTTCGCGAATATGTTCGCGAACTTTTTTTCCGACGTTCGCTACATCCCTATGTAGCAGACTGGTAGTGTCTTTAAAGCAAGAGGTGGCTGTGATTGCCATTAAGGGCTATTCCACACGGGGAGATAGCGACGCGTTTGCGGTCGCGGCGACAAAGCGCCGCGACAGTCGCCGCGACCAGCGCAGGCGACAGTTTTGTATGGGCGCCTATGTAAAAACGCCTGTGCATTCTTAACTTTGTTTAGGCAACAAGGGCAAGTATGGCTCTATATTACTGAGATGTAGAGATTTATTATACGTATATAATGGATATTAATGACTTCAAACAAAACAAAGAAGCAAACTTAGCAAAGCAGGACCCCTGAACAACATACTGTACACATTAGACGTAACAGAAGCTGGTTTAATTAGACTGCCACATTCATACACATTAACACTGTGATCACAAGGGCAAGCTGCCAAGAACGTAATACTATGCTGGATATCTCACTTCAATGGAATCTGAGAATAAAGTGTAGAGGAAATACGTGCATCACAGTATCAAAATGTGTAGCAGCAGAGCAAAGAACTATGAGACACCTGATTCTTAGGTTGAATTGTTTGGAACAGAAAAAGTGCGGCTGCAACTTGAATTCTGATGCTGAACCAGAACCAGCTCTTTTGAGTGTATAAGCGAAGATGGTTGGCTGAGAATAAGTATTCCATTATGTGTTATCACTTAAAATGTTTTTTATGCCCAACGTTAACACACTTCACCTTTTGGGATAGTGGATCAGGGGAGCTCTTAAGGATCATTGTGCCCAACACTGCCCACTCTTAGAGGGTCTACACCCCACACCTCTGCCATCACGCACCACTATACAAATTCACTTGCACTGTGCCCCCTGCAAGTTCCACCAGCACAATCACTTAATATGAATGGGGGGAGACTGCAGGTGGATGGTTATTCTCTGTGTAGGACATGTGTGGGCTTTATGTGAAGCAGGCAGGGGTCTGCACGTTGTTACTGAGCTCGCTTTCTCTGATGGTTCTACTCATCTGATAGTTCTGCTATAGTAATATAGGGGGTGACTTATTGGTCTAAGGTTTGCAAATCATCCAAATAATCGTGACAGTTCTAAGGCTTTATTTATATATGCTCAGCCGGGTCCCTTCCCATCACCAATCAGCACAATCATTGAAGGGATCCCTACCCCTCTCCATCAGCTCTGCCATTGGATTTCACTGTGTGTCCAGCAGCAGGATGCAGGTCTGAAACTAGGGGTGCTAGGCACTCTTCTGCCTACCCGTTTTTCAACTTTTTAATGCCAGATGCTGATGAGCTTACAGCGAGTTGCTCGATTGCTTGTCACCGCTCTGCGCTTGCCACCCCCCACACCACCCCACTCGTCAAAATCATACCCCAATCTGCACAGCCTTGCCCCAGTCACTGTGGTGGTGGTGGGGAGACTGAAGTATGGTTTAGGGCAGTGATCCCCAAACAGTAGCTCGTGAGAAACATGTTGCTCCCCAACCCCCTGGATGTTGCTCCCAGTGACTTCAAAGCAGGTGCTTATTTTTGAATTCCTGGTATGGAGGAAACTTTTGGTTGCATAGAAAACAGCTGTATTGCCAAATATGCTTTCTATAGGCTGCCAATTCACATAGGGGCTACCAAATAGGCAATAACCACCCTTCGTTGACATACTCAGGAACTATTTTCATGCTTGTGTTGCTCCCCAACCCTTCTTACATTTGATTGTGGCTCACGGGTGAAAAAGGTTGGGGATCCCTGGTTTAGGGTAATATATAATAATATAATAAATGCATGCTGCAGGGCTGCACTGACTGTATTTAAATGCAATTGTTATCAGTGCAACCTATCTAGCTGTATTTTTAAAATGTGTCCCTGAATTTTCAAGTTGTCTTTTAACCCTATGGTGGGGTTGCCTTGAGCGCTACCTGCATTTGGCCTGGCACTGATGGGTTTTTATTCTATATAGGCACTGACGACTGTCCCTCCAAAAGCTGCCACACTAGATACAGGACCGTGGGTGCATATATATTCAATACAGCCATCTTTCTAGCAAAGTCAGCTAGCAGGGCTGCTCCAGTTGTTCATCTGTTAAATGCAGTATGTTGTAATCAGAGCCAGTCCGGGCCTGCACTTCATGCACCCGAGATGTCTGGTAATCTCATGCCATTAAGGGTATAATGATCCACTCTAAAAAATTATGTCAAGTTACCATTTAGTATGACGAGGCAAACAATCCGCCGATATGTAGTTGCCATCTCTACATGTACAGTACAAGTATGTGTAGTTATTTCTATAAAAAATATTCAGACTTTTGTGGCCTAACAGTGCAATTGTATTATTAGACTCTATGTATAGTTAATTAGAAAAAAGGTCTTTTCAACTTAAGGCTTTAATGGAATTACCAAAGCATCTGGCGCTTAGTGACCCCAAAATGCATACAAATTGTCCCAGAGGTCACTTTGGCTACTGAAAAATCAACATATTTACTGTTTTGGGGGGAAAAACACAAAAACAAATACTGAGCTGCAAACCCATATATTTTTTGAAATATACATTCAGACAAATCCAAAATGAGTAACCATGTCTTTATACTACAAACTACTGAGTTGCAATGCTTTCCCAAAATTGGTTTTGATGTACCTGAAAATTGCCTCAAAGCTTACAGTTTCTAGCATGTTATCACCCACATAGCGTTAGGTACCAAGAAAAACCATCCTAAATAAGAAGTCTGGGGGTCCACTGAACAGTTTGATACCCATTGTGTATAGGATTACCAAAGTATCTGGCATCTACAGACCCCAAAATGAAGTTAGAGCATACAATTTGCCCCAGAGGTCACTTCAGTGAAAAATCAACACATATACTGCATTTTTTGGGGGGTTAAAAAACACAGAACTACGTTGACCCCCCCCCCAATCCATATATTTTTGGAAAGTACATATTCAGACAAATCCAAAATAGGTAACCATGTATTTCTACTTCAAACTACTGAGTCGCAATGCGTTCCCAAAACTGGTTTTGAAAATGTACATGAAAATTGCCTCAAAGCTACCAGTTTCTAGCATCTTATTTTCCACATAGCATAAGGTACAAATAAAAAACATCCTAAATATGAATTCCAGGGGTCCACTGAACAATTTGATGCCCATTGTGGATAGGTTTACCTCAGTACCTGGTTCTTAGAGACCACAAAATTAAGTTAGTGCATACAAATTGCCCCGGAGGTCACTTCAGCTACTCAAAAATCAACACATTTAAGCATTTTATGGGGGGCTTCCAGTTTCCAGCACGTAATCTCCCACATAGCATAAGATATAAAGAAAAAACATTCTAATTATGAGGGCCAGGGGTTCACTGAACAGTTTGATGTCCATTGTGCATAGTTTACCAAAGTATCTGGAGTTTAGACACCCCAAAATGAAGTTAGTGCATACACATTTCATAGCATATATTTCCTAAATAAGCATGCCAGAGCTCTACTGAACACGTTGATGCCCAATATGCATAGATTTGACAAATTATGTGGCATATAGAGACCTCCAAATGAAAATAGCGCATATGAATTTTCACATCTGACACTCTGGCTGCAGCAAAATCAGAACCTGGTATGTGTATTTTGTGTCATAAGACCCCCTAACAGTAGGGAACCCTAGAAAATCATATATTTTCCAAAATTACAGATTCTGATGAATCGAAAATGAGTAAATACTTCTTTCTACATCAAACTACCAAACTGCAAGGCCATGCCATGAAAATTTATGAAATCTTTGAAAATTGTCACAGAGCTTTTAGAGTATTTTACCCCGTTATCTACCCCAGATCTTGTAAGGCACCACCAAATCAATGCATTTTTTTTCTTGCATAGTGTAATCAGCAGTCAGAATCACATTCTGATTATTTTGGGTTGGTAAATTAATTTTTACAGACAGAAACAAGCGAACAAGGTGCAATAAAATGGCTAAAAATGCACCAGAATCACAAAAATTGTAATACAATATTCAAAATGTATATCAGGCAAAAAAAACACACAATGCAAATTTGCCCAGTGTTAATAAATAAAACACAGTCAGATTGATCACTGCTGGACATCTATAACAGGCAGGGGTTTGGTGGCATAGAATTAACTTTCTAAAGTGACAAACAGGTTGAGTATTAAAGAGCTTTCAGCAGGTGACATCCCTATTCTTCCTTAGTAATTTTTGTGCTGTGTGTACCTCATTCATTCTAGATTGCAATCATTGGTTATGACAATATCTCTCAATTTATAATGCACTATACTTGTGCGTGTGGCGCTAGGAAAGGTAAGGGTCAACATCTTGTAGAATATTATATGCGCCACACAACACTTTCATTACCCAGGGGCTCATGCATCATTTTGTACAGACACAAGAATCAGTCTGCATGACATTCTGAGAGTACAGAGTTGACTTTGCCTTGTAGACAGACATCATCAGTGTGTCTGGGGATGCACAGGTTACAAATGCCTGTTTGAAACAGAGCACCCGGGGTTCAATATAAACATTTTCTGTGCAAGGCTGGATTCCAAACCTGTTCAAATAACCATCTGTTAGTTGCCATAATACCTTAGAGTAGGGCTTCCTATAATAACATTCTGCAACATCTGTGCAAATTAACACGTACAGTATATCAACAATTCTGTGCTTACCATCACAGGGTGTCAGGGTGCCTCTGGGCACTGATAGATCATGGTGCACCAACAGATTGTGCTGTATACATTTTATGAAATACCCAAAGGGTCACAGCATGATGGTTCTGCCCTGTACTTCAGTGCAAAAGGCTGGTGCAGGCCGACTGTATACCATATCAAACCATTAAGGTCAGTGTTTTATTTAAGGGTTGCAAATATTACAGTGCTGGCCAACAGGTAGCACAGTGTTTAACTAGAAGCAAGACTAAAAACAAGTGCAGACATAGGCATTCAAAGAGGAGACATCAAGGGCATTTGCTGCCCCCCTTCCCCTGAAACTGCAAAAACAAGTTCCACAAGTGACCATACTGACGAGGGAGTTCCAAAATGTTCTGTAGAGGGATTAAATCTGCCTGTATGTATTTTTGATTGTGTCTTGTCTGTATTATAGTGCAATAAGTAGGGTTGGGCATGGCTGCCTGTGGCTGCCTGTGTCAAGGGAACTCACCAAATGCCAGCACAAGGCCCTCTGTATTTATTCTGTCAGGAGAAGAGAGGTTTTATTGTGTGTATATCACTCCCCATAAATGTCTTTTTTCAGGCAGTCTCTCAATCGATTAGCAGGTCTGCCTATTGATTTGCAGTTCTATTCTTGTTTGCCATCAGTCCTGCTTTTAAACTCAGTAAATCTCTCTCTCTCAATAGCCTTCAACATACACACTTTTGTACAGTCCATATAGTGCACTATAGGGCAAATTTACCTACCTTCGAAGTTGCGCCAGCATTGGCTTCGCCACACTTCGCCAGGCCGCCGCTAATTCACTAATATCTGAAGTTGCGCTCAGGGAGGTGAAAGGTAGAGAAGTTGTGCTAGCGTTACTTCGTCAAGCAAAGTGAAGTTGCGCTTGCGATGCCTAATTTGCGTAAAGTACAATGGACGTATACGTAGCAGCAAATACATTACACTACACAAGCCTGGGAAAGCTTCATAAAATAAAATAGAGTTGTTATTTTGCCCTATAAATGTGCCCACTGTATAGTTTAGGTGCCATATGTTAGGAAATGTAGGGGGGAAGGAGGGTACCCCCCAAAAAAATGTATGATCTGTTTCAGCCTATCACCCTTAAAAAAGTAAAAGACGCCAGCGTTTTTTGGGACTTTAGAAAAAATTTCAACTTTTTTTAAGCAAGTCCTATGTACTCTAGTCTTCGGTGGCGAAGGCAAGTCTGGCGCAAGAGGTAACGTTCAGTAAAATGCACAAGTTAGGGAATTAGCGTAGTTACGTCCGTTTGCCATAGCGCAACTTCGCCTGGCGTAAGGGTGAGAAGTAGCGCTAGAGTAGATCCACTTCGCTAGCGAATTTACACCAGCACCCGTTAGTAAATCGGCAAATTTTGGCTAGCGTTAGCCACTTGGCGCTTTAGTGAATTTGCCCCTATATCTTAGTTCCAGCTAGGCTAGCCATATAACTATTTGCTTCTTTTTAAATGTATCTATTATAATTTGGGTTCCCTCTTATTATGCTGGGTACTTTGTTGAGTAGAGCTGAACTGCTCCTGAAAATTCACCATTCAACCACTAAAGGCTGCTTGTGGCCACTATTACATAATTATTGGATGTTGTATTTAGATATGTGAAGTGGGAAGGAGCACACCAAATGTCCAGGCAATGCCTTAATTCATATGCAGATTTATTGAGTGCACAAGCTTTCGGGGTAAAAACCCCTTCCTCAGGTGCAATTGTTGTATTTAGGCCACATATGCCCTTAAGATCCCAGTTCTCAGATATATGCAACTAAACTGGTTAAAGGGATGGAAGATTTATATTATGAAGGTCAAAGGTGTGGTTCTTCTATTCTCCCATAAAGAGGATCACCACACCCCTTTAAGCTAGAGGAACAGAACTCTCATTTGAAGCATGTAAGTATAGTATAGCTTGTGTACGTTATTTAAAGCATTTCTGACATTGCAAAACATGTTCTGAGAATGGAGTCTTCATTATCATTTACATTTCCCACAGGCAGAAGTGCAAGAACATTAAGGGGTGTTGCACAGATTAAAAGGGTACCCAGAAAGAGATTCTACAGCCCTGATACTTTTATATTTATATTACTGGCACTTAAAGGGTTAATCTGCTTTCTCTAGCGATTTTCGTCTTGTCAGTCATATAATGAAGAATCCACATTTCAATGCATACTTTTCTTTTTGTATCCTAATGCACAGATGTTCCAAGAACAAGAAAAGATCTGTATGCATGGCTGATTCAACTCAAGGTTAAAGAAACTGTTAAAAGCAATGATAATAAGTTTGGGAGATGTTGAAAAAGTGAGCATTTTATCATTGCAGGACACACAGTAAGAACACCAGAAATGTTATCTTTGAAGATGAGTAGGAGAATAAAGTAGTTTGTCTCAAATTTTAATTGGAAGCAAGAAAGAATTTTAGTGGTGGTACAAATTAAATTCCGTACAACAATCTACATGTTGGGAACAGCACAGTTTGAAAAAAAACTGCATTTTTGCAGTAATAGGACAACATTACATACTAAACTAGTAATCTGCTAAATTGCTGATCAAACACATGTAGCAGTAGAACCATCCATTATAAAGCAATGTAATTACTGCTACATTGGGACTGGCAGCACCCAAGCTCTGGACTCTGACTTGGCAATGTGGGGTAAGATGCTGAAAGTTACTCTCTCCATGCCCACACTTTAAATTTGACAGTCTATGTTTTTGCCAAATGAGATGCAAGAATTTTTTTGACATGGGGCTAGACATATTGTCAGTTTCCCAGCTGCCCCCAGTCATGTGACTTGTGCTCTGATAAACTTTAGTCACTCTTTACTGCTGTACTGCAAGTTGGAGTGATATCACCCCCCCCTTTCCTCCCCAGCAGCCAAACAACAGAACAATGGGAAGGTAACCAGATAGCAGCTCCCTTACAATACAAACTCCAGCAGCACTCCGGTATAGTGAAAAATAATTTATTTGTGCAAATGAAGCAACGTTTCGGGCCTAACCAGCCCTTTATCAAGCTACAAGCTGCAGATAGCAGCTTCCTAACACAAGATAACAGCTCCCTGGTAGATCTAAAAACAACACTCAATAGTAAAAACCAAGTCCCACTGAGACTGATTCAGTTACATTAAGTAGGAGAAATAACAGCCTGCCAGAAAGTAGTTCCATCCTAAAGTCCAGGCACAAGTCACATGACTGGGGCAGCTGGGAAACTGACAATGTCAATGTCTAGCCCCATATCAGATTTCAAAATTGAATATAAAAAAAATCAGTTTGCCCTTTTAAGAATTGGATTTCAGTGCAGATGTCTGCTGGAGCAGCACTATTAACTGATTTGTTTTGAAAAAAACATGTTTTCCCATGACAGTATCCCTTTAAGCAACCCTGCCAAGGCCACATAGAATTGACACAGAAGCGATCTTTAGGAAAAGACCTCTCTTAAGCTGGCCATAGACTCAAAGATCCGCTCATTTAGCGAGATCGCCAAATGAACGGATCTTTCCCCGATATGCCACTAACGGCATGGCTATATCGGGGGTAATTCGAAGGTTCGGTCATATGGCTGAACAATCTAATTTCGATATGCCAAGGGGCTCCGATGGGTCAGTCTGTTAAAAATCAAACCAGATTTCGATCGGGAAGACCCAGCGGAAGCCCCCATACACGGGCAGATAAGCTGTCAAATTGGTCCAAACGACCGATATCGGCAGCTTTATCTGTACGTGTATGGCCACCTTTAGGCCACTGGGGTTCATTTATCAAGGCTGAGCAAATTTGCACACAGCATTTGCAACCAATCACTGATTAGATTTTTTCAGCAAGCTATACATAGAGTAACAAAAGCAAAAACCAACCATTTCATATATGCCCTGTATGCAAACATTCTAATCATAACATTGGAATAGGGTTTGGGGGGGGGGTACCATGGCCTCCCCAGAATTTTGACCCCTATAACCGATATTTATTGCTTGTTGTCTGGACCCAGTAGAAGTTATTTTATTATTATAAGTCATTTCTGTACAAATCTAATGGTTACTAGACAACTTCAGCTTTGTTTGAACAAAGTGTTTTTTTCTTTACAGTTATATCACAATTCCTTGTGGAGCAGCAACTTGACAGATACTCACCTGCCTTCCACTTGTTGCTGCAGATCTTGCACTTTCTTGCATATTTCTGCAGCTGTCGCACAGGTTTTGGCCACTTTCATGAACAACGCTGCCACTTTATCACTTCTTAGGAAGCCAGCCGCTCTCCTCTTCAGAAGGTGCAGAAGACATGCTTCTACCACACCTGTGAGTGAAGGATGAAATGATATATTATACGTAGCTATCTTTTATTTATTTATTTATTTAAATAATTAACTGTAACCAGGGGTCATGGCTGAAGTTGGTTGGAACATCTAGTGGCACAAAAATGAAACATCTGGTTTACTGATATTCCAATAGCAGAAAATGGTATTATTATTTCGAATTTCCTCATTATCAATAATAGAAGAACGATGCACACAATAACAATCTAAATTTTCAAAACTTACTACTAGGCATGGGAGTGTATTTATCAAAGAGTGAAGTTAGAGCTCCCACAGTGCGCTAGAGTGAAATACCGCCACTCTCCATTCATTTCTATGGACTTTTTAAAAGTGTATTTATCAATGGCTGAAAGTTCACCCTTTGATAAATACACCTTTCAAAATCCCATCAAAATGAATGGAGAGAGGCGGTATTTAACGCTAGTGGACTGTGGCGATCTCTAACTTCACACTTTGATAAATATACCCCATGGTATCTATTGTCTTGAATTCTTTTGACCAGGGGTTTACTGGATAATGTGGAGCACCATGTCACAAGGGAAATAAAAATACATTAAAAAAATGTGATTAGTACTGTTATATTATTACAGAGAATAAGGAAATCAGTCAAAAAATAAGAATTGTTTGCATTAATAGGATTCTATAGGCAGTGGCATTCCTATTTTTTTAAGCTTTCTGGATAATGGGTTTCTCGATACATATGCACAGGTAGTAGATCAAAGCTAGGACATATACTTTGTATGACATAGGAAGCACTTTGCATTAGCACAAGGGTCTCAGGTAGGACTAAGCTGCTGATTAATGAATATGTGCTAGTGTGCAACATCTGGTCTTACAGCAGCAACCGAGAATCATCACATGAACGGGTCTACTTGATTCTTAATATCTCATATAAAGATATTTGAATACAGCATATGAATATGATGTATATTAATTCTTTACTTACTTAAACATTTATCTTTTTAATTTAACGCAATGTTAAAAATGTATGGACTGGTATTTATTAGTATTCTTAATCATGATATGTACCCATTGACTATGAAAAAGTCTAGTAGTATAAAACCAAGATAAAAATCTGAGGATAATGTTTGTTAGCTTTTATGTGAAGATTTTACAGCAATAATTGGAGTGCATATTTAGCAGCGAGAAGAAAAGATCAAAGGAAGGTATCACTGAGCAAACAATCTCTTATCAGTGCACATATTTACAAGAAAAACAGAAAGAGATAATAGTGCATTTATCCTTAAAGGGATCCTGTCATTGGAAAACATGTTCTTTTCAAAACGCATCAGTTAATAGTGCTACTCCAGCAGAATTCAGCACTGAAATCCATTTCTCAAAAGAGCAAACAGATTTTTTTATATTCAATTTTGAAATCTGACATGGGGCTAGACATATTGTCAATTTTCCAGCTGCCCCTGGTCATGTGACTTGTGCCTGCACTTTAGGAGAGAAATGCTTTCTGGCAGGCTGCTGTTTTTCCTTTTCAATGTAACTGAAGGAGTCTCAGTGGGACATGGGTTTTTACTACTGAGTGTTGTTCTTAGATCTATCAGGCAGCTGTTATATTGTCTTAGGGAGCTGTTATCTGGTTACCTTCCCATTGTTCTTTTGTTTGGATCCTGGGGGGGGGAGGGAGGGGGTGATATCACTCCAACTTGCAGTACAGCAGTAAAGAGTGATTGAAGTTTATCAGAGCACAAGTCACATGACTTGGGGCAGCTGGGAAATAGACAATATGTCTAGCCCCATGTCAGATTTCAAAATTGAATATAAAAAAATCGGTTTGCTCTTTTGAGAAATGGATTTCAGTCCAGAATTCTGCTGGAGCAGCACTATTAACTTTCATTTTGAAAAAAATGTTTTTTTTCCCATGACAGTATCCCTTTAACCAACTTGATACATTTCGCCCAGACTGAAAAAAGCTACCATTGCAGCAAACCTACAGCTTGGTTAAGGTTGATGTACACTCAAAGTTTTGTTGGCATTTTGTGACTGCAACTGCAAAGCAACATATTCAGAACACGGACAAATCTCCTAGTGTGAAATGGTTTTGTTTACTGGGGCAAGAACGATTTCCTGAGCATTCATACTGCCAAGATGTTGTAATGCTGAAAGCATTAACAAATGCAGGTGAATAAACTCTAAAGGGCCTATTAAAAAAGCATTAAAGTGGGGAAAAACGTTAGGAATGGCTGCCAATGTTTCCAAGTTTGCTTATATATATAAAAGTCTAACTTCATAAGAAAGGTTTTATTCCCATAACTGTAACATCTGTTTTCTTAGTTTTCCCTGTTTTCAAGAACTTCCTCTATGACATTACTTTGCCAGCTCAGGCTTGGCAGCACCCCATGATTTCCTAAAGAAGGATGGAAAACTCTTTGTTTGGCAAAGTGAGAGAAGAAACCATGAATATTATTTACTGTCTGGCTATAATATGGTTCTTACTGATGAAATATTTGCAACAATGGAATTCCAATAACATTTTAGTGGTCAACAGGATTTTTATTATTACTGCAAAAACTGCTTCATTATCACTCTGAGACTGGCAAATTTTATAAACAGGAAAATGTGCATCAATTTAAATATTAACATTTTAACAATTTATAATACACAAAAGCCATGAATATCGTGTAAATGATATCCTTATAAACGGTGAGTAGTAATGTCATTTTGGTCACATGACTCACTAAAACTTGTGTATTATAATAAAGTACCCCTTGTTGGAAAATGTGAGGCTATTAGAAGTAACTTCAGAGTTCCATGACCTTCGGCCTTGTGCTTCTTTATATGATCATGGAACTCCTCGTGACTTATAATATCCTTATATTTTAGACTAGGTGGTACTGTATTCACTATATAAATAGGGCCCTGGGTGTTTGCTCACTTGGCACACATGCACAGATGTGTCTGAAACACACATTACGTGTATCATCATTAAATTCCAGTCCACACCTGTATCAGACTGGTTCCAACATATCATACATAGAGCTGACAAATTTCACTTGGTCTTAATTTTTTATTTTTGATGTTTTTAAAATAGTTTTTTTTCACCCTAAAGCTCTCCAGTTTAAAGTTTAAGGGGCAGATTTATCAAAGGTTGAAGTGAAAATTCAAATTAAAACAATTCGAATTTCTAGCAATTTTTTCTGTACTTCGACTAGGGAATAGTCCAAATTCGATTCGAAATTGAAAAAAATCTCGGTTAGTCTTTTTTTATTAAAATTTTGATGTTTTGTATATTTGCAATTCGACCCTTGATAAATCTGCCCCTTAAAGGGATCCTGTCATTAGAAAACATGTTTTTTTCAAAACGCATCAGTTAATAGTGCTACTCCAGCAGAATTCTGCACTGAAATCCATTTCTCAAAAGAGCAAACAGATTTTTTTATATTCAATTTTGAAATCTAACATGGGGCTAGACATTTTTTCAATTTCCCAGCTGCCCCAAGTCATGTGACTTGTGCCTGCACTTTAGGAGAGAAATGCTAGAGAAATGTTCTTAGATCTACCAGGCAGCTGTTATCTTGTGTTAGGGAGCTGCTATCTGGTTACCTCTCCATTGTTTGGCTGCTGAGGGGGGAAAGGGAGGGGGTGATATCATTCCAACTTGCAGTACAGCAGTAAAGAGTGATTGAAGTTTATCAGAGCACAAGTCACATGACTTGGGGCAGCTGGGAAATTGACAATATGGCTAGCCCCATGTCAGATTTCAAAATTGAATATAAAAAAATCTGTTTGCTCTTCTGAGAAATGGATTTCAGTGCAGAATTCTGCTGGAGCAGCACTATTAACCAATTCATTTTGAATTTTTTTTTTCCCCATGACAGTATCCCTTTAAAGTCTGGGGTCATTTCACAATGCCCTGGATGAAAGTGCTAGAGTGCAGAGTTGGCAGGTGCCATAGGGCCTTGTAAAGACTCCTTTGCAATCTTCATATTGTCAAATGCTGGCAGCAGATATGGAGGTGCTTGCTCTCCATTCTGAAGCATAGCAACCTGCTCCCACAGGGGTTTCACAGAGGAGAACAGTACAAAGTGCAAAAACATGATTTTGCATTATGTACCCTATCCTAACATTTATAAATAAGCCTTCTGTTGGTAGGGTCCTATTTACAACATAAAACTGTGAACAAAGTAGGAATACCAATAAAAACGTAATCTGTTTGGCAAGTCTCTGGCTTCGGGTAAAAAAAGCAAGTTGTTGGGCTGCACCGATTGAATAAATAATATCAATGCAGATATTCTAGATGCTACATCTTTCATAGGATCTAGAGGCACCATAATAAATAGCAGGCCAAGATTTGTTGGCAGGCCTGGGGGGGGGGCATGCTGTCTGCTGGCCACTTTGGCACTGAGGACCAGTGGAAGCGATCAATCGCTTTGGAGCAGAGGGGGCTCTGGCATTGGGTGTAGGGGTTGTGAGTGGCGGGGAGGGGGCATGGAAGGAATGCAAGCAACGGGTCTAGTGGAAGTGATCGATCATGTCAGAGCAGAGAAACCTCCAGCATTGGGTGAGAGGGGTTGTGAGTGGCAGGGAGAGGACAGGCATAGGGGCACAAAATCTTTAAATCCAGCCCTTATAAACAGCTAAAAAAGCACACACTGATACTTTATAAACTATAAATACCCTCCTATATTTATGTTAATTCAGCAGGAAAATGCTGTGGCCCTTTAATGTTCCAAAGAAAGAGAGAATTCAATCATTCCTGAAAGTAAAGTGAGCAAATGCGATTCTTCAAGCTTGTATTTTATAACAGTTTTCTGTAACATGATTATGATGAATTAGCCAATGCTTTAATTGCTATGCAGACAATTTTGTCTGCTGGATGGGGTGGATAATTTATGATGGATACTGAATCCTGTAAATTTTCGCAAGCATATGGGCCTAATGAGTCACATAACCTGTTGGCTAATTAGATATGAAAATTAGCAAATTTCACACATTCCTTGATGAAAATGCCAATAATAGAAGAATATGATACCATTAAACAATTCTGTAGTGTTGATCACATAAAATCTAACTATCTTCTCAAAATAATAAACTCCCAAATAACACTGAGAAGATAAGAGTTATCCTTTACAACTTGTAATTAAGCTTGAGGTTTTTTTCTGTGATTGCAATTTTTTCTTGTTCACTGGCATATAAAACTTGAATCAGAAAAATTAAATTGCATAAAAAAATCTCAGTCCAAGTTCCAAAACCCACCAGCACTCCCTGGCCTCTCCGATACAAGCTGGCCGGTGCACAGTTGAAAGGGATCGGCAACCCTTAAACACGTTAGCAAGAAGAAAACCGGCACTCAGAGCTCAATGCATGCGGGCAAAGCCCTGCGTGTTTATTGCAACGTTACGTTTTGGGGGCGTGCCCCTTCGTCAGACAGCAAATCACACCACAAAGTGAACTTTTTAAACATTCCTTAATGCATATTCATGAATTTACCCACACATGATTGATAACTTAACACTTAGGGGCAGATTCACTAAGGGTCGAATTTCGAAGTTAAAAATACTTCGAAATTCGACCCTCGAATTGAAATCCTTCGACTTCGAATATCGAAGTTGAAGGATTTAGCGCTAAACGTTCGATCGAAGGATTTTTCGTTCGATCGAACGATTAAATCCTTCGAATCGAACGATTCGAAGGATTTTAATCAAACGATCGAATGAATATCCTTCGATCAAAAAAACCTTAGCAAGCCTATGGGGACCTTCCCCATAGGCTAACATTGACTTCGGTAGGTTTTATCTGCCGAAGTAGGGGGTCGAAGTTTTTTTTAAAGGGAAAGTACTTCGACTATCGAATGGTCGAATAGTCGAACGATTTTTACTTCGAATCGTTCGATTTCGTTCGACTTCGATCGAATTCGAACAAATTTAACCAATTCGATGGTCGAAGTACCCAAAAAAAACTTTGAAATTCGAAGTTTTTTTTATTCTAACCCTTCACCCGAATTTAGTGAATCGGCCCCCTAATTAATACAATTTGAGAATCCGTTCATGCATCAATAATCATCAGTGAATCACCATAATCATCAGTGAAATCACCATAAGTACATGAATAAAGTCCAAAAAAAGGTCCAAATAAAGTTCGCGATGTATTGGACAAAATTGAAAAAAAATTTTTTGAACAAAATTTTTTTGAGAATACTGAAAAAATTCCTGTGAAAAAAGTTAAATAGTATATCAATATAAACGTTAAAACATTCCTTTAATAGAGCTTAAAACCATTAAAAACATTGTAGCATTCTGCCCAGGCTTGAAACACTACCTTGCCCTCAACCTTATCACATCAAAAGATTATTTTTTACCTTGATAAAAAAAATCTCAAACACAAAGAAAATAGCACGGTTTCATTCACTTTAAACATATCCAGCTGTTGAAAACCGTGAACAATAAAACAGCTTAAATGTAGAAGTGAATCTACTGAATCCCGCCACGATTTACTTTTAGCTTTGTCAATTTTAATAAGATTTACAATTTGGTTTTATTAACAAAAATGCAGCGTTTCAATCTATTCATCTGGAAAGAAAGTGTTGCAGAAATCTTTAGCTCACCTCTTGGGGGCACATTTACTTATGTACGAATTTTCTCTTTGAAAGGCTCCGCCATACTTCACGCAAACTACGTCAGACGTTATTTCATGGCCAATATGCGCATTCATCAAAAAGGCACAATTTGGTCTCTGCAACAGAACGCTGGCTTACTTTCAACAGTGTGAAAATTTCTTAGCGAATTTTTCTTTCTTTCTAGAGAAGCTTTGTTAACTTACGCTTACATCAATTTAAATTCAGTGGGTATATAAAGGTCATATATATTTATTAGTGATGTCGGTGAAATAGCTGAAAGTGTCCAAGGAAGTAAAATAAAGACAATAAAGATCCTCCATTGTCCTAGGCCATGAGCCCACCATAAACAAATGTGGCATGAGCTTCAAATGTTTAAAAAAAAAAGTGTAAATAACATATGGTTAACAGTTACAACTTGTAGACATAATCCCGCTTTAAGTATAAAAAAACACCAGCGTTTTGTCTTTTTTGGAATAGAGGATAAGATGTCACTGACATAATAATCCTGAGGATTCATTTTATTAATTTGCCAGGCATAACCTAGTGAAATAGACTTTGGTGAAAAGGGTACAGAATAGAAACTTTCACACTTAGATAAATTAGCGGATTAACAATCGTTCATCTGGCGAAACAGCGCAAAACGTCTCCAGCGCTGAGGATTTCTGTAGCAAAGTGTGGTACTCACCTTTTAGAACATTAGAGCTATCCCTGCAAATTGACATTTTGGTGAATTTAGCCAAAACAACCTCCTTCACAAGTAAATCTGCCCCTTGGTCTCTGTCTGCTAACCATTTCCTGCGCTAATCATTGATCCTGTTGTCTGCTGCGATTTAGCCAATAAGATCAGGCGTATGCAAATAAAGGAGGCACTGCTGAGATCTCTCACAGCCAGGGGGTCAGTGCTGCTTTGTCAGACAGTGTGCGGCTAAAGTATATTACCTTTCCAGGTGGATATACTAAAATGCATTTTTTTTGCAAATTAAACCACATTGCAAATACTGTTTACATGGGCAAATCTATTTTTTTCCTTAAACTTTTACAAATATGAGCATCTTCTTTAATGAAAAATCAGTTGTTCACTGTGGAACTGACTGTGAGGATAGTGCGGGCGCTGCACTTGCAAATGTACCTTTGCCTTTAGATGAAATAGTGATGATAAATCATTTATAAATATAGGTGTTAAATTGCATCAGGCACCTAAGTATAGCATCTTAGGACACACCAAACACTGGAAATGATGTCAGGAGCAACTGGACCCAATTTACAATAAAGCCCACACGCAGTGTGAATTTTAGCGATACAAATACAATTGCAACTGCAATGACACCATAATTCTAGGGGGAAAATGCTGCACGGTGTTTTTTTTTTTTTACTAATTATTGATTGATTACTGTGGGAAACTGCACTACTTACTTCTGAGCACCAATGTTACCGAGTAAGCCCAATAACATTTGGATGAAATATGTAGGCAGTGGAAGAAAGGGAAACGTTTATTAAATCCTTAATCGTTTGTAAAAGTTAATAAGACAATTTCTGCAATTAAGATGAATTTTAGTACCGAGGCCACACTGACCTTATCTCTAATATAGAGGAAAAAAATGTAAGTTGTACATAATCTTGCAGAATCCCCTCCTTTTTCAGTAATATGAATCCTGTTCAAGATATTGCGGTTATATTTCACTTTCTCTGGCACAAGCAATGTTCATTTGTCTCTATTGATTGTAATTTCCCTGGAGTTGATTTAATACCCAGTATAATCATTACGGTGTTAATATTTCAATACTGGCCACAAATTGTGTCGTATCAGTTCCAATGAAGAATATTTTGCTTAGTATTTTGCATAGTGTCTGAAACTAAGAACCCTGTCTTTTTTGCTTGTCAGCGTGTGAGTTGCCACCGCATCCTCCTTTATTGAACCAAAAGTGACAGGAATGAAATTACCGAGGCAGCAAATCTTAAAAACAAATTAAACTTATTGAAAGGTGTATTACATTGCATTAAGTAAAACATGTCACAGGATGCATGGCTTGATAAGACCTGTAATATATGATACCACTAGTTTGCCTAACTTTAGAGGAACTGCAGAATGTCTACACAGACAAACCCTATACACAATGAACAGTGGAGCTGGGTAGGGCCCAAAGTGCATTACCTGTACACCCTTTAGTCTACTACTGAAATTAAATGAATTATTTCCCCAGTGTCTTAATTATACAGTCATTGGGAGCCATTTAAAGACTCTTCACCCAATGCCAATGCAGGGTCTTTAGCATGCATGCGCCAGGGTGAGAGTTTGGAGGTTCGGGGGGGACCCCCAGAACTGCCAGGAGGACCCTTCATTTTGCAGCCTTGGTGGGCACCCAATGTTCCTTTCCGACCCTGAATGGCTGCCACTGCTAGGTGGGAAATAATTTAAGGGGCTGCTTGTGTTTTCATTTATTTCCAGCAATGAGGCAGATAGGAAAGAGAATCTATTGCAAAAGAAAAGCAGAAGAATCCATGGACACTACTCATTATACAGGTATCGGATCCCTTATCAGGAAACCTGATATCCAAAATGCTCCGAATTACGGAATAGACTCCATTATATCCAAATAATCCAATTTTTTAAAAAATGATTTCCTTTTTCTCTGTAATAATAAAACAGTAGCTTCTCCTTTATACCAACTAAGATATAATTAATCCTTATTGGAAGAAAAACCAGCCTGTTGAGTTAATTTCATGTTTAAATGAATTTCTAGTAGACCTAAGGAATGAAGACCCAAATTACAGAAAGATTCGTTATCCGGAAAACCCCAGGTCCCGAGCATTCTGTATAACAGGTCCCATACCTGTACAGGGTTGGCAGGTAGAGTTTCTCAGGAAGAATTTATAGAGTGTAAATGAAAGAGCAAGAGCCAATAAATGACCCAAACAACCATATAATATGGTTTATGAATAGCATTGGCATAGAGAGGTATGGCATATAGCCGTCCAGCTGTGCTGTCCTCTGCATTCTGTCTATGTGTATCTACTGTATTGATCTGTTTTCTCACCCAGCTTTTACTATGAATACTAGCAATAATCCAACAAACACAATGTAACAAACAGAACATGACTCAGAGAGAGCCATTTAACTGAACTGTTATATGTCTATGTATAAATTCTTTCCCATAGACTAGTGAAATGGCAGCTAGCGGGCGAATTGCTTGAAAAACAGCATCAGGTTCTATGGTGGGCCCTTGGTGTATCAGTGATAAAAGGGTGAGAAGAAGTAGTAAAGGTAGGTGGGTGTACCTTCTATGTCTTTTATTCTAACATAAAATGTAAATGTGGACTTATATATATTAATACAAGCTGGCGTATTGCTTGTGATGCCTTCAATATGTATCTGTGTGTCTTGCCTGGGAAATCAGGACCGTCCTGCAACACTTAACTACTGTAATATTGAAATAGTACAAAAAGCAATCATAGTAAACTAGTCCCACTAGTTGTGACTCCACAAAACCATACCAGCAGCACAGGAACGTTTTCTACTTTCTTAATCTGTTTCGGATGACACAGATGAAATCTAGTCATCATCAGTGTAACTTCCTTTTTGAGATGTTTTTTCATTGCATAAATCAACCCTATTTAACTGTGGCAACCTCTATAGGAGTGTACAGTTTGTCCCAGGCCGTGATTGAAAAACAGAGAATGCCTACAACCTCCTCTTAAGCTGAAAGTCTGGAGGATGCCAGGACCCCTGATTACCTTGGTGAGTTAACGCTTGTTATCACTTTTGATAAATACTGGATGTCTATTTATCAACCCAAGAATTCTTTAGATTTCCATTTTGATTAGATTATCCATTTTGGGTTTCTATACCATATGTTGAGTAACCCTGAATTTAAGTACAAGGTCCGTGCCATGGACAGTCCTGGTATCAGCATCATACACTCAGCACTATCTAGATGTTCTACCCTGAACGGAACACATAGAACACTCAGTTGGCAGCTTCTCCTTCCAGCTGGGAAATGAAAATAATCTTTGCAAAGCACCACACAAGGCCTGTGACATTCCTGGAACAGCAATGTAAGCTGTCTCAGCACTTACCACATCAGAAACATAATTGCTTGTAGCCTGGGTGCAGTAACATGAGTGCTCTAAACCCCAACAGCCATGTATTTGACTTTCAGCAGAATGCTCCATAAGAAAGGCAAGCCCTGCAATATAGAATCTGGGGTAAAGCCAATAAAACTTTATTATATACTCTTTTTTAGAGATGCCGCGAACTGTTCGCCGGCGAACTTGTTCGCGCGAACATCGGGTGTTCGCGCTCGCCGGAAGTTCGCGAACGTCGCGCGACGTTCGCCATTTTGGGTTCGCCATTGTTGGCGCTTTTTTTTGCCCTCTCACCCCAGACCAGCAGGTACATGGCAGCCAATCAGGAAGCTCTCCCCTGGACCACTCCCCTTCCCTATAAAAACCGAAGCCCTGCAGCGTTTTTTCACTCTGCCTGTGTGTGCTGAAGAGATAGTGTAGGGAGAGAGCTGCTGCCTGTTAGTGATTTCAGGGACAGTTGAAAGTTTGCTGGCTAGTAATCGTTTTGATACTGCTCTGTTATTGGAGGGACAGAAGTCTGCAGGGGTTTGAGGGACATTTAAGCTTAGGTAGCTTTGCTGGCTAGTAATCTACCTTCTACTGCAGTGCTCTGTATGTAGCTGCAGTGGGCAGCTGTCCTGCTTCTGATCTCATCTGCTGACTGCTGCAATAACAGTAGTCCTTGTAAGGACTGCTTTTATTTATTTTTTTGTTCCAATACAGAGCAGTATCAAGCAGATTACTAGTAGGGATGTAGCGAACGTCGGAAAAAAAGTTCGCGAACATATTCGCGAACTTGCGCAAAAATGCGAGCGGTTCGCGAACGGTTCGCGAACCCCATAGACTTCAATGGGAAGGCGAACTTTAACATCTAAAAAAGACATTTCTGGCCAGAAAAATGATTTTAAAGTTGTTTAAAGGGTGCAACGACCTGGACAGTGGCATGCCAGAGGGGGATCAAGGGCAAAAATGTATCTGAAAAATCTGCCTGTGTGTGCTTGGAAGAGATAGTGTAGGGGGAGAGCTGTTAGTGATTTCAGGGACAGATGATAGTAAGTTTGCTGGCTAGTAATCTGCTTGATACTGCTCTGTATTGGAGGGACAGAAGTCTGCAGGGATTTGAGGGACATTTTAGCTTAGGTAGCTTTGCTGGCTAGTAATCTACTGTTCTCTTTAAACAACTGCCATACGTTGACCTTGTAGGCATTGTTTGCCCAGTTTTTTTGGACGCAGCCACTGAAGCACAGTTCCCAGAAAAAATATGCCATATAAATGCTGAAAATAGTAATTTTTCGCCATACGTTGACCTTGTAGACATTGTTTGCCCAGTTTTTTTTGGACGCAGCCACTGAAGCACAGTTGCCAGAAAAAATATGCCATATAAATGCTGAAAATAGTCATTTTTTGCCATACGTTGACCTTGTAGGCATTGTTTGCCCAGTTTTTTTGGTCGCAGCCACTGAAGCACAGTTGCCAGAAAAAATATGCCATATAAATGCTGAAAATAGTCATTTTTTGCCATATACGTTGAGTCAACGTATGGCAAAAAATGACTATTTTCAGCATTTATATGGCATATTTTTTCTGGCCTCTGTGCTTCAGTGGCTGCGGCCAAAAAAACTGGGCAAACAATGCCTACAAGGTCAACGACGTTGACCTTGTAGGCATTGTTTGCCCAGTTTTTTTGGCCGCAGCCACTGAAGCACAGAGGCCAGAAAAAATATGCCATATAAATGCTGAAAATAGTCATTTTTTTGGTCGCAGCCACTGAAGCACAGTTGCCAGAAAAATTATGCCATATAAATGCTGAAAATATAAATTTTTTTGGTTGCAGCCACTGAAGCACAGAGGCCAGAAAAATTATGCCATATAAATGCAGAAAATATGCATTTTTTTGGACGCAGCCACTGAAGCACAGTTGCCAGAAAAAATATGCCATATAAATGCTGAAAATAGTCATTTTTCGCCATACGTTGACCTTGTAGACATTGTTTGCCCAGTTTTTTTGGTTGCAGCCACTGAAGCACAGAGGCCAGAAAAAATTAAACCAGTAGGGTTTGCACCCTAGTTTGTAACGGTGGCGGAGGGAGGAGGACGCTAAAGGACAGCTGTGTGTGGAGTCATGAGGCTTGAAGAGAAGGACAGCTGCATAGAAGTCAGAACAAGTCTTCCGGCGTGCAGTAACCCTCCGAGATCCACCCCTCATTCATTTTAATAAAGGTCAGGTAATCGACACTTTTGTGACCTAGGCGAGTTCTCTTCTCAGTTACAATCCCTCCTGCTGCACTGAAGGTCCTTTCTGAGAGCACACTTGAGGCTGGGCAAGACAAGAGGTTCATGGCAAATTGTGACAGCTCTGGCCACAGATCAAGCCTGCGCACCCAGTAGTCCAGGGGTTCATCGCTCCTCAGAGTGTCGATATCTGCAGTTAATGCCAGGTAGTCCGCTACCTGCCGGTCGAGGCGTTCTTTGAGGGTGGATCCAGAAGGGTTGTGGCACCCACAAAACATCAATCTCCTCATCATCATTCTCCTCAGATGCATCAATTTCTTCTGACACATCACAGAAGGAAGCAGCAGCGGGGACCTCCTCCTCATCACTCATCATTATGTCCATCTCTGTCGTGTTCTCTGCCAGAATTAAATCTGGTGTAACGTCCTCATCTCCTTCATCTTCTTCTGCCAATAATGGTTGCGCATTACTCAGTTCAAGAAACTCATGGGAAAATAACTCCTCTGACTCCAGTGAAGAAGGGGCACCGGTGGTGGAGGAAGTGTTACGTGGGGTGGCCATAGCAGTGGAGGATGAGGAGGATGTTGTGGTAAAGTTAGAAACGGTAGAGGATGGGGTGTGCTGTGTAAGCCAGTCAACTACCTCTTCAGCATTTTGGGAGTTCAGGGTCATTGGCTTTTTAAAACTGGGCAATTTGCTAGGGCCACAGGATTGCATAGCAGCACGGCCCCTAGCACGGCCTCTGCGTGGCGGCCTGCCTTTGCCTGGCATTATTTTTAAAAAAACAACAACAACAAAAACTCAGTTGGTTTTTCTGGAAACGATAATACACACAGCTAGATGGCAGTTTGAAGAAAACAGTGTGCAAATAATGCCTACAAGGTCAACGTATACACAGCGGTGGATACGGATTACGTAAAATATATGAATGCTGCTTGAAAAAAAGTAACTCAAGTGGTTTTTCTAGAGACGATAATATTATCAATATTTAGACAAAATGTGAACAAGCTCACACAGCTAGATGGCGGTTTGAAGAAAACACTGTGCAAATAATGCCTACAAGGTCAACGTATACACAGCGGTGGATACGGATTACGTAAAATATAAGAATGCTGCTTGAAAAAAAGTAACTCAAGTGGTTTTTCTAGAGACGATAATATTATCAATATTTAGACAAAATGTGAACAAGCTCACACAGCTAGATGGCGGTTTGAAGAAAACACTGTGCAAATAATGCCTACAAGGTCAACGTATACACAGCGGTGGATACGGATTACGTAAAATATAAGAATACTGCTTGAAAAAAAGTAACTCAAGTGGTTTTTCTAGAGACGATAATATTATCAATATTTAGACAAAATGTGAACAAGCTCACACAGCTAGATGGCGGTTTGAAGAAAACACTGTGCAAATACTGCCCACAAGATCAACGTATACACTACTACAGCGGTGGATACGGATTACGTAAAATATATTATGGCTGCTTGAAAAAAGTCACTCCGGTGTTTTTTCTGGAGACGGTAATATTATGGATATTTAGACAGAATGTGAACAAGGTCACACAGCTAGATGGCAGTTGGTTGAATAACACACTGGGCAAAAAATGCCTACAGGGCAAATAATGCCTAAAAGGTCAACTTATACACTACTACAGCGATGGATACGGATTACGTAAAATTTATTATGGCTGCTTGAAAAAAGTCACCCCGGTGTTTTTTCTGGAGACGGTAATATTATGGATATTTAGACAGAATGTGAACAAGGTCACACAGCTAGATGGCAGTTGGTTGAATAACACACTGGGCAAAAAATGCCTACAGGGCAAATAATGCCTAAAAGGTCAACTTATACACTACTACAGCGATGGATACGGATTACGTAAAATATATTATGGCTGCTTGAAAAAAGTCACTCCGGTGTTTTTTCTGGAGACGGTAATATTATGGATATTTAGACAGAATGTGAACAAGGTCACACAGCTAGATGGCAGTTGGTTGAATAACACACTGGGCAAAAAATGCCTACAGGGCAAATAATGCCTAAAAGGTCAACTTATACACTACTACAGCGATGGATACGGATTACGTAAAATTTATTATGGCTGCTTGAAAAAAGTCACTCCGGTGTTTTTTCTGGAGACGGTAATATTATGGATATTTAGACAGAATGTGAACAAGGTCACACAGCTAGATGGCAGTTGGTTGAATAACACACTGGGCAAAAAATGCCTACAGGGCAAATAATGCCTAAAAGGTCAACTTATACACTACTACAGTGGTAGTAAAATAAAAAAAAGTAAAATAAAAAAAAAATGAATATTAAAAAAAAAAAATTACAGTTGGTGCTGCTGAACTACTAGGAGCAGCAGATTAGCACACCAGTCCCACTCCCCAACACTGCTAGACTAATAGCACTGGGCTCTTATAGTAGTAGTAGTAGTAAAACAACAAAAAAATAAATAAAAGCAGTCCTTACAAGGACTACTGTTATTGCAGCAGTCAGCAGATGAGATCAGAAGCAGGACAGCTGCCCACTGCAGCTACATACAGAGCACTGCAGTAGAAGGTAGATTACTAGCCAGCAAAGCTACCTAAGCTTAAATGTCCCTCAAACCCCTGCAGACTTCTGTCCCTCCAATAACAGAGCAGTATCAAAACGATTACTAGCCAGCAAACTTTCAACTGTCCCTGAAATCACTAACAGGCAGCAGCTCTCTCCCTACACTATCTCTTCAGCACACACAGGCAGAGTGAAAAAACGCTGCAGGGCTTCGGTTTTTATAGGGAAGGGGAGTGGTCCAGGGGAGAGCTTCCTGATTGGCTGCCATGTACCTGCTGGTCTGGGGTGAGAGGGCAAAAAAAAGAGCCAACAATGGCGAACCCAAAATGGCGAACGTCGCGCGACGTTCGCGAACTTCCGGCGAGCGCGAACACCCGATGTTCGCGCGAACAAGTTCGCCGGCGAACAGTTCGCGCCATCTCTAATTACTAGCCAGCAAACTTACTATCATCTGTCCCTGAAATCACTAACAGCTCTCCCCCTACACTATCTCTTCCAAGCACACACAGGCAGATTTTTCAGATACATTTTTGCCCTTGATCCCCCTCTGGCATGCCACTGTCCAGGTCGTTGCACCCTTTAAACAACTTTAAAATAATTTTTCTGGCCAGAAATGTCTTTTTTAGATGTTAAAGTTCGCCTTCCCATTGAAGTCTATGGGGTTCGCGAACCGTTCGCGAACCGCTCGCATTTTTGCGCAAGTTCGCGAATATGTTTGCGAACTTTTTTTCCGACGTTCGCTACATCCCTACTCTTTTTCAGATGTTTATTAAAAAAACTGGGAATCATATCGAAATGCACCAGAATGTCTGTAGTGATCATATTGCACAATGTATACTAGTCTGGCACTGAAAAGCACACTATCCCCAACGAATCTTTTTCTCATCGAGACTAATCGCTGCATGATGACAGATGCATTTTCTAGGAGAGGAAGTTTAGTAACACATGTACTAAGGTTGTGCTAAAGTTGGTCATTTGTGCTAAGCTAGGGATAATACCTACCCCTCTATAACCCCTAACCTCATCTGTCCAACAACCTTATTCTTAGAATTACCTTGGTCGAGAGAAGCTGTGCGTATTATAAATGTCTGCAGATATTATTATATAGAAAAGCCAAAGAACATTTGCCTAATTTAGAGTTTATTTACGAGAGCTTTATATTAGCAGCTCTAAGGTTTCCTCTTGAATGTTTCTCTAGTGACTACGACACGAACATCATTGATTCGGAAACCGAAGAACCTGCTTAGAGTAACATATCAGGTCGTTGTTAATAAGGATGGCTCCTAAGAGGAAACCATTCATCATCTTAGAACAAGTCCCTCAGCTTGGTGCATGCTCTCCATAAACCTTTGGTATTAGCTTGTCTGTGTCTAAAAATCAATCTAAACTGATGATTATTTCAGCTGTCAAACCACCTAGAACACTAGGATTGCTTGTTGTCAAGGGGCATTACAATTATTTCACATCTGAGATATAGTTGCTTACCTAGGGGTGACAGCTTGAGTCAAGTAATAATGACCCTTTCATAGTAAGGGAGAAACATCAAGCACAATCTAATATGAATTATTATCTGGATTCACTGGATTTGTACTAAAATATTCACCCTCCATGGTTCTTCTTGATGCATATTTAAGGAATAATGTTACCGGTTCAATATTATTAGTTAAACTAAAACTTTAGTCTAAGTTGCAGATATTCATATAGCGTAAAGTAGCTTTTACAAGATAGACAATTAAATAATGTTTCCTTATGTAACAAACTCTGATCTATTATTATCTGCTTGTACAAGTATAGGATTCATTATACGCAAACCTGTTATCCAGAAATTTCCAAATTACGGGAAGGCCATCTCCCATAGATTATATTAATCAAGTAATTAAAAATGTTTTAAATGATTTCCTTGTACTTGACAGTACCTTGTTCTTGATCCAAATTAAGATATAATTAATATTTTTTGAGGATAAGGGTGCTGGGTTTGTTTAAACTTTTTAAATGTTTCTTAGCAGATTTATATGGTTTATGGTATAAAGATCCAAATTGTTCTAGCATGTTGGCATAGCAGATCTTATTCAAATAGCCTTCGGGGTAGGATGTTGTGCATTAAACCCCTGGAAGAGATGAATCTGAATCACAACCTTTCAGAACATGTACATCCAACCAAAAGCACTCCAGATAGAATTAAACTATAAATCCCACTACATTTTAATTGGCTGTCCTTGTGTTATTTCTATCTTAGCATTAGATCTACACTGAACTGCTTTTTTTATGCAGTGAGATGGGTGAGATCTGAGATGCTCAACAGCCGCCATTGTTTTCATATACAAATCCCATCATTATCAACTAATTACTAGATGGTGGAAATGGTCGTTAATCGAGCACACATAGGCTCTGTGTGCTTAGTTATCGACTGTAAAATTCTTGTTCTTCTTATAGTTATGCACCTTTTAATAAAATGGCAAAAGAATTATCTTTTCCCAAACCCTTTAGTATATAGAAGCAGAAGATTTCTATTTGGTAAATATAAGTATAATAAGAGCTGCAACGAGAAAGGCAATGATTCGATTCCAAAGGACCTTTGACAATGTGTTGTCTTGCATATTTCTTACAGATTTCTATACGCGTCAACTCTCTGCAAATATGAGGTTTTTAAAGCTTCTTAAGAAACATATGGACAAGTGGTCTTCGACTAGGAAACAGATAACTCAATATATGCTTTTTCTCCCATTAAATCTACAGTCAGCTGGGATATTATTCTATTATTTTCCATTACATTCCAATTGGTTGCACGGGAATCTGGTTGATACACAATTCCTTATTTTAAAATAAACTATTATGTATAATATATACAATATATTTTTTAGTCCATACATCCTCCTTAGAAACCCCAATGCACTAGTGCAGTCTGCTCCAATACATTGCTCTCAAGCACAAAACAGGTGGCACTTCTTTAAAATACCAGTAATTTATTGCAACAGGCTGTTAGACAACCAGCCCTGACACCTTTTGGGCATACAATAGAGACCTCTATTGGACAATTCATAAATAACATGTCTATAGAGCCTACATTTTTTTTATAAATATATGTCTTTAAAAAACACTTTATTATTATGAATTAAATGAATGAATTATGCTGCTAAAACATGAAAAAGTTGTAAAGATGTATTGGTCAACTGAGCACTAGTGTGCCTTTAGTAGAAAGGGGAATGTGCAAGTAAACGTATAGGTATTTTTTTATCATTATCATGGACATATAAACACTAGCATATCATTAAAATATCCAAAAATTGTACACACAACTCAACTATTAATATAAGAATGGACTTGCCAGTAATTCCAGGGCTCCCTTAGCAACTTGTGTTCATCGCAACTGCCAAGTGAATTCGTCACTAAAGCCATGGTGGTGATCTGCACAAAGACGCAGTATGAAAAGTTTGCTCTGCAATTTGCGTGAAATTTGCCATAACAGATGCTAATTTGTATGTGTATTTGTGCATGCCATGCAAGTTGTGATGGATGCTATGCCATAAGCACCAAACAAATACCTTTGTGATTAGTGTCAATCCATGCTCAGTTTTGTATACATTTTCGTTGTTTGTTTGGTTTGTCCTATGGTTAACTTAATATAACTAGATGATTTAACACCACTATCATATTACTGTGATGTTAAATGTGGTTTAACCCAGAGAGAGACACACTCTTGTGTGGATCTTTTTTTGAAATAATCTATGATTATGTTGCTATGTAATTTGCATCCTAAATGTCACATATACCTATTAGGGCATTAGAAAGCTGCTGTAAAATAACAGGCGCGCTAAGGCATTTGAATCATGGAGAGTTATAGTTATCACAGCTGTGAGCTGATGTAAATGTAGTGGTGTTCCTGTTAGCTGCCACCCACTGTCATGCTTGTGCTTCATCTTCAAGGAAAAGAAAAGCAGGGCAAATACATTATTCATGGATCTCCAATAATGAGGCTATTATACAGGGACCATAGGTAATCCCTTTGTTTCTACTGGGGTAAAGACCACCTTTCCGTTCCATCTCATATAACAGAGCAGTGAATACAGCTAAGGTACTGTATGTGGCCATTTCACTTTATCTCATACATTTGCATAGATTATAATATAAGAATTTTTTATTTCTTTACATCTAACATCAAAATAATGGGCACAGAGCGGAGATAATTAAACTCTAATACTTGTGCTGATCCCAATATCACCCCTAGAGTTGGGTTATTTATTAATAGTACAGAGTGTCCCATGGGTCAATGGCATATAGTTAAGCGATCTATTTCAATTTGTCTTTTGGATAAGTTCTATTTTCATTTCACATCATGAATCCAAAATGAGTCAATAATCTATGTATTATATATAAGATAACAACAAGGTGACTGGTAAAGTGCTGGCAAGCAACATTCTTATTGCCCAATTCTCTTGCTGTTTTTGATCATCTTCTTGTAGAAGTAAGGGGCAGAGAGAGACAGGTCAGATTTGAGGGTGTAGGTCCCAGTTAGCAACAAGTTCGATATCTGTACAGGATTCACTTGTAAAGCAAAACAGATTTCCAGTTGCAAAATCCTAGACATGGCAACTGTCCCACACCAAATGCAAAGCAAAAAATAAAGACTGCACAACACTTGCTATTTGGCTGGTGAGCTTACCCCTTTCATTATTATTAAGATATAATAAGAAGAATTATGATAGAGCTCCAAAACAGTGATCGTACTACTGACAGAATAAATGTGACAAACTCCCCAGCCAAATAGCAAGTAATATGCAGTCTCTATTTTTGTGCTACAAAATTACCACCAGGGATAACTATCACCTAGCAACAGTTAAAATGGGCTACTCCAGAAAGAATGGTAATTACCATATATATTAAAAAAAATATAAAAAAGCATCAGGATCCAACTTACGGAAGGGGCTCTCTGGCGTTGCAAGAAGGCTGGGATTCCTTCCACAGAATTGTACAACCTGTAGCCCCAAGCCTTTCCTCAAACATGTGTGGCTGTTAGTGTGACTACTGTGATGTCAAGAGTTCCAGCTCAACAAAAGCCCAGACCCAGTGCAAATATCCTTTGTGCTCTAACTTTGCGCTAAGCTAATACCAGTCATTAAGAGCACCACGAGTAGCTTAAAGCAGGATACACAGCACAAGTCCCACTTACTGATTAGGAATTGCTTTTTGCCACAGGAAAGAAACGCAAAGATTGGTCCTGACGTTCCCAAATACATTCCCAAGGAAACCATGAGAAGGAAGCGCTCAAACACTAGTCTACACCAAAAAAAAAAAAAGACGCCTAGAAATAATAGCGCTGCATTCAATTACACAAATCGTATTTGCATTATTCATAATGCAGCCTACAAATAAAGAGTAATGTGGTGAAATTACACATCTCTAATAGTGGAAGGAATACTATTTCCTGCACTGGCTAGTTCCATTTAAAGGGATTATGTAGCTAATTTCTTTCAACTGCAAATAGCACTGTTTCATGGACTTTTACATAAATACTTAAATACGTTACACACTGGGACCTGACAATTTCTAATTATTATTTCCTGATGAATGCAGAAAGACCTTGAACCTGAACAATTTAAATATTCAAAAATAATAATATTGCATAAAACATGACTGATAAATAGCAATGCCTGCAGGAAGTTTCTGTGAAACTGTTACTGCCCTTGGAGTGTATTGTGCTTCAATTATTACTTGCAATGCAAGAGATTAAGGTGCTGGGGCCACAATTAAAGGGACAGTGGCATGTTCCAGGTTTTAACAGGAAAGTGTCACTATACCTACTGTATATAAACAATAGTGTTGCTAATTTTTTCTAATGGAGGTCCTGACTCGCACCAGCTCAGCACCTCGTAACCTGTATCTCCGACACAGCTTGAAGGACAGCAGCTTTGTGAGTGATGGCGTACTTGAAGATAGAGCAATGTTCTAATAGGCTGGAGGAAAAATCCAAACAGTGCCTCAGCCTATCACAACATTTCCTAGTCCCCCCAAATGCAAACAGTGCCTCAGCCACAGAACATTCCCCAGCCCCCCCCCCCCAATTTACTCTCCTTCAAGCCATGTCAGAGATCAACACGGGTTAGTAAGTGGTGAGCTGGGGGGGAGGCGGGGGGCACTGCCCTTAGAAAACTTAGAGCAACACTAAGGTTTATATAGGCACAGTGACATGATCCCTTTTGAAGCTAGTGCAATATGCAAATTGAATTTTTTAGATGCAATTCTGCATTTTTTTTTAACCCACAATGTTGTATTTTCTGCAGAATTCATGGGAAATTTTTCAGTAGGGGACTAGTTTAGTTAACCTTTATGTAGGCAGTCCCCTAAGGTTTTGGCCAGCTAAGTGGGCTGTAATTTAGAGCTCTGTCTCTCTTTCTTCCTGTATTCCACTTGGGAAGGCAGGCGGGACAAGATTGAAGCCTAGGCAAAGGTAGGCATAGTTAGTTCTATCACTTCTGGAAATCATTAACGGAGTGATAGACAGGAGTAGAGTAGCTAGTGAGCAGCCTGAGCTCGACCAAGGAGAATAAGAAGGATTAGAGTCCTGGGTGTACTACCTTAGAGTAGTGATCAAGGATGCAGATTTAGGAGTAGAACTGTCCTGTCTAGGTACCACTTAGGAGGTCCAAAGGTGGTAGTAACACTTTAAAGTTGACTATCCATAGTCTGATCATTGGTGCCCGATGAGCATTTACTTCTGAAATGTAATGTGAGTATATGCTTAGCAATCACTCTATATTCATCTGTGCTCATCTATATGCATCAATGTGTTCCTGCCAATATTTGTTTTAAGAACTACTGGTACTCTTTTTTTGATATTTACATTTATATATTTACATGAAACCTGGACCTCTGTGGCAGCAAATAGCACAGTATTCTTTATATCTGTGAAAAAAATAAACCAAATTAGAAAGGAGGCAGCCATTGTCACTGAAACGTTTTTATGGCACTTGCATGACTGTTACGATTGGTATCCCTAAGCCAGAACAAACCCCAAGATTGGATTGCAGTTCAGTCTTCTGCCTTTAACAGCCACCTTTGGCTTCGGGAGGAGCCCTCTGCTACTCGGGTGCCACCAGGTCTTAGTGTGAGAGGACCAGAGGGAGAATCCTAGGCAGGCAAGGGAACCGCATGTGGTACAGGAACAGAGAGGAGGTGGTCCAATAACAAGGATCAGACAATAAGGTACCAAATCAGGAACAGAAGCGTAGTTGAGGTCACAGGCCAGGGTCATGAAAGGAAGCGAGTCAATCAGGCAGAGGGTCAAACACAGATAATAATAATAATCACACCCAGGAACTAGTAAACAGAACCTATATTGGGAAGGGGTCTTTATATGCAGCCTAATGGCTTACACTGATCACATGGGACCAGATGGAGCCAAATAGATAACAACTGAAAAAAGCCTTGCCCTACTTGCAATTACGAGTATAGCAATAGGAGTGGACCAAGGCCTGAGCTGTCTTCTCACATAGAGCAATGGTGAGTAAGACAGCCCAGAAACACCAGGTCTCTGGTTCAACTCCAGGCAGGATATTACAATGACTTTCTGATACCCACATTATCCTGACACACTGCTTACAGTTCTTGAGTACAAACTGTACGAAGGCCCAGAGGAGAGGAAACCGAGTAAACAGCTGTGTGCTCCTTTAATTAATGTACATATGTTCATGCATGCAGCATGGCTGGAGGATCTTAGGAAACATAATGTGGAGGGGGGCCTTTGTGCCTTACTGACACTAAGCCTATGTTACTACTGACTACATTTTCTAATGAGTAAGAGGTTAAGCCAATGTAGACATTAATCTAGTTGTTGTGTCCACAAATGCACCGCAAATAACTACACGCACATAGGGGCAAATTTACTAAAGAGAGAAGTGACTAACGCTGACAAAAATTCGCCAATTTACTAACATTGGTCTTTTTCTGAACGTGACCTCCTTCGCCAGAGTTGACTTCGACAGTTAGAGCAGGCAAAGTGCAATAGAGTAGATAGGAGTTTTAAAAAAAAAAGTTGAAACATTTTCTAAGTCCCAAAATAGTTGAAATTTTTTCTAAGTCCCAAAATACGCTGGCTGAAAAAGATCAAAATTTTTTTAGGGTGCCCACCTTCCCCCCTACATTTGTGGCACCTTAACTATACTGTGGGCACATGTGTAGGGCATTAGAACACCTAAATAAACTTTTTTTAACTTTCCCTGCGCTTGTGTAGTCTTCTGTATGCGCTGCTGCATACACGTCCTTGAAATTAAAATTTGGCGCCGTATGCAAATTAGCCTTCGGACCGCTCATCGTAACTTCGCTAGCGCAACTTCGGAAACGATCGGTAACTTCTGCAGAACTTTGGATCTTCGTGACTTTGCGATGTCCTGACGAATCTACGCCTGGCGAAGTGTGGCGAAGACAACGCTGGCGGATCTACGGAGGTAAGTAAATTTGCCCCATAGAGTTAGTGGCAAAGCTGGGCATTCACATTCTATCCAAAAAGTAAATTATTAGTATTGGCTTCACTGTAGTCACATGTCTACATGTTCTTCACATCAACACAGCAGCCTATGTCATTTGATGCCAATGGCAATTTGTGTGCAGCACCTGAATGCACAAGAAAAGTGTTGCACTTTGGAAAGGAAGGTTGATTCAAATATCTTTCTAGGCAGTCTGAAGAAATTGATCATGGCCTTCTGTTTCAGCACCATGCTTTTCCAGATCTGTTCATAGTTTACTGTAATAAATATATACTATTGAGGTAGGTGTTAATAACTGCAGTTTTGGAAGTAGATGTTGGATATACCGGTTGCCACATACTTTAGGCCATATAATGTACATATAAAATAATTTAAAACAAAAACAGAGAAATTTACATTTATTTAAAAAGAAACAAACAAACACAAATCTGTGCCATTTGCCTGAATGGCACGTAGACCGGGATAGAGGGTATGGAATAAGTAACATAGTTATGTAGTTAAAAAACAATTGTCTATGGTTACTGCAATATTCATGAAACAATATCAAGAAGCAAGAGAGCAGATTGAGCTTTAATTATTTACATCTGTTGCAGAAAGCCATCAAGGCTATTTGTTTTATCTTAAGACCTTTCCAAAGTAGCGTACACGCATTCTCCCGCAGCACTTAGATATTTCTATGCCAGATTAAATGACTGCTACGTGTTGTGTAATATAAGGTCTGGATCGTGGGTGGCTTCGTGTTCTGAAATCTCTCTCTCTGTAATACAAGAGCAGGATTTAAAATTACCTAGCAAGGACACTAGCCATTTGTTCAGACTGGATTTTAGGCATGTAATGTACAGCATTTTTAGTGTAATTGTTTATCATTTATTATTTAAAAATAAATTGAACCAATATGGCTATGAAACATATGCTTAGTGTTCACTTATATAGCACCAGCACATTCTGCAGTGCTTTATGTTGATGATAAATCATTCACATCTGTCCCAGTACCAGTAGAGCTTACCAACTATGGTCCCTACCGTAATTGTGATTCAATTGTTGAACCCTAGTGCCCAAGGATCGTAGCAGCTCGATATGCCTACCTAAAGATGAACCTCGCAAAATGAGCAGATCTTTTCATGTACGGCCAGCTTTAACCTGTTCTGGAGTATGAAAGGAAACTGGAGAATTTCAAGCAAGCCCAGTCAGAAAACAGACCCCATGGCTGCAAGGCAACAGTGCTAACCATTGCACCACTGTGCCATCCAAATACTGGATTTTTGCTGTGAAAACTTCTGAAAACTTTCAACTAAAATAAAGTGAATACATTACGATTTATTTAGAAAGCCCCATGACAACCTGTGGCACAATGCAATAAAAACAGAAGCAGTATGCAATACATACAGACTTTCTTTGATAGATTACAGATAATTGTTATAACCTAACCACAGAATGCCATAGGGCACTATAATGTCTCAACTGTGCCTGTGAATTTGCTAACATTGCAATTTATGTTTTGAGTATGTGTATTTTCATGCTTAATTTGATAAAAAAAAATGTATTAAAATTGATTACATTTTTAAGACTGAAATAAGATACGTTGATCTGTGTCAACCCATTCCAACCCCTCTACAAATGAATCCAGAAGAAGGCAAACAACAGGTAAGCAATAACTCTTAAAGAGCCATTTGCGGATTTATTCTCACGGGAGAGAATTTATTCTTGAAGCCAATATAGCAATGAATGAGCTGTCTGGATCAGTCACTATTGATTGTGTTTAAAAATACATACTACATTTCTTGCTAAAAAGGCATTTGGCCTATTTCTTTTAACTTGCCAATCACTTGATGCCGTTCTCTTGGAAAAGAACCCCTTCCTATGCTGATAGTGATCCTGATTTTCTTGAGGCTCAGTTGGGGAAATGTAATATGCTTCTCTAGCGCAAAGACCATTGCGAATGTTAGCGTCCATGCTTGTGTCTTTTTTGACCGATTACAGACCTCAACGACTTCCTTGCAAAGTTTGCAATCAAAGGGCCTTTTTGCGAACATTCACAGTGTAGTTAATACACTTTCGCAATCACAAAGCATATTTTGCAACAAAACATTTAACAAAACACCAGAGCAGGTGTTAACATTTACCTTTGCTTTGCGATCTAATATTCGCCAGAGAATGATCTTACATTGTAAGCAGCACTAAACATTCACAATAATGCCATTTTAAACATTGCTTGTGATTTTGAATTACATTCCCCCTAAAATATTCTAGTCTGTGGCTGCCTTTAGTCAACATGTTTCACAGGGCTGTGAAGGTATGGGATCCGTTATACAAAAAAGCTTCAAATTACCGGAAGGCTGTCTCCCATAGACTCCATTTTAATTAAATGATTCCATTTTTTAAAAATGATTTCCTTTTCCTCTTTAATAATAAAACAGTAACTTGTACTTGATCCAACAGAGTTTAAAATCTTCACCTGATATTCTGTAAACTATAGACAAGAAACTGTATCCACCCCACGTGTTACAATGGTTTTTATATATTAGAGCAGGGCTCCTCACTAGTGATGTGCGGGCCGACCCGATACCCGGTTCGGGTCGACCTCGCAGTGCTCCTTGCGGGTGGCGGGTGGGTGCAGGTTGAGCTCTTCTCCTGCTCTCCCCCCCCCCCCGCCACCTTCAAATGCAGGCATCCGACTTCCAGGTTCCGGTTTTATAGTCTCGCGTCTGCTCGGCCGGGTCTATAAAAGGAACCCCGGAAGCGGGTGCGGGCGCGGGTCATAGCAGGGCGGGTTAGGGTCGGGTGCTGGTCAGGGAAACCCTGACCCGCACATCACTACTCCTCACCTACCTGCTGTGTTTGCTTATCATGTGTGTGATATACTCTGCCTGTATGTGCCCTGCTCTGCCTGTGTGTTTTGTTAGGGGCCCCTAAGGTGTTTAATCATGTGCTGGGGGTGCTGTGTTATCCAAGGGGAGGAGGAAGCATTTGAATTTAAGGGTATGTCTTAATATGACAACATATGAGTTATATCCCTGCAGTGAGCACCAACCATTTGGTTTTTTGGTGTGCTACCACAATTTATGTGGACATGATCTTGTGGTAACAAGGGTGTAGTTTAAAGTGGGTGTGGTTTAAAAATAGGGAGTGGTCAACACTGGCTTCCAATATCGGCCCTTCACTATGTAGGCCGGAAAAATTTCGTCCCTCAGTACCACAGAAGTTGGACAGCATTGTATTAGAATATATAAGGGGCATATAGCCATGCTCTGGGGCTCAGTTGCAGGACTCTCAGCTTCCTCCTTTCAACATTATATTTGATATGATATTTCACACTTTCTATTAATGAAAGGATCATTTAAACAATTGACTGTTACAGTGTCAGATTTCACTATGTACCTCTGCCATCAATTTAAGTACTGCAAATGCGCAATCTGTCAGCATTAAAGGAACAGTAACACCAAAAAATGTAAGTGTTTTAAAGTAATGAAAATATCATGTACTGTTGCCCTGCACTGGTAAAACTGGTCTGTTTGCTTCAGAAACACTACTATTGTTCATATAAACAAGCTGCTGTGGAGCAATGGCGGCAATTGAAAAACGGCTATATGGCACAGGTTAACGAATGGATAACAGATAACACCATTAGACAGACAGAGTTTATTTGCTATCTGCTGTGTAACCTGAGCCTTTTCTCCTTTGAATGGCTGCCTCCATTGCTACACAGCAGCTTATTTATATAAACAATAGTAGTGTTTCTTAAGCAAACAGCAGTTTTACCAGTGCAGGGCAACACTGCATTATATTTTCATTACTTTAAGGGCTATTCCACACGGGGAGATAGCAACGCGTTTGCGGTCGCGGCGACAAAGCGCCGCGACAGTCGCCGCGACCGGCGCAGGCGACAGTTTTGTATGGGCGCCTATGTAAAAACGCCTGTGCTAACCACACGAGGCGATGCGCTTTTCAACAGTCGCCTGAAAATGCCTCGCCAGGCTTTTTCAGGCGACTGTTGAAAAGCGCATCGCCTCGTGTGGTTAGCACAGGCGTTTTTACATAGGCGCCCATACAAAACTGTCGCCTGCGCCGGTCGCGGCGACTGTTGCGGCGCTTTGTCGCCGCAAACGCGTCGCTATCTCCCCGTGTGGACTAGCCCTAAAACACTTCTATTTTTTGACGTTACTGTTCCTTTAAAGGTATCCACGCAGCAAGTATTATATCTGCCAATAGAAACCCAATTACAGTGACCTGGAGGCTAAGCCGACTTACCAACTCTTATTTATATGCTGTCAAGGATATAGTGGATTTGGCTGAATTATCGTTCATAACAGATCTTTTTAGCTTTATTGCAAAAGTCTGCAGAGAGAGGTGTAAACCAATGTTTTCTAAAGGTGCAGTCAAACATTATGACATAAGAACACAAGAAATCGAAAAGCATGTAAGTAACAAGATCAGTATTAAAAACAAACTGTAATGGCAAAATAGTCTTTGTTCTTATGTGTCCAGGAGAAAAAACTAATTATAATCGATAACTGAATTTGACATTTGAGATCATTTGTGATATTAGCGATGTGTAGGTCAGGAAAAAAAACCCTGCACCCGACCCTAACATGCAAAACCTTAACCTGCACCTGACCCTAACCCACAAAATACTGCTGTTGTAGGACCCACAGCCAACCCGTAGCCATGTCATCTCACTCTGTCCACTACTTCTGGTTGCGCCTCTGGTTTCAAGATGGAATCTTCGGAGAAAGACACAGGTATGGGGAGATGGAGGGGTTGCTTTGTATGCCACAGAAAGTAATGGGCAAAAGAGCTAGGGCAGGGTATAGATACTGCAAGAGTATGGATTCCCTGCGTTAGAACTTGAATAGCTCTCAGTAGTTGTACATAGTTGAAGATACCATACATCAACATACATCACTTTTTCCTCTTTTACAACTTTGTAAGGCAGCTGCAAGTAAAATGAGTTGTGTGATTTTAATAGCTTGCATCTTCTTAGCTGGTGCTATTACATGATCCCCATCTGCCGTGTGTGAATAATATTCTTATTACAAACAGTAATTTCTCCTGATTTTAATATGTTGTGGATTAAATGTATCCCAAAGGAACATTCGGAAGTGAAACGGGGGGGAGGGAGAGAGTCTGAAAATATTTAATTGTAGATGTTGTTTGACTTTGTTCCACAGACAACATTTATAATTATAAGCCATAATAATATACAACTGAGCAGAGTGACAAATTCTATCCTGCTCATTCTGAGACCCACACAGAGAAGAGATTTTTTCACTTTAGATGATACACTGAGAACTATCTGTATATGGCAGTAACATATCACCTTTAATGCCACCACTGGGACATTTTTTAATCAAAGTTTATTATGGTACCTGAATATTTGTAATCTTTTGTACACATTGTGCACATTTACATCACATCATTTCCTCCTTCTAATCAACAAATAAAATATTAATTTATTAGCGACTGCATATAGTCGAACATACTGCAAGACAGTTAAAAAAACCTGGATAGTAACCCATATCATACTGGGGTTCATTGGATCCTCTGAAAACCATCTTCTCAAGTGCAACTCATTCCAGCTGAGAGTCCTCCCCACCCCTGTCTCAAACCCTCACCCCCCACCTCCATGAGCACCCGGTGGTTCTCCAGCCATAAGGGTAAGGGCACACGCTGCTATTTCAGGAGATTAGTCGCCCAGCGACAAATTGCTTCCTCTTCGGGCAACTAATCTCCCTGAACTGCCTTACCGGCAGCTTGAATGTAAATCGCCGGCAGGATGGCACTCGGATCACTTTGTTTTTTGAAGTCACCCGAAGTTGCCTTATGAGAAAACTTCAGGCGACTTTGGAAAGCCAAAGCGATCTGACTGCCAGCGGGAATGCAGTTCTGGGAGATTAGTCGCCTGAAGAAGAAATGATTTGTTGGTGGGCAACTAATCTCCCGAAATAGCAGCGTGTGCTGCTTCAAACAGAAGTACCAGGAAGGTTATTATGAGGCAAAGCAAACAACTTGTGAATATTAAAACCAGTGAAAGCCTTCTCAAGGTGATGGTCACATGCCTCACGGTGGTTCAGGAGGCCTATTTGGCAACAGAAACTTAAAGGAATAATTATCTCTTCCAATAAATTTTGTGAGGCTTAAATTCATTTTGATTTCAGGCAATGCTAAATATGTAGCACAAGGCATTAAAATACCTTCTAGAAAGGATTTCACTATTTTACAGAGCAAGGGCTGTTCAGTTACTTTTAGCTCAATTCACCCAAACTTTTCTAGATCTTCTAATTACTCTCCAAATACTGTCCTTTCGAAGCTATGTATCAATATCTTGATAAAACATAGCAATGCTGAAACAGACCATCTGGGCGTATGGATTAGTGGCTTTATCTGTGCTATGAGTTTTATAGTTTTACTCAGTATAATTTACAATAAAATATTTTAATGGAAAGGATGTAAATCCCTATCCTCTATTCTATTGCATCTGATGGTTCTGGAAACATAATTAACCACTGGGTTTACTTTCGTTATACAGTCCCTCACAACAGTAAAATATCAAACTTTTGGTTTTAAAGCAACAATAGAGTTCAGCATAAAGCACCATATATAAGATGGCTTTCAATTACAAACTGTAGCAGAGTTACCTTCAGGGATGGTTTTACATAGGGCGGGTGTAAATGCTGTTGACAGTAAAAGTGAAATATAATATTGTTTAAAGAATTGTTTTCAGTAGATGCACCAGAGATAGCCATATACAGCACTACAAAGGCTGCTGCTGCATTGTTAGGAGCCTCATTTTATTTAAAATAATGTTTAAGAGTAATCTCTTGCCAAAATTCATCCAACCACAGACATAATCCTTACCCATTCAGCATGTTCTGCCTTGTGAATAAGCAGCCATATTACAGGTATCTTAATAAAAACACTAGCTTCAAGCTTTGTTTGTGAAATTAGTGTTTATTTAAAGCAAAATAGCAAATCTAAATTGTCCTTTTTATTCCAGCTCAACAATGATATGTTGTTCTGACTTAATATTTTGCAGTTTGGCTAAGATACATTCAAGCGCAAGAACCCCACCTGCCCTATAAAGAAATATTTATTAATTAATATTAACAACTTGGCTTTCAGGTATAAAAGTCTCTTTCAATAATAATAGTAAAAATGGAATAATTTTCACAGCAGACTATTAAAGCCTGGAAAGCTGGTAAATTATTAGAGGAAATACAAAATTAAACAGAATCCATGCTGGAGGTAGGGTTGAGAGCAACAGGTCTTGGTTTATGTACAGCCTCTTAATAGGTAGGGGCACATTTACTTTGCTCGAGTGAAGGAACAGAGTAAAAAAAACTTCGAATTTCAAATGTTTTTTTTGGCTACTTCGACCATCGAATTGGCTACTTCGACCTTCGACTACGACTTCGAATCGTTCAAATATTTGACCATTCGATAGTCGAAGTACTGCCTCCCCCTACTTCGCCGCCTAAAACCTACCGAGCATCAATGTTAGGCTTTCTAAGGTTTTTGGTCGTAGAAAAATCGATTAGATTCGAAGGATTTAATCGTTCAAACTAATTGCGGTAAATCCTTTGACTTCGATATTCGAAGTCGAAGGATTTACATTCGGCAGTCGAATATCGAGGGTTAATTAACTCTCGATATTCGACCATATGTAAATCTCCCCCGTAGTGTAGCTGGTAACTGGAATTTGCACAAAAGCACAATTTTGTCAAAATTTAAACACCTGTTGGTTCAGTGCTGTTACTATTTATTTCATTAAGAAAAAAGCAACTTCAAAGACTGGGAAATATGTATTTATTTGCATCTGAAAACAGAAGTCACAATTTTGTCAAACATCTGGCTGTTGGTAAAGAGCTTTTACTGTTCATTTTAATAATCCGGCAAAAAGCAACTTTTAAAGGAAGTGTCTGGATATTTGTTAAAGAGACAGGATACCCCATTTCCACTTGCTCGCACTGTACAGGTATGGGATCCGCTATTAAGAAAGTTCTGAATTACAGAATGGTCATCCCCCACAGGCTGCATTTTGAAAAATTGTCTCCTTTTCCTCTGTAATGAGAAAACAATACCCTGTACCAAATCCCAAATAAGATATAATGAATCCTTATTAGAGGTAGAACATTCCAATTGGCTTTAATTAATGTTTAAATTATTTTTTAATAGTAAGGTGGCCATACACTATTAGATTCTCTCGGGGTCGGCAAACGAGCAGATCTTAACCCGATATGCCCACTAAAGGCTGGGCGATATCGTTGAGTCCGAACGTTCGGGCCTGGGGCTGAACGATTGGATTACAATGCTGCGAATGGGCGCAGACAGGTCGCAGGACTACATCAACTAGCCGATGCATTCCTGGATCGCAGAAAAAAATCAAACTTGACCAATCGATATCTGCTGGGATGGCATTCATAGCTGTTGTAAACTCATCTAAAAATGTAAGCTGTCAATCAAATATTGCCTGCCTTAGGCATAGAAGCACGGCAAGCAATTGCTTTCACTTTCCATTCAGCACTTACTAGGTCACTGCTCTCCACACATTCCCCCATTCTCTTCACTGTTTAATTGTGTAACCAGGGCATGGGGATGGACATCAGGTCCCCCATTCTGGTGCACAAACAAGATTCTGAGATGATGCAAGGCTTACAAAATGGCCCCTGCCTGCTATAATTATGAATTCCCAGACTGATGGAAACAAGATTCAAATAATTTAAACAGTGTAATTAAAGTTTTGCTTGACAAACATGATAAAATAGGATTTGGAATAATTTTTTTGGGTGGCCGATCCCCTTTAAATAGATACATTCATCATAACACATGTGTATGGTAGGGAACATAGACTGTAAGCTATATATAATATAGTATTATATGTTGCCACTATATAAATAAAGGATAATAATAATATTATGTATACTGTACATGTATGTGGAGCTTGTGGAGATTTGTGACGATTGCTCAGAGAGATCACAGGTTCCCTTGTAGCTCTGGCAACTAATTCTCATTAATGAAACATCAACGTAAGCAAGAAGATTTCATGATTATATTGAATTTCCAGCTTTATATTTATCTTTCGTCTACTGTGGCTTTCAGATGAAATGAATGCAATGCAGAGTAGCTTGATTTCCCAACCAGTCCAGACTACCCCCAAATCTCTTTTATTTGGCAACTCAGTATCAAGAAACAACACAACAATATGGTTGAATGACCAAATATAATGGCTTTATGGCCAGAGATACAGATGGAGTAGCTATGATTTGGTACAAGATACATTCCCTTTTCCAAAGCTATGTGCACCAGATGTACATATCCCATCTCAGTGATTTTACAATTAAAATGTTGCTAACATGAGTGCTTCTGACCTACTTAACTGTTTCAAGGCCTTAAAATGTAGCTACACATGTATGAATATATATTTCTAATTTGGCTGTGCCAATGTATGTCTACTAAAAAACTATTTTAATACAACAGACGTGAGCTATGCAATATATACCGGTAAATGTAAAATATAGTTTTCTTAAACTCCCATGAACTTGAAATTCGACCAACTGCAATTTATAAAAAAAATTAGAACTTTTCAAACTCGGGTGAATGGGATCAACCGGCAAACTCAATTTTCAGGAAAGCTGCAAACAGCTCCAAATTGATCCTAGGACGTCCCCCATAGGCTAAAACAGCAATTCGGCAGGTTTGAGGTGGTGAATAGTCAAATTTCAATTCTTAAAGGGATACTGTCATGGGAAAAAAAAATTTTCAAAATGAATCAGTTAATAGTGCTTCTCCGGCAGAATTCTGCACTGAAATCCATTTCTCAAAAGAGCAAAAATATTTTTTTATATTCAATTTTGAAATCTGACATGGGGCTAGACATATTGTCAATTTCCCAGCTGCCCCAAGTCATGTGACTTGTGCTCTGAGAAACTTCAATCACTCTTTACTGCTGTACTGCAAGTTAGAGTGATATCACCCCCCTCCCTTTTTCCCCCCAGCAGCCAAACAAAAGATCAATGGGAAGGTAACCAGATAGCAGCTCCCTAACACAAGATAACAGCTGCCTAAGAACAACACTCAATAGAAAAAACCCATGTCCCACTGAGACACATTCAGTTACATTGAGAAGGAAAAACAGCAGCCTGCCAGAAAGCATTTCTCTCCTAAAGTGCAGGCACAAGTCACATGACCAGGGGCAGCTGGGAAATGACAAAATGTCTAGCCCCATGTCAGATTTCAAAATTGAATATACAAAAATCAGTTTGCTCTTTTGAGAAATGTATTTCAGTGCAGAAGTCTGCCGAAGTAGCACGATTAACTGGTGCGTTTTGAAAAAAAAACATGTTTTCCGATGACAGGATCCCTTTAAAGAGCCAGTACATGATAAATTTAAAAAAATCAAATTCTAATTTTTTTAAAAACTCAAATAATTTGGACCCTAGCAGCCAGATTGCTGAAATTGCAAACTGGAGAGCTGTTGAATAAAAAGGAAAATAATTCCAAAACCACAAATAATACAAAATGAAAACCAACTGCATATTGTTTTAGACTATCACTCTCTACATCATACCAAAAGTTAATTTCAAGGTAAATAGTCCCTTTAAGATATAAGATAAAGGAAGACCTTGCCTTGTAGATGTTACAATCTAAGTAGCACATAGGACATGTATGTACACATGTTTTGGTTGCCTGCAACCTGTTACTATTACATACAATAACAAGGAATGGAACACAGAACCCTTCCTGTTCTATGTAAGAATAGTCTTGTCATTCTATCTTGTTGACTCTAGGTCTCAATGAGTTATGAGTGCAATCACTGTGAAGCTATACACATTCAGTCCATCTCCCCAAACTTCTAAAGGAAGGAAAGCAGTTGATGATGTTAAATTGCACTTGTTTCTCCGCTTCCCATAAGTGCTGTTGCTGAGATGCAGAAGGTTTACTGTGCACAGTGACTATTATGGGCCTTGGGAGAACAGCTACTGGCATTACAAATCACTCAACACTGTGGTTGATCAGAGAATGATCAAAAAGGCTTATTCAATAATGTACTTCAGACTGTAAGAATAATAAATGACCATGGCTGTCAGATTTCTTCACAACAGAAACAGGCTACACAAAACTGTCAGATAACCATCTGAAATTGTGCTTATCTCAAGTATAGCAGTATTTCAAAGAACACAGAAATGCAATTAACAAGTCTATAAGATAGGGTTTATTGTTTATATTTTTTATATTTTTCTTCTTCTGGATTGACTCGCAATTAGGAAGATTTTACAAAGATATAGACTGAATTTGATGGACGTGTCTTTGCTCAATCTAGTTACCATGCTACATAGAATGAGGGATAGTGTTATTAATGAGCCCTGCTTCTTCCATTCCTTCCAAGTTCCTCTTCACTGTTGTATAAGTTTTTGTTTTTGTTACTGATCGTCTCTTATTCTGGGCGACAATCTCCCCGAACTGCCTTCACGTGTCTCCCAGTCCGCTATAATGAAAAGCTAAAGCACATGCGGGGCTTCGTTTTCCGAAGTCGCCCGAAGATGCCTCACGAGGAAACGAGAAAAGCCCCTGCATTATGAACACCTCCTTATCTGTAAATAAATGAGAGAGGCAGCACATTGGGGAGGAAGGAAAATAATTTAAACCTTTGAACCCTTATCTTACAGCATATTCTGAGATCAACTGCCACACCACGGGGATAAAACAAATTGACAGTTATTTCTCATTAAGCCTAAATTAATTGATTGGTATAACTAAAGAAACTCCAATTAAATGAAGACCAAAAATAGAACAGTGTTTTGGGTCATTAATAAAAGTCTTTACTGGAATTGTGTTTTGTTTTAAATGATGTCAGGGAAGTGTCAAAGGAGCCAATCGCAATTAATTTACAGTAAGCAACGGAAGTAATGTTTATATGTCAACTGCAGGCAAATGCTTGAATACAAGGATCTATTCTTAAGATAAAGAACACATAAACATATGCAGATCCAACAGATTTAACATTACACCAATAACAGGTCTTACTTGCTTTATATTTGTAGCAGGTTCTTTAACCTATCATTATTATTATTATAAGTGCTAGGGATGCACCGAATCCACTTTTTTGGATTCGGCCGAACCCCCGAATCCTTCACAAAGGATTCGGCCGAATACCGAACCGAATCCGAACCCTAATTTGCATATGCAAATTAGGGGTGGGAAGGGGAAAACATTTTTTACTTCCTTGTTTTCTGATAAAAAGTCACGCAATTTCCCTCCCGCCCCTAATTTGCATATGCAAATTAGGATTCGGATTCGGTTCGGCCGGGCAGAAGGATTCGGCCGAATCCGAATCCTGCTGAAAAAGGCCGAATCCTGGCCGAATCCCGAACCGAATCCTGGATTCGGTGCATCCCTAATAAGTGCTAATATTTCTTATACTTTTGCTATGTTATTCTATTGAAGCAGTATTATTTGGTCCTGTAAAGCATCATCATAAGGCATGAAATATCTACTTGACTCAACAACAAGATGACAGGAGGAATACGGAGTGTGTGATACCTACAGAACTTACAGATCTGTAATAACACGTTGGCTTATTTTTTAGACAGCAACCTACTTTCCTTCCTAAATCTGATATATTCTACACAGAAACCCCTTGCTCTGCAGATAATGAGATGCAAGGATTTGAAAGGATTGTATTTATAGAAATCAAATGCTTGAGACTTCATTGCGTTATAAAGCAAATGGCAGGTTTTTTTTTTACATACTTAAAAGTTGACATAGTGAAGGAGAAGATTTTACCAACACTTAACTTATACTAGATAAGCAATTAATATATAGTCTTCTGTATGTGAATAGACTGGGCCTACCGATAAGAAAATAGTGATTGTTACATGCCAAATAAATACAAAAAAGCCAATGAAAAAAAGCCTAATGAGAAAAGATTGTGTCTAATTGAAATAAATGAAGATAGCTATACTCCTAATGGAAATAAAAAAGACATTTCTGGAGAATAACACATTATGGTAATGGAAAAACAATTAGTCTAAATTTGAGCATGAACACAAACTGAATCAAGGAGGTTCTTTAAAGGTTCTTTAAAGGGATACTGTCATAGAAAAACATGTTTTTTTTCCAAAACACATCAGTTAATAGTGCTGCTCCAGCAGAACACTGAAATCCATTTCTCAAAAGAGCAAACAGATTTTTTTATATTCAATTTTGAAATCTGACTGAATGGGGCTAGACATTTTGTCAGTTTCTGCGCTGCCGGTTCATGCGGTTATTTTACTATACAGTATAATACATCCTCTTTCCATACAGGCAGCTGCTGCAGAACATATTATCAGGGTCACTGGCTGGTCTTAAAGCTAGACAACTGTGCTTACCAAAAATGAAGCATTCAATTTTTACCTATGCATTTCCATTTGAATTGAATAGTATAATTTCAATTGTCATAATTTCAGGAAATGTTAAAACTTTCTTAAATAGACAACACTGGAAAAACAGCGTGTACGAGAATCGAGAACATGAAAACATTTTGCACAGCCTATTGATTTACCCATTTTCTACACTGAACTGTTCCTTTAATATTATCCTTCCAAGACACTAATTATTACTGTGGCACAAAGTCATACAATAACAAAACCATTTTAGAAACTCGCCAATAATATTACACTTTGTCTACTTAATGAAAGTGTTGTTGAGTAAGATTATTAAACATACTCCCTTGATATGCTCATTTAGTAGAAAGAAAATGTGTGTTATTTGTGTTCTTATATATACATTACCACAAAGAATACTAATTCTTATATATATGACATTAATTAAAGTCGTTGGTGTACATCCCCACAGCTTTTCATTACACAATGTTTATAGATGAAAAACCACATGAACCACAAATAGGCTATTAAATTCCTACATCTTTCAGGCGTGCAAAACAGATTTCAATGGAAGCACTTAAAGGGGAAATACCCCAAATTCCAAGCATTTTAAGACTTTAATTTAAAGGGATACTGTCATGGGAAAAAAAAATTCTGCACTGGAATCCATTTCTCAAAAGAGCAAATAGATTTTTCTATATTCAATTTTGAAATCTGACATGGGGCTAGACATATTGTCAATTTCCCAGCTGTCCCAAGTCATGTGACTTGTGCTCTGATAAACTTCAATCACTCTTTACTGCTGTACTGCAAGTTGGCGTGATATCATCCCCCCCCCAGCAGCCAAACAAAAGAACAATGGGAAGGTAACCAGATAACAGCTCCCTAACACAAGTTAACAGCTGCCTGGTAGATCTAAGAACAATACTCAATAGTAAAAACCCCACTAATGTCTCACTGAGACTCCTTCAGTTACATTGAGAAGGAAAAACAGCAGCCTGCCAGAAAGCATGTGTCTCCTAAAGTGCAGGCACAAGTCACAGGACCTGGGGCAGCTGGGAAATTGACAAAATGTCTAGCCCCATGTCTGATTTCAAAATTAATATAAAAAAATCAATCTTTTGAGAAATGGATTTCAGTGCAGAAGTCTGCTGGAGTAGCACTATTAACTGATGTGTTTTGAAAAAAAAACATGTTTTCCAATGACAGGATCCCTTTAAGCTCTCCCAGGTTGCTTAACTTTTGTCTAGGGCTCCTTTACATCATAATAAGGTAACAGCTTTATGGCAACACAGTTACATTCCTCATACTGCTATAGTTCCAACAATTATGTATTCACCATAACTTTAACTTGACTGGTCTTTAGGCTAACATGATGAGGCACATTTATCAAGAGTTTTTTAAACTCCCTTAAATTTGAATGAGTTCAAAATTCGACATGGCAAAATTTATGAATAAAATCTAATTATTAAAACTCGGAACAGGAACAAAGAAGAATAGTCAAAACAGGCCGGGTCAGTTCAGGCAGCAGGATGGCAGAATCAAGGACAGACAAGGGTCAAACAAGAAACAGGCTTAGAAAGCACCCAAGAACTAAGAAAGAACATTTCGATCGGGCAAGGAACATTAGGCAAAGAGCCCTTTAAATATTTCACGCGCTCCAAATAAGGACAAACATACTGAGCGCCGCGCAACCCAGAAGTGACGGTTCGGCACAGGATCATACAGGAGGCAGCGGCCATCTGCCAGGTATTTTTATTACAGCGGGAACAACAGCCCAGAGTATCAGGTAAGTGATTTCAATCCTTGGGGGTGCCCTAACATTTGGCATCCCCCATCGATTGGACATTTCTTTCTCCTTTATAAAAACAGGAAGCACAGATATTTTACCACATACATGACTAAAAGAATATATTCATGTAGTCTGCTATTATGAAGAATTGGACCATCCCTGATCATGTCAACAACTCTACATATCACTATTGCTCATGAACATATCAAGGTGACGTTTATCACTACTTGTATTTAGATACAGGAGGAGTTGTAGGAAAACTGCTTTGGTCCAATGTTCTGAGATGTTTGAGATGTTTCCACTTGATTGAGTTACTGAATGGGATCATCACCAGCCTGTTTTGGGGCTTTCAATTTGGTGGAATACCATACCTCCCAACATTTTGGAAATCAAAAGAAGGACAAAAAAGTGTGGCAAATTTTTTTGGCCACGCCCATTTTGTGGCCACACCCCCTAATTCATTCGTATCACTTTAAACGGGCAGGGACAGCTGTATGGCAGTCCCTACTAAGGTGATGTATAAAGTTGTAGTGCAACTGGCTTCCCTCCACTGGTTATTGAACTACAACTCCCAGCACCAACACCCAGAGAGCAAAAGCATTGGCCCAGGGTTAGTATAAAACTAAAGTTGGAGGGAAAGTGATTGGACAGACTTGGGCTAAACAGTCCCATTAACGCCAGACCTGCCAATGGGAATTATGTTGAAGCAGCCTGAGCAATAGACTGGGGGGAGGGGTGTATTGTGGGATCAGTAAAGTCCAGTGAATTCCTTGTTACATAAACTGGTTCCTAACAAGTGGCCCCGGGGATACAAAGGGCCCAAAGTGAATGTTCTGGTGTCAGTTCCACACACAGTGATGAGAAGGAGGGAGCAGAGTGTGTAACACTGTATATTGCTCATGCCCCTGTATTCTCCCTATCAATCTGCCGCCTCAGTCCCTTCCCATCTCCCCGGGGCCAAACATTCACCGTCTCACTCAGTCCCGGTCACCTCTTCCCTTCACACTCACCTTCTCACCGCATGGATACACCCTTGTCCGACACCAATGCCGCTCGCTTGGAACCTGAGCCGCACTCAAACTTTCCCGCCTGGGACACACACGTGTCAGGGAAGAGACGTGCAGCGTAGAAATGGCCACTGGCAGTCTGGCACCACTCCTACATTACACACACAATATCTCCCAACATCCGAACAGATCCAAGATCCGAACAGTGGGACATCTTCACCTGCTATCCGGGACGGCGGGACAGGCAGGTAAAATCGGGACTGTCCCGCCTAATCTGGGACACTTGGGAGGTATGGAATACACAGGTGCCAAAAGTCTAATGGGCTGCGTAATGTCTCTGGATCTGGGTAACATATTTCCACTTCAGAATTTTGCATCATAAATTTTTATACAGAAAAAAGGAAATTAGAGCAGTCTCAGTGTCGGACTGGGATGCCAGGGGCCAACCAGAAAAACTTAGACCATGGGCCCACTTTCCAAACTTTTGTTCCTCCTCCCCTCACTCAACCTCTTTATTCTCCTAGTCTTTAATATCTACTTACTATATTATTTCACTATTAAGCATTTTTTCCCATAAAGAAATAGGGAATGACCATGAAATAGACCAAATGATTAGTAGCAAGAGGGTCCACTGACACTTGGGCCCACCGGGAGTTTTCCTGGTATCCCGGTGGGCCAGTCCAACACTGAGCAGTCTCCTGTATACCTCAAAAGAGAAATAATCCTCTCCGTTCTCAGTATTGTCAATCAAAAAAATCCTTGTAAACAAAATCAAACAAGCTAATGTTATCAGAGACAAACTGCTACAACCTCCATGAAATAAACCGTTTTTTTTTTTTATTCCTGTGCCAACTATAGCTTCCCCATTGTGGAGAAGCCATTCTCCTATTTCACTGTATACAGACCTCTTTATAAATATATTACTGAAAGCAGTAGACAGTGGAAGCTGTTATTTTGCGCTTTTGGAATCCCATGTGGCACATTGTGTTTTCCTCCTTTAGAGAGCTGTATCGATCAACATGGTATGTGCCGAGAAATATAATGAACCACTGCCATGTGACTAAAAAGCATAAATCATATCAGTTATGAGGTTTTGCATATCCAGAAGTATGTTACGTACTATTAGCAGGGCACCATATTCTTCGTGGGAACAAGTAGACAATAAGGAAAAGCTATTTTAGGTTGGCCAAGGCATAAATATGGTTGATGGTTTAACTACGTATACTGGTAAATGACATTTCCTCTGCCATATAACAATGTTGTGCTTTGCTGGGGGAATACTGCCATTATCTTTCTCTGACATAGATTTTTTTTTAAGTGCCCAAAGCATCATCCTCAGACCTTTGTTATATCTGCAAATGGTAGTGAATGCTGCTCAACCAATAAACCTTTTTTCAATCAGTGTGATACAGAAATCTCAATTATTTCATTCAAATGAGGTCTATGGGGAGATGGCTTTCCTGTAATTCGGAGCTTTCTGGATAACGGGTTTCCGAATAACAAATCCCATACCCGTCACAAGGAATTTCAGCAGTATAGTTTTTCTGCCATAAATGAATCCCACAGAAAATCATGGGCCTTAATAAACACCTACACATTACTGAAACAAGAAATTATATAATGAGCTCTTAATGTTTTGTGTCCCTAATACAGAATATAAACACGACCCCATACTAATTGCTTGAATGATTGAAGAAACACGTCCTGACAAAAAAATACTTATATACAGTAAATCAATAGAAGTCTACAATTCCCTAGTGTTCTCCAGCACATACTGAGTAATGAGCTGTAATGATTCTATACACCGTGTACCATGCGTCAATTTTTGAGCACACTGGTATTGAATAACCAACAATTATTTTGGCTGGGGGGTGGTATAGTACCTTGTACATTTTTGAGGTATAGTCACAAATATATTTATTTAAAAAAAAAAATCTGTTTATTATACATGGAGCTATAAATGAGGGGAGAGATGGTTTATATAGCATACATTACATTGTGATAATTCAGTGAAACAGCCACAGTAAATAAATGTGATTGTGAACGGGTCTCACGGTTTAACATATAAGGGCAGATTTATCAAGGGTTCGAAGTGAATTTGAGGGAATTTTCGAAATAAAAAAGTTCGAAATTTTTTGGATACTTCGACCATCGAATAGGATACTACGACTTCAAATTTGTTAGCCTATGGGGACCTTCTAGACCAGTGGCAGAACTACCGGGGGAGCAGGGAACCCCCTGGCAGTTTGCGCACTGCCGATTTCTGGCTGCATCGGCCGATTTTGGCGTTTTTTATACAGGTCATGGAACTCCGAGGTAACTTCTAATATCCTCATATTTTGCAACTGGGGTTACTTTATTTATTATAATACACAGTTTCAATAAGTCATGTGACAGAAATTACATCAGAACTCACCATTTATAACTGATGACATCAGAACTCACCGTTTATAAGGATATAATTTACAAGATATTTATGGCTTTTGGTGTATTATATATATATATATATATATATATATATATATATATATATATAAACTGCTTATCACACTGTTGGCTTTGTATTATGGTGGCTTTACCCCAGTAGTGAGCTTCATATTTTTTGAATGATGAAATGTCTAATTTGGGAATTATTCGCTGTTCTTGATGTATTACATTTTAAGAGCTTAATAATCTGAAACTGAAAATAAGTTTGAGCATACAAAACTTCCAACAAAAAATAAACTTATTTAGGTAATATTTAGCAAGCCCATTAAAAGAGTTTGAAGGCTACATTTTTTCCACTGAAATGCAAAAAGGGGGTGTTTCACGGAATATTCCTTAGTGGAAAAAATCAGCAGCACACTGTTAAATTTGCAAAAGTGCTCAAATGCAGAATTTATTTAGCTCATAGCATACAAAAGCAACGTTTCGAGCCAACAAGGCCCTTTATCAAGCCCCGTGTCCTTTGTTGATGTTGATGGTGTAGGATTGTTGATGGTGTAAAATGGGGCTTGATAAAGGGCATTGTTGGCTCGAAACGTTGCCTTTTGTATGCTATGGGCTAAATAAATTCTGCAATTGAGCACTTTTGCAAATTTAACAGTGTGCTGCTGATTTTTTCGATGTATTGATGCGACCCAAGGACAGTATTGGGTCTTCTAGTTCAGCACCTGGCACATCAACAGTGTTTGTTTGGGAGGTGAGCGCTCCATTTTTTGTGACTGTGGAATATTCCTTAGTGACACGTTGGACTAGTTTCCATTCTCTGAAAAAAGATGAAAGTATAATTTTCAGTATGGGGAGACGTAACTGATACATTAGTACATTTTGCAATTATTATCCCCTTTTGCATCTCAAATGATCTCTTATTGCTGCCTGTTAATTTCCTTGATTTTTGCTGTTAAGCGTAATTATAAGTGAAGAATTCACACTATACGTATACTTCTAGAATTCACACTATTCTAAGTTGCATTGCATAAATCATTATTTACATGATAACATTTCTAGATTTTAGATTTCTAGATTTTAAGCAAAATTGCTTATAACCTATTGGCAACATTATCCGTTGGCCCCAGGCAAAAATATATTAGAAACAGTTGTGCTTGATAACTACTCACATTAGATGCCTTTGGGAAAAGATTGTTGCCTACAATAATAAATGGCTAAAATGAAAGATAAAAAAATCACAGTTGATAAAAAGAGACTCGCCAGGCTTTTTCAGGCGACTGTTGAAAAGCGCATCGCCTCGTGTGGTTAGCACAGGCGTTTTTACATAGGCGCCCATACAAAACTGTCGCCTGCGCCGGTCGCGGCGACTGTCGCGGCGCTTTGACGCCGCGACCGCAAACGCGTGGCTATCTCCCCGTGTGGAATAGCCCTTCAAAAAGGAAAATACACACCTTTATAAATGCCATGATTAGTTCTTTGTAATGAATGATTTCTGTGATTACGCTGCATGGCATTCATTTACACTGAAGTACTACAACAGAAGTTTTTAAATCCACATTTGATTGCACTATTTTGACTAAAATATTCTACACACCTATATGAATATCTCCCAAAGTCTCACAGTGACTGTGCATGACTAAACCTGTATCCTCTAGCATGTCCATATGTCCATAACATGATTTGTTCCTACCCATTTCATTAGCATGGCATCACTGAAGGCCTGTTCGAGCACTTGGGTGGAAAATCCAGTTGTACAACTGCACCCCCTGTAAATGTTTTGGGCAGCACCTGACTGTGCTCAGCTCACATTGAGATGTCAGGGAACAAATACCACCAGCAATCTGCTTGTTTGGAAAATCAGCAGTAATGTTATTATAAAGTAATGAGCCCTATACCATAAACATTAGTAATGGCAATGTGTTTTGAACACATTATTCAGGATCTACAAAGCTGCCCATATATTCCAGGGCCCCTTGGAATCTGCTTGGATTACTGTCCCAACTGATATATCCCTGCAATATGGCCTTCCATTGAACATAAATCATCCATTGAAAATAAATCAGCATGTAAGTGGCTGAGTTTTGTCTGGGAAAGAGATCGCTACGGGCACTGCCAATTAAATTCAGTGCAACTTAAGGCAAGGTTAATATGTGATTTTGCCCTCGGTGAACAGACTGGATAAATGATGGCAGCAGCACAAAAACCAATAAACGTTTGACTGGAGACACAAATCAGTTTGGGCTCCAGGCGGAAGAGGTAATTAAATCCCAAATCACATTATATTATAAGCTTTAGATCAGGAGATTGGCTTTAATGACCAGGATCTAACACCCAATGAAACAAATCCTTCAATTGGTAATTTGCAATTATTTGGATAGCTATATAGATAAACGTGACTATCCTTTTGGCACATTATGTACTGTATATGCCAATAATTAAAATGTAACTTACACGTTAGAAAGGCTGGCCCCAACCACCTCCTGATTCCCCCCTGGTGATTAACTCCTTCAGTAGCAGAGAGATCTATTATGGGCTACAAAAGTGCGCACTAAAAATTATATAAAGGTTAATATAGTCAGCGCAAGGGGATTGTAATGGCAGTGTATAGTGATAAAACACTTAGTGCACATTAGGTAAATAGCTTTATATTTTCCTGGTTTGGCTGAGAAATCAGCTGTGACTCTGAGAGCCGATGTGTCTAGACTATATTTAAATGCCAGTACATTACCTTTCATGGACAGCTACGGGCTTGATTAAGAAATGTATGCACGCCAATTAAAGAGCATGGTGAGAATTTATTACAAGAGGCTATGCTAGCTTTCGATTGCGTCAACTTACTTAAATCAGGGAACCACATTATTATTCTACAAATAAATCATTCTGCCACAAAACATTAACTGTTTCCTGATGAGAGGCAGGGAGATAGAATGAATGGGGATGAGAATGTTACCCTTGAGACCTCATTTAATGCATGGAAAACAATATACAGGTATGGGATCCATTATCTGGAAAACCGCTATTTAGAAAGCTCTGAATTACAGAAGTTTGTCTCCCTAGACTCCATTTTACCAAATAATCTTCTCTGTGAAAAAATAGCAGGGGAGCTGCACCAATAAGTCAAGTTGGGAAACTCGCTCAGGAGGCAGCATCCCACTGGTTACCAGGAGCAGCAAAAAGCCACTTTAAGGATAGGAATACACTTGGCAAATCTCGTTTCTGGGTGACTTGTCGAGTCGTCAAGTCTGATGCGACAGAAATAAGGTAAATAATAGCATTGTCGGATGAAGTCGCAGTGTTGATCCAACGCAGCACGACTGTTGGATGCAGACGCAGCACGCATCCGATTTGACGCCTGCGTTTTTGTGCAGACTGTCGGATCGCTCCAAAATCGTCCGTGTAGTCCTACCCTATGAGCTGAATTTACGGTTTGATAATTGTGCTCTCCGCACTAGCGTAAGGATCATCGTGGACCACCTGGAAAAGAGTATAGGTGAGCACAGGGGCAGAAGGGCACATCAAGAAAGCTGCCTCGGGGCAGGGGGGCTGGGCAAGAATCAGCCCTGGAAAAGAGAATATAATCTCTATCTAAAACCTGATATTGTATTAATGCCTATCCATGCTACAGTGGTGTACATGAAGAAAGCACGAAATCTTAGATTTATATGTTCATGAAATTAATTTAGCAAGGAGCCCCAGAAGCACTGGTGGTATGTGGTTATGGCTTTGCTCTGGACAATTTATATATCTGTTGTCTTTGTAGCAGGCCAGTGCCAATGGCACAAACTATAGTAAAGTGCAAGAGGCAAGGAACATATATTTAAAAAGTCCACTGTGCAGGATTTTAACATCAGGTTTTTGAACCTTGATAAATGAGACCCAGGGACAGTGAATCAAAAAAAATTTTTCATGTAATTATTATCCTTTATTTAGCACTAACATGTCACAGGATTTTACAAGAACATGCAGCCATCTTTTCAGTGCCCAACTCTTACAATGGAGCCTGCAGTCAAATGTCCCTTCATATTCCCTTTCATATTCACATACTAGGGTCAATTTTATAAGAAGTCAACTGACCTGCCTGGATGCTGTTATAATATGGCAAGTGACCCAAATGGGAGTAAGCCCATTAAAATGAGAGAATATACAAACTCCTTGCAGAAAATAACTTATCAGAATCCCCAGAAATACAATTTCTATACCATAAGAAAGCAGCCAAAGCAGTGTCTGTGGAGAAAACAGCAATATCGACAAGTCACCCAGAAAAGAGATTTGCCTAGGAAATTTACCAGTCCAGACCTGGTGGATCTACTTAAACTACTCTAAAGATTTTGATAAGGTACCACACAGAAGGTTACTAATTAAATTAAGCAATATTGCTCTAGAACAGGGATCCCCAACCTTTTTTACCCATGAGCCCCATTAAAAAATAAAAAGAGTTGGGAAGCAACACAGGCATGCAAAACGTTCCTGGGGTGGCAAATAAGGGCTGTGATTTGATAACCCCTATTTGGTCTGGCAGCCTAAAAGAGACTCTATTTGGCAGTACACCTGTTTTTATGCAACTAAAACTTGCCTCCAAGCCTGGAATTCAAAAATAAGCACTTGCTTTGAGGACACTGAGAACAACATCCAAGGGGTTGGGGAGCAACATGTTGCTCACGAGCTACTGGTTGGGGATCACTGCTCTAGAACATAATATTTGTACTTGGATAGAAAACTGGCTGAATGATAGATTACATTGTGGTGGTAAATGGAACATTTGTTGTTAGTTGTGACCAGTGTTGTTAATAAAGTACTGCAGGGGTCTGTGTTTTTAAACTTATTTATTAATGAATTTGAGGTGGAAATTTAAAGTACTAAATTATTAGTAAATTGTGCAAAACTAAGTTCCACACAGGATATGGCAGTCGTATTTGACTAACAAGGAGAACTAAGCAGCAACCTGGCACTTGAGGCTCAATACTGATAAGTGCAAGATTATGCATTTTGGCAGAAATTACATATATAAGAGGTATGCTTTAAATAGTACATATTAAGGGGGTGGGTATAATAGGTTAAAATATTAACACAGCCAATTACAGGCTCCTTATCTGAGAAGGATTTGGGGATTTTTGTGTATAACAAGCTGTGTAACGTTAGACAATGTCAATCTGTGGCTACCAAAGCAAATGGCATTAACTCAAGGCATGAAAACATAATTTTGCCTCTTTATAGGTCCCTGGTATTTCTACAGTCTGAATGCCAAAAATCATAAAATTCAATTTATTATACCCTGAGGATGGAAAAAGTCAGAATCGGAAAATCTGGCATTTCAGAGCTGCCGGGGTTGTATATAAGTCAATGGGAGAGGTCCCTATCATATTTGAAAGTCACTGTGGTCTGTGCTGAAATTAGCCCAAAAATCCGACTATATTGGGAAAAAAATCCAAAAAATTCTAGAGCGATTCGGGAAAAAACTCTGAAAAAAACATATAATTCAGGTTTTCACTAGATTTTAGCGAGTTTGTCCCTGATTCAATTAAATTGTGTTTTTTTAATAATAAATAAGGTCCAATCATGGATTCTAGTTTGGTCTGACTTTTTTTATATAAAAATTTGGATTTTGATAAATAAGGCCCTTAGTTTAGTATAGGTATCGGAATATAGAGTTTATATATGAGGGGCATGGATAGGTCTGTTTATGTTTTTGATAAATAGGCGCTGGGGTTCATTTGGAGGGGTTGAACTTCATTGACTTGATTTTTCCACCCAAATTAGCTATGTAACTATGTGACATAGTTACATGTGACATAGACTGCTTTTAGTACACAAAATACATGTGACTTATACTGCTTTTAGTACACAAAAAGTGTTATTTGTCTACACATCACACATTGGCTCCTGTAAGTAAACAAACATCTGGAATTTTATCAGGGTAACATGGCTTAGACAACTACTTGTGAATTAGGCAGAGTCATAGATCGGTGATGAAAACAGGCTGCAGCTGAAAGCATTCTCACCAACAGACAAAACAAGCATAGCACATCCACACTGCCACCAGTCTTTTTAATAAAGAAGACAGATTTTGCTCTTTCAGGCCTGCAGCCACATTTTTTCTGCTTTGTATTGTGTTGTTAGCATAATATATTCTCCACTGAAAAACTTTTCATCTGTCACATCTCACCAAGCTGATTTCAGGCTGTGGATGTTTTCCATTTTATTAATGAAGACTGAAATAAATGTGTCCTATATTCCCTATAGCACTAGGGATGTCCTGAATCAAGAATTCAGTCTAGAATTTAGCCTAGATAGGCTAAATTAATTTTGTAGGATACGGTATCTGCTATTTTTGCATAAATAGAGCTGTAAGCTTACAAAAATCACTTGGGGAGTTCATTGTATTTGCATTTTCTCTTTATACCCCATTCCTTACACTGTAAAGCCTGACTGTGACAAAGTGTAAGGTTTAGAAATTGGCAAAGCATTTCCAGTATAAAGCTATAAAGCCTAATGTACTAACATACATGATTAAATAAGTGAGTGGCAGCACAGTGATGGCAATGACAGGTCAAACAGAATATAGCTAATGATTAGACAGAAAGCACACAGCGTAATGACTGTAATACCAAGGCCATTACTTTTTTTAAATTACTCAAAATATGCTGTAACACAAGAATCGGTTTATCATGGCATTAGCCAGGTAATCCCAATACATGTATGAAGACAAATAATTCATGGCAAACCCATAGGGCTGTAAATGTTGTTAGTGCACCTAGATAAGAATCCCTTCTGCTAGTGCTGCAAGAACAAGTTACCATAACTACACAGGCTTGTTTGTATTGGAAGGCCACTGGCATCAAGATAACAACCCCACTTAACCTAAAAGCAAATCATGTGTTCATTGGGGAGATAATGGAATTGTTCTACCTTCTAGTGATATTATTTCTTCAATGCTCACTTAGCAAATGATATTTTCAACTGCTTAGAAGGCATCTAATGCGCACAGGTAAGACGAAATGTCGACCAGCAGAACTGACTCAAGATACAGTGAGGTTACATACTATATAAGGAGTATATCTAAAATGACTATTGATCAGTCTCCAGATCTAGTGTACTAGCTGTATTATATATTATGGAAACCTTTTCTTGAAACTACACTGTGTATCTACCAGTACTTTGGCTGCTTACAGGAGAGCGTTCACAACATCCCTGTCAGGAGCACTCCAGTTAGGAGTGCTCCACTTCGTGGGCAAGATAGTGGCACCCATGTCATAATTATTTATCTGACTGATTCTTGTATTCTGACCCTTTTGCTTAATTCCGACTACGCTGATTTTCTGCCTTCCCTGACCCCTTTTGCCAGGACTTTGAACTTCTTAACCTTTTGTGTATTTTGTATTGGACTTTTCCTGCCAGTCTGTACTACTGCTTCCTCCATGGTCCTGACTCCAACCTGGACAAAAGCCACTAGGTCCTGATAGTATATTCAGTCCTTGAACCCAAGTCTTTGGAGTGTATTTATTTAGAATTTTCGCTACAGAACTTTGCCTACAATATGCTGCCTGTGTGTGCCTTTCTCTGCCTGCTCTATGTTCCCTGTGTGTGCCATACTCTGCCTGCCTTATGTTACCTGTGTGTGCCACAGAGGCGGGCCAATGCCAGCTGGGTGCCCTAGGCAAGCTGGCCAGCTCTCCCCCCTCCTTACCCTGTCGCTTGTCACACGAAGTGACGTCATGCATCGACATTGTGCACATACGTGCTTTGTAGAGGAGCACGCAGGCTGGATGGCCGGTCTACGAGTAAGCAGAAGAGGGAGCTACCCAGCGCCCCTCTATTGTTGCGCCCAAGGCAGCTGCCTCTTTGGCCTATCCCTAGTTCAGGCCCTGGTGTGCCATACTTTGCCCGCCCTATGCCCCTTTTGTGTGCCGTACTCTGTCCATTCTATGCTCCCTGTGTGTTCCATACTCTGCCTGTCCTATTCTCCTTTGGTGTGCCATACTCTGCCTTAAAAAAAAAAATTAATAGTAATTTCCCATTTTTCAGCTGTCTTTTTCTTTTTTTGGTATTTATAATATTACTTTGGGGAGCTCAGGGGTATATTCCCCTTAAGTACTGGGATTTTTTGATACAAATGGTGCACCTCAAGGGTCAGATTTGAGAAATCTTTTTCTATACTTACTCTGCCTTCCCTATGCTCCCTGTGTGTGTCATACTCTGCATGTGTGTGCCCTGCTCTGCCTGTGGAACATAAGCCTGGTATTTGTTCTGGGGGCTTGTTGACATTTGTAAATTGTTGTTAGGGGCCCCTAAGGTGTTTAATCATGTGCTGGGGGTGCTGTGTTATCCACAGAGGAGACATTTGGATTTAAGTGTATGTTTTAATATGACTTACATTTTTCACATATGAGTGATGCGTGATATCCCTGCAGTGAGCACCAATCATTTGGTTTTTTGGTGTGTTACTACCATTAATGTGGACATGGTCTTGTGGTAACATGGGTGTGGATTAAAGTGGGTGTTGTTTAAAAACAGGGAGTGGTCAACACTGGCTTCCATTATCGGCCCTCCATCATGTAGGCCAGAAAAATTCCGACCCTCAGTACCACAGAAGTTGGACAGCACTGAACTAAAGGAAAGCTGAAACATATTGACACCTTTCAAAGAGCTACATGATGGTGCTGAATGTTTACAGGCATTACGTTTTATTTCAATAGATTAAGTAGAGTTTACTAAGTAGAGTTTTCTTTACAAAGTAAAGTAAATGTTGTCCTAAGTATCATTTTGAATTGTAGTGTGCAGGGGTGACTGGACTTGCACTACACACAATGATGAAGTGCTCTATCTGTGTAATTTCCCTCTAGGAATCAGGTGCTCAGCAGTAAATTACATAACTTGACACAGGTTAGGAAAATCATATACAAAGTCTACAGCACTGCAAAACACTGACAAAGTGAATTCATTATGCTTTGTAATATTTATTTGGCTCAAATTCAAGTAGACAAAGGCAATGTTTCGGGCCTCACAGGGCCCTTTATCAGGAAACGTTGCCTTTGTCTACTTGAATTTGAGCCAAATAAATATCACAAAGCATAATGAATTCACTTTTTTCAGTGTGCAGCAGTGTTGTGGACTTTGGACTTGAACTACAGACACATTGACCTACAGCTCCCAGGATCCCACCAACAGCCAGAGATTTTTTTTTATTCAAATTGGAGCATTCCTACATTTCTGGACTACCACTTATAATGTTGTCCCATCACATCAGACTCAGCAAAAAACTCTGGTATTTAGTGCTGAGCTTCTGACCTATGGCCCTATGCTGAACTACAATCATAGAGTTTACTGAACGACTATTGAATTCTGTTTTGTTTTTTCTTGGAAATAAAGTTGCCTAATTGCATGGCAATAAAAATAACATCTCAAATAATTTTCCTAATAACTAATTTAAATAATTTACCTTTAATAAAGAAGAGAGTTTAATGCAGCTGTTCCCACACAAAAAAGCACTGATTTCCTTGAACTCGAGGATACATCAGCAGATAAGGAGAAAATACAAAGATAATTCATAGCGAGTACACTATGTTCCCACACAACATTGGGCCCATCAAAGAATCTAGGCAGCACATTAGAACAAGTAGAAAAAAGGTACAGAATGTGCCAATTAATTTGCACACACAAATTGCTTGTTGAACACAGGTATGTAGCCAACTGTGTACAAATGGTATAATATGGCCACACTTAGGGCTCTTACAGATGAGCGTTTTTACCTGCGCTCCCCTGCGTTCCGTTTTTCTGCATTCAGCCGCAGGGGAGCGCAGGAATAGACGCATTGCATTTTTTCCAATGGGGCTCTACTCACACATACGCGTGTAGGCACGGAGCGCAGGTTGAGACGCAACATGCATTTTTCCTGCGTTGGGCGCCTACACGTGCCTGTGTGAATACAGCCCCATTGGAAAAAATGTTATGCGTCTATTACTGTGCTCCCCTGTGGCTGAACGCAGAAAAACGGAACGCAGGGGAGCGCAGGTAAAAACACTCATCTGTAAGAGCCCTAAGTGTGGCCATATTATACCATTTTGTCTGTAAGAGCTATAATGCTCATGTTTATGCTCATGCTTACCAAATGCACCTGTGTTGCATTGCTTGTGAGCTGATCATCATACTCACCCCTTGTACAAGCAAAATACAAAAGTGCAAAGAAGACAGCTTTGTGCACATTGCATTTTTTGTCAGAGGTTTTATCTCTTCTCAAATATGCCATATAATAATGTTTTTGCCATTGTAAGAATACTTTAATGGTACACTCATATATGGATTTATGAACAAATGCCATTCAAGGATGAATTTTAGCTGGTAAGATTCCCAAGCAGTTTCAAGGCTGAGATTCAGCTGTTGTAAGATTGAGATCAGTCCTCTAGTGTCTAGTGCATGTTATTCACCAAAGGTGTTTTAAATAATGTAAACAATGTTGAAAAAGACACAAGGAAGATATCATACTTACTGACCTTGGATAGTCTGTGTTTTTCAAGGCTTTTTTCAATTCTTTTTAATTTGAAAAAAACTTGAAAGCTCACCAAAATCAATTGTGCGCTTATTTAGTGAATTAAAAAACTTGAAAGCTTGATCAATTAAAAACTTTGAAAAAAACTTGAATGCAGAAAAATCGCATTCTACACATTTTCAACGAGTCTACCAACTTTCCAATGAAATCGAAACACTCAAATTGAAAAAAGTCACTTAAATTTCACCTAGGACAGCTCCATTGACGTCAGCTTTTAGATGGCATATTTTCACATGTGTAGTTGTTTTGTGCTTAATAAATCTCCACCATTCGAGTTTCAAAATCTCGAATTCAAATTCGTGAGTTTTAATTCAAAAACTAAGCTTGTAGTGAAAAAAAAAAAAAAATTCTAATAATCGTCCCTCTGGTGTACTGAAGAAGCCCATCAGAACTGAAACCCAGAGAGGACTATGGAGCTCACTGTATTTACAATTTTTTAAAATATACCCTATAACTCCTATGCACAAGACTGTGTCGTTTTTTTGGGGGAGTACTTTGTCTACCAAGCAGTTAAGTGTCTTCATCATACACTATGTGGACATCCATTCTGGTCATACTACCAATAACAGATCTGCTCTGAATGGAGTTACTGTGCCCCAGATACAAATTAATTTAAAAGGTCTCCGATTCCTCAAACCTTGAATATGTGTTTTTCACACAAATCTAGCACAAATACACTATTCAGGACTCCCAATGGCTCTTCAGTACGTCTGTCTCTGCTGCTGTCTGAATCGTTAATACTCTTCTCCTGGCTGGCATGAAAAGTATTAAAAAAACAAGGCACTTTGATCTGTCTTTGCGTGACTACTACGCAACAATAATATTTCCAATTTTAGCCTATTAGCCTTTTTATTTCTAGACTTATGGCTATTTGTTGCACATACTCTGCTGGTTAGACTTTGTTCTCAAGACAAGGCATGAGTGCAAAGTGTTCTTTTCTGGTAAAAGCAAGCTTGAGTCTTGTTAATTAGAAATGAAAAAAGAGGGATTAGCGAGCGGAAATTATCAAAGAATAATGAAAAACTACCATGGGCTGCGGAGCACTCTGAATGAGGAATTCTGTTCAGCCCTTGATTGTCTGATTGTCTACATGTGGAGCGAGTCATCACAGCACAGTCATGGGCAGCCGTTTATATATGCATAAAGGAAAACAAAGGCAATATTAAAGGCAGGGCCGGATTTACATAGTGGGCGCCCCTAGGTCCACTGCCGTTCGGCGCCCCTGTCCCCTCCCCTTTATTCGTGCAATTTTTGTCATCTGGACTGGAGCAATGGGGATTGGCGCACAGGAAATTAAAAAAATGATTGTATCTCCAGGGCATTCTCAGTGTTTTTGAACCAATGTGGTGTGGTTAGGCAGCATGCCGCCCCCCTAAAATCCTGCCGCCCTAGGCCCGGGCCTAGGTGGCCATTCCACAAATCCGGGCCTGATTAAAGGGAAACTAGTGGATGCTAATAATATTAATACGTGGTCACAAAACTGGTAATGCAATTAAGCATTTTATCTCTCTTCATTCATCTTGTTTCTTTCCAGACTGCAACACCATTGATTTACTTTATTGTTTTTTTTAACAGTTTTTTTATTTAACCTTTTCAAAAGAAGTACAGAAGGGGGAAAAAAAGGGGGGGTACAGCATCCCTCCCAACTGTCCCTTTTCGGAGGGACAGTCCCTCTTTTGACAGCTCAACCTGCAGTCCCTCATTTGTATTGGAAAGTCCCTATTTTCTCTGCACTGAACAGCCAGAAAAAGAAACAAAGTTTTTAACTTAATTGGCTTTTAGCAGAGAGCACAGAACAGCTAACAGGAGCAAATAAGATACTCTGGGGCATGTTTACTAACATTGGAGATAAATATCTGGAGAGATTTCTGGAGATGTTGCCCATAGCAACCAATCAGATCTTTGCTTTTGTTTTCTAACTTGGCTGTGGCTGTTTAAATCTAATTGCTGATTGGTTGCCATGGGCAACATCTCCAAAAATCTCTCCAGATATTTATCTCCAATGTTAGTAAACATGCCCCTCTGTAACAATTTTGAGACAAAAAAACTGTTTAGATAAGAAGAATTATTTTCAAACTTTCATAACCTGCCAGATTTTTTTAAATGAACATGGTAATTAGGGGGTGTGGTCACAGAAAGGGGCGTGGTAAAAAAATTCGATGCGCTACGTGTGTAAAAAATATTTGTCCCTCTTTTTACTTCCAAAATGTTGGGAGGTATGGGGTACAGTACAAATTATTTGCATCACCTATAAAGATGAACAATCCTACACCATCTTGGTGCTTTACTTTATTGTTAATCTTATGGTTATCTTTCTTTTCAGGCTTTCTACTATATATTTTATTAATTAACCCTTAGCAATACATATCAATAGAGTAATTCACAAATAATGTAAAAAAATAAAGCCCTGTTGCAAATTGGGCTTCTCCTGTTTACACCATGCTCAATGTTAATGTTATGGTAAACAACCTCTTTAACCTAGACCCTTGCACAGTATATCAGGGCAACATCAGTTCCTGCTAGCAATGACAAGCCAAGCTGCATACTGGCATGGCCACATTTTGGGAAAGCCAGTCCTCAGTGTTTGGCCGTCAGGATGATAGATCAGAGGTAACTGCTCCACACAATATGATTCTCAGGAAATGGAAGAGACATAGGAACAGGTAGGTAGTTTACACCTGCCCCAAGGGATGCTGGGGGTTGTAGGAAATCCTCCTGAAACAACAGGAAGCAAGGAGCCACAACACAGAACATATTGCACAGGGTATACAGTACAGCAACAGAGACAGGTGACCAGCAGCATAGCGAGAAACATAAAAAACGATGACTGTCTATTTTGACACATATTTTTAATTGACAGTTCTATCTATAATAATCATCCATCTTTGTTTTAATGTGAAAATCAGTGCTCTTTTACATGCAGCTTTCTAGCATTGGCTGCCAAAAAATTCACAGCAGCCACAGCCAGATGCCTTGGCTTGTAGTTCAGAAACTGCTGCAGTAATCACATGCATTTGTGGGTAAGAAATGCTGGGCCATCTTCTCGCAACACTATCAGTAAAGCATCTTTAGTGTCTTGAAATAGATTATTTTTGTGGTTCAAACAGTCCTACAGTCATGTTTCAGGGATTGGTGCCTGCTGTAATCATCTGATTTCACCTGCTTCTTTAAAATTGGAAATAAAAAGTGTTTCTATGCCACAATGACACAATTGGATTAAAATGTATATTTCATTTAAAGAATAAGCAGAAAACATTTTCAAAACAAGTACTGTTAATTGTTTTCGTGTTGAACAAAAGTGTAGTATAAATACTGTATTTCCACAGAGATTATACTCTATTTACAGCAGTCCCTGCCCCAGCGGGGCTCACAGTGCAACTCAAGTAGCTCGGTGGTGCAGTGGTTAGCACTGGCCTTCGGTTTGAATCCACCCAGGGCCCTGAGGCTGCCCACACCATCCCCTGGACCCCAGCCGCAAACAACTCCATGCTGCTGCCACCACACGAACCCCCCCGCGTGCAAACATACACGCACATGTTTTACCGGTACGGCATTGTGACCGTCATTGAGAAAGGGAGGTAAGGAGGAGGAGAGGGAGCTGAGGAGCAGGGTCTGGGCTGGCAGGGCCCACTGGGTTTTTTCCCATTGTCCCGCCAACCCAGACTCTCCCCGTGTTTATGTGCAATTCTTACTACTTTCCAAACATATACAAGCAGGTTAACAGGTTCCTGTAGGAGCTTTACACAGGACAGTGCCTTATGTGAATGATGTACATCCTTTGTAAAATGCTGTGGAATATTATGGTGCTATATATACTAAGGATGCTGACACTGTAACGGTGAATAACTAAAATATAATAAAACTAGACATTAAGCCTGTTAAATTAACGGGCGCTAGAGGTCCGTGGGGCACATGCGCAGTATAGCAATCCCACGGACACAGGGACTGGACGCAGAGACACTTCAACTTATATAGGATGGAATAGCTTGATCTGTCCATGGTGCTGAACTGACAGACTTTAAATGAAGCAGCTGCTTCTAGCAGTAATATAAACATCTGCATTTGGCTATAGTTTAGACCAATATACAAAGTGAAATTTTCACAGTAAAAACACAGCTAGAGAACTATTTTACATCAGCTATTTTGTATTCAGTTTATATGACCTCTAACTGTAGCTGTTAACTCTACACGAACATACATTTATTATGTTAGTAGGGATTATTTACTTATTTTTTTACTTATACTCGAGTCAATGACGCGAATGGCTGCGCTTCAGCACAACACACGCTCCTGCATGCTCTCTGCTAGGGAAGAACTCACCTCCATGGGTGTCCACAGAAGGGGAAAAAGGGGGCAGTTGCCCCCCCTGGAAAAGTTAAGTCAGTTGCCAAAAAAACCCCACCACACTCGTCTTGTCTCCCCAGCGCGCCGGCTGCCACACACCATTCACTTCCTACCCGACCCACACTTCCTCGGCACCTCCCGCTCACTCACAGTGCTTTCATCACGTGACGTCATTAGAGGCAGCGGGCAGCATGGCAATGGGCGAAGTTCCTCCTACTGCAGCCTCCCCACCTCTGCAGTCCTGCAGCGCCTGCAGGGACTCGCGCTAGAGGCGAGCTGTGGCCAAGTAAGTGCACAGTCTGGTGTTCTGAGCCAGGGATAGGGGACAGGCTTCTGTAAATCCAGATGCTCCAACGCAGATGCAGGTTTATTCCCCGGTCGCGTGTGGAGTGGGCTGAGCCTGCGGGGGAGCGAGCTTGTGAGTGTTTTATTGCCTTACCTGGCTGCGTATTGTGCAGCACTGGCCCGACCCTTGCTGTATGTTTGTATGTATGTGTATGTAATGTATGCATGTAATGTATGTATGTATATGTAATATATGTATGTATATGTAATGTATGTATATATGTATGTAAGGTATGTTTACCCTTACAACAGCAAATGTGGGCAGCACAGAGCTGTGACTGCAGCCTCTTCGGATCAGTAAGTAAGAGGAGCCGGAGCGTGTGTTCTGCTGAAGATGTCCTAAAATGCATTTCTCACCCCTAGGCTTATACTCGAGTCAATATGTTTTACGTTTTTGTAGGTAGAATTAGGTATAAGCCGACTCGGGTCGGCTTATACTCGACTACATAATTTATACATTATAGATTTTAGATTTAAAGTTATATGTAAATTTAACTGCTACTCAAAAGAGTATCTGTCTGACTTTACATTCCATGCTTTCCATGCTTTCCTGGCTGGAATGTAGCAGAAGCCATTTGATTAAAAGACCAGGAGGATGCTTGACCTCTGTTACATTGTTTTAAGAGTCAGAACCAGAAGGGTGGAATCTAATGAATTTATTAAGAGAAATGATGTAATAAAGGGCTGGGAAACTGCTAAATTGATTTGTTTTGAGATCAGGCAGCGACCATGGAAGATACATTTGTTACTATGTACAACATGACATCAATACAATTACAGCCACTTGGCGGAAAACCAGTTTATACTGAAATTTTATGTTTGTAGTTAAAGGGGAACTCCGGCTTCCAAACCAAAATTTGATAAAGAGGCCCACATAACACAGAAACCCCTAATATACCCATCACAGTTACCTGTTTCTTCAAAAAGTATGAATAAATGCCATTTTCTATGCTGAAATCCAGCTGTTTAACAATTCTTCTCTTTCTGCATGGCAGGGAAAGAGGGACTAAAACACCAATGTTACAATTTGTAACAACTTCTCCGCAGCTTACAGACAGCATGCACGAACTACATAACCCACAATACATTGCACTGTGGTGTTCCGTTCCTTATTGAAATCACGTGTGCAGGGAATTGTGGGGTTTGGAGGATGCAGGCTGAGGACAGCTGGCTGTTGATACAAAGTAACAGTAGTCAGTCAGCTCAGCAAAGTAGTCAGACAGATCAGCAGGAGAGCAGGGAGCTAGGCTCAGGGAACTGTTAGAAACCATTAAAAATCATGAAAAGTCTGCACACTTTTTAATTGATGTATATTGCAAAGGTGCTTGAAATTATGATTACTTTTCAAAAAGTTTGTGGAGTTCCCCTTTAAGTTTATAGATACCCCACAAATAAAATCTGCCATATTGTTTACAGTAATACTATAGGCATTATAGAGAACAAGTGGAGCAGCTTAACCTTAATTGTCAGTGCTGGAACTGCTATTTTGGAGACATTTTAAGCCCACTTCAATCAATGTTCTAATTATATAGAAACAAAAATAAAGAAAAATAATGTTGTTTGCATATACTGAATTAATGATTTGGAATCCTATGTATGATATATATAGATCACAGCTGTAATAAATTAATTTAAACTTGGTTTGGTTTAAATCGTGAACTGCTGGTAAAAGTGAATTTTTAAACCTCCAAATTATGAGATGGAAATAATCTACATTGATATTAATATGTGATTTGTGGTTTTAAATGGTTGTGGTCTGAGCACGGTTTGGGTGAATCCCCGATACAGATTTTCATGGTGTATAGCACATTAAAAACAGAACACTGCAATTGCAAGAGTCACAGTCAAGCAATAAGAGCTCATGTTTAGGTAAAATCCAACTGGACCCATGCACAGAGAGCTGCACTCTACAAAGGATATGCATAGAATACAGCAGCTCTGTGGCAGAACCAAGTGTAAGTGCTATATAAATTGCACACTAACTGGCACTAACTGGGGTTTTTTTGGCCGATATTAGTAAATGATTCCTCGGGTTAAAAGTAAAATAATTTGCTAGCACTGATACAAGTGGTCATACATGTCATGAATATGATTTAAGCCCACTTACCACAGAGAGCAATGATATGGCTGCTGTCTTCATGCACAAACTTCCTGGTAACCGCTTCCTCCATGATCTGCTTCACCTGAAAGAAACATGTCAGTTTAGCTGAAGTTTTTAAACCGTAGTCATCAGCAATCTAAAAATATGTGAAATTACAATGATTATGTCCATGTCCATGAGAGTAATAACAAAGTACACATTGTGTATGGCCCCCATTGTCTCACTGTCCCTGGATTGGTAGATTGCACCAATGGAAGTAAGATTTACTGCAGAACTAGGTACTGCAAATCAATGTTTAAATTATTTGTATAGTATTGATTACTGAAAACAGGATGAGCACCAAATACCAAGGAAGTCCCCAATACAACAGTTGTTATTCGTTGTACAAAAATGGACAAATATGAATATTTTTAAAGTTCAGTTCTCCTTTAAGATCATAATACCTGTTTGGGTAGGAAAATGGGGATATACTTTGCCAACCATTTAACAGGAATATACCAAACACTTTTATAGGAAATGATAGATTGATTTCTTATCTTAACGATATCCTTTGCCAGGCATATAACCGCTCTCATTAACCAATTATGTATCTTAGCAACCACAGAATTAATCAATTTACAAACCAGCCGTATTTATAAGACAAAGAAGGAAAAAAACTCAAAATTGCAGATAGCAGATTTCTCTAACAGACAAATAATAGCACCATTACGTGTATCCAGCCTTGCTACTCTTGTTCCCTAATAAATAATCCCTAATTCACTAGTTCTAATTCAATAGTTCTTCTGTCCATCTAATACATGTGCTGAAAGCAAAACAAATTGATTTTATTTTGGCATTGTAAATCATCATTTACTAATTCTCTGGCATGACTATAAACATATTGCGGGCTTATAAAAACCACCAGGCTAAAATACAGACATACAGGGGAATGTAATAAAAGTCGCAAAGAGCAAAACAATTCGCACCAATAAGACTAAAAATCCACATCTCGCAATGTAATATTGTTCCTTAAACTGTTATTGCATTGCGAATTTTAATTGCACACTCATAAGAAGTGCTTGAAGGTGTCGTAATCTTTTGGAGCAAACATAATGACTTTTTCAGTAAGTAGTTTTATTACATTGACTGCGCATTGGCGCAAACTATAAAATTCGCAAACGGTCTTTTACTGTCGGAAGTGGTCGCTAAACAGTTTCCGGGCTCGCAAAAGCTATATTAAATTCGCTATATTGGTTTCTTCTACCTCAGATAAAGAAACAAATCTAATATTTGCTTATTTATGAAAAAACCCGAATGTAAAAAACTTGAATTAATGCAGTTGGCGGGAAAAACTCAAATACTCTAATTGATCAAGTTTTCGAGCGCAAATCACCAAAAAAACCCTGGAAATCGGGAAGGCTCAAAACATCTTCAAATGGTTCAAGGGACCTCTGCCACTGACTTCTACATGACTTCGATTTTAGCTTGAGTTTTTTAGAGGGTTTTAGCTGGAGTATTTTCGGATTCAGACTTTTTGCAGCTTCGGGGCAAAATAAATCTCGAAAAACTCTAATTTTTTTTCCAAAACTTCGAGTTTTTGCTGAAACTATTCCCGAAAACCTAAAATTTTTGGGAAAAACACAACTCGACATTTAATAAATAACCCCCCAAAAGACTTTTTTTTAGCTACACAGACTACCTATATTTCCTTTGGTCTGTATCTTTTAGCAAGTCAATATATAAATGTGCTCTTGTGGATTTCTATCGTAGCTGTTTTGGGGTGTGATTGCACTCATTTCTAACCTGTGTGTAAGGTGAGCTAGACTGCTGAGTGTATTCATGACAAACATAATATCGCACATCTTCATGCATTCTTTTTTTTTTTTTGCTGCTACAAAATCATTCTTATATCTCTTTTGCTGTTTTTTATGGTAGCATTTATATTTTTGGGGAAAGAGCAACTCTGGGGTAAACCAGAATAAAGCAAGTTAATTTCAGAATTTGCTTAATGGGAGAGTATAAACAAGATTATGTTAATATATACATATATATCTAACACACATATAACACTAGGGGGGTATTTATCAAAGTTTGAATTTATCTCAATATGTTCTGCTATAAACTCCAATCAAATCCGCTCGGATTTTTTAAAACTTATATATTATTACATTTTCCAGATAATTTGCTTTGTGGGGAAAAAACAGATTTTCACGATTTTTTCGGATTCTTCAATACGATTTTCAAGCTTTTCTCAATTTTTTCAGAATTTTCACCAGAAAAACTTCGGGGTATTGCATGAAATCCGACGCACATAAGAAAATCATTGGGACTTCTCCCATTGACTTAGGGGCAGATTTATCAAGGGTCGAAGTGAATTAGAGGCAATTTTCGAAGTAAAAAAAAAAATTCAAAGTAATTTTTTGGATACTTCGACCACCGAATATGATACTACGACTTTGAATTTACTTAGAATTCGATTCAAAGTAAAAAGTTTGAATATTCGACCATTCGATAATCGAAGTACTGTCTCTTTAAAAAAACTTTGACCATAATACTTCGCCAAATTAAACCTGCCGAAGTGCTATGTTAGCCTATGGGGACATTCTACAGCATTTTTCTAAGTTTTTGAAGTCAAAGTAAAAATCATTCAATTGTACAATAAAATTGTTCGAATCGTTCGATTCAACGGATTTATTTGTTCGATTGCTCGATTTTACTTCAACCGCAGAATAGCCAAATTCGATGAAAAAAAGTTTGAATTCGATATTCGAAGTATTTTAATTTGATGGTCGAATTTTGAAGTATTTTTAACTTTGAAATTCGACCCTTGATAAATCTGCCCCTTAAATGCAACCTCGACAGGTCTGAGATGCCGGATTTTCAAATTCTGACTTTTCCATCCTCTGGGTTTAATAAAATAAGAAAAATTCGTAAAACTTTTTTCATGATTTTTGCATTCGGAGTTTAGTAAATAACCCCCTAGATGTTCTCTATACACAGGCACCAAATGCTTTCTCCTTCAGAGGGAGGGGCTGCAGGTTTTTGTTAGAAGGGTCAGTTATCCTTTCTCCTGCTAAAAATAAAACCTTTTTTCCTAAAACCACCCAACCCCAAAAGGGAGGTGGCAAGCATTAAAATATGGTTAGAGAGAGGAAATAGATTTTAGAGATTTGTTATCATCTATGGGCTCACATAGTAAACCGAGTTTCAGCTGAATATATGTGCTGAACTTCAACATGGGATCCTATACAAGGTTTAGCAATAGGATAAGTAACTGATAAGAAGAAACAGTCCTTATATTAGTGTATGGCAGACAGGAGGATTTCCAACATGGGATTCCCCAGCCTCTCTTTTACCTGTTGGTACCTATTGATATACAGTATGTTTTTTTTTTTTTGCAATGAGCCGTGAATACATGGAACAATCCCTCTCTGCTGCTGTTACATGGTGTGTGTTTTCACATATTCAGTTTAGTGCATAATCACCTTCTTCCAACCTTTTGTATGTGCACAACAGAAAAAAAACAGGTTATTGACAGAATCAGGAGTTGGTTTTCTATACACGGATCCTGGCCATCAGTTTGAAGAGATTTTCCCTGCCCCCCACAACAGATTCTCTCTTTACAAACATGTGTCTCTGGTAAATGTCAGAGCAGCTGCTTCATGAAAAACAGGGAAGACTGTGTGATGTCAGTGTATTCAGGGACTTGCTTTATTTTTGATCCATTAGTGTCCAAGGCTACAGGATCCCAGATGCTCCTCACTTCACAGCTATGTCTTTATGGCCACAGAAAGTAGCTTTTCAGAGGGGAAACCCCAATACCTGCACAATTTTCATTGTTACTACTGTTTGGATTTGGGTCAGAACCAATGACAAGAAGTTTCTAGACGGTGTCCAAATCCTTTTCCAAACATCAAATACACTGCAATGACATTGACATTACTGGTCTCCCCTAAAAAAACACCCAATTTACAAACATGTTTTTTGAGCAGATGAGCTACACAACCATTAAAGGGGCAGTTCACCTTTTAATAAGACGTAGACATTGATATTCTGAGAATTTTCAGTTGGTCTTTATTTTGTATCATTTTCCGGTTATTTTACTTTGTTCAACGGCTCTACATTTGGTATTTTAGCAGCTATCTGCTTATTTACCTTAGTAACCAGGCACTGGTTTGGAAAAGGGATGGGAATATGAATAGGAGAGATAAGTAATGAAAACAATAGAATTATAGCCCCACAGAGCAACAGTTTGCTGGTGTCAGTGACCCCAATTTGAAAGCTGGAAAGATGCAGAAGAGAAAGGCAAATAATTCAAAGACGATAAAAAATGATTTGGTAAAATTAATAATTATTGATTAATTAAAAGTTGGTCGGAATAGGGCAATCTATAACATACTAAAAGTTAATAATCCAGACTGCTCCTTCAGTCACTTGTAGTGTGGAAATTCCAGGACTCACCTGCTTCCAAGTGTCCTGTATTTGGCACCTTACAGAGGTGACTCACATTCTGGAACATGGAGCAAGCACAGAGAAGTGTAAATGGAGGCATCGTACCTTTGTTAATGGTGAAATTTGCTCAGTTTTGCAGCTTGCACATTAGCTTGAATAGTGTAATTTGTTACCACTACCAACCACTGATTGGCAATATTCAGCCAGCTGCAGTAAGATTAATGAAGGCAAACATGTGATTAGTTGTCATGGGTTACTCGACTAGGTCATTTCCCCAGACTTTTAGTAAATGAGTCCCACTTTTTGAGATGCTCATGGTAAGCTCATTACTATTCATAGTTTTCTCCTTCAGAGCCAATAAAGGGCTCCAGCTTTTATGGAACTTACTTGCCAAACCTCTAGAGCACTCATCAATCTTCCCATACTGAGACAATAGGCGGGTAGGATCCCTTTCCTGGGGCCAGTAATATCTTACATACATGGAAGATGATTGTTGCTCTAATCGGTTAATGTGCATTTGTGGCTTCAGGTTTCTCACACGTACCATTAATTAAACCACTAGGCAGAACATGTTGGTTAGTACTAATATTTAAGCAGCTAAAGTGAACCATCAAAAATAGAAAACAATAGTGTTTCTGGTAGTACAGGTATGGGACCTGTTATCCAGAATGCTCGGGACCCGGGGGTTTTCCAGATAACGGATCTTTCTGTAATTTGGGTCTTCATGCCTTAAGTCTACTAGAAATTCATTTAAACATTAAATAAACACAATAGGCTGGTTTTGCTTCCAATAAGGATTAATTATATCTTAGTTGGGACCAAGTACAAGCTACTGTTTTATTATTACAGAGAAAAAGGAAATCATTTTTAAAAATTTGGATTATTTGGATAAAATGGAGTCTATGGGAGCTTTCTGGATATCAGGTTTCCAGATAAGGGATCCTATAACTGTAGTATATTTTACATTGAAGAGCAGCGCTCACACACACTGTTCATAGCGTTTGATGGTACTTTTGTTTGCATAGCTTTTTAATATGTTTAAAGTGCTCAGGCAATTCAGAATATTGCAATGCTTCTAAAAGGCAGTTACTGGAAAACTACACTGATAAAACGGCTGTAATTATTTTCTCCTTTGCCTCTTGATATGATTAGTACACAGTTCGTGTTGATAGCATGTTATTGACTGGCAGTCTGTGAAGTACGGTATTTCCTCACACTGAAATTCACCTGATTTCCTATAATTAGTGCCATCAATAGAAAGATGTAATGCAGTGATAGAAAAATGAGGCGTATTCACGTCACAAATCCCAACCTCATGCTGTTCTATAATTACTGATATGGGTACATTTTTCCTGTATGTCAGCTGGGGAAGGTTTAATGGCTTCATTTTTTATGAGTGGAAGGATATTCAGCTAATTACATAAAGGAATCTGCAACTGTAACTCTTTATTTCTACAATGGCTTTGAAAGCCTCCCAGTAGGGGTCATTTATTTTGCAGAATTCAGTGTACAAAATGCCAAAAAATGGCTGCTTCTCTGCACCTGACGCTGGACTGAAGTACAGAATGAAGCTTTTACAAGGTCACAGGTGCTTGCTAGATAAGCATTAAAACCCTAAAAATGAATAGGGCTAAAAATGCCATATTTTATATAATGATCTTATTGCACCAGCCTAAAGTTTCAGCTTCTCAATAGCAGCAATGATCCAGGACTTCAAACTTGTCACAGGGGGTCACCATCTTGGAAAGTGTTTGTGATACTCACATGCTCAGTGGACTCTGAGCAGCTGTTGAGAAGCTAAGCTGAGGGGTCATCTCAAATTATCAAGCAGGTTTGCCTGTAATATAAGCTGATGCTACAGGGCTGATTATTAAATTTTGAGCCTTATATTGTGACATTTCTATTCTGTGTACTGTATATTTTGAGTGGGTTCCTAAGCTCAGTAAGTGACAGCAGCACAGAGCATGTGCAGTGAATCAGCAGAAAAGAAGATGGGGAGCTACTGGGGCATCTTTGGATACACAGATCTTTACTGCTAAATGGTTGTGGTTGCCTTGGACTGGTACACAATCACAAAACATCATGTACAACATTTCTACCTACTTCTTAGTAATCAGGCTTTAGTTCTTCTTTAAAAGAATACCTATATAGCACATAATGCTGGAATTGCCAGTATGTGATGCTATACCCATTGGCTATCTCCGCAAGCTGGCTTTGAAGAGCCTGCGACGAGATGGAGAAAAATAACTAATATACTGTATAATGACCACCATGAAAACAAACTTTGTCCAGCCAGATGACTAAGCATAAAAGAGTGGCAACATTTGAGATGAGAAGGAGTGGACAGAGTTTATCTGGGCATACATCGTAAGGTTGTAGGCAAATCAGAATGATCTGGTCACCTGGGCCTTAGATCAATGATAATTGGAATCTATGACCTCATTGGGGTCTCCATACACAAGAAGATGAGCTGCCTACTTCATCCGGAGGGGAAAAATTAACAGCTTTTATCAGCCAGCTTTAGAATGGGGCTGTTGTCAACCTCAACTATTTTTTTCTGGTTTACAGAATCATACTTAAAGAATATTATTGATATACCGATGTGAACATATATATACGTATTGTATTGTGTTGAGTTTTGTAGTTTGGTTGTTTATAAATGAAGCATATGTGATAAAGAATGTGTAACTGTGTATTTGTTTTGCTCATAAAGCTGTATATAGCTGTACTCTATAGCTGTCTACTTAAAGGGCAGTCTGTGGCTAGGGATGTCAAAGAACGTGATGACCATAGGTTGGATATTTGAAATTGAAATACAATATATTGCATGCATAAAGAAAAAGCTTATTGTTTCCAGCAGTACCTATTTCAATCATCCCTATCCTGCTAACACTGAAATATGTAGCTAATAGCCAATGTTAGAGTTCCTATTTAAAATTACTTTATTTCTTAGAATAAGTAATTCATTATACCCAATAATACCTGGGGTGAATAATCCTCTTTCTGTTAAAGAACATATTAACATAAGTCTTCCCAGGTGAACGTTAGCTCCGTGTCTACAAACTGCACGCAGCCATATTAACCTCCTCACTGAGTCCTGAAGAAATGCATCTGGACAGGGGCAGGAGGAGTCAACCAATAATCATCACGAGGAAAAAGGCAGCTTGACAAGACGCATAAGGACAGACATCACGATGGCCAGTAATAAAATTAACATATATAGGTATTCGTGATAGCTGGAGCTCAACAGAATGAATCACAGATCAGAAATTACTTTTTGTGACTCACAGATAACACAAGAACTCGTAAAAAAAAAAAAGGATACAAAATTTTCCACTTTGGTAAATCTCCTTGCTATATAGGCAAAAATAGGAATGGGACTTATGCATAGGCCTAGAGGATGGGACCAAATTATCTATTTGAAAGTGTTTGTGCATGTCTACAGGAATACTGTGTCCTGCTGCACTGCTGGTTCTGACTTGCAAAACAATGTAGCAGAAGTCAGTTCTCCTCCCTGCCAATATTCCATTTCTTACAATGCCGGGCACAGGTCTGTGGGATGGATCAGATGGATTCTGCAACACTTTCAGTAGTTAAAAGCAGTAGTGAAGAATGATAAATTAGTGCTTTCAATAGAAATTATATTTACACATAGTTCTAAAACCATTAAACTTATTTCATAAATCTATTTTGGAAGATATATTTCAAATTTTGCAGCGCATTCTGCAGAGTTTCCATTTAATCACTCACATAAACTGGTTCCTTATGAAGCGATGGGCAGCTCATTTCCAGTTATAGACAGTATACAGTATATGGCTTGACAGGAAAGTGGGAAAACATATGAGTCCAGATGATCCTTGTGACAGCTCCATTATTATATCAGTGCAGTGATTATCCTAAGAGACCCTATATGAGAAACACTATACATCCAATTTTATTAGGGATGCACCGAAACCACTATTTTGGATTCAGCCGAACCCCCGAATCCTTCTTGAAAGATTCGGCCAAATACCAAACCATATCTGAATCCTGGCATGGGAAAGGTAAAATATGTTTTACTTCCTTGTTTTGTGAACAAAAGTCACATGATTTCCCTCCCAGACCCTAATTTGCATATGCAAATTAGGATTCGGTTCGGCCTGGCAGAAGGATTCGGCCAAATCCGAATCCTGCTGAAAAGAGCCAAATTCTGGCTGAATCCCGAACTGAATCCTGGATTCGGTGCATCCCTAAATTTTATATATGAATTTGCTGGACAGATGAAGGAATTTCCCATGATCCCTAATTGGGACATGTCAGTGTTCCAGCAGGGAAGTTTTTGTCTCTTTCTAATTAATGAAGAAGCGTGAATGCAGAGACACAGCTGGATCACTATTATTATTTTATATTTATATAGTACCAACATATAAAATAAATGGTTGAATACACTCAACATACAGATCATATATAAAAATATAATGATACGATAAAGAGGGCCCTGTTTATGATACTTCTTTCCCACCTCTTTTAAAGAGGAACCTTAATTCAAGACTCAAGAGAAACACTGCTCTCTGCAGGACAACATTTCTTGACTTTATAAGAATGCTACTTTTAGAGAAATCACCTTTCAGCAGAAGTCTGAAACTGTTCTACTTAGCAAGATAAGCCACACAAACATATTCTCAATTCGAAATCCAAAACAAAGATGCCAACTATAATAAGCATAAGGTAATTTACTGTTATTTGGGCAAATCATTTGTGGCGTGTTTGGCTTTTTTTTAACCTAAAAGTTAAAGCTAGTTTTCACAAGCAAAAAGTTACACTCAAATAACAGAAATAATAATGCCTCATTCAGCTTTCTATGGAATAACATTATTGTCATTAGTGCTAATCAGCCTTTGGCAGGAAATCATATGCAATTGTGTTCATAAATTAAGGCAGAGAACCTGAGTGGCACAGAGATGGCGTCAGTATGGGCACCACAGATGTACACCATGCAGCTGGAAATGCACTGCCAAAGAGCTCACCGACTCAAGCTGTTACATTGGCTTCAAATGAGCAGATCAGCATTAACACGGTCTGGGAACTTAGCACAAACAGAATATTGGCACATTGCAAAAGTACATATGTAAATTGATCAAGTGTTTGCTGAGACAATAAGACGTTTTTATTGACAGTGAAAACAGCGTTCACCATAGTTGGATCCATTCGTGCCCATTTTTATTCCAGTTGCATAGTGGTTTCTCTGTTCATTGCAAGACTAGCAGCACAATCAACACCAAGTAAACTTTTAGTATGAAATCAATTACTCTTTGCCTCTCTTCTCTGACACAACCCCAAATTTCCAATGGCCTTTGGGGGTGTATGTTCAACAACAGCAGTTTTATTCCTGCATAGTGGACATCTCCAATCTATATGCTAAAATATTATATATACACATATATACACAGGATACAAGATATGTCACATTGTTACCTAATAAAATTATATTCTTTGTCTTTAATAACACCCCGCAGGTTGTATATGTATAATGCATTGTATTGTCAGATTTTCAAATTTAAAATTAGGCCTCTGGCTTTATGCATTGCCAGGGACCACATACTTGTAAACACCTGCCCTCCTGTTTCTGTATAATTTTTCAGCAGCAGGCTACAATGAATGTTCTGTATTTGATATTTTATGTCAAACATTTTAAAAACAACATTAAATTAAGTGTAAAAAGAAATGTAGTTAGTTGCAAACACTAGTTGAACTGTGCAAAACTGTGCCAATTAGAACATTCTTCATGCAGCTCTGGCAAGAAATGATCTGCTCTGCTGCCTTGTATCTCTAGTGCTAAGATTAGAGCATCAAAATCAATATGATCCTGTATGGGGCTCCTGAGATTCTTGTACTAATAAGAACCTGATCTTGAACCTAAAAAAAACAGATCCCTATTGAAGCCAGGTAAGTAGGCTACTTTGAAATGACATGCACCTTCCATGGCAGACCCAGATGCCCACCAGACACAAATCTTTGCAACTGTAGAATTGTGAGCAAAAACGTGGACCTGACAGCTGCAGGAACAATTCACTCCCACCAATAGAAGGTGCACGGTGATTTGTACCATTATTTTTGTGCTTTGTAATTTTGCCATGTATTGTAAATGAGCCCTCTGGCATTGTTTTGTGTTATTTACTTCCCTTATGGGCAACTTACCTTAATCCAGTGTGTTGAAATGAAATTCGTTTATCAGAAAATATTAGGTGCATCCGAATGATTACATTCATTTATTTCTTTTATAAATGCCAGGCCTCTTATTATTGAATTGTTCATAATCTTTGAGGTGTTTATTACATTTTCTAGATGAGATGTTTGTAAAAGGCAGATTTAGAAGATGAGGAGTAGAGCAGTGATACGATGATAGGCTTCAGCATTTAATGGGGTCAATCATCGCTCAGCTTACAGACACACACTAATCCTTTTTTTCAATTATTTTTATGAATGGAAATATTAAGAGAACTACTCTGTATAATTAAACTCATGTTACTCATTTGCTTACCTTGTGTCCTAAAATGTTTCCCTAAATCTCTTTTAGATTTTCCTCTAAGACACCAACCATAGCTCATCCAGAACAGGCTCTGACATCACAATATTGGGGCAAAAGGTTTATATACAGCTTGCCACTGTTCAACAAACAGAAAGTTATAGATATAGATGCTATTCATAGCAAGTTCTCACTTGGTCTTTATTATTTCTTTTTTTTCAAGTTTTTTTTTTAAATGATTTACCTTCATCTACTTCCTTACAGCGTTCAAATGAGGACCACTGACCCCAAAAGCAAAAAAGATTGCTTTGTTGAGGATACAATATTATCGTTATTGTTAACTTTTATAACTTATCTTCCTGTTGAGACAGTCTCCTATTAATCTTACAGTCTCTTATTAAACCACTGCCTGGTTGCGAGGCAATCAGATAGCTGCTGAAATACCAAATTGGAGAACTGCTGAACAACTGAAAAACCACAAAAAAATAAAAAAAATTCAAGACCAACTGTAAGTTCTCAGAATATCAATGACTACATCATACTAAAGGTTTAACTATCAGTGGTAATGCAAAACCTATGTGTGTGTATTCGGGTGGTGCTCAATCTGGAAACCTTGCTGCAAACGTTGGTTTCAGTAATCGATATATAGTAGAAAATCAGATGGCACACACTCTGGCAAATGTGCAAAGAACTTGTAGTTTATTGAGATAAACACACGATGTTTCAAAGGTACAACCTCCTTTCTCAAGTGCTCTCTTAGGTGTAACCCAGTTCACAGATATATAAAGGTGCTCTGGAGGAAAGAGAGCACTTAGGGGCATGTTTACTAACATTGGAGATAAATATCTGGAGAGATTTCTGGAGATGTTGCCCATAGCAACCAATCAGCTCTTTGCTTTTGTTTTCTAACTTGGCTGTGGCTGTTTAAATCTAATTGCTGATTGGTTGCCATGGGCAACATCTCCAGAAATCTCTCCAGATATTTATCTCCAATGTTAGTAAACATGCCCCTAAGAGAGCACTTGAGAAATGAGGTTGAACCTCCGAAACGTCGTGTGTGGGTCTCAATGAACTACAAGTTTTTTTGCACATTTGCCAGAGTGTGTGCCATCTGATTTTCTACTATAAAAGTTTAACTACCCTTTTAAGGTTGCCATAAATAATCAAAATTACAGTTATACATCCATCTGGCCTGTGGGACATATACTGCGTTTTGGCCATGAACAGTAATGGCCAGATAGCACTGTCCCATACAATACCTTATTCACCCACTACAGCTACGCCAACTCAACTACATTTTTTGGGAGTCACCCTGGTTTAACCCCCCCTGCCTAGTCATCCACAGTAACAGCCCATTTCCTCCTTCATAAGTAGTTCACCCAAATCACCACTGAAATGCATAGAAGTGTCCCCTGAATCCTCAGAAGCAGTTGGAGATTGAAGCTCGGTTCAAGTCGGTTGGCTGAAGGGGGCAAGGCTGGGACAGACCAGGTGTGGCAAAAACACACCCAGAGCAGAAGGAATCTAGGTTGACATCTCTGCCACTAACAAGGGGAGCTTCAGTTTGAGCAGACTGATTGTGATCTCATATGATTGTAGGATGATCTATTGAAACTGTCCCGAGTTGCAATATTTGCATAGAAGAGCCCAACCAAAGCTGGGGATAAAGGTTACATTTACTATGGCTGAGGCATTACCAACCAAATGCTGGAAGAGTACATTCACAAACTGAAGGCCCCAACTACACAATGAGAAGAATCCGGTTGCTAAGACAATCAGGCTAATGTAACACAGCATATGTTGATGGCAATGAATTCCCCATTAAAGTTTCCCAAATCATGTAGTTTTACAAGTTTCTTCTCACTATTAAAAGGCATCTAAATATCGCATATCTCTCGGGGTTCCACATTTATGAACCTTCATAAGCAAAGGAAATGCCGGCTGCAGTTCGTAAGGTCGTCTTTTCAGAAGGTTTAACTCGATACATTTACAACATCGTGGCATTTGACATTTGTGGTTTCCATAGAACCTTGTGGAATTCATGTTCCCTGAAATATATTGTTAGCAGGAGAAAAGAATTTCGTATTACATTTAGAGCCCGAGACCGTGAATGCACAGATTGGGACTTCATCTCATCAGAACATTATGTGACCTTCATCTATATTTAGTAATGTGTGAAAAAGGAATGCTCTTTGAATTATCCTCCAAACCAAGGACATAAGGGCATTGTAGAACATCTAGTATTAAAAATCATTTTATATCTCTAATATGATTTATTTCACAGCACAGACATATTTGCTTTTCCAAAGTTGTAGAATTTCATTGTAGACCAGGGTCTCAACATTTTCCTCAGGGACCCAAATTAATTTTGGGAGTCAGTCTTGTGAACTGAGATTTAAAAATAATTATGCACCTAATTTTAATAAATATTGATTATTGGAGCAGGACATTTGTCTTCATTAAGGGGTGGTCATGGAGACCCACTGAAGATTACTTACACCTGTGCAGCCAATCATTCGCCATTTATCTGAATGGGAGCAACCAGAGACAATATGAGTGCTTTTCAACCAGCGGAAATCCACTGCACCCAATATCATTTTCAGTTTTTGTCAGTTTTTTTGTACTTTGTGCACAACATATTTACACAATCAGAATTGTGTAAAGTGCATAATTCGGATGCAAATTTCCACAATGCAGCGTTTTCTTCTCCAACATAGTGAGTGAATAATCACTTGCAACTTGTGCAAGAGGTACCAATATGGATGTAAGTTAGCATCTGTTTTGCAAATTATACACAAGCTGAAGCACACTTTTTTTTAATTACAAACAACTGAAGTTAGCCAGACACCCAGACAGCCTAAATGCCTGCCCTCCAACTCCCAGCAACCCAGTTCAGACTGCCAGTACATATAATTAATTGCACTCTTATCCCATACCATTCCATAAAATATAACTTTAATAGTATAGTAATTAAAAACCAGGACGCACCATGTGCGAACAGTACACCACAACTTGTCAAACCCACTGCACTTATAAGTGCAATGCTGGACCGTGTCCATAAAAACATGCAACTAAAAACTACACAGGTAGACAGGTGGTGGAACTTTTACGGTACACCAGCGTAACCTTAATATAAGAGATTATAGAAAAGTTTATATCAAAAAACGATATAAGTCCCAAAGCTTCTTCAAGTAAAAAGTATTAATTTATTGTAGTTCACATTTAAAAAAATAAGAAATAACTAGTACATACTACCCCCCATATCCCACCTTACGCGTTTCGCACCCTCCGGCGCTTAGTCATAGGTGTATCTTATGACTAAGCGCCGGAGGGTGCGAAACGCGTAAGGTGGGATAAAGGGGGCAGTATGTACTAGTTATTTCTTTTTTTTTTAAATGTGAACTACAATAAATTAATACTTTTTACTTGAAGAAGCTTTGGGACTTATATCGTTTTTTGATATAAACTTTTCTATAATTGATAGCCTTTTTGAACTGGGGCGAGTCCCGTGGGCTTGGCTGAATAATTATATGGACTCCCGATTTTGCTTAATATAAGAGAACCCTGCGTAACCTTAATATAAGAGAGCCCTTAACAATTAGGCAAGTGACATGCCATAGAGAGCTGCCCCCTCTCCCTTCCTTTCTTGTACGACACACCAGCCTGTCTCCGTTGGGAGCGGTCGGAGCTATTCTCACCACCGTCCAACTATGCTGCCCTACGCGTTTCGTTGCATAAGTGGCTTCTTCAGGGGCATAGGTCCTTCACTGGTGCCTGGCTCCAACTTCAGGTATTTGTTATAATTTGTTACATTGTATACAACCTTGCAGATTGGTCAAGTATTGAAAATTTGCTTTTCATAGTATTTTGTTACACTTTTTTTTAAAGAGTATTTGTTTAAAGAGTTTAAAGATGTTTAAAATGTAAGGTGTCAGTTTTGACACACTGCATCAATAATCAAATACACAAGCCACAGGTTAGTTGCTGCCATGGACACAAGCTGCTAAGAAACCCCTGGAAGTACCACCAGCTCAAAGCCACCATTAATTTCAGGGTTCCCGTGTGTTCCTTGCTTGAAATTGTGGGCAATTCTTCAGAGAAGGCTAAACAAGCATATTGGTGCTCACTGCAAGTTGCTAAGGACCATGTAATAATGCAAGTACCTTTTTGAATAGTGTTAATACATGACCCGTTTTGTGTCCATTTTAGTATTTTGCATTTGTATTTTGCCCACACTAATGAATAGTTTATATATAACATTGTTTGTTAGCAATTTCTGTGTGTATTATTAAAAGGGACCTGTTACCCTTGTTTAATGATGTTAGTCAAGCAAAATAAACGACACTTACACTACATAAATTATTTAAATCTTTTAGTCTTGGAATTCACAATGACGTATAACAGAGAGCAGCCATTTTGTGAACACTGTTATTAAGGCAAGCTTTAGATCATTCCAAAATCTTGTTTATGCACCAAAATGGGGCACCTTGGTTACTACCTGGTGACCAATCAGTGGAAACCAAGAGAGCTGAAAAGCAGAAAGTATAGTTCTGGCTATTATCAGGCCCCAGATTTGTGGTGAGGCCATAAAGGCCCGGGCCAGCAAATCTTTAGCATTCCACCCAGCCGCATCCTAAGGAGCACTGGGGACCCAAAGTGCAGTGCTTGACAGCGCCCTGGCGTGCCCGGTGGGGGGTTATGTGCAGTTTTTCTTTGGCGCTAGGACCATGTGGCAGTGGGGGGAAGGTGTGCGTGCATGAACACCCGACTCTCAGACCATGCGGCCTCAGGGCCCTGGCTATTATGTTACACATCCAGCCTTTCTACATTACATTTTTGGCTAACCAATTATATTAGAAACATGTTTTTATTTGTATACTGAACAATTGCTTTAAAGGTGAACAACCCCTTTAGAGTAGTTGCTTCCTAAGCCACTCTCGGCACTTCCATATACTTGCGTTCAGTGCTGCAGTGTCCATTCCACCTCCTATTCCAATAGGCTATGCTTGTGCCAATTAACCCTATTTGGCACACTTTAATCTACAAAACAATATGTGTGTTTGTTTTGGGCAAATGGACTTTCTTTACTCCAAAGCTGTTCATCTGCATTTAACATGAAGCTGGCAAACACCAGGCACAGCAAAAGCTTGGCATGCTTAGACCTGAGCAGCACAGCTGTGTGTACATGTCATTCACAAGAAAAGAGAAGGAAGCTGTTTACAAAGACAGCAGGTAGAGAGCACAGTGGCCTATACAAGTACTTATAAATGGTACCTCATTACTGAAATTAAAGGTGAGATGCAATAAATAGGCAGGCAATCAAAACAGCAAAATGGCATTCAGAAGCATGTGGAATAATGTGCATAACACTTCTCCAAACTCTTTTGTGCCAGAGAACAAAAAGTATGATAGAAATGAAGTGGAAAAGCCAAACAATAGCAAACCTGGCCTCAATAAAAAGGTTACTAAGCTCATGTGGCTGCTCTAGGCACGCTTCAGCAGGGCTCAGTAAGCTGAGAAACAAGTTTTCCAGCAAACATATTCTGTCGCCCACACACGTAAGAGCAAACTGAAAATGAGCCACATTTAGAATGACTACAAAACAGAATTAACAAAATATAAAATACAATGATTCAGGAGACTGAGCATTTAAAGCAATGTGTCAAGAAGTACAAAACATGTCAGACTTGCAGTCCCCCCTAAAACAGTTTAGATTTTGTGCACCCTTACCTGTCTAAATATATGAAGAATAGAACAACGGGAGCTCACAAGTCATGTCTATACTCACGTAGGCCTAAAAGCCAGATGAAGCCCCCAAAAGGACAGCTGCCACACTTGGGGACCATTAATTAAACCTTGAATTTATCTGGTTGAGTTTTTAAAGGGGAAAAATCTAATTTTTCATGAAAATTTATTATACCCCAAAGCTGTTAAAAATCCAAATCTGAAAATACTCCATCTCAAATCTGTCAAGTTCATGTAGAAGTAATTTGCAGATGTCCCTGAAGTTGTTTCTTGACATCGTGATCTGCTCTTGATAATCTGATAAAGTTGGGGTCCGATACGATAAAGTCGAGTTTTTCTTAGCGGCAAGCGGTCAATTCAAATTGATGCTTGATTTTGTCACAACGTTGTTTTGCTAACTTTTTTAAGAAGGTTATTGATAAATGAGTTCAATTCATGGATGGGAGTTTTGTTGACTTTGTTTTAATAAAAAACCGAGATAAACCCTAGTTTTAGTAAATAAACCTCTTGGTATGGTCCCTAGTATGATATTTATCATTTCAGTCCTCTGACCATTTGATCAGATTATAAATATATAACCACCTTTAAAACCTCAAAGTAAGCAATCCATGTTGAAAATAATGTTTTTGAAGAAAAAAAAAGGACAACAGTATAAAGTGGAAAGCTAGATCATAGACAGATTACATTAAAAAGAACTGTAGTTGGGCTAACCTATGTCTCTACAATACTGTCAATGTTATCATAAAGCACCCATCAACCTAAGAACTCCTTAACGTTCCAATGCTCCTTCTTCCATGATTCACACTCCCTTTATCCTTAGGGTTTCTTCACTGTCCTATTAGGGTTTCTTAATTCCCAGTGCTCCACCAATGTCCAATTACCATAAGATTTCTTCATCTTACCCTTATCCTTATAGTTCATTCACACCAGAAATTTGGACTGACTACAGTGTAATTTCAGAAGCATTCAATTGAAACGACTGTTCATATTACTGACTGACAGATACAATTGCAGCCTACTGCAGTCTTGCTAAATAATGAGAAGTGCTGCATAGATCAGACGTCTACAGAGGTCCAGTGTGAAATAAAGGAATATCAATGACAAGAAACTTGTGACTCATGAGCAGTCATGGTGATAACTGCATCCTCATGTGCATATGGCACCACTGGGAATAGTACAGAGATTCCATTAAAAATGCACAATCCTTGTATTTTAAGGGCTTTCATGCTTTTAATGGAAGCTTTTAAAACAGAAAATCACACTTGAAACCTGTACCATTGATTATGAAGGCTTCCACATTTCCTATGTTTAAGCTTAAAATGATCATTAAAACGATATTGTAGGTTCCCTATTGTGAGATTAGCGCTAGATGGTGTAAAACAGTTGATTTACAATGAAGATGATTTACAGACTCTAATTCAAGTTGAAATTGCAAGCGTGTATATTTATCAGTTTATGAGTTTCATAACAAAATACTTTTTATAGGGATAGATTGAATCTAGGATTCGGGTTGGGATTCTGCCTTTCTCAGCAGGAATTGGATTTGGTCAAATCCAAGTGCCTGACCAAACAAAATCAGTATTCTTAAAACCATGTAACTTTTTATCACACATGGAAATTGCTCTTTTTTTCCTGCATTTTAACATTGGCGCATCTCAAATTTTTTATGCAGTTTACTAAAGCATTTTTTTTGCAAAACAATATATACATTTATATAGTGTTCTTACAATGGGCATCTAGGGGAACTTTTTCTCAATAGAAAGACGAAAAAAAAGTGTTGCAAATTATAGTAAACTGCAAAAAATGGCAAAGTGAAGCTGAACTTCACTTCGTTGGCATTTGAGAAATACAAAATGACACTGTGTTCTATCAAAGCAACAAATCTGTAGACATTCCAAGGAAAAAACTATTTGGAGTGGTATTAATGTTCTACCAACTGCAGAAGGTACAGCAGAAGATGAGCAACTTAACATGAACAGATTTTGAATGCCAGAATTTTTGTTTTTGCATCTTTTCTGGCTCTGAGCACAAATCACTTCATGCCATTTCTGATTCAGTGCTACTTTAATAAGTAATGTGACAACAGTGCCAAAATTCAGCTTGCTGTAACATCGAAGCCGCTTTGGTATTACACTGCTAATGATTGCATGGACATAGCTCTAAAGGGAGTGCATTGCCTTTCCCTCTGCAGCCCTCATATAAAATGAGCAGGAACAGCTATGAAAACTTTTTCTACTCTGATAAATCTGTTGGGCACTCTCATAGATCTTCAGCAGCTCTGCCTCCAGTTGGTTGAACTCTGGAAAGAATAAAACATTTCCTATACCAACATGTAATGTTCTACAAAGTAAAATTTGATGATGATCTTACTGTTTGGATTAGCTGATCACAAATAATTCATAAGGAAATAAATATCAACACTATGTATGCTGATAGTATGTGCCCATAGGGCCTTCTCTCTATGCCTGGCTCTAAAAAAATTGCTATTTGTCTACATTCTTTCCCCATTGGTTATATATCACTGCGTCAGTTGTCATGTTCACATATTAGCATGCTTGAGCAAATTCTAATAATGTCACATTTCTCTGTATGCTTTTGACACTTATAGCCACACAACAAATAAGTGATAAAATGTTTTCTTGACTTAACAAGTCTCCTAGCTATTATTAAATAAGATGGAAAGGGCTATATTTGGTTCAGTTTGCTGGCTGAACAGTCTGGTTATGAAGCTCCCCCATGTATGCATGTTATGTTTAGGTACTTTGGCCTTTAACAATGGAAGACAAAACTAGTTTTTCTACAAAATCCTAAAATGGAATATACAAACCAATTACTGATAAACTATTGGATTATATATACATACGGCAGACAGACTGAAGTCTACCAACAGGTATCAAGGATGGTGCCCAAAAGGTAGATGGGGATCTACCAGTAGACCTTTAGCTGGTGATCAGTAGTTCTCCAGACACTGTCAACAAATGGTTTGTCTAAATCACTGTCCTACTTCATTATTTTCATTTAGATATTTATTCTATTAAGGTTACATAGTAAATAGTTGTTTGTTACAGTACAATGTAGACAGAGGATCGCACTCACATGACTTAATGCAAAAATTCTTATTTTCATGATTTCATAAAGGCTAAGAGTGCTGGCCGAAACGTTAGCTTTCTGCTCAAATAAACAAATGTAAGTTCGATCCTCTGTCTACAATATATATATATATATATATATATATATATATATATTCATGTTCACAAAAATCAATATTTAAGTAATATTTTCCATGAAACATAATGTCAACAACGCTCTTATGGGACAACATCGCTAACAGTAGACATTAGTAAAGTATGGCCACTCCTGGATTAGGGCAATGTTGGATGGATGGGCAACATAGCTGGGTGGTAAAAAGTCATTGGTTGAATGTTTGGTATAGCTCATTCTAGAGCTGTCTGAACCACCATGAGAATGGCTCCAAACCAAACAAGTTTTTCATAATTGCCAAAAAATGAGTTCATTATAATGGAACATACATATAGGTGTCTGGAGGATAGTTTACAGAGCATGCATGCTCAAACATCTGTGTTTGCAGATGATCTATGGAAGAATATTAGCAGGGAGATCTGTGCAAGATTATGATAATATGGCATCTAAATGCAAGTGAATATGTTTATTTGTGGGTTTAAATTAGTCATGATGCTCATGCTATTAAAGCTAGTGCAACTTTAGAACAGAATTATGAACAATTATTTGTTGGAAATTTGACTTTTTGCTGGAAAGTTCACTGGTATGCCATTTGGATCAAGGCAATTAAACTCATTAATTGGAATTGTCCGTAGCCATCAGCAATTCAAAATTACTAATTGGAGGTATCATAGCCAATAGTAGGTTATTGGTAATTAAATTGTTTTTTTTTTCTATTTATTTGATCAGTATTGATATTGATTCATGAGAACGGCGGTTATGGATCTGAATTCAACTCATTCAGCAAGGTTCTAATTCAACCAAAAATCAATTATCCTTATGGATCAACTGAAACCAAACAATCAATAAAGATCATTAGTGAATCTGGCCTGTAGTGTTTGTTTACATTGGACAAGAGCTGCTGAGGGTATAACGTCTAATATATACTGTACATTATAGGGCACACGTGGTTACTTACCAAAAGAAGTTTCCAGTATACACAATAGCATTCCATAAGATAAATGAAACGTTACAATGTTCACTGTACTGGCAGGCCCGGATTTGTGGGCAGGCCACAAAGGCCAGGACCTAGGGAGGCAGAGAGCTTGGGGCGGCATGCCGCCTGCTGGATGCTGCCCGCTGGCCGCATTTAAACTTGGGACTGAGCAGGAGATTTGGCAGTTTGCATCTCCCGCACCCATCTAGTTCCCAGCGCTGGCAAACGAGGAACTAGCGATGGAGGTGAGCAGTGGGGCTGCGCAAGAGGAGCGAGTCAGGTATGGGGGAGCAAGTCGGGTGCAGGGGGAGAAGGTTGGGTGCGAGTGGAGCGGGGGGCGGAGCTGGTTGGGTGGCCTATGGGCGCACAGTTTTTAAATCCTGCCCTGTGTACTGGTATGTTCAACAGATTATTTCAAGAAAGGGTTTGATGTAAGAAGGACATATAACCTAATTTTGTATTAGACTCGGAATTTGGTACGTGGAAAGAACATTGGTGAAGCAAGACTTCTTTAAAAAGTTGTGAAAGCAGTTCATTGAGGAATGGGACAGATGCTTGGGGCTACTTGTACCCATAGATACAATGATTCACATGTTTTTAAGGGAAGAGAGGACTTGAAAAGATGCAAAAGTACCCTTGAATTACTATTAAAACCAGTCACATCCTGGCAACTAGAGAATCAAACTCTAAGGGATACCTTACACTAGTATGCAATAAATGTATAAAATTCAACTTTTTTTGAAAGGTAATTGTTTTAAACACATATAACATAAGAAAAGTTATGCCATTAAAATAATACAGTTTCCATGACAAAGTACTTAAGTGTTTTACATTGCATTGATGTTTCATTCAATGTTTTGGCTGATACCTTAGTGTCTTTAAACATTAGGCAAATATTAATTTATACATGAGAGCTTCAACAAGTAACCAGGGTTAGATCTGTCAGTTATTATATGGTGCTCTTAGAGATTCATATCACACCTTTTACAGATTGCGGTTTATGTAAGAGAACCGCACCCCCCTAGCCCTACCTCCCACCATGGGCTCAATATTTTGTCAATTTTATTTTGTGAGCCTCTGGCTAACAGGGTGAGTTTGATAAAGGGGCTTTGATTTACCATTGTAATCCAGGTTTCCAATGTAGGGGGTTTGGGGCCCATCCACGTCATTGCAATTATTTTCCTAGCATAATATAGGAGGGTTCTGTACCTAGTTCTGGCATGATTAGTAGTTATGAGGACATCTAGGATTCCTAGTATACACAACTGTGGTGTAAGTACCCTTGGGAATTCTAGTTTGTCGTCTAGGAGCTTCAAGTAAGTTTATGTACAAACCCATAACAAACAAGAATGTGTGTTCCCTTTTCGATTAATTGTAAGACTCCCAGATAAAATTTAAGTAACATGCAAAACTTGTAGGATGTACACTAAACTGTAATAAATATGTAAGATTTCCTCAGCAAGCTACAGGTTATTTTAGTACAGTACCTTAAACTAATTGTTCACCCTAAGTTGCTGGTTATGAGAAAATACAAAGAATATATTTGTACTGTTCTTATAAACTTCATCTGGACACTACAGAGAGGAATCAGTGGCGGAACTACCGGGGGAGCAGGGGGTGCGAGCGGGCCAGGCCCCGCACCCCCTCAGGGCCCCCGGCAGTCCGCGCGCTGATGTACGGAGGGGGGCGGGGGCGCGTCCTGCGCCAGGGCCCGCCCCCTCTCGTTACGCTTCTGAGAGGAATGTACCAACCTGGTGATGCTGGTTATGTCAACTATACTATGGGTCAGACACTGGCATGGACCTATTCATACAGTATGTCCTAAGAGTTGCGTTCTCTTGCTTCATTTAAGTGGTTAAGCATTTAAATAGGGATGCACCGAATCCAGGATTCGGTTCGGGATTCGGCCAGGATTTGGCCTTTTTCAGCAGGATTCAGATTCGGCCGAATCCTTCTGCCCGGCCGAACCGAATCCGAATTTGCATATGCAAATTAGGGGCGGGGAGGGCAATCGCGTGACTTTTTGTCACAAAACAAGGAAGTAAAAAATGTTTTCCCCTTCCAACCCCTAATTTGCATATGCAAATTAGGGTTCGGATTCGGTTCGGTATTCGCCCGAATCTTTCATGAAGGATTCGGGGGTTCGGCCGAATCCAAAATAGTGGATTCGGTGCATCCCTACATTTCAATATCTTGCCTGAGCAGCGTTCAGTAGATGACCCAATGAATCTATGAATCAATGAATAAGAAAATGAAACAATGACCCGTTTTTGCTGATACTGACAGTCTTTGGGTTATATTCTGATTCTTAGAGTGACTCTTTGCTGCTTCCAAAGGTAGCTCACCTTTGAGTATAGTAGAAAATATAATTCAATCAATTTAACAACTTGTCGGTCTTCGAGTTTTAATTATTTCAACCTTTTTCATGTTTTCAAATGGAGGTCAATAACCCTGGCAGCAAATCTATTGCTACGATTGTACTAAAAATACAGTTAATTATTTTTATAACTTTTCTTTCTGTCAGGTCCAGAAAATTTGCTTTGTGGGGGGAAAAAAATCAGATTTTCAAGATTTTTTTGGATTCTTCAGCCAAAAACTCAGATTTCTTATGCTTTTTTACCCGAAAACTCTTAAAACTTGGGGTATTGCATGAAACCCAGCACACATCAAAACATCATTGGGACTTCTCCCATTGACTTATATGTAACCTCAACAGGTCTGAGATGCCGGATTTTCTGATTCTGCCTTTTCCATTTTCGGGGTTTAATAAATTCTGAAAAATTCGTGATTTTTAAAAAGTCAGGTTTTTAAAAAAAAACACGAATTTGTCAGGATTTTTGCATATGGAGTTTAGTAAATATCCCACTATGTTAAAGTTGATCTACCCTTAGAGCCCAAATTGAAAACTGCTAATAGGTGGTCACATCTCCAGATATATAAATATAGCAGCTGACTATTTTTTTAATACATTTCAACACTTTGATGAACAGAGCACACACCTTTTTAGATCCACTTCAACTATAAAGTCATATCTGAAATTGTTCCAATGGACAATGAAGAATTTAAACAACAGTTATTCTGAAACTGTTGCTAATCACAAGGAGCATCTTCCTTCTAGAGTCCAGAGTCTACCAGAGTCTATGTCAACTCACAGCTGTCACTGGCCCTTAATGATCTGCTTTTGGAAGCATTTATTTGCAAGCACAACTGCAGGGATCTGATTTCACCTACAAGATCAACTGTATAGAAGAACCTGCTTGTATTCATAAGGCAGCCATAATCTAATGGCAAGTTCTCATTTCATAATACACACAGATGAAATATTCCTTTTTTATTTCAGCTACTAAAAGAGCAAAATTGCTAGCAAAATTATGCAGTGACTTTAATGTAACAACAATGTATCGCTCCAACAAATAACAGTGTGGATGAGCCTTATGTTGCTACCATAAACATTTCAGCAGTATATAAAATAGTAAAATACATTTAAAAAGGAAACATTGTAAATTTGTATATTTTGATGCGCAATGTACAAAGCAACTGAAAGGCAAGAACATTAACATAGTGTAAAATATCTCTTGGGTCTACTAAATTTGTTTTATAAGAGGAACTAATGTCATTGTGGCAAAGGAAGAAAATGCACCATGCAGACAACAACATCCCGCAGAAGAGAAACAACTACATCCAACTCATAAACAGCTTCAGTATAGAGAAATAATAATTTGTGGGCCTAAACTACTAGGTAACTGATGACTGAAGGCAGGTGAAGATTGATGGGATGGGAAACAGGGTTGAGATGCCTCTAAACGTGTCATTAATAAGATGATGAAAACTGAAGATTTATCAATGACAGTGGTTCCCAAGTGGCTGCCCCCATCGAAGGTCCTGGAGCAGTGAACGGGGGCTCGGCCTGAAGGATGGGATGAATACAATGCTCCTCAAAGCCTCCCCTAACTTGGGCCTCCTTAAATACTTTTTTTTTTACAGAAGATGGTAGGACTATGTGCTTTTGCATATTCACCATGCACTATATTTACACATTTATGCACAATAGGGCTCATTTATTAACAGTGGGCAAATTTACATCTGGGCAGTAACCCATAGCAACCAATCAGTGACTGGCTTTTCTCAGTCAGCAGATTGATTAATGAAAACACTTTAGGGGGCAGATTTATCAATGGTTGAAGTGAATTTTCGAAATAAAAAACTTCGAATTTTGAAGTAATTTTTGGGTACTTTGACCATAGAAAAAAACTTCTAAAAAAAAGTTGAATCATTCGAATATCAAAATTTATCATGTACTGTCTCTTTAAAACTTCAACTTCGACCATTCGCCACCTAAAAGCTGCCAAAGTGCTGTTTTAGACCTCTATATGGTTGGTCTTTTGGAATTTGAAGTTCGAAATTTTTTTAACGTCGAACTTCGACCCTTGATAAATATGCCCCTAGGTGTTCTTGGAACAACTGATGAATGGCTGATAACCAATATGTCCTATATCAGTAATCTTGTTATCAACTAAGTGGGGCCCTGATCAGGGTCATATTTGAGCTGTGCGCGCCCGGAGGCCAGCTTCTTCCATCGCCCCCTCCCCTAGGATCATGCACATGCGCATCCATTTTATCTCCAGCCAAAGCACTGGGACATGGCTCATAGTCCCTAGTGCTCCGGCTCGGCATAATTTGAAGTGCTGGAGAGCGGCATGCAGCCCCTGAGCTTGTGCCGCCATAGGCCGAGCCTTTGCGGCCTTGCCGCAAATCTGTCCCTGATGCAAGGTTGAACTAAATAAGCAATAACTACTCCACATTGTTAAAAATTAGGCAAAATTTGTCTTTTTGACAAATGCACCCCCCCACCCAAAAAAAAATTCTGAATACCAAAGGCAATAAAACATTTATACAAGAATTCTGATGCAGAAGAAGTATTGTGCTGGAGTAGTGTATTCTTCAACAATCATTGTCTGGGAGACAGAGAGAATATGTATGGGGGAAGTTGTGCTTTTACCTGGAACATTTTGAGGTATAAAGCATTTTTTTATTTGTGGCCTATAAAACATATTTCATATATTTGAGTTGCAGCAGGCACTTCTTATCCCATGAGATAACCTCAAAGCTTGATAAGCCCTCAGCCAGAAAACAAGCAAAACCCTTGAGAGGATATGGAGGACAGCGAATGTGATCCGTCTTTCAACAGCACTTAATAACAACAGCAGCAATAAAAACAAATACAAGAGTGGCTGATGATAACATCTCCTGTTAAAGGCTTGGTGCTAACGTTCTGTAGTTGCTGTGTAAGGCATTGGCCTAGTAGCGTAAATATCATACAGTATAATACCTAGCAAACCCCACAGGCTTAATTCTCTTCACCTCTTGTCCTGTACATTGTTTTGTTTCTCAGAATACTATACAGTCTTAGGCGTCATGTTCTTTATTGAATATTTAACAAACCATCGAGATCCAAAGGCTGCCCAACCCTTAGCAACAAGTAGAGTGTCATGGGCAGAATTCTATTTAGCAAAGCCATAGTGAAACGAGTTGAGCAAAAGCAATGGGCTGATTCTGCTCAGAAAAAAATGGCTAAAGATGGCCATATATCCACAACTCTGGTCATTATTATCTTTCCAAAATTTAGCAAGTAAAGGACTATAGTGCATTACAAGTATATCAAGTAGGGGACTTATATTGCATTTCATTGAACCCTGGACTTTGTGCATCAAGTACATATTTAAACTGGTATCAGTTCAGGAAATAGTATCTTTTGGCCCAAAAGTCCTCTGTTATTTTCTGTCACATCAGATTCAGAAGTTTCTTTAATTTCATTTAACTAAACTATTACTTTGTTCTATGCCAGATAAGCAGATTGTGGTCAACAGCTGCATGAAAGTGCAAGTTTAATCACCCCTTATAGTGCCGCTAAACAAGTGCACCACCTTGAGCCACAGCTTACTTGCAAAAATGTGAGTCTTTTGTGGATTACGGCTAGACTTGCTGATGCTGGCAAGGGTATGGGTTGCAGGTCTCAATACAAATAAAAATTTACTACTGCTTTTTTCTGCCCTTTTAATAATATAATCTATAATTTCTGTTTTGTAATGTCACTTTTATGGTGGCCATGATGTACTTGTTGGTTGTAGGTCCAGGTATGTGTCATGAGTCAGGTCTGGTTTTCAGAAATTGATCAGCAAGACTCCCTAGATTGGTAGGTATCAACAATAAGTAACAATGTTCTTTAAAGAAATGATGGCTTCATAGAAGTCAGTGCAGATACAGGCAACAATAGGCACAGCCCTGGGCCAAAAGTAGAATTCATCGCAACAGTGATCCAAAGGTTGTCCATCAATATTTAGCTAACAGGTAATATATATGGTTTTCACAAGAAACATAGGTAACTGTCATGGATTATTTCTCTTTGTTGACAAAGAGATTGTTGTTGGTTTGTCAGTCCTTTAACACTGCTGGCTGATTTTCAGACAACAGCGACATAAATATAGCATAGTTGAGTCAATTCTAATTATGCACAAATAGAATTGATCATAGGAAATGATCTGCTTGCTGACATGTCAGACAATTGCATGACGTGGCACAACCCTTAGGATGCAGAGTCCAAGATATGTTGTTTCACCAGTCACTAAGCTGCAGTGATTACAGCTCAAGAGAAAGATCTAGAGATGTATTTTTCTTAAAGGGAAATGATCATGAATTAATCATCCTTTTCAATTTAATTACGGCCCTCACAGGAAGCAATTATGATTCTTTTCTGTGGATCTGGCCCATTGCGTTTCACAGACTAAATGAAAATGTATGAAAAAAGAAGTTCTGTTTTTCATAGGAGGAAAAGTAACATTTCGGTACTTACCATGTACAGTATGTATATTTGGTTATGTTATGACTAAATCATTCAGTGCTTTCCTAGTAAGCTTGATATATCATTTATTTTATTAATCTGATGGCCCTTTGGTAATAAATTGACAATCTGATGGCCTACCATTTTATAATGTGTTAGATCAGGGCTGTCCAACTGGCCACCTGCATGCGCCCAACGACCCCCCCCCCTTGTGTGACCCCCCCCACCTACCTGCTGTGTTTGCTTACCATGTGTAAGATTTAAATGGTAGTGTGCCCTGCTCTGCCTGTGTGTGCCCTGCTCTGTCTGTGTGTGCCCTGCTCTGCTTGTCTGTGCCCTGCTCTGTCTGTGTGTGCTCTGCTCTGCCTGTGTATGACATACTCTGACTGTGTGTGCCCTGCTCTGCTTGTGTGTGCCCTGCTCTGCCTGTGTGTGCCCTGCTCTGCTTGTGTGTGCCCTGCTCTGTCTGTGTGTGCTCTGCTCTGCCTGTGTGTGACATACTCTGCCTGTGTGTGCCCTGCTCTGCTTGTGTGTGCCCTGCTCTGTCTGTGTGTGCTCTGCTCTGCCTGTGGAACATAAGCCTGGTATTTGTTCTGGGGGTTTCTTAGCATTTGAAAATAAATTATTGTTAGGGGCCCATAAGGTTTAATCATGTGCTGGAGGTGCTGTGTTATCCATGGGAAAGAGGAGGCATTTGGATTTAAGGGTATGTCTTAATATGACAACTTTTTTTCACATATGATATAAGTGATATCCCTGCAGTGAGCACCAACCATTTGTTTTTTTGGTGTGCTACTACAATTAATGTGGACATGATCTTGTTAGGGATGGGTGAATTTTTTCGCCTTGTTTCCAAGTAGAAATGATGCGTCAAAAAAACAAAACAATTTTTTTTGACGCCCATAGACTTTAATGGGCGTCAGCGACATTTCGAAAAAATTCGGCCCTCGGTACCACAGAAGTTGGACAGCACTGTATTACATGAAAGCTACTACCTTCCAAATAACTGCAAAATAGGACTCTGTTGAGTGTCCAAAATGTTGTAAATGGCCAGGACCATCTGCATCCTGAACTCATGGTATAGTCTAACCTAGAATTTTATAAAAACACAGCCAGTGACTACACTGTTAAATGGGACCAAACAAATACAGTAAGTGAAACAGAAATGCTAAATTCACAAACAAAATGACTTATAGCAGTTTTACAATTCAGGGGAAGAGCAGAATCCATCTTTTTTTATTCCATCTGAGGACTTGCTCACTTCTGCCTCAGGGCTTACTGCAGTTTCATAACGCTTAGAGATGAGCAATTGTCTGTGTCATCTGCATATAAAACCAGTTTGTGCCCCTACACAGTAGTCTCTGGGAAATCCATCACTACAAAATTCCCATTATTTATTCAGCTGACATAAATCTACCTTGCATGAGTATTAAAATATTTTTATATGTTTTTCCAAGTGGAATAAATATGAACTGTACAAACATGTGAAATAAACTGCTCAATTAATTACATCCTATTGTAATTTCACCTTATCATTTGCATTTCCTTTTTGCACTATTTTTCTCTAAATGTTAAGTTTTATTGCAATCTGTAAACAAGAGGTTTGGTTGTGAAAAAGGTTTAAAGTATCAGTGGGTTCAAGGCAAAGATCTCACTGGTGGACCCCCATAGCTCTAAGAAATATGTGATTGGCCTGCGAACAGACACACCATAATCACAAAAATCTCCACTCCATTAAATATTCCAGTTTTTATTTTTACAGTATTGCATGCAAGTTACGGTGGAATAAACTTGGAAAGAGCCTCATTTACACTGGAATATTGGGGAGAATTGTGGGTAAAATAATTGTCAATTTGCATCTAAAAATTGCACATTGCGCTGCATTTGTAAATAAGCACCTATGTTGTTGACTTCTTGCTTCTTGATAAATAAATTATTAAGGGCATATTTATTATGTTGTGTAAAACAAAATTTGCCACAAAAAAAAAAAAACAATGTAAAAAGCGGTTTAGAGAATTTATGAAGGCGTGTTTAATTTTATATAGGGATGCACTGAATCCAGGATTCGGTTCAGGATTTGGCCACGTTTCGGCCTTCTTCAGCAGGATTCGGATTCGGCCGAATCATTGTACATGGCCTAACTGAATTTGAATCCTAATTTAAAATTAGGGGCGAGTAGGGAAATCACGAGACTTTCATTCCAAAATAAAAATTGTTTACACTTTTTCCTTTCCTGGCCCTAATCTGCAGATGCAAATTAGGATTCGGTTCGGTATTTGGCCAAATCTTTCATCAAGGATTTGGGCGAATACCAAATAGTGGATTCGGTGCATCCCTAATTTTATGCCATGCGAACGCCAGATTTGCAGCCATTACTTTCACAATGCCTTCGATGGAAAAAAACTTCTGGGGGGGGGCGGGCAAGAAGCACCAGAGTTTGGTTACTACAAGAGGACAATGTATGCTGCCTTGATTTGCAACATTCTTATTTATTTCTGAATGTTACAACCAGTCATTACAGGAAATGTTAAATCAGTTAGGGGAATCTTGATATTACTGCTTGTGATTGCCCTCTTCTTTAATGAGTGGGTGAAGTGAAGGAGAGAGATGCTGTGGGAAAGCAGCTACAAACCCCAGTGGGTGCTGTGTAGGAGGACCAGGTTTTGATATCATTTCTGGTTGAATTCCCAAACCTCGGGAGGGAACTTGGGCTGGTTTCCAGGCATAACTGAGCTACAGCTTCCTTCAGATAATACTAATGATGTATTTTTCTCTATCAGCTTGCCCAGAGGGGGCAGAACAGACACACATAGATATGAAGCTAGAACAGACAGGAATCAGCGAGAACTCATTACCTGGGTAAAGTTGTCATTAGAGTCATTAAAAAGGTTTGGAGGCTTGTGCGGAGACGTCACCCTAAATACTTTTATCAGACTGATGACACTTTCTCCCTGATATTATCTGACTGTAAATATTTATTTAAGAAACATGTGTGTCAGTAACTGGAAACAGAAGGTCAGCTATTGATGGGTAGCAACAGCTTGCTTCTACATGAGATGTTATTAACAGGGAGCAGATAAGGGATCTGATACCCAAATAGGCACGTGCCATAGATGTAAGCAATTATAAGTACATATAAAATGCAGAGACGTGTTACTGGACTTTTAAAGGGCAATAAAATCCCTTTATACAACTTCAGTTCCCTGCAGAGTCCTCCCTCCTCCATCCTGAAACTCAACACCTAGCCACCCCAATACAGCCCTCTCCCCTTGATAAAAGAAAGGAAAGTGTAGCAAGGTTTGGGGCTGCCATGTCAAGCTGTTTGACTTCCTCTCCCTAGTGCTCTGGTGACAATCACAAATCTGTCACATGTGTAGCTGAAGCCAATCTGGACCTGGCTTTAACTGCCCATGCTCCAAGTCTGAGACTGCTGCTAGAGAGCCAGAGTGGAAGAGATAACCACTGTGAGGGTTAAAATGAGAGAGGAGTTGAATGCTGGACTGAATGCCTGGTGCTAGGGTTCGGCATGTGGTGGAACGAGTGGACAGATTATTGGGAGGGGCTGGGGAAGACCCAGCGGTCTTGGTACACATAGGTACCAATGACAAAGTTAGAGGAGGTGGTGAAGTCCTCAAAAATGATTTTAAAAAACTAGGTTCAAAGCTGAGGGCGAGGACTTCCAAGGTAATTTTCTCAGAGATATTACCTGAGCCACGAGCAACACTAAGGAGACAGCGGGAGCGTAGGGAGATTAATGCGTGGCTGAAAGATTGGTGTAGGGAGGAGGGTTTTGGGTTTTTGGAGAACTGGGCTGATTTTTCCCATCCCTCGGCTACAGGCTCTTTGCTAGGGATGGGCTGCACCTCAATGATGATGGGGCAGCTGTTTTGGGAGAGAAGATGGCTAGAGGGTTGGAGGAGATTTTAAACTAGGCGTGGGGGGGGAGGGTTCAGTAAAAGATTCTGTGGTAGACAGGTTAGATGAGATAGTGGGCAAAGAAAGGGAAAATGGGGGTGGAGATTTGGCTGGGGATACTGTTAAGGAGAGGGAGGACCACATGTCATATGTTCAATATGGTGCCAGTATTAAATGTATGTTTACAAATGCAAGAAGTCTGGCTGGTAAAATGGGAGAGCTGGAGCTGCTGGTGATGGAAGGAAAATATGATGTGATTGGTGTGGCCGAAACATGGCTGAATGAGTCGCATGACTGGGCAGTAAATATCAGTGGCTATACTTTGTTTCGGAGGGATAGAGGCAATAGAAAAGGAGGAGGGGTATGTCTGTATGTTAGGCAGGATTTAAAAGCTCATATAAAGGAGGAGGTTATGTTAGAAAATGAGGGGGCAGAAGTCATATGGGTGGAGTTCTTCACCAATTGTAAAGAATCCAGCAAATTAATTGTAGGCGTATGCTATAGACCCCCTAATGTAAGTGAGGAGGAGGAGACAAAGCTCCTAATGCAAATAGAAAAGGCTACTAGTTTAGGTAAAGTAATGATAATGGGGGATTTTAATTACCCAGATATTGACTGGAGCAACGGTACTGCTAGATCAGTTAATGGGAACAAGTTTATAAACTTATTGCACGACAATTTTTTAGCACAGGTTGTAGAGGAGCCTACCAGAAAAAATGCTATTCTTGATTTAGTGATCTCAAATGACCCAGAACTTATAGCAAATGTGCAAGTCATTGAACCCCTGGGTAATAGTGACCATAAGGTTATATCTTTTAATGTCTGGTGCAAAAAACAAAAATATACTGGGGCAACAAAAACCATGAATTTTGCAAAAGCTAATTTTAGTGCCTTGAAGGCTGCCCTACAGAGCATTGATTGGGGCATTAGGTTTTCAGCTAAAAACACAGAACAGAAATGGTTGTCCTTTAAAATGATATTAAATCATTACTGAATTTATTCCCTTAAGGACTAAACGTAGAAGCTCTAAGAATCATCCTGTGTGGCTTAATACAGAAGTAAAGAAGTTAATGGGAAAGAAGAGAGAGGCATTTAAAAGCTACAAATCTGTAGGGACAGAAGCTGCATTTAATGAATATAAACACTGTAATAAATGTTGTAAATCAGCAATCCGGAAGGCTAAGAAAAGAAATGAAGAGTTAATTGCGGTGGAGGTGAAAACTAACCCTAAAAAGTTTTTTTTTTAAATATATTAATAGTAAAAAGATGCAGGTTGAGAGTGTTGCTCCATTAAATAATGGTACCAGTATGGTTGTAACAGATACAGATAAGGCAAATGTGTTAAATCAGTTATTTTCTTCAGTGTATACAATAGAGGAGTCTGGGTTCACAGGCTCACTTAATAACTGCACGAATGGTTCAGCTCAATCTAGTCAGTGGCTGACTCAGGATATGATTCAAAAAGCTTTAATACAAATTAATGTAAACAAGGCTCCAGGGCCTGATGGCATACACCCCCGGGTTCTAAGAGAGCTTAGTTCAGTTTTAGACCAGCCCTTATTTCTGATTTTCTCAGATTCACTGTCATCTGGTATGGTGCCTATGGATTGGAGAAAAGCTGATGTTATTCCAATATTTAAAAAGGGATTACGATCTCAGCCTGGCAATTATAGGCCAGTAAGCTTGACATCTGTGGTGGGCAAATTATTTGAAGGCTTGTTAAGGGATCACATTCAAAATTTTGTCCTAATGAATGGCATTATGAGCAACAATCAGCATGGCTTTATGAAGGATAGGTCATGTCAGACGAATTTGATTGCATTTTATGATGTGGTAAGTAAGATTCTGGATACTGGGGGGGCAGTAGATGTGATCTATTTGGATTTCGCCAAAGCGTTTGATACTGTGCCCCACAAACGACTGCTTTCTAAACTAAGGTCTGTTGGGCTGAATGAAGTCGTTTGCACATGGATAAGAAACTGGCTACAGGATCGGGTACAGAGGGTAGTTGTTAATGGGACATTCTCTACTTGGAGTAAGGTTCTTAGTGGGGTCCCCCAGGGCTCAGTATTGGGTCCACTTTTATTTAATTTGTTCATTAATGACTTAGGGGAGGGTGTTGTAAGTAATGTATCAGTGTTTGCAGATGACACAAAATTATCCAGCCCACTTAATTCCATCCAGGATGTGGCATCCTTGCAACATGATCTTGACAAACTGTAAGCCACTTATACCCTTAATGGGACTGCACTAGGCAAATCCATTATGGAAAAGGACCTTGGAGTCCTTGTAGATGATAAACTTGGCTGTAGCAAGCAATGCCAGTCAGCAGCATCAAGGGCAAATAAGGTCTTGAGCTGTATTAAAAGGGGCATAGAGTCAAGGGAGGAGGGGGTCATTCTTCCACTGTATAGAGCACTTGTAAGGCCCCATCTAGAATATGCCGTACAGTTTTGGTCTCCATCACTCAAACAGGACATTATTGTATTAGAGAGGGTACAGAGAAGGGCAACTAAGCTGGTAAAAGGTATTGAAAATCTTAGCTATGAGGAAAGACTGGCCAAATTGGGGATGTTCACGCTGGAGAAGAGGCGCTTAATGATGACTATGTATAAATATATAAGGGGATCATATAATAATCTCTCTAATGCTTTATTTACCAGTAGGTCTTTCCAGCTGACACGAGGTCACCCATTCCGATTAGAAGAAAAGAGGTTCCGCCTAAATATTCGGAAGGGGTTTTTTACAGTGAGAGCTGTGAAGATGTGGAATTCTCTCCCTGAATCAGTTGTACAGGCTGATACATTAGATAGCTTTAAGAAGGGGTTGGATGGCTTGTTAGCAAGTAAGGGAATACAGGGTTATGGGAAATAGCTCATAGTCCAAGTTGATCCAGGGACTAGTCCGATTGCCATTTTGGAGTCAGGAAGGAATTTTTCCCCCTCTAAGGCAAATTGGAGAGGCTTCAGATGGGTTTTTTGCCTTCCTCTGGATCAACTGGCAGATAGGTAGTTAATAAAAAAAAAGAAAAAAAAAAAAGGTTGAACTCGATGGACATGTGTCTTTTTTCAACCTTACTTACTATGTTACTATGTTACTATGTTACTATGAAGACAGTGAGAGTCACATAAAGTATGGATGCTAATGACAGGAGGCAACTCATCTGTATTGGAGACTACAAGGCTGGGGACTATGAGTCTAAAGCTGGTCACGTGCTTGTATTTTGTACAGTCGTTTTTACAGTCAGTTTCTAAATTAACTATACAATTATATAGGCATGTGTTGATTCTAGAGGCATTTCTGCTATGAGGCCTCAGGTTGCCCTGCAGAGATGCCAACAGGGATCCAAAGTAATCCAGAAGTGACCTTGGCTGCATCTGTCACACCCTGACCTGCTGTGCTCCCTGCTCTACCGCTTTGCATGATATTTGAGTATGTCAGTGACAATTGTATTTACTTCAATGAAGTTGGTAAGTTAAATTTCGAGTGCAAGTTACTGACAGCGAGAGATGGACCTGAAACTACGGGAGGGGGCATATATCAGGGAGTCTCCAAACAAATATAGGAGTGTTACAGGTGCCTCCAAAGAGTGTGTGTAACACTGAGCGCCATACTCAATGCTTCATACCAGCAATATTGTCTCTTTTTGGACAAGAGAGCATAGAAGCACACCATGGTCTAGTAAACTAAGCCTGCCTTGTATCTATGGACGTGACCAGCTCAGTCTGATGCAAAGCTGGTTGTTCTGTGAGTCAGTATATCTAGGATACTGTATCTAGCCATATATGAATATCATTAATTTTATTCCTACACTTTACAGTCTGCACAAGTATGATCAAAGTGTATTGCTTAAAGGATGCAATGGTCTGCTATTCTGAAGCAAATAGGGACATTATCAAATGAGCCCCACAGCATTTAATTACATATTTATGCTCATTTCCTATTTAACTTTTCCTGTAGTTCTTAGTGAGGTGACACTTGGGGGCCTATTTATTAAACCTAGATTTTTTTCAGGTTTAGTTTTTAAAGGGCATGTAAAGGCAAAAAAATAAAATCCAATTTTTACTTTCTTTAATGAAAAAGAAACCTATCTCCAATATACTTTAATTAAAAAATGTGTACCTTTTTTTATAAGAAACCTGACTGTATGCAGTAAAATTCTCCCTTCATTACTGCTGTGGATAGGAATTGTCAGACGGTCCCTAACTGCTATGCAGGGAAACAATCATACTTATGAACAGCAGGGGGAGCCCCGCCATACTTACCAGCCATGCAGAACTCAAGCAGCTTTGTTTGTTTCCCTGTAGAGCAGTCAAAGACTCTGTAGAGATTTGTATTGGAATTTATTTTGGCTTTACAACCCCTTTAGGGCAGAGACACACGCTACTATTTTGGGAGATTGGTCGCCCATCGACAAATCACTTCTTCTTTGGGCGACTAATCTCCCAGAACTGCCTTCCTGCCGACTAGAATGAAAATCGCAGACAGGATGGCACTCTGATTGCTTCGGCTTTCCGAAGTCGCCCGAAGTTTCCTCATGAGGCAACTTCAGGCGACTTCGGAAAACTAAGCATTCCGAGTGCCATCCCGCCGGCATCACACTCGAAAAATTTGTACGCTCGAATTGTCACATGATTTTGTTGTGACTTTTATTTGATAAATTATTTAAATTCGTGGATAGGCATTTGGTCGACTTTGTTTTAAAAAAAACATGATATGAATATGAGTTTTATTTAATACCCCTCCACACCCCCCCTGCTTTATTTTCCTAGATTCTCCTTGACTACTGCACTGTCATAAAAATTTACCCTACTCTAGGGGGCAGATTTACATATGGTCGAATATCGAGGGTTAATTAACCCTCAATATTCGACTGCTGAATGTAAAACCTTCGACTTCGAATATTGAAGTCGAAGGATTTACCGCAAATAGTTCGATCGAACGAAAAATCGTTCGAATGAACATTTAAATCCTTCAAATCGTTCGATACAAAGGATTTTAATCCATCGATCAAACGATTTTTCTTCGACCAAAAAATTGTTAGAAAGCCTATGCACCTTGGTAGGTTTTAGGTGGCGAAGTAGGGGGTTGAAGTTTTTTTTAAAGAGACAGTACTTCGACGATCGAACGATTTTTAGTGTGAATCGAAGTCGAAGGTTGAAGTAGCCAATATGATGGTCGAAGTAGCCAAAAAAAATTAAAAGTTTTTTTTTATTCTATTCCTTCACTCAAGCAAAGTAAATGTGCCCCTAGATGTGCCTTTATACTTTATATAGGGGTGGGGGATCTCCTAGCCTTAATCATTGGTATACAGTAAGTCATAAAAACCTCTATTTAAAGCCGCAGATGCATCTATGGCATTTATTTGTTCTAATGCAAAGCCATCAGGTATATTAAAAAAATATATTCACTTGTACTCATATAACCCAGGCTATTTCAGTATTGTGCATGTATATATAAGCAGGCAATCTGCTGAGACATTCTGTATACTATCTATAGGCATAATATTTGGACTGATTCTGCTACGATGCTGTCAAACACGTGTTAAGCTCTAACAAAAAATATCTAAAAAGAATAACATAACAGCAGATAATGATGAGTGGTTACAAGCAATGTTTGCGCAGGGTTGTTATGTCCCTATAACATTAATAGACTAAACTAGAAGGGCCACAGCACAGAAGAGAGCATTGCCCTTCATATTGGTCATACATTTAGCAGTGCCACTAGCAAGTCATTGTGTGTATTCCGAGGGCTTTAGATGTTTACATTTAAGAAAATGTATTATATTATATCAAAAAGTACTACCATAAAAAGCAGCAATCATTTTAAAAAACAAAGGTGAATGTTGCCATTTTTGCTTTTTTTCGCCACAGGAATATTCTTCATCTGAATTTCAATGGGTTACACCAGGTCTGAGACTGGAGTAAAATAATGGAATCATTTTTGGCATTAGCAAAATGTAAGGAAGAACCATTGGTGTAACTATTGGGGGTATGGGGGGTTGCACCCCCTGCACCACTCTGAGGCCCACTAGAGCCACGATAAATCTTATCACGCATGGCAGGGCATGGGGAGATTTTTTTACACACGTGTCAGCAGCACACTGATGCGCAATTCTTAGGGGCACATCCTGCACCTACAAATGAAAGTGACTCTCTAGCAGCCACAAAGATGCTTTGGTGAAGCCAGTCTAGTCCTGGTTTCAATGGCGCATGTTTGTGCTGCATAAGAGAGAGGTAGAGGTGGTGAGGTTGTTGAAGATGGCCTGGATAAAAGGTTAGCAGTTTCATTTGTTCAGCCCACATTACCATACCTCCCAACATTTGAAAATTGGAAAGAAGGACAAAAAGTTCTGCCATTTTGTGGCACCCCCCCCCTAAATACCATGTCCGTTTTACAAATTTGGCAGGTTATGTAAAGTGTGAGCACGTTTCTGAGGGTTTTAGGGTCATGTTTTATGTTATTACAATTTTGCTTATGAAGATGAATTGCTCTTTAAGCTGTATCACAGTTCCCCCATTACAATTATATCTTTACTTATCTTAAAAGTACCTTTTATAACAGGTATTGATGTTTAATAAAAACTATTGGGTTTCATGTTTAATTTGAAAAGGACTTTTATTATACAGCTGTTTATGTCTGGGTGACAGATCCCCTTTAATAGATCCAATAGTCATCTATAAACCTATAGACCTATATAGACACATTTTCTAGCACTGAACAATACTGTATGTTTATAGGTATGTGTGTAATGTACTGTCATTTATACCATTGACCCTAAAATTAAAATGAAGATAATCAATCCAAAATTAATCCAAAAATCTTGCCCCATCTTTTGCTGTAACGGTGGAACACTTAAAGGGGTTCACCTTAACTTTTAGTACGATGACAAGAGTAGAGAGGTGAGTAGAAAGTGATATTCTGAGACAATTTGTAATTATTTTTCATTTTTTATTATATGTGTTTTGAGTTGTTTAGCTTTTTATTCAACAGCTTTCCAATTTGGGATTTCAGCAATCTGGTTGCTAGGGTCCAGGTTACCATAGCAACCATGCACTGACCTTAATAATATACTGGAATATGAATAGAAGAGGCCTGAAAAGAAAGATGAGTAATAAAAAGTAGCAATATCAATAAATGTGTACCCGTATAGAGCATTTGTTTTTAGATGGGGTCAGTGACGGCCATTTGAAAGCTAGAAAGAGACAGAAGAAAACGGCAAATAATTTAAAAAAACTATAAAACATAAATAATGAAACCTACTGAAATGTTGCTTAGAATTATAACATACTTAAAAGTGAGCCACCCCTTTAAAGGACCAGTAGCTCATTGTGGCAAGAACAGTAACATTCAAACACTGAAACATGAGTAATACCAAATTAATTCTACCTCTGTGCTTCTGGGATCAGTGATGTGACAGGGTGTGAATTGTGTGTTCTTTGGCTTATGGTGCAGAAGTCATAGGGGGATATTTATCAGAGTGAAGTTAGAGATCACCACAGTCCTCTAGATTGAAATTCTGCCACTCTCCATTCATTACTATGGGATTTTTAAAAGAAATGAATGGAGAGATTCACTCTAGAGGACTGTGGCGATCTCTGACTTCACTTTTTGATAAATATCCCCCATTGTCTCAGTAACATTCCACACACAAAAATGCTGGGAGAAGAATATATGAGAATGACTTAAGACATGACCTGCAAAAGTTTATTGCATTAAAATGCAAAAAATCCACACCAAAGGCTTTAAACCTCCTGTGTGTGCCAAAAGTGAGTAAGGCCATTGCCTTGACAGCAGATGTAACATTAGTGGGAGTAATAGAAAAGCAACATGGGAATCATTTTCCAGAAGTAGACAACAGCTGCGCATGTAATGCAAATCAATTAAATGTTGCGCAAGGGGAAACATTTAGTTAAGATTGATTAGCACCAACACACCCGCGCCCAAGTCTGTATTTGCATAAACTTTCCCAAGGCTGCCATTAATTATCAGTTTCATTGCAAGACCTCCTTTTTTAAGTTAAGGCTTTCCTCTATAGCCATTGCTCTCACATTGCAGGTTTTTGCATTTGCTTCTGTAGTGCAGTAGAAATTCTACCAAGACTACAGCCACAGGCCCAACAAAAATTTGCTCACCCTATGATGGGATTCAGCCTTCCACAAAAAGAGGGAGAGAGCGCCAAGCCTGCTAAGACTACCTTAGGTTTATTTAGCAGCATCAGCTCTGATAAGAGCTCAATTACAAACTCAAACACAGCGTAAAAAGTGCAGTTTTTGGTTTTCACAAAAAGTGCAGATTTTTCCCCATAATTCCAGCATAACTGTGCGCTCCGCAGGTTGTGTCGGATGCACCAAAACAGATGCAGTTGCCCTTTTTTGCATATTGGGTGTAAGTTTCAGCTAGCATTAGGGGGGATCCATAATTTATAGAGCATGTGTTTAATAAGGCAGTTGCATCTTACTCACTGTGTGCTTATTCACTTAAAGACTAAAGTCTTGTTTTTTTATCCCTAGTTTTAGCTTCAGCTTTGTCTCTTGCCTCCTTAACCAACTTATTTCTATACTCCATTTCCAGAAACCTATTTTCCACTCTGTTTAATGCTGCAGTCAGATCATGTTCCCTACTGTAACTGTGCTTATTTATAAAAACTGGCCCAACAGTATGTCCTCTGGTTTTTTACGCTTATTTATTATTAAATTTTCCCAAAAATTTGCTTTGCGGGAAAAAAAAAATCAGTCTTTCACAAATTTTTCGGACTTTTTCATCCAGTTTTCCAGATTTTCCCAATTTTTTCATAGTTTTCACCCGAAAACATCAGGGTACTGCCCGAAACCCAGCGCACATCAAAAAATCATTGCATTGCATTGACTTATATGCAACCTCGAAAGGTCTGAGATGCCAGATTTTCTGATTCGGACTTCTCCATCCTCAGGGTTTAATAAATTCTGAAAGCTTCGTGATTTTTTAAAAGTCTATGGGGTTAGATAAGAATTCAAATAAATTCTAAATATGCATTAGATAAGAATGTCAACATAAAGTTCTATGTTACAAAATATCTGACATGGGGCTAGACATTTTGTCAGTTTCCCAGCTGCCCCAGTCATGTGACTTGTGCCTGCACTTTAGGATGGAATTACGTTCTGGCAGGCTATTTCTCCTACTCAATGTAACGGAATGTCTTAGTGGGACTTGGCTTTTACTATTAAGTGTTGTTCTGATATCTACCTGGCAGCTGTTATCTTGTGTTAGGGAGCTGTTATCTGGTTACCTTCCCATTGTTCTGTTGTTAGGCTGCTGGGGGGGGGGGGGAGGGAGGGGGTGATATCACTCCAACTTGCAGTACAGCAGTAAAGAGTGATTGAAGTTAATCAGAGCACAAGTCACATGACTGGAGGCAGCTGGGAAATTGACAATATGTCTAGCCCCATGTCAGATTTCAAAATTGAATATAAAAAAATCTTTTTGCTCTTTTGAAAAATGGATTTCAGTGCAGAATTCTGCTGAAGTAGCACTATTAACTGATGTATTTTGAAAAAAAAACATGTTTTCCCATGACAGTATCCCTTTAAGCTGTGAGTCTAACGTTTTCCAAGGGACCTAATTATCTAAATTGTTACAAAGTATCTTAGTTGCACCTGGTAGCTGTTCTGGGCTCTCTCCCAAAAGCCAATTAAATTAGAAACTTTTTATATATAAATATATATATATATGTATGTATCTCTATATATTTTCCTAAAATCTATTTAAACTAAAGGCTAGAACTGGATTTCCCAACTGTACATTCAGATCTGTAAGTTCCTCTACAGCAATTTATTTTATTTGTTGGACATACATGTACATTGTATAGGAAGTGCTTATTTCTTTCATGCATTCAGCAGTATTGCATTCATGGCTGTATCTTTCCTCTTATTAAGAGCAGCTACTTATTTCAGAGATAATCAGACTTTTGTGATAAATGGATTTATTAAAAGGAAATACATGAATGAATGCAAATATCATTAGGCTTCTCAAAATGAAGAGGATAGCATATTTATAATCAGATACAAAATTCATTTTTAAGGTGCTAAATAATTTCACAGCACATACATTTATCTCATTTTCAGTACAGTAGTTGGAAATATATTCATAGAGTATCACATGTTGATAAGTATTATGTTGTATGTTGCATGCCATGTGCCATTAGTCGATGATTGCACAAAATTACAATTAAGATTTACAATGTCTGAAAACAATATCTATGCTGTATCTATTTTGTTTGTTCATTGCCTCTACAGAACAGACAGAACCAGGACAATTTGCAAGCAATGTGTTTAGAAATGCTAAAATTTAAATATATGTGATTTTGTTATTATGCTATAGATCATGAATCAGCTTGATTGACTGTATTTTACTGAACTGTTTCTATTACACTGCCATGCTGATATTTAATTATACATCGAGAGGAATTAACCTTGTGCAACCAATACAATAAGAAAAGAAATGCAGAATAGTTTAGAACCTTGAAGTTTTGGCACCAAACTGAATGGTACCTATTACTCGACTTTTACTCACTCTAATAAAAAAAAGTTGGTGTGAAAAAACAAAATTGTGCGTCAATTCAAGTTGTGTAACTTTTCTCGCCTGTGAAAGCTCGAATTTATTTTCGAAAAATGTGAGTTTCCCCTTTAAAAACTTGGCCAGAATAAAATCGACGTTTAATAAATAGCCCCCTAAATGTTATCCAGCCACTCAAGCCATCAAGAATTATTTTATGTAATTACTAAATAATCTTTGCTACTTCACGGGCATCCGATACCTTACGTTCTGACGCAACGTGAGGACCGCAGGCATCAAGTCGGATGTGCTGAATCTATGGTATGTAATAGGAATGTCGGACGTTGTTGCAGTGTGCATCCAACATGACTCGACTGTTGGATGCGAACGATGTATGTTGCGTCTTCATCCGACAGTCGTGTCAACGTCCGACATTCCTATTACATACCTTAGATTCGGCGTGACAGCTGTGCTTCCTCGCGTTGAGTCAGAACGGAAGGTATCGGATGTCAAAACGCCTGTGTAGTTCTACCCTTAAAAGGACATAGCTACACTATAACTCCCCATGAGGTTCTGAGTAAGTCTATAGGTTATGTTGCCACTTTATGCTGAGAGGATAGATACTGCTGCCAGATATCCAGCAACTGCCAGTTATAGAAACAAATGATCCCTATTCTTGCCTACCGCAGAGGGTGGGTTTTCGCAGCAATTTAATCTAAGCCAGGCAATTTACAAGCAATTAATGTCAATTGCACTGAAAGCATAACCTGGGTATTCTGATTTCAATTAGATTAGGGGTAGGCAACCCACGGCTCCGGAGCCTCATGCGGTTCTTCATCTTGCTTGCCTGCTCGGCTTTGCCTGTCACGTCGTCTATACAGCCCTCGCACTTGCTGGCAACCGCGGTAAGCTAACCATGGAAAGTATCTATGCAAGGATAAACCTTGTTCCTTAGCTAGCTATTATGGATCTTCCCAGAAAAACTTATGCACTGCCTCAAAGATCCATACTAAAAAATGCAGCAAGCCACCTGGTTATCTTATGTGTTTAGGTTGCCTGCTGACCTCTAAGTCACATAACTGTTCTGGAACTGTGTGGTTAGGAGATGAAAATTACCAGATGTAGAGGCCAAAATATGGCATCACCATCTCTTCAACCAAAACTTTACTTCCTATTTCCTCTGTAAAGAATTTGCTCTGTACAGCTTTGCACGAAGATCAACTTCAGAAGCGTTCCAACATCCCGCTGGCGATTTACATTCTAGCTGGCCAGAAGGCAGTTCGGGGAGATTAGTCGCCCCGAACAAGAAGCGATTTGTCACTGGGTGACTAATATCCCGAAATAGCAGCATGTGCCCTGGCCCTTAAATTGGCCAACTACGTCAAAGTCATCCCCGATATGACCAGTCCTACACTCAACTTGCATCTGATTCATTAAGAATTCAATTGCTACAATTTACATTTGCCCTAATATGCCCAACGTATAACTTAAAAATTAAAGTAAAAATGACTCCAAGAGCTCTTCTGATCACTTTTGCAATTTAAATTTAAAATGTTAGTTGAATTTATACACTTCGATTCAGCCAAATCTGAATCCTGCTTAAAAAGACAGATTCTTGCCCAAATCCCGAACTGAATCCTGGATTCAGTGCATCCCTAGTAGTATCATTTTGTAGAAAAGAGAAAAATGTAATCCTGCAATCAATGGCAATTACAATGTACAATGACACATTAAGAGGTTTATTTACTAAACTTCCAATTTATCTGGTTTGGTTTTGGGGGAAAAACTCAAATTTTCCATGGGAAATAAAATTTCTCGAGATTTATTACACGCTGATGCTGCAAAAAGAATCCGATAGTCCACCATCTCAGACCTGCCAATGTCCTATATAAGTCAATGGGAAAGGCACCTATTTCAATTTGAAGGTCCCATGGTCTGCGCTAGGTTTAGCGCGAAAATCCACTTTTTCGGGGGTTTTCGGCAATTCGCATTATTACTTGATTTTATCGAGTTTTTCCCGCATCCGATTAATTCAGGTTATTTTATTAATAAATAAGGCAAAATTGAGCATGGAAGTTTGGTCATGGTTTTTTTTAGTAAAATATTTTTAGTAAATAATGCTTATAAAATAAAAGAATTGTAGTAAATAAGCCCCTAAATGTGCCTTTTACAGTTTAGGGAAACATTAGAGGACACTAGCTGCATTTGGCAGCAATATATTTTGGCAGGGGTATATTTTGTAGGTATCCATACTCCTGCACCCTACCTAATGCACGTCTGTGCTGCATTCTCTACCTAGCGCCAGATTACGGTGTTAGGTGTAGAAAGTAGCTGTACCCCAGAAGCAAGCAGTAAGGGGCATGCTATTGCACTCTTGGGGTTATTTAATAAAAGGCATTAAGATTTCCCAGGGGCAGTAACTTATAGCAACCAATCAGCAGGTAGCATTTAATAGTCACCTATTTAAAAGTAAGCATCTTATTGGTTGCTATGGGTTACTGCTCCTGAGCAAACAGTGCCATTTATTACATCTGGAGGTTTGTACTCTATTTGGTATTTGTGTGGAAAAAAAGAACGTTTTTGAACTGTCTGTAACCATACAAATACCTTCTTTTTTAAGAGAAAAGTATTTTTTAAATATATTGCCAGCTGAGTATATAAAAAACACATGATATATATTTTACTTGTGAGCAAGCGATTCAAGAAGCCTAAAAATGCCTACATCTGAGATAAAAATTAAATTGTTTAAATGTCTCTCTTGGAATGCTAAATCAGTAGCTCAGCAGAGTGGAGAGCATAAAACTTGAAAAAAAGAAATATACAGTATATAATGGCTAATGTTCTTGCTAGGTCTGCAGGCAAGGGAATGATGCTTCCCTATTAGATCTATATGTCTTCACATCTTTCTCCTCCTTCCAGCTGCTCAGAAAGAGTATATTAAGCTTGCCCAAAACTGTGGGTTTTATGAGTACACTAACATGAACACAAGCCGATTTTCAATTACATTAGGTAACTGTCAGATGCTTTTAGTGCTTATCCCTAGCCTGTAAGTGACTTGACATTATAGCAGTAATGGATTGTAATTGTACTATAATGAGCAGCACTATACAAATAATATATAGATACACAATTGGTTATAATTATTTGTGTTAGGGGAAGAGGTTTGACGTTGGACTCGTGCATATTTGTGTAATATCTGATAGATCGTGTATATAGATCAGTAAGTGAATAGTGTAGCACGATACAAGACGGCTATCACCAAGTGGAATCAAACTATATCTGCATCATGAAACCTACAATACGTGGCCTCTGTTTTTCTTTCTTTGCTTTCCATCAAAGGAATAGCTGTTAAGTTTAAGAGTGGAGTTTGCATTGTTACCTTCAGTCCTGTATGGCTTAGGTAACATTTCTTTCTTTGTCCCTAACGTTACTAGAAGCAGTGCCAGTAGTTCTACAAATTAACACATTTAATAAAAGCCAGTGGTTTACAGAAAGAATAATAATAATAATAATAATAATAATAAAAAATGTATGAGCAATGATTTTCTCTTCTCTATTAGGAGGGATGCTGGTTGAAACATGTTAATTGACTTGGCTAAAAACAATGCATTAAACCAACTACAATGATAGTCACAGTCATTTGGGTAAAAGGTAACAAGGAATAATAAGAGAGGACAGTCAGTAATTCCAGGAAAAACAGTGTCCGCTGTGCCTACAGGGGCTTTTCTTAAAGTTACCCTTGAGGTTCCTTGAGCAGCTATCCAGATACAGCGACATAATACGTTTTGGATGCATTATTTGATTGTCCCTTTATTGCTTTTCCTTTTCTGCCTTTCCCTTATTATGATCATTTACCAGTGATTCTGCTAGAAACCACTGGTTAGTTTGCCTTGCAACAGACCTGTGACTGATTCTTTCATTTTCCATTCTACACTGTCGTTTTTGTTCTGTTTAAATTTCAGAGACCTGAAGCAGTAACGTAACTAACAGGATGTGCATCTGGTCCACACCCCCAACCAGTGTTGGACTGGCCCACCAGGATACCAGGAAAACTCTCGGTGGGCCCAGTGGTCAGTGGGCCTCTTGCTTCTAACCATTTGGCCTATTTCATGGTCATTCCCAGTTTCTTTATGAGAACAAAGAGGCTTAATAATGGAAGAATAGAGTATAGTATGTAGAGAAAAGAGACAAGGAGAATAAAGAGGTTAAGTGAGGAGAGGAGGTATAATAGTTTGGAAAGTGGGCCCTCAGCCTAAGGTTTTCTGGTGGGCCCCTGGCACCCCAGTCCGACACTGCCCCCAACCCTCTAGATGCACTAGACGAGGAGTTTTTCCTTACCATCATGCTGCAGTGCTATTTCCGGCGGGCCCTGATGTAATTGCACCTCCTGCTCCCCCCGTAGTTACGCCACTGAGCTGAAGCTCATCTGTTGAGTTTTAAAGAAAGCCCATTTCCACACCTAAGATTCCATAACAACAGAATGGTTACACCCTTACTTGAGCACATCAGTATAGTGCACCAAAATGCTTTTTTCATGGATTCACTGGCTCTACATTTGCTGATCAGAAAGCCTGACAAGCCCCAATAAAGTTCTGTATTTCAGGAATCTGATCAGAATACTGCCCTGGCTGTTTCTAGTGTCATCCATCAATGCAGAAAGGGGCAGACAATGAATGAAAATGAAATTCACAGAATTAGTTTAATGCTTATAGATTGGCCAACTCATGGTCTCCTAAACCACTATATTTTTATGTCTCAGATCTTGAAAAATGTAGAAAAAGTGTAGAGCTCTTTGTTCTATATACCTTGTGACCATCATCTTGGCTTCATTTGTTGGCACTTCCTAAAGTTAATGCTGCACATGGGCAATATAATTCCGCCTGCTGTAGGGAATATGCTGGCCACCCACTCAGTACTCAAGGATGACTTAGGAACCTACCATCGCCTAGGAAATGGAGAGGCAGCTAATATGAGCAGGTACTGGAGAATCTTTGAACCTTTGGCATGCTATATGACCCATACGTCATCACTGAAGCTGAGGGAATCAAGGAATAATACGCAAGCGCAACACTTGGGCTATTACATAGGCTCCCACCCAGGGGTGTTGGGTGCTGCATGAATGAAAATGATTATTTAGCAGGGGCACAAAGCACTGCAGTAAGCAGACCCGGATTTGTGGAAAGGCCACCTAGACCCGGGCCTAGGGCGGCAGGATTTTAGGTGGGCGGCATGATGCCCAACCACACCCACATTGTTTGAAAAACACTGGGGATGTGCTGGAGATACAGTAATTTTTTAAATTTCCCATGCACCAAGCCCCATTGATGATCAAAATTTGCACAATAAAGGGGAGGGAACAGGGGCGACAAACAGCAGTCGGCCTAGGGGCGCCCACTATGTAAATCCGGCCCTGGCAGTAAGTTCTAGTGATCAGAGTTACACTGTCCTTTCAGATGCAGCTTTATCATATTATAACTTTCCTAGTCCTAAATGTATCAGTTACTATAAAACCACTGACATCCCTTTTAAAAAAAATGTAACATTTTTTTTAGTGATTTCAAATAAAACAACAATTCACTATTCAAGAATCTGACACAATTGGTGAAGGGGGCTAAACACTTGAGGCAAATGATTGTCATGGTCCTCCCTTGTGCCCACTAACATTTCGCTAGGCATGTAGCGCTGCAATTTCCAGTGCTAAGTGCAGAGTGCAGTCAGTAGATGGGAGTGCTTTTTAAATTAGCATTAAGAGGCACACTTATGTAGCGTTTATTGCTATAGCACTTGCTAACCCTTTTATATCACATGGCTCAACAATTGAATTTCTGGTCTACTGAAACAAAATCTCTTGACCAAGTGGTAAGACCTAAAGGAGAAAAAAAACACTGGGTAATGGCTAATATAAGTAATTTTAAAATGAATGAAAATCTTCATAGTCTTACTGGATAATGGCAATTTGTAAGGCAACCCAGTAAGTAAAATCACTATTTTTTTACCATGGTTGTCTTACTCTTTCTTTAAAAATTGTTCCAACCTTTGTAAACTCTCTGCACTGCAGATATTCCCATCCAGGACATGCAAGGTATAGGTGGGAGCAGGGAGAAAAGAGTGGCACAACTCTATGGAGAAAAGTACCCAAGGCCAGACAGGCCAGTGTATAAAGGTGGAAATTTTAGCCACATGGGGTGACTAACAAATTGCTTTGTTTCTCCTTTAATAATTTACAAAAAGAGTAAACATATGCCCTATTTCAATGTAGACATGTACAATTAATTCCATAAATGTCTAGTAAAGTATTAAGTCATGGGCTATTTGCAGTCCTACAGCATGTATATTGTATAGGTGTTCACCTTTACGGGAGGAAAACACAATTTGATTGCATGCTCCATGGCTATTATTTCCTAAAAAAAAAGGAATCTGCGCATAGATGGAAGGCACATGAGCCTGTTATCTGAAGATGGAGCGGTTCTCCTGATGTCATTGTTGAGTCGGTTCAGGCAGCAGCCATTGTTTTTCTTTCCTTTTTGCCCTTTGGAGGCTGTCATGGAGACCAATACTCTAGAAACCTTACAAGTGCTCTGTAATCATGTTTTGCCTGACAGATGTCATATAAATGCAAATGATCATGGGGCAGATTTTCTGTAGCATAAAAGAATGATTCAGTAATGGGTTTTTTTCCTATACATTAGAGCAGATTTGAGTTTAAAGCAATACTGCCAAAGATATATCTCAGAAGAGGAATGGCTTTCTTTGTGTGTGCAGAGCTGTTGGAGTGTGTGCCATCTGAAACAGATTACTAAGGGCAACACAGACAGAATATAGCAAAACATATTCATTAAATTTAAACACCTATATCAAGGGGAAAACATACCAGCTAACTACAGAACTTATTTATTCAAATAAGTATTTTATTTCAGGGATGCACCGAATCCAGGATTCGTTTGGCATTTGACCAGGATTTGGCCTTTTGCAGCAGGATTCAGATTCAGCCAAATCCTTGTGACTGGCAGAACGCAATCCGAATCCTAATTTGCAAATGTAAACTAGGGATGGGAAGGGAAAACACGTGACTGTTCATCATAAAATAAGGAAGCAAAACATTATTTTTCCACTTTTTCCATTTCCGTAAATCACTTGCATATGCAAATTAGGATTCGGCTCGTTATTTGGCTGAATCTTTCATGAAGGATTCGGGGATTCAGCAGATCTCAAATAGTGGATTCAGTGCATCCTTTTTTATTTTCCCCATTACTTTTTTGTAATATGAAGGTTGAGTTAATTTGGGGCAAATTAACTAAGATTCGAAGTTGCGCCAGGCGCAACTTCGCCGCGCTTCGCCGCACTTCGCCAGCGCTCCGCAAATTCACTAAAATCCGAAGTTGTGCACAGGGGTAGCGTAAGTTTGCGAAGTTGCGCTAGCGTTGATTCGCCAAGCGAAGCGAAGTTTCACTAGCGATGGTTCATTTGCATACGGCGCCAAATTCAAATTTCAATGGAGGAATACGTATCAGCACTACAAATGCCTAGAAAACCTTCAAAACATCAAATAAAAATTTTATTTTGCCCTACACATGTGCCCACTGTATAGTTAAGTTGCCATGAGTCAGGAAATGTAGGGGGGAAGGAGGGGAGCCCCAAAAATGTTTTCGATCTTTTTCAGCCTATCAAACATAATATAGAAAACACGCCAGCGTTTTTTGGGACTTAGAAAAAATTTGAACTTTTTTTTGAAGCAATCCCTATCTACTCTATTGCGCTGCGCCTGGTCTGAGGTGACGAAGGAAGTGTAGCGTAAAAGGTAGCGTTCAGAACAATGCGCATGTTAGTGAATTTGCGTAGTTACGTCCGTAGCGAAAATTCGTCTGGCGTAAGGGTGCAAAGTAACACTAGCGAATTTACGCCAACGTTCGTTAGTGAATTTGCGAAGTACCGAAAATGCCAAACGCTAGCGAATTGACGCTAGCGTTCGGCGCTTAGTGAATTTGCCCCAAAGTGTTTCATCTTGCTTTGTTATTACTAGATATAATGAAGCAGTAATGTAACTAGAGGGGGGTGGGCCCTGGTGTGGCACGTGCAGCGGGGCCCCCCACCCTCCTCTGTACGCAAGGGGTGCGGACCCTGGCCCAATCGCACCCCCTGCTCCCCCGGTAGTTCCTCCACTGCAATGAAGGAGTTACTGACTCCTTCATTTTTGCCTCCTCCCCAGCCTTTCTCACAAAATCCGCCAGCAGAGGTGTGGGGTAAGTGATACATGGCAAGTGACGCCATGTGCATGGACTGGTGCCTAGGGCAGCACCAGATCAAAATAAAACCCTGCCCACAATCTTAATTATATACTCCCATAACCCTCCTGTGGTCTTATAAACATGCAAGGGAAGCGGTCTACCAGCAATGCGGCCTAAAAACAGCTGATGATAGAAAAGACCTCACATAGCAACAGGATTTGGCTGACCTGGAAAAGTTGGAGAGCCTCAGGGTGCAGATAAAAAAACAATATCTGACTCATTTGCCCAGGGCTTTCAAGGGCAAGTGTAAGCCACACGTACTTTAAGCAAGCATGTTAGGCCTTTAACTGCACTGGAATGTCCTTCAAATTCAAAAAAGAAGCGTGAATAAATACTGTCATATAATATCTGCTGCAGAAGAATCAGTAAAGGTCAGCCAGCAACTTATATACCGTACATAGCAGAGACAAATTGTCAGTAACATAACATGACCTTCTAAGGCCAACCCAACCATTCTCCTCCGACTAGGTTAATTCACATAACTATATACGTAAACTTATATTTTCTCCCAACTGAATATGTATTTGTGTACTTTTTGTGTATTATCCATTTATTTGCAACAGGTTATTGCATGAACTTTGGATTCATCTGAAGCTACAGTGGGCGTACTCCCACCAGTGGCCTTCAACACACCATTATTTTAGTCCAGTAACAATCTAGCCAAATTAATGCTCCAAGTGTACATGAATAAGCACATTCTGAAACAGACTACTGTACTTAAATAGAGTCGGCAACTTTTAGTACACACATAAGAGACTCATACTGGACTTGAACTGAAGCCAGTGGATGCAAATGCAACTCGCCCCTAAACTATTTAAATACTGGTCTGCAACATACAAGAATGCCTTTTTAAGATTTTTTTATTCCTAATAAATTATTCATCACTTAGGCGTGGGAAATACAGAACTGAGAATAAAACACAGCAGCCTAAATTAATACAATCCACAGTTATGTAGACACTCACTGTGGAACCCCCAAAGCTCTGGTGTAACTAATATTCTAATAACATCCCAGTTCCACCAAGCCAAGGTCCTGAATACTGTACATGGATATTCAGGAAACTGTGCTGACGTAAAAAAGAATATATCATGTAGGGAATGTTCTTAAAGCACAGATCCCATCAGTTTCAAAATCCAGCAACTGTACAAGCACCGAGATGTTGGCCAGATGCCATTTGCAACAGTTTTTATTAAGCAAACTAAGGCTGAAGTTGACCATATACTGGCTAGGGACCTTTCATGGATCACTTGGTCAGATATTAGTAGAAACTTCCCATAAACATGACAGATAGAGCCAGCTAGTCAAAATCATCTGGCCCATATATCCACAACTTGAAATATGGTCAAGGAAACTGCTCTCCCTAGTTAATTATGGGTTCTCTACCACATGATCTGTAGTAGTACCAGATACCATAAAACAAATGTGCCCAAATAAAGAAGAACACAAGTGTGAACACAGACGGCTCCATTTGTACTGTATGTGCGTTTGAGCATATGTAATGTCAGCTCACAAGCTGCTTTCCTTTCAGATAACGTATCAAACAGTAGGGTGAATAATGTCAGGAGCCAGGACTGTGATAAAAATGCCAATGAAAATTGGATTGCTGAATTCTTTTGAGAACCCTTCTGAATTCAATTGACCTGTATTAATGAAGCAGAGAGAACATTCTCTCAGAAGAATAAGCTCACTGGCGTATGGTCTATTACTAGCAATACAGTGTACATGAAATGTTAGGCACAAACCCATGTCAGCAATTTTAGGCTCATTTCCATGTTCCCTTTTAAACTCTATACAGTAAAATTCAATTAGAGCTTCTAGGAATTAGTTCCTACCCCTTGGTTGTGGGAGAAATGGAAACTGTCGTTATGGAAACCACCCATTCAGTCAGTTGAGGGACACACAACATGTTTAATGATGTGCTTCTTTTCAAATTGCATCATTTGTGAGCACAGAAAATCTCACATGCTGGGATAGAACTGTCTTGTAGGAGTCAATGGAAAAATCTTGGTATTACAACGAATAAAATGCGCAACTATATCCCACCACATGGACGACTGTAGGAACTGCAATTACAAAGCATTTTAAAGGAACACGTTAACAGCTGCCTGTATTGATTGCCCAGAATTCTACAATGTATTTGTAGTTCATGTTTTTTTATGACCTAAATTAATCTACAAAAAGTATACATTATTTTCTAATTAAATACATTGTTTTATCTAAATAAACAACATTTTCTATATACATTATATATGTGTGTATTTCACAGCATCCTGAAGACAGAGGCGCCAAACAAAGTGACTACAGTGAGCCCTGCACATAATGCAGCTCTGAAGCGCAACATTAGAAGTGTGTAAAAACTCAAGAACACGTCAAAAACTGGCCTCTTAGAGGGGAGGATAATAGCCTCTGGGTAGGGACTGTGGCTGTGGGATAGCAGGTATAGTAGGGAGAGATGTGCCTATAGTAACAGTGGGATAATAGTCTCTGGGAAGGGAGTGTGACTGTGGGATAGCAGGTATAGTAGGGAGAGATGGTGCCTATAGTAACAGTGGATAATAGTCTCTGGGAAGGGAGTGTGACTGTGGGATAGCAGGTATTGTAGGGAGAGATAGTGCCTATAGTAGCAGTGGGATAATAGACTCTGGGAAGGGACTGTGGGATAGCAGGTATAGTAGGAAGAGATTGTATCTATAGTAGCAATGGAATAATAGCCTCTGGGAAGTATCTGTGGCTGTTAGAGTAAATATAGTATGGAGAGATGGTGCCTTGGTAGAAGTGGGTATAATAGCCACTGGGAAGGGAGTATGGCTGAGGGATAGCAGGTATAGTATGGAGAGATGGTGCCTATAGTAACAGTGGAATAATAGTCTCTTAGAAGGGATTGTGGCTGTGGGATAGTAGGTATAATAGGTAGAGATGGTGTCTATAGTAGCAGCGGGATAATAGTCTCTGGGAAGGAACTGTGTCTGTGTTATAGCAGGTATAGTAGGGAGAGATGGTGTCTATAGTAGCAGGGGGGATAGCAGCCTCTGGGAAGGGGCTGTGGCTGTGAGAGTAGGTATAGTAGGGAGAAATGGTACCTATAGTTGCAGTGGGTATAATAGTCTCTGGGAAGGGACTGTGGCTGTGGGACAGCAGGTATAGTAGGGAGAGATGGTGCCTATAGTAACAGTTGTATAATAGTCTCTGGGAAGGGAGTGTAACTGTGGGATAGCAGGTATAGTATGGAGAGATGATGCCTATAGTAACAGTGTATAATAGTCTCTGGGAAGGGAGTGTGACTGTGGGATAGCAGGTATAGTATGGAGAGATGATGCCTATAGTAACAGTGGATAATAGTCTCTGGGAAGGGAGTGTGACCGTGGGATAGCAGGTATAGTAGGGAGAGATGTTGTCTACTCTGTGTTGGAATGGTGTCACTTCAGGAGCACGGCGTTAATAACGGCATTGGCAAGTCAGTAGTGACTATTGATTCAGCTTGGATAAGGAAATTACCACTATGTGCAGGTCGAAGGTAATTGCAGGGTTCGCACTTGCACATAGAAAAAGCTGAAGAGGTGTCATGTGTTGCAACCTTTGCGATGCACCTCTTTCTCATACTCTTCCTCATGTACCTATGTCTGCAACTCTATGAACCTCAAGCCATTTTCCTCTGTTTGTCCCCCCCCCACCATCAAAGATATATCTGGTACATTATACGTAAGTGTAATTCTCCTTTGTTGAAAAAGTATGGAACCCACTCCCCACTCTGCTTACTGGAACTGAGAAAAAGTGAGGCAAGTCGGCCAGACGGAAATCAGTGGTGTCCTGATCCAACATCTGTTACTGTAACATACTGATGCCTGTGCTGGATCCAAATGCTACCGAAATGTCACCAGCAACAAACACCCCGTGTGAACACGATTCCACTCTTAAATGCCACTCACTTTTAACCCCAAACTTACAAGCAGATGATGGTAATAGGGCAGTTTTCCCTTTTTCTCCTTTTGTTAATTCCAGTTCATGTTTAATTTCCATGTCATGCAGCTGCACTATACACTAGGGTCACTGTCTGTATGTACAGTATCACCATAACCAAACGCCCACAGCATTAGTACCTATCCCTGAGACGCATGCTCCAAACATATAGTAAATAAAGTACCCCCTCTTGTAAAATATAAGGATATTATAAGTTACAGAGGAGTTTTATGACCATATAAAAAAAAGGCTTTTTATATAGGTCAAGGAACTCCTAATATCCTCATATTTTGCAACTGGGGGTACTTTATTTATTATAATACACAAGTTTTAGGGAGTAATGTGACAGAAATTACATCAGAACTCACCGTTTATAACTGATGACCTCAGAACTCACTGTTTATAAGGATATAATTTACAAGATATTCATGGATTTTGTGTATTATATATATATATAAGGTTATCCTTGATAAGCCAAAGTTATATTGTGAGCATCCTTTGTATGGAAGTCCCAGTTCCCTGAAACCAATGGAATATTGGCTCATCTATCTATTACAGTATGGTATGGACACACAAACCCTGAGAAATTCTATATACACATATTAAACCTTATTGCTGCACAGAGACAGTGAGCACTGCGCTCCATCAGCATGCATTCAATCAGCATGTGTATTCTTCAGTCCAGCCATGCCAAAATAGTGTCTATATATATATATATATATATATATATATATATATATATATATATATATATACTGTCTAATAGTGTACAGCTGTTGCAGAATTATAACTCTCAGCCCCCACCCTGGTAGGCTTCTGTATCAGCAAATGCTGGGAGTTGTGGTTGAACAGCAGCTGGAGGCAGGCAGTTTGCACACACACAGGTATAAGCACAGAGTTAGGGTTAGCAGCTCATCTGATGGCTGGAAGGCACTAGTACAAAATGCAATTTATAGCAAGTGTGTATATACTGTATATGTGTATATGTGTGTTTGTGTGAGTGTGTAGATAAATAGATGTGTATTTGTATATACAATTGTGTGTGAGTGCAAATATATATATATATATATATATATATATATATATATATATATATATATATATATATATAAATGTCTATGTGTGACGTGTACCTCCTTCTTGACGTTCCACAGCAGCTTCTCCTTGGCGCTATCATCTGAGCAGCTCATGGTGCTGGGAGTAGTACAGGGACACAGAGATGGAGAGAGAGGAAGCTGTTCCCGGCAGCCCTGTCTCTATAGGAGCTGGTGATGCTCTGCACTTGCTGCCGCTGCTTGTCCAGATGATGCTGTCGCTGTCATTCCATCTAGAGCTCGCTGTGACGTCACACCCCCGGGCTGCCCCGAGTCCCCTCCTCGCTTTTTCTTCTCCAGACCCTCCCCCTTGGCTCCGCCCCTCAGTGGGTTTTCTGCTCTTCGTGAGGAGCCGGACTGACCGCGTCCCAGCAGTTCCCATAGTAACACCTCTGCATGGGAAGGCGGGGTCGCCCATTGTGAAGCAAAACTTGTGTTGGCTGCAAAAATTGTGTTAATAGTGTAATAGTGTCAATACACCCGCTGCTGGGTCTTTATTCACCCATAAATCATTGTATGCAGCTTTTGACTCTCCAGTGTAACAAAATAATAGCAAAGCCAAAGCGCCCCGCAAACATGATACTAGTCACACCTTTGTCTTTTTATTTTGGAGCCACGTCCTATCTGGCAGTAAACATGGTGCAGGTTTCACTCATGGGAGAATTTTCGCCTGCGAAGGTTCAGCCATACTTCGAGCCATTTGGTCAGGAGCAAATGCACTACCACTAGGCTAATTCACTAAAATGCAAAGTTGCGTCTCTGCCGGGCCCGGATTTGTGGAAAGGCCACCGAGGCAGGCCTGGACCGGCAATCTGTGAATTCTGGCAAATGCCAGAGGGTCTGCTATAAGGTCCCATAAAAAGTCAGTATGTAGTGGGCTGGTGGAGGCTTTTTGGGCCTCTATGTGGGCTGATTAGGCCTCTGTGTACCTGAAATGCCAGGGCCTATTTTAATTCTCAGTCCGGACTAGGGTTACCACCCGGCCGGTATTTTACCGGCCTAGCCGGTTAAATACCTGCCAAGGCCGGGGCCGGTATTACAAATTTACCAGCAATGTAACTGCCGGTAAACTTGTAATACCCTTAAAAAGACCCCATCGGCCTGCCCCCAATCCCCTGTAAACCCCTGCACCGAGGTCCGGGCCTAGGGCGGCAGGGTTTTAGGGGAGACATGCTGTCCAACCACACCCACATTGCTTCAGAAACACTGGGGATGCACAGAAAAACACCATTTTGCATTATAATTCGTTTCACCCTATTCAAACACGGAAGTCACTACCAAAATCCCAGTTTTTAAGGGTAAAAAAGATTGTGACAGACAATCAGAGACGATCTAAGCAATTAGACATTATGGAGGATAAGTTCTTACAGAGGGGGTATCCAAAACCCCTTCTGGAACAACAAAGAGCAGTAGTGGAGGCACAAGAAGGGAATTTCCAAAAATCTCAAAAAGAGAAGGTAAAACGTATTCCCTTTGTGACAAAATTCACTTCTGTAAGTGGAGATGTTGCAAAAATTACAAGGAGACATTGGGGAGTTCTGAAAGATGGGTTACCAGAAATAGAGAGCTTTAGACAACCCCCCGTAATGTCATATAAAAGGAACAAAACACTGGGGTCCCAGCTAGTTAGATCAGACGTGGGTAGCTTAGGCAGTAAACAACAATTTTTGAGGCCCAGAAAGAATGGATTATTCCCATGCCTTTCCTGCAATTGTTGCTCCAATTGCCTGAAGGGAGACACTATATACCACCCGAAAAAGGGAAACCCTATAAAAATAAATGGCTACTTTACATGTGTATCTACATTTGTAATTTACATTATCAAATGTCCGTGTGGCCTGCTGTATGTGGGCCAGACCACCAGGATGGTTAAAGAAAGAATAAGAGAACATAAATCGGCAATCAAATTAAAAAAATTAGATCAGGCAGTCTCAGCTCATTTTACCGATAAGGCTCATGGCCCGGGGTTCATCAATTAAAATTTCAAGTGATTGATCAAGTTCCCATGCCCCGAAGGGGAGGGAACAGGATAAAAGAATTATTGAGGAAAGAAGCCAAGTGGATTCGTACACTGGAGACCCTAGAACCCCATGGCCTTAATCGTGAATATGATTTACATCCAATTTTTAGATAATCTCTATACTTCTAATATTCGATGGAATTCACTAATTTTAAATACAGTTGTAATTTTAATATTTGTATTTTTATATTTTTCAGAATATGGACTGATCTGTCAGGATCACCAGTATACTCAGATGTATAAAGAAAATTTAAGTCAGACAGATAATTTTAATAGTTACAGAGAAAGATAAGTGAGATTACGTATATGGTTAATATTGTTGGAAAAATTTCTGTTGGAGTATTGAAACAATGTAGCCAAGAGATGGCGCTGTAACAATGAGTATAAATTGTAACCATTCAGTTGTATCAGTAATTTGAAAAAGGGCTACAGATGAGCCCGAAACGTCATGCTGTTGTAGATATTTAAGCCATGTGCAAATAAAGGCTTTTTAGATTATTATCCTGATTGGAGCTGTGTCGTATATTGGAATATTTGTGAAGTCGTTTGGACAGTGGGCCACTGGACACATGCACCGCCAGAAGCATAAAGAGGTTAATAAGTGGGTGAGTGCTGACTAAACAAACCTAGATGCACAGAAGATACAATAATGTTTTACATTTCCCATGCGCCAATAACCATTGCTCCGGTCACGGTGATGAAAATTTGCGTGAATAAAAGGGAGGGGACGGGGGCGACGAACTACAGTGGGCCTAGGGGCACCCGCTATGTAAATCCAGCCCTGGTCTCTTCAGCCAAATGCTGGCAAAGTTTCACTAGAGTTAATTTGTCCGCGAGAGCATTTCATAGCGATCTTTTAGTAACGATCATTTCTATCTAGCGACCCTATGTTCAATTGGAATAGGCCGGGTACAGATATGTCGTATAGACGTCGTTATTAGTGATGGTGCAAATGATTGAAGCGGCCACTTATTATTACAAATTTGCCTAACAGGGCGCGAAACTGCGCTAGCGTTGGTCTCTTTCTCTAGCGAATTGTCCTCTACGTGTGGCAATGTCTCTGTGGATGGGATTTCTGGTGAATTTTCTCTAGTGACGGCCACTTCGCCCTTTTGTAAATCTGCCCCAAAGTTTCTTTTATTTTTATGTTTCTGTATTCGGGTCTTTCCACGTGACGTCACACAATTCTTGCGAGACTTACACGCCACAGAAGTTCAGCATTGTTCTGTTTCCCCTCCATCTTTCTGTAATACAGTATGTCTTCCCTCCACACCTCCGTTAATTGTCTTCTGTCTGGTGCTGCCAAGGTTTATGCCTCTTCCTGCCACCTGTAACAATTTGAATAGTTCTCTGCAAGCATATTCCTAATTATAAATACTCCCATTGGGGAAAGCTTAGGGAGAATCACAGCCAGGAGAAATGGGGGCTGAATTCTAAATTGTGTGTTTGAAGGGAGATTCACATGTTTGAAGGAGGCATTAAAGGAGAACTAAAGCTTAACTAAAGAAGTAGTTAGAAATGTTGTACATGTTTTGGGCTTCTGTACCAGCCCAAGGCAACCACAGCCCTTTAGCAGGGAAGATCTGTATCTTCAAAGATACCCCAGTAGCTCCCAATCTTCTTTTCTGCTGATTCACTGCACATGCTCTGTGCTACTGTCACTTACTGAGCTTAGGAACCCACTCACAATATACAGTACACATAGAATAGAAATGTCACACTACACGGCTGATAATAGTTAATACAGATAATTACTACATGGCAGTGCAACTAGCATCAGAATTGAATAATCCGCCTTGTAGTATCAGTTTATATATTACAGACTAAACTCATTTTCTGCTTGATAATTTGCCACAGACCCTAAGCTCAGCTTCTCAACAGCTGCTCAGAGCCCACTGAGCAGCTGAAACAGACACTTTCCAAGATGGTGACCTCCTGTGACAGGTTTGAAGTCCTGGATCATTGCTGCTATTGACAAGCTGAAACTTTAGGCTGGTGCAATAAGTTCAGTAAATAAAATGTGCCATTTTTAGTCATATTAATTTTTTAGGGTAGTATATTTCAGGGGCTGCTTCTGCCTGAGGCAGTTTGTCTCCATTTTGGAATTTATACAGCTTTCTGGTTGATAAGAGTCCAAATTACCCTAGCAACCAGGCAGTGTTCAGAACGGAAGATTGGAATATGAATAGATAAAGCAATAGAAAGCTAAATAATGAAAAGTAACAATATAATACATTTGTAACCCCCCATTTAAAAGCTGGAAAGTCAAAAGAAGAAGGTAAATAATACAAAAACTGTAAAACAAATAAAGTTACTAAGGTCTGACCATTTTATAACATGCTAAAAGTTAACTTAAAGGTGAACTACCCCTTTAAAGGAAAACTATACCCCAAAATGAATATTAAAGCAACAGATAGTTTATATCATATTAAGTGGCATATTAAAAAACTTACCAAACTGGAATATATATTTAAGTAAATATTGCCCTTTTATAGCTCTTGCCTTGATCCCCCATTTTGTGATGGTCTGTGTGCTGCCTCAGAGATCACCTGAGCAGAAATACTACAGCTCTAACTGTAACAGGAAGAAGTGTGGAAGCAAAAGACACAACTCTGTCTGTTAATTGGCTCATGTGACCTAACAAGTATAGTTTGTTTGGTATGTTTGTGTGCACTGTGAATCATACGATCCCAAGGGGCGGCCCTTATTTTTTTAAATGGCATTATTCTATTGGCACATACTACTAAAAAGTATACTATTATGAAAATGGTTTATTTACACGAAGCAGGGTTTTATGAGCTGTTTTATGCAATATCTTTTTATAGAGACCTACATTGTTTGAGGGTATAGTTTTCCTTTAAGTTTCTAACTTAGGGAAACATCGGTCCTGTAAGTAGATTCCTACTTACAATTTGTGGTATTGGGGGGACCAAGTTTATGTGCCCCATAGAAGAAACCTTTGCTTGTTGAGGGAAACACTGAACTCCCTTGTGAACTTGTGAATTGCCAGACACAGAAGAGCTCTGCCCTATAGGCTGATGGCTAGTAGAGGCAACTCTATGGTTTATCTCTATATTTAACAAAATGTAGTCAAATGTGTGGCTTTCCACTGCCTCTTTATAATACGGCAACATAGAGAAATGAAATAGCAAACTTTACTGGAGAAACACAAATAAATCTGAAATCTGATAGCAGCAGAAATAAGTACATTTTCAGAATTACTCCGCCTCCAGGCATTTTGAACTGTTTTATTAAAATTGCAGTTTTATTAGAGTCCTGTGCCTGTGTCTTTTACTTATTAGATTTAAGCAGAAACCAATGGAAAGTTATGGCAATGAGTGCAATATATTATTTCCCCCCAGTCCTTTTTATTTTTTTTCTCGTCCTTTAGGAGCTGATTGTTTTCTTCTTAAACAAAGTAGTAAATATTCACGGTTTCAGAACTTATCTTGTTAGGGACTAGGGATCTCATAGTGAGGGGCAAGAAAATCTGTGCTGTAATTAAATAGGGCTGCCAATAAAAATGACAAAGTCTTTATCCGTATTTTCCACTGTTGCCTTCGTGTTCACACCAAATCAAAAGAAATGATTATGAATAAGTTTATATAGTTTTTATGTGTGTGTATATTGTGTCACAGGGACTAAAAAACAGACAGAAGGTATGTCTCTCCCAGAGATGTGTAGAATAGCAAATGGCTGTTCACTCATGTAGAAATAGGCAGCACAGGTTAATGCAGGGGTCCTCAAACTTTTTAAACAGGGGGACAGACTATAGTTTGAAAAAAGCATGAATACATTCCCATGCACATTGCACATATCTTATTTGTAGTGCAAAAAAGGTTTAAATTTTTTTTTATTAGGCATGGCTCGGCTCATACTTCGGCACAATTGGGCTACTACTTCGGCTCCTACTTGGCGCAACTCTGTTCCTACTTCGGCACAACTCTGCCCCCTTACCATATAGAAGCCATCAAGCATGGGATAATTGCCCCCCAGATAGCAGCCAGGTAAATAACCTTGGAGTGTACTCTCTTTCAAGGAATAAGAAATGTGAGCATGCAGCTGAGAGAACAGCTTTTGAGTATAGGTATTCATAATATTCTGGATTAAAGGAGAAGGAAAGCTAATTAAGAACTTTATTGCCAATAGATTAGCCACAATAGTGCAAGCTATAACACTATATTTATTCTGCAGAATGCTTTACCATACCTGAGTAAACAACACTTGAATGTTCTGTGTTTGTTTAGGATAGCAGCTGCCATATTGTCTTGGAGTGACATCACTTCCTGCCTGAGTCTCTCTCTGCTCACTCATAGCTCTGGGCTCAGATTACAGCAGGGACGGGGGAGAGGAGCAACTGAGCATGCTCAAGGCCGTGCCCTGGAGGTTTAAGCTGAAAACAGGAAATCTGATACAGAAGCCCATGTGTACACAATAAAAGGAAAGAAATGCAGTTTCTTTTGACAGAGGACTCAGAGCAGCATTACTTTGAAGGTTTACTGGTGTATTTATATAAACTTTTCTAATAAAGCTTACTTGATTTTAGCCTTTCCTTCTCCTTTAAATAGTATTGATAGTGGCTGAGGCACAAAAAAAGGTTGTACCGGTATACGGTCTGTCAATGGACCCATCTGTTCTGGTATCAGAAAATTTACTTTTTGTTAAAAACTCTGCTGTTAATAAAACACAAGCATATACCGCCATGAAAATTACACTGGCTGTCGCAGTCTCCTCCATTTTATACAGTATAATATATATATATATATATAAAACAAATAGGTAGGTGCACACAGAGTACCAGGAAATGTCTAGGTGCTGGAACAAGGAAACCTACTTACAACCAACAAAAAAGTCCGCACTCATGGGTCTCGGCTCACGTTTAGGAGCCAAAACGTTGAATAAATCCACTTTTCTCTTCACAAGACCTATGAGTGCGGACTTTTTGTTGGTTTATATATATATATATATATATATATATATATATATATATATATATATATATATATATATATAGGAAATAGTAGAGATTGCACTCGCAAGTCTTAGGTGTAGTAAGAAGATTTTTATTGAAAGATGCTAATGTTACATTACAAAGTGTCAATCGAAAATAGACACTATGTCTTTGTTTTGACAAAATGTTACCTACTCATATGTCAATAAAAAATAGAAGCTTTATATCAAAGTTGAACAACCCCTTTACACTAAATATATTGTTCTAATTGGTGCTTAATGATGTCACTTGTATTAGAGGTTGCAGTGGGTAAGGTACTGGTGAAATACCTGCAAAGTGGTCGGGTTTCTGGGACAGAAGTTCCCTGCAGACCCCAACCACATAAGGGCTCCTCATGTACCATGTAAGGGTTAATGGTTTTAATGGGGGTGTGGTGTTACCTTCTTAAATGCTCAACTGGACAGGCTAAGCATAGCTTTTGAGAAAGTGCTTGGTCCACGAAACGCGTCAAGCGTGCTGTTGGGATATAGGATCTGCTTAACTTTTAATGAAGATTTAATAAAATATGGATTTTAACTACTGCTGGTGCTCCATTTTCAATATATTCACTTGAAAGGTTGTACGTGCCCGGGAGCGTTCGTTTACACGTGAAAGCACAGCAGGACGATTATCTATAAGATCAGAGTGCTCCCGTATTCTCTCCCTCTGCTCCTCATGTACCTGCCTGGGTATCTGGTTCAGCTGCTGATCTAGCAATTTATTCCTATATCTGACTGATCCACCTCTGAAGTGAAGTCACTTCCTGTTGCACTGATCTCTTGGTTGGATGGGGAGTGGGTGTGGGTCATATATCTGGGAAGGGTTATTAGCAGGGCAGCGGCCATTTTCAGCATTTTGGAATGGCTGAGCCACAAAGATATGTTTGGGTGCCTATGGACCCTAATTTTATTACCGTATATACTCGTGTATAAGCCGACCCGTGTATAAGCCAAGGTACCTAATTTTACCTACAAAAATAATGTCTCGCGTATAAGCCTAGACACAACTACAGCCCTGTCTCCCAGCAGCACACATTCTGCCAAAGCGACCCCCCCCCAGCGATCAACCGGACTTCTTTGCAAAGCTGATGGTGACAGAGAATTGCCAAATGGATTACTGTGTGCATTGTCCCACTGTCCCACTACCATGTGCAGAGGGTGCTGTTTGATATTGCCATCACTGTTAATCTTTCATATAACCAACAGAGGGCGCTGTGTGATATTGCAGTCCCGGTTATTCTTTTATACAACCAACAGATGGTGCTGTGTGATATTGCAGTCTCTGTTATTCTTTCATACAACCAACAGATGGCACTGTGTGATATTGCAGTCCCTGTTATTCTTTCATACAACCAACAGATGGCACTGTGTGATATTGCAGTCCCTGTTATTCTTTCATACAACCAACAGATGGTGCTGTGTGATATTGCAGTCCCTGTTATTCTTTCATACAACCAACAGATGGCACTGTGTGATATTGCAGTCCCTGTTATTCTTTCATACAACCAACAGATGGCGCTGTGTGATATTGCAGTCACTGTTATTCTTTCATATAACCAACAGAGGGCGCACTGTTATTCTTTCATATAACCAACAGAGGGCATTGTGGGATATTGCAGTCTCTCCCCAAGTGAACTGTTGGTATAGGAATGATTAAAAGTGACTGCAATCTCAGCTACTCGTACCGCTGACCCGTGTATAAGCCGAGGTAGACTTTTTCAGCACATTTTGGATGCTGAAAAACTCGGCTTATACGCGGGTATATACGGTATATCAGTTTCCTTTAAACATTTTTGTCATGAAAAAGATAGTGCCACAATTTTTAAAATGGTTGAATTCGTTGATACGTTATAAGAGTAGTACAGCATAATATATGTACACCTGCCTTACTCATTTACACATACAGGTATATGACCTGTTATCCAGAAACCCGTTATCCTTTTCTTCTCTGTAATAATAAAACAGTAACTTGTACTTGATCCCAACTAAGATTTAATTAATCCTTATTGGAAGCAGAACCAGCTTATTGAGTTTATTTAATGTTTACATGATTTTCTAGTAGACAAGGTATGAAGATCCAGATCAGTTATCTGGAATCCCCCAGGTTCTGAGCATTCTGGATAACAGGTCTAATACCTATACTTGTAAGTAAGAGAAACCCGGGACTGCAGGCTGAGCAGTCAAAATTGGGACTGCCCCACAGAAAACACAACAGGTGGAAGGTATGCATATACAATTATACTTGTACTTATGCATTCACTTTACAGATTATTCGCTTTAAGCGGTCAAGGGAATGTTTGACTGGCTATTTGTATTTTGCATATAATTTGCAACAATTCCGCACAATAAAGATACTTCGGTATCACTTTGGTGAGTGGTAATTTGACCATAGTATTTACACAAAATAATGCACAGAATTGAAACTTTACAAAAATAATTAGTTACCCGCATGATGAAATACTGTGTTATCTGCATCCAGAGTGTGGATTTTTCTGTTCACTCTTTTTTAGAATTCTGATTTAAAACTCCAGTTTGTAAATGGTGCTCAAATTGCATCCACATTATTGTGGCATCACATGGTTGGTCCTTTATTGTTCCAGGCTCAGGCTTGAAGAGAAGAGCAGGCTAGACATTAGAAAACAGCTAAATCCAGTAACATCCAGCTTACCTGTTCTTTTACTGTATTTGAAAGTAAGCGATGGATAAATACTCTAAATTCTTTGTATGAGACATCCGGCAGCATATTCCTAGTCATACCTTTTACCTCTGGATCAATGAGCCACACAGACTGGACAATGATAATCTTTATTGTTATTAGAAAGTTAGTGTCTCATTTGTCAAATTCAAATGTACAGCAATTACTTGAGTGTTAAAGTGGTTAGAGGGCACAAGCCCAGCTGATCTGTATTGAAAATGAGGAATAATGTCATATTCATACAGACTAATAAAAGCCAAGCCTGCAATGAATGTTACATGTAATACTGATTGATCTGATAGAAATCAGTCGTTTTCACGCGTATTGAAATTACAGAAACATTTACAAACGATTCCTGGGGCAGTTGTCAGTTTCTATGCCCAGTTGGGCAGCTCCATTGCTCACCAGTGCCAGCAGTTTCCCAATAACATTTCCCGCTCCATCGCCAGAGGGTGCCACAAGGGAACTGCTCTCAGAAGCTGCAGTGCTCAGCCAAGGACTAAAATGTTTAAAGAAGTTAAAAGTAAAGCATAAAAGCAAATGAGCGAGACAACTGAGCGTCAATGTGGGGGACCAGCTACAGCTCTCCCTGCCTGCAACCTCACACTTTCTGCCCATCAATTTATAGACTGGTGCCTGCCCCGTCCCTTTCATGACATCACTACATGTAATTGTAAAAATAAATTTTCTTGCATTCATATAACTTGCCTTAAAAAGTAAAAACCTAAAAAGATCATAATTCCAATTCAATTAAAAAGATTCCCTAGTCGACCCTATTAATAAGCAGAAATTATCTTTTTCGATTGATTGTCCCTAAACAAAAGACAGTGGAAGATGGGGCATTCTTTTAAAACCATGTCACATTTGCAAGCATGGAACAAGAAGTGCTCACTGTAAAAATACAAAACAAGGACGTGAGAATATTTGGCTGCACGAGGGAGCAAGCATCTCACATTGAAAGTTACAAAGACAATTTGATACAAAAGGAAATACAGTATTTACAATGCATTTAGATCAGAGCTGTCCCAGCAGAGCAGACGCTGGTTAGACATCTCTGACTTACATCCACAGGTATTTATCACTTACAGTAGTGCTTGAAATACAGAGCCCCACCCCTTGCTCGACTGCCTGCTTGAAACACAGATCAATGCTGCCATTATAATGACTGACTTCATTAAAGGGCAAGTCAACCCCAAAATAAAACTTTACCTAATAAAAGAAAACATAATTCTAAGCAACTTTCCAATATACATTTATTAAAAAATCTTCAGTGCTTTTAGGCTCAGGGCACACAGGCAGATTCGTGGAGATTAGTCGCCGGGCAACAAATCTCCTCTTCTTCGGGCAACTAATCTCCCCGAACTGCCTCCCCGCCCGCTAAAATGTAAATCGCCGGCGGGATGGCACTCGGACCGATTCGTTTTCCAAAGTTGCCTCACGAAGAAACTTCAGGCGACTTCGGAAAACGAATTGCTCCGGGGAGATTAGTTGCCCCGAAGAAGAGGAGGTTTGTCACCAGGCGACTAATCTCCCCGAATCTGTCCATGTGCCCTGACCCTTAAAGTATATTAAATTTGTAAAAACAATTACTATTGAAAGCAGCTTAATTCCTGGTTATTACTTTTTAAACAATGTTGCAAAAGTCTTAGTTCTTAGACAGATCAGTTAATCAGCTGCCTTGTCTTACACGGTATCAACAGTCTGAGCCACCAGGACAGAGAATAAAAAGTGACACTGCTTTCAATAGCAATACATATACAAATAACTTTAAAACCATAAAAATGTGTAATGAATATATATTGCAAAGTTGCTAAGAATTAGGGTTTTTTTTTAGTGGGCAATTATTTTTTGGTTTGACTTTCCCTTTAAATCAATTCATTAAGTAATATCAATTCATGGTGTTACATGAGGACCAACTGGTATCCCTAAAGATCTTATTGAACTGAAATTACCAGCACCTTCTCCCCTGAGATGCTGAGACCACCTGTATATGGATGGCTTCCATGCTCCATGACAGCTCTCTTATATCAGGTTCTACATCACATTCAGGGTGCCCCTTTGTGCAAAATGAAGAGGGCAAAGGTTAACCCTGTTTGTATGAGGTGTACTCCTAACTAGGAAGAGGTTGCACATTTTGCTACAGGTCTAGTAACCCAAAGCATCCAACCAAAAGGCACAATTTACTGTAAAGCTGCAAGAAAACAAACTTGCTAGGGGAAACCAAACATTGCAAACTTTGCCTCCCCCACCTTTTTTTTTTTACCCCAGATGTGCTGGACTCACCCATACCCATAATATCATGTGACAAAGTAGATGGAGCCTGTCTGAAAAGGTACAAACAGCCCAACCTTTGACAACACAGCTAAAATCTACATTCTACTGCATATGTTCAATGTAGTGTTCTCTTTAAGTCCATTTAGTCAAATCTGTAGATTTTGGAAGCCCAAATGTAGAAATGTTTGGACCCTCCTAATAAAGCCATATTAAAAGTGCAGAGTTTGAGCTTCACTGTGTTACTTATAAGAGACAAGGTAATAAAAGCTGCAAATGGCAACTCTGCACAAGACGGATGTGCAAGTCAACTGCATCATGTAGCAACCCTACTTCACTCAGAACGTTTAAATAACTCCGACAGTAAAATAAAAACAAGAAATTAATAATAATAATAATAAAAAAAAAAAGATTAAGACTAGGATGTGATTGGACGAGGTTGGCAATAAAGCACTCTCTATAGAGTATGGCTCCCAATGATAACAATTTGAGATCTTGTATATGTATGTTACAGTTATGCTCTGGGCTACTGAGGTGACAGTGGTTTATAAGACTTATTGTGCTGCATAATTTATACACAGAGGGCATTCCACTTTCAAAATAAGAAAAAGCAAAGTTCTTTTTCAAAGTACTAGGCAGGGTTGGCTGAAACCAACAACCCCTGAGAGGTCCTGCCTATGAGCACTGCGAATCACAATGGCATTTATAGGAGTTATTTTTTAATTACTAATGAATCACCCACTCAGAAGCTAATGGTGCATTATAGAGGAGTGCAGTAGTGATGTGCAGGCTGCACAAAGTTTGCAACCTCCTAGTGCTAGGCACCCTTCTTTTTATATACCAGTGCGCTGGCGTGCCCCGCCCCCTAACGGACATCATGGCGGCCGTATATAAGTTGGAGCACAGAGGGTTAGGGACTAACCTTTCTCAACCCACATGTCACTAGAGTGTAGAATAATGTCCCACTGTTTTAAAATCAGTCTATGTAGAGGGAAATTTAGCAATATAAATATATATATATTTCAACAGAAATGAAAAACAGTCCCTGGCCGGTATCATTTGATATCATAGTTGCAATTTCTTGTTTTGTCACATAAGTTCATAGTAAGGGCAGATAGGCTACAGTATAAGTTATGGGCACATCTAAGGCTCCCAAGCAAACCCCTGGGTTGTAAAAACCACAAAAACATGTACAAGATCAGTTTTTAAGTTGTATCAGAAATTTGGGGTCACTTGCTAATGCTCCTAATGACGCAGAACTAAGCACAAAAATAAAAAGTTGAATACAGTATCTACATTATTCTAATGGTTCGAAGTTACTTGGTTTGTAACTGGGATTTTCAAACTTCTTAGGTTCTGGTAAAGGGGTACAACATATTTACTGCATGTATTTTATCTAGACTGAGCAAAGACATTTACAAGGACAGCCTATTGTTTGCACAGAAAATCCCATTTCTGAATACCTGAATTTATAAACAAAGGGCACTGCCATACTGTTGGCCTTAGAAGGACTGCTCTATATAAAGCAAGAATTGTTGCTGTTCTACTACAATCTGTAATGAATAAATTGTACTATAATGTGGCAGCACCATGTTAATGTATAAATCCCAGCATGCAGTGCACTACAACCCTTCACTATACGTTAATTTAAGGGAAAATAAATGCAAAAAAAAAAAAACTATTCAGAAAGGGACTGTAAAAATGACTGGCTGAAGCATAAACAAACTGATGCCATGCAGCCGTCACTACACTCAGCAGAGAAGTACCCAACTCTGAAGCCACTTCTTAAAAGCATGAGAGAGAGGCACAGCATTTCAGGGGCATTAATTCTTTGTGAAATGCAGCTTCTTTCTCCCTGAAATGTTATGCCACTTACATGTTTCTAATAAAACTCTGTGCATTGCCTTCTTGTCTTCAGTGTCCACATAGCAGTGCCAACTCCACACAGACTTTCTACCTTAGGCAACAAAGATTAAGCAATAACACTACTTACTCGACTGTGTCAGCTTGCGAGGTCAGTAACGTGCTAAGATAAAAATGATTAAATCCTTAACTAATGGGAAATGTTTTATAACATGCATGCACTTGCACTGCAGCTTTGTACCACAACTCCTACTTTAACCCCAACAGCTCAGCTTATCATGGACCTATACGCAATACACATGTAGTGTTACCCTCAGATCAGGAAACTCAGCAAGATTATTGATATTGCCTCTTTCAGACAAAAGACAGAGATAGACGAACATTGTGGGAAACATCTTACTCATATTGTTTTTTTCATACAGAGCAGCCCACTAAAAGGGAAAAAGTGAGTCTACCTTTCTAATGATCCGATTTATGCCGAGGAGTGGTTGAGGTGCAAGAGCTTTGGAGCAAGAAAATTACAAAAAGGGTCTGGCTAAAATAGTCTAAAGGCAAAGAATAGCTTTGCCTCATTTCTTAAAAGCTCATCACCCCAGGGTCAGTCTCTGTAAGCCGACTGGTGACCAAGCTGCCGATCATCATATGTGCTGTATCGCTTTACATGAATACGACGCACTCTGTCACGAAGCTCAAATCCGTCATCATCTTCGCTGTGCGACGCTTGGCTGCGTGTACGGCTGGTGGCTTCTAGCAAAGAGTTGTCAGGGACTCTAGGGGTCTCATATAGTAGAACATTTAGAGTCTCTTCATAGATGCGTGCCTCGGGGAACTCAACCTATGGGTGGAAAGATTTTATTCATACAATATGACTATGAAGATTTTCATTCATCCAGGTCATAGTATATCTAGTATAGGTCAATCTAAAAACAACTGGACTTGCTGAGTAATCAATGAAGACGTTTCACTACTCTGACACTACACCTGACTGCTGTGGGAAGTTCTCGGCATATAAACTCTTCCACTAATCCATTTACAATGGCACATTGTAACTCTTCAAAGAGGTGACATCTGAAACTCCATTCATGCAACTCTCACAAGTAACACCTGTATCTAGGAGTTGCATGACACATTGGATAATCCTATCACAACTACACAGAATCAACACCTCTGTGAGTTTCAGATGTCACCTCTTTGAAGAGTTACAATGTGCCATTGTAAATGGATTAGTGGAAGAGTTTATATGTCGAGAACTTCCCACACCAGTCAGTTGAACTGAAGAAGCTGCTCGGATGAGTAGTGAAACGTCTTCATTGATTACTCAGCAAGTCCAGTTGTTTTTAGATTTACCTATACTAGATTTATTCATACAAGTTCTTGTCCTTCAAACTGTTCATATAAAAACTTGTGATGTGCTCACGTTCCACACCCCTCATATGAACAGACAAAAGCAACATTTATTGATTGGTTCAATTGTAAGAACTGTAGTCCAAACCTAGTTAAAATAATAAACATTGCATGTGCCATTTACCAGCACCATTTAGTTATTGTGCATTATTAATGGTTTCACCAGATCTCAGTAGTCTCTAAAGTTAACAGTTTTATTGTGCTTATAAGTTCCCAAAATATTTAATGTCCTTATGTTGTTCTGGGAGCCGTGAGACTTTGCAAGAATGAATATAGTTGCATTTGGATAAATGGTATATATTTGGGTGTATTTATATAAATGCTAGAGAGCAGGCGCTTTGCAAAAGTGTTTATGCTAAACCCTGTGACAGGCACTGGCAAGTAAAGGCTGTGACATGAAGCTAATTTTAGCATGCTAAAGCAGTTGCAGCATTATTACACTATTTACAAATCTTGCTTTTACTATTCCAATAATCACGAGATCATGCTGCAACAAGGTGTGTATAAATCTTCTATCCAAATGTGTAATGTTTAATAGCAAGCAAATTAAAATCAATGTTTCAACAATATAAGAATCCACATATTTAAAAGTCCAGCATGTACCCTAGTAGAACTGAACACCAAATCAACGTGAAATTATTTACCTTTGTTTGCTTCTTTTCTGTGGCGTAAACAATTGAAGTGCAGCAGACTTCTGCTAACTTTCGACCCTGACCATAGAATGACCAGCAGCAAATTTCATCACCAATCACATCCTTAATGAATAAGACGCGCCCATTGAAGCGGAGGGAAAGCTTGTCAAATAGTTCAATGTTTTTCAGGAGATGGTCATCAGAATTGCTGGAAGTTTATTAGAAAATAAATAAATTGAAATAATTCCATAAGTAATTACATTTATTTGAAATTATTTGCAGTCAATCATGCAAATATACACACACATTTTAAAGAGTTTGAATATGTGCACCTAAAAATTATGAATTTTTGCAACGCCATGCACCAGTCAACAAAGCTACAGTTTTCACACATTTGGATTCATACCCACCTATCAATACCCTGTTGTAATGTTCCAGAGTGTGTAGGACAGCAGACTAAAGCTGGCCATAGATGCAAAGATCCGATTGTACGAATCATCGTACGATCGGACTTTCCCATCTCCCGACCCGCCGCTAACCATTCAGATCAAAGTCTTACCAGTCAGATTAGTTAAAGAACAGATCAGCAATGTTCTGCCCCTGACAGCAATCGTACGATATCTATGTCCAACCAAAGCTGGTGACAGTCTCCCACTGAAAATACGATCGGCAATACACGCAGAGATATTATCGGCAGCCGACAGAAATTTTCTAACCTGTCCGATCGACCAAAGACCTATCTCCGCCGGACGAAAAATGACGGGACTCTCCACACACGTTCCGAAAATCGTACGAATCCTCGTACAATCAGATCTTTGCGTCTATGGCCAGCTTAATAATCAGAAAAGATTTGCAATAAATGCTAACCCGTTTCCCCTCTTAATTCACTGGCATTGGACCCTATGGGGTCTAGTGTAACAATTTAGGCAATTCTTCAAGAGAAGTAAACATATATGGATACATATAACACGCATGTGAATAAGGCGCATATTCCAATGTTACAGACTACTCCACACAACTGCACTAGTCAGTACAGTATGAAATTGCTAACTTCATGGGGTCAGGTAACAGAATCAGCCCTCGGGAACAGTTTTCTTTTCCATGCCTCTAGCAGCAGTCGCAGTTTATCTGGATTGTGCCGTGTGCAAAACCTGAAAACTAAACCAGCTTTCAAAGAAGCACAGAATAGCAAACCTAAAATACCTTTATTAAAATATGAATTAAATAAACCAAACCAATGGAATAAAAGATAACCAACCTGGTATAAGAGTATTTGTTGTTGCTTCTGTTGTATAGCAACTTTACCACTGGCTGTTGGAAAGCAACCAAAAACAGAGAAAAGTGAAATAGTGTTAGCAATCATAAGGGGGGGGGGGGACATTTAAAATATGCCTTGTGACGAATGTGCTCAGAATATATCAAGTTAAATTGGACATTTCCTCAGTCTCCAATGGCCTACATATTATATAATACTGTCTTGGCAAGAAAGAAATCATGTTTCTAGATTTAAGGATAAAGAACATATAGGAGAAGGTAAAGCTGGCCATATAATTGGAGATCTGCTCGTTCATTATGTTGCCAAATCAGTGGATCTCTGCCTGATTTGGCCATGTCTTTGCTGGCCCAATAGATATTTGTGATACAGCTGTCCTGCATGGCCCATTCACAGGCCTAGCTAGATAACTTGCTCTGGCAGGGCCAAGTCAGCAGCTTTTACTGGCCTGTGTAAAGCCAGTTAAAAGCAGCTTAAAATTAATTCTAAGACAATATGCAGTGGCTGGACTTGCGGAGTAATCATTGAAGACGTTTCACTACTCATTTGAGCAGCTTCTTCAGTGAAACGTCTTCAATGATTACTCAGCAAGTCCAGTTGTTTACCTATACTAGATATACCATGACCTGGATGAATGAAAATCTTCATAGTCATGCAATGGCTTTTTCATTTTTTTTATTGTAGTAAAGGATGTAGTTTAAAATTAATCTGATTGCTCAAATCTAGTACATATGTTGCCATTATTTTAATAAATGACTATGCCCAATAAGGCAAACCTAAGCACAAAAAAGAAAAACTTACATTTAATCAAACAGAAAATACTGATTTAGAATTGGCAATGATACAAAAAGAGGCCATTTTTGCTGGCATTAAACTGTACATAACAAACCTTGGCAGACGATTCAATAAGCTTTTCTTCTTCTTTGGGGGATGTGATAATAGGAATATTACAGACTGCCTCATATGTATCATTCGTATCCTAAAATTAAAAAACAAAAAGACAATACAATGTTACAGTTTATCATACACAGTATTGGTAAAATGTAATCTGAAAAGTAACAATAAAACTGAAATAAGGATGAGAAATATCAATGCTTACAAACAAGTTTTACTATCCCCACTCACATGAGCAAAACCACAGTGGGACCCATTTGAGCTGAAGCTTTTGCAGGATGAAATCAGAGCAGAGGAAACACACAAACATGGAAAGAACATACAAACTCCAGGGCGCCTACATATGAAAGATTGCACTAAGGAATTTAGAAGGATCCTTAGCAGCTGGATCTTTTCAATTTATCAAAACCCTCTTGAGAGGAAATCATTTTAAAATACACGCACATTTATCAAAGCTGATAAAGTAGTCATTTTGTCAAAATGTGTTCAGCTAATCTGGTATATGGGATATTAGTGTTCAGAGCAGGTCAGCAGCAGCACTGGGAACCTATTATATCCATCCAAATCCTTTCTCCCCAATGCAAATCACATGCAGAGAGAAAAGATTCAAAGATATTTTCCCCATTGAAACAAATCATTCCAGCTCAGATGTTAAATCTTAGAGCTTTAGCACATGGGCAGATTCAGAGAAAGTCGCCTGGCGACTAATCGCCTCTTCTTCGGGGGGGCGACAATCTCCCCGAACTGCCTTTCGTCTGCTAAAATGAAAAATCGCCTGCGGCAATGCACTTGCAACGCTTCGATTTCTGAAGTCGCCCAAAGTTGCCTCACAAGGAAACTTTGGGCAACTTCAGAAATCAAAGCGCCACGAGTGCATTGCCGCAGGCGATTTTTCATTTTAGCAGGCGAAAGGCAGGGGGAAGGCATTTTGGGGAGATTGTCACACCGAAGAAGAGGTGATCAGTTGCTAGGGGACTCCCTGAATCTGCCCGTGTGCTAAAGCCCTAAACAATGGTTAACACTTTCACAAGCTGTACGCATTGGTATCAGAAAAAAATATATAAACAATTGTTGAATCGGCCCTCTTGTCTGTAGTTATGAAACCGATTAATAAGGATATGTTCAGTATAAAAACTGGTTAAACAGACAGGCTGTGCAAAATAAAAAATGTTTTCAATATAGTTAGTTATCCAAAAATGTAATGTATAAAGGCTGGAGTAACTGGATGTCTAATATAATAGCCAGAACACTACTTCCTGCTTTTCAACTCTCTTGGTTTCCACTGATTGGTTACCAGGCAGTAACCAATCAATGACTTGAGGGAGGGGCACATGGGTCATATCTGTTGCTTTTGAATCTGAACTGCATGCTGAGGATCAATTGCAAACTCACTGAACAGTTATGTGCCATGTGACCCCCCTTCAAGTTGCTGACTAACTCAGAGTTAGAGAGCTGAAAAGCAGGAAGTAGTATTATGGCTATTATGTTACACATCCAGTCATTCCAGCCTTTTTACATTACATTTTTGGCTAATTAACTATATTAGAAACATTTTACATTTTGCACAGTATATCTATTTACCCAGTTTTTATACTGAACTGTTCCCCAGTAATCTCCAACATGTTGCTCACCAAGTCCTTAGGGGTTACTCTCAGTGGCCTCAAAGCAGGTGCTTACTTTTGAATTCCTGGCTTAGAGGCACATTTGATTACATAAAAACCAGGTGTACTGCCAAACAGAGCCTCCTGTATACTTCCAGTCCACATAGGGTCTTCCAAATAACCAATTACAGCCTCTATTTGGCACCCCAGGGACTTTTTCCATGCTTGTGTTGCTCCCCGACTCTTTTTACATTTAAATTTGGCTCACGGGTAAAAAAAAAAAAAAAAAATGTTGAGGAGGCCCGATTAACCTGTGGCCTTTTCTTTGATTCTTACCTTAAAGTGATACGGACACTAAAAAGCTACTCTTCAAAATATTAATGTACACCAATAGTTACCTATATGTCTTATTGATTATTTTTTGTTGATAGGCTTGCTTTTGTAAGTAATTGCTGCTTGATGTTCCTAATGCTGACTGTTTTGTCAACCACTGTCTCTTTTCAACCTGTCAGTTTGAGTGAAATGAAAATCTTCATAGTCATACTGTCAGTTTGAGTTTCTTATGCTACTGCTTCACAAATAGAGGAACACGGGGGATCAGATAGGTCAGAAAAATATCAGAAACATGCTTTTCTTGCAAAATTCTAAATAGCATGCAAAAGACAATGTTATGATAGATTTAAAAAAAAAAAAAAAAAGAAATAAATAAAAAAAAAAATTTTATTCATGGTGTCAGTATCTCTTTACGACAGAGTCCATAATAGTTTACACAACCTTATGCTAAAGATGTTCAAACTCATTTTTTTTTATAACTTACCACAGGCAGTTTATTGTAGTATGGTAAGTCAAATAGGGTATCTACTTTATTTGTATATGAGTTAATTTCAAAGTAATCACTCAGATAAATATTTTATGCCACTTTTATTTACCATATGTATATATGATTTCCCTTGGGTCAAACGTTTCCAGTGTCTTGAAGATTGACTGCACAATAAATAATATGGAAGGATCTACCTTATCGCCACTCCATGTTCACCCTGAATATCATGGGAAAAGCAAAGCAACTCTGCAAAACTCAAAAATAAAACTGTGGACCTCCACAAGTCCAGTTCCTCCTTAGGAACAATTCTGAAAAAGGCCAGACTGAAGTTTGAAAATGAACACCAGGGCGAAGACAGAGGTTTCTGGAGGATGAAGAAAATGTTTGTCCATAGTGATCATCACTATGCACAGAGGAAAAAAAGGTGAGGCCTTGAAGCTGAAGTGGAAAAGGGTCTAGTGCACTGAAACAACACCTCAAGACAACAGCAAGAAACTTGAAACTTGGTTGCAACTTTTCTTTCCAGCATGACAGTGATACAAAGCATAACTCTATGGTAAGATCACGTGATTGTGACGTCACGGAGGTCCTTTCTGAGGAAAGTAACTAGCCTCTACCCAACCGGGAAATTTCTAGAGATAACCGAGGTGTAGAAGCAAACTATTCGCTGGAGCGACAGTCATGTCGGAGAGCATTCTCTGATCATATAACACCATTTGAAGCCTTTGTATTTCAGGATAACATCAAAGACGATATACCCGTATTTTTACATCAAATATGTGAGTAGTTCCATCAAAGTTTTTAAGCTATCTATTCTAGGCGTACTACTCTATATATTGTCTCTTTATCTAGGTTTCTGGGAACTACCTTTTTTTAATCAGCGCACCCTATCCTATAATACTCACAATGATACAAAGCATAACTCTTGTAAGAAAATGGCTTAAAGATAAAATAAATAAAAATAAATAAATCATTCTCTAAGGGGAATACTTTGAAATGACTTCACATAGAAAAAAAATATATACCCTATCTGACTTAAAGGAAAACTATACCCCAAAATTGAATACTTAAGCAACAGATATTTAAGATCATATTACGTGGCATATTAAAAGAATCTTACCAAACTGGAATATATATATATATATGTATATATATATATATATATATATATATATATATACATATATATATATATACATATATATATATATACATATATATATATATACATATATATATATATACATATATATATATATACATATATATATATATACATATATATATATACACATATATATACATATATATATATATATACATATATATATATATACATATATATATATATACACATATATATACATATATATATATATACATATATATATATACACATATATATATATACATATATATATATACATATATATATATACACATATATATATATATACATATATATATATATATATATATATATATATATATATATATATATATATATATATACACACACACACAATATATATATATATTTATTTAAGTTAATATTGCCCTTTTATATCTCTTGCCTTGAACCCCCATTTAGTGATGGTCTGTGTGCTGCCTCAGAGATCACCTGACCAGAAATACTACAACTCTAACTGTAACAGGAAGTGTGGAAGCAAAATACATAACTTTGTCTGTTAATTGGCTCATGTGACATAGCAAGTATGGTTTGTTTGGTATGTATGTGTGCACAGTGAATCGTATGAACCCAGGGGGCGGCCCTTATTTTTTAAAATGGCAATTTTCTATTTATGATTACCCAACGGCACATACTACTAGAAAAGTATATTATTATGAAAATGGTTTGTTAACATGAAGCAGGGTTTTATATATGAGCTGTTTTATGCAATATATTTTTATAGAGACCTACATTGTTTGGGGGGTATAGTTTTCATTAACAAAGGCAATGTATAGTAATATGATGAGTGAAGTTGTAATAAACTTGCAAGGTTCCCACAGCAAGTTGCCTCAACAAGCACACCAGACATGCTTCCAGTGATTTGGATACAAATGCAGTTTTAAATGCACGAACCATAAAGTGACATAACCCCACTTCCCCATATGCTAGATGCAACTTGCACCAAATGTGAGCCATGACAACTACATCTTCTGATACATGGGCCGTAATGGAGGCAGATGCTGGAATTTTAAGACAAAACGCTTCATTATGGGTAAAAACAAGGCAATATGTATCTAAAATTGCACACTGTACTTGTGCTGGTCTCCTATAGTACATAACATTTGCTCTAAGTATATTTAGCTGTAGTAGATGGGTATATGCAGACTAAAACTAGGCTTATCTAATTACCTGTAGTGCTGTTTGGCACTTATCTACCAAACCCTGAATGAGATAATATTTGGCTTCAGCCATTAACTCCTTGATTTCATGTCTGCTTTTTGGAAGAGCAATGGTATCATCTCGAAGATAGTTTAAAATGCTCCCAAAATGCTTTCCACAGCGGTCAATAAGAATCCAACCTGTAGAGAGAAAATAAATAAATAATGTGGAAAATAAAGTGTACGTATGTATACATCTCCTTAGAATTATGTCACTTCCACTATAGAAAGGACCATGAATATGCCAACAACACATATAAAGGAGAGTCAGGAATAACATGTAAAATGTATCCTTATAAACATGCTTAATGTCATCAATTAGTGATGGGACAATCTGACCAATTTCGGCGAAAATTTGCGAAACAGCGAAAAAAAAATACCAAATGCATTGGTCAATGAGTGACTCACAACAATTCTTTTCACTCATTGGAGTTTATGGGTGTTTTTTTCGCCGTGAAACCTGGTGAAAAATTACGCTCATCACTAGTCATCATTTATGTCACATGACTCATCAAAACTTGTGCATTTGAAAAACAAAAAAAGACAATTGATATGAAGACGTCAACATTTTTCATGGCAAAAATGTATTGCTATAATGAAAAATTTAGAAGGGAGCAGAAATGTTCATCTATCGCAGTAAAAGTCTAATATAAAGAGAATCCAGTGCAGAGTGTGTGGACTTAGGCTCCTGGATACTGATACAGATAAAACAGGCGGTTTTGCTGGGTTGTAAACATTAACACTAGCATTAATTAAATAATAAGAGTACTTTTTTGCTGGTGAGAACACTGCACACTGTTGGTGAGTTGTTGGAGAAACACAGGAATTTGTAGGCAGTTCAGGACACCTATTGCTGAGCCAATGGCAATTAATGCATTGTACATTCTCTCATTGTGTCACTTAGATGACCATGGAAAACTATAGGGTATAAATATAGAAAGCCTATATTTAATTTTTATGTCCAAACAAAAAAGCTGTATCAAATTTGGCATGACATGAAAAGCCTATTTGTAAAGCTGTGTTTTTAAACCAACACTGCTGTTTATCTTTGGCATAAATTCCAATAGTATATATGCCAGGATACCACCATTTAATCCAAAATCATAATACAGGGACATCAATGGACTTGAAGAACTCCACTAAGTGTATAGGAAATGTGTGAAGAAACCAGTATAAGCTTGTAAAACTGCCTACATAATCACTATTCGTTCACCATCGAAGCTGGGTTCTACACTATTTCACCTGTGCAACTGGCATTGAAAAGTGTGTTTTGCAAAGTGCTGAAACTGAATTCCAGAACCACATTTTATGCATCTATATACAAATGGTTTAACGTGTTTTACTGTAAATCTGGAGAGAAATTCAATTTTTAGCACTGTGTCATCCATGCATCCAAGAGGAGACTACTGGTGTCTTAATAATTGTACTGTATTATCATATCTCATTAGAGAAAATAAATAGCTTTTACCTTCCTTGTCTGTCAGAACCTCCATGCGCCCACTGAACATGGCTTTGAGCATAGTATCGTGTCTTGTGAGTACCTGCACTGTAGTATAATACAAGCAGCCCCCCACATTTAGCCGTATGTACTTATTTCCTAAACATCCTCCTTTGAAGCTGTACGTTTTAGGTTTGGCTCCAGAGGCCGGGCACACAGCTGTCAAGCAAGTATCTCCTGACATCTCTCTCTGCAAATAGACGACAACTCTACACACTGTGGGCTTCACGTGTGCTGCCGTGGTTGGATGGTGCACAGCAAGGACCCTTGTAGTTAGCAGGGATCAACAGCCTGCTAACTTATTCCAACGGGAAATCTGCAATGATAGTAAAACAAATGTAATTAAAGCAGAGGCTCCCACGCTGTGGCTCATACCAGTGCAATAAATGGGGGCTCAACCTGAAGGCCATTTAGGGTGAAATTTAGATCCGGCCAACAAAACGCACAAAATTGCCTGGTTTGCCAATGCCAGAATACCGGGCAAGAGTGAAGAGGGATACATAAATGTCTAGACACCTGAAATTCCTTTAGAGGCAACCCTTGTACTATGATATCATTGTGTTGACAACAGTGGAATTGAAAGCTGCTTCATTTCATCCTTCTTTCTCTGCTCTGTGACCCTTGAACAGCAAGTCAGCCCAACAACTAATGTGCAAATGAGCCATTAATGTTCATAAGCGCTAGGATTAAAGGAATTCTCTCTTGATTTTTATGATGTAGCTTATTTCTAAATTACACTGCTTACACTGCAAATAATTCACTCTACAATATAAAATTTCATTCCTTAACAAGCAAGTGTATTTTTTTTAGTTTTAATATTGATGTGCAGGCAGCCACCTCAGGTCATTTTGCCTGGTCATGTGATTTCAGAAAGAGCCAGCACTTTAGGATGGAAATACTTTCTGGCAGGCTGTTGTTTCTCCTACTAAATGTAACTGAATGTGTCTACGTGGGACCTGGATTTTACTATTCAGTGCTGTTTTTAGCTCTACCAGGCAGCTGTTATCTTGTGTAGGGGAGCTGCTATCTGGTTACCTTCCTAATGTTCTGTCATAAGGCTGCAGGGGGGGAGGGGTTGATATCACTCCAACTTGCAGTAGAGCAGTAAACAGTGACTGAAGTTTATCAGAGCACAAGTCACATGACTGGGGGCAGCTGGGAAACGGACAATATGTCTAGCCCTATGTCAAATTTCAAAATCAAATTTCAAAATATCCGTTTGCTCTTTTGAAAAACGGATTCCAGTGCAGAAATCTGCTGGAGCAGCACTATTAACTGACGTGTTTTGGAAAAAGTAAAGTATCCCTTTAAGTCTAAGAACACAAGTGAATCCAGATAAAACAGGAAAAAATGAAAACAGCAATAACATTTTAGCTCTTTTTTTCTAGTAATATTGCAGAAGAGTTAGTACAGAGGCCAAAACATACTTAGACGACAGCATGGCACTTTTACAAAGGTTGGATTGTACCCCAAAATGTTGAGTGTTTGTGTCACGATCTGTGGCTAAAAAAAAAAAATGCGTGAACATACACGTTAAATGCCTTTTGTGTTTGTGCGCGACTCCTCTGTTGCCTTTATAATGCAATACATTATTGTCTATGAGAATAATGTGCTCTACATAGGATTTCTATCACCCCTGTTGAATGAAAGAGTTTATAGACTTCCTCAAATGACATCACTTGAATTTAATCCAGCCAACGAACAACTGGTATGGATAATCAGGCCACTTCAGGGAATAATTCAGCAAGTGACATCAGATAGGCAGAACATTCCAGTTACATTTGATTTCAATGGAACGGCATTTCCTACAAAACCCAAGGGAGGAACCTCACAATCTAAAATTAAAAACTGGAAATCACAGTTTAGATAAATCAGTCATCCTGCTTCCGGCTATTTTATAAGCAGCACTCACATGATGTAAAGGAAGCAAAAAAAAAAAAAAGATTCTTGAGTAAAACAAGACTACAACCTTTTTTTTTTTTTTTTAAACAACAGCAAAACAAGCACATTGGGGTGCTTCCTTTGTAACCTTCAGTCCTCATATGGTGCTGGACTACATCATGCTATTTCTCTTTTATATTCTCTATTTTATTTTGAAAATTGGGAGGGTTAGTTCTGGAGACCCACAGTTAAAAAAACAGGGGGTTTATAGCACAAGGGTGCTGCAAATGGATGTAGAGTAGAAGCTAAACTCCATCTTGAGAATATCAGCTGAATGCCAACAAGTATCAGACGGGACTCACAATAAAGAGCATAGTGCTCTGCTATGAATCAGAGAAGTGTTCTGCCATCTTGAATTTGTGATTTGTCTGTACAGTGAGGGAAGTACATTGCAGGCACAGCTACACTGCATATTCCTACAGTGTAAGGACGTCAAAGCACCCCCTGCATTGGCAATTATCTCTTTAAAGGGGAACTAAAGTCTAAAGCTGGCCATAGAAGCAAAGATTCGATCCCATGAATCCTCGATTCGTACGATTTTCGGATCGTGCGTGGAGTGTCCCGATATCTGTTGTGCCATGCCGATGGTCATTCATCGATCGGACAGGTTAGAAAATTTCTGTCGGCTGCCGATAATATCTTTGTGTGTATTGCCGATCTACCGGGAGACTGTCACCAGCTTTTGTTTGACATAACTTTCGTACGATTGCTGTAGGGGCAGAACATCTGCTGAGCTGTTTTTTTCCTACTTTATTTGATCTGAACGGTTAGTGGCAGGTCGGGAGATTGGGAAGTCTGATAAGTCTGATCGTTAGAGGATTCGTACGATCGGATCTTTGCATCTATGGCCAGCTTAAAATAGAATAAGGCTAGAAAGGCTGTATTTTGTATACTAAAAATAAACATGAACTTACTGCACTACAAGCCTAATCAAACAAATAATTTATGCTTTCAAAGTTGGCCACAGGGGGTCACCATCTTGTAACTGCGTTAAACCTCTTTGCAAGACCAAGAATATGCACATGCTCAGTGTGGTCTGGGCTGCTTAGGGATCGTCATAAATTATCAAAACAGCACAAGTCAAATAATATCTGCCAGAAGCCGATACAGCAAGATACAGACTGAACTGGGTCCTGTGATGTCATGTAACCTAATGTGGATTTTCTAGTTTTTGTATTGTTTAATACAAACTTTCTCCAACTCTGCAGAACCAGTGGTTGCAGCAAAATTATCCTCCAAATAGAATCCTAGTTTATCTGATTGTTTCCCAGCAGAACAGTTAGGGACCATCTGACAACTACAATCCACAGCAGTAAATGAAGGGAGAATTTCACTGCATACAATCAGGTTTCTTATAAAAATGGTACACATTTTTTAAAGTATATTGGAGATAAAGTTTCTTTTTCATTAAAGAAAGTAAAAATGGGATTTTATTTTTTTGCCTTTAAATGCCCTTTAAACCGCAGACTTGCACATCTTGGGGTAATCACAGGCAGCATAAGTTGCTTATGTGTCTTTTACTCACTTTCTCCCTTGGGTCGGACGTCCTGCTGGTGGATTTTATCCTTTCTCCATAGAACCTGGTGTTCTCAGTATGGCACACTTTAAAACAACATTTTCATCAGTATCACTACCTAAGCTTCCAGGACCATTTTTGTGACAGATGAAGTAAATTTGCTTCTCTCATACAAGAGGGCACCAACCCAACTTCCAACACAGATAAAGCAAAAGGCAGGTACACATCAAATACTGCCCCCCCCCACACACACTTACAACTGCTCCCTGTGATAAGCTTAGTCCAAATACAGAAAATGAATTGTTGAGTTTCACAATGCACTGTATTCATATCTATTTTATAGACGGGCAGATAAGTTGCTGAGTCAGACTGAAGAAGCCAAATCAGCAGCTTTAATCTGCCTGTTCTTTTTGGACAATATAGGTTTCCTTCTAGCACACCTACCAGGTAGATCTAAAGGGTTTAGCCTTTTTCTAATGGTAAACTAATGGACTCTGACATCAAAAGTAGCAAGAGCTACCTGTAGGTCCTGTGACAATATTCTGGGCTTATTAGCATCTCTCTGACCTTGCTAAAGGTCCCCATAGACACAAAAGATTTTTCTTTGAACGACTGATTTTAGTGCAATCCAACCAATCCGTCAAATTAGCGTGAGGTTAGTGGGAATAGAACGATCGCGCATCTAATGATTTTTCATCCAACATCTGTCAGAAAATTGATCGGCCAGGTTAGAACATTTTCATCGGTCACAGTGAAATCTATCTATGTTTGCAGGGCCAAGTAGGCAGCTCCCCTCAGTTTTCTTGGCTTCAACTAGACAACATCTCTTGAAATGGTCTTTAGTTGATGGACAAATCATACATTTAAACGATTGTTTCAAGATAAGCTTGGTCTAACGATAACGAAAAGATCTTTTAAAAATCTTTACATCCATGTCAAATCTTTTTAAAACCTTTCCCCAGACACATAGGCATCTTCAATCTTCTTTCTAAAAGCATCAGAGAAAACATTCTAGGCATCATGATTCCACAAATTTTAGCACCAGAGTAAACCAAAATTAGAGGCATATTTATGATGCTGTGTAAAATTAAATTCACCAAGAAAAAAAAAACAGCGTTATTGAACATCCCTGATTCGGAACATTGTAAGTAAGTTCCGGCTGAAATTGCTCAAAGAAAACGTGTGCAAAAAAAAAAAGACTCCATTTTTACATGACGATGCTGGCAATGTGTGAATTATTCTGCTGTTTTTTACACCACATAATTAATATGCATCTAAATGTCTGAGGCTGGTGATAAATGTAGGGAAGTACTTCCATTTTCCACATGTGAAATTTGCATTTATTTAAATAATGGCAAATGATTTATGTTATATTACATCAACTTTTGTCTATCAGTAAATATCGAATATTGTTAAAATCAAATATATGTTGAAATATGTTGGTGATAAAATTGCCATGTGGTGTATTTACTTTTCCACATGAAATGGCTGATAAAAAACATTTCCAAATATATACATTTGTATAAAATCAACACATTTTTATGCTAGTTTAGGTAAATGGATTCTGTAGTGATTTTTATGGTTTACTTTTTATTTATAAATGACATGGTTTGTGTTGGAAATAATTCACTTTACCATCTAAAATTTTATTCTAGAACCAATGTATTTTTTTAGGGGTAACATTGGTTTAGAGGCAGCCAACTCAGTGCATTGTGTCTGATTCTGAGCTTTTAGAAGAAACCATCACTCCAGGATGAAACTGCTTTGAGATAAGCCATTGTTTCTCTCCTTCTCATTGTACTTCAATATGACCCAAGTCGTGCTCCCTAGGAAAAGCAGGGTTTTTCATGCTGGGGTGTTATTTTCAGGTCTACCACTAGGTGGGGCTATGGACTTTAGAAATGCAAATGATTTCGGACTTCATTTTGATCTCTACAATGCTCAAATCTTCTGCAGCCTTCAGGAAACCTGTTTTTTGTATGGGTGAGGGGGTCTGGGATGTCATAAATCATTGCTCCTCATTGTATTTAATGTATTTGAGCCTAAAGTTCCCACTGCCTCTCAATGTATTTATTGTATATGGGGCTAAAGTATTAAACGTATTTTGGGTGCCACTACTTCTCGCCCTCGTTGTATAATGTATTTATGATCTGGAGATATTGTTCATAGAAACCAGTGTAACAATATTTAGAAGTGAATACTGTGTGTATATATCCTTTACTGTACTAATTTATTGAGGCTAATGGTACACGGGACAGGTTTTCCATAGTGTATTTTAGCTGGCAGAGAAATGCCTGGTCACCCTAAATTATTGGGGCGTAGTATAGACAGTTTTGCTTATTCACCCACTTGCTAAAATTCAGGACACCAGTAGCAGTGCTGTTAGCGCATTGAAGCACTATCAGTTCAGGCACCTGAATATTTCAGCAGAGGTGTCAGATAGTGAATATCTGGTTAGTTGCCCATTGTTCTGTTGTTAGGCTGCTGGGTGGGGGGGGGGGGGGGATATCACTCCAACTTGCAGTAAAGAGTGACTGAAGTTGATCAGAACAGAAGTCCAATTGTGACCTGAGAAATTTACATCATGTCTAGTCCTATGTCAAATTTCAAAATGAAGTGTTAAAAAAATCTGTTTCCTCCTTTAGGGTCTGGCTACACCAGCAGATTCAGGGAGATTAGTCGCCCCAGCGACAAATCTCCTCTTCTTCGGGGCGACAATCTTCCCGAACTGCCTTCCCCCTGCGCTCTGCAGGCTAAAATGAAAATCGCCTGCGGCAATGCACACACGATGCTTCGTTTTCCAAAGTCGCCTCATGAGGAAACTTCGGGCAACTTCAGAAATTGAATTGCCCGAGTGCATTGCAGCAGGCGATTTTTTTATTTTAGCCGGCGGAAGGCAGTTTGGGGAGATTGTCGCCCTGAAGAAGAGCCAATTAGTCGACAGGCGACTAAATCTCCCCGAATCTGCCCCTGCCATTACAGGGCATTTGTTTTTTCAATAGGGTCAGTGACCCCCTTTTGAAAGCTGGAGAGAATAATAACCCACATAATTAAAACACTATAAAATAAGGAAGACCAACTGAAAAGATGAATAGAATTGGCTACTCTAGAATATAATAAACGTTAACTTTGAGGGGAACCACACCTTTAACACCACACTATCCTACTGGCATCATTTCCACAGACACCCTTTTCAGGGTTGCCAGGTTGGCGGGATTACTGCCAAATTGGTCTGTTTTTAAAATGAAATGGCGCCCAATTTTGTGCGGCTGGAATTGGACTCTGGAGTGAATTCGACATATTAGGGGAATGGCTGAGACTGAGGTACTGTGGACATGTCCTTGGTGTTTTTCTGTACAGCCCTTTTAATTTTCCTGCACGTATTGTGTTTTGTGTACAGTGTATGTTTAAATAAGTACATGACACAATGGCACAGTTTGTGTATGTTCGAAAGTGCCTTTGTCAGCTAGAATTGTATGAATGTATGGCATATGTGTGTGTACATCCATTGTATAGTGTGTTCCTGTTTGCTGGGATTGAGAGATGTGTGTCTGTGTTATATATATATATATATATAATATATAAAAGATATATAGTTTTTATACAGGTCATGGAACTCAGAGGTAACTTCTAATATCCTCATATTTTGCAACAGGGGGTACTTTATTTATTATAATGCACACGTTTCAGTGAGTCGTGATAGAAATTACATCAGAACTCACCATTTATAACTGATGACATCAGAACTCACCGTTTATAAGGATATAATTTACAAGATATTCATGACTTTTGTGTATTATATATATATATATATATATATATATATATATATATATATATATATATATATATATATATATATATATATATATATATATATATATATAAATTGTACTGTTAGGCACATTTTCATGTCTATAGAAATATGTCCAAACTTACAAGGAAAATTTTATAACGTCCACTTTAATGTAGAAAAGTTATTGGAAAATTCCAGACGCTTATTTGATTTGATAACCCTTATTGTTTTACTTTCTTTTATTCCGATCTTTCAGATAGGGCTATTTTTGGGCTACTTTTTAAATGGCTATTGGCTATTTTTTTTTATAGTCTTTGGCTGGTATTGAAAGGTAAACCTGGCAGCCCTGAGGCACGTACAATCGCTCCAGCCAGTGTCACCCCTTACACTTCTTCCTGTATAATCGTCACTGCCACAACCCCACTACTAATATGTCTGCCTGTGTCACTGTTTCCTTTTCCAGGTTTTACTACTAATCCCTCTCCGGGCACGGTCTCTCCACACTGTGCTAAATAACAAGGAGCTGAGCATGTGACCCACCCCATCCAGTCACGTTAGCTACGTGCGGCTGGTAACAAGCCTTCGCCATGTCAAAAAGCGAGCCGTACCTGCGCGCTGCATCCTCTGTCCGACACACACCTGCACCGACTGCGCTAAAACAACCAGCTCTATGCGAAACGGGCTTGCCTCACTTCCACAGTTCTTCCGCCATCTTTTCCACAGGCTGAGGTCACTTCCGCAACTTGTCGCCACGGCAACCTGCCCTCACTATCAGATTAGAGGAAGTATCGGAGCCGCCCAGCGCCGGGAATACTCGGAAATGTCGTAGTAGTCTATTGGGACCTACGGCACAGCCAAATCGCTTTACGCATTCGACGTAAAGAAAAACGAAACTGCAGGAAGGTCACGCTGCTGTTCCTAGTTTTGGCTTAGAACTTTGCAGAGAGGGGGAGGTTTAATACTAGCTGACATTACCAGAATACTGATTTGAAGGCCGTGGGCTTTTACAATGAACAATGAACAATGATAGATGTAGACCTGTTAAAATACCTCCAGTAATAAATATATACTCAATTGGCGTGATATGTGCCTGCGTCCCGCGAAACGCAACAGCGCTATAATGTTTTGCCAGCATGTGATATGGCACTTACAGGCTCTGCTTCCGCTTTGTCACTATGGAACCCAGATTGTGTCCCCGGAAATGACGTCTGTAAACACCAGCGATTTGTATCCGTGGCAGCTGAAGCGGGAGACGACTGAACGGTAAAAGCAACTGGTATAGGGCAGTAAACGCGACAGCTGTAGGGACTTGAAAGTACGTAATGAAAGTGGCGGTGGGAAGTTTGTTACCGAGCTAATTACTCATTGCTTCCAATCAGCAGGTGGCATTTTCTGAGCCGCTGTTTAAAACAAACATCTCATTGGTTGGTAAGGGTGACTAGCTCTTGAAAAATGCCCTTGGTGTTGCAGTCTGCTTTCTCAGACATACTCAGTATTTAACAGTGCAGCTTTTACTGATTGACAGCTCCACAGGCGGCCAGATGTGGGACTGGGAGTTGGAGACAGCCCAACAACAGGTGGAGGCTACTAGCCTTGCACATATCTGACGTGGGATTAATAATACATTACACATCTCTCCTCCATCACATCTGAAAGATGAATGCACTGGATACTGTCTGCCTTCTTTCTGAACTGTAAAGATCTGTAATGATGTTAATGTATTACACTCAAGCTGCTAACAAGACTAGTTAAGGAGAACTAAACTAAACTGTCTCAGAAACATGTAACCACTGTGCATATAAAGAATGTTCTTCTCTGGTAGAGAGCAATATGTATTTATATATATAATACACAAAAGCCATGAATCTTGTAAATTATATCCTTATAAATGGTGAGCTCTGATGTTATCAGTTATAAACGGTGAATTCTGATGTCATCACTTATAAATGATGAGTTCTGATGTCATATCTGTCACATGACTCACTGAAATGTGTGTATTATAATAAATAAAGTACCCCCTGTTGCCTTCGGCCTTGTGTTTTTATATGGTCATGAAACTCCTTGGTAACTTAAAATATCCTTATATTTTACAAGAGGGGGTACTTTATTCACTATATATACTTCTGCCTCATGTTTTTATATGGTCATGAAACTCCTTGGTAACTTAAAATATCCTTATATTTTACAAGAGGGGGTACTTTATTCACTATATATACTTCAGCCTCATGTTTTTATATGGTCATGGAACTCCTCAGTAACCTATAATAATATTCTTATGTTTTACAAGTGGGGGTACTTTATTCACTATATATTGCAAACATGTTAGGAAACCAGTCTGTTGTAGCTGTGCCACTTTCTGGTATTCCTGGTTACATGACTTTTACACAGATCTTTACTTGGTTCCTATTTGTAATGCTTTTGTTTTTTTCGCCTGCTGACCTAAAACTATGCTGATGATTTCCCAGCATACCTTGTATTACTGAAGATACAGTTAAATTAGAATTATGTCAGGCTTTGCCGTTTTTTAATCTTTTAATATCAGCCCTTTGACCTAGAAATGTCATATTTAGGAGCTGACTTTCTGTACAGATGACTAGTAGGAGCATGCCCATTAATAGGCTCCTGTGAAAGGTTGGCTGTCATGGACAGTGGCATCTCAAGAGTAAAACATGAGACTGCTCCCATAAATGTAGTTTCTTCTCAGATGCAGACGATACCCACAAGAAATCTTTCCCATGCATCATTTTCAGTTGCCACAGAGGCAGCAGGCCTGAGAGCTTCACAACCCAACAAATAGCAGGATTTGTAGAGATTTATCTGGTGAACAGCGATGAGAAGCAGGGGCAAATAGATTGATTTGGGGAAACCAAATAGCAGTATTGGCTTTTCTGATTTCTTAGTCTGATTAAATTAAAAAACGTTCCTTCTAATTTCAGGGAGGGTTGGGTTGAATGCCAGCAGACTAGGAGAGGGCATGTTTGAGTCAAAGGTCTGCTATCGGGCTGGCTCCTGTGATCCATCAGTAACTCTTACTCCATTGCCTTCATAATGCTGTCATGGTCCCACATCAACGGGGGTATTGAAGTGTAACTTGTTAGTATGAGGTTATGGAGAACAGCAGCTGCATACAGGAGTTACTGAGAGATTAGATAGTGTTAGCTCAGAGGCGTGGGTAAGCAAGCAGGCAGTGTTGGGAAAGCAAATAACTGCAGATTGCAGAACCTTCTGACTAAAGGATAGTCAGCCAGTTTTTTTTTTTTTAAATAATCCTTTATTTATTAACTTTGTCCTGCATTCTTTAGTCTGTGGTATTTCCTTTTTCAGTATAATGCGCTATGGAATCTGGCTGCATTACAGCTTGATGCAGTTACCAAACACATAGTTCAGACATGTTTAGTTATTTTGTGGTAAAAGTCAAGCAGTTTCTTGTTTTCTGTGGTATCCTGGCTACCATTTTTGTTTAAGTCTGAGGAGAAGTTTCTATGTGTTCATATACACTAAAGATTTATAGAAAAGTAAAGCTAATAAAAAAAAAAACCCTAACCCTGTACTCTCTGCATTGTGACTGGGTAGGGATTTTTAGCATGGCTGCTCCATTGATTGAAGAAAAGTCTTACACTATTAAAAATTTTTAACCAAATAATCTGTACTCACAGCAATGGCCAGGGACTCCTTATCCGACGCGGGGCTGCACTTTGATGAGCTGAACAAATTGCGTATCTTGGACCCCGACGTCTCCCAGCAAACAACTGAATTAAAGGAGGAATGCCGAGATTTTGTAGACAGTAAGTCTGTTATTATTCAGTATACCCTTGGTTGGAAATGGTGAAAAAAAAAAAAAAACGAACTGTAAAATATACCAGAACTATAATTGATGCCATTTATTTCTGCAGTCATGTGTTGCCATGCTGTACATAGAAGGAAAGTTCAGTTATGCCTCTCTTGTATAGTTAGAGAGTACTAGTGACTACAAAAGCCACGTGTATACCACTACCTTCACCTTTAAATTAACTTTTAGTATGATGTAGAGAGGGATATTCTGAGACAATTTGCAATTGGTTTTCATATTTTCTGAGGTATTTAGCTTTTTATTCAGCAGCTCTCCAGTTTGCAGTTTTAGCAATTTGGTTGCTGGGGTCCAAATTACCCTAGCAACCATGCATTGATTTGAATAAGAGACTGGGATAGATTCCTGCGCGGGTCCATTTTTTGGAACCCGTACCCGCAAACCCGCATTCTTACCTGCTTTGACCCGCTACCCGACCCGCAAGTACCTTATCCGCAACCCGGACCTGCTGACCATCAAGAATCAGGAAATGCTGTCATTGTAAACCGGAAGTTGCTTCATCGAAAGTATGCGTGATAAGAAAAAAAGGAGTAAAAGAGGAAGTGCTGTCATTGTAAACCGGAAGTGACATCATCGGACATAAGCGTGATCAGAAAAAAGGAGTAAAAATCGATACTGAGAAGACCCGTGGCCTGACCCGGAACCCCTACCCGCAACCCGCAGGGTACCGCAGGTTTTTGCAGGTAACCCACGGGTACCTGACCCACTGCAGGACTCTAGACTGGGATATGAATAGGAGAGGACCTGAATAGAAAGATGATTAATAAAAAGTAGCAATAACAATACATTGGTAGCCTTACAGAGCATTTGTTTTTAGATGGCGTCAGTCACCCCCATTTGAAAGCCGAAAATAGTCAAAATAAGGAGGCAAATAATTCAGAAACCATAAAAAATAAAGACCAATTGAAAAGTTGCTTAGAAATTGCCATACTATTACATACTAAAAGTTAACTTAATGCTGCTGCGTGATTATTGCATGGGTATTAAAAGCTGGTATTTTAGGTAAGAATGCTGATGCTGCTCACGCTAGCTTCTCTTGGATCCATGACTTTATTTAGGGAATACTTCACAGCCTCTTGTCAACTGTCTTTAATAGCAAGTGACAGTTGGAAGGCTGCATTTCTGTGCTTCATATAAAAAAAAATCGCAGTGCGTGTTAGATGCAAATTGTATTCCTTACATACTAACTTTTTTTTTTCTTTTTTAGAAATAGGACATTTTCAGAAAGTAGTGGGTGGACTAATTGAGCTTGTTGATGAGTTAGCTAAAGAAACCGAAAACGAGAAAATGAAGGTAAGGGTATCAATGTTTATGCCATTGAATGAAATAGGTTTTCTAGTGGAAGCGATCACATACTGTACACACTTTGTCCGACATACCCAAGGGCTGTTACGAATGACTGATGGACATACCTACACCTCTAACTACTTACTACAGGTTGTAATATCTGTGAAGTTCAGCATCTTCATGTTGGCATGGCTGTTCCACTGCCCCCTGGACTTAACTCTACCATACAGAAAAATAAACTTGTAAGATGAAGAAAGAATCCCATGCAATCATGGAAGAACTGGGTTATAACAGATCAGTGTCTGGTGCACCTTGGCTGAAATATGTAACAACCTTTATTATTTAGCGTCAATATATCCAGCAGCAATTTACAGAGATTATACCTCATTCACATTACAATCTAATGTCCCTATAACACACACTTAATGGTCAATTAAAGCAATTGTTCACCTTTAAATTAACTTTTAGTATATTATAGAATGGGTAATTCTAAACCACTTGCCTTCTTCTTCTGACTCTTTCCAGCTTTCAAATGGGGGTCACTGCCTCCATTTAAAAACAAATGCACAAAGTTATATTCTAGACTCTTATTCACATCAATGTATGGTTGCTTGGGTCATTTGGACCCTAGCAACCAGATTGCTGAAATTGCAAACTGGAGAGCTGCTGAATAAAAAGCTAAATAACTCAAAAACCACAAATAATAAAACATAAAAACCAATTGCAAGTTGTCTCAGAATATCATTCGCTACAACTTACTAAAAGTTAACACAAAGGTGAACAACCCCTGTAATCAGCCTGTATGTGTTCGGAGCACTCCAGGAAACGTATGCAAGCATGGGGAGATTAAACGTTATGAAGTTTATGGCAAACACATAGGGGCAGATGCATCAAGGGTTGAATATCGAGGGTTAATTAACCCTCGATATTCGACTGGGAATGAAAATCCTTCGACTTCAAATATTGAAGTCGAAGGATTTTGCGCAAAAACTGCGATCTAACGATCGAAGGAATAATCGTTCGAACGATTAAATCCTTCGAATCAAAGGATTATCCTTCGACCAAAAAAACTTAGCCAAGCCTATGGGGACCTTCCCCATAGACTAACATTGGGTTCGGTAGCTTTTAGGTGGTGAACTAGGGGGTCGAAGTTCTTTCTTAAAGAGACAGTACTTCGACTATCGAATAGTCGAACGATTTTTAGTTTGAATCCTTCGATTCGAAGGTCGAAGTAGCCCATTTGATGGTCGAAGTAGCCCAAAAAACACTTCGAAATTTGAAGTTTTTTTACTTCGAATCCTTCACTCAAAGTTAATGAATTGGCCCCATACAGTTTTCTCACATTTTGCATTTTTAGAAGCACAAAATATACTTGTGAGTTAGAAACATAACGGTAGTATTCTAAGACAACATCAGACCAGTATACAGTTTTGATGATTGCGGTACAGGTATGGGACCTTTTATCCAGAATGCTCGGGACCTGGGGTTTTCCGGATAGGATAACATATCTTTCCGTTATTTGGATTACAGAGAAAAAGGAAACCATTTTTCAAAATTTGAATTATTTGGATAAAATGGAGTCTATGGGGGATATTTATCAAAGACAGAAGTCAGATCGCCACAGTCCTCTAGAGAGACATTCCACCACTATGGGATTTTTTAAAAGAGTATTTATCAATGGGTTAAAGTGAAAGTTCATCCTTTTGATAAATACGCCTTTAAAAATCCCATAGAAATGAATGAAGAGTGGCAGAATTTCACTGTAGAAGACCATGGTGATCTCTGACTTCACTTTTTGATAAATATACCCCTCTGGAAGACGACCTTTCCGTAATTCGGAACTTTCTGGAGAACGGGTTTCCGGATCCTATACCTGTATTTGAGCTGTTTTGTCTTTGTTTGTTATGCTGCTCTTCTCTGCAGCTATTCTCTGCAACTGTTAGCAATATACCTGGGTCAGAGCGTAGCAATCAAGCAGCCTTGGAAATACTATGTCTAGAATACTGCTGGGAAATCTCACTGCACCGTTATCAACTGACTGTTTGTAGTGTGTTTATTTTGTTAAAGGCAATAGGTGCCCGGAACTTGTTAAAATCTATAGCAAAGCAAAGAGAAGCCCAGCAGCAGCAACTGTATGCCTTAATAGCAGAGAAGAAAATGCAACTAGAAAGGTATGTATTGACCTGTTTCTGAATAGAACAACTGCCTCTATATATTCATAGTCATGAGCTGCTTTTATTTGCTTAATTGTGCATAAAGTGGTGCAGTCAGTTTGTGCAATGAGCGCACAAAAAGAATGCATAGTGTAGCTTTGTGTAGATATTAACTCTGCCAACTCTGTTTATTTCATCCACCAAATATCATGATCAGCAAGACTTTCTGAATACATGGCAAAATCTGGTATAGGTTGTGGAGAAATAAAGCAACTGGAAGTAGAGACGGCATCAACCTATAAGATATAAAGTGCCTGTTCTGTTTGGGAATCTGACAGATTAGAATGGCAGGCTTTGTCTTATCTGCTGTGTATCTACATAGATAAAAGATAGGCTAGGACTACACTGATTCCGGCACGATCCGACGCACTGCGACAAAACGCATGCGGCAAAAATAAGGTAAGAGATAGAATTGTCGCATGGTGTCGCTGCGTTGATCCGACTCGACTGATCCGTGTTTTGTTGCAGCGCGCCGGAATCGTTTGTGTAGTCCTAGCCATATACAGGATCATTCTTGGCCCTAGGGAGTGCAAGAGCATGTCTCTTAATGCTCATTTTAGGAGCACTTACGCCCCCATGCACTGGACGAAAAAAACTGTTTTAGCAGGTTTGGTGTTTTTTTTTTGTACATGAGCCCCATTGTATTACTACACTTAGTACATTCAAACTAAGTAGAGATCTCTTTTTCTGACTTCCGAGATAGCTAGCTATAATATCTTATTTGCTTGAACACGCTCGTCTTGTAATTACTTGGGTTTATTTATCCCAAATCCACCCCCCTCCCTTTGGCTACACATTCATTATATTAGCAGTGTAAAAATTGCTGACACCATAATATGTAAAAATCTGCAAATTGAACAAGTGCTTGTTATAAGAGCAGTATTTAATGAAGTTGTATGGGTGTGTACATGCTACGGATGCACCGAATCCACTTTTTTGGATTCGGCCGAACCCCCGATTCCTTTGTGAAAGATTTGGGTGAATACCGAACCAAATCTGAACCCTAATTTGCATATGCAAATCAACGAGGGGGAGGGAAAAAGAGAGCAGCACATGAAGTGTGTGGCTAAATTTTTTTTAACTTCCTTCTTTTGCGATGAAATGTCACATTGATTCTAATTGAGTTCGGCCAGGCACAAGGATTCAGCCCAATCCTGCTAAAAATGGCCGAATACCGAACCCAATCCTGGATTCGATGCACCCCTAGTATATGCCCCTTTATGTAGCACATGATGGGAGATGGCACAGCCATGTTTATAAGCTTCCTGGACAAAAAAAGCTCTAATCGTTCCTCTCTTGCAGGTACCGAATAGAATACGATGCTCTGTGTAAAGTTGAAGCTGAGCAAAATGAATTTATTGATCAATTTAACCTCCAGAAATAGCATCACTCGCAAGCCTTGATTGCTCTGACTGACTCTGTGGGTCGCTTTATTTTCCCAGCAAGGATCTCTCCTCAGTACCCACATCTCATTGCAATACCAGTTGGACGTTCAATAAAAACATTCCTTAATATTACATGTTCATTTTGTTTAGAGCATTCCAGGACTCCCTACCACTTCTTCTCTGCAGTTTGACATTTCATGATAAAAAAAACTGCAAAACCAACATTTCTCTCCAGCAAGTAACCGGTCAAGAAGCTTTAAGAGAATCAAACGCTATTTTTAAACCACTGTTAAACATTAAAATGTATTATTATACTTTCTAACGATCTGCCTAAATGCTTGAATTTTTAAACCATCGTTTGAATACATTAAACTTGTTTGTATATTGACTCACCCATCTGGCTTCAGGCATGTTGGAGTATTTCCTGCAATGAATAGTCATGGATCAGTAATAGCCAGTCAGCACAATTAAAAGATAAATAAAACCATGATGTACCCGGGGATTATCTTTTAAATGAAGCTATGATGGCTTATTTTATGGTGTGTACTTAGCAGCTGCAGCTCAGCTTGCCGCACCTAAGGTAAAGTAATTCCCTTTTCAGTTATGCCTCATCCACTTGAATTATCACTGTGACGTTATAGGCAGGGCTCTGCATGTCTATAAAGATTCATGATATATATATATATATAGATAGATAGATAGACATTGCCTTTGCAGGAAAAGCCATAAGAGCCATATGTTTAGATTTAGCTGCAGCTATGGTATGTATGGGAAGCAGTGTGTCACGTTACATCTACACATGAAACACAACTATCAGATCTTTATAGACGACGGGGCAGATTCCCTAAAGGGTGAAGTAACTAATGCTAGCGAAAATTCGCCAGCGTGACGTCATTCAGGCGTAACTTTGCTAGTGAAAGAGACAAACGCTAGCGATCATTCCCACTCTATCGCCAGGCGAATTTTCGCTCTGGCGAACGGACGCAACTCCACAAATTCACTAAGATGCGGATTTTACTAAAAGTTACCTCATTCGCTGGCGTTGCCTTCGCCACCTCAGACCAGGGCGAAGTGCAATGGAGTGCATAGGACTTCCTCAATTTTAGTTCCAAATTTGTGATTGATAGCCTGCAAAGGTCCGAAATTTTTTTTTTTTTGGGAAACCAGGTTCTGCCCCTCCATTTTCAAAAACTTTATAGTGGGCTCATGTGTAGGGCATTATAACAACTCTATTTTATTTATTAAGGTTCCCTGGACTTGTGTAATGTAATGTATTTGCTGCTGCAACATATACGTCCACGTAACTTTATAATTTCCTGCCGTATGCAAATTAGGCAACGCTAGCGCATCTTTGCTTTGATTGCCGAAGTAACAATAGAAAGTTCTGCTCCCTGGACGCAACTTCACACTTTGATTGTTGTCCTAGTGAATTTACGCCTGGTGAACTGTTGCGATGGCTGCAAAGCCGTCGCTGGTGGATTTTCGCCTGTTAGGGAATTTGCCCCTAAAACTGTGCCATTTCGTCATTTTTAAAGACTGTAAACTGTGCCTTTATATTTAACTGGCAAAAATCAAATTTGTACGGCTTCTTTTGTTCAGGAGAATATCCAACAGTGAGTCATGTAAAACAGAAGTATTGTGAAAGATGAACAATGGCACTGGGTAGCATTACTATAGGTACGTGACTTCATCCAGTCAGTAATTCTGTTTGGCTCAAATTGGAGTTCCATCGGCTTGGCTTTCAATGTCTCTCATTTTATATTGTTGATTTGTACATGTTGGATTGCTGTGGATAAGTAAATGGATATATATTGTGTGTATAGTGAGATCTACATAGACTTTTTGCATAGAAACAATGCAATGCTTTTTTTTTGCGTACATTAAATTTGCCATGATTTATAAAAATATATATATATTCAACACAATGCTTCAACCGTGCTTCTGTTCTCTTCTTACCTAATTGCTAGTAGCAGCCACACTCTTACACTGAACACATGACCAGGAGGCAAAGGGTACAGACAGCAGCAATAGGAAAAGGTGCAGCACAGCTTGTTATACTATTGTAGCTTTACTGAAAACTTTTTAAATTAATGCTCAGCTGACATCCTTATTGGCGATGCACAACTTTGCCAGAGACCTGTTTCAACCTAAAAACGATTGCTTGGATTGAAGGCGCTGTCGCAGAGATCTCCTCGGCAGTCTAGATTTGTGAGTCATTTAGGAACTTGGCATTATAGTTTTTTTGGCTAAATTCAAGTCTGTAAATGTTGGACCTTCATCAGCCCGGGGATCACTCAGTTGGCTACTTATTGTACAAGTATAGGATCAGTTAACCAGAAACCTCTGAAATACAAGGTTATCTCCCACAGATTCCATAATGAAATCTATAAAATGTTTACAAATGATTTGCTTTTTCTCTGTTATAATAGAACAGCAGCTTGTACTTGATCCTAGCGAAGAGATTATTAATCCATATTGGAGGCAAAAACAATCATATTGGGTTTATTTAATGTTTACATTATTTTTTTAGTAGCCCCCTGGAGATTTTGATAAAGTAAGTACAGCATTTAGAACTATTAAGTTTAGGACCATATTGGATTTTTATCCTGTGAATCTAAGGGACAGCGTTATATCAGTGTTCCAGAATAAGGTAGAATTGTTCCGTTCTTTGGGCATACCTGTTATAGAGGAGCAGCCTGCCATACATGTACATTTTCTCCTAGGTTTTTATTTTAATGTTTTCGGTATGAACTCAGGCTTCAAAGTTTTTTGTTATAATTATTTATAAAGACAAACTGCACTGGCACTCTTTGTTTGTGTACAAATAATGGAGTTTCTAGCAACACAGCATGGTTTAGACCTGGTGATTTTTTTCTGTTTTGTAGCCAAATATTGCTTCCAGCTGCCAATCAGCATTTACAAAAAGGAGATATTTACAGGTGTTTGTTAATTGGCTGCAGGGCCGGGCCAAAGGTAGTTTGGCACCCTAGGCAAGGGCTTCAATCAGCGCCCCCCCTTTCCCCATCCTGCATTACCATTTCCCACCTTACCATTATGTTTTTTTTAAATTAAGCTTACAACATATTAAATCACATTTTAACATATCCACAACAAGCCATAAAGATTGCCCCCATCTGTACCTGTGCCAGCAGCCATTAGCCATAAATATTGCCCCCAAGCCCCTATCTGTACCTGTGCCAGCAGCCATTGCCCATTAGCTATAAATATTGCCTCCAAGGCAGCCCCCCCACAGTACCAGCAGCCAGCCCATCATCATGGCCCCCAACCTCAAGGCAGCCCCCCCATCTGTACTACCAACTGTCAGCAAGTGCCAACGCCCCAAGATCTCTGTACCTGACTACCTGTGCCAGCAGCAGCCTAGCAAGCAACTCTGCAAGGAAGGTAGGAAGTACTAGGAAGGGAAGTTAGTAAGTTACTAAGTTTTTACTAGTACCACAGCCAGACAGCCAGCAGTACTACGTGACAGTGTGCAGCCAGCCAGCCAGGTCCCCTCTCTCTCTCTCTCTCTGCCGATTCGTGACTGTAGCATGTGCACCGACGCGTCACACTCATGCTGAGCACACCCAGAGGGGGAGCGCTGCTGCTGTTGGCCTGCTGCTGTTTTTTTAAACAAACCCCACGGTTTGGGGCCCTTGGGCAAATGGGCAATTTTTAAAATAATACTTAAATACTAAAGGCCTGCCATGGGACACATTTTAATACTTGAAAAAAAATTAAAAAACCTTCCCCCCCCCGATAAATGCGCCCCTCAAGTTATTGTGCCCTAGGCAGTTGCCTACCCTGCCTACCCCTTGGCCCGGGCCTGATTGGCTGGGGCTTAGGGTAGAACTACACTAGCACTTTTACCTGCGATAGCATCCGTTCCGATGCGCTGAGATGAATCGCAGGCGTCACGTCAGATGCGCCGAATCTAAGTTAAGTAATAGGAATGCGTGCATCCAACACAACACGACTGTCGGATGAAGACGCAACATGCAACGTTTGCATCAGACAGTCGTGTTGTATTCACGCAACAACGTCCGACATTGCTAACACTTACCTTAGATTCGTCGCATCTGACGTGACGCCTGCGATTCATCTCAGCGCATTGGAACAGATGCCATCGCAGGTAAAACCTCTTGTGTAGTTCTACCCTAAGCCCCAGCCAATTAACTAACACCTTTCAAGTAGTTCCCTGTTCTAAATGCTGAATTACCCGATAGAAGCAATATTTGGCTACAAAACAGAAAAAAATCACCAGGGCTTGGTCTAAACCACGCTGTGCTGTTGACTAGCTGCTAGAAACGCCATTATTTCTGGCTTAATAACTGTATTAAAATGATTTTTTATTTTGCACAGCCTATCTATTTACCCAGTTTTTATTTTTGTACTGAACAATTCCTTTAAAGGGTGGTTCACCTTTAAGTTAACTTTTAGTAAATTATAAAATGGTCAATTCTAGGCAACTTTTCCATTTTCTTCTTCTGACTCTTCCCACCTTTCAAATAGGGCCAATGACCCCATCTAAAAAAAAAAAAAAATGAATGCATGGTTGCTAGGGAAATTTGGACACTAAAAACCAGATTGCAGATTGGAGAGCTGCTGAATAAAAAGCTCAAAACAAAATAATAAAAAATGAAAACCAGCTGTCTCAGTATATCATTCGCTACTTCCTGCTTAAAGTAAACTCAAAGGTGAACAACCCCTTTAAGGGTAAGTGCAACATAGTCTTATGACTCAATCACACTGTTTACTGGGGGATTTGATCTTAAATGCACTACAGACATGTTAAATAAGGGGCCTAGACGTGGCATGCAAGTTTACCTATTGTAGTCAAAGTGTGGAACTAACAGCTACTTTTTGTATTTATTTTTAAATGCAAACTGTACACTGGCAATATTTTTCCTTCAGTTCTCTGAGTGTGTCATTGCAAAAAGGCCAAAAAAATGGCTTGGTATTTAAGTACTTACTAGGAATAGCCATTGCCAGTTAGTCATTTGTAAACCATGAAACCAGAAATGTAACTTTACAAAAAAGCAACAGTGATGAATAAGATGGTAGGTTGTTTGCTACTCCTCTGAACAGTTGCCTGATGATTACAGGTGGGTGCCCATACCTTGAACCTAAGGAGATTAAAGGGGTCCATACCAGGAACTTAAAGCGTCCATACCTGGAATGTAAAGGAACTCCAAAAGAGGAGTAACGCAGGTTTTTGGTTTCAATATATGCGATAAGGCATTTAATATTATGTGTAGTTCCTTTTTTGACTGGTGTAGAATTATTGACAATACACGTGGCAAAGATAAAGTAGGCCTTGTATAGGGTCCTCGACAGGCTTCAACGACTGATATCTGGGAAAATTTTGGCAGATATCGATCGGACAGGTTTAAAAATCCTGCTGAGCAAGGTCCACATCGGTTTGTTGATGCCGCCCTCAGTCCGACCACCTTTGGGCCCTAGGTCCCAAATACTGGATCAGCACTATATCACCCATCTTAAGATATCGGAGAAAGATCTGCTGCCTTATGTCCCAGTTACTGGCGCCTGTGAGCTTCTTTCTATGCCCTAAATTTCATCTAAAATCAGTTTCTACAGGACTTCTCCACCTTCTATTATTTCTCTTTCCTACTCATCTATGAAATCTGAGCAATGACGTTAAGGTAATTGGATGAACTAGAATTTCATTTATTGGCATGGTCACTTCATAATGAATTAATGGTTCATTGATTAACCTCTTATATACTGAAATTGGAACTAATAATTAATTAATTAAGAATAATTCACAAGTTTATAATTAACTTTCAAGTACGTTCAATTTAGCACCTAATTGCTTTAACCCTTAGGAGGGGAGGTTAATGAGTTTATTTAATTTATTGCAATAGCATTTTTACTAAGTATATGGTTCTAATTAAATAAGCTCTGCACATGAGGACAATTAATGCAATATAATGCAGCAATTTTAATTAAGACACACTAGTATGTGGTGTAATCATCCAGTTTTTTCTTAAAACCTGTACATAGATCCTCCAGGTTGTTTTTAACAATCCACAATTGATTAAGAAGCGGTATCTATTTGTCTGACTTACACAACATTCCTATTCTATGTGTACTGTATATTGTGAGTGGGTCCCTAAGCTCAGTAAGTGACAGCAGCACAGAGCATGTGCAGTGAATCAGCAGAAAAGAAGATGGGGAGCTACTGGGGCATCTTTGGAGACACAGATCTTCACTGCTAAACGGCTGTGGTTGCCTTGGCTGGTACAGAAACCTAAAACATAATGTAAAACATTTCCAGCCTACTCCTTTAGTTAGGCTTTAGTTCTCCTCTAAGCAACATATCTATGGGTTGCTCATGTCGGATTTATAAAATAAGAAAGTTAGAAATAACTCACCTTTCCTTCTGGAGGGGTAAATGGCGAATTGGTGGTGATGGAGAGATATAAATCTATGAAAACCTGGACATGCTTTGAGGTAATATTAAATACAATTATAGATAGCTCCAGGTATTAAATGTGTAGATAAATTAAGCATTTTGATAAAAAAAAGATAAAAAATGCAAAACAAAACATCTTTTTTTTTTTAAATGACACATTTAATGTTTTCACCACTGAACTTCAAATCTACATTTTACAAAGTGACCAGCAAGTATCTCAAATCACCATGGTCATGTTTCACCTTTCCTCAGCCAGCCTTGTGCTCCACAATGCTGATCATCTCCTTCTGGTGACCCCGGGCTATTTGCTTAAGCCCCAGGTGAAACACTTCCTCCGGGGCATCTGTTAAAGGAGCCGCTGCAGAAAAAAGGAAACTAAATAAGGAAACAAAAAAAAAAGATGAAAGAAAGACTCCATATCTCCGATAGTTGGAATTCAAACGCACATTTTTCACAGCAAAAATGACTCCATTGAAGTTGAAAAAAAAAAAATATTATTTCCGTAAAATAAAGCTTAAAACAAAACAAAAAACTGTAGGGAGGAAAAAAAAATCTATTTAGTGTCCTCCTATCAAATCCAGCTTGTTCAGGATCAAAAAAATATTCTTGTAGGATAAATGACAACAAGTTTAGCAGGTAATAGCACACTACATCTGTAGTAATTCCTTGATAACAGTGAGAGTGTTCTTCTGCCTTCTCGTGTAGCGCTAGTGGAATATGCTTACATATAAAAACTGGAAGGAACATTCAAGTTTCAAGTCTGCACACTGAAGCTAAAAAATAATCATTTGGAGTGAAACAAGCTGAGCTGTCTACTCCAAGAGGTAGAGGCCTTACGTTGTGTCTGTATGTACATATGCACAGGAGATTTCCGTGTTGAATCAAAAAAGCAAATGAAAAGTAAAAGATTCTTTAGCCGTGATGTTTCCATGTCTGCTCGCCTACACAAGCGCAGATACAGGTATTCCCTCAGTTCTCAGCGTTGGCGCCTTTCCTTGCTTCTGGGCTGTCCAGTGCAAAGGCTGGAGGGGTCTGGGAGGGGGTCACGAAAACCTCTTTATAATCTAAAATGTGCAAGCTAGCTCACCTTTATACAGTGGGACATTAAAAAGGACCTTTACAAACGACCGATGATCAATGGAATTATATACACAGATGGAAACGATGCATGCCCAGGACTTCAAGGTAAGAAAAAAAAGAAGTCTAAGAAAAATAGAATATATCATTTATATATTTATATTGGGAAGGGAGAACGTCCATTCCCTCTAGTCACCGGCGTACTCCTCCTCCTCCTCGCCAAAAGCCTTCTGGTCTCCGAACATATAAATAACAACATGGTTTTTAGTGCAGCACTAGGTAAGGGACATCAAGCTCAGGACATCGTCAGCCCCTGGTCATTCTTCAATATGGGAAGTACTTTGTGATTGGTCTCCAGACACATTTTCCAGTCCTTACTCGTTGCTTGGATTAACAGAAAATTTAAGGGGGGGGGGGGAAGAGTTTATTTTGGAATGGCTCAGTATAAAAATGTTTTGCACACAGCCACACTTTAATTAAAAAAATAAATAAAATAATATTTAAAAACCTAGAACCAACCTCTACAAAAACCCATTTATTACATCATTTGGTGCAATTTGTTCTGAGCCTTAAAACATCATATATTTGATAAAATAAGCAATTCTGGGTTCAATCCATTCAGAAGTACAACCACCGACGGCAGAGCTGTACACCACTTTTGTCTTAAATATGATACACTTTTTTTTCTCACATAGTGGTTGGTAGTTTTAACCTTAATTTGTAAAATTACAGTACAGGCGCAATCACTCTCCAGAATTGCAATTCCCAGACTCCAGTGGAAAGCTACACAATGGTCGTCAGTAGTAAGTCTTCCACTCTCACTCCCAAACCAGTGGAGATGGCGGCATCTCGGAGGGTTGAGCAACAGTGGAACTGGAAAAGAAAAAGCACGTAAGTCTTGGGTACAACGGTAGATACAACGAGGTTGGACTGCTTTATATGGCAAGTGGTATCTCAGTCCAATGCACTGGTCTCTGTCTTTGCTTCCATCATTCAGAGGATTTAAGGGTTGCACTGACAAATCCTATTCACAATTCTCAGACATTTAATGTATTCCCTCTAACGGCGAAGTTGAATTTAGAATAGTTAATGCAAAATTGTGATTGTGAGGCTAAATGTGCCATTACTTGCTTATCTTTATAGTCAGGCCTTCTCCTATTCATATATCATGACCTACTCACAGAGCATTAGCAATGCAGACATCTGACTTCAACTAATATATTATAGCTGCTGCTTCTCCTCTCAAGTTCAAATGCCTGTCCCTAGCTGCAGCTCCTTGGGAAACAACTAACATATAGCACAGGGGTGCCCAAAAGGTAGATCGGGATCTATCAGTAGACCTTTAGCTGGTGATCAGTAGATCTCAAGACTCCTGCTATAGCATTTCTAAATGACTACTGCCTGACAGCACCAGCTTCTAACATTGGAAGCAGATTTATATTTTCTTATAGCTAAAATATGACAGCAGTGGGTAGTAGTGATGTGCGAGTTGGATTTTTCACAACCCGCACCCGCCTGAAGCCCTGACTTCCCTCCAACCGCTTAACGGCTTCCTGTTATAGACCCACTCTGCCCGCCCTGCCGATAATGTCACGAAAGGGGGGGCAAACAGGCGCAGCTATAAAGCTGGACGTCGGCAGTTGAAGGTGGAGGGCGGGAAGAGCAGGAGAAGAGCTCAACCCGCACCCACCCGCGAAGAGGAGCACGAGGTCAGCCTGAACCCACCCAACCCACGGTTATGGAGCCGGCCCGCACATCCCTAGTGGGTAGATACAGTTTAAAGAAACAGTACCACCAAAAAATGACTACTATTGTTTATATAAAAAAGCTGCTGTGTAGCAATGGGGGCAGCCATTCAAAGGAGAAAAGGCTCAGGTGATACATATGAGCTACTGCTTGCCATGGTGCAGGCATTGTCCATAGGCTTCAGCATAGCAGCTGCCTATTGATTGTATACATGTACCAGAGTCTCCAGAGTACATCTTCCCAGAAACATAGAGCAACTGTGCCTAATATTTACTAATACTGATACTGAGAGAAAGAATTTTCTGTACAGACAAGCTGTCCCCCCTACCGAACATTTTGTTCCTCTTAAAAGAGGATAATAAAGATGAGGGCTGCTTGTAATTATACTTAACTGTATAGGACTGCATGTAACAGTCAGGAGTCCATTAGCAATGTAGAAAGAGATGTGAGTAACTATCAAGTAATAAATAAAGCTATTTATTGCAGATTGATTGAGTATTTACTAGTCAAGGCGACATACCTTATAAAGCTTTTAAAAGCAGCAGACTGAGGATTGATGCACAGGGGTACTCTGTTTCCTTTCTGCTGTTCCAATATAAACTGATGAATTATTTCTGCAGAGGAAAAAGAATGGGGGGAGGGGGTAGAGAAAAATAGATTATGGGTACAAAGGCAAAGACAGTAGCAAATATTTCACATGAGGCATTATGGCACTTTTATACATTTTATCAGGAGTCGTGACAGGAGTAAATTGTTTTGTATATTATTGTTTTCTGCAGTATGGCAGCAGCAGACCAAATGCACCATGTGCCCAATACAAACACATTGTAGTAAAGAAACTCTCACAGTAAATCAGACAGCAGTTAGGTGCACTCTCATATGTCCATAGGCACTCATGAAAAAATAGCAAGTCTAGACGCTAGAATGGCACCAGCATATAACCATATAATACAGTGAAACCTCAATTTTACATCCCCTGATTTTACATTGTTGTTTTGTGGTCCCACCTATATATTATGCATAATAGATTTCCCTGATTTTACACCTTTTTTCCTGGTCCCCTGAAAAACTGAAAATTGGGGGTTCTATTGTATATGAATATACAGTCACCATATGGATGAAGCTCAACTCCTTATTACTGTATAGTTTAGCATTAACAGCAATTCCAGCAATTTTACACCTCTTCTTGCCGCTAACATGGTTCACTACAGTATGCTTACCCCAAACTCGCTGTTTCTCCTGAGTCTACTGCAGCCCATACTTTCTATTAAATGATTATTTTAAAGGGGTGGTTCACCTTTACGTTAACTTTTAGTATGTTACAGAATGGCTAATTCTAAGCAACTTTTCAATTTTCATGTTTTCTTCATAATTTTTAATTTGCCTTCTTCGTCGTCGCTGATCCCATTTAAAAAACAAATGCTCTGTAAGGCTACAAATTTATTTTTAGTGCTACTTTTTATTACTCATCTTTCTATTCAGGCCCTCTCCTATTCATATTGCAGTCTGTTGCTAGGATAATTTGGGCCCTAGCAACCAGACTGCAGACAATCCAAACAGGAGAGCTGTTGAATAAACAACTCAAAAACGAAATAATAAAAAATACAAACCAATTGCAAATTGTCTCAGAATATCACTCTCTGCATCATACTAAACGTTAATTTAAAGGTGAACAACCCCTTTAAGTTATTACCAGTCATTTTATAAGCATTATAAAACAATTAACTCAGACAGTGTCAGTCTGGGGTGCCAGGGTCCCACCTGAAAACTTTAGCTCATAGACCCACACTCATTTGCCTTGAGTTGTTTTGAATAGATAGTTAACTCCAATGCAATAGCTGTTGCTTTTGGCTGTACTACAGCCACCATAAAATGTGGGATTATATTTCTTGAATTGATTGTAGAGGAGTAAAATGTTTAACTGATAAACAGCGTGAAAATCATTTACTGGCAGTAGTTGCGGTTAGGGATGCACCGAATCCAGGATTCGGTTCGGGATTCGGCCTTTTTCTGCAGGATTCGGATTCGGCCGAATCCTTCTGCCCAGCCGAACCGAATCCGAATCCTAATTTGCATATGCAAATTAGGGGCGGGGAGGGAAATTGCGTGACTTTTTGTCAGAAAACAAGGAAGTAAAAAATGTTTTCCCTTCCCACCCCTAATTTGCATATGCAAATTAGGGTTCGGATTCGGTTCGGTATTCGGCCGAATCCTTCGTGAAGGATTCGGGGGTTCGGCCGAATCCAAAAAAGTGGATTCGGTGCATCCCTAGTTGCGGTATATACTCATTTCCCTTTTGTCACACCACAAACAATTTGAAGGCCTAAGGTTATAATACGACTCAGTACTTGCCTTTCACCTGCCGAACAGAACTGAGGTTCTTTTCAAAAGTGTCATCAAATTTTGGATTTGTGATCGGCTCAAAATCACTGGTGTAGACCCTCCCGGAAGAAGTTGAAAAACAACATTTGCACATGCAAGTGTGATATCGCAAGCGGCCTTCATCCAGGTACGGGTGAGCCAAGGCATCTTTAGCCGATATCCGTTTGGACTGAAAAAAAAAAACAAAGACGAAATGTTACTCTATAATCCAAAGCAGAAAAGTTTATATGGATTCAGTTCTGGGGTATTTATCATTTTTGACATTGAACTTTTTCAAGCATGAAAATGCTCCAAAATGCTTTCGCATTCTAGGGATAGGGTTACATTGACTTCTGGAGAACATGGAGGATGCACACTATCTACACTCACATAATAAATATTAAATTACTGCTTAGTAAGTAAAATGGTCACTAGAGGGCGATAAAGACTTTAGCATGATGACAAATAACATTATAAATACATTCGACAGCCATTTAGCCGATATAGTCTGCGGCGTTGGACTTCTAACGATCTATGTCATTTAATTATTACCATTAAATGCTTATGCAGCAGCATTTGAAGTTTATGTTCATATATTGATGGGACACTCATACTTTAATTGTTGATGCTTGGTTTTGAAGATGTTGTATAAGCATTAGAAGCATAAGAATTGTTCATGAGCAGTTAGTTTTGTAGCACTATTATGAGCCAGTTTGCAAATAAAACCAAATAAAACAAGGACAGAAATCCTGTAGGTGACCTTTAATCTGAGTGGGTAACAGGGTAAGGACAAGCTTTGTGCTGTTGTTTATTGAACTTTATTCTGTTTTGGCATAGTCATGCTTATGCACAGAACCCAGTGTACCAACAGGGCTCTCGTGCTTTGCTTCAGGCGTGAGTAAACACAGAACATCAGGTTTTATGCTTGAGGGAACAAATGGCATTCAATGTACAATGCACGAAATGATCTGTGCCTCACGCCACTGCTAAATCAGCAGGGTTCTATGGATTGGTTAGGTGGCCCAGAATGAACTGTAAGTGCTACAGGGCCCTGCAAGCTTCTGGCACTGAATAAGGTGCCAACATATTTCTGTTAGAGGATCACTATAAAGGCAAATGTTAGTAGAGGAAGAAATAACCCTGGGAATGGGCAAGTCTTACTTACTGGATCAAAGACCAGCATCCTGCAGAGCAGATGGACAGCTTCGTGAGTTGCCTGGCTGGACAGTGTGTAGAGGACAGGAAGAGATGGCTGAAAGGACAAAAAGAAATAATGAAGAATAAAGCCTGCTGTGGCACAGATAAAAGGGCTGCTCTGTGTAACTGCTCCAGCTATTCCTGTAGTCAGCAAGCACAGCACTCCTGTCATTCTGATTAAGGGAGAAGCAACGTCCCACTGCAATGAGCATTCCTCATCTCCCACTGTCTATGTAATCACCATAATAACCTTTGGTACTCGGGGGGAATCAGCAGTTCACGGCATACGCTGTAATGTGTTTAAGTAACGGCAGATGTACATAAGCAAACATTGCTTTACACGTATACACTGAATCCAGTGGCATAAGAGTAGCATAAGTTCTTAAAGGAATTGTTTAGTATAAAAATAAAAACTGGGTAAATAGATAGGCTGTGCAAAATAAAAAATGTTTTCAATATAGTTAGTTAGCCAAAAATGTAATGTATTAAAAATGGAGTGACTGGATGTGTAACATAATAGCCAGCGTAGGATGAAGATATCGGCACACAAGGCATACAAGTTGCAGGGAGTACCCTGCTTGATTTATTGTGCGGAATGTAAAATTTATGGGACACGCCGTAGTGCAGGAAATACAAATAGGGTGGTCAATTAATGAATTAGCATATACAGTACAATGTTATAAAATAGCAAAAATGTATAAATAATTACATGATAATTAGTATTAAATCCCCCAAAGTGAACATGTTAGGTGTCCAAGGTGTATATTGCAAACTATAGTCCATAATTGGAAGCATCAAAAAATAAGCCCATAGGTGCTTGAGAAAATCCTTAAGTGCAAAAGAAAAAGTCCAATATTAACAGTGACATAAAAAAGAAACACCACTTGTATATTAAAATAAATTAACAAAAGATAAAACCAAAATTAGGATAAGGCAATTGGCAACATTTGTAAAAGGTTACAAAATATCATGCTACGCGTGAAACATTGCATTCCACACAATAAAACAAGCAGCGTACTCCCTGCAACTTGTATGCCTTGTGTGCCAATATCTTCTTCCTACTCTGATTGTGAGGTTGCCGGATCCTCTGATATTGTGCACCAAGCTAATTTGATCAAGAGCGTGTGACCGTTTGTTTCCTTGCGTAACATAATAGCCAGAACACTACTTCCTGCTTTTCAGCACTCTTGCTTTCCACTGATTGGTTACCAGGCAGTAACCAATTAGTGACTTGAGGGGGACATGGGCTATAACTATTGCTTTTGAATCTGAGCTAATAGTTTTGTCCCAATTGACCCTCCCTCAAGTCAGTGATTGGTTATTGCCTGGTAACCAATCAATGAGCTGCAAAGCAGGAAGTAGTGTTCTGGCTATTGTGTTACACATCCAGTCACTCCATTACATTTTTGGCTAATTAACTATATTAGAAACATTTTTTATTTCGTACAGCCTATCTATTTACACAGTTATTTTTACACTGAACTGTTCCTTTAAGCATAATTATCAACACGTATTCATAAAGCACCAACATGTCCTGGTTAGCTAACAACTCACTGCATATTGGAGTCTAATAAGATGTTAATTAAAAAACTTGTATATAGGTTAAGCACAAGTGCTGTGCACACAACCATGCACTTGGCATTAGGAGAAATTGGCTACACCTCTGCAGGGCATCACCAAGGGGAAAACATATCATTTTAGCAACAGCAACACCAAGAGCCACAATAAAGGTTCACTGAAAACTCAATACAGGGGAACATCTCCAGACAGCCAGGCCACAGACAATGCATAACCCCAGACAGAGGGCTGCCAGCAGGCAATGCATCAATTAAACCAAACAGACAAGAACAGCCCTATGCATTTTGTTCACAGAGCAGCATCCAGTGCAACTATAACAAAAATGAAAATTCTAAATAAACTTCAATCTGTACCATTTCTGAAATAATTAAGTTACTCTTCCCTATCCCCCTCTCAACAACTTGCCTCTCTATATGCAGCTTTGTGTTGGAGTCGGTTGTTTCAGAAGACATTTATTGCTAATACATTGTCTTAGCAAAGGGAGCACACACCAATGAATTAGATCTGTCAATCAAAATATGACCGACTTCTGCATGCAGAGACACAGATTGCTGAGAGGGGAAAAGGGAAGAGTAAGTAGCATGATTATTTCAGAAATGGTACACGATTTTCAATTGATTATATTTAAAAAGTTTTTTGTTTCCATGAGATGAAGCTATTTTTACATAAGCACTACAGCTTATACAGAGGGCATTCTCAGATAAAGCATTGCAATTTATATAGAGGGTATTTTCAAATTATACGGGTGGTTTACCTTTAAGCTAACTTTTAGTATGTAAACAACTTTTCAAATGGTCTTCATTATTTATTTTCCATAGTTTAATTATTTGCCTTCTTGACTCTCTCTGGCTTTCAAATGAGGATTACTGACCCCATCTAAAAGTAAATTCTCTGTAAGACTACAAATGTAGTTATTGCTATTTTTTCTCCTATTCATATTTCAGTCTTTTATTCAAATCAGTGCATGGTTGCTAGGGTAATTTGGACCCTAGTAATCAGATTGCTGACATTGCAAACTAGAGGGCTGCTAAATAAAAAGCTAAATAACTCAAAAACTACAAATTATAAATAATGAAAACCAGCTGCAAATTGTCTTGCAATATCAAGCAGTGATATTTGAAGGCCATGTCAGGCTCCTTGGAAAAGACCGCGTCTACTGTAGCTTTATAGCCTTGTAATGCTTTGTACAACCATATTATTCTGCCTCAATTTGAAAGTGTAATAGACTCAACTGCTTTCATTGGCTTCAATAATAATTCAGTAACAGACAATTTCTGAGCCTTGGTGAATGTAACTGCTTTATTGAATTTCTCGTTTCGTGGGCTTACGGATTAAATTGCCGGCATTGCTCTTGCGGACATTGTGTTTCCTGCTTTAATGGTTTATATGAACCTATTTTATTTGCTACTGGTCTTTTTTTCAGTAGCTTTGTGTTTTTCTGCTGAGCAGATGGGAGCTGAGGTTTTCCTTCCTAATGTTTTTATTTGTTGAACGATCCGGGTTTCATGTACGACAAGGCTGCTAGTTATGTAGCAGGGATGTTGTCATTTAGGAATAGGGCCAAATGGAAGCCTTGCTTTATCTGTCCTGACTGGGTATTAATGGAGTCAGATGACTATAAATGAAAGTGACAGCGTGCTGAATTCCTCTGTGTGGAACAACTGGGTCAACTAAAAAAAATGACTACAATAATATTAAAATACCAGCTAGATTCAGATGTTTTCCTGTGGTTACTGGCAGCAAGAAACGAATGTTTGATTATATGATAACCATGCATCTCATAAGCAGAATGATAATGAAACAATGAGCAAAAATATACCCCATCCACAGGGCTGTATTTAAGTCTGCTGCAGCCCAAGCTTCTTTCCCCTGCAAATTTTATTTTACCATATAGGCACCCAAGGTCCAGCCATATGGTAAATATGTCCCTGTCTATAACCCTTCATAGAGATTCCCATTTGTCAAAATCAGAAGTGATCCATGACAATTCCAAGTATTTTATCACTGCCACATTTTTTCATTAGCTTAAATTAAGCACAATAAATTCCAACTTTTTTAAATAAAGTTATCCCTCCCTCTAGAGCTAAAACAACAATTTGCCTGTGAGCGGCTGTGGGCTAAAGTATTGCTGCCTTGCTGCACGGGTTACAAGATGCCCCAATGCAGGACGCAGTGTGCACAACAAACAGCAGATTGCAACCTTTTTATTTGCACTTTGCATACTATGTCCTGCATCTGAAATGACTCCTATAGTGTTTTTTCACTTTGTTGGAGGGGACACGAGAAATCTTTCCCTATTTAAAGTGATTGGGAATTACCACAATGTGCTTTGTCCTGACTAGTAACAGACAAGTATTGCTGGAAAATGCACAGCCCTAAATTTTTCCACAAAATCCAGAACATACTAGCATTCAAAGAGTACCGTATATACTCGACCCGACCCGAGTATAAGCCGAGGTACCTAATTTTACCTACGAAAACTGGGAAAACTTACTGACTCTAGTATAAGCCTAGACACAACTACAGCCCTGTCTCCCAGCAGCGCACATTCTGCCAAAGCGACCCCCCCCCAGCGATCAACCGGACTTCTTTGCAAAGTTGATGGTGACAGAGAATTGCCAAACAGATTACTGTGTGCATTGTCCCACTGTCCCACTACCATGTGCAGAGGGTGCTGTGTGATATTGCAGTCACTGTTATTCTTTCATATAACCAACAGAGGGTGCTGTGTGATATTGCAGTCACTGTTATTCTTTAATATAACCAACAGAGGGCGCTGTGTGATATTGCAGTCACTGTTATTCTTTCATATAACCAACAGAGGGCTCTGTGCGATATTGCAGTCACTGTTATTGTTTCATATAACCAACAGAGGGCGCTGTGTGATATTGCAGTACCTGTTAATCTTTCATATAACCAACAGAGGGTGCTGTGTGATATTGCAGTCACTGTTATTCTTTAATATAACCAACAGAGGGCGCTGTGTGATATTGCAATCACTGTTATTCTTTCATATAACCAACAGAGGGCACTGTGTGATATTGCAGTCACTGTTATTCTTTCATATAACCAACAGATGGCGCTGTGTGATATTGCAGTCACTGTTATTCTTTCATATAACCAACAGAGGGTGCTGTGTGATATTGCAGTCACTGTTTTTCTTTCATATAACCAACAGAGGGTGCTGTGTGATATTGCAGTCACTGTTATTCTTTCATATAACCAACAGAGGGCACACTGTTATTCTTTCATATAACCAACAGAGGGTGCTGTGTGATATTGCAGTCACTGTTATTCTTTAATATAACCAACAGAGGGCGCTGTGTGATATTGCAGTCACTGTTATTCTTTCATATAACCAACAGAGGGCATTGTGGGATATTGCAGTCTCTCCCCAAGTGAACTGTTGGTATAGGAATGATTAAAAGTGACTGCAATCTCAGCTACTGCCCGCTGACCAGAGTATAAACCGAGGTAGACTTTTTCAGCACATTTTGGATGCTGAAAAACTAGGTTTATGCTCGAGTATATACGGTATCTATAATTTGGGCTTTACATTTTAAATGGATGCAATTACAGATTTGCTGGAGTGTCACAATGTCCCCATGCCATGCAAGACTGAGTGCTACACAATTCAGTCTTATGAGGCCTAGGGGCATTGCAAGCCAACACAACGTGTACATAGGGCAATTCCCAGCATTTTGCCACCTGTGCAATTTTCAGCTCGGGGCAGGAAATGAAAGGAAAGGCTAAAATTAAGTAAGCTTTATCAAAAAGGTCTATATAAATACACCAGTAAATCCTCAAAGTAATGCTGTCCTCTATCAAAAGAAACACAGCATTTTTTTCCTGCTATTGTGTATACACAGGCTTCTGTATCAGACTCCTTTTTTCAGCATAAACCTCCAGGGCTAGGGCTTGAGCATGCTCAGTGTGCTCCTCTCCTCCTCACCCCCTCCCTGCTGTAATTTGTGTCCAGAGCTATGAGTGAGCAGGGAGAGACAAAGGCAGGAAATGATGTCACACCAAGCTAATATGCAGCAGGTATCCTAAAAAAACAGAGAGCTTTTAGAGCTGTTTACTCAGGTATGGCAAAGCATTCTGCAGAAAAAATATAGTGTTATAGCTTGTAGTATTGTGGTTAATCTATTGGCAAGATTTGTTAGCTTTCCTTTAAATGACTTGCTCCTCTATTAACTTAAATAGAAATCATCTAGATCAGAGCGCTAATAGGTCAAGATATTGCTGCCTGGCGTGCAAGTGATTATTAGGGTCCAACCGATTACTATACATATACAAAGGGTGGGGGAATGACATTCTCTCTCTTTAAGAGCAGAGACACACAGTCAGATTCGGGGAGATTAGTCGTCTGTGACAAATCTACTCTTCTTTGGGGTGACTAGTCTCCCTGCTGGCGGAATGGCTCTCAGAGCACTTCATTTTCAGAAGTTGCCCAAAGTTTCCCGGTGAGGCAACCGCGGGCTGAGATTAGTCGCCCTGAAGAAGAGGAGATTTGTCTCTGGGTGACTAATCTCTCCGAATGTGACCACGTGTCTCTGCACTGAGACTAAAGTCGCTGTTGTATAATGCATGGTGGATTAGCTGATTTCTTAACCGCTTAATAATTCTACTCTACTAAGACTCCATTAAGAATATCTTTTTAAAAAAAATCTAACAATTTTAAATTTCAGTTTCCCACGTAACAAAAAAATTTATTTTACCCACAATAGACTTGCTATTTGCAGATCACCTTGAAATATATGAATATCAATAGAGAATCTAGCTAGAAACACAAATCTATATATAGGTATGGGAACAGAGCATTCTGGTTATACAGAATGCTCGGGACCTGGGGTTTTCCGGATAACGGATCTTTCAGTAATCTGGATCTTCATACCTTCAGTCTCTTAAGGTGGCCATACACGGGCCGATAAAAGCTGCCGACAGACCGTGTCGGCAGCTTATTGGCCCGTGTATGGGGGCCCCCGACGGGCTTCCCCGATCGAGATCTGGCCGAAAGTCGGCCAGATCTCGATCAGATGGGGTTAAAAATCCCGTCGGATCGTGGCCGCATCTGTTCGTTGATGCGGTCCCGCGATCCGACCGCCCGTTTGTGAGAGCTAGGATCCGATCGTTGGGCCCTAGGGCCCACGATCGGATCTGCCCGATATTGCCCACCTTGAAGGTGGGCATATCGGAGGGAGATCCGCTCGTTTGGCGACATCGCCAAACGAGCGGATCTATCTGTGTATGGCCACCTTTAGAAAATCATGTAAACGTTAAATAAACCCAATATGATGTTTTTGCTTCCAGTAAGGATTAATGCTATCTTAGTTGGGATCAAGTACAAGGTACTCTTTTATTATTACAGAGAAAAAGAAAATCATCATCAATCATCCAAAAATTTGGATTATTTGGATAAAATGGAGTCTATGGGAAACGGCCATTCCATAATATAGAGCTTTCTGGATAACGGGTTTCCGTAAAATGTATTCCACACCTGTATCTAATACAGTAGAATGTGTAATAAATTATTTAAAACCGTGTTTTTGGGGACAATATCATGCCTTTCATTTCTGTGTAAATTAATTATGTATGCTTTATTATACTACCATGCACACCCCCAAGACTGGGGCTCCCACTTGGTTTAAACAAGCGTAGAAAGCAAATGGCAATTTTTAATTTAATAGAAAGATATAATTCATAATTAAATGGTATGCATGAAAAATGTTTTGTTTAGCAACTACCATACCTGGTGAAAACTTTCCCTTGTGGGACTGCAGCTTTCTAGATGTTTACCACTGTTTAACATAAAATATAAACCAGTGCCAATCTCCCAGTGTGTGCCCTCGGCTCTGCAGATCATTCCTACATCACCGATTCGCTCCTTCCCTTCCAGTGACTTCTGAAGGGGTGGTACTGATCATGTTGCTAAGCAACAGACTACTTCAAAAGTCAACCACGGTTCCTTAGTACAGTCCTTAAATAGCCCAATCAATAAAACATTAACCATTGCACAATGTATAACATAAAGTAAAGGTTGGTATAAGATTAAAATATATGATTTGCTTATATAACCCCTTTTACTTGTTTTTGCGTTGATCTAAGGTCTTCAATAAGTTTATAATCAGTAAGCAAATACATTAACTCAAGCAGAATTTTTTGGGAGAAAATCAATAAGCAACATTAAAATGTAGCATATTATTTCTGAAGCTGTTACACACTTATAGATCCTATCTGTTCTTGCAATCAAAATATGCTTGAAGTCTATAAGAAAGGCTTTCATCCTATAGGTATAAATGGAGCCATGAGTGGCATTTGATCTATTCTCATCAGCACTTCGCTTAAAAAACCCTTTGTATTATAAATATCTGTCCCCAAACATGCCATTCAGTACATTACATTGAAAAAGTGCTCCTTTTCCACCTTAGAACAAATGGGACAAGAACCCCATCCCAAAGATCTAATGCTCCCTTGAAAAAGTATGATTTGTAGAGGTCTTTTTAAAAAATAAATCCAGTAAAGTAGAGTGGAATGCAATATCTCAGATGCACCAGCAAGGAAACGTCCAGCCATATGAAAATCACAAAAAAATTCAGTGTTGGTTGCAACTCTGTTTTAGTGAAAAATATCTAGGAAACATCACTCTACATGTGTTTTATACTTTACTACACAGACATTTACAGATACTTTAATGAAAACAGCCATTCCGTGTGTTTCCTAGCTAATGCAGGGGATGGATAAATGAATTCTCATTTACATTGCCTTCCCCCAAAGATTGTGCCCAAAGGGAACCCTTAGTCTAAAGCTGGCCATAGACGCACAGATCCTATTGTACGAATACAGGATTCGTACGATTTTCGGATCGTGTGTGGAGAGTGCTGACATCTTTCGTCCGGCAGAGATCGGTCGCTCCTCTCCTAAGTGGATTTGCACCTCCTGTGGAGACATTAGTCAGGACTAGTAAGGAATAGCTAGACCCTGTAATAGTCTCTCTAGGAGAGCCATATAGATTAGGGCTACCTATATTGAGCAGCTTTGGCTCCACTAAGGAGTGATAGAAGGGATTCGATCCTAAAGACATTGTTGCCTAGTCAGGGAACCAGACGGGAAATGGGACTTGTATAGAATCTACCCTTGGTTTCCCATATGAAGTGTCCCCAGAGGAAACAGGAAAAACTCTAGGTAGGCTGATTGGTCATCATTGTGAGTATGTACTGACTATTACACCATGGTTGCCTTCTGTATCATTATGCTATTCTCCCATGAGGCTATGTTCTAATAAATCAGTTCAGTTATTGTTCAAGAACCACTGGTGCCCAATTATTGTGCACTGCATACATGTACAGTTGTGCAACACCCTGCCTCCACACTGTTGCTCAACCCCTGAGTATATTAAGGTCTAATCCGGAGCACAATATTGGGGTGAGAGCATTAGAGCAACGGTGCCACTCAGTTTACTATAAGGTTACACTTCTATTATACAAATCATGAGCAGTACAGCTCAATTATAGTACCTGTTTATGAGGACCCCTGAGTATGTGTGCCTTGGCTCCTTCACAAGCCGTTCTCATTGCTTCTAGTGACGGTGTACCCAACAAATCAGTGATTAAGTCCAACTGGAAGGAAACAGAAAAATATTAAAAATATTACTTAAACAAAAATGCAACAGTATTTTTACCGTACAATACTAAAATTAAAGTTCAACACTTTCTAAAGCACTTTTCTATTAGTAGCCAAGAGCAAATTACTATACACTGTGGTGGAATAAGTTCTAATTAAAGCAAAACAATATGCATTTACTGTATATACTGTAATTCCCTTAAGCAGGGATAGCCAATCCAGATGTAGCAGAACTACTATCTATATAACTGATGGAGAAATTGTAGGAGCTGTGCACGAATATGCTGTTGGTATTGTAGAAATAGAAGTTAGCACAATAAAACATTTTCTTTGTGAGAAAAAATATGTTTGTTTTATGGTTTGTAAATCTACATTGCCAAAATCAACTTAACCAGCTGGCACCAGATTGTAATTTTCTTAAAGTAATGGTATAACTGCTGTGTAATTTAAATTGTGATACAGGTATCTATATATATATATATATATATATATATATATATATATATATATATATATATATATATATATATATATATATATATATATATATATATATATATATATGAAAAGATCAGCTCATTATAAAGCACATATTTTTATTTTGTCTGTGATTTGGAGTCCTTCTCAGATAGAGGCAAAAGAAATAGGAGATACAGTGGACTGAAGGGCTGCAGGATGAGTACAAGATGGACCCAGGGTACAAAAGTCAGCTGTACTGCAGCATATGGAAAAACACTACATAACTCAAAATGAGGACATTTTAGGCAAAACCCCTGATGACAGATTCTCTCTATAATTCTAGAAATTATAGAGAGAAAAGGATAGAAACAGAAAGAGAGTCCAGTAAGCAGGGGCATAACTACAGATAAAGGGGCCCAGGAGGTATAGGGACCCCATGAGGCCCTAATTCATATACTATTTCAAAAAAATATTGGTAAGATAAGTCAACCTCTGGACATTTTGGGGGCCTGAAAAATTATTTGCTGTGGGGGCCAGTAATATTTAGTTTTATTAGCCAGTAAGAATATATTTAAAGATGGTTTTGATCATTATTAGGACTGTTTGGGACCAAATGTTTTTGATAATTGGTCTTTCCTGAATATAAAACCTACACTACAAGGTACAAGGTGCTGTATTTTTATTTTTATAATTGGAGAGCTGTTTTTTTAAATAGAAAACTTGGGGTAATGGCACAGCCATGTTTCAGAGCTCTTTGGATAATGGGTTTCCAGATCATAGATCCCATTTGCATATTCATTTCAGAACATTTTCACCATGCACTAGGGACAGTTAACCCTAAGTCTGGGCTGTCAATCTGAAGATTCTATCAAATGCTACAGGAGTGCTACAATACCCCATAGATACTCACTATTCTGTGTGTACTTGAAATGACAGGGGCTGGCATTTTAACAACAACCCCCCAGTATCAAAAACTGTCAAATGACACTATGAAATAAGTGAGTTACACTGCTTCAAATCTTTGTCTCCTTAATTACACTAGATACCACTAAAATCAGAATGTAATAACCCTTAATAAACAATACGTCTTGCTATATACGCCGACAAGTAGCTTAGACTTTAGTACTGACAGTGAGAAAGAGTAATTAAGTGTATAAGCCTAAGCTGCTTTGGGAGTTTAAATGAACTGTAATCTTACAAGAAAAAAAGCTAAGCCCTTACAGTAAAGTGAAAAATGCCATATACTTTGTGAGCAGTCTATAGCTGCCAAGTTATATACAGAGGTTGCCAATGTAGCCTAACAAATTATTTTATCATAACCTTGAAAGGGAAGTGTCTTCTAAATACTTTAAAGAAAAGGTATTGCTTGTTTCAAGCTCTGTTGCTTATGTTGCTAAGCTGCCAAGATGAAAAATGAGGTTTAAAGTTCACTTCCAGTAGCACATTTCATCTGACATGATGGGGAACCCTTCCACGTTGAAAAAAAATAACAGAATCACTATTTGTGTATTGTCTAAATTGGCCAGTATTTGACTACAGTGTTGAAGCAGGATAACCCCAAATGACTCTGAGTGACAGGTGTTCCACTGTACCAATGAAAGAGTTAAAAACAACAAGATCCTCTGGCAAATGTACCTGTCAGGCAAAGAAAAGGATATAATTCCCCCTGTGTCATTAGAGGTTTATGCACCTGGTCCTTGGTGCTTGCCAGAGGATTGTTGTGAATGCTGCAGCACTACTCGGAACAAAGTCTCCCCCGAGGACAATAATTGCAACAAAACTGCTCAGAGATACTTGTTCAGAACAAGTGTCACCAGGGTATCTGTGGCCTTTATAATAAAAAATAAAAGAACGCTGATAACATTGGTAGCTTTGCTTTATTGCTCTGCTCCTATAGCATCCCATCTGGAGCTTCCTCCATGAATAATAGTACACAGGTTTGCAAAGTGCAAATGTCTAAACATTGTAGGATGAAAAAAGTGTCAAATGCTATAACCAGGTAGAAGGGGCATGGTGCTTGTGGAAGCGAGACCGGTTATAAGGATCTTGTAAATTCAATGATACAGGGATTATAGGCAAAAAGTACAATTTAAAGGGATACTGTCCTGGGAAAACGTTTTTTTTTTCCCAAAACGCAACAGTTAATAGTGCTGCTCCAGCAGAATTCTACACTGAAATCCGTTTCTGAAAAGAGTAAACAGATTTTTTTATATTTAATTTTGAAATCTGACAGGCTAGACATATTGTCAGTTTCCCAGCTGCCCTCAGTCATGTGACTTGTGCTCTGATAAACTTCAGTCACACTTTACTGCTGTACTGCAAGTAGCAGTGATACCACCCCCCAGCAGCCCATCAGCAGAACAATGGGAAAGTAACCAGATAACCGCTCCCTAACACAAGATAACAGCTGCCTGGTAGATATAAGAACAGCAAACTCAATAGTAAAATCCAGGTCCCACTGCGTTACATTAAGTAGGAGAAACAACAGCCTGCCAGAAAGCAGTTCCATTCTAAAGTGCTGGCTCTTTCTGAAAGCACATGAGCAAACTGTTGTTGTACATTCCCAATAAAAGGTTTTGCAGTTAAGAATACTGCTGTGGATTTATCCTGCATTCGAATTCTACTGATTGACTCTATTGGGGGATCAACACAGGATACCCTGCAGGATAACCTATCAAGCAAACAAACGGTGAGCTGCAGTCCATTCCTTTATATAATAGACATGAGCAAACTGACCTGAGATGGCGGCCTGCACACTAATATTACAACTAAAAAAAACATGCACTTGCTGGTTCAGGAATTAAATTTTATTTAGTACAGTGAATTATTTGCAGTGTAATTTAGAAATAAAAACGACATCATAAAAATACTGACAGAATCCCTTTTAAAGAGAAGGAAAAGAAAACTAAGTAAGCCTTATCAGAAAAGTCCACCGTAATATACCATATTCAAATTAAATACAGTAATAAAAGAACAAATTAGACAATGTTCTGGCCATGACAGCAATAGTTCAAAAGTTATGTCTGACAATCACCCACTGATATTGTCAGGCAATACATGCAGAGATATTATCGTTAGCCGACAGACTAAATGACAGATCACCAGGATATGAAAAATGTTGGGACAATCCACACACGGTCCAAATATTGTACATAACATTTTCATGCTACTTTATATTTGCCTCTATGGACAGCTTTAGTGGATTATCCAAAAATGGAACCGTTTTGCTACCTTAAAGGGAATCTGTCGTCATTTTAAACTTTTTTTTTTTTTTTTTTGCATTTTTATAAAAAACACACATCCATAAACACTGTCTGGCAAATAAAATGTTAATTCACAAATCCATGCATAAGTTCTGCTGTAGTAGCACTATTAACTGATACATTTGTAAAAAACATGTTTTTCCATGACAGTATCCCTTTAAATCTAAATATATTCAGACTGAGGCTATCTGGGATAGCATCTCTTTTACAGACATTGAAGGGAAACTGTCATGGGAAAAAAATTTTTTTCAAAATGAATCAGTTAATTGTGCTGCTCCAGCAGAATTCTGCACTGAAACCCATTTCTCAAAAGAGCAAACAGATTTTTTTATATTCAGTTTTGAAATCCGACTTTGGGCTAGACATATTGTCAATTTCCCAGATGCCCCAAGTCATGTGACTTGTGCTCTAATAAACTTCAATCACTCTTTACTACAGTACTGCAAGTTGGAGTGATATCACCCCCCCTCCCTTTTCACCCCCCAGCAGCCAAACAAAAGAACAATGGGAAGGTAACCAGATAACAGCTCCCTAACACAAGATAACAGCTGCCTGGTAGATATAAGAACAACACTCAATAGTAAAAACCCATGTTCCACTGAGACACATTCAGTTACATTGAGAAGGGAAAACAGCAGCCTGCCAGAAAGCTTTTCTCTCCTAAAGTGCAGGCACAAGCCACATGACCAGGGGCAGCTGGGAAATTGACAAAATGTCTAGCCCCATGTCAGATCTCAAAATTGAATATAAAAAAATCTGTTTGCTCTTTTGAGAAATGGATTTCAGTGCAGAATTCTGCTGGAGTAGCACTATTTACTGATGCGTTTTGAGAAAAACATGTTTTCGCCGATGACAGGATCCCTTTAAAGATATTTGTTGATTTATAGGATTTTCTACCAAAGAGAGAGATTCCACTGGTTCTTTCCATAAAGACTTTTCTTGATTTACTCTTGTGTACTTTAAATGTGAAATATTTATATGCAGCAACACAGCATGATGAAGGCATTGACTGTAATACCAGATATTTTCTACCAACATGGAACATTATGAGGTGATGCGAATGACAGAATTGTTGGAATATGTATTGAAAAGCAAATATTTTAGATGCCAAGATTCCTGCATTGCAATGATATTTTCATGAATGTGTTTAACATCAAACATATGCTGCTATGAGAATTTTGTGATTTATTTGTGAAATATAGTCTGTTTACTTTATTAAAAGAGAAAAATTAATTTTATACATTATATTTTGAATGGCATCCAATATAATCCAGCTATTATATTCAGTTTATTTTTGTGAACATTGCATCATTTATTTGAATGTACTAGTTATGAAGAAACAAGTGAAACTCAAAACTTCATGATATACCAAACTATATACCAAAGGACAGTTTCTGCCCCTGGGGTAACCCTAAAAGTCAATTCACGAGAGTAAGAAGAACACACTGAAAAATGAAAGGGAAAAAATAAGTGAAAAATGGTATCCAAGAACACTGCAAATTTAGCTAAACAGATATTAAAGAAATCTGATTTAATCTCCGAACTGGTGAGGTGAGAAGAAAACTAACATTATACCTTTTATTTCCACATATGCTGTTCAGCCTAATAAAGTAGAACAGATTATAATAAGACATTATGGACTTTTACAGATTGACCATGTGTGTGGAATACTTGCCAGTTCTCCTCTTTTCTCTTTGAGGTGTGGAGCACTTGTAATTAAATAATCTTGGGTGGTAGCAAGATACAGCTGATGTCATACAGTAATTTATATATGAAATGCCCATGAGGCATGTTCTGTGTTGGGAAAACAGCTAGACTGGTCAAAGTCAGATTGAATGAACAAAAGAGTGATATTACATTTTCCAGGTTGCAACACACTGTGTAAAATGAACATAATGTGTCTCAACTTAAGTGATTTTGGGACATACAAGCATTACATTTATCAGATATCCAATTGAAAAATGTGAACTTCAAAGGCTAAATAAGAATTACAGTCACAGTGTTTTTAACAATTGACATTTTCTTACCAATGTATTTATACCCTTTTGTCTATGCAGAAGAAATCTTTATACAGTACACAACACGTCTGACATATATAGGCAGTGAAAGAATACTCTAGGTAAATTATGTTAATAAAAGTATATACAATGAAAATACAATACCTGTCATTTATTTACTTCTTTCTATAGGTAATACTGAGATGGGATGTAATGTTTTGCCTTGGTTTGCATTGTACCATGTACTTGGTTTATTAGTAAACAACACTGTAAACAACTATGTGCCAACAAAATTCCACACTAAGAGGCTGTCCAATGAAACTCTACCTGTACTGAGTGAGCAGCACCTTCCTAAAAACCAGTAAACCAAACAGTAAATTCACTAATAGACCGTATCATTTAAATGTACAAGAAAATCAAGAAGTGCAGCAAATATTTAACATGTTTTAATCATTTCAAATAAATAATATTAAAATGATAATATTGTTAAAAATAAACTGTATAGAACTTCATGGGTGTGTTTTTATTGTGCTTGTTGTGGTAAATGGGTTAGTAATATGCAGGTTGACCTGAAACCCTTGGTGAATCAAGGGTTGAAATTTGGCTAACCATTGCGGGTTAGGGTTGGTGCGAGTCAGACTGGGGAATTACACTGCTCCCGAAGATTCCCAGTCTTGGAACCAGAGACTGATGTGGGTAGTAGTCCAGTGCAGGTTCTACAAAGGCAGCATTTTACAGGTTAGGGTCAGGTGCAGGTTAAGGTTTTGCAGGTTAGGGTTGGGTGTGGTTTGAGTTTTTCCTGACCGCACATCACTATAATGGGTGTTGGGTATTTTCTAATTTGGCAACAGGAACTTAGACCAGGCAGACAGCACATATTCTCCTGGAATTTTTCAGCTAGGGGAGAAATATCTCCATGAGACTGTGTAGGCAATCCATCACTCAAATATAATCCACCTGACCTAGAAGTAATAGGCAGGTATTGGCCAGAAAGCATTTGACTGCAATTTTGACTCCAAATGACAATGAGTGTAAGTGGTATCAAAAGTCATCCCAGGACAACTACTCCTGCCTAATGGTTTTATGTTAATTAAAACCTTTTCAACAAAGATTTTATTTATTTATTTATTTTTATGTATTTATTTCAACACTCATTCATATTGTCAGTACCAGGATTGCTGGCAAGCCTTCAGTCAATAAATTCATTTGATAACACAAATTTCCATTCAGAAATGCCACAGTGTAGACTAATAAGTCACAGATCAAAAGTACTAGAGAAATCTTAGAAATGCTGCATGAAACCTTTGATCTAATTTCAAAGCTTGCTATTCTGTATTTCCAAACAAGTGCATAAGGAATCACAGTCACTGAACAAATACTTGACTACTTTGATGTGATAGGTGAAGGAATGCATGCAGTGGGTCTAACACTAATGAGCAGGTTATTCAAATCTAATTACATCTCATTTTGTCAATATCTGACTCGCCATCTTCAACTGTACTCATTCATTTACTGGAATGTTGCATTAAAAAGTGGGTGTGAGAACGTCATATTTTATTTGGCTAAACCCTCAGGGCGGGTAGTTAATGTGAGGAAGATGATCAAAAAACACAAGTGTTTGGTAACATACAATGATCACATTTATGGCAAAAAGAAAAATGGGTTGGGCACCCAAAACATAAAGTTTGTAGTGAGCCCTTTGAGCATTCAACCTTTGATAAACTACAGTACTTTAGAGTTAAAACGCATATGCATACAGACATATCTGTACAAGAAATAGTGAAACCAAAAATTTTAATTTTCTGCCTAATGAAAATGCAGATCTAGTGCCCTGTTGGGGTTAAAATCCCCCTGCTGAAATACGCAGGTCAATTTCATCCCCTACATGGACAGTAGCCTCTTCTTCCTTTCACATCCAGAAGCTTTGTGTTGGCTCTGGCGAGCACACATTCAGCTGATTTTGGCAAAAAAATGCAAGACTTTGCGAAAGCCCGCACAGAGGATCCGGATGCCCATTTCAGCAGGTTGATTCAGCACTAAGCAACCTAAGCTACTTTCCAATATTCACTGGCCTTCTTATCTAATGGAGGTGCTAAAGTAACAGTGATTTCTGGACAGATACTGCTTTCAATAGTAGTTATATTTACAAATAATTATAAAATTACTGAATATATTACATTGCACTGTATAACATAAAGTTGCTTAGAATTACTATTACAATTAATTTTTTTTCTATGGTAATGGATGGAAAACAGACTGGAAGAGTGTTTAAATTAGAAGGAGAGAGAATATAGACTGTAGACTGAGAACTGGGATCGGGTTGGGGGCCATGGTGAATGGTGGGAGAGTACAGCTGCTAAGCAGATCCTAATGTCACAATTAAACCTACTGAATTATAGATACATACAGTATCTATATTGTAAGAGGTGTCCATCAAAAGATAATGATTATGTGTATATGTCCCCAGTATTAGACTGGTGAATAGAGAACTCCAGGGAAAAATGTATAGTGTTGCAGCAAGAGTGGCTGTATTTGTGTGCCAGCTTAGGAAAAGCTGGATAAATTGGTCCCTGGAGTGAATGGAGTACAGCAGGGTGGGCCTTCCATTACATATTCTATTAAGTGTTTTCAGCTGCCCAGTTAGAGGTAGCTAGGTAATTAGGCTGCAGATGAGCTGCAGTTAAAAAGAGGTGCGGGACTACCCCTCAGGGCTCCCCCGGAGATCTCCTTGTGCTAGAGGGGGGTGAGGGGCCTGTGGACACCTCCATGTGCAGAATTGCTGGGAAGGGGACTGTGTTTCCCGGCTGACCTGATGGGGAGAGCTCCAAGTGACTGGGAAGAGAAAAAATGAACTCTTCCAAGAGACTGTGTGAGCCTAACAGAGGATTCTGGGACTTGTATACATACATGACTGTAAGTGCTGGAAATTTGTGTTAATATGTACACCAATGTGGATGTTGAACTGGGACTGCTAATCCTATGTGAAGCAAGTGTGCTGAGAAGTGGATTTTGTTCCTAATAAAAGCCAGCCAAGCTGCATTTAAAGCGTGAAAGGCGGTGTCAGACTCTGTGCTGTGGCCTATCGTCTAAGATACCTGAATGTCACAATGTATATAACTCTTCAGTTATGTGTATATGTAGAAATCTGCAATTAAATGTGAACAGAGCAAAACCTAGAATATTCCCCAAAAGGAATAGTGCTTGTCAGGCAAAAAAAGGGTTTCCCTAACTGCAAGCTAATAGAACCTGCACACCGGTTGGTGGAAACTAAAGTTTTTTTTAAAAAAAATAATTGTCCCATGAGCACTATGCCACCCACATCGGGAGGGAGATCCTGGTGCAGATGGCCATGTTGTGGCACTAAGTAAAGTGAAATATCTCTTAACAGTGTGTCATAGAACATGGCTGGTCTTGAGCTTCCTAAGTTCACTGGACAAATGCCCAGATTACAGTGAGCATGCGCAGTATCATAGACATCAATAATAATGCTGAATTCCATAATAATCCTAAATTAATCTCCAGCAATTCCGGAGTAGTGATTATAACATTATCTCCTCTGATATATGTAGTAGACAAGGCTGTATAAAGTAGGGACAGACATTTAATACACAAAGTGTCACAAAGAAATCTATGTAGAATATTAAACCATTTTACACCAATATGGAACCATTGAAGTAAGTTATCTCTTTTATATTTTTTAAAACTACAATAAAAATTAAAAATAGGGAACAGGTTGTCTCAAAAGAGATCATCTGAACAAAAACAAAAAGATCCAGGATCTAATGATATTCCCCTAAGGGCACTAAAAGGAGTTAGCTCAGTGGTTGCCAAAGCACTTTACTTAGCCTTGATTCTCTGATGCCTGGCTTGGTACCAAGAGATTGGCAAATTGCTAATGCAATGGCATTATTCAAAAAGTAATCCAGCTCTAAGCCACATAAATACAGCCTGTAGCACCTTGACATTTGTGGTTGAAATATTTTTTAAGGGAGTGCAATTGGAAACATTTCAATTCCCAATACGAACACTAAGTGCCGCATAGTTTATGCCCAACGGGTTCTGCCAAACAAATGTAAATAGCTTTTAAAAGGAGGTAAGCAAAAAAGCAGAAACCTAGAACTTGATGTCGTAGTTAATTCAGTCAGTGATTTATTTAGGTTTTGCTAAAGCATTTAATATAGTACCACACAGAAGGTTATAGATTAAGTTAAGGAATATTCGCCTTCAAATTGTTATTTGTGCTTGGATAGAGGTGAATGGAACATATTCTAGCTGGACCGATGCTGACAACTGGAGTACCTAAGAAGTCTGTCCTTGGCACACTGATTTTAAATGTATTCATAAAAGAGCTTGAGGTTGGCAAAGCACGCACTGTCTCTGTATTTGCTGATGATACTAAATGAAAAATGAGAGCGTTTATGCAGGATGATAGGAAGAAATTTTTGTACAAGACAGAAAAATGCTAAATAGGGTTCAAGAGACAGGAATTTGTACTTAGTATTCTTCTCCAATCCAATCCAACAAATGTGGTTTGGTTCAAATTTGTGTGTATTTCGCTGAATCTATCATTCCCTATAGGAGGACACAAACTTATAGATTTGCCAAAGGGGGGCATAGTACATAACTGTATGACCAAAGAAGTACAATCAACCAGCAAATGTATGGCTTAACAGATTTAATACAAACAAAGAAGAGATTTAGCCCACTACAAATAGACTTTTTGCTTTTTGATCTTTTTCTTGTCTCCTGTAAAAGTAAGTTTAATGCAGGAATCATGAGGTGGTTGACCAGATATTGTTAGGCTATAGCTTCCCATATGCCATGTTTGCTGACAGCTGTAACTATACAACAATTAAAAAGATACAGCTCATAGAGCTTAGGTTTAATGTGAGGAATTTGAAATGTAAGATTCTTCTCCAGGTCAAAGAGGAAAAAAGCATGTTACTAAACAAATGTACAGCTGGTTTGGCTTCACACAATAAAGCAAGTGCAAACAGACAGTCTTTAGTTACTACACTGAGACATCGTTATAATGGAAATAGATAGTTTTCTACCTATTTTTCTGAGGTGTAGTAGAATATTGTGTATATTGCCACTAATGATTTAAATGTATAGCTATCAGGGTTGGATTGTGCTGGATCCGGGAAAAAACCTGGGGGGTCAAGGCTGGAGTTGGAGGCAGGTTTGAGGCAGAGGTAGGAGTTGGAGGCTGGGGGCCCCTGAGGTTGCAGCCCTGGCAGGCCCCAGACACCCCAGTCTGACACCGATATATTTCAAGGGCATCTTCTTTTTCCCTAATGAAAGAATAAGCTGGGAGTAAAATTTGAAATACTGATGGCTGATACCAGTGGAAAAAAAATAGTTGGCAATTTTGTTTTCTTTTACCATTCATTTCAGGAAATATATTTTTGATGCAACCATTTTATTTGATTAAGGCAGAAGGACAGACATAATATTTTTTGCCAATTATGAAAACATGTTTACCTGTTGGATTGGACTTTGAGCTTGAAACAATATTCTTCGCCCGAGTAACTCTGCAAAAATGCACCCTACAGACCAGATGTCTATAGCGTTGGTATAATGTCGACTCCCCATGAGGATTTCTGGAGCCCGATAATACTGAGTGACAACTTCCTGAGTCATATGCCGAGATTCATCGAGTTCTTCAACCCTTGCCAATCCAAAATCACAGATCTGAAAAACAAAAAAGATGCTTTCTATTAAAAAGGTATGCCCTTTAATTCATAACAACAAGCAGTAAATTGCAGTAAACACAATTACCCAATCAAAATTAAAGTAAAATAAAACATAACTACAGAAACAGGAAATTCAATGTAAGTGGTATACACCCAGTACAAAATAAACGTTCCAGCATAAACATATACTAGTTGCGCTTAATAGAATAGTTTGTAAATCAGTACTATCACAGGAGTAGAAGCAGAAAGAGGTCTATTATCTCTATCGAGTATTTGCACATGCAGTCTCTCATGAGCTGAACTCAGAGCTCACTAACCAGTTTAACAAAGTCGGGAGCAAAGAAGGCTTCTGCTGAGCAATATAATCATGCAGTTGGCTTATTACTCCATTCAGACGATGACGGTGTATTAGTGGCCGCAAGTATTTACAAATGTCCAACTGGGATTCTGAGCAGATTTGACCACAGAGTTTGGTGGATAGTTCACATTAACCCTCCGTTTCAGGCCCCCCAAATTTTCTACATAATCCCACTGTCTACAAAACTATCTATGTAGTGTGATTTACAAACTTAGCGATACTAAAATAAAGGTCTCTGCAGAGTGACTCACTTGCTACAAAAACACATCAATATGGAATTACATTCTCAGAAGAATTTTGAATAACAAGGAAACATTCAAATTACAATTTTTTCTTTTAAAGGTGAATTTTTACTTTATTGTAACAAATAAACAGCTAACACAACACATCTGTGTCATCACATTTTAACATAAGATACAAAATCAATTACAGTACAGGTATGGGACCTGTTATCCAGAATGCTCAGGACCTGGGGCTTTCCGGATAACAGATCTTTCCGTAATTTGGATCTTCATACCTTAAGTCTACAATTAAATCATGTAAACATTAAATAAACCCAAATAGTCTGGTTTTGCTTCCAATAAGGATTCATTTTATCTTAGTTGGGATCAAGTACAAGCTATCTAACCAGGGACTCCAAATCTGAGGTTCCTCTGGCTTCATACATACAGTATAGTAGGGCAAGACCATTTCATGTGAATATAGTTGGCAATAGAGGTTCCACACCTAGGGGCAGGTTTCATCTGGCCCCTTGCTTTGAGCTTCAGGGGAGTTGTATACTACTGGTAAAAAAAAAATACTGGATCAGTCTGTCCCTCATCGTTATAAGATAGCTTTCCTTATTTGAAATTTGAAAGTACCTGAACAATAGGAGCTTTCATTTCTTACAGGGCAAACTCATCATTTTAGAGCCTACTGAACCTAGCCTAAGCACCTTGACTTGACTGATTGAAAGAGCTTGGGACACACAGAGGCAACATTGTGCCATTAGATTTTTGGATAGGTGATATTTGGAACTGATGTTGCTATGAAACTATGTTTGGAGAAAAGGTTTGCAATCAGAGTGAAAAAATGGTCGATAATGTGTTTTTTATTATGTGGTCAGCTATTAACTTTAATACTAATAAAGACTCTATAGAATGTTCAATGCAACAATCAAATAATACCAAGATCTTCTGTACAGAGAAAAAACAACCCTGCTCTGACTCCTTGTCTTCAAAACCTAAGATTCTAGGTTATTTTGATCACCATGTTTCTCCATGCTCCAAATAACAAGTATGACTTCCCTAGGCCTAAAATCATATTTACATCTTTATGACGTTATTGTGCCTGTTTCATGCTACACAAAAAACAAGTCACCATTGCACAACTGTTTTTACGTTGCTTCTGTAACATGTATACAAAATCTAATCAGTAATGCAATGCCAGCAGCCTTGTGTTTGCTTAAAGCAGTCTATATATATTCTGTTTTTTTAACCAAATTGTTGGAATGAAATATAATATCTTGCACAGATATCACCGATACTGATCAGAAAAGCAGTGCCAAAACATTAATCTAAAAATCAAAGAATTCATGGAATTAAATTGGTAGTGTAAGTGAATATGCCATAAGGTGACACTGGCGACCCTCCCACAGACATTTGTATTATTAAAGGTATCTGAATGTGGGACTGGTTTCAAGCAGGCCAAGATGTGGACATCTATGACTTTACTACAGCCATTCAAAACAGTTTTAGATTAATTTGCTCTAGTATGTTGGTTACTAAAAAGATAGCTTAACATACAGTGCTACCAAATGTAGTTTGTGCAGCTTCCAGAGGTAGTTCTGTGAGATATAAACAAGCTTAACATATAACATTCCCTGGGATTATGAATTTAAAATGTAACTATATAACTATTAAAACTGAAATGTTTTATCCTAAAAAGCAATTTCTAGGACTTGGACTCGTTCTGGTATAAAACTTTTATTGTAGAGCCTCTCTACTGCGAGGAAGTCTTACAAGGTTATTTTATTATGAGAAATGGGGAGTGGGGTGCAGTTGTAATATTTAACCATAAGGGTTTAGTGAACCCAAGAAGCCTGAAGACCATAGCAGTATGTCAAAGGTTACTTTCAGAAGGTATTACTTATCCCTATATTTTTGTACTCCCGGCACTGTGTATTGCCTGATGTGCTCCGTTAACAAGCAGAAAATTCATTATTTGCAAACAGTGAATGGCACTGAATCAATAACTTTACAAAGTTTTCAGTACAACCTAAAAACACACTAATTTATTATCTCTCACTCTCTCTATGTACACACACACACACACACACTCAGGGGGTTATTTACTAAACTCTGAATGCAAAAATCACTATTTTTTTTTTAAAAAAAAAATAGAACTTTAAAAAAAAAAAAAATCAATTTTTCAGAATTTATTGAACCCCATGGATGGAAAAGTCAGAATCTGAAAATCCAGCATCTCAGACCTGTCGAGGTTGCATATAAATCAATGGGAAAAGTCCCAATGATTTTTTGATGTGCGCTGGGTTTCGTGCAATACCCCGAAGTTTTCAGATTTTTCAGGTGAAAATCATGAAAATCGTATGGAAAAATCCAAAAAAATTTTGAAAAATCGGATTTTTTTTCCAGCAAAGCAAATTTTAGGGAAAATATAATAATAAATAAGTGTAAAAAACCTGAGCGGATTTGATCGACGTTTCTAGCAGAAAATATTGAGATAAATTCGGACTGATAAAGAAAATATTGAGATAAATTCGGACTGATAAATAACCCCCTCAGTATGTGGACAGCTGCCAGTCCAACATATCATACCAAAACAGAGAATTTAAGTTGAAATGGATTATTTACTGGGGTGCCAATTTGTTAGGCATATTGGCAATTATAATTGATTTCCTCAAACTCCGGCTAAGTGCTCTTCTTTGGCTCAGGGTACTATTCTGGTGAGTGCTGCCATCTTGTTTCCGATCTCTGGTATCTTGGCTGTTGGCAAAGATGATGGTGGAATGCTGAGTATACTAGAGTCTAGTACTAAAGTAGTAGCCTGGCCTGTGAGTTTTCCAGAGAAGAGGGGCACCATAGTTAGAGGCAAGAGATTATAATCACTGGGGTGGGGAGGTCAATGATTAACCGTTTTGTTTTTCTGTAATATGACATTGGTGCTCTCTTTGTTGAAAAAACTGTTTTTACCCCACACTCTTCTGGAAGGCTTTCCATTAGATGGGACAATGTTTGATGTAGTTTGCTTCCACTAATACAAGATTGGGATTGATGTTCCCTTTTAGTATGTCATAAAATGGCTAATTTTATGCAACTTTTGAATTGCCCTTCATTTCTTCTGGTTTATCATTTTTTAATTAGTTGCTGCCTTCTTCTGACTCTTTCCAGCTTTCAAATGGTGGTCACTAACACCATCTAAAAAACAAATGCCCTGTAAAACTACAAATGTATTGTTATTGCTACTTTTTATTACTCATCTTTGAACTCAGGGCATCTCCTACAGTATTCCTATTCCAGACTCTTATTCAAAGCAAATGCTAAAACTGCTAAATCTCCGAGCTGCTTAATAAATATCTGAATAACTCAAAACCCATAAAAATAATAAAAAATAAAATAAAAAAATAAAGTCAAATTGTCTCAGTATATCACACTCTACATCATACTAAAGCTAATTTAAAGGTGAACAAGCCCTTTCAGTTAGGTTGGGGTTATGGCACTGTACAGGTCAGTCAAGTTTTTCCACTTTCAGCTCTGATAAATCATTCTGTATGAGCCTTACTTTGTGCACAGGGTTATTATCCTGTTTAAACAAGAAATACATTTCAATGTATGATATAGCACCTGTTGGCATTGATAAGTGTGGCTTAAATAGCCAATTCAAACAATTAAAAGGAGTGTCCACATGCCCTTGGCCATATAATATGTGTGTATTATATACATACGTACGTACATGCATACATACATACACACACACTTGCTAGATAAAAGTTTACTTCAATGACCACAATTGAATTAATTTTGTCTTATTTTATATTTAACAACTCAAAAAAATTACCTTAAGAACGCAGTTGCTGTTCACAAGTAGATTCCCTGGTTTAATATCTCGATGTAAAATGCCAGCTGAATGCAAATACTTCAGACCTTAACATTAATGAGAGAAATGAAGAAAATAAATTGAAACATAATGGATGTCACGTATAACATGCAGGCTAAAATAAAAGCGAATAGTTCAAATGTAAATAACAATTTATTATCTGTGGATGAATACAAGAGGGGCAGCAATTATACTGTTGCAAAGAAATAATAGGGTAAGAAGACAATGCCTGGAGTTTGTTGCAGAATTTCCACTAGACTGATCAAGATTATACTAAACCTGTTACAGGCGATGTGACTAATACCATGAAAAATGTCAATAACACATGCAAATTGAATAATGACGTTAATGAAATGCCTAGCGGAGTAGTAACTTGATGCTGATTGAAACTGAATTAGCAGACAATCACAAAAATCATACAAATTTATCAAAAATTATATCATAAAAAATGAATAAATGAATCAATAAATAAAACTTTGCATTACGATTTCTATACAGAGTTTGAAAACTTGCTTTTCTATTTTATGTCACAGAGGCCTACAAGGTTTGTTAACATTCATAAAGCAGAAAAACTGTCCTGGCACAAAGGTTTCAATTTGACCCAGCTATGGAAAAAAATACTGGCCTTCCTATATATTTTTATGTTTTTCCCCTATAAATAACATTGGCATCAATGAACATTTTTACCGGCCAGGCTGGTAAAATACCGGCCAGGTGGCAACTCTACCCACCTACATATAAAACAAAGTGTATATAAATACTATAGAAGTTTTTTGCAGATATATGTTCGGCTAGTGCTCCACGCTCACAGAAATCCAAGTAGTCAATGTGAGTAATGTGAACCAAGATGTGCCCCCCAAACATTGCTGTGCAGCTCTGCATTTCTCTTCACACTACAATGTGGATACCATTGAACAGATTAATTTGTAAAACTGTCCACCATGCTCCAACTACAGAGATTTGAGCACGGAGCAGAAATGATGCAGCTTGAAATTTGGGATGCACCAAATCCACTTTTTTGGATTCAGCCGAACCCCCGAATCCATCGTGAAAAATTCAGTCGAATACCAAACCGAATCGAAAAACCCTATTTTTTGCAAATGCAAATTAGGGGTGGGAAGGGGAGAACATTTTTTACTTCCTTGTTTTGTGACAAAGAGTCAAGCAATTTCCCTCCTGCCCCTAATTTGCAAATGCAAATTAGGATTTGGATTTGGTTCCGCCGGGCAGAAGGATTTGGGCGAATCCGAATCCTGGCCGAATCCCAAACCAAATGCTGGATTCTGTGCATCCCTACTCGAAATAGGGACTGGCAACACTGTCTGAGAAACAGCTCACACTTTCCCTTCCATCTAAGCATACCTAATGTACTCCGAAGCCTTTCAGCTTTCACGTGGTCTTCTTTTATGTATATTTTGTATTTTCACATTCCTCTGCATGGCTAAACATCCTCAAAGACTGTCAATCAGACCTATTTTTGAGGCAAAATCCTATTCAGATGTAAACAGTATGTTGCAGACTACTGGTCAGGCTGCTCTGTTAGGGTGGTGGCACACGTGGCGATTCCAGGGAGATTAGTCGCCCAGCGACAAAACTCCTCTTCTTTGGGCGACTAATCTCCCCGAAATGCCTTCCTGCCAGCAAAAATTGACGGCAGGATAGCATTTGGATCATTAGTTTCCTCGTTAGGCAACTTTGGAAAACAAATTGATCAAAGTACGCACTTCTGGAAGATTAGTCGTCTGAAGAAGAGGAGATTTGTAGCTGGGTGACTAATCTCCCCAAATCTGAACATGTGCCACCACCCTTAAAAGAACAGCTAGAAACTCAGTCTCAACATACCACACACTTTGCAACTTAATTTGATTGCACTACAAAAACTATTTATTGCCTCAAAAAGCAGAGACGCCAACCTAGATACCTTCAGATATAGGTGTTTTTTGGCCATACCACTCTGCTTCCCCAGCCACACCCCTGTTCTAGGCCATGCCCTTAACAGTGCTCCGACTGCTTCTGAGGATTTTGTGTTAAAATTTGTGTGCAAATTACTTGCAGAAGATGAGTGAGGCTGTTACTGCTGGTGAGGGAATGTTGGGAGTAAAATAAAGGGATTTCTGAAAAAATACTGCATTTTGCTTTTCTACTAATAAATCCTTAGTAATTGAAGCCCAACAGCTGAGGAATAGAAATGTTCCTCATATTCTAAGCACTTACTGGGCACTTCTTGAATAAACTGGTCATTCATTGCAAGATAAAAAATAGGAAGAAGAATATAGAAAAAAAATGAGACCACTTGAAATGAACACTCTACTGCTATAAAGCACTAATAAAAGACATATGCTCAATAGCCTAGTGAGCCATATTATTGACTGTGAAATTGTTGTTAAAGTGTTGCAAGAAAAGGTTGCAAGTGTGGAGCATAAATTACCCAGATAATGACTTGAGAAGCGGTTCTGGCAACACACTTAAAGGGAATATATACCATTTTTTGACATGATAACATTCACTTAGGCTTATGTAGATGGGGTCATCGATCACCTCCTCTTCCATGTTAATACAGAAATTGACAGTAAATAAGACACTTCAGGAAAGTCAACACCAGCTTTATGTAATACTGCACATAGCCAAAGCCTACATCACGAAAGCCAGTTAATAAGATTAACAACGTACAAGTGAATGTGTGTAGTCCAGGCATGTGCAGCAGCAAATAATGCTACATTATTCTTACACCATCCTATCCGGGAAACATGCCATTCAAACTTTTCATTTGTCACATGTTGTTAGAGGCATTATCCTCAGGCACATACAATGTATCAAAAGTTTTCAAACAACCCGTGTCTTCTACTTTTTAATCATGAATCACAGAGGATTCTCCTGAAGCTGTAGGCTCATCTTACAATTACATCCCCAGACGAATGCTTACCTGTTTACAGTGGTAAGTGATAATGTTCTGATCAACAAAATCAGAACCTTAACCATAACACTTACATAAGGATACAATAAACTGATTATTAAAAGAGCTCTATTCTCTAGAGGCCTTGCTAGGCATATAAAACACATACCTGGTCTTGAATGCAGTGCCAAAGTCAAAATTACTTTTTTTGCTGTTTATTGTCTTCAGGTGAATGAATTCAATGCAGTCATTTTTTTTTTTATTTTTCAGTTTTGGTGTGGGTTTGAATGTGAGTCCCAGCCTAACTGAAATTGAGACGTGGGGCAATTCTCTTAAAAAAGCCATGGCTAGGGATGGGCGAATTTTTTTGCCTCGTTTCGCCGAAAAAATGACGCCCATAGACTTGTATGGCGTGCATCAAAAAAAATGACGCGCGTCAAAAAATAGACTTTAATGGTCGTCTGCAACATTTCGCTGGCTGCAAATTTTTGGCGAAACGAAACGGGTCAAATTCACCCATCCCTAGCCATGGCGAGTAATGAAAACTTACAAGAACTGATATCAAGAACACAAACTAAACTGCATACACAATAACTGAAAAGGCATGTCATCAATAGGGCTGAAGATACATTCTTTGCAAGGTGTATATTTGCAAAAGTATTGGTTTTGTTATTTTTTGCACCAAACAGGTCATTGATTTATTAAATATTTAGAAAAAGGTTTAAATTGTAAAAAGTCAGCCATTTTTTTTCAGCCATCTACATTTTCCTAAACTGAAATGTTATTCTGCACTATTGATCTTGCTTGCATTCATGTTTATTAAAGGGATACTTTCATGGGAAAACATGCTTTTTTCAAAAAAGTTAATAGTGCTGCTCCAGCAGAATTCTGCACTGAAATCCATTTCTTAAAAGAGCAAACAGACTTTTTTATATTCAATTTTGAAATCTGACATGGGGCTAGACATATTGTCAGTTTCCCAGCTGCCCCAGTCATGTGACATGTACCAGCACTTTAGGATGGAGCTACTTTCTGGCAGGTTGTTATTTCTCCTACTTAGGGGCATATTTATCAAGGGTCAAGAGACAGTACATGATAAATTTCTATATTCGAATTTTGAAGTTTTTTTCAAATACGAGTTTGGTCTATTCCCTAGTCGAAGTACACAAAAAATAACTCGAAATTCGAAGTTTTTAACTTCGAAAATTCACCTCAACCTTTGATAAATCTGCCCCTTAATGTAACTGAATCAGTCTCAGTGGGACCCATTTGCAACAGCCATGTCATTATTAATATGTGCTTATAAACAAAAATTTACTGCACACTAAGTTCTTTTTATAGATCACTGAAAAAATATGTATTCTGTTTTGGTCGACAACATGAGGACCATAGAATATGGATGTTTATACTGACATTTTAAAGACATTATAGAATTGCTCAGTAAACAAAACATTGGGTTACCACTGAATAAGTCACTCTTTATATTTGATTAAGTCCTGTTGAGTGCCATACATTTTTGAAAATATATATATGTATATATATATGTATACATTGCAGGCTACATGATGTGTTCTTTATAAAGCTAATGCTTATGGCACACAATCTCCACTGGAATAAAAATACAATGGCATACATGTGCTCAATGACAGGAGGATTCCAACCCTGTTTTATACACATACAAAGCAGAGGCATGTCTTCTCCGCCTGTATTTTCACAGGTATCTAGAGACATTTTCAATACTATATACTGAATGGCTACAGATGGCAATGGCCTCAATATAAGAAGACAAGTGTACTAAATACATACAGTATATGGGATCTCTTATCTGGAAAACTGAAAATTACAGGAAGGCCATCTCCCATAAAGTCCATTTTAATCAAATCCATTTTTACTGATTTGCCTTTTCTCTGAATAATATAACTCTACATTGTACTTGATTGTAACTAAGCTGCATGAATCCACAATCCTATTGGGTATCATTAATGTTACATTTTTATGGAGATCCAAATTACAGAAAAATAACCCTAATTAGGTCCCAAGAATTCCCGGATAATAGATCCCATACGCATATTTCTGATAAAAAAAACAAACTATAAATAAAACACAACTTACCTCTTAAAATCTGATACAAAAAAACCTTGACATGATCTGAACTGAGAGGCTGAGGAGAGACAATGATCTTATGAAGGTCACTCTGCATTAATTCCGTGACAACATATCTGAGCCATGTGTTAAAGAAAGCAGCATGTTTGGAAAAAAAATTTAATTTCATCCATTATCATTTTAATAGTTTATTTTAACAATCTCTGTCCTAAGAATCCCAAGTGATACATCATAACTGTAATGTACAGGAAAGCAAACCTAAAAATCAAACATTAATTTGTTAAAACCAAATGTACCTTTACACAACCTGCTATATAGGATATTTCATTTCCTGCAAAACGGGGCAGGTGTAGCTACCGAATTTACATTTTATCTTTAAATGATAAAGATGCAAATTAGGTGTCAATAATGAATTGTCTGGAAAGGCCTAGTGGTTTAATTTAAAGGGGTAGTACACCTTTGAGTAAATGTTTAGTATGCCCAAAGATGTTTTCAAGGCAATTTGATCACTTTGAAGGATCTGTTATTTTACAGTTTTGGTAGATGAAGCAGAAATGCTAGTCAGTAATGGGGTTGTCCACATTTAAATTAATTGTTAGTATGTATGTATATTTTTATTTGTATAGCGCTCCTTGAGGGAAAAGCACTGTACAGCAAAACAATAAATTAGTAGTAACATACAAAGGGTAACTGCATTAATAAGTAACAATAAGTGCATTTGAAATCCAATTTCCATAGATATAAAATATAATTACAATACAGATTAAGTGCTGTAGGTTACAGTGTGTAACAGTGTCATATATAAGTGGCAGTTCCCAGTTCAAGTGTTATCCAGGTATGATGCATGATGTAGAAAGTGTGATATTCTGAGACCATTTGCAATTGGTTTTCATTTTTCATTATTTGTGGGTTTTTTTTTTTTTTTTTTTAAGTTATTTAGCTTTTTATTCGGCAGCTCTATTTATATATACCATAGTAATAGAGAACACACACACACAAAAATCCACTAACTGCCTGGGTGCCAAGTGGTAGTTCAGCAAGCACATCCACAGCTATGACATATTCAGATCTTGATAAAGGCCTAAATATGTGACCGAAACATTGATTTTGCACAATAAAAATTATTTTTTTTATTTTTTAAGCAAGTGCGGATATATCTATACAATGTGACAATGAAGGCTGGGAAACACTGTAGGAAAGAACAAGGCTAACAGTGCTTTATAAATTCTCAAAAAGCTATTTTTTTTAAAAAAATTTCAAACAGATTAAAAATCATCAAAGCGATATAAGTGCTGGGGGGTGGACATGAATCTTTCACAGCTCGAACTGATTAAGTTTGCAGTTTGGTTCAATCAAAGCCCAAAAGTTAGCAATCATTTTCAAGTAAAAATGCAAGCAACCCATTACACATGACACAATGATTTTGGTTTAGTAGGTCAGATGAATGGCCCGCACAAAAAGCTTTCACTGCAAAAAGCAATTTTATGGGAGCAATGATTGATTTTAAAATAAAGCCAAGTGTTATTTAAATTCATTTCATCCATTGGCAATCTTCACCTAACATTTTTTTTAAGCTGAACTCCATGCATTGGAAAAAGCCAAATTCATTACTGTGCACTTTGCAGTGAGGCTTCCATTTAGCCATTTTGAATATCCTCCCCAAATCAGTATTTCTTGTATAATGTCTCCCATATGCCTCTATTTGTTGCCAGGCCAACCAAAGCAGCTTAAATTAAATGAGGGTCTAAAATGGCACCTGCACCACTCCAGGTCTGTTGTGCATTAAATAGAAAGGGCCTCGAAGGTGCTATTAACTTGAAAAGAAGCTTTCTGATTATTGTCTCTGGGTAATTTAATGAGGGCATCAAAATAGGAGTGAATACAGAGCGTGTTTGATGTTCACATTGCATGTATATGTGGCAGCCTCTTCAACAGATGGTGCCCAAGAGGGTTAAAGCTTCTATTCAGGACCAAAATATGCAGAAGGGGAAAATGTGGCTCTGTTCTGTTATCAGTGGAAATTGCACACATTTTTTTTCTTACATTAAAGCAACAGGTGATATCTGGCTATTTATAAACATGTTTCATTAGTTATAGATTATAACTTTCTGGATAAGGATTTTTTTTCTGTAATTTGATGCACAACAGCTAAACGCTAATAAAACACATTTAGGGGGTTATTTACTAAACTCTGAATGCAAAAAACAAATTCTTTTTTTTTTTTTTTTTTTTTTTTAAATAAAATCGGACTTTATTAAACCCCAAAGATGGAAAACACAGAATCAGAAAATCCGGCATCTCAGTCCTGTCGAGGTTGCATATAAGTCAATGGGAGAAGTCCCAATAAATTTTTGACGTGTGTTTTCGTGAAAAATCGTGAAAATTGGATGCAAAATCTGAAAAAGTCATGAAAAAGACAGATTTACGGGAAAATGTAATAATAAATAAGCAAAAAAAAACCCCGATCAGAGTTTGTAGCAGAAAACATTGAGATCAATTTGGACGTTGATAAAGAACTCCCTTAAACTATCAAGTCTACAGTTTCTTTGGCATTCATTCATATAGGCTGGATTAGTTGGCAATCGCATATTAATGTTCATTTTAACAGCTCATTGTGGGTAATGGCAAAATTAGCCTTGATTTGAGAGGCCCAAAAAGGTATGTGGACATGACTTATCAGTTGTGGTTAGGGTTGCTACCTTTTTTAAAAATTTACCGGCCAGTGGTGGGGGCGGTAACTTAACCCTTTAACCGCCAAGCACGTACGGCGTACGTGCTGGCTGTTCAGGGCTCAGGCTGCCAAGAACGTACCATGTACGTTCTCCTGCAGCTGAGCCCTACTCTCTGCATCGGCGGCTTTTGCCGCCTCCGTAGAGTGTCAGAAGGGTTGACAGCCCCCTGGGCAACAAGGCTGGGGGGCTGTCGAGTCGGATCTGCGACACGATTGTCGCAGATCCGACTTCAAAGTCGCAAATGCGCTGGAAAAAGCGCTGCTGCGTCATACTCACCTCTTCCTTCCTGAACAGCCGCCCACACACTTCCTGCTGCGCAGTAACTCTGCAGACACGCTGTTCTGGCTGCCTCCATCTGTTCCAGAGATCCTCCTGCTACAAAAACGGTAAGTGCACGTTTTTTACCCACTTACCTGCATTTACACATACCTACAGTACATTTATACACTTACACAAACATTTTAGTAAAAATTTGTATTTTTTATTTTTTATTTTTTTATTTTAGCACACTTGGTCAATTTTGTACACTTATTTACACTTAATTACATGTATTTGCACACTTAGACAACTTTTATTAGTGCACAAATATGTATACACAAAAACTCACAAACAGGTTTTTTTTTTTTTTTTACTTATTGTACTGTTTGCTTTGCCTAAAAACATGTTATTTTGACAGCGTGACTATTGGATAATCGATTTCGGCCACTAATTACGCTGTCGGATCAATTATTTTGTTATTTCATTGATTTACGTTATTTTTGTGGTTTTATTGCAATTTTATCCCTGCATTATTGTTCCTTTTGAATCTTTAGTATTGTTTTGCTGTTTGGTGCTTTGGTATAGAAAGAATTATTTTACTTAGTTTGATTCGCCAGAATATATGCTTTCCAAAAATATATAGTTTTCTGGGGGTCTTTTTACATTTTGTGGGTCATACGGCACATAACGCACAGTTGGGGCTCTCTTTTCTGCAGCTTAGTTGGCCAGCGTGAAAATTCATATGCATGTTTTTCATTTGGGGTCCGTACACGCCACATACTTTGGTAAATCTTTGCATATTGGGCATCAAACTATTCAGTAGACCTCTGACGTCCATATTTAGGGTGATTTCTCTTTATACGTAAAACATTGTGTGTGATAAATGCGGCAAACTGCAACAATTTTAGGCGATTTTCAGAAATGTTGTAAAAACCTCTACGTTTAGAAAAGCTTTGCAGTTTGGTAGTTTGGTGTAGAAAGACGTCTTTATCTTTGGTGGATTCGTCAGAATGTGTACTTTCCAAAAACATATGGTTTTCGGGGGGTTTTGCTGTTCGGAGGGTCTTGAGGCACATAATATAAAGTCAATGGTCTATGTTCACAGAAGGCGAATCGGCAGCGGAGTAAATCATATGCACTATTTTCATTTTGGGTCCGCATATGCCAGCTACCTTGGTATATCAATGCATATTGGGCATCAAACTGTTCAGTAGACCCTTGGCATCAATATTTATGGTGTTTTACAATTGTATGCAAAAAATTGGGTGAAATAAATGCGGCCAATTGAAATATTTTTAGGCAATTTCAAAAATGTAAAAACTGTTGCTTTTATCGCCAAATTTAGGAAAGGCTTGCGACTTGGTACTTTGGAGTACACAGACATGCATACCCAATTTGGATTCGCGGGAATGTGTACTTTCCGAAAATATATGGTTTTCTTGGGTGAATGTGCATTTTTCTACCTTTGCTCCCCCCCAAAACTATGTTTATGTGTTGATTTTGCAGTACCTAAAATGACAGACCATATGGGGTTCTTCGTTTTGGGGCCCCTGTATGCCACGTGCTTGGGTACACCTATACATATTGGGTATCAAACTGTTCAGAGGACCCTAAGCTTTCATATTTGGGGTGATTTCTCTTGATACCTAAAAGTATGTGGGTAATACAATGCTGCAGGGTAGATATTTTGAAGTCATTTTTGGAAATGTCCCCAAAATCACCAAATCTAGGAATGGTTTGCGGCTTGGTACTTTGGAGTACAAAGACATGCATACCCAATTTAGATTCGTGGGAATGTGTACTTTCTGAAAATATATGTTTTTCTGGGGTGAACTTACTGTTTTCTACTTTTGCCCCCCCCAAAACGATGTAAATGTGTTGATTTTGCAGTACCTGAAATGACAGACCATATGGGGGTCTTCCTTTTGGGGCCCCTGTATACCACGTGCTTGGGTACACCTATACATATCGGGCATCAAACTGTTCAGAGGACCCTAGGCTTTCATATTTGGGGTGATTTGTCTTGATACCTAAAAGTATGTGGGTAATACGATGCTGCAGGGTAGATATTTTGAGGTGATTTTTGGAAATGTCACCAAAATCACCAAATCTAGGAATGATTTGCGGCTTGGTACTTTGGCGTAGAAAGACATGCATACCCAATTTGAATTTGTGGGAATGTGTACTTTCCGAAAATATATGGTTTTCTGGGGTGAACTTACGGTTTTCTACTTTTGCCCCCCCAAAACAATGTAAATGTGTTGATTTTGCAGTACCTGAAATGTCAGACTATATGGGGGTCTTCCTTTTAGGGCCCCTATATGCCACATGCTTGGGTACACCTATACATATTGGGCATCAAACTGTTCAGAGGACCCTAGGCTTTCATATTTGGGGTGATTTGTCTTGATACCTAAAAGTATGTGGGTAATACGATGCTGCAGGGTAGATATTTTGAGGTGATTTTTGGAAATGTCACCAAAATCACCAAATTTAGGAATGATTTGCGGCTTGGTACTTTGGCGTAGAAAGACATGCATACCCAATTTGGATTCGTGGGAATGTGTACTTTCTGAAAATATATGGTTTTCTGGGGTGAACTTACTGTTTTCTACTTTTGCCCCCCCCCCAAAACAATGTAAATGTGTTGATTTTGCAGTACCTGAAATGTCAAGACTATATGGGGGTCTTCTTTTTAGGGCCCCTATATGCCACGTGCTTGGGTACACCTATACATATTGGGCATCAAACTGTTCAGAGGACCCTAGGCTTTCATATTTGGGGTGATTTCTCTTGATACCTAAAAGTATGTGGGTAATACGATGCTGCAGGGTAGACATTTTTAAGTGATTTTTGGAAATGTCACCAAAATCACCAAATTTAGGAATGATTTGCGGCTTGGTACTTTGGAGTACAAAGACATGCATACCCAATTTAGATTCGTGGCAATGTGTACTTTCTGAAAATATATGGTTTTCTGGGGTGAACTTACTTTTTTCTACATTTGCCCCCTCAAAACGATGTAAATGTGTTGATTTTGAAGTATCTGAAATGACAGACCATATGGGGGTCTTCCTTTTCAGGCCCCTATATGCCACTTGCTTGGGTACACCTATACATATTGGGCATCAAACTGTTCAGAGGACCCTAGGCTTTCATATTTGGGGTGATTTCTCTTGATACCTAAAAGTATGTGGGTAATACGATGCTGCAGGGTAGAAATTTTTAGGTGATTTTTGGAAATGTCGCCAAAATCACCAAATTTAGGAATGGTTTGCCGCTTGGTACTTTGGTGTAGAAAGACATGCATACCCAATTTGGATTCAGGGGAATGTGTACTTTCCGAAAATATATGGTTTTCTGGGGTGAACGTACTTTTTTCTACCTTTGCCGCCCCCCAAAACGATGTAAATGTGTTGATTTTGCAGTATCTGAAATGACAGAACAAACGGGTGGTCTTCCTTTTGGGGCCTCCTATGCCACGTGCTTGGGTACATCTATTCATATTGGGCATCAAACTGTTCAGTGGACCCAGGATTTTATATTTGGGGTGTTTTACATTGATACCTAATGATGTGTGGGAGATATGTTGCTGTAGAGTGGAAGCTTTGAGGTCATTTTTCAAAAAATTCACCAATTTCTATAAAACATTATAACTTTAGGAAACAATTGCAACTTGGTGGTTTGGAGTACAAAGATATTTCTACCCATTTTTGATTCACCAGAATCTGTTCTTTCTAGTAATGGGTAGTTTTCTAGGGTAAACCTACTGTTAGCGGAATGTTTGGCCTTGAAATTAAAAGTATGCCGTTTGGGGAGTGTTGCTTTGGAAATTTGGTTGTGTACTGCTTGTAGATTTTGAGCTATACAAGTGAGAAATCTCCATAAAACTATATATATTTGGTATTGTCGCGTTCAGGAGACATAGACCTTTCTAAATCGGCTGTGTTCTCGTACATAAAATGAATGATGTTTCTGATATATGTGATTGTTCTTCGTGCAACATAATTTTTTTCATTTTATTTGACACTTAGAATCCAATATTTTTTTAGAGAAGTAGAATTACACCAAAATTCTTGCATATTGTGAAAGTTCAGGTTGTCCTGAAAAAAACAATATATTGTTTTCCTGGGTTAACTAAAAGACCACCCCAGGAAAGGCCCTTAAAGTGAAAGAGTGCAAAATATCTAAAAACTGCTTGGCAGTAGATGTTCGCATCTAGGACAAAACGGCTGGCAGGGAAAGGGTTAATGGGCGGGCTGTGATGTAAAAATGGTGGAGCCACTGGTAAATGGTGGGCTGTGATGTAAAAAGGGGCGGACCCACGGGGGGTCGTGACGCAAAAGGGGACGGGCCCCATCGCGAAAGGGGCAGAAGACGAAGGAAAGGTACGTTTTTGCCAGAGGGCCAAGGGCTTTTGTTAGGGGTATTACAAATTACCGGCAGCTACATTGCCGGTAAATTTGTAATACCGGCTAGGCCGGTAAAATACCGGCCGGTGGCAACCCTAGTTGTGGTTCAGTTCAAATATGCATGCAGTGCTATTATCATTCACAGGTTTTTTTTTTTTTTTAACTTGTTTTTATTTAAATAACCTTACATAATAGTTATACAGTTACGACTATAAATTAGGTTCCGGTATTGTTCAACTAACATTATGTATCAACTTTTTTATAACCTCATCATAACAATAATAACAATGTAAACTTGCAACACAAGTGACAAACGTCCATGAGACCCTATTGAGGGTTCTGTGGATAGGAGGCTAATAACCGGTTAGTTAGGTGACTCCTGGGGGTTGATCTGGTACTTGGTCTCGGTATCGTGACGATTCCATGGCTAACCGTTGTTCCGTCAGTATCGCTGTATTATACCAGGTGGTGTATCTAACTGTATGTACTGTAAGGTGTCTGATTTGTTGTGGTAAGGATTCTATATATTTTGTCCAGTTCTTTCAAAAAATGTGTGGTGTTTTGTTCCTTTCTAATTGTGGCTTCCAACCAATCCATATGGAAGAGGTAGTGTAGCTTTTGTTTTACTATCATTATGGTGGGAGTTTCTTTATTTAGCCAAAGTTGTCATACTGTTCCAGGCAGCCGCTGCCAGTCTTCCAATCAGATTCTTGTCTGATTTTGTTAACTGTGTAAAAGTTATGTCATTGCTAAACAGTGCCCATTCTAATTGTACCTGAAGAGGTTTTCCAGTCATCCGAGCACCATATTCCAGAAATTTAGTAGGGAGGGACACGACAATAGGGTGTGTATCAAGTCTGTTTTTGAGGATTGGCATCTGAGGCAGCTGTCCAAATTTCCCATTTTGTTCATTCAAAGGTTTTGATTTATTTAAGGGGACAGAGATGCTAAGCAGCAGATTTTCTAAGATGCTAAAATAAAAAAAATCTTCACCCAATTTGATATTATTTAGTTTTTCCCCACAGAAAAAAAAAAGTTTTAATTTTATTCTACAGTCTTTGCATGACTGAATCTGCCATCTCCATGGTGTGATAGGCTCAAATCGGAAGTACAGTATTTGGCAGTAACAAGACATCAAGTTGTGCGCCCAATACAAGCAATGGGGGTGTGCCACTCTGTTTTAGACTCCCCATCTAAAGCAAAGTTTAGCCGGTGTACAAAAACAAGGGAAATCAAATAAAAGGAAGCATAACAGGAAGACTAGTGTTTGCTTCCTTGTCGGTCCTTAGAAGCTTGAAAGTCACAAAATTTGTTATTTTCTTTTAACATTACATGTAGGGGGTTTATCACAACTTGCTGTTGTCATGAAACAAAATAAAAGATCCCTGATATTTCAAGAGCTACATTGAAGTGTAACTGAAATATTTAAAGCCAAAGCAAGAGCTGTGGCTGTCTGTATTAGAACTAGCATCGTCTTCATCTATAATGTAATTCAGTCCTGCACCTGAGCCTTTGCAACAGTAGCCACTGTGCTTTAAAGGGCAAGTATTTTTAACTTATCCACACAAAGAATCCCTATGCCCCCGAAATACTTGTGCTCAGACCCACATGCATGTCAAGTTTTAAGAAGCATAAAGAGAATTACTAGGTATGCAAGGCTACAAGCATTAGAGAGGTGTCTAAGAACATGGAAACAAATCATTTTTTTTCCACATTATATTGCTGTACATGAAAAAGCAGACATCAGCCCTATGCATTAACAGCAAGAAATTAAAACATGAAGCAACTTCAACTTTATGAAGGTTTGTGCAACCTTCAGCTTTTACATGCACTAGTTTCCTTGATCTGCTAGTGGTAATGCTATAAGTTTACAACAGTTCCCATGCTACCAAATGTTATTTCTATTATAAAATAATTTCTTAGCTTTTTTTGTAATACTGTACTTGTGTCATAGATTCTGTTTTCTAAGCTAAGAAGTGAGTCTGTTACTATTTGCATTGCTTTCAGCCCTAGAAAATTGCTGCTTGTATTTAACAGAGCTTTTCTTTTAGTCAATTTCTCTGTATTCTTTACCAAAAGCTCACTTGATGTTAGAACATGCACTGGTGGATATACGGATAGAAAGATTTGTATAAACAAACACAAGACTTTTATTCCAGCAAAAAGGATAAACATAGTCATTACAGGTCACATTTATTGAACCAAATATTGTGCTAACACCACATACGTATATAGGGAGGGAGGTTTAGGGAAATCACATGTGCTTTCCTTGCTAATTTCTTTACCTTTATTTATTCAGGGTTAGTGCACTCACAGGATGTTTGTGTTTGATGGTACGTGACAGTGGGGGAAATACAGTGTTAAGCAATGCCTTGAGGTCCTTGGATGACATTTTAGCATCAAAAAAAATACATGAAGCTAACTTAGTATAGTTAACAAGCATTTTACACTAGGTGGAATATTAGCAGAGGTTATGTTACTGTTGGTAGATCAGAGGTTTTCATACTATTTTGGTTTGAGGTGCAGAATTTGGTCAGGGCCTCTTTAACCAGTAACAGGGTTACATATATATGGAAACACTGCTGTATTAGAAATCCAGTCATGTTCCCAGGATAATCTAGGACCGAACACAAGTGTTTACCCTAAAATGCTAAATGGCCTTCAAGCTGCGCTTATAAGAAAAAGAGGAAATGGAATAAGAGGAAATAGTCATTCTACCCAAGTCTCACCAAACCTGACCTTCAGGCTGCACTTTCTACCAGCCACTGGTCTGAGCCCTCATAGAATGGTGGAGCCCCATACTATTGAAATCACGGTCCAAGATCTGAACAAGCAAAAATTAGAAGAATATTGGTCGTACTTACTGTCTTACTCCAGAGGGAGATATTAATAATCAGTCACCCAGTTTCTACACTTGCAGACATGTATACCAGTATACATGAATATGAAAATCAGCACTCATGTTGGCACAGAAAGACACCCTATATTTTTGCCTCAAAATTAGAGACAAAAAAGTGCCTTAAGGTTCTAAAAATATTATAAAGTCCTGGCCAATCTCCTATGCATAATTATTATGGCCAGCTATCATTGGCTTCTAGTTTCTTAGAGAAGAACTGTGCTATAATTAAGTCTGTTGCAAATTTCTTAAAAATTGTGGTTGGGTCTAAGTAAATACTGCATTTTCTGTGTGCACAGTTTTTGTGCTTCACAGTTTGAGTACACAGGTCTCAGTGTGTGGAGCACACACAGATTAGGTGGAATACTACCAAAAAGTAAATGCAAAGTATTTTTTTAAGGGTAACCAATAGGGATGCACTGAATCCAGGATTCGTTTTTGGATTAGGCCTTTTTCAGCAGGATTCAGATTCGGCTGAATCCTTCTGCCTGGCTGAACCGAATCCTAAATTGCATATGCAAACTAGGGGCGGGGAGGGAAATCACGTGACTTTTTATCACAAAACAAAATGAAAAAGTTTTCCCCTTCCCACCCCCAATATGCTTATGCAAATTAGGATCCGGATTTGGTCGGAATTTGGCCGAATCTTTCACAAAGGATTTGGGGGTTCGGCCTAATCCAAAATAGTGGATTCTGTGCATCTCTAGTAACCAACAGATGTATAGTTTTTTCACACAAGAAAAATCTTTGCTTATTTTCCGAATGAATTACGTACAACTAATGTAAAAATATACAGGTATATCTGTAAAAAAAAAAAAGCTACATCGGTTTGGTTTCTCTTAGCAAAACCTTATGGTACCTATATACAGTTACAAACATCATTCATCCCTTTTTCCATATACACCAGAAATAATTCTATCAGTCATGCATTTATATTTATTTTATTTGTAAATCAGAGTGTGAGCAACCCTAACTATATATGCACTTCCTAGATTCAATTAACACTAAGGTTAAGGACCTCCATCCCCCACAAGCACCCGATCTTCTACCTATTCCCATAAGATGCATGCATTTACCCTTTTCGAGACAGCAAAGGTAGCTGCAAGTGATGCCTGTTACAACTGCTTTTAAGATTTGCTCTATGGAGAGCAGTTTTCAACAATAAAAAACGTAAATCAGTCAGTCCATACCCCAGATCCCCTGCTTACTTTTTTGGGTCATTTCGGAAGTATATAAAGTATACAGACACAGATATGCACTTTGCCAGAAATACTTATTATTATTTAAATTTATATTTGTAGAATGATTAGGAGCAACCTAGCATTAAGCACTGCATCGGATAGCTGCTCTGCATGAGCTGTGATTAAATATCTAAATAAAAGCTTTATAAACACTATAATTGGATGTTTGCACCCTTCACATTCACTAAACAGTCGGTTATGAGCAAAAAATTATTTTCCTACAAGCAATCAGAATTATATTTGTGCATTATGTTTGTGCAAAGGTAACAGTTTCAGCCCAATATGAATAAAAAAATTTTTTCTCAAAATGAAAATTATGCTTGAGCTCTCCTATATATTTTGCCTTAGGATTTGCTAATATGTCTACACTGTATAATACAGTGTGCTGCTGTGAATCTAGAAGAAGTGCATGAAAAGTTCTGTACAAGGATATCTGTTCTGCTGCCGTGTGCCAGCTTCAGTCAATAGAGCTATGAACCCATGAAATGAAAAACAGTTGTGACAGTGAACTTGGAACAGCTGTACATGTGCAGCCAGGCTGAATAATCTCTACTAAAGGAGTTACGTGTACTTCCATAGTATGGTAAAAGTTCCAGTTAAGGAAACTAATTGTACCAAACCTTAGAATACAAATTTTGCGTTTCTATATGTTCTAAGCAATTGCTAATAATTTTGGGGTTTTTTTCTCTTTCATTTATGATACTTAGCTGTAACAGAAACTAAAACATACTAAATAAAAGAGGATTAAAATCTGAAGTCGTTAAGGGTGCACCATAGATGCTTTTACAAAAAATGTAAATTACATGTAGTATGAACACTGGCTGTATGGCCTATACAAGTTCATCATCACAATCATTTATAGCAAACAAAGATTAAAGAGTATTCTGATGGCACTATATAAACAATTGCAATTATTATTCATAAGAAGCATCTTCCTAATAAGAAGAGAGCCCTTCTCACAAGAGATTATAATCTCAATAAACTTGTTCAGAGTATATCAAATATGTAAGCCTTTGCTGGTGTGCTTTTCTATAAACTATATTTATTTAATTTTAATGGAATCTAAACCCAGAAAATTAATTTATGTAAACTTGTCTAAACACTTGCAACTTACATTCATTTTCTATCTGTAATGGTTTCTGATATATTCGTTTTAGACCACTTATAACAGGCTTTTGGCTCAACAGCTCTCATGCAGAGTAAGTGTCAGCGACCTTAGTATTAGCCAACTATCCTAACAATGCACTGTTGGTTATGGACACTGACATACTCATTCTGAAAGACAGCTTCTGAGCTGAAAGGCTCATGTTGTTTTATATATATATATATATATATATATATATATATATATATATATATATATATATATATATATATATATATATATATATATATATATAACAAACAAGGGAAAGTTGTGCTCACCACTAGTTTTTAAAATCATTAGGCGGGGGTGCAATGAGGGTGTGACCACAAAATACATATAGACAAATACAAGATTCCTCTGCACTCAACCCATTATCAATATATTTAAGACAGAGACATTTTGTGCATACTGCTACTAAAAAATGCCTTACCCTTTAAACAAAACAGGATAGAATAGTTTTACAGGAGCAGTGACCAGCTCCATGTTGTAGCTCCCACCCTTCCCAACTATAGTCAGGTGATCCCACTGGTGTCTAATAAAAGGGCAGCCAAGTTTGGGAGTTTTACTTTGAAAGCAGCTAGTAAGTTGCAGGTAAAACATATTCGTCCCTTTTATAAAATGTATAATTGAACCATAGAATTCTTAATGAATCAGATGAAAATTGAGCATAGGACTGGCCAGATATGGGATGACTTTGACGTAGTTGGCCAGCTTAAATATATTGCAATATATGGACAAACAATCCCTGTTTTGTTTAAAGGGTAAGGCATTTTTTAGTAGCAGTATGCACAAAATGTCTCTGTCTTAAATATATTGATAATGGGTTGAGTGCAGAGGAATCTTGTATTTGTCTATATGTATTTTGTGGTCACACCCTCATTGCACCCCCGCCTAATGATTTTAAAAACTAGCGGTGAGCACAACTTTCCCTTGTTTGTTATAGTTTTACAGGAGCAGTGACCAGCTCCATGTTGTAGCTCCCACCCTTCCCAACTATAGTCAGGTGATCCCACTGGTGTCTAATAAAAGGGCAGCCAAGTTTGGGAGTTTTACTTTGAAAGCAGCTAGTAAGTTGCAGGTAAAACATATTCGTCCCTTTTATAAAATGTATAATTGAACCATAGAATTCTTAATGAATCAGATGAAAATTGAGCATAGGACTGGCCAGATATGGGATGACTTTGACGTAGTTGGCCAGCTTAAATATATTGCAATATATGGACAAACAATCCCTGTTTTGTTTAAAGGGTAAGGCATTTTTTAGTAGCAGTATGCACAAAATGTCTCTGTCTTAAATATATTGATAATGGGTTGAGTGCAGAGGAATCTTGTATTTGTCTATATGTATTTTGTGGTCACACCCTCATTGCACCCCCGCCTAATGATTTTAAAAACTAGTGGTGAGCACAACTTTCCCTTGTTTGTTATAGTTTTACAGGAGCAGTGACCAGCTCCATGTTGTAGCTCCCACCCTTCCCAACTATAGTCAGGTGATCCCACTGGTGTCTAATAAAAGGGCAGCCAAGTTTGGGAGTTTTACTTTGAAAGCAGCTAGTAAGTTGCAGGTAAAACATATTCGTCCCTTTTATAAAATGTATAATTGAACCATAGAATTCTTAATGAATCAGATGAAAATTGAGCATAGGACTGGCCAGATATGGGATGACTTTGACGTAGTTGGCCAGCTTAAATATATTGCAATATATGGACAAACAATCCCTGTTTTGTTTAAAGGGTAAGGCATTTTTTAGTAGCAGTATGCACAAAATGTCTCTGTCTTAAATATATTGATAATGGGTTGAGTGCAGAGGAATCTTGTATTTGTCTATATGTATTTTGTGGTCACACCCTCATTGCACCCCCGCCTAATGATTTTAAAAACTAGTGGTGAGCACAACTTTCCCTTGTTTGTTATAGTTTTACAGGAGCAGTGACCAGCTCCATGTTGTAGCTCCCACCCTTCCCAACTATAGTCAGGTGATCCCACTGGTGTCTAATAAAAGGGCAGCCAAGTTTGGGAGTTTTACTTTGAAAGCAGCTAGTAAGTTGCAGGTAAAACATATTCGTCCCTTTTATAAAATGTATAATTGAACCATAGAATTCTTAATGAATCAGATGAAAATTGAGCATAGGACTGGCCAGATATGGGATGACTTTGACGTAGTTGGCCAGCTTAAATATATTGCAATATATGGACAAACAATCCCTGTTTTGTTTAAAGGGTAAGGCATTTTTTAGTAGCAGTATGCACAAAATGTCTCTGTCTTAAATATATTGATAATGGGTTGAGTGCAGAGGAATCTTGTATTTGTCTATATATATATATATATATATATATATATATATATATATATATATATATATATATATATATATATATGTTTTGTATTGGTGCTTTATTAATATTAGCTAGGAATTTAAACTGCTACCTGGTTAGTAGAGTACCACAATCCAAGCAACCAAGCAATGGATTGAATCACAGACAGGAAGATAAAAATAACAAAAACATAGATGTACTTAAAGGAACAGTTCAGTGTAAAAATAAAAACTGGGTAAATAGATAGCCTGTGCAAAATAAAAAATGTTTCTAATATAGTTAGTTAGCCAAAAATGTAATGTAAAAAGGTTGGAGTGAGTGGAGTTAGTCAGCGACTTTAAAGGGGCCCACATGTGACATATCTGTTCAGTGAGTTTGCAATTGATTCTCAGCATGCAGATCAGAGTCAAAAGCAAGTGGTTATGACCCATGTGTCCCCCATCAAGTCACTGATTGGGTACTGCCTGGTAACCAATCAGTGGAAACCAAGAGAGCTGCAAAGCAGGAAGTAGTGTTCTGGCTATTATGTTAGACATCCAGTCACTCCAGCCTTTATACATTACATTTCTTGCTAATTAACTATATTGAAAATATTTTTTATTTTACCCAGTTTTTATTTTTATCCAGAACAATTTCTTTAAGTGGTATTCAATCTAATGTTGCTGTGCACGTCATGGCATGTCAAATACATCAGTGGTATATACCCTATGAATTTTAAGAAACTGTTCCAGTTTTACGGATAAATGTAAAAAAAAAGAAGTAGTATGGTTGTCAGGAGGCAAAGAAATAAATAAAAAGATTGTATATAGGTTCACAGAAGGGGAAAACCTATAAAAATTGTTCTGTTTCACTAACCCTCTTTGAACTCACATAACAAGTTGAAATTTAACTTAAATACACTAGAATCATTTAGATCCAGGGCCACATATTCTTAAATTTTCTTTACTAGTGCTGGCACATAAAATAAACGCATTCTTAAAATTTTAATGATGAACAAAACAAGGGCACTCACCTTTCTAATTGGTGTTGGATTTAAGAATAGTTGCTTGGTAAAAAGAGGCACGCGCTGTACCATATCACATGACAACTTGGGCACTCGGGGTTATATATTTTAGTTAAGTTAAGCACGCAGCTATTAAATATTATTTTGATTTGATCTTTAAAGGGTAAGTATATTTTCCCCTTGAAATATACATAATAATTTATACGAATCACAATCCCTCGTTTGCGCTCTGTGGACTAGAAACATAGTTCATTGTCTCCCCGACAGGATTGTTTTCACTAATTGGAGAACATGCTTTTTTCCCCTGTTATAAAGTAATGGAAATGTTCAGCTACACTTAAGAATGGCATTCCTTTTATATAAGCATAGAATCCAACATATCCAAAGGAATTTTACAGATCATCATTTCTGAGAAACTCTTCGCTTAAATCAGCAATGACAAGTAAATGTCATAAATACCAAACAAGAGATGGCTGATAGCACTGAACTATGTGGCAGAAGAAAAGCAATGATAAAAATGCTGCATAAGTGCAACTGAAGGGCAATAAGTCTTCTTTTCTTCCCACTTTGTGATATGATTTCATAGATATCATAACAGATCTAACAGTGAAAAGATATGATGCAAGATGTCAGAGCATGGAAGTCGTCTAAGAAAAGATTAAATCAATTAGCAGAGTATTTGCGGTCAGGTCTGTTAAAAGATGTATGAATAATCTATGCTTTAGTAGTCACAATAGAGGGTAAGTAAGTGTATTTAAAGTTTACTTGCTTACTGTATACAGATTTATATTTCTACAAGTATAAATAAAGTATAGAAGTTTGGCTAGCATAGTTCTTATAGCAAGAAGGCAGGAGCCATTTAGTGGACACTGTTAGGCAAGCCTTGCATCATCTCAAAATCTTGCTTGTGCACCAGCATGGGGGACCTGGTGTCCATCCCCATGCACTAGTTACACAATTAAATGATGAAGGAAGCGGGGGAATGTGAAGAGTGCAGTGCTGAATGGAAAGTGAAAGTAACTGCCTGCTCCACCTTTATGCCTAAGGCAGTCAATATTTGATTGACAGCTGAGATGTTTAAATAAGTTTACAACAGCTATGAATGCTTAAAGGAGAAGGAAAGTCAAACATAAACTTCAGTACTAAGTGTTGCCAATGAACAGAAAATATATTTAACAGCAAACATTTCCTCATTAGTTTCTTCCTCAATATAAGGGCTGCAATCGTTTTTTAAAACAAGTTTAAACATGTATGTAAAATCATACCCAGTTTGCAGTCCGAAAATCACTCTGAATAGGGCACACGCATGCGCAATAGTTAGCAGCAGTGCTCTGCGCATGCGCACTAGAATCTGATGTGTTCCCTGGTAGAGATGACGTTGCGGTCATGTGATGGAGAAATACGTCATCACTGACCTCTCTGCCCCCGCCTCATTCATTCTATCTCCAATCGGGATCCTGCTTCCTAGGACACTCAGTGAATCTTTGAAGCTCCTGCGCTCGCTCTGGTTTTAATTTACAGCTTGTCAGCGAGCGAGTCTGCAGTAATTAATTATAAAAAAATTAGAAGACACATATGTTTATTGTTAACTGTAAAGCTCTGGGTGCATGCGCAGGGCGTAAGTGATGCACCATTTAGAAAATGGCGGCGCCAAACTAAAAATTACAGTTTTCAATGCAGCGTTTCAGGAGGGGGCCTGATGGTGCACAAAATGGAGTAGGTTATATATTTTTTGTTTCCTTCTCCTTTAAATAAAAAAAATAATTTGAGTTTCATATTTAATTTGAAAAGGACATTTATTATACAGGTTTTTATTTCTGGGTGACAGGTTCACTTTAAACACTAACCCTGTTGAAGCACAACAATGACTGTTTTTTAAACTATATTCTATGTTAATTTAGAGAGTAATGAAAAACAGTTATCATCACATATTTATAAAGTGCGAACATATTCCGCAGCACTGTACAATGGAGAGATGAATACACATCAAGCATACAAATTACATGACACAGGAGGTAAAGAGAGCACTACTCAATAGAGCTTACTATCTAAAAGATGATGGGACATTAATTATTAATATTAAAAGTGGGGAATCCTAATAGATATTACAGCAGTTTGGCACATTTATCAAAGCCTTGGAGACACAATTCTGATGGTATTCAAAACAGGCTGCATTCAGTAAAATGAATTCTTGCCGATCGCTTTCATGTTTGTTGCCTCTAAGGACAATTTCTTTCGGTAGTGATTGATTAAAAATTTTGCACCTTGCTTTTATTTTACTCTATAAAACTAACAAAGAGAATGGTTCATGTCAAGGAGATAAAGAATATGAACAGTAACATAATTGAATATTAGAATTTTTCATGCTTAATAAATATCTAAAATTTGAGTTTTCAAATTCAAATTTGTGAGGTTTAGAGAATAAACGGTATTTGCGATAAAAATTTGAATTCAAACTTGCTAAATGAGCCCCAAAGACTCCCCCCCAGCCCTGATGCAAAGTAGTACAGGAAAGTAAAAAAATTACCTGGAAGGAAAATGGTTAAATGTAAAGAATAACAGCAATAACAAAATAATAGATATAACTGCATATATAACTGCATAAAAACACATGACTGTGTGAATGCTGTATGTTGCTTAAATATTTTTTCTATAAAATACTATACAGTACTTAATATTTATTTAATATTAGCCTAATTGTGAGAGATGGAAAGAGCTGCAGGAAATACAATTCGACATACCTTTTAAAGCTTAAAATCCTTTACTGTACTAAAACTTAATTTTAACATTTTTATATAGATTATTTCTAAATGAGCTGTGTTTCTAGTAAATTGTTCTGTAACTGTTGTGAGTGGACACATTCCAGATACAATTATTTTATTATTAATACATACATTAATATTGACTTAACAAATCCAAGAAACCCCTGCAAATGATCACACCTACCCCAAACCAAACAAGTGTGTAGGATACATTTCTTCAAAATAATCAATATGAGGTGGCTGGAGAATATCAAGTGCTGAGAGTACCTGCAAAGCAGAAAAATATAATGTCACTTAACTATCAGGCAGCTGTAAAGCTTAAGGTAGCCATAGATGCAAAGATCCGCTCGTCTGGCCACATCACCAAACAAGCGGATCTTTCCCCGATATGCCATACAAACATGGCTATATCGGGGGTAATCTGATTGTTCGGCCGTATGGCCGAACGATCCGATTACGATGTGCCGTGGGCTCCGGTGGGATCGGTTGGGTCAAAATCAAACCTGAACGATCGACGAAACGACCGATCTCCACCGGACGAAAGATGTCAGCACACGCCACACACGATCCGAAAATCGTACAAATCCTCGATTCGTACGATAGGACCTGTGTGTCTATGGCCACCTTTACTGGTCTGTACTACCTTTATGGTGTAGTACATGGTTTATACATTGCATTTATCATGTACACAAAGAACATTTATTGTGCAGTTTTATTGTGGTGGAATTCAGCACTCTATGTAAAGTTAAGTGATCAATGGTATATCTAGCAGAAAGTATATATTGAATGTTCAATTTTTTAAACAATGCAGAAGATTTAAAGGAGAGCACCAGGCAAACTTTAGCTATTAGTCTCCCTGTAGGCTTGGGCGAATTTGACCCGTTTTGTTTAGACAAAAATTCACCGCCGGCGAAATGTAAGGGGGCCGGATATGGGACATCTAGGTGATAACAGTGCTCTATTGAAGGGGCTGGCTGTAGGTCTCTGTGCCGAAAAGTGCGGCCACTCAGCAAAAGGCTAAATGCAGTGTGCAGATTGCAAAGAAAATGGAGCAAAGGTCTACAGTGTAAACAAATTGGCCAACTGCTGCCTTTTATGCACTTTACACATTGCATACTGCATAGAAAATGAGTCTATTGACATCAGCCCAGTTACAGCCCTGGTCACGTCAGGATTTTGAATGTGCTTTTGCACTTTTTAGTGGTGGTGACTAAAGCTGGCCATAGACGCAAAGATTCGATCGTACGAATCAACGTTTGATCGGACTTTCCCATCTCCCGACCCGCCACTAACCATTCCGATCAAAGTCTTACCATTCCGATCAAATAAAGTAGTAAAAGAACAGATCAGCCAATGTACTACCTCTGACAGCAATCGTACGATAGTTATACAGTGTCTGACAAAACTAGTGACAGTCTCCCACTGAAAATCGTACGATCAGCAATACATGCAGAGATATTATCGGGAGCCGACAGAAATTTTCTAACCTGTCCGATCGACCAAACGACCGTTCTCCGCCGGACGAAAAATGTTGGGACTCTCCACACATGGTCCGAAAATCGTACGAATCCATGATTTGTACGATCGGATCGTTGGGTCTATGGCCAGCTTAACATTCAGGTGCAGATCAGAAGAAGAGTGTGATCGGGTCCTTTGGGAAACTGGATGGGGGTGGGAGGTTAAATCAGTGTAACTACCAAAGTAGTTACCCAGTTGGGTATTGAGATTAAGCTATACACAATTTTTAATGGAAATAAACAATAACCACGTATATGTGGAAATTGCATGTTGCAAGTGCATGAAGTTGAGGAGGATGCACTAATCCTACACCAAATAAAAAGGAGAATGGTATTTATATTGTGTAAAGAACACAGTCTGTGCTCCCAATAAAGAAAATGGGGCCATAGTATTAACCCTTTTTCTTCTTTGCATGATGTTGGTTTATTCTTACTAGAGGTGAATGTTCCTCCTTTAAGAAAAAAAGCTGAAGTCGCTTAAATAAATCTGTGATCTCTCTCTCAGAGGGTACTGTTGTGTCGCACTAAAGACACAGGTTTGAAGTAGCATATGCTTGTAAGGTGTTCAATACACCACAATACTATGTTCTCCAAAATAGGTGGCAGACAACTGAGCATGGAGGCAGTAACTTGGCAGTTGCTTCTGAATAAAAAATAAAGCAATATTATGGTATAAAAAGTCACAATTAGTTTAAATAAACAGTGAGCATTAGGTGGGTATGTCCTTTGATCACTCATAATTGATGTGAAATGAGATTCTTCTTGCAGCATCCTCTGCTTGATGTAACTGAACTCGTAAATTCTCTTGGGTATCCCCTTAAACTGGGTTAGTCTGGCTTCTTTTAAGTATTTCATCACAATGTCTTCATCAGGAGTCTCCTGATCCCATGAGAACAGTTAGACCAGGCAGAGCATGCGGCAATGTGAAATATTTAACACATCAGTTAAAGACCCTCTGGGAGGAAGGGGGGGACCTGGAGGACTGCCAAAATGACTGGCTTATTCATGTGTAAAGTGATATTATGTAGCAAGCAATTCCCTATGCTGTGGCAGCTGTTTGAACTCTGTATTGGTATAACGCCCCATTGATGTGCAGTCTTTTAACATTATGAACAATATTTTAATTATTTGTGTTTGTATTATATTATTTTAGGTATAAGTATATGGAATTTTTAAGGTTGTTTTTTTAGAAGAGGGCTAATATGGCACATACACAACCAGGACTTTATGAAGCTCCACTATTTTGCAAATAAAACTGTTTTAGCCTATTGCCAAGTAATAAAAAGTATTGGGTAATAAAAAGTGTCAATAACAATAAATGTTTAGCTTTACAAAGCACTTCTTTTTTAGATGGGGCCAGTGACCCCCATTTGGAGAGAGTTAGAAAGAGTCAGGAGAAAAAGGCATATAATTAAAGAAATAAGCAAATAAGACCAATTGAAAAGTTGCTTAGAATTGGCCATTCTATATAACATACTAAAAGCAAACTCAAAGTTGAACCACCCCTTTAATGTATTTTCTACTGAAAGCAGTGTCTGTCCGACTATTTATTCTCTGTAGTGGTTTAGGTTTATATTTTCTTTGCATGCAAAAATGTTTCATTTATTCAATACATTTTATTTACAAAAGCTGCCACAAAATGTATGCATTTAAATTATTTCAGAGAGTAGGAGTGTGGTCATGCTAGGGATTCATTGTGAGTGAATTATGAACATAGAGAATGAGATGTGTAGGCAGAAGCAAAGAGATGAGATTAGGGATGAGCAGCACAGTGTGTACAAAGAAGATACAGCAAAGATGTGAAGCAGGAGAATCAGTAAGCATGTAGACAGAATAGGGATATTGGGCAAAAGAAATGGTATGTGCCCAACATGAGAAGAGCAGATATGTAAAAATGATCATCACTCACGTTGTCATGTTTAAAAAAACACAACATCTTCAATTCTCGGAAGACCCTCTTGCAAGAGACTAGATTCTGGAAGACGTTGGGCATCTTTTTCAGAGCAACTCTTTTTCCATCTCTTGGATCTGTTACTGACCTAAAAGATAAAAGAAAAAAATGATAAATCTATAGATATAAAAAAAAATAAATTAAGATTTCTCATTATATATTTCAAACTGCAATGTGTGTGTGTAGCGTCAGGGAAAGGAAACTTTCAAATACAAGACTACAATTCCCAGGATACTTCTCTAAATAAAATTAAGAGATCAGATTTGCCCTGTAATTTACAGTAGAACATGACAGTTTATTTATGGATCATGTTGTACTGTGTTAAGGTGGCCATACACAGGCCGATAAAAACAGCTGACTGTTCCGCCAGACCTAGTCAGCAGATTATTGGCCCATGTATGGGGCCCTCCAACAGCCTGCCCAACCTATATATGTCTGAAAATTGGCCATGTACCAATTCAGGGAGTTTGAAAATCCTGTTAAACGATAACAACATAGTTATGTTGATGTGGTCCTATGTAGACCAGTGTATCAACTGATTATTATCCCTTGGGTCAACAATTGGATCAACCCAATTTGACCCCGTCAAATCGGACACAGATCCGCTTTTTGAGTGACCTTAAGTGGATATGGCCACCTTTAGTGATCAAAACAGTGAAGTATAGATAATATAGATAATAAATTAAGTGAAACATTTCATTAGCTGATGTAGTAGTAGCTCAGGTGCCTTTTTCTGGTTTTGTATAATTAAAGATTATATAGTGACTGAAGGCGCAACTTGGGTGGGAGCTACAACATGAAGCTGGCCACTGCGCCTGTATAAACTACAACAAACAAGGGAAAGCTGCGCTCACCACTAAAAAGTGCCTTACCCTTTATATTTATAGTTGTGAGCACAACTTTCCCTTGTTTGTACCACGCACACTACATCTTCCTATTTAAAGATGAAACAAACTTTAACAGAGGTTAAAGGGTAAGTTTACATCTAAACAGACATTTACTTTGTTGTACTCTACACAACCAAACTTTGTCTTAACTTCCATTTAAAGACCAGTTTGTTCATCTACTGCAAACAACAAAGACTGTTAAGAACTGTTGCTCATTTAAGAGATGAGAGAAGAAGTGTTCTTCTTACTTGGACTCAGACCAACATACTTAATTTAATACATTTCCTTCTCAGCAGCTGCCACAATATGCACACAGTGAAATAGCTCAGGCAAAGCAATATAATAGCAAACATAAAATGCAACTAGTTGAAAGCAATTAACAATATTTTTTGAACTGTATATATGTCACACTAAGCCAACCGAGGAAAAATGGCAAAAAAAGTAGTCTCTATGCTTAGTGGTAAGAATTAAAACATAGCATGCATATGTGACAAAATAAACTTGTGTTTTGATTTCAGATTGAATGCTGTACCCAAGGTCTTTCCACAGAAGAGGTACAGTTCTAAATAATATAGTGAATGAATAAAGTACCCCCTATTTTAAAATATAAGGATAGTGTAAGTAGGGATGCACCGAATCTAGGATTCAGCCTTTTTCAGCAGGATTCGGCCAAATCCTTCTGCCCGGCGGAACCAAATCCTAATTTGGGGCGGGAGGGAAATTGTGTGATGTTTTCCCCCGTCCCAACCTTAATTTGCATATGCCCGAAACTGTCGCAAAGGATTCGGCCGAATCCAAAATAGTGGATTCGGTGCAACCCTAATTGTAAGTTACTGAGGAGTCCCATGACCATATAAAAGCACAAGGCCGAAGGTAAAGTGTTTTCATACAGGTCATGGAACTCCGAGGGGACTTCTAATATCCTCATATTTCAAACCAGGAGATACTTTATTTATTATGATACACAGCGGCGATTCTGACTAAGGAGCCGCCTGAGGCGGCTCCTGCAATGCCGCCCCCCCTCACCAACTTACGCGTCGGGAGAGGAGGCAGAAACACTATTGCGGAGAGCGCAATTGCGCTCTCTCGCAATAGTACAGCCGAATTTCCGGTTCAAAAACCGGAAATTCGGCTCTTAAAGGTGCAGGAGCGGCTTTTTGCCGCCCCTGGAATCCTTTCAGGCGCTGCCGCCTGAGGCGAGCGGCTCAGCTCGCCTCATTGGCGGCGCGCCCCTGATGATACACAAGTTTCAGTGAGTCATGTGACAGAAATTACATCACTAAGCTCCAATTATAACTGTTGACATCACCAAGCAACATTTATAAGAATATAATTTATAGGATATTCATGGTTCTTGTGTATTTGATTGAAAATAAACTTTGGTTAAAATTCTGTTATTACAGGTATGGGACCTGTTATCCACAATGCTGGGGACCTGGAGTTTTCCAGATAAGGGGTCAATAATTTATGTTATTTGTACCACCATACTTTAAGTCTACTAAAAAATAATGTAAACGTTAATTAAAGCCAATAAGATTGTTTGGTCTGCAGTAAGGATTAATAATATCTTAGTTATAGTCACGTACCGTTTCATCATACAAAATTATTAAAAATTATGATTATTTGATTACAATGGAGTCTATGGGAGATGACCTTCCCATTATTCAAAGCTCTCTGGATAACTGGTTTCCACATAATGTATCCCATATCTGTACATAAAATATACAGGGGAATGTGTATAAAAGCCATAATCTGTTCTATGTGTACAGAAAATGATGAGCAACACTCACAATGCATGGGATAAAATGAAATTCAGAACAGGTTCATGCCAGTTAGTTAAATATTTAAAAGGACTTGTACCATTACAAGTGTGAAAGGGATTCAAATACAGTGAAAATGATGCACATATATAGCAAATTCTGTGTTGTGCCATACCAATGTCCGGTAAATATTTGATTAGCTTAAACAAAATAGTATAGTACATATACAGAACATAGACATAGACTAATATTGGCCTGTGGGCCAAGGGAAATTCAAACTGGCTCATTCAGAAAGGACAGAAGTAAAGACTGGGATGAAATCTGTTCTCATTGATGACAACAGATAAAGCAAAACAACCTGGTGGTCTCTGCAGGCATTAACCTAACCTGATTCTTTCCATGGATTTGCATTTCACCAAAGCCCAGGACATACAATGTTAAATATGTGCTACTTGCCACAGGGCAGAGGTACCAGATTTGTTGTCTGAAAGCAACACATGAAGCATGAAACGAGTGACTGGCTCAGCATGAGCGAAGGAACACAAACTGATGCTATAAAGACTGTTCAAAGCAACTGCTTAAAAAAAATGCTATTTTTCTTCCACAGGAATTCACCCAATTTAAATGGGTGTCACACACTGTGTATTAGTGGTACTCCTTGTAACTCGAGTCCAGCCAAGGAACATTCTGTGCATAATTTTGTTCTCTCTAATTTTGCCTGCATGCATCTGGTGAGTGTGTGTGTGCTTACGAAATAGAGATTGGGGAGCACCAACCATAAATATTGACTGTATAGAGGATGGTGAACCCGAAGACTCATGTATGAAAAAGGTTAAAACATAACTATTAATAAATTATTGCTTAAAACAATTTGTCCAATGTGCATGATTTAAAATCCTGATACTGGCAGGGAGACGGATCAACTAGGCAGTGGGTTGGTTAATTAAGATAAGGTTACTCGTATCTGAATTACCCTTCAGCTCGTCTGGATGTGCTTGTTCTACAGACTGGGTAAAGTCTAAGGACCTATCTGGGTCACTTAGTATATCCCACCACAGGTGCCAACCCCTTCTCCCACACAGAGTTCCCTCCCGGAAGGCACTTACTGAAAAAACAAGTTAATAAAACTTTCCTTAGCAGCACATAAAGGAGAGAAAAAAATTGGATGGATCACCTGCTGCTAAAGGGCAGTGGCGAATCCTTGCAATGAAGTGAAAAGCCAAAAGTACACAGTGTGCCAACTGCCTAAAGAAGACCGTGTTCCACTCATGCAATTTGTTTGCTTTGCTATGGCTTCAGCTGAAAAATGCAAATTCTTGGTTGGACTCCATCGCAGTGTTTGTAGTAATACATCGGATTCTGCTGTTATCATTGACATGAGGCATTATGTCTGGAATTGAACTGTGCAATGATAAATAAAATTCCTCTGAAGCTAAACAAAGGTCACTGAGAGCATGACAAGGGTTTGTATAATCATATGTCCACTTACTCTTTGTGTTGTAGGGTAGATTCCTGCATGGGCCCAATTAGAAGGACCATTACCCAACCCAGAACTGCTAACCCGACCAGCACCCGCCACCTAGAGCCTATAAGGTCCAACTCGGGACCCATGAAACCAGAAATGATGTCACCATAAACTGGAAGTGAAATCACTTTGGCGCTGCATCTTCGGGACAGGTTAAAAAAAACCTCCATATACCCACATGGTCAGGGAATAAGGGATTTTCTACCCAGAACCCTACTGCTTTGCAGGTATTCAGTGGGTACCCGACCCGGTGCTGGACTCTACTGTAGGGCTCAACTACATAGATTTAGCTGTCCTATAAATCCCTGTCATACAACTGCACAAGAGTTTGTGGGGTGATAGGATCTGATCCTCCATGTTGTAATTAGGGTTGCCACCTGGTCAGTATTTTACCGGCCCGGTAAAAATTTTGCTTGATGCCAATGTTATTAACAGGAAAAAATGGCAAGAATATAGGAAGGCCGGAATTTACTTCCAGAAAAGGTGGCAGCCCTAGTTGTAATGTAAAATCTGATTTTAGTTAGAAGGTTTCACCATAACATGTATCTACATCAGACAATCCATGTATCTAAATAAGATCCAACGGTCTATCAGAAGCAGCGTGCCCTTCAGTCATGTCTGATGAATTACATTTCATATCGTTTACAGATACATCAGTTACATTCATTTTAAACATCAGACTTGGAGATCCAACAAAATCTCCCGTGTGGTTCTGCCCTTATTTTGTGTGTTTAACAAGCAACTTTGAGCTCACCTAGACGAATCGGCAAACTTATATCATGTCTGTTGTTAAATTATATCATGTCTGTTGTTACTCATGTGTGTTCAGAATTGCAACATGGCATTTTTTTATTTTTTCTTACATTTTTATACAATTAAAATGGAGAGGTGGAGTGTGAACTCATAAAAGCACACATAGTTGCATTTAAAAGAATATATATAAATGTAATAAATACATGTTGTTGCATTCAGCATGCATTTTTAGATGCAGCCATAGGAGCATAAGGACTCTTACACAAGGTGGTTTATAATGTGTTTTGCTGCACGTGTGAGACAAAGGAGTGCACCTAAATGCATCAGCTAATGCATTCCATTATGTTGTTCCTTGTTGTACTCTTGAGCATTCACAGTATGGCTTTTATGTTTCATTTCGTTCTTTGGCTTCACAAGCTGCACTTTCTTGCAGTTGACAGGGGTTTAGAAGCCAATAGAATAGAGGGTTGCAATCGGAACTGACAAAACGCACTCAGGTGCTTTACTATATATGCATAGAAACACAACATGTGTTTTTTACACGCTCAGCATGAGTGTGCAAACAAAACGTTGTGTGTAAGAGCCATAAACCGGATTTGCCAAGCACAAACTAGGTAATTAATGAGCCACATATAATCAATTTACTTTATATTAACACCTTAACTGCAAACATAGCAGTAATTTGGGCCACACAAATCTGAGAAGGGCAACTAAACACGTACAGCTATTAAGTATACTTCTTAGAATACAGGTATGGGGCCTGTTATGCAGAATGTTCAGGACCTGTGGTTTTCTGGAAAAGAGTCTTTCCATAATTTGGATCTCTATACCTTAAGGCTACTATAAAAACATTTAAACATTAGATAAACCCAACAGGATTGTTTTGCCTCCAATAAAGATTAAATATATCTTAGTTTGGCTCCAGTACAGGGTACTATTTTATTATTACAGAGAAAAAGGAAATTTTTTAAAAAAATGAAAATTATTTGCTTCTAATGGAGTCTATGGGGCAAATTCACTAAGATTTGTAGTTGCGCCAGGCGTAACTTTGCCGCACTTCGCCAGGCGTAGTTTTGCTAGTGCTCCGCAAATTCACTAAAATCCGAAGTTGCACTCAGGGGTAGCGTAAGGTTGTGAAGTTGCGCTAACGTTGATTCGCTAAGCAAAGCGAAGTTACGCTTGCGATGGTTAATTTGCATATGGCGACAAATTCAAATTTCAATTGAGGAATATGTAGCAGCACTACAAATGCCTGGGAAACCTTCAAAACATCAAATAAAATTTTTATTTTGCCCTACACATGTGCCCACTGTATAGTTAAGTTGCCATGAGTTAGGAAATGTAGGGGGGAAGGAGGGGAGCCCCAAAAAATGTTTGATCTTTTTCAGCCTATCATCCATAATATAGAAAAAACGCCAGCGTTTTTTGGGACTTTGGGAAAAAAATTGAACTTTTTTTGAAGCAATCCCTATCTACTCTATTGCGCTTCGCCTGGTCTGAGGTGGCGAAGGAAGTCTAGCGTAAAAGGTAGCGTTCAGTACAATGCGCGCGTTAGTGAATTTGTGTAGTTACGTCCGTAACGACGTTAGCGTTAGGCGCTTCGGTGCTTAGTGAATTTGCCCCTATGGGAGATGGCCTTTCTGTAATTCAGAGCTTTTCAGATAACGGGTTCAGGTTAATTAATCCCATACCTGTATTTGCTTAAATACACAGGAGTAGCAGGCACCTATTGCTTCCATCTTAAGCGTATACAATCCTCCAATTCAACAAAACAGCACCGTCATTTTGTTAAAAACAGATAGAAGCACATTTAGTAAAACAAGATCTTAAAAGATGTTTGCATTTATGAAATACTGCAATAATGCAATTTAACCTTGTTAAAAAAGCCACTATTTTGTTCTCTTATAAAATTTGCAGAATTTCTCTACTATGGAAGGGAAAATGGAATTTCCCACTCATATTTATAAATGCAAATAAGCAGCACAGGAATGGGTTGTGTGCTATGGCATCTTTTATATTGCTGCCTGGAAGAACAGAACAGGATAAAAAACTCTTCAAGAGTATATGTCCCCTTATATGTTCCCTCACTCTTGACTTGACTTTTACTTACCACACAGGGCCGGGCCAAGGTATTTTGGCACCCTAGGCAAGGGCTGCAATCAGTGCACCCCCCCACCCGGCCCTACATTATTATTTTCCACCTTACCATTCATACTGCCCCCTGTACCTGTGCCAGCAGCCATTATGTTGCCCCATGTACCTGTGCCAGGGCCTATCATATTACCCTTATTTGTACCTGTGCCAATGGCAGTCAATCACTCAGATTACCCCCAAGCCCCAAATCTGTATCTGTGCCAGCATAAGACAAAACATTGATCATAGTGTTATCCCCAGTCTGTAATTATGCCAGCGGCAACCAAAAAAATTCATCATATTGCCCCTAATTTGTACCTGTGCCAGCAGAAGCCAAAAATCCATTATAATGCCCCAAGCATCTGTGTACCTGTGCCAGCAGCTATCATATCACCCCCATTTGTATGTGTGCCATCAATAGCCAATTCCTTATATTGCCCCCAATCTGTACCTGTGCCAATAGGAGCCAAAAATCTACCATATTGTCCACAAATATGTAGCTGTGCCAGCAGCAGCCAAGAGGGAGGTGGGGAGTGCACACAGTACAAATCACGGGCAAGAGGGGGATGGAATAGGCAGTTTATAAAATTAAAAAACTATTAAAGGCCAATCAAACCAGGGATTAAAAAAAAGAAAACAAAATTCCCCTAAAAGTGCGCCCCCCATCATGATTGCGCCCATGCGGCCGCCTTCTCTGCCTACCCCTAGTTCCGTCCCTGTTACCACAACATTGATTTAGGTTTCAGTTTTGTATTAAGAATGTATATTTACAAATAGAAACTCAATTCCCTGTGGAAAGTTACAATAAGAACAAAACAGTCACTAGAAATAACAATAATCATTGTTCTGCTTCAAAATGCTACCAGTATAAAGGTGCTTTCTGTTTAATACTTCAGTGCTAGTCCAATCTCATGCAGTCAATGTTGATGTTAGTAGAATTGCTTCTATTTCTGAGACCTTTTATCTCCTTTCTCATTTACCTATTAGACATAAATAAAAATAACTTCCCCTGGTTCCATAAAATGAAAAGCTTTTGTGCGCACTTGTATACAAATATATACAGAAATATAAATTAACCTAATGTTGTCATTCCTTTACATATTCTGTTTTATTTCAGAGTGTAGCTGGTATTTCTTTTAAAGACCTTTAAAAAAAAAAAAATACAGCATGGGTCTATGCCTAAGGCATAGAGGAGAGGCAGACAATATTTGATTGACAGCTGAGATTTTTAAATGAGCTAAGAACCGCTATGAATGCTTTAATAGAAAAATATAAATCGGATTTCATGTTTAATTTGAAAAGGACTTTTATTATACAGCTGTGTGTGTCTGGGTGACAGGTCCACTTTAGGCAAAACCAGTCTATTGGGTTTATTTAACGTTTATTTGATTTTCTAGTAGACTTAAGGTACGAAGATCCAAATTATGGAAAATCCCAGGTCCCTGGATACCAGTATTAGGTTTGTGCCCTTGCTGAATCTCATGTGCTGTTTACTTGCAGTCCCGGTTTCATAAAGTTGACTATAAACTGACAAACAGATCCATTCCGAACACATTTTTCTCCCATATACCATGATACTCTTTCTTGTAAAAAGCTTTGTCCTGCATAATCATATATACACAACATCCGCATCCTATTCAACTTTGCTTTAATCCCATTCTGCTTTTTTTTCTACATTGTCCTTAAGCATGAATTGATCTCATGTTTGTATGCACATTGGCAACATTACAATGCAGTCATGCAGTACAGGCTAGTAAATTACTGCTTGATTTCATCTAAGACATTTTTTAAAAAGCATACCTTATAGCAAAAAGAAAAGAGTAGAAAATATAACAGACAAGCCTTTTTTTAAGCTTAAAAACATCTTTAATCAACAAGATATTGTTACTTCCCTTTAAATAATGTATACATCTGAGTGCACTAGTTTTATGCTCGGCTGAGCTTATTCTGAGAGTCATTATGTACCTTTACAATAAAAAAGGCCCATGAGTATTGCTGCTGCTACTTATATCTGCAATATGAAAAATTTTAATTTATTTTATTATGCTGTAGAAATAGACAGTGCAGAAAACTGGTTAATATAATGTAGAATATTCACATCTATAGGTGCTGCTAAGGTATACTAAAAACTATCTAACAACTAACAAGAAGCCTTTCCTACCCTTCCACAACTGCAGGAGAAACTACTAGGTACCCCCATAGACCCGTTTAGATATATACAACTGAAGCATGGATTCAATGGCCAATTCAGTGGATACAATCCAATAAACCACACATTTCACATTGGCAATATACTTCATAATGAAATCTCACAGAAGTTGGTATCATCCTTGTATAAAAATCTGCTGGAGGCGAAGGTCTCTCCCTTCCAACTGGCCCATCGAAAGTGGCAAAGGGCATTACCAACAATCTCAGAGTATATCTGGGAAGAAGCCACTGAAAATTCTTACAATTACCTTATCTCAACAAGAGACAGATTGATCAGTTTCAAAATCTTACATTTCTACTACTATTCCCCTGCAAGCTTACATAGGGTTTTCCTTAGCAAATCCTCAGCCTGTCCAAGATGTCACCAACCATCAGCAGACTTTATTCATATTTTCTGTGGGTGCCCAGAAATCCTGAAATTCTGGCGGAGAGTGGTCCGCTGCCTTAGTGATCATCTAGACCTACTGCAAGTACTATCCCCAGAAGCATGCCTATTGGGTTCAGTAGCCGAGCTAGTTACCTACAACCACACCAGAATAATGTACGGGACCTTATTATTCTATGCAAGAAAAGTTATCATTCTGCACTGGCTCCAACACAAACCCCCTGCAATTAAACAGTAGATCAACCTGGTAAATTATATGCTTTCATTAATAAAATTGACCTATGAATTTAATTATTTAATAAAATTGGCCGACAAATTTGAAAAGGTATGGGGTTAGTGGGTGGATGTGTTTCCTATGGCAAATGATGAGTGAAGGCTTTAAAGGTACTTAGGATTGTGTACTGTTATGTTTCTACTGTTTGTAATGATTCAGTATGACAAGTTGTATGATCTTTACATGCCAATACAATGCTACACTGACTTGAAGTAAGGCCAAGTGTTAAATAAAACTTTAAAATAAAAAACTATAACGACTAACAATATAAACAGAGGGCTGAGGCAGTTGCTTGACAGATTAATTACTCCAAAGCCAATGAAATCATTTATGTTCCTTGTGAGAAGCAAGTATAAACAATTTCAATACAAAAAACTAAATTTCCTCAAGAAAAAGGCTTGTCAACTAGTTTTTTCTTTGGTTGCCAAATGGTTAAAGGATAGAAGCAGGATATATAGTTACTCAAATAGGTATGTGCAACAATTTGAAGTTTCTGGACTAGACCTGCTCTTCAAAAAGTTTTTTTCTTATGGCCTCATTCACCTGCTTAAGTCAACAGCCAGGGCTCACCAGAGAGAAACATAAATATCAAAGTTTCACGTAGGGCTACTTGTAGCTGAAAAAAATACTATTGCAAGTATGGGATCCCTTATCCAAAAACCTATAACCCAGAGAGCTGTGAAGGGATGGCCAACTGCTATAAAGTCAATCTTAAGCAAATCATTTAAAATAAGAAATAATTTAAAATTAAAATAAAAATATTTCCCTTTTCTCTGCAATAAGACAGTATCTTGTACTTTATCCTAATTATGGTGCATGACTGGAGTGCACTTCTTGTTTTGTTCAGAGAACAAGATTCTCACATGATACAGCATAAATGCAACAGTGGAAAAGATTTCCCCTTTGTACATACATAATTCTGAAACTATTATTACACAAATATCGCACGCGTCAATTTGTATGTAGTCATTAAAGGGCACCAGTTAACCTTAAAATTGTTTGCCCCACTGGAGGTCTGTACTCTACATGTTGGAAATAATAGTATTCTTCTATGAAAATCTCCTTATTGAGTATTTGGCCCTCACACTGGAAGGTAGCTCCTAGTGCAGGCACTCATGTTGAGGGACACACATGCATTATGTTAGAATACTCCAGCTCACTCGTTTTATACTTTATTTAAGCTGGCCATACACGTAGAGATCCACTCAATTTTGCCAAACGAGCTGATCTCTCCCCGATATGCCCACCTTGAGGTGGGCAATATCAGGCGAATCTGATTGTGGGCCCTAGGGCCGAAAGATCGGATCATAACGGTGGGTAAACGGGTGGTCGGTTAACGGGACCGCATGAACGAACATCTGCCCGACTTTCCGCCATATATCACCTGTCAGATCGACATCTGGCCAGCTTTCGGACAGATATCGTTTGGGGAAGCCCGTTGGAGGGCCCCATACACAGTCCAATAAGTAGCCGACTGTCGGCAGCTTTTATCGGCCCGTGCATGGCCACCTTTAGGATCAGGAAACAAACTGACCACTCTACTGTAAGTCACATGTATGTGCATAAAAAGCGAGTAAGGACACTGTTAATTTTACATGTGTGTGCCCCAAGTGTTGGGGCCAGTGTGTTTGATCAGGGTCTTTTCTGAGAAGAATACTGTTTTCATCATACTGATTGAAATCTCTGTTAACCTGCACCGCCAGTCAATGAAAATTTTTTTAGGTGATAGGTGCCCTTTCAGTTGATATTGTTTATGCACCCATTATTGTGTCAGTGAATATGATCTACACACACAAGTGTAAAAGGCTTCCAGCATGATTGCTTTATATATCGAATAGTGCAATTGTCTTCAAGTGTATGGGCAAGAGATCGAATGCATTGATTGTTATGACCCAGTAGAGTGCATAGTGTGCATTTTGGATACCTTGCTACTGAACTTTTAAAACATCTATGTATACAATGCAAAAGAAGTAAATCCAAAAAGTAGCAGGGCTGAACTCTGGCAAGTTGTATGATGTGTTGGTGGCACTCCTGCAGGGTATCCTGTGGTGATACCCTAATAGATCAATGCGATAAAAAAGGAGGTAATTGCAGAAAGTCCACGGCAGCAAGCTGAGTCTGCAAGTGTATCTTTATTGGGGTAGTGAACAACACACTACATGTTTCGGGCGAGGCCCTTTATCAAGTATCAAGAGGCCCTTTATCTACACTTGCAGACTCAGCTTGCTGCCGTGGACTTTCTGCAATTACCTCCTTTTTTAATGCAAAAGAAGTGTGTGAAAGGCATGTGCTACCAAAAGACAAATACTACCAATGCCCTGAGATTCAAAACAAGCCCTTTTATTTCAACAACATGAAGACCCAAAAATCCCCACACAAGCCAATGAAAAGTGACTATGGCATTTATAGCATTTGGAGGCAATGGGGCAACATAACTTGGAAAGTTCGCACTTTGGTAAATTTGAGGCGTAATGATCATTCACCTGAGTGAAAATTTGCCTGGCGAAACAGCGCAAGGCTTCTCTAGCGCCTTTTTTTGCTAGTGAATTGTCCTCTTTGCCTTTTAGTAAATTGCCAATGTCCCTGCAAATTACCATTATTGTGCATTTTGCTCAAAAGAGCCACTTCGCCCCTTTGACTTGAGAACTGTTTGGTGGAAAATCAAGTACTGTCAAGAAACCCTTTAGCCAGAAAGCCAGAAATAACAGGAATGCCGTCTTCCATAAACTCCATATTATCCTATGATTTTCCATTTTGTCTATATCTATAATAATAAAAGAATACCTTGTTCTTAATTCTAACTAAGATATAATTAATCATCACCGAAGGCAAAACAAGTCTACTATTTATTTAACATTAAACAATTTTTTTAGTAGACTTATGGTTGGAAGATCCAAATTACAGACAATCTATTATCGGGAAAATCAAAAAGCAAATGGAAATGAATAATTACTATTAGCTAGTATAAACAAGAATGAAGAAGAATAAATTCATAATTCTGGCATCAAAAACATTCACAAGTACATGTCAACAAGTCCTCTGTAAGTTTTCAAATTTTGGATTTTTTCCCACCAAATGCTTCCAGAGTTCTTTTAACATGTTCTTAGGTCTCATATACTCTATGTTGCATGAATACTACATTTGAGATCTGCCCACAGATATCAGAAGAATTTGGTAAGGGAAACAGCAAAAGCAATTTTAAAATCCCATTCTTTCCGTAATGTTTGTTTCTAATGTATGACAATGATTACTACTGTGACTGAAACACAAATCTCTTTTCAGGCTCCCTGTGGAGCATTAGAATGCTTTCATTTGCTGATGCTTAGTTTAATCCATTGTTTCTTCAGCCTTCACAATATCTCTATAACCACTGTCAGACAAAACCTCAAAGAGTGATAGATATACCTCTAATTTACCTACATTTCTCATCACTTAATTTGCTCAATTATACAGTGATCAGTCAATGAAGCAGATTTGAACCCCAAATGTTCAAACAATTAATAACAGTGTTGTTAAGACAAGCTTTGCATTATTCCAAATTCTTGTTGATGGACCAGAATAGGGGACCTGATGCCCATGCACTGGCTACAAAGCTAGATGATAAGGAAGAAGAGGGAATGTGAGAAGTACAGTGACATCTAGGAAGTGCAGAATGGAAAGTGAAAGTAATTGCCTGCCCCGCCTCTATGCATCCGAGATGTTTAAATGAGTTTATAATTGGTATGGATGTTCTAGTTAAAAAATAATTTGGGTTTCATGTCCGATTTGAAAAAGCACTTGTATTATACAGCTTTTAACATCTGGATGGCAGGTCCCCTTTAAGAGCAATGACACATTCTTTCCCATTGGAGATAAAGTGAATCGCCGGTGGTAAAACATATGCGTCACTTCCTTTTTTCAGAGTTGCCCAAAGTTTTCCTCTTGTATTTTTTTTTTTTAGTTCTTCTAAAAGTTTCATTAATTGGTTCGATAAAATATGGTAGAATTAATTACTTGATGAAATCTACACCATAAAAATGATGACAGAATTCCTTTAAGCTGCCAATTAACCTGATAACAAAAAGGATGTCTAGCTAGCTATCTGTGTAGATAGAAATCACCGTTAACTGACCGTTAACAGCAATTCGGGGAAGCAATGAAGTCATGTAAACTAAAGAAACAACTAACCAAAATAGTTCAATAAGGTATTCAATACAATATTCCTTGGGAAATTATATTAAAATGCAGTTCATCCACCAAAGTTTTGTGCATCGATTGCCCTTAAATAACCTGACAGTTTTAAACAAAGTAAGCAAGTGCTATAAGGAAGTTACAGACAAAAAATAAAACACACACACACAATAAACAGCCTTTTATATAGATCTAATCAATCATAACAGAAACACTAGCATTTGGTACATCATCCAAACAATGACACAATGACAAACAATTTGACATGGAGACCATACCCAGTGCAGATAATACAGATCACAACATGTACAAAATACTTCTTGCCAACATCCCTTGCATATCTATCCACTATCTCCATGCTTCTCTCTGATACAGCATTTCCATGAGAAAGCTCGTCAAAATCTTTTGCCTCTTTGCTCCATTCTAAGCATACTCTTACAAAACTAAGGCAGCTGTCAAATGATTTTTGAAACATCCATAAAATATAAATCTGAGTGGATGTAGAAAAGATTTCTCTAGCAGGAGCAGTGCTTTACAAACCATCTTTCCAAATTATTATTTTGACAGATTGTTAAAAATAATTTTTCAGGTTAAAAAAAAAACTTTGTTTTTGAGGGTTTTGGCTGAAAACTCAATTAGAGAGATATGAGTTTTTCCCTGCCAAAAACATAATTGATTCAAGTTCATTCGAGGTATAAAAAAGATCAAATAACTCTAAACTTGGACCTTTGATAAATAATCCCCCTTAATATAGATTTAGATTTAAAAGTTCTAATTGTTTTAAAATATTGACACACACACAAACATATTTTCACTACAGAGGACAGACATTAGGACATGATTGCCCTCTTCCAAATTTTCATCAAGCTTGGGGAGCAACCACTATTACTGTACCTCAACTGAGAAAGAGATGCACATGAATTATACATTTTACTACACAGAGTAAATGAATTATGTGAAAAAGTTGTGATTTCGTTAGGAGTTAACTGAACAATAGAGCCCTAACATGCAAACAAAACATACATCTAAAATGCACATAAGAGCAAAATTCAGTATTCTGAATTTAAATAAAGGCAATGCTAATGGAATGCTTAAATACAAACAATGCTGCTGCTGCTTAAGATTTCCAAATACAAGCCATTGTGACATTTTAGTCATATTGGGAAGTGAGGAGTCTGCTGGTTTTACACTGATTTGGAGGATTAATGTATTATTAGAGCTCACTGTGCCTGGAGCAGATGCAAAAACAAACACACACAATTTTATAATTGTGTATTTGCCCAAACTTTTCTTGACTGTATTCTAACAAAAAAGAAAAAACACAGATTCTGCTTTGTTATAAAAGGCACACATATTTACCAGGTGCAGTCAGGGCCGCCATCAGGGGGTCACAGGGGGTACAGTCCTCCCGGGCCCGCAGGATTTTTAACTTTGAGGGGGGCCCGGCCGCGCCGCACTGAATTAATTTAGCCGGCGAAATTTACACTGTTTGCGTCCCGTGCGTACGCGTGACGTCAGTACGCACGGGCGCACCTCTATTTAAACCGCCGCAGCCTGCCACCTGCACACAGAAGATAGAAGACGCGTCTGGAGAAGGATCGTCTTCCTGGAGATGGAACGGCTTCCTGGATACGCTGAAGACGCTGAAGACACCGCTGGAGGAATAAGAAGACCGCACAGGAGAAGAAGTCGCCACTGGAGTTGCAGGTAAGTGCCACTGACCACCAATGTGAGCCCCTGATCCCGCCACTGGAGTTGCAGGTAAGTGCCACTGACCACCAATGTGAGCCCCTGATCCCGCCACTGACCACCAATGAGAGCCCCTAAACCGCCGTGCGGGCCCCTTAAGCCCCCAGGCCCTTGAAGCCCTAATGCGGGGCCCCTTGAAGCCCTAATGCGGGGCCCCTTGAAGCCCTAATGCGGGGCCCCTTGAAGCCCCATGCAGGGCCCCTGAAGCCCTAATGCAGGGCCCCTGATCCCCCCCAAGGAAGGGCCCCTTGAAGCCTCATGCTGGCCCCTAAAGCCCCAAGGAAGGGCCCCTGATCCCCCCCTTTCAGGGCCCCTGATCCCCCCCTTTCAGGGCCCCTGATCCCCCCCAAGGAAGGGCCCCTGATTCCCCCCCAAGGAAGGGCCCCTGATTCCCCCCCAAGGAAGGGCCCCTTGAAGCCTAATGCTGGCCCATAAAGTCCCAAGGAAGGGCCCCTGATACCCCCCATGCAGGGCCCCTGATCCCCCCAATGCAGGGCCCCTGATCCCCCCAAGGAAGGGCCCCTGATAAATTGTATATCTTTTATTTATACTAATCTACTAATCAAAGTTCTTAATGGGGCACATTTCAATTTTTCATTGTCCTTATTAGGACCGGTTATTTTTTGACCAAGGGGTTAAACCAAATGGCTCTTATTTGTACACTTTATATGTAGAATTGTAAGTACAATTTATCTTAGAGCAGGTACCTGCTCTAAGAGTCTACCTTGATGTGGTGGCAGGCTCAATAACCCTTTTGCCAAAATGATTTTTACTGTGTCTGTGCTTGTCCGTGTGACATTTGTACTGGTGGGAGGGTGTGGTTAGGGAAGGGGCGTGGCCAGGGGAGGGGCAGCAAGGGGGGCCCAGAAAATTTTGTTGTGTGGGGCCCCCTGATTTCTGATGGCGGCCCTGGGTGCAGTAACACATAGAAACCTGCTATAGGTGATAATAGCAACTAACTTTACACCACCTTAATCATGGAAACCTAAACATGATGCTAAATATAGAGAACGAAAGAATTAGAAAGGAAAGCAAAAACAAACCTATTATAAAGCGCAGAGCCTATTAACATTGCATTTCTTCATCTATTGGATAATAATGTAGCTCTGCACTAATCAGGACTTGGAAAGAATCATTAAAGGGGCACTCCCCAAAAACATAACTTCAGCTTTTTGAAAAGTAAACATAATTTCAGGCAACTGTGCATTATACATTAAAAATATGCAGACTTTTCATGATTTTTAATGGTTTCTGACAGTTCCCTAAGCCTATCCCCCTGCTCTCCTACTGATCTCTCAGACTACTTTGCTGAGATGGCTGACTACTGTAACTCTGTATCAACAGCCAGCTGTCCTCAGCCTTCCTCCAAACCCCACAATTTCCTGCAGTAAGGAACTCATTTTAGGACATCATGAGAACACACGCTCCTGCATGTGCTCTCGTAAATATGAAGTATGCAGACTCGTCTCCCACTCTACTCAATTATCCGAAGAAACTGCAGTCACACCTCCGTGCTGCTCACATTTGCTGTTGCAATCTCCCCCCTTGTGGCTCATTCTTTAGACCTCCCTCCTCAGCCCTCATTACAAAAGCCCTCCTTCCTCACCCCTCCCTCCTCAGCCCTCCGTGCTCAGACCTCAGCTTGTAAGCCAGGCTGATAGCAGAGGAGGGAGGGCTGAGAGCTGAGGAGGGAGGACTGAAAACGGAGGACTTTTTGAGGGCTGAGGACCGAGGAGGGAGGGCTGAGGAATGAGCCACGAGATTGCAACAGCAAATGTGGGCAGCACGGAGGCGTGACTGCAGTTTCTTTGGATCAGTGAGTAGAATAAGACACGAGTCTGCATACTTACGAGAGCGCATGCAGGAGCGTGTTTCTCCTGATGATGTCCTAAAATGCGTTCCGTACTGCACATGTGATTTCAATAAGGAATGGAACATCACAGTGCAATGTATTGTGGGTTATGTAGTTCCTGCATGCTGTCTGTAAGCTATGGAGAAGTTGTTACAATTTGTAACATCAGTGTTTTTGTCCCTCCTTCCCTGCCGGGATTTCAAATGATGGAGAAAGAGTAGAACTGTTACACAGCTGGATTGCAACATAGAAAATCTAATTTTTCATACTTTTTGAAAACAACAGGTAACTGTGAGATATTCGGGGGTTCTGTATTATGTGGGCCTCTTTTTTCAAATTTTGGTTTGGAAGCTGGAGTTCCCCTTTCATTTTTGGTTTTATGTTTACACACTTGTTCCAGAATGTAGACAAGAACGCTTTTTGCAAGGAGTTCCTGTATGCCTATTAACTAATGTGTCACTGGAAGCAATAGGATAAACATGTTTCCAATTAAAAATGAGGACAGTGTCACTATGGTTAGCATTGTTGTCCTGCAGTGCTGGGATCTTGGGGGAGATGGGAAAACTATAAATGCTGGAGGAAAATTAAAAACAAAACATAAGATGGATGCAAATGGGAAAATAGATGTCAAAATATCATGAAACAATGCAGAGAAATAAATGGTGGCAAGCTAATTCTAGACTTTCACCTAGAGAAAATAGCAATGGTTTTTTGTTAAATGTGATTCTCCTCCTCATTTTCACTAAAGAAACAAAGTAAACAAGCTAAATAAGGCTTAATTATGCATTCAGTTGGACAACAAGGCTATGTGATTTGTATTTTTCCCTAAGCAAAATGAAGAAAGACAACCAGAGACATGTATTTCAGCAAGACTTTACAAGATGCTGAAACCCAGCTCAGCTCAAAAGGCCACTTTAAAAACTACACAGGTTTATAGTATTTTTATATAGGACATTATAAGACATTACGAGTTGTTCCTGCTGTACCAAAGTGCTGTTTTATTGCACAAAGAAAGAAAATAGAACAAACTTTTGAGAATTGGATTTCAGGGAAGAAGTCTGCTGGAGTAGCACTATTAACTGATGCGTTTTGAAAATAACATGTTTTCCCATGAAAGTATCCCTTTAATGTTTACATGATTTTCTAGTAGACTTAAGGTATGAAGATCCAAATCACAGAAAGATCCGTAATCCGGAAATTCCCAGGTCCCGAGCATTCTGGATAACTGGTCCCATACCTGTAATATTATTTGGTATGAAGGAAGTATTTGCTTTGCAACCAAGTAATCTTGTATATTATGGCTTCTTGCACTTGCAGATGTTAATCATTTCACACAAAGGCATATACAAATACAGCAGGCACGGCACAGAAAAAAAATGTTATTACCACAATTAGCTTCATGTTTAATGGAGATGCAATACACAAGGAAATGATTCACTAAACTGACTAATGTTTCACCGGAGCATTTGCAAAGCCTAGCAGCTGAGTCATGTTTCAGCGAATATTCTCCTCCTTATTCTTAGAATGATAGGGCAGGCGAGGTATAAAGGAGAGAAAGCGAGTGCCAGCAATGCATGTTTTCCTCGCAGTCTCGTATGACAAAGCAAATAACTGTCAATTTCGTCCGAACTGCAAGAAGAACTCCTGGAAGGAATTCTACCAAGGCTTTGCCAGTGTCACTAGAATGTAGACACATCTTTCTCTTAACAATCAGTGAAAATAAAAATCGTACTGTACACTTTTTATATTAAAAGAAGCCTACTAAATACATAGACATTGTGACAATAAGCAAAAATCCATGGTCATATTAGAATACATTATTTATACAAGAGACACCAAACAATTCAAATAAAAATCATCACTTATTAAACACTACTGTGGTTCAGCTTGAGTAACTGGATTCACGGAGGGAAAAGCCCAATTCCATTTAGGATTCCTGCATCACTCTGGCCACATCATTTCCAATTAGCCCTTGGAATTAACTTAATTGTAAGGAAATTAATACTGTTGCAATGTCACCACTGCATGTTGCAGCTGACGTGAAGTGACCCATGGAAATGCCCAGCGTTATGACCACTACGGATGCACCAAATCCACTATTTTGGATTCTGCCGAACTCCCGAATCCTTCGCAAAAGATTTGTCCGAATACCGAACTGAATCCTAATGTGCATATGCAAATTAGGGGTGGGGAAAACATTTTTCCTTGTTTTGTGACAAAAAGTCATGTGATCTCCCTCCCTGCCCCTAATTTGCATATGCAAATTAGGATTCGGTTCCAAATCCTGCTGAAAAAGGCAGAATCCTGCCCAGATCCCTAACGGAGTCCTGGATTGGGTGCATCCCTATTGACCACAGATACAGAGTAGAGGTTAAATGCCTACTGGAGCTAGGAATGGCCTCAAAATAATGTTGCCAGTCATAAAACCACAAGCACTTCATTGATTACAACTCACGCGGACTTGTTTGCAATATGGACCCCTACAGACATATTTGCAACAAAGCCATAAAGTCACAAGAATAAAGGCACAATAGAAGACCAAAAACAACATGTCACTGACACCATTTAGAAATGCCTGCTCAATATATATATATATATATATATATATATATATATATATATATATATATATATATATATATATTTTTTTTTTTTTTTTTTTTTTTTTAAAGTATCATTTCAAATCTACATGCATGCACGAGGCAGTTTACATGTGTCTTTGATGATAAGGGTTCGGGAAGTACCAAAAAAATCTGCTTGAAAATAATAAAATGCTTTCACATTCACAAGAGAAACACCATCTGTTACACTTTGCTGCAGTGACCTTTGTGCTACTGCGAATAAGCCTTCAGATAACAATCCCCAAGTCACTGCTATCATTATCTACTGGGTGCCATAATAAACTGGCTGAATTCAATGCAAACCTTCAACAGGGAATTAAAAAAATAAAAATAAACGTGGATTAAAAATGCATAAGGCCCCATACATTCAGGGTATTCAGCATAGTGGAAACAAGTAAATGGGACGCAGAATTCACTGTACTACGTGGCCACTGGATTGTCCATTAAAATGAAGACTTTTAACATTAAAGGAACAGTTCAGTGTAAAAATAATGTGTAAATAGATAGGCTGTGCAAAATAAATAATATTTCTAATATAGTTAGCCAAAAATGTAAGACTGGATGTCTAACATTATAGCCAGAACACTACTTCCTGCTTTTCAGCTCTATAACTCTGAGTTAGTCAGCAACTTGAAGGGGGGCCACATGGGACCTAACTGTTCAGTGAGTTTGCAATTGATCCTTAGCCTTCAGCTCAGATTAAAAAGCAAACATGACCCATGTGCCCCCCCCTCAAGTCACTGATTGGTTGCTGCCTGGTAACCAATCAGTGGAAACCAAGAGAGCTGAAAAGCAGGTTCAGTAGTGTTCTGTTAGACATCCACTCACTCCAGCCTTTATACATTACATTTTTGGCTAACTAACTAAGAAACATTTTTTTATTTTGCACAGCCTATTTGCCCAGTTTTTATACTGAACTATTCCTTTAACGTGACCAATAAATCAAGTGTCTTACTTGGATTTAGACAGGATTTGTTTGAATGCTAAATATAACTGGGTGACTGTGGGCATAGATCCACTGGCTTTAACTTGGCAAAAGGAATTGTGACGTAAAGCCCATATCTTTAATTAAACAAACTGTAAAGTTCTCTGCACAAACAAGCATCGCCATATATTATAAAGATACGGGACCCATTCTCCAGAAAGCTCAGAATTACGAGGTCATCTCCCATTTTAAGCAAATAATTCTAATATTTAAAAATGATTTCCCTTTTCTCTGTAATAATAAAACAGTAACATGCATCTCAACTAAGATATCATTAATCCTTATTAGAGGCAAAGCAATCCTATTGCTTTTATTTAATATTAAGAAATGTTTTTGAAGACTTAAAGTATGGTGGTCCAAATTATGGGCCTCTTATTCAGAAAACCACAAATCTCAAGCATTTGGATAAAGGGGCCCATAACTGTACTATTCTTTGTACCAACACAGAGCCATTACAATCTCCAAATAAGCTTTTGGACAACAACTCATTATTTGTGAGAGCCACTAAGAGAATATAAGTTTAAAAACAGTTTGTCACAGAAAAATAAAGTGTAGGCTATATAAGCTCAAAATTCACATCATGGTAAGGTTGCTGTTAACATGCAAGTTTCTAAACAATATTACAGCATACAGATTTTGTGAAAAGTCAAAGCAAGCCTCAAACTGCACCTGATCCACTCACAAAAAACGATAGAATAATTTTATGATGAAGTCAAAATATAAAAGTAACAAGGTTATCAGAATAAGTGAATGGTTTTACTGTAATAGCAGTTAAGCCTTGGGACACTCTAGAGAAGTGGGCAGGCTGAGTATGGCACACACACAGGGAGCATAGGGCAGGCAGAGTATGGCACACAGGGAGTATAGGGCAGGCAGAGTATGGCACACAAGGAGCATAGGGCAGACAGAGTATGGCACACAGGTAGCATAGAGCAGACAGAGTATGGCACACACAGATAGCATAGAGCAGACAGAGTATGGCACACACAGGGAGCATAAGGCAGGCAGAGTATGGCACACACTGGTAGCATATAGAGAAGACAGAGTATGGCACACACAGGTAGCATAGAGCAGACAGAGTATGGCACACACAGGGAGCATAGGGCAGGCAGAGCATGGCACACACAGGGAGCATAGGGCAGGCAGAAAATGGCACTCACAGGGAACATAGGGCAGTCAATGTATGGCAGTCACAGGGAGCATAGGGCACGCAGAGTATGGCACATGCAGGGAGCAAAGGGCAAGCAGAGTATGGCATACACAGGAAGAATAGGGCAGGTAGTGCATGGCATACACAGGGAGCATAGGGCAGGCAAAAATTGGCACTCACAGGAAACACAGGGCATGCAAAGTATGGCATACGCAGGGAGCATAGGGCAGGCAAAAATTGACACTCAAAGGAAACACAGGGCATGCAGAGTATGGCACACACAGGAAGCATAGGGCAGGTAGAGTATGGCATACACAGGGAGCATAGGGCAGGCAGAAAATGGCACTCACAGGGAACACAGGGCATGCAGAGTATGGCACACACAGGGAGCATAGGGAAGGCAGAGTATGGCTCACACAGGGAGCATAGGGCAGCAAGAGTATGGCACACTTAGGGAGCATAGGACAGAGAGTAAGGTACACACAGGGAGCATAGGGCAGACAGATTATGGCACACACGGGGAGCATAGGGCAGGCAGCGTATGGCAGAGAGAGGTAGCATAGAGCAGGCAGAGTATAAAGTATGGCACACAAAGGTAGCATATAGCAGGCAGAATATGGCACACACAGTGAGCATATGGAAGGCAGAGTATGGCACACACAGGGAGCATAGGGCAGGCAGAGTATGGCACACACAGGGAGCATAGGGCAGGCAGAAAATGGCACTCACAGGGAGCATAGGGCAGGCAGAGTATGGAACACACAGGGAGCATATGGCAGGCAGAGTATAGCACAAAGGGAGTTTAGGGCAGGCAGAGTATGGCACACACAGGGAGCATAGGACAAGCAAAGTATGGCACACAAGGAGCTGGTGCCCTTCCAGCAATTTGTATAAGGTGTGAACAAGGAACAATGTGGACACTTTCATCTTGAGTATGAGCAGAAAAGGGCTTTAGGGGTGTGAACAATAGAGGTGTTACAGGTTTAAACAATGCAGGGGTGATTACAGGTGTGAACCATGCAGGATTTCACTGTCTGAATTTAAGGCGCAAACAACAAAGGGGGCCAGTTAATCCCAGTACTAATACCTTTTAGGGTCAGGCCACACAAGCCGATTCGGGGAGATTAGTCGCCCCAGAGACAAATCGCCTCTTCTTCGGGGCGACAATCTCCTTCAACTCGTCTTCGGAAAATGAAGCGCCGTGTGTGAATTGACGCAGGCAATTTTCATTTTAGCCAGCGAAGGGCAGGAGGAAGGTAGTTCGGGGAAACTGTCGCCCTGAAGAAGAGGCGATTTGTCGCTGGGGCGAATAATCTCCCCGAAACTGCTCGTGTGGCCTGACCCTTAAAGCTCACACAAGGTATACAGTCACAGCAGGCAGACTTTCATGTGGGGGGCCTGTGGGCCGCCAGTTGGACAACACTGCTTTAGAAGATCAATGGATTTGTGATATTTTGAGTTTTTGATGTTTCAGTTCAAGTATGGTAAAATGGTATGATCAAATCTGTATAGAATGATTAAATCTGTAAATTTACAGTTTACATAAACTATGACTGTAGATTGAGAAATCTGTAAAGGTAGACATATTTAAACCAATACATGCAGTACAGGTATGGGCAACTTATCCAGAAAGCTCAGGACCTGGGGTTTCCAGAAAAGGGGTCTTTCTGTGATTTGGATCTTCATACCTTTAGTCTGCTAGAAAATCTTTTAAACATTAAATAAACACAATTGGCTGGTTTTGCTTCCAAGAGGGATTGATTACATCTTAGTTTGTATCAAGAAAAAGTCACTATTATTAAAGAGAAAAAAGAAATCAGGATGAAGGGAGGTTAAACCCCTCGAAACGTTGATCTTGCTGGTGGTATTACAATAAAAAGAGGGACCACATCCACGACTGCTGATAATAGTGTGTGTGCGGATCCGTGACTTCATTACTGTTGCTAAGGGACCTGGCCGGGTTGGCGGAGGAAACGTTGCAGTACGCACATTAAACAAGCAGGTAACACTGCAAAATTGAATGCCTGTGTGCCAATCCTTCTTTGTTCTCTAGCATAAGCGGGTTGGGGGAGAGCCAGCACCACAATTGCAGTGAAAGAGGAATTGCGGGAGAGCGGTAGATGTAACACATTACTCAAGATAATGGATCCCATACCTGTAACTAAGTCTTGCTACAATGGATTCACAGTTTATTCCAAAGAAATAGCCCAATCTATTTTTTACATGAAATATTCATATCCAGCAGTTAGGTAATTTATAAATTATGATATTAGGGTGGAATCAATGCCCAAAAATTTTCAGAGATTGCTAAAGGTTTGTGATCAGTGATTTGAGAAGGTACACATGAACCTAAACAGGTTTCACATCATTTTTTTTTTTTTTGCCTCTTAGGTATCTGCAGAATTCCTCTAGACCTGCACCTCCTCTGTGAAATTCTATATCTCATTAAATTAATGTTTGGCGTTTACCCTCTTTAGCCTAGTTCCTCTTTGCTCCCTACCCACTACATCATCTAAACTTTTCCAAACAGCCTGCAGCTTACAGAGCCCATACCTGTCATAATCATAATTTCTTAGTGTAATTAGTGTGCTCGAGTCTACCCACTCCTTTTCTGTTGTAGGCAAAATGATAGTTCTGCTGCTAGTGCACTGCAGCTATAATACTCATATAAGTTAATATTTCACTGTACAAAGACATCTGTTTTACTAGCAGCACCCATTAAACATCAGATGACAAAAAAGGCTGAGTTTATGTGTTTGAGCTGAAATTTAAATTGAGCAAAGTATGAAACACTGGTTGAAGAACTTAAATGTATTTTATAACAAAAAAGCAAATTAAAGCCGGAAAAAAAAGTTTTCATAACTATGGCCAACAACATGCAATACAAAAATGAGAATAACAAACAGTCCTTATATAAAAGCAAATGTATGCAATGAATAGGCCAATATGTTCTGATGATAGAAAGAAGCTTAAGAGAAGCTGTAAAGACATTGGTTATTGAGGGCAGGCCAGATTAGCAAAAGCTGTAATTAACAAATAGATAAAAGAAGCAAGTCACATAATACAGACCAAAGCCAGCAAAGGACAAGAAGAGAAGATCCTTATAAAATTAATTTACTAAAAAAAGGTTAGCTAGACAATAGCACCACATTATATGATATGCCTAGCACATAAGTGTAACCAACAGTGTATCAAGTGCTTTTTCAGGCATACTACTAAAACATATACACGGTTTAGACGCTGGCATTCATTTTCAATAGATGCTCTATTGACGGGTTCCCAGCCTTTTTTTGTTTTTTTTTCCTGAGCCACGTTGGAGAGCAACATAAGACCAACAAAAGTTGGAGAGCAACATGGAATTGAAAATTTGAATTTTCGAAAAAAAAAATTATGGTCAAAACTGCAATATTTGACTAGGGAGAAATTCAAATTTGATTTGAGTTTTTTTTAAAAAAATCGAATTCAATTTTTGAGATTTATCATACTCTGGCCCTTTAAGAACTCAAGTTCAACCATTCGCCGCGTAAAACCTGCTGAATTGCTGTTTAAATCAATGGGAAATATCCAGGGATCAATTTGAAGTTGTTTGCAGCCTTCCTAACATTCGAGTTATTTTCAGAGAAAAAACTCAAATCGAGTTTTTTTAAATTTAAATCAAATTAGATTTGAATTTGATTAGAGTTGTCGGGTCAATTTAATCTGTCAGTTTGAAAAACTAGCTTTTTTTAATAAATTTCGATTGGTCGGATTTCGAATTTATGGGAGTTTAGGGGAGTTTTAAAAAAACTCACATGCATTTGAAATTTGACCTTTTATAAATGTGCCTCTAAATGTTACAGATATTTTGAAAGTTTGAGGCTCAGCAGATCAGAGTTGGGTATGAAGATAGCATAGCACAGAGCAACTGTCTATACTGTGTATAAGAGTGTGTGTTTGTTGAGTTATATCATTGGGTATGTGGGTTTGTGGTAATGCATTTAGATGTGTAATAATTTGCTTTTTGAAGTAACCTTCAATAAATAAGTTATAAGTATCAAAGAAATATGCTCTAAGGCCACACATCAGTCTTCCAGTATGATCCACACTGATGTGTTTCACTGCAAATTTCACATTCTCCCAAGGTCAAACCAGTGTTTAGGGAGTTTCCATTTGTAGCTTTTAAATGAATAGAAAATTAGTTTTTAAATTACAGGAAATGCAAGGGACACATCGTCGCTGTTTATGTAACAATAAAGCAAAATCAGGCACCTAAACACAAAAAGAATATAAAGAATGCAAGGAATCAAAAAAAAAATCCACTTAACCCCCTTTTTATGCTTAAGCACCAACAACCATACCACCCAACAATCTGAAAACAGAAAGAGGGACAAAAATATTTGCCGCAAATGTTTTGACCATGTCCCTTTTTGCGGACACACCACCTAATTACCCCCGAACGGAGCAGCGCACCAGAGAATGCCAGTGTGGGAACAAGGGTCCGGACCAAGGGTAGGCAAAAGAAGAGGTTCGTGCTTGGGGCCTCCACTTTGTTGCACCCTAAGCACATGCCTCTTCTGCTTACTCCTAGTTCTGGCCCTGTGTGAAACTATATTCTTGTTATGGATGCACCAAATCCACTATTTTGGACGATTTTTGGTACGCCCGAATCCTTCGCGAAAGATTCGGCCAAATAACGAACCGAATCCTAATTTGCATAAGCACTGTATTAATAAGGTTTTAATTGATATGACGACTTTAACGTTTTAAGAGTACTAGTGAGTGCCTGTATATAACATAGAATGTTTAAACATCCTATCTCTGTTTCACTAGAATCGGTGCTGGCCTCCGAGTATACATCTAATGATAAACTGTTCATTTTTGGAGGCACCATGAATTTTATAACCTAGATTATTTGAGTTGAATACAGATTGTTAAACAGTTGCATAAAGTAATGACATGTTAACATTAAAGATCTATAATTACAGGCCTAGTATTACAAGACTTTAATAGTATGCTACTAAGGGACTACATATGCAACAGACACATGATTGAAGCCTGACGAATAAATAGAAAACACTGGTAAGAGTCATAATGGCATGCAAAGCCCACTTAGACCTCAAAACACATTCAAAGCACTGAAATAGTTTGTGATCAGTGATACCAGCAATGTTATTGAAATATGTTTAAAATTTTATTTTGGTAGAATTAAAGGGGTGGTTCACCTTTAAGGTAACTTTTATAGTTTTTATAGTTTTATAGTTATTTACCTTTTTCTTCTGACTCTTTGCAGCTTTCAAATGAGCGTCACTGACCCCTTCTGAAAAGCAAACGCTCTGTAGGCTACACATGTATTGTTATTGCTACTTATTATTACTTATTTTTCTATCCAGGTCCTCTCCTATTCATATTCCAGTCTCTTATTCATATCAATGCATGGTTGCTATGGGAATTTGGACCCTAGCAACCGGATTGCTGAAACTGTAAAGCTGTTGAATAAACAGCTATATAAAAAAAACCCACAAATAATAAAAAATGAAAACCAATTGCATATTGTTTTTCTGAGCATGCCCATTTTTGTGGCCACACCCCCTAATTAGCATATTCATTTTACAAAATTTGGCAGGTTATGAAAGTTTGAATATATTTCTGTGTTTTTTTTTAGTTATTGCTAATGAAGGTGAATTGCCCTTTAAGCTGTGAGTCTAACTTTTTCCAAGGGACCTGTTATCTTATATTGATATAATTACTTATTTGCTTATCTCGAAATTGATACAAAAGTATCTTATCTGCTGCTGTGGCTGTTCTGGGCTCTCTGCCAAAAGCCAATTAAATTAGAAACTTTTTTTCTTTTTCTGGCTGTTCAGTACAGAGAAAAACTGGACTTTCCAGTACAAACCAGGGACTGCGGGTTGAGCTTTAAAAGAGGGACTGTCCCTCTAAAAATGGGACAGTTGGGAGGTATGCGTGATCTCAAAGGTGAACAATACCTTTAAAATATGAAGATCTAAATTGCGGATAGATCTGTTATCCAGAATACCCCAGGTACCGAGCTCAGCAAATCCAAGATGGCGGCTTCAATAAATGCCAGATGGCTGGTCTGTGTAGCTGTATACGGTTATTTTGAATGTTTAATATATGATGTTTCTTTCGTGATGTGGGCAAAAGGCAGAAAGTATAGGTTAATACTTTATTATATACTATATTATAATACTTTATTGTTGCAATCACTGTGGATATGTTATACTATCATTCTACTTTTCCACATTCAAATTTAGTATTTTTCCAAATAAAATGTAATGAATCTGACCAAATGTCAGGAAGAATGACTGATAGCTGGCAAAGCAATAAGTAACAGGCTGTCATCACAGCAGACTCTTGAGCAGCTGCTTATGACTGAAAAGAGATCCTCTGCCAAGCAGGTCATGAATATTCAAGGAAAAGGGCAGGAATGAAAATGAAGGCTGCAAGGATAGCAGCTGCCATAGAGAAAAGAAAAGAAATACCCCCCTAATAAATCTGAATATAGAGGAACTGTTGGACAGAAACCGCCACTGATAGTTAAATCAGTGAACAAAGACAAGACCAAAATTTGTACAAAACGACTTACAGGAGATAATTTCCGTTTGGCGGTATGAAATGGGCCCACCTGTGAATCACATATAAGGCCAATTTATTTAGCAATGCTAATGTGCTTCTAACTATTATCTGAAGCTAAGGGGCAATTATGCATGTAATCATGACAAACTTGATCACAATAATAATCATCATTGTAATCACTGTCACAGCAACCTATAATGATTCAAAGAAGAAAAAGCTCTACTTGCAGGGGACAATATTTGGCTCGCTGTTTTAAAGTCATTTCTGCGGTGCTTAACAAACTGTTCAAACAGCCAGGGGTGTTCCTTAGTATTTGAGGGTTCTTGGGCTAAATAGCCATGAGGGCTTCCATTGCTCCCTATCCAGCTGTTACTAAATTACAACTCCCAGCAATCAGCTCTGATGCTAGCTATTGTAATTCACTTAAAGGAGCAGTGACATCAAAAGTGTTTTAAAGTAATAAAAACATAATTCAGTCCAAGTAATTGTCAGAAAAGGTCAAACGCAGTATTAATTTGGCAAATTCAGGTTGCTTTTATTTCCACATGTTTTATTACATTGCCCCCTAAGAACCAAAAGAGAATACAAGTATGGGACCTGTTATCCAGAATGCTCGGGACCTGGGGTTTTCCGGTTAACAAATCTTTCCGTAATTTGGATCTTCAATCTACCAGAAAATCATGTAAACATTAAATAGTCTCAACAGGCTGGTTTTGCTTCCAATAAGGACTAATTAAGTAATTATCTCTTAGTTTGGACAAAGTACAAGGTACTGTTTTATTATTAAAGAGAACAGGGAAATCATTTTTGACAATGTGGAATATTTGGATAAAATAAGAGTCTATGGGAGACTGCTAGTGATGGGCGAATTTGCACATTTTGCCACAAATTTGCGGTCAAAGTTTTTTCGACGCCAACTACCGTTCCCATGTCGGTGCCCACTTAGATGCTGACAAATAGTCGCCAGTGTCAAAAACGGTGTTTCAAAAATTTTTCGGCAGTTTCATGAATTTCGCTGGAAATTTGCGAAATTTGTGGTGAATCGTAACAGGACAAATTCGCCCATCACTAGAGACGGCCTTTCTGTAATTCAGAACTTTCTGGATAATGCGGATAGAGGATCCTATACCTGTATATCAGAATTACACATCAATATTGTAAGGAAGCAGAGTATGTAGAACATAAGTGCTGTTTAAAGCCAACACAGAATTAGGTTATTCCCAGAAAACAGAGACCCAGACTCAATAGGGTTCCCCACACTTTCACACCAACACAATACAGATGGAAAGAAAAGGCACATTTAAAATCGAAGCTCAGTTTGCAAAGGTCACCGGCACCAAACTGTGCTTTACCAAGATTACCTTAACACATTGCCATAACAACAAAACAATTTGGAATAAACCTGTGATGGTTCTGGGGAATGATCTAGGTTTTGTGAATATATTGCAGCTGCTTCTACAGATGCAATTATGTTTAGGAATTGCCCATTGAGAATAGACACCAAGAATATGCAATACACCCCCATGAAGTTGAATGGAAAGAGAAATGGGACAGGATTTTACAAGTTTTACAGTGGTTATGTATGAGCAACACAAAGGTTATCTTCAGATTCGCCAGTAAACAAAGCTATAATTTTGCTTATCTGAGTAGAAAACATAGAGCACATTTCAAACAGATGGTTTACTGCTAAAGTAAGTAATGAGCTACTGGGAATAGCAGTGTCACCAAAAGAATATCACCTTGCACCAAATACAAAGTGACCTTGTAACAAACAATATATTTAAACCATATAGCAATGCTACATTGTTTTCTTTTTTTATAGTTTTTGAGCTACAGTAGAACCCCCATTTTAAGTTTTTACAAAACCTATTGCTACTTTTAGGGGCACATTTACTTAGCTCGAGTGAAGGAATAGAATAAAAAAAAACATTGAATTTCGAATTATTTTTTTGGCTACTTCGACCATCGACTACGACTTTGAATCGAATGATTCGAACTAAAAATCGTTCGACCATTCGATAGTCGAAGTACTGTCTCTTTAAAAAAAACTTCGACCCCCTACTTCGCCACCTAAAACCTACCGAGGTGCAATGTTAGCCTATGGGTAAGGTCCCCATAGGCTTCCTAACAATTTTCTGATCGAAGGAAAATCGTTTGATCGATGGATTAAAATCCTTCGAATCATTTGATCGTAGAAAATGTGGTAAATTCTTCGACTTCGATATTCGAAGTTGAAGGAGTTTACTTCGACCCTAAGTAAATGTGCCGCTAGATTACTCATCTTTCTATTCAGTACCTCTCTTATTCATATTCCAGGAAAATCATTCTTTACATTGTACTAAAAGTTAAGGTGAACCACCCCTTTAAATATAACACAATAGAAAACCAATTACTTGAAGACAGCAGAAAAAAAACGTAAAACTGCTTTAGAAGGTGAAAAATTAAATTTTACATTTCAATATTAGAAAAACAGTCACACATAGAAAACAGAAAGTAATTGGAAAATGTCTTTATTTGTGGCGAACTATCCGAAACCTTCTGAACTGGAAAAAAAAAGTGTTGGAAGGTGAACAACCCCAGGATATCGACTTATGGGGATGGCACTTTGACATCAGTTTTCAAGCACAGTTTCTTTTCCTGGCCTTTAATATAAAACTGAAAAATCCAGTAATCCTTATGGTACTGGTTAATGAGACCTCAATTAATGCAGATATATTTTTTATCTTCAGTTGCGCATTTTATAATAAGCCTTGTGCCTGCACCCCATTTTGCTTGGCAATGTTCCACTTAAATATTTCACAGATGTCTGCTGCAAAAGAAATGTACATGAAGCATCTCTTATCTTTCTACAAAGCCCTGACAAATATCCCCCTGGGAGCTAGCTCAAACTGTGGAAACAATTGCAGTGTTAACACCAATGTTCAGATCAGTGGCATTTCATCTACAGTAGCTCTAGGGATGCCGTGATGGTATTGCACGGCTGACTTTATTACTATTTTTTTAAGCATTAAATAGCTCAACACAGGCCTACTCTAAAATCAGTCTGAAAAAAAAAACCGATAGCTTAAAGGAGAAGTAAACCCCTTATTAAAAAACCCCTACCCTACATAGCCCCCTCCCTCCAGCCTAGCTGCTATCCCAGGCAAATGCCCAAAATTCTTTACTTACCCCTTAGTGCAGATTCACAGCATCAGCGTTCACGGCGAGCATCTTCTTCTCTCCGTTCTTCATCGGAAATTGAGTTCCGTAGCGGCGCAAGCGCAGTTGGAGCAGTCTTCGTTTTTGTCAACTGTGCATGCGCCGAAAGTCGCGAAAATTACCGAAACGCCAGAAGAAGACCCGATGAAGACTGAAGAAGAAGATGGTGCCTGTGAACTCCGATGCCGTGAATCTGCATCGAGGGGTAAGTTAGGGGCATTTGCCTATTTGGCTCAAGCACAACAGAAATAAAATGTTTTCATTATTAAAAAAAAACAGGCAAAAAAGAATGTTCAGCCCAAGCCCTAATCATGGTACGTATTGGACAACAAGGTACAAGTATAGAACCTGTAATCCAGAATGCTCAGGACCTGGGGTTTTCCAGATAAAGAATCTTTCCATAATGTGGATCTTCATACTTTAAATCTACTAAAAAATCCTGCAAACATTAAATAAACCCAATAGGTTGTTTCTGCTTCCCATAAGGATTAATTATATGTTAATTTGGATCAAGTACAAGGTACTGTTTTATTATTACAGAAAAAAAAGGAAATTCATTTTAAAAATTTGGATTATTTCAATAAAATGGAGTCTATGGTAGAAGGCATTTCCGTAATGGATAATGGATCCCATACCTGTATAATGTCCCTTTAAAAGCCACCCTCCACAGAACTCCAATAGATGTAAAATTTATTATATGAGCTGTAAAGACAAAATCTGTAAATGGAACAAAATTCATCGTATTCAAAGAGTCCAAAAACGACTTTTTAAAAATAAATTCTTTATCGAAGTACATTCATCATATTTCCATACTGTCATATTTTAATAAGCTCAAGCAGGTAACAAAGACAACCAGACACATGAGAGGATTGCGTTGAGGTTCAGACAGCATTTATTAGCTTGATTCCCTCTGACAAGCACTGTATGTTGGACTTTGAAAAATCAATTTTTGGGAAAAACTTTGAATCAAATTTGAATACACTATTCCTTCCTGGGTATGCTTACAATAAGGATTAATTAAATCTTAGTTTGGATCAAGTGCAAGTTACTGTTTTATTATCACATAGAAAAGGAAATCATTTTTAAAAACTTGGATTATTTGGATAAAATGGAGTCTATGGGAGATGGCCTTTCCATCATTTGGAGCTTTCTAGTTAACGGGTTTCCGGATAACGGATCTCATACCTCATAATCATTTAAAGAATAGAAAAGGATGAAATAAGTGAATTTTAACTGAAATGGGGAACTCCATAAAAACATAACTTAAGCTGTTGAAAAGAAAATATAATTTCAAGCAACTTGCAATATACATCAATTAAAAAATATGCAGACTTTTCATGGTTTTTAAAAGTTTGGAACAGTTCCCTAAGCCTAGCTCACTGCTCTCCTGCTGATCTGTCTGACTACTTTGCTGAGCTGACTGACTACTGTTACTTTGTATCAAGAGCCAGCTGTCCTCAGTCTGCATCCTCCAAACCCCACAATTCCCTGCACACGTGATTTCAATAAGGAATGGAACATCACAGTGTAATGCATTGTGAGTTATGTATTTCCAGGATGATGTAAACTGTGGAGTTGTTACAATTTGAAAAGGGAAAAGACGCCAGCATTTTTTGCGACTTACATCTATTCGCCTGAGTGAAAGTTCGCCTGGCAATAGAGTGTGCATGAGCACTAGTGTATATCTCTTTCGCTAGCGAATTTTCGCCTGCTCCCGTTAGTATATCGGTGAAGTTCCGAAATGACGTCACGCTGGAGAATTTTCGCCAGCGTTAGTCACTTGGCCCCTTTAGTAAATTTGCCCCATAGACCCAAAAGTTAAACAAATCCACTAAGTATTGTTTGTACTAGATCATGTTCATTTAGTAGCATTACATTACATCTTGATATGAGAAATAACGGCAGCTCTCACAGCATACCACACGCTCTTAATTTAAAATGAGTTCCTTTTCGGCTGAATTAATGTGAACAAATAGAAAATGTCAGAATCCTAGCTTTTGCCCATTGTTCTGCATTTATTGAGAATTTCTTTTTGTTCTTCCAGAACAGAGAAATGATTTTAATGAGACACAAAGCTGCTTATCAGAAAAAGTTGGAATGCCAGATTCAGAGCACCAATGAAAAAAAGAACTTCACAGTTCTATTTATAACTTGGTAATAGAATGACCTCAGCTATTGTTGTTTCATGTCACAACAGTCATCTAGAAAAGAATTTTAATGTGAGGAAATGAATTAAAATTGCAAGCTGAAAATGTGACTTTCCCAATAAGCACACTCGGCATCTAAGCTGCACACCAAATACAAATAAATGCAGTTTCATCCCATTTCAAGATCTTTCAGTTTGTTAGAGACTAATATTCTTATGGGGGGGCAAATCTCCTATATACGAATAAAATCTAAAGGTCCAAAAATTATCATTTAAAGTGGACCTGTCACCCAGACACAAAAATCTGTATAATAAAAGTCCTTTTCAAATTAAACATGAAATCCAATTTCTATTTTTTATGAAATCATTCATAGCAGTTGTAAACTCATTTAAACATCTCAGCTGTCAATCAAATATTGTCTGCCCCTCCTCTATGCCTAGGCGTAGAGGCAGGGCAGACAATTACTTTCACTTTCCATTCAGCACTTCCTAGATGTCACTGCTCTCCACACATTGCCCAGTTCTCTTTAGCATTTAATTATGTAGCCAGTGCATGGGGATGGACATCGGGTCCCCCATTCTGGTGCACAAACATGATTCTGAGTTGATGCAATGCTTTCCTTAAAAACAGTGTCCACAAAATGGCTGCTGCCTGCTTGCTATCATTTTGATTTCCCAGACTGAAGGAAACAAGATTCAAATAATTTATACAATGTAATTAAAGTTTATTTTGCTTGACTAATGTGATAAAATAGGATTTTGAATAATTTTTTTGAGTGACGGGACCCCTTTAAAGAAAAAGTGCACAGAAAAGGATAAAAAAGCACATAAAGCAAAACAGATACAGTAATTATAGTTGTTTATTCAGTTCTGCTTGCAGGCATAAAAGCTTTGGTGTGCCATGGTTCTCATTACAGGCATGGGATCTGTTATCCAGAAACCCATTATCCAGAAAACTCCACAGATGCACTGTTTGCAATTTAAGACATTCTGTTGCTAGGCCAAATTCCCATAGCAACCATGCACTGATAGAGACTCGAATATGAATACGAGAGGGCCTGAATAGAAAGAGAAGTAATGGAAAGTAGCAATAATAATACATTTGTAGCCTTACAAGGCATTTGTTTTTTAGATGGGTTCAGTGACACCCATTTGAAAGCTGGAAGGAGTAAAAAGAAGAAGAAAACAAATAAGTCAAAAACTATAAATATATATATATATATATATATATATATATATATATATATATATATATATATATATATAATTGACCAATTGCTAAGTTGCTTAGAATTGTCCATTCTATAACGTATTAAAAGTTAATGTAAAGGAGAACCACCCCTTTAAGGTTTGAAGATCCATATTACGATAAGATTTGCTATCTAATAAAACCCAGGTCCTGTATACACCTATCACTGAACATGAAAGGTAGCCAAACATGCATAGATCTGGCTGAGCAGTTGGGCCCATTTAAACTATTCTGCCTGACCTTCCTCTTTGGAAAAGGAAACCTTTTGCAAAAATACTGTATATAAAGAGAAGGGGAAAAAACAATGCATGAGTAGCTGTTCATCATTTATAAGGAAGATAATGCAAACACATGATAAATATTCAAATCTGGGAGTAATGCAGGGTAATGTAAATACTACATTATAAAAAGGTCACTAACGCAGCGAATTGCTCCACAAGGCAATACTCGGACAAAACACTTGATTTAATAATGCACACAGACAAGTTTGTTTTTTTACTCCCAAATCAGTATCCTTTGCTCATGTATAATCGCTGGCCTCAAATGACCATATAATTTAAGCACAGTTTGACCTAATAAACAAAATAAATGTCTAAAAGCATGCTGTGGAAAATTAGTCATTACTCCAAACTGAGTAAAAAAAGAAAATCCTCAACTAAAGGTGGCCATACACGGGCAGATAAAGCTGCTGATATCAGTCGTTTGGACCGATTTGACAGCTTATCTGCCCGTGTATGGGGGCTTCGACGGGTATTCCCGATCGATATCTGGCCACGATATCGATTGGGAAGGTTGGATTTTTAACCGACCGACCTGTCGGAGCCCCTAGGCGCATCGTAATTCGATCGTTCGGCCATACGGCTGAACGTTCGAATTACCCCCGATATAGCCATGCTGTATAGTGGCATATCGGGGAAAGATCCGCTCGTTTGGCGATGTCGCCAAACGAGCGGATCTTTGAGTCTATGGCCACCTTAAGGGGCATATTTATCAAGGGTCGGATTTCGAATTGAAAAAACCAACAGACCAACCGAAATTGAGTCGAAGTTTTTTTTGGGTCGAATAGGTCCGTTTTCGATTGAATAGGTCCGTATTCAAATCATTCAAATCGAAGGAATAGCGCATTTTGGCTTGCTGAGGTTTACAGACAGATGAATGTTCTGTGGCTTTAAAAACTTTAAAGGAGCACTAATATTATAAAGCACAAGGTTTACTGATTCACCCTTCCCAACCTTCAGACTGAGCCAGCCAAACCATGTATTCAGGTACCAAGGATTAGCAGCCTAAGGGCTCTTACACATGAGCGTTCCGACCTGCGCTCCCCTGCGTTCCGTTTTTTGGCGTTCAGCCGCAGGGGAGCGCAGGAATAGACGCAAGTCATTATTTGAAATGGGGCTGTACTCACTCAGGCGCGTGTAGGCGCCGAACGCAGGTTCAGACGCAACATGCTGCATTTTTCCTGCGTTCGGTGCCTACACGCGCCTGAGTGAGTACAGCCCCATTTAAAATAATGACTTGCGTCTATTCCTGCGCTCCCCTGCGGCTGAACGGCAAAAAACGGAACGCAGGGGAGCGCAGGTCGGAACGCTCATGTGTAAGAGCCCTTATAGTTTAGGAACCACTGACAATACAAGTTTTAATCCAGAAGCTACAAATAAACTATTTCTGGCCAACATAAATCCAATGTTATATGAGAGAGTCTTTCATTATAGTCCTGTAGAAAGCCATGAATTACATTTGACCCCTGGTGTTATGTTATGTACGAAGAACTAAAACAACTGTATTCTCCACAGCTTGTCTATCATGAATACTTGCACCATATACTGTAGTTCAATTAACCAAAGTCACACTGGCAGAAGTTGCAGAGATACACAGTGACTTCAGTCAAACAATAAAGCATATACCCTTATGCTGGCCACACATACTTACATAAATAATGGTATGGGGATCTGTTATCCAGAAACCCATTGTCCAGAAAGCTCCTAATTACAAAAAGACCATCTCCCATGGGGGCAAATTCCCTAACCGGTGAAAATTCACCAGCGGCGGCTTTGCAGGACAACGCTAATTCACTAAAGTGCGAAGTTGCGTCTGGAGCACTGAACGCTGGTGAATTTTTGCTAGCGCTATTTCAGCAATCAAAGTGAAGATACACTAGTGTTGCCTAATTTGCATACGGATGTATGGATGTATATGTTGCAGCAAATACATTACATTACACAAGTCCAGGGAACCTTAATAAACAAAATAGAGTTGTTATATGTTTTAATGCCCTACACATGAGCCCAATGTATAGTTTATGTTCCATATGTTAAAAAATGTATGTGGAAACCCGGTTACCACAAAAAAAATGTTACGGATCTTTGCAAGCTATTACTCTGGAAAAAGGAAGACACCAGCATCTTTTGGGACTTTTTGCACTAAAGTTTTAGGAAGTCCTACGCACTCCATTGCACTTTGCCTGGTTTGAGCTGGCCGAAGGTTGAATGAGGTAACGTTCAGTAAAATCCGCATCTTCAAAACTGTACAGCGGGGTAGTGAAGGGGTTACCTTTACCATCACCCATGAGGGAAACGCTAATAATTCTGATTTTAAAATCCGGAAAGGATCCACTAAAATGCACTTCATACAGACCCATCGCACTTATAAATGCGGACGCCAAAATATTGGCAGAAGTTCTTGCAATACTTTCTATCTCTTTGGATAACGAAAAGGCCTTCGACTCTGTGGTATGGGTCACGTTGGTTATGGGTATACCTCCATCATATATTAACTGGGTAAAGGGACTTTATCATTCCACGGTAGCTAAATAAAGAACGAACACTAAACTGTCACACCCATTCTCGATCCACAGAGGCACCAGGCAGGGTTGCCCTCTGTCCCCCTTGCTATTTGCAATTGCCATGGAGCCCATGGCTTATTGTATCAGAGATTCACGGTTAATAGAAGGATTAAAGTTAGGTGAGCTAAATGAGGATCTCAATGTATGCAGACGTTACCCTCCTCTATCTACCTAACCCGCATCAGGCCTTGGCAAAAGCGCTGGAGGTTATCAATACTCATACAAGGTATTCTGGCCTTAAAATTAATTGGTCGATACTTTTCCCCATAGATGCTCTCCCGCCCAACATTCCCCAGCAAACTTTTGGTCTTAAATGGGTAGACACCTTTAAATACCTAGGAATCTGGATACATGCGGATCTAACCAAATATACTGAACTCAATATTCTTCCCCAACTGAAATTTATGGAGGCAAAAAAGGAAGTGTGGGCCAGTCTACCACTTCCCTGATAGGGAGAATAAATTTAGTTAAGAAGATGGTACTGCCAAAACTAACTTATATTTTCAGGCAATCCCCGATAGTAATTCGCAATCAGATATTTTCCAGGTTTAAGACTCTTACCATCGCACTGTAATGGAATGGGGCCTCCCCCAGACTTGCCCTTGGCACTTTACAGTTACCTGTTCAAAAAGGGGGTCTGGCAGCCCCTCACCTTTTTTTATACTATCTGGCAGCGCAAATGGTGATGGTAAGGAACTGGGCTACCTCAGACCAAACTAATGCAGCTACTATTCTAGAGGCAAAGCTTGTGGGATCCTTTGAAGGCCTGAGGAATCTCCCATATAGAGGACGCACACATGCGGCTAATTGTTCCCCATTGATGGAAGCCACAGTCACAATGTGGCAGTCCACATTACAATATTACTATGAGGTACAAAATCACTTCTCTGGATTTACTCCATTGTGGTGTAATCCGCACCTAAAACACTTAGGGGCACATTTACTTAGCTTGAGTGAAGGATTAGAATGAAAAAAACGTTGAATTTCGAAGATTTTTTTTAGCTACTCCGACCATCGAATTGGCTACTTCGACCTTTGATTACGACTTCGAATTGAACGATTCAAACTAAAAATCGTTTGACTATTCAACCATTCGATAGTCGAAGTACTGTCTCTTTAAATAAAACTTTGACTACCTACTTCGCCACCTAAAACCTACCGAGCACCAATGTTAGCCTATGGGGACCTTCCCCATAGGCTTTCTAAGCAATTTCTGATCAAAGGAAAATCGTTAGATCGATGGATTAAAATCCCTCGAATCGTTCGATTCAAAGGATTTAATCGTTCCATCGAACGATTTTTCCTTCAATCAAAGTAAATGCTATTCTTTTTAAATCAGGTAAAGGATGTGTCTCCAAGGAGGTCACACCGAACCCTGTTGTCTGTATTATGTATGTATGCCAAAAAAACTGATTTCAATGAACTGGAAAGCAAGGCAGGGACCTACAGCGCAGATGTGGGAACAATTGGTAGAAAAGTATATTCAGCTTTACCAGCTCACCTACATGAGATGGGGTTGCCCAGAGAAATTTAATAAAGTATGGGGCTTATGGGCAGATGAAGACCCGGACATTGATCCACCTGCCAGCATTTGATAAATCAGGTATGATTAATGGGGGTCCCTAACCCATCCAATATAGTAGCAGAAACTGGGTAGGTTAGTTGGCTCATGAAGCCAACTCTAGGGCTTGTAATCTTTACAACTGTGATAATATCAGCACTGGAGGATGTGGGACAAGGTCTCACTGCTCTCTAATAAAGAATTACACGCATAGATACCAATTTGTTTAATTGTTTTGTTTAATAAAATGTGTGACAATCTTATGGACAAATACAAAGTAAACTGTAACAGTAATGTTATGTTGATGATTGTTGTACAATAAAAGAATTGTTAAAAAAAAAATCCGCATCTTGAAAATTCGTCTGGCATTAGAGTGCGAAGCAACGATAGCGTCTATTTCCTTTGCTAGCGAAGTGACACCTGGGAAATTGAGATCTCACTTGTTTTTTCTTACATGGTATGAAGTCAAGAATTAAAGGAAAATAAATCTGCCAATAAATGTATATTAATGAACTATTTTATATAATGTATTACTTCAAATTTACCAGTAGAATCTGCTATGTAGGCACTGCCACTTAGAAAGTAATGAGTCATCTGGACATTTTTATTAGGACATTTGCAGTTTCACCTTTAACTACATGGTTTGCATAGTGTGGTAATGGGTCATGAGCTATAAAAACCTAAATTAAAACCTAAATGAACAATCCTTAAGATTAACTAACGCTAAAACAGCATCTTTAGAGAGAAGTCACGATGGACAATAGTCAGAACAAGATTAAGAGGACTCCCTTTCAATAAACAGATGTGCATAGACACACTCCTTCAATAGCAGCATACCTTCTCTTTGTCACAAGGTAGTGCAAGTGTCTAACCACAACCACTGCTGAACAAGCTATAAATTAAAAAAGTTCAAAAACTCCACAGTGCAGCAGTGAACTTATACATTACCCCATCTGCAACGTTTCGGATTACTTCCACTCAAGCCAGGGATAAAGTGATGCCCCAATACTTGGTAACCCACATTAAGGGGGTTATTTATCAAAGGTTGAATTTTAGAGTTTTGTGAGTTTTTTTTATACCTCGAATGAACTCACAACTCAATTTTTTTCCGATTTAAGAAAAGACTCGAATCAGTGAATTTGAGGTGAACAACCCAAAAACTCTAATTAATCAAGGAAAAACTTGAATGGCTCGAATAGATCAAATTTTTCGAGCGAAACCCACAGAAAAAAACTCGAACATCATGAAGGACATTAACATCTTCAAATGGTTCAAGTGACCTCTGCCATTGACTACATGACCTTGACAGGTTTTAGCTGGTATATTTCCAGATTTGAGCTATTTTCAGCTTCGGGTTATAGAATAATTTTTTTATTTTTTTTTACAAATTTTTTAGCGCCAAAAATTTTAGTTTTGACTGAAAAATACCCCCCGAAAAATAACATATTTCAGGTTGTATACCACTCGGCCTTTAATAAATCTGGCCCTACAAGTTAATACAGGAAATAATTCCATATACTGGATATGACTTTGCCATACGTATCTTGGAAACCACCAAACAACAATATTATAGGAAGCTACAAATAAAGGAGAATGGAAAAATTTAAAAACAATGATTATATCCCGGAGAACAGTGGAAATGCTTCAGAGATACACATACAAGTCATAGTCTTTATTTAACCCATGTGGTGCCAAAGTCTATGTATCCACCACACTTCCCACCTCATATATGTGTGTGTGTGTGTGTGTGTGTGTGTGTGTGTGTGTGTGTGTGTGTGTGTGTGTGTGTGTGTGTGTGTGTGTGTGTGTGTGTGTGTGTGTGTGTGTGTGTGTGTGTGTGTGTGTGTGTGTGTGTGTGTGTGTGTGTGTGTGTGTGTGTGTGTGTGTGTGTGTGTGTGTGTGTGTTGAGCAGAGGTGCTTTATAACTTACTGTAGATGGTGCAAGCAGGTTACTGTTGTATATTTCTAAGCACCGACAATAAAGTAGGTTCTAGAAATTAAAATCTCTGATTTGCAATATAAATTGATATAGTGCCAAAACTGTGCAGAAGGCTAAAGTAAATAATAAAGAACTGTAAATAGTCAGTAGGAGGAAAGCTACACATTGACAATTATGGGGACTTTGCTGTTAATCAATCCCTATCTGCACAAGAAGAAAGTGTAGGTTGTGCTTTGGTGGATGACAAAACACAGAATTACATGCACATAAAATTCCAAAGAATTGCTTGATGTGGCTCACCCTTTCACTTATACCCTTGATAGGTCATGCATCTAGATTCCAGTAGAGAGACTGAACGAGGTTGGGGTACATGAAATCATCTTATTACCAAAACATCTCATAACGATCACATATAAGCTCTAAAAAGATACATCTGTATACATCTGTTTTTTTTATATTTGGGTTATAAAAATATTCCATAACGTAAAGCATTGCTTTGGATCTAAACTCCCACTGTATGTAAGAGACCTGTAATCATGTATATTTAATACTAACATGTGTGAAGTCCTTTTGATGTAGGAGCTTAAAATTAAAATACTTGTGCATATATATATATATATATATATATATATATATATATATATATATATATATACACTTAATTATCAAAAGAATTAAATGTATTGCTCAGCTGTACTTGTAAAATGTCATATAAATGAGAACACTGTGTCCATTTAGTCTAACAACTTCAAAGCCTCTTAAGCAATGACCTTGCAAATAACTCATCTGATTAAGGTACTAGTCTTGAATGCTTATGAAACCAACAGCGTCGGAAAAGGTTATACTGGATGAATGTTTGAATGGTATCTTTTTTTTTTCCACCTAAAACACAAATGTTTATTTAATACGTTGGTAATCTATATTACCAGAAGCTTTTAATGGATATTGAATACAAGTTGATATATGCTTTTATCTTTAATATTATGCTTAATTGCTAAAGCACAACTAAAAGCACAGTGAAAATGTTTGTTTATGACCTTGTGATCCATTGTTTGGCCAACAAGAATCCTAATGTATACCCGGTGGATTATAAATTAATTTTAATTCATTCCCAATTAATGTCGAATATGTGGAAACACTACAGGTATAGGATTCGTTATCCCATAGACTCCATTGTATCCAAATAATCCACATTTTTAAAAATGATTTTCTTTTTCTCTGTAATTTTAAAAAAGTACCTTGTACTTGATCCATAGTAAGAGAACATGAATCCTTATTGGAAGAAAAACCAGCCTACTGAGTTTATTTAATGTTTACATGATTTTCGGAAAAAACAGGTCTCAAACCCGTACTTAGAAAAATCAAATAATGACCTGGCCCGTAATTTTGAACAGAAAATATCTTTGGCAATTTGTGAGTAGGATTTCACAGAATAAGATTAACATGATTATTTACAAACAACAAATAAAATATGACATAGCAGTTGAATGTATGATCATAAAATATCAGATATATAACGGAATAAGAATATAACAGAATATAATAGAATAAAAACCCAAGCCAAATTTTAGATATTATCCACCATATGTTGAAAAAAAAATGGAAGAAGCTTAAAGTACAACACAACCTAAAAATGAACCCCATCCCATTTCAGGATAAATGAAGCAGCATGCACTTAATTCGGCCTGTTTTCCTCCACAGCAGGCTTCATATCACTCCCGCAAAGCCTCCTCTATGCGAGGACATGGATTGACGTCACCCTTGGCTTGTGAAAACAGACCTAGTGTTGTCTTATAAAAAGCCTATGGCTACGTAGATGAAAGCACTGAAACCAGGCTGCTGGTGCTCCCTAGACACTCTCTCATAAGATGAAAGATTTTTCTTTATAGGACAGAAAAAAACAATATATTTACTCAAATACAGGTAGCACTTCTACTAGCTGATTTAAAATTAAGGGTAAATACGTACACCACATTAAGGTGTGCCAAGCCTATATGCAGCAGTCACATCAATACATTGAAAATGGAGGGAAATAGAATTTATTTGACATGCTCAAGAGATATCTGACTGTGCTGTGTTCATGCTGAACACCCTTAATACTTTCAGCTCCCACCCTTATTACTTTCAGCTCCTAGATGGGAAGCCTTTTGTTTCATATTCATGGTGCAGTTCCCATACATTGGAATGCACAGAATGGAAACACAGTTTGAAAAAACAGTTACTTACTTGAAGGAGAACTAAAGGTTAACTAAAGAAGTAGCTATAAAAGTTATACATTATGATTTGGGTTTCTATACCAGCCCAAGGAAACCACAGCCTTTTAGCAGTAAAGATCTGTGTCTCCAAAGATGCCCCAGTAGCTCCCCATCTTCTTTTCTGCCGATTCTCTGCACATGCTCTGTGCTGCTGTCACTTACTGAGCTTATGGACCCACTCACAATATACAGTACACATATAGAATATAAATATCACAATTTAAGGCTGATTAGTAATTAATACAGATAATTACTACATGACAGCACAGAAACCAGTGCAATTTGCATCAGAATTTAATAATTAGCCTTGTATAATCAGCTGATATTAGAGACAAATCTCATTTTCTGCTTGTAAATTTGCAACATCCCCTAAGTTTAGCTTCTCAACAGCTGCTCAGAGCATGCGAGTGTCGCAGACACTTTCCAAGATGGTGACCCCATGTGGCAAGTTTGAAGGTCATAGCTGCTATTGAGAAGTTGAAACTTAAGGCTGGTACAATAGGTCCACTAACAAAATATGGCCTTTTTAACCATATTACTTTGTAAAAGTTTTTTTTTTGTTTTTTAGTTCCTTTAAAGGAGAACTAAACCCTAGCGCATGCTAAGTGCAACATCATCTATTCCATTTAAAGTTTTCCCTGTGTGCCGACATGTCACAAAACTGCAGAGCTTCCCAGCATGGTTCATAGGCTCCATCTTCACCTGTCTTCTGACCCTCATCTGTCAGTTCAGTGATGCACCGATTGTAGTCGATTCCAGGCTGTAAATGTTTCTGCAAGATCTGTTGCAGCAAACTGACAGAGAAGCACCCGAAGACAAGGGAAGATGGTGCCTCTGAACAGAGATGTGCATCTATGCAGGCTTAAAGGTTTATTCTGTAAATGGATAATATACCCTTGAATGATGCAGGGCTCTGTATAAATATATTGCATAAAACATCCCATATTAGAACACCAACGCTTTTTAGACATGTTTTTCCCATGAATCAAAATGCTTATACACAAACATGGTGGGTTATACCAGGCAGTGATCACAAAGGCATGTATTTTACTCCCACACTTTTTCCTGTATTTATTTTTGCTTATACCTGTCAGCTGCTCTGTAGGTGAGATTGAAGAAAGTCACAAAATGCTAAAAGGTTCGGAAACCAGTTATCCAGAAAGTTTTGAATTATGGAAAGGCCATCTCCCATAGACTCCATTTTCTCCAAATAATTAAAAGTTTTAAAAATGATTTCCTTTTCCTCTGTAACTATAAACAGTACCTTGTACTTGATCCAAACCTTGTACGCTTCTATTTAAAGAAAATAATATTTTATTTTTTTTAAAAAAATGATTCCCTTTTAATGTGTAATAATAAAATAGTACCTTGTACTTGATCCCAGCTAAAATGTAATTAATCCTTATTGGAGGTAAAATAATCCTATTGGGGTTATTTAAATGACATTTTTGTGTAGACTTAAAGGGGTGGTTAACCTTTGAGGTAACTTTTAGTATGTTATATAGAATGTCCAATTCCTAGCTACCTTGCAATTGGTCTTAATTTTTTTACGTTATACTTTGAGTTATTTGCCTTTTTCTTCTGATCCTTTCCAGCTTTCAAATGGGGGTCACTGACCCCATCTAAAAACAAATGCTCTGTAAGACTACACATTTATTGTTATTGCTACTTTTTATTACTCATCTTTCTATTCAAGCCCTCTCATATTCATATTCCAGTCTCTTATTCAAATCAGTGCATGGTTGCTATGGTAATTTGGACCCTAGCAACCAGATTGCTGAAATTGCAAACCGGAGAGCTGCTGAATAAAAACGAAATAACTCAAAAACCACAAATAATCAATAAAAAACCAATAGCAAATTGTCTCAGAATATCACTCTCGACAACATACTAAAAGTTAATTTAAAGGTGAACAACCCCTTTAAGGTATGGTGATCAGTTCTTTATGGAGTATTTTCCAAAACTGTTGCTCTTTAAAAACAAATCTAGTTCTGCAATGTCAGTTTCCTTTAATAATCTCTTGCTACTTTTTTAGCATGCACAGATTGCACAATTTAAGGAATCCACAATTTTTGGCCCTTTATTTGTGTGAACTCCGTCTTTGACAGCCCGGTAAGTTTACGTCGGCCGCTATGATCGTGTGAAACAAACGTTCAAACGATTTTTGGACCGTGTGTAGAGTGCCCGGCATTTTTCGTACCATGGTGATTACTCGTTCAGTCGATCAGAGAGGTTAAAAGATCTATATCAGCTAATTATAAGATCTGACAGTATCAATAGGATATTGTCACTTCTATTTGTCGGACATAACTTAATTTAGTACTTTCAGACAATTGCCGTCTGTCAAATATTAATCTTAGTTGCGGGTCTGAAGATTAATAAAAGCACATATATATATATATATATATATATATATATATATATATATATATATATATATATATATATATATATATATATATATATATATATATATATATACATACATACACACACATACACACATACACACAAAGCCACTGGCCCGGCGCACACAGATCACCTATAACTGCCTAGGTGCTGGGAAAAACAAAATTAGTATTAAGCAACAACAAAGTCCGCACTCATAGGTCTTGATGAAAAAGAAAAATGTGCTCGCGTGTAAGAGCCAAAACATTGAAATAAACACATTTTTCTTTTTGATCAGAAGACCTATGAGTTCGGACTTTGTTGCTGCTTAATACTAATTTTGTTTTTCCCAGCACCTAGGCAGTTATAGGTGATCTGTGTGCGCCAGACCAGTGGTTTTGTGTGTGTGTATGATATATATATATATATTTCTTTTGTTACAGCAAGGTAGCTGTAGCATTTATAAACTAGCGATGGTAACCAATAGTCTTGTGGTAACAGATCAGATGGTACCTCTAAGCTTTTCAGATCACAACTGAATATTAATAAAATATTCAAGATTATCAAACAGTCTTTTGCATGTAACTTATATGCAAGTGATTGATTAATACACTTTTAAATGCATGTTAACAAACAAAATACTCCCAAATCCAATATGCTTTTAAGATTTGAAATCTCTTTATTACGTGCCAATACATTGTGCAAACAAATGAAAGGAAGTCCTGCTGTGTCACAAGAATAACTCTGTTTTACTATTATGAGTCATTTTGTTGCTGCTTAAACCATGTCATTGCCGACTTTAAACATGTTGGATCGATAAGTTTCCAAGATTTATTGCACTGCAAACATCTACATCACCATGGAAATTGTACAAAATGAACAAAAGCCTTTATATCTGCCCATGTATAGGGGCCTTTACTCTCTAAACTGATGTAACAATGTATTAGGTGATACATTCCTTAAAGGGGTGGTTCACCTTCAAACAACTAGTTGTTTTCCAGTAGATAAGCAGAAATAACTACTTTTTCCAATTACTTTCTATTTTATATGTGTCACTGTTTTTCTAATATTGAAGTGTAAAGTGTCTTTTTTCACCTTCTAAAGCAGCTCTGGGAGGGGCGCCGACCCTGTAACCTGTTCTTAAAGGAGAAGGAAAGCCCCAGGGCGCAAAACCCCTCCCCCCCTCCCCTCCGTTGCCCCCCCTCCCTCCTCCCCCCTGGCCTACCTGTCCCCCTGGGCAAATGCCCCTAACTTGTTACTCACCCCTCTGCGCAGGTCCTGTCCACGGAGTTCGCAGTCGCCATCTTCGCCCACGCGCGTCTTCTTCCTGCGATGACCGGCGTTTTCTGGCGCATGCGCAGTAGGAACAGTTGCCGGTACGGCTCTACTGCGCATGCGCCTAATGTCACGAAGTGAAATCGGAAAACTTCATGACATTCGGCGCATGCGCAGTAGAGCCGTACCGGTAACTGTTCCTACTGCGCATGCGCCAGAAAACGCCGGTCATCGCAGGAAGAAGACGCGCGTGGGAGACGATGGCGACTGCAAACTCCGTGGACAGGACCTGCGCAGAGGGGTGAGTAACAAGTTAGCGGCATTTGCCCAGGGGGACAGGTAGGCCAGGGGGGAGGAGGGAGGGGGGGCAACGGAGGGGAGGGGGGGAGGGGTTTTGTGCCCTGGGGCTTTCCTTCTCCTTTAATGGATACATTTGGTTGATACATTTCTTATCTTTGTCCCTGCTGGGCAGAATCTCTGCGTTTCATTACAGGCAGCTGTTAGAATTGATACAATAGTTGTGAATACTCCAGAGATGCTGGTGATAAATGTATCAATTCGTCAAAGGAAAGGTAGGTAGCACCATCCATTGATAGAGGTTTAATAACATTCAGTGGTGTGCAGGGTCATAAGTTATATATAATTAAACAGAGAAAGAAAAGAAGTACGACCCATAGTATTGCACCTACCCACTCTTAAATCTGAGGTCCCAAAAAGGTATGAATAAAACTTAACTTTTATTTATTAACCACATAAAATTGATGTGAAACGAAATAGTGTGTATTAAAATATTTAAAAACAAAGTTAGGTACGGAAGCTGAATCGACACGAAGTCAGCAGCTCATGAACGGTAACTATAAACTGAGATAATTGAGTGGATTTATGTTTACAGTTACACCTGTTTCCCTCCTATATTCTCAATTACAGCAGGGTACTGGTTAACCGCTGTATAGGCGGATCAGACGGACCGAGTAAGATTATGGGTCAATATGTGGCCTTTGTATATGATTGGGCCAAAATATGGCAACACATGCTTATATCTATAAGCTAGTTATGCGTCATAATATAGCCACATAGAATTAGCAAGATAGCGGCGCAGGTGGGGTTAACACGAGCCGTGATTAGTAAACCCAAACTTCAATGCCCTCTTAGGTGTCCATCAAAGCCATGCCCTATGGCGCAACTATGGAAGAGTATCGGCGTAACCTTAATGGGATCGCCCCCCCGCTATCAAGTATGTTGACCGTTACCTCCCGCTCCCCTCTCCTTTGAGGTTAAGCAAAAGCGCCTTATATAAGCAGCCAACTCGTGTAACACTGTTGCCAGTAACAAGAGGAGGATCGACCTGTCGGTACTGTTTGCGCTGCCCTTGTTCCTCCCACACCTCCCTTCCTTAGTGTTAAACAGAGGAACTAGGCACAATGTATCCGACTAGCGGAATACATTAAGCCGGTATCTTTAGAACGTGGTTTCCCAAACCACCCTTCCACCCTTCCGCCCGTTCACCAGTACCCACTCATTTCCCGTTCCTGCCTAACAATTTAAAATAGTTATAGGAAGCGCCTGACGCGCGTTTCGCTCGCCAACCTGCGAGCTTTGTCAAAGGCTATTTTTGGCGCTCAAAAAGGTGCAGATTTAAATAGGGAGGAAGACGCCTCTCAAGATTTAAACTGGCCAATCATGACATTAAGGGCGGAGCAATGTTTCATGCAGTGTAACAGCGCTATGTTCATTCAGAACAAAGTGCTGAGTAAGCAAAATGGCAACATTGATTAGAAACAAGATCATAGTGACAATAAAGTATCAAACTGGGGAATTTTACTATTGAATCTGCCACATTTAATAGAATGGCTACTAATATGTTATATAAGGTAACCTGTTACATGCCTTATACACTTATATTATTAAATAATGTGAAATTGAGGATATAGTGGTCACAAATCAAATAAAGATGTTCATGATAATTCTCTCATTGAGACCATGCGGACTCAAAGTATTCATTAAGAAAATTAATTCGCTTTCTTTGGAGAGAAGTGATGTCTCCAGATCACCACCCCTAATCCCCAGATTAATATTAAATAAACCAGCGGCATGTAGTCCTTTGCTTGAACTATTATGATTTTCCATGAAGTGCCTACTCACTGGGGGGAGTTTTTTATTCACTTTTACCCAGTCTAGGGCATTGCCAATACTTGATACATGCTCAAGGATTCTCTTCTTGAAAGCGCGATTGGTCTTTCCAATGTACATTTTATTGCATGGACAAGTTAGCATATATATTACATTAGTCGTGTTACAAGAAAAATAGTGTGTGACCTTATGCGATTTGCCAAATCTGGCCACGACTGACAATTTATTATGTATGTACTTACATGCTTTACAATTCCCACATGGAAATGAGCCTGATCTTACAGGTTTAATCTTGTGTCTTGAAAAATGACTTTTCACTAGGCGATCTCGTAAGTTAGGAGCTCTACGGCTACATAGTTGCGGACGAGAGCCTATTGATGTGGCTAAGACAGGGTCAGTGAGTAATACATGCCAGTGTTTCATTAACACAGAATTGATGTGTGGCCACTGTCTGCAAAATGTACGGATAAATCTTGTCGGTTGTTCCGACACATTGCCAGTATCTTTTGTTTTATTCAATAGATTGTTTCTTTCCGTCTTGATTGCCCTATGGTAGGCTTTCTGAATTATTGTGTGGGAATAACCCCTCGCCCTAAGTGTCTCTGTAAGTTCATTTGCTCAAAGTTTAAAGGTGGCCAAATCTGAGCACTTTCGCCGTAATCTGAGGAATTCACCAACTGGAATTCCCCTTTTCGTTGAAATGGGATGATGACTCTGAAAATGAAGTATAGAGTTGGTAGCGGTAGATTTTCTGTATAGATCTGTAGATATTGTACCATCACTATTCAGAATTAATGTGACATCTAGAAAATCCAGCTTATGATCACTGATTGTGTGTGTTAATTTAATATTTAGATCATTATTATTCAATTCCAGCCGGAATTTATCTAGACATTCATGGCTACGGTCCATAAAAAAACCAGGTCATCAATATAGCGAAACCAGGTAGCTATATGTTGGGTAAATTGGGACATCAAATCACCAAACACCCAGGAGGCCTCCCACCAACCCATAAATAGGTTAGCATAGGTGGGCGCGAATGCAGCACCCATAGCAACCCCTCTCATCTGCAAATAGAACTTATCATTGAATACAAAAATTGTGGTTTAGACAGAACGTCCGATCCGCCTATACAGCGGTTAACCAGTACCCTGCTGTAATTGAGAATATAGGAGGGAAACAGGTGTAACTGTAAACATAAATCCACTCAATTATCTCAGTTTATAGTTACCGTTCATGAGCTGCTGATTTCGTGTCGATTCAGCTTCCGTACCTAACTTTGTTTTTAAATATTTTAATACACACTATTTCGTTTCACATCAATTTTATGTGGTTAATAAATAAAAGTTAAGTTTTATTCATACCTTTTTGGGACCTCAGATTTAAGAATGGGTAGGTGCAATACTATGGGTCGTAGTTCTTTTCTTTTTCTGTTTAATTAAATGTATCAATTACATGTTGCAAAATCATAACAGGTCAGAATCTGCACCTGAATTACTGAGCTGCCAGATTCAAACACCAGAGAAAGAAACAATCAACTTTTAACTTAGATTTTGGAAAAACAGTAAAAAATAAATAATGGAAAGAAATTGATAAAAGTCTTTATTTCTGGGGAACAATCTGAAAACAACTGAACTGGAAAAAGTGTTTGGAAGATAAACAACCCCTTTAACAACAGTAGCTTCCCCTGACCTTTACTACGGCGCAACTGTTACAATTTCTACATTAGCTGCTGGCATTTCTACATTACTGCTCAGAAATGTATTAATGAAGTTATAACAGTCAATTGGCTAACAGATTTAGCCTGAGCTGCTATTGGGAATCACCAAAGAAAGGAAATGAAACTAAAAAAAAAAACAAAAAACAAAAGTAGAAAGCAATTGAAAAGAATTCAACATTTCTGGTGTACTAATTTTAAAACTGAAGTAAAAAAACTTTAAAAAAGGGACTTCCCTTTTAAAAGGTGCTAGCAGAAAAACAGCAAATGTTTTTAACCAATAACATTATTGCTCTCATAGCCCATCCCAGCAGAACAAATACTGCAATTTATTTTCCCAACAACAGTTTTGCTCTCACAGTCCTCTACCCGCTCATGGGGCATCTTTGGGACAAACTGCAATTCCCAGAATACACCAACATGAAGGCCTGTGGCATGTGGCATGTAAAGCTGGCCATAGACGTTGAGATTTTTAAAAGATCAGATCCTGATCGTGAGACCACGATCTTCTCAGAACGATTGTACGAATTTACCATCAACTAAAAAGACCAATTTGCCAGGAAAACAAAGGGGAGCTGCCTGCTTGGCCCTGCAAACATAGATAGATTGCACTGGGACCAACAAAGATTTTTTGACCTGACCAATCAATTTCCTAACAGATGTCGGCCGAAAAATCGTAAGATGTACGATCGTTCGAATCCCACTAACCGCACGATAATTTCGAAGGATCGGTCGGGCTTCCCTAAAATCGGTCGGTCGGCAAGAAGAATCGTCGTGTCTATGGGGAGCTTTAGTCAAAACCTAGTTGAGTTGAAGCTCCCAAAAAATGTTTAATTAAAAAAAAAAAAAAATAAGCCACCAAAAAAAAATTGAGCAACATATATCAGGTCAGTATCATAAATGTTCAAAGGTATCAGATTCACAGGATCAGCTCCTAGTAAACACAAACCACCCTGCCTTAAGGCATGTCCTTGATGACTCAGATAATCAAACTATGGTTTGATCTGATCTCAATAAGTTTTCTTTGCAGAGGAAAAAGCAATTATCTTAATTAAGAGTAACCTTTAGCACTTGCTGTGACTGACAACTCATCTAGTAGCTTCTTAAAGGAAAACTATACCCCAAAATGAATACATAAGATACAGATAGTTTATATCAGGTTTATATCAAATTAAAGGACCAGTAACATCTATTTTGTAAAAAAAAAAATTATTAGTATACAACGAAAAAAAACCCCACAAAAGACAAATTAAACTTTGAAATCACTAAGTCTTTATTAAGAAGTAACTTACCGAAACTCCACTTCTCTTCAGAAAAGGCGATCCATTGTGCAGCACTCGATTTCTCCTCCCTGCCTTCCTTATAGGAGATAGCCAGGGAGGATAAATCGAGTGTCGCATGATGGATCGCCACCCTGACGCCTTTTTTGAAGAGAAGCAAGTGGAGTAAAAAAAAGCGGTTTCAAAGTTTAATTTGTCTTTGTGGGGTTTTTTTTAGTTGTATACTAATAATTTTTTTTAAAAAAATTTACATTACTGGTCCTTGTGGCATATTAAAAAATTTTACCAAACTAGTATATATTGAGGTGAATATTGCCCTTTTACATCTCTTGCCTTGAACCACCACTTTGTGATGGTCTCTGTGCTGCCTCAGAGATCACCTGACCAGAAATACTACAGCTCTAAAGGTGGCCATACACAGGTCACCTTTGCCAAACGAGCGGTTCTCTCCCAGATATGCCCACATTGCAGTGGGCAATATCGTTCTGATCCAATCGTGGGCCCTAGGGCCCAACAATTGGATCAGAATGGAAGCCATACGGGTGGTCGAGTCACAGGACCACATCAACGAAAAGATTTTGGCCAGATATGAATCAGGGACGCCTGTCAGATGGCCAATAAGCTGGGCCAATAAGCTGCTGACTTGGTCTGTTGGCAGCTTTTATCGGCCTGTGTATGGGGGCCTTAAATGTAACAGGACGAAGTGTGGAAGCAAAAGACATAATTCTGTCTAATTGGCTCATGTGACCTAACATATATGTTTTGTTTGCTTTGTTTGTGTGCATCATGAATCCTAGTATCACAGGGGGCGGCAATTCATATTTTAAAATGCCAATTTTTATTTAGGATTACCCAATGGCACATACTACTAAAAAAGTATATCATAATGAAAATGGTTTATTTACATGAAGCAGGGTTTTACATATGAGCGGTTTTATGCAATATCTTTATATAGAGACCTACATTGCTCAGGGTATAGTTTTCCTTTAATGCATTTTTTTTAACATAAGCCATTAAATTCTCTCTGTGTCTGGGCTGCCATTTGCAAAGATTTTATCTTGTTTTAAGACATTTAGGGATTCTCTACTCATGCTATGAAATGGTATTATATTTTTAGTCAGTACTTAAAATTTCAGGTTTTTGTAGTAGCTGGCCAGATATTCATGCACACCTTGATTCTCAGACAATAAACTTATTTTATTCTTATTTAGTAAGTATTCTGACAAGTAAGGTAGCAAAATTATCTATTTTCCTGTATCCTATATCCCCCTCTATTTACCCAATTTACCCAATGCCATAAATGGTCCCTGGGCAGTTTACCAGAAATAAGTAACATCAAAGCAGAGACAGAAATGTATTTCAAAACAGTCACTGGGCTCTTTTTACAAATTTTGGGTGTAATCTCCTTGTCAACAATGGTTTATTGTCCAATGCAATCTGTATTTCTTCCAGAAGTGCTGTTTGAAGCAATCCCGGAAAGTAATAAACACTCCTTAATCTACATGCCATTATATCTCATTGACTGTGTGACATGGCTTGTGCTGGCACAAGCCAAGGCAAATCTCAGCAATTCCATACAGAATAATACATTTCATCTTCATAATTGGAGAAAAAGGCTTAGGTTCATAAATGAAGAGAACATGTAAACCAATTAGGGATGCACCGAATCCAGGATTCAGGTCGGCATTTGGCCAAACCGAATTTGAATCCTAATTTGGAGGGAAAAAGTGGATTCGGTGCATCCCTAAAACCAATTGGTAGAAAATCTATAAAGAAAGGAGTACATTTACAGAGTATTTTAGCCAAAAACGACATTATGACCAAATAAGATTAACAGGTGGAAATCAAAATCCTTACTTAATACATATGCAACCTATAAAATCTATAGTACTCCAAAATCGTTTTTGTATCTATACCCTACCATCACCCCTCCTAGGAGGAGATAAAGGTTTTATTACACATAGATGGTTGACCTATATTGGAAAAATTGAATCCAACAAATCTGAGTAATCCATCCAACAAAGGCCAAACCACAAGGACACATGAACATATAGAAACCCTTTATCACACGCAGTTACATCCCTTCCTTTGGAGCCCCAAGAAAAGTATATTTGGGGGTGGGGGATAGATGAACCCAATAATTTCCCCAAGGTACATTACAGAACACCACCACCTATACTATATGCCATGAACATGGATATTTTAAGAGCAATGCTGGGCATCCTTTCACTCCTGAAAGTTCCTTGTTGAGAATACTCTAGAATACATCATCAATGGCGAGTGATGGCAAATAAAAAAAATATCAAATAATAAAAATTAATTCCTCAGTCTTTCCAACCTAAAAATCCCATCATGCCACCACAATCAGTTGCTGTCAGCAGTTGTTGGGAAGTTTCAACCAGCACTGGAAAGCTAAAGGTTTAAAACTCGTGCTGAATCTAAACGTATATTGAAGGTACAATATTTTTTCTTGGAAAAGTATGCTATAAAGGTCTACACCTGCTGATTAAAATAAGAGTTCAGCAATTTATGCAAGATAATTTATTCCATGTTTCTAACTCCTTGCTGCAATCAGCTGAAAATGCACTACTTTATATGCCTTTCATTTAGTTCTAGATAATATATGACCAGACCAAGCTTGCCTGGACACTAGGAAAGGGCTCCATTTAAGGCATAGAGTTGTTTGAGTTCAGATTTCCTATAAACTGTAACTCGGAATTCAAGGTGACTCAAATTAAAATATTAATGCAGAGATTTAGGGGCAGATTTGTTAAGGTCTGAGATTTGTTTTCCATGAAAATTCAAATTTTTATGTTTATGTTTGAGTCAAAAAATGATTTTTCACGTTAAAAAAAACTCGAATTGTTTAAGATTTATTATATCCCGATCCTGGAAATAGCTCAAATCTGAAAATACACCATCTAAAATCAGTCGATGTCATGTTGGAATTAATGGCAGAGGTCCCTTGAATCATTTGAAGATGTTAGTAGCCTCCATGATGGTTGGGGGGTTTTGCTCGAAACCTCAATTAAAGGAAAACGAAAGGCTAAAATTAAGTAAACTTTTACAGGAAGGTCTATATAAATAAACCGGTAATAAAAAGTAATGATGTTCTTTCAAAGGAAACACAGCATTTCTTTCATTCTATTGTGTACACATGGGCTTCTGTATCAGACTTCCTGTTTTCAGCATAAGCCTACAGGGCTAGGGGCTTGAGCATGCTCAGTTTGCTTCTCTCTCCCTCTACCCCTCCCTCCCGCTATAATCTGAGCCCAGAGCTATGAATGAGCAGGGAGAGACACAGGCAGGCAGTGATGTCTCACCAAGCTAATATGGCAGCTGCTATCCTAAACAAACAGAGAAAGTTTCTAGAGCGGTTTACTCAGGTATGATAAAACATTCTGCAGAATAAATATAGTGTTATAGCTTGCACTATTGTGGCTAATTTATTGGCAATAAACTGCTTTGGTAGCTTTCCTTCTCCTTTAATTTTTTCGGAAAAAATTCGATTGATTCAAGTTTTAGGGTTGTGAGCCCTGAACTCACTGATTTGAGTTTTTTCTTAAATTAGAAACCATTCCAGTTGTGAGTTATAGAGGTATAGAAAAGCTCTAAAATTTGACCTTTGATAAATAACCCCCTTAATATCAATATCCATTACAGCAAAGGTGTTTATAGATACACCAAGCAGGGTAATACACCAAGGACTGAAATATTTCCTTAAGACCAATCACCACTTTTAACGGTCAAGGAAAGTTGAGGATTTTGGAACGTAACCTTTTGAGAACAACTTTGGTTGAAAATTGAACACATTGGTAGTTGTCAATTAGCAGGGGCAAAGGTGCAGCCAAATTGAGCGATATGGTAACTTCTGCTTTAAGAAGGGGTACCAGTTTTTCTTCTTTAATTACAATTAGGGATGCACCAAATCCACTATTTTGGATTCGGCCGAACCCCCGAATCCTTTGAATATGCAAATTAGGGGTAGGAAGGGAAAAACAATTTTTACTTCCTTGTTTTGTGACAAAAGGTCATGGAAATTTCCCTCCCTGCCCCTAACTTGCATATGCAAATTAGGATTTGGTTCGGCGGGACAGAGGGATTTGAATCTTGAATGAAAATGGCCGAATCCCGAACCGAATCCTGGATTCGGTGCATCCCTAATTACAATGAAAAACAAAATGCATTGATTATATTCTATAGCACGCCATCATTATCAGATCTTGCAATAAATATTAAAGAAACAAACCATCTTACCAAGAAAAACAGCTTTAACGTGGTAACAAAATGTAGCTGACCAATAAAATGAGGCACTGCTCTTTTGTGAGCTCGAGTCCCTGGGTAGGATTGACCTCATTTGCTGAATGAGACGTACTTCACAAAGCAAGATTACTTTTACAGCTAGTATCTGTGCAGATAAACCAGACAAAAGCTTGTTTTGTCTCTAATATTTCCATACAAATAAGGTAAAAGAAGATCCATCCCATACCAGAAACATTTCACAGATAAGCTTGCAACATCGTACTTTAATAATACAGACTTTTATTCAAGGTGATCCACATGAGAAAAAAAATATGCCTGTGTGATAATGGGAAAGGAACTGGCTTTCATTCCAGTTAGCAGGAATGAGCTAAGTAACCATCTAAAATGTGCCGAGTGGTTTCATTTAATAGCGATGAAACATTATTCAGTTCAGACAGCAACAACATTGCCTCAAAAACCCACTCACTCATTAAGTCTTTAGTGCATGGGCTGCACGCACAGCCTACAAAATGAAACAAATGCACTTTGTCTTGTTTATCCCATTTATAGCACAATGAATCAGGACACATACAACCCTCTTTTTTTAAAATTTAAAACCAGCATACTCCCCACCACAAAAAAAAATAAAAAAAAATTACACCCACCAATTAATTATATTTGCCATTATATATATGTTAATAGTGTATCCAACAATTAGCAACAGTTTATGTTGCGTCTCAAAATTCCAGCTTGAAGGACTGCAATATGGTATGAGAGAAAATCTTTCAGGGATAAAGACGTTTCTCCAGCGACGGAAAATACTTCTAAAGGTGTCACCAGGGGCTGAGGGGAGGTTTTAAATCTTCTAAGGCGCAATACAGAATAATCCATTTATCTACTAAGGCAAATTGCCTTTTAAGTCTGAGCTTTATTCAATCAGGAGTACAGGAAGCATCTGCTATGTACTACTCTCAACAGAAAATTAAATATGCAATAACGTGGTGCTGATATTGTTTTATCACATAAGTTACACTGCTGTATTTATCATTATTTATCATCATAACTTTACACTGGAGTAAAGTAGTAAACATTACAAGGGGTTTTATAAGAAACTGCAGGAACTACAGACCTTTATAAAGACATAAGACCACAGACCATAAAACCACATCCTGAACGAAGTAAGGTCAAACATTCTGAAATCTTTGTGCACATCTACAGCACGAGTAAGATAATTTAATGAAGATAGAAGATATAAGTGGCATGGCCTGTAGTCGTATACATTTATATGAAAACAGAACTCTACTGTGATATCTGGTGCCTTCATTGGGTATATACAGTGATCCGTCTTTTACGGAATAAACACACAAGTAACGGTCATACAGTTAAACTAAGCCAGGAGTGCCCATACTTTACTAATGTGAGGTCTACTTTTAGTGATGTTGTCACATTATGAGCTACATCCATAAAAGCATTTTTAGCATTCTATTCCATTGAAAATATCACTTAAATATTATATTGATTTATGAGAGAATTTATTTAAGAAATAACTACAGGTATGGGGCCCTTTATCCAGAAACCCACGAATTATGGAAAGGCTGTCTCCCATAGACTCCATTTTAATAAAATAATCAAAAATTATTTCCTTTTTCTCTGTAATAATAAAACATTACCTTGTACTTGATCCCAACTAAGATATAATTAATCCTTACTGGAAGCAAAAACAGCCTATTGGGTTTATTTCATGTTTACATGATTTTCATGATCAGACTTAAGGTATGAAGATCTAAATTATAGAAAGATCCCTTATCCAGAAAACCTCAGGTCGCGAGCATTCTGGATAACAGGTCCCATACCTGTATTTCTTAGGTCACCTTAGTGTAATAAATATCTGAATGAAAAGTATGAGACAAGAGGGTTATTTAGTCAACCTGCTTGTTGACAGTCTTGAGATCTACTGATCCCCAACTAAAGGTCTACTGGTGATCCCGATCTACCTTTTGGACACCCCTGAACTAAACATATTAAGGAATGCAAGCAAAGATACAAAATAAGATATATTCTACCTAGAATTTCCCATCTGTTGCTCAACATCTGGAGAGTTGTGTGTAGGCCACAATGTTCTAAGGTTACCATTGGAGTCCCTTAACATGCATGAAAGAGGCCACCACAGAAGCCGGACATAGTAAATATTATGTTTCCTTTGTTGAAAACAAGGCCATGTATTATAAAATACAGTGCAACATCAACATGGGGTTTTGTAGCTTGTATAAAAGCCTTGATATAGTCATTAGAGGTGGATGTTAAAAAGTAAACATGTAAAATCAAAGCAATCTGTTTAAAAGTTGCCACCATCCCCCCAAAGACCTGAGAAACCACTATAACATGGCTCACTTTATCCGGATAGCTCTTGGCCACATAGTGCATTTTGAAAGCAATCAAGAAACACAAGCAATTTCTCTTTGAGAATTCTTTGAAAATGAAACCATTAATGAAAACATTCAGTTTGTCTTTGCTTAGGCAGAAATAGGTCAGACAATTATAGCTTCTTCTTCTTATAACTTCCTACAGAGCTCAAAACTAACAGCAAAAGAAGGCTGTTAATTTACCGTCCATTATTAAATAGGGATCAAGTTTTTGTTTGAAAACGGCATTATCTTGCATACTACATTGGTACTGTAGTATTGGTGGCAGTGAGTGTTCTGAGAAATGATTTAATCTCTAGGTAATTTTACCCAAATGGGGGAGATTTTTCTTTTTTTTTTGTGAATGGAAACAGAGCCACCATTTGACTGCTAAATAACCCGAGCACATCAGCTTTTGCCTAAACATAAATTAGATGGAGAAGTGTTTATACAGGCCAGAGAAGCCAAAGTGATTTAAATAACATTATAATACACAAAAGCCATAAATATCTTGTAAATTATATATATATATATATATATATATATATATATATATATATATATATATATATATATATATATATATTAGGGATGCACCGAATCCACTTTTTTGGATTCGGCCGAACCCCTGAATCCTTCGTGAAAGATTCGGCCGAATACCGAACCGAATCCAAACCCTAATTTGCATATGCAAATTAGGGGTGGGAAGGGGAAACATGTTTTACTTCCTTGTTTTCTGACAAAAAGTCATGCAATTTCCCTCCCGCCCCTAATTTGCATATGCAAATTAGGATTCGGATTCGGTTCGGCTGGGCAGAAGGATTCGGCCGACTCCGAATCCTGCTGAAAAAGGCCGAATCCTGGCCGAATCCCGAACCGAATCCTGGATTCGGTGCATCCCTAATATATATATCTATATATATATATATATATATATATATATATATAGATAGATAGATAGATAGATATAGATATAGATATATACACATACACACACACACACATACACACAATGAATTCTGATGTCATTAGTTATAAACGGTGAGTTCTGATGTCAATTCTGTCACATGACTCACTGAAACTTGTATATGATAATAAATAAAGTAACCCCAGTTGCAAAATATGAGGATATTAGAAGTTACCTTGGCGTTCCATGACCTTTATAAAAACACTCTGCCTTCATCCTCGTGTTTTTATATGGTCATGAAACTCCTCGGTAACTTATAATATCCTTATATTTTACAAGAGGGGGTACTTTATTCACTATATACTACACAGGTTTCGATCAGTCATTGGACAGAAATGAAATCACTGAGCACCTGGAGGTCAACAGACTTAGTTTACATTTTTTTTAGTCTCAGACCTGGAAAAAAAAATAATAATTGCAAATACATTAACAATAATTTCAAAACCACTGAAAATGTTTCATGTGTATTGGAAAGTTGCTTTAAATTCTATTTAATATCAGTTGTTGGGTTTAGGAATGGATATAATTCATGCTTATTACAGATCATCTTGAGTAACTTACCAGACAACTCCAAATGCACCATAACCAATGGGACGATCAGGTTCAATATCCAGTTGCTGGGCATGATGAGAGTGCTGATGATGGTGAGCCTTTACAGCAGCAGCCTGCACTTGAGCCGGGGCCACTGCTGCTGCAGGACCTGGAGCTTGCCCTGGAGCTGGAGATGGAAAGTACGACTGGGCCTGTCCTGGATTTAGCATTGCTGCTGCTGCAGCCGCTGCCGCAGCAGCGGCGGCAGCTGAAGAGGAAGCTGATGAAGAGGAGACATGCTGCTGAACAGGGTGTACAGCTGCTGCTGAGCCTGGGTGCAGATGATGCTGTGGATGGAGGTGGTGATGATGGTGTAGGTGGGGAGGGGGCAAATGGGCCAGGTGATGGTGATGATGATGGTGGTGGTGGCCCCCAGCTGCTGTTGATGTGCCCCCATTATATGCCGCCATCATATTTGCATTGGTAGATGTGCCGCAAAGAGACATTCACAGAAATGCCCTCCAATGTACTTGACGGATGATCAACTGTCACTTGGCCATAAAGTGAATATCAGAAGGTCTCCTATAACAGCCTCAAAAGAGGGGTCATCCTTTAGCAATCCCTCGCCAACCTGCACAGCACAACACTAGTCGGGCCCCTCTCTAAAACTTTACTTCACTGTATCTGTGTTCCCAAACCCTCCCACCCCCCCCAAAAACCTCACAGATATAATAAATACTAGAAAGCCATGCTTATTTTACTCCGGTTTGTTACAAAAATAGGCCACCTTCTCCTTCCACACTCCTGCAACAAGAATCCACACAATGCAAGATCTAAAAAGTGAATGGAATCCTGGTCCTTCCATCCCACATCCTCCTCCTCCAGCCTGGGAGCAAGACAACCAGTACAGCAGTGTCAGCTGCAAGGCACCCTTGCCAATCAATTCATATACACTGTGGCTGGAGGAAATACAAACAAACAAAGCCCCCTACAAACTCACTGGCAGCAGCACCCTGGGGTGGGGGATGAAAGGGCAGAGGAGCTGTTGCTCTTTTCTCTGGGGAGGAGGCAAGTAAAGTGTGAGTGAATGGGAGGAGGGTGAGGAGAGGGGAAGGGGCAGCCACAGCAGCAGCAGGAGCAGGAGGAGGTTTTGACAGCTGCCCAGGCCAAACGCACAGTCCCAAAACTGACAAGAAGAGGGGATGGGGGGAATTAGGAAGGTGAGGGAAGGATACTGTCTAGTGACGGAAGGAGCGGAACAAGGACACACAGGGAGTCACACTCAGACAGGGCTACGCTGGCCAGGTCATGCCTATGACAGGCGACAGGAGGACGTATCCCGGTTGTTACTCGGTTCCTCTCAAGCGGTTCCGGCTCTCAATATCCGTCTTAAAAATCCACCGAACTACCGACAACAGGGAAAGCCAGCGCTGCTTTGCTCAGTGCATACAATCCAAAGAATCCCCCGCCAGCCGCCACAGTCCGGCCAGTCCCAGGCTGCCTAAACCGAGCCAAGCAGAGGCTGCTAGACGCGGGCAGCCCAGCCACCTGACGCTGAGTCTGACTGACAGCGCACTGCAGCCAATCAGAACAGATCCTTCGCTTGACGGCTGGCGAATAGCTGTAGAAGGTGATAGACATTAGAGGCTGGCGCCCCCTGTGGCAACGCATGAAGAGGGCGGGGAAAGGGAAAAAACACCCAATGAACTCGTGAGGGGCCGTACCTGAAAAGAATTTCCCGTTGAATGACAGCGGCGAGGATCAATGGGAACTGAGTGACTTCTACTCTAGAAGAACAACACCCACTGTGACCTGCGAGGGGAGGTAAAGGATTTTAACTACTCCGGCCCCGGTACAAGCATACGCTGGGTGCATATTCAGTCATTCAGCGCCCTTCGGCATTGGGGGAGTTAAAGTTATTTCCATTATTTCTTTATAGTATTACCTGGCCCTGCTCACCAGCTGTCCGGCTAAAGTCCCAGCGTCTCTGCGTCAGCAAAAGCTCATTCTGAGGGGAAACACTTTGCCTGATGGACAAGGACTGTTCCTTTCTGCTTTAGAGGATTATATTACTGCACATAAATGACAATCGGGAGAGGAAGTGCAATAATCATATAAATACAGTAGAAACCCCATTTTACGTTTTTCAGGGCTCCAAAAAAAATGGTGGAGAATCCAGGAAAATCTAAAATCAGGGAAATTTGTATTATGCATAGTATATAGGCGGGAGCGCAAAACAATCATGTAAAATGAGGGGAAACTTAATAAAATTGATGTTCCACTGTAGGCTTAAAACTCTCAGAAAAGCAGGAACCACAACCCCCAGCACTCCCTAACCCTATCCTAAACACCAATAGTTCTCAAACTGGCCTACTCCAGGGTTGCCGGGTCTCATTTTCAAAAGCAGCCAAAGCGGACTACAAAACCAGCCCATAACTAGCCAAGAGGCACTTCGAAAGTAGCCCAAAAATAGCACAATATGTGCAGTGAAAACAAGTCTAAAAAATAAATGAATGTGAAAATACGCCTTTTTCAAATTTTAACTGTTTGGCAAATTTTTCCTTGAAGCAAATGGGGCAGATTTACCTGTCACAAGGGGCGTAACTACACAGGGGGCCCATGAGATATAGGGTAGTGTTGCCACCCTGTCAAGGCAGGGGCCGGTATTACAAATTTACCTGCAATGTAGCTGCCGGTAAATTTGTAATACACCTAACAAAAGCCGTGGCCTGCCCCCAGCCTGGTCAAAACTAACCTTTTTCCTGACAGCTTCTTGCCAAACGCGTGCCGTGGCTCCGCCCCCTTTGACGGCACGACCCACACAATCATGCACTGTGGCTCCACCATCTTTATCATCACAGCCCGCCCCCTTTGCCATTAGGACCCTTTTATTCCCGCCCCCTTTTTTAAAAGGTGGCAACCCTAATATAGGGGGCCCCATGAGGCCCTGATACATATACAACTTCAATAAATATTGGTAAAATAGGTCAACCTCTAGACATTTTGGTGGCCAGCAGATTGTTGCCCCAAAATTGTCTGAAATTGAGGAAAGTCACCAGAAAATGCGAGAATGCTTAAGAGTGATGGGAGACTGTGGTACAGAGCTCAAAATCTGGTAACTCCCAACTTCTACACAAGTCAGTCCCATTGCATGCTGGGTATTGTAATTTTACCATTAAAGGAGAAACAAACCCTTAATAAAAAAAAACCCTACCCCCCTACCCCACATAGACCTCCTCCCTCCAGTATAGCTGCCCCCCTAGGCAAATGCCCCTAACTCCTTACTTACCCCTCCATGCAGATTCTGTCCAGCAGAGTTCATGGGCTCCATCATTTCTATGCGCTTATTTTCTGTTTCGCAATTACTGCGCATGCACCGAAACTCACGAAAATTGCCAAAGCGTCGGTCTCATTCCGAAGATTACAGAATTCCACTGGACAGAATTTGCACGGAAGGGTAGGGGGGGAAGCTAGGCTGGGGGGAGAAGGGAGGGGGACCTATGTTGGGTAGGGTTTCTTTTTCTTAAGGGGTTGTTTCTACTTAAAACTTGGCAGTTGGCAAATTTTTAAACAAAAGCTACATTACCCAACTTTGCATTGGGAGACACAGACATGGCACATTAGGGCAAGAAAAAACTTTGGCTGTTTTCAAAGTACAAGCCAGCCAAAGACCCAAAAAGTAGCCCAAATCCATACCTTGGCTAGTTTTACTTTCAAAATAGTGTAAAAATAAAAACTGGATAAATAGGCTGTGCAAAATAAAAAAAAGTTTCTAATATAGTTAGTTAGCCAAAAATGTAATGTTTAAAGGCTGGAGTGACTGGATGCAGGGGCGTAATTACAGAGGAAGCAGACCCTGTGGCTGCAGGGGTGCCCAGGAGGTATAGGGGCCCCATGAGGCCCTAACTTATTTGCAATTTGCATAAATATTGGTAAAACAGGTCAACCTCTAGACATTTTGGGGGCTTGAAAAATTATTTGCTGTGGGGCCCTGTAATATCTAGTTACGCCACTGATTGGATGTCTATCATTATAGAACAGAAACCAACTTCCTGCTTATCAGCTCTCTAACTCTGAGTTAGTCAGTGACTTGAAGGGGGACCACATGGGACATAATTGTTCAGTGAGGTTGCAATTGATCCTCAGCATTCAGCTTAGATTCAAAAGCAACAGTTATGGCCCATGTGGCCCCCCCTCAAATCAGTGATTGGTTATTGCTTGGTCACCAGGGTAACCAGTCAGTGGAAACCAAGAGAGCTGAAAAGCAGGAAGTAATGTTCTTCCAGAGGTCCACAAGCCCTTTAACACTAATGGTCTGTGTTTTCAAAATGGCCACAGCAAGTCCCAATTTTCTGATCTTGTTTCAGGCGGTTGTTCACTTTTGAGTTACTGTATATACTCGAGTATAAGCCGTCCCGAGTATAAGCCGAGGTACCTAATTTTACCTCCAAAAACTGGGAAAGCTTATTGACTCGAATATAAGCCGAGGGTGAGAAATGCAGCAGCTTCTGGTACGTTTCAATCTCGTTTTTGGATGACTATTCTTCTGATATTTTTTATTTTTTGTGGCTTTTGAGTTATTTAGCTTTTTATTCAGCAGCTCCCCGTTTGTAATTTCAGCAATCTGGTTGTTAGGGCCCAAATTACCCTAGTAACTATGCAATGATTTGAATGAGAGACAGGAATATGATAGGAGAATAAAAAAGTTGAATAATATAAAGTAGCAATACATTTGTAGCCTTACAGAACATTCAGTGACCCCCCATTTGAAAACTGGAAAGAGTCAAAAGAAGGCGAATAATTTAAAAACTATAAAAAATGAATGGAGACCAAATTAAGAGTTTCTCAGAACTGACCAATCTATAACATACAGTACTAAAGGTTAACTTAAAAGTGAACCACCCTGGCCCTGCACATGCCATGTTGGTACTTAGTTGAGAATCTAAGTTACCAGAATGTGGTTATATCTAATATAATAGTTGATGCTACAGGGTTGATTATTAACCAGTCAGATTCAGAATGTGGCAGTTTCCATGCTTCTGATACATTTAAATTGAATTTTAAAAATGGCATGTTCCAGCTATGAACGAACTGCAGCTCTATGCAACTGGCCCAGTCAGGGTTCAATACCCACCAAAAGCTTTGAGGTGATTGTATCTGGACAGGTGACATGTTGTGTAATTTCCACTGTTTGAAACAGCTTAGTAGCAGGGTTTATTTAAATATACGGTAGGCGATAGGAGCTTATCATTATCCCTTATACTGTATGTAAAGAAAACTGTTCATTTCAAATAATTTGTTAAATAAATGCTGGCCTTCTTATAGAATTATGTTCAGTAGTTGTACCAGTTTCTATAAAATTATGTTCTGACATTTTCACTTTTCTTTTTTTCAGTGTTTGTTACGCTTGGAAAGCTGAGAGGCAAAGAACATGTTGTATGCTTCCCCCCATGATACTAATATGTTGACGCCAAAAAACTGCCTCTTTTTGCATTCACAGTGGGATTTGAACAGTTTATCCCTGGCCCAAGGCATAAATCAGACGTTCTTCTCAATTGGGAGCGGCAATTTGGTTTAAGTATTTCTCTGTCTATGGAAAAAAACAGCCTTGTCGGACATTAGACAAAATATCCTGACCTCGTGCACAAGTTTTTGGCTAGCAAGATGTCCCTGCACCACAACATGTATGCCAACAAAATTCATGTGTCTACCAATGAAACAGATATAAAGGATGAAAAATGAAAAAGTGGCTGAACTACATGATAGCTCAGCCTACCGGTTCCACTCAATCCTCTCATCCAGGCCCTGACTGGCAATCTGTGGGTTCTGGCAAATGCCAGAGGGGCTGCTATAAGGTCCCATAGAAAGTCAGTATTTAGTGGGCTGTTTGGGCCTCTATGTGGGCTGATTGGGCCTCTGTGTACCTGAAATGCCAGGGCCTATTTTAATTTTGAGTCCGGACCCGCTCTCATACAGCAACAAACAAAAGTGCAAGATTTTGTGGTACGATACAAAATATCCTCCTTCTTGATGTAATGCAAATATAATGTAATAAGAAAGGTTGTTGAGTTTTATTATACATGTATATATACCAAATTTAGCAGCATATTTCTAACTGTACAAAAACAGACCTGAAATATACCTAACATCTGCACATTATCACTTGGTAATCCACGTAAAATTACATATACTTATAAAGCTGTGTAATTATTTTATGCAAATGTGGAGCTGAGTGTAAAATTCTTGCATTAAAAAGAAAAAACACATAACCAATACTAACTGAAGTTGAAATTTTATACCCCTTTTCATGCTAGAAATCCTTTCTCATTTTATTTTGTGAATTCATTTAGGCAATACAGATTTTTGTTGTCTGTAATGAAATATCTCTGTAAACATAAACAATAATATTACAGCTTCAATAAATACAATTTTAATATGCCAAACAGTTTAAGAGCCACTTTAGCTGAGACAACACACTAGATTTCTTAAAATAGAACTTAAAGTGATAGACACTAAAAAATTTATTTTCAAAATATTAATCTACATTACAGGGGACCGTCACCCAAAAAAATTATTCAAAATCCTATTTTATCACATTAGTCAAGCAAAATGAACTTTAATTACACTATATAAATTGTTTGAATCTTGTTTCCTTCAGTCTGGGAATTCATATTTATAGCAAGCAGGCAGGAGCCATTTTGTGGACACTGTTATTAAGACAAGCCTTGCATCATCTCAGAATCTTGTTTGGAATGGGGGACCCGATGTCCATCCTCATGCCCTGGTTGCACAATTAAATGGTGAAAATAGCGAGGGAATGTAGGGAGAGCAGTGACAACTAGTAAGTGCTGAATGGAAAGTGAAATTAATTGCCTGCCCTGCCTCTATGCATAAGGCATATAGGAGCGGCAGACAATATTTGATTGACAGCTGAGATTTTTAAATGAGCTTACAGCAGCTATGAATGCTTTAATAAAACTAGAAATTGGATTTCATGTTCAATTTGAAAAGGACTTTTATTACACAGCTTTTTGTGTCTGGATGACTGGTTCACATTAAAAGTTACATATGTGTCACGTTGATGGGTTTTTTTTGCTGATGTTTCTGCTTTTGTAAGTAAACATTACTTGAAGTTCCTAAACCTGACTTTTTTGCCAACCTGACTGTCCCTTCTCAGCCTGTCAGTTAGAGTTTCTAATGCTAACCGACTACTGCTGGCAGTGCCAGAACTACAGGGGGAGCAGGGGGTGCGATTGGACCAAGGGTTGCGCCCCCTCAGGGCCCCCGGCAGCTCGTGCACCATTGATTCCAGGCATAAAATCGTGTATGGAGGGGGGTGGGCGGGTCACGGCTGCATGTCCCGTACCAGGGACTGCCCCCCTCTAGTTACGTTACTGACTGCTGCACAAATATGGCAGCCCCCTCATAGAGGACCATGGGGGTAAGAAAGGTAATGTAAAAGCATCAGGCAAATACGTTTATGACACAATTATAAATAGCATTCAAAGATAATGTTATGATAGATATAAAAAAAGGTTATTTTCTGGTGTCAGTATCTCTTTAAATATGCTATAACTCTCAGCTACATGCCATGTTAGAAATCTAAGTTACTGAGAAAAGTAACACCTTCAAATTAAATACAGAAGAATTGGTAACGAGTGAAATTAATACATTTGTTACTTTTGCCCTATATATACAGGTACGGGACCTGTTATCTGGAATGGTCAGGACCTGGGTTATTTTGGATAACAGATCTTTCCATGATTTGGATCTTTATACCTGAAGTCTACTAGAAAATCATGTAAACATTAAATAAAGCCAACAGGTTTGCCTCCAACAAGGGTTAATAGCTTAGTTTGGATCAAGTACAAGGTACTGTTATTTATAGAGAAAAAGAAAATCCTTTTTACAAATTTGGATTATTTGGATAAAATGCAATCTGTGGGAAGACGGCCTTTCCATAATTCTGAGCTTTCTGGATAATGGGTTTCCAGATAAAGGATTCCATAACTGTATGTCAGGAAGGCAATTGCAACTTTTGTTCACAGAAAAGTGCCAGGAAGGCAATTAACATCTTCAAATGGGTCACTGGATCTCTCTCATTGACTTTATTAAAATTTGAATTGAGTTTGGATAATTCACAATTTGAATTTGAGAGTTTTGACCGAACAAATTTTTTTTGAAAATTTGAATTCAATTTGAATTTACTATTCGACCCTTAATAAATCTGCCCCTTAGAGGAAACATGTTCATGATTGAATACTATGTTCTGCAGAACTAAAACTAAGGACAATAGTTCCATACTGATTAGGGATGCAACGAATCCAGGATTCGGTTCGGGATTCGGCCAGGATTCGGCCTTTTTCAACAGGATTCTGCCGAATCTGAATCCTAATTTGCATATGCAAATTAGGGGTGGAGAGGGAAATCGCGTGACTTTTTTGTCACAAAACAAGGAAGTAAAAAAAAATTCCCCTTCCCACCCCTAATTTGCATATGCAAATTAGGGTTCGGATTCGGTTCGGTATTCGGCCGAATCCTTTGCTTAGGATTCGGGGGTTCGGCCGAATCCAAAATAGTGGATTCGGTGCATGCCTAATACTGATAAATTGTCCCTGCATGCAGTGCCATAACTAGGGGACAAAAGGCCCCTGTGCCAAAACTAAACCTGGCACCCCCCTCCCCCAGTACCTCCACCAGAAAATGTGCCACTTGTCTGCTCCTACGTTTGGGCCTCCCACTGCTTCCCCGGCTGTTACTTCAATGCCTGAACTTCTTATTGTATACATTGCACACATTGCAAGCAAGGCCTCCTCTAGTTCCGTAGCATTGGTAACAAATAGTTCTGTCTGTGCTCTAAAGTGCTAGGCGCCGACTGCATTGCTGCATACTGTTGTACAGTATATATGACTGCCATCAGTATTCATTTGGCCCTCCCCAACAGAACCCCAATTATTAGCCCAAAATGTATCAGCTCTTGATTATGCTTATTTTGAGGGTGCTTGACACTGATGCTTAATTGCATTAAAATGATAAAAATGGAAATGATGGTTACAACAAATGTAAATATATAGGTGTCTTCTCATAGTGGAATATGTTCTTTTTATAAGGGAACATTTTATAAAAAGATATGATGATGAGTTGTTTTTTGAAATGCATACTTTTTCTTTTCACCTGCAGAATGTTGCTATTTTTATTTGGCTATTTACAGAGCTCTCACGTGTCTGGCTTTTATAATTAGTGTTTCCAGTATATTACAAAAGCTCAGTTTAATGATCAGAAGGTTTCAAGGCACACCCTGTGGAAAGAAGATAATGGTGCTCTCAGTGCACACTGCCATAAATAGATACAAAGAGCTTATTGGCTCAGAAACAAGGTGCAGTACCTGCTAAGTAAGTGCAATTAAAGCATTATGAAAATGTATTTTAATCATGTTACTATAGTCTGTAGAATAATGTCAAATTTGTCTGTGTCAGTATAACTAAAATCAAAGGGCAGCTACACTTCCCTTCCAACCCGAATTCATCCTTGGAATTCTGAGTCTAGCATGATTAGTGCCTGCTCTCTGGTAGCTTATATCTCTCCATCTTGCAGGACTTGAGGGGTGGTGAGATGCACAAATTTAAGATGTACCCACCCCCAGTGTGGCCACTTAAGTGGGTGCTAAGTGTGTTGGAGTCCTAATGTATTGCAGTGCTGGGGTTTAACGGAAAAGTAAAAAAAGAAACAAATTAAAACAACAATGATTTGAACAATACTTTTAAAATCATTAGTACTTCTTCTCATGAACTGAAAAACGTATTCAGGTCAGCACATGTTTGTAAAAATCAAAACTATTTTGCTAATCACTTTTTAATTAGGAACATATCTTACCTATTGGCAACCCTATGGACCCTGCCCAGTTAGTGTTGGGGCATGTATAGGAACAGTAACATCAAAAAATGAAAGTGTTTAAAAGTAATACAAATATAATGCAGTGTTGCCCTGCACTGGTACATTTGCACCCATCCATTCATTGCTGCGGGGAATGAACCACTTCATAAGGTCTTCCACTTCCTAACAGGTGATGCAGTGACAATGTTGGGGTTCATGGACTAGAGTGTGTCCAAAATCTGTTTATCTGTTAGTGCCTGCCTTGTAATGTCATGTGTCTGACACTCTGGGGCCAATAGCTCCAGTAATGGTGAAAACTTCAAAACAGTTTTGAATTTACATTTCATGTCCTCATTAGGAGGGTTTAGGAGTTGTATTGGGTGGATCTGGGTGCCCACATACATAGTTTTACTTACGGTCTGTCTACAAAAGGCCCATTACAGCCAATGCAAGAACTTGTACCTGGCCAATATCAGGGGTGTATAATTTTGTGTAATAGCAGCATCTCTCTAGCTCAGTGTGTGTCTCTATATTTCTATACACTTTGATTTGAATTCTTCAAATCTCATATTGCATCTGTTGCCAATTGATTTCTACATAATGCAAGTTCCCTGAGCTTATAAACTGTAACTAAAGTCTATCAGATTATTTACTTATGATCTCTCAACAAAAAGGAAAAAAGTTGAGCCCTTAATACATTTGTGTTTATAACATTCACTCTGATATTATAACATGTACTATTCATGTCCTTATTATATGCAGTAAATATTATTAGGACTAGGTAGCAATTATAGTTATTATATTAGCATTGGACAAGAAAGCCATCCACACAGCTGGATGCACCAACTAATACTGTAAGTTTGACATTTTGGACACTGCAAGGATTATTGTTTAATCTGTTAATTTAACTAAACTTAATTAAACCTATATTCACTTGTGTGTGTAAGATCTTTAAACAGTTCTTGGTTCATGTCCTTGGCATGACTACAGAAAAAAAAGAACAGCTTGACCTAGTGAAGGTCAAACACACTATGAAGCGGGGAAAGCTAAATCAGGCAGGATAGGAGAGCAGCATTCTCAAGAATATAAAACAGTGTATTTCTTTAACAAACTATAGTAGAACCCTGATTTTACATCACTGAGGGGGTTATTCACTAAACTCATTATTTTATTTAAAAAAACAGGACAAAACTCCCATGCCCGATGTGACCTTATTTATGAATTAAAAAACGTGCGAGGGGAAAAAAAAACAATAAAATCTTGAAAAAAACAGAATTGGTTGATTGTTTTGGACCTTTTTCGCGAATTGGGTTTTTGCCGAAAAACCCCTACGGTAATTTTTTCGATTTTCTGGCTAAACCCAGCACAAACCGCAATAACTTCAAATTGAGATTGGTGCCTCTCCCATTAACTTATACAGGACCTCGATAGGTCTGAGATGGAGGATTTTCGGATTCGGCTTTTTGCAGCATTGGGATATAATAAAGTTTGAAAATTTCTAGTTTTTTTTCTGCCACGAAAAATTTCAGTTTTGCCCCAAAAAGCCTTACCAGATAAATTCAAGGTTTAGTAAACAATCCCCTGAATGTAAGCTCCATTTTCCCCCATTTTTTCCAAATTTTACATTCTTTTTTCTCAGTCCCTTAAGAAACATAAAAGTGGAGTTCTACTGTACCAACTGATATGTAACATTTTCATTGAGAATAATACCTTACTAAATTTTCAGCTTAAAACATATTGTTTTTTTTATTTAAAGGAGACATATAAAATAAGTGAAACCCCCTACTATTGTAGGCACTAATGAATCATCATGCTGGTTTAACTTTGGGCTAAAACTTTATTATCTTTAAAAATGTCCCCTTTATTGGAGCTCCCTATAGATCTGCTGTGGTCCCTGTCCCTATTTTAAATAACAGTCCCTAACAGTCCCTGCAAGAAGCACAGTAGGAGGGGGATAGCCAATCACAGCCCTGCAGTCACACAGTCAAATAAATACTTCAGTTCTCTATTAGGTAAGACTAGCTGCTAATTTATTATTAGGGATCAATTTTCACATTTTGATTCAAAGAAAAACATGCTACATTCTTAAGGATTATGGTAGAGCATCTATTTATTTCCTGGCATTCCTGTATAGTTTTGGAGCATAGGAAGAAAGTAGAGAAACCTACACAGACATGAGGAGAACATACAAACTCCCTGTCCTGGCTGGAATTTAACTCACAATCCCAGAATTGCAAGCACTGTCATCCTGAATTCTACCCATTGATTAAATGTAAACCATTTCATTAACACATAATGGCTAAAATATGTGCAAATCTTTAGATATTCAGTAAGGAACTGTGATACTTTCTACTAGTTAGTTCTCAGCACTTCTGTGCTTCATAACAGCAGTAAAATACTGAACAGCTAAAATGTACTTCTCCTGTGAGAAGAACCTTTTTTTCCAAGTAACCAGAAAAGAGTATTTAGTTTGGAGCAAGGAATTATTCCTTTAATACCCTCGTAATTGTTGCTAATGAGTAGGCGTTTGGGTTCCGCAAAGTCATATTTCTATAGTATATGTAAATGATCAGGTCCCATAGATCTACAAGCTATGTTCAGTGTGGTCAAGACAATGACTGTCCTTCAAGTTTTAAGAGGATCCGTGTGACTAGGCCTTTAAGCACTCCATTAGCTCCATTGCTAAAGAACCAGTAGTAATTGGATATTGCAGTAGAGTGTGATATGACAGATATGAGTCACCTAACCTACTGATTTGTTTATACTATTCTCAGCATGTCTAATGTATTTGGTTAAACCTTTTCTGAATGTGCTCATGATAGCCCTTTTTCACAATGGATCTTTGTCTGCAGCATACTATCCCTTGTTTGTGCTTGTGAATAATAAACGTAATATTAAAAAAATAATGGAATATTTCCATCAATGCAGCAATTTTAACCATTGCATTTAAATTTTGTGTCTACTTGCAAATGTGACAACTTTATTAAATTATTTGTGGGTTTTGAGTTATTTAGCTTTTTATTCAGCAGCAATCCAGTATGTAGTTTCAGCAATCTGGTTGCTAGGGTCCAAATTTCCCTAGCAACCATGCTTTAATATGAATGAGAGACTGGAATATGAATAGGAGCTGCCCTGAATATAAAGATGATTAATAAAAAGTAGCAATGACAGTAAATGTATAGCCTTACTGAGCATTTGTTTTTAGATGGGTTCAGTGACCCCCATTTAAAAGCTGGAAAGAGTCAGAAGGAGAAGGCAAATAATTCAAAAACTATACAAAAGAAAAAATAAAGACAAATTGAAAAGTTGCTTAGAATTAGCCATTCTATAATATACTAAAATTAACTTTAAGGTGAACCATCCCTAAGCACAGAACATGCCAAATATTTGTTGTTTGCATGTGTATACATTTTGTCACTTATTAAAACTTATTTCTGTCTGTACCTACAATATTTTATGTTCAGCTTTTTAAATTTCTGTAACATATGCCACTTTCCCTTTCTCCTCTGGTATTACCCTGTGCCCTGCCCCACCCCCCTTTTTGTTCTACCCAGCTCATCATAGAGTTTCATATCATTTATCCTTCCTTCCCCATGATACTTACTCTTCTTCCTCTTCATTGACTTTTGACTCGTTAAAGGGGTACTATCGCGAAAATGAACATTGAATATTTAATAAGAGTCAGCATACTGAAAGAAGAAGTTTTCTAAATATAATCAATTAAAACGTCTGTACAGTTTCTGAAATAAACAATTTTATCTTCACTTTTCCTCTCTCAGCATCTGTTTCTCTTCACTCTGTCTTCATGCAGGAGTTGGGTGTCAGATATTAATTGACAGATCCAATACATCTTAAGATGGCCAAAGATGCAAAGATCCGTTCGTACGAATCAACGTGCGACCTGCCACTAACCATTCTGATCAAATTCCCTCTGAAAATCATACGATCAGCAATACATGCAGAGATATTATCGTCAGCTGACAGAAATCGCTTAACTTGTCCGATCGACGAAACAACCGATCTCCGCCGGACGAAAAATGTTGGGACTCTGCACACGCGGTCCAAAAATCGTACGAAAAAAGTCCGATTGTACGATGATTTGTAAGATCGGATCTTTGTGTCTATGGCCAGCGTTACTTTTTACTTACTCCTCTGTGCAGATTCAGGGATAGCAGTTAACTGCAGCCATCTTTTCATCATCTTCGTGTCTTCTTCCGTCTATTTCAGCGCATGTGCCGTTGTTGCGAACCGGGAAATTGCTGCAACTACACATGCGCCGCTTCGCCAGTCTCAGTCTCAGATTACCGAAGACCTGGAAGATGGCTGCCGTGAACTGCGATCCCTGTAAAAGTAAAAAGTTAGGGGCATTCCCCCGGGTTAGCAGCTAGGCTGGGGGGAGGAGGGAGGTCTATGTAGGGTAGGGGGTAGGGTATTTTTAGTTAAGGGTTGAATTCTCCTTTAAGATCTACTTGTGCACGGACTGACATGAATGATGTATAATGTCTGTTAAATGCGGCATATATATGTTGGTACTATAAAAATAACAGATGAATAAAAAGCTGAATAATCCATCACATTCACATATAATGTGCAGTAAAACATCTGGATCTAAATAGAGGTTAGGTTGGAGTGACATGCTAAAATTATAGGGGTGTCCTAAAGGAGCTTCTGGGAGGGGGCACACATTCCAAAGGTCAACCCCCTTGTCACTCTACCACCCAACCAATCACCACCTGCTGAAAATGTGTGAGCTGATGGCAAAGTTTTTGGTTCATTAGGAGAGCAAACTGCCATACAATAGACCATGCGGTTCAGGTCCCATCCCCGTGACCACTATGTCTAATATATGGTAGTTACTCCACTGGGGTCCACCTCTGTATCTATGTAGGCTACAGCAGTATGGATTAAGTCTTGGGAGAATTGACAAAAGTGGAACTGAGATAAATTTGGTGTTAAATTGCATTCAAATGTTCATTTACACCAATAAAAACACTTTTTTTAAATTCCGCTCTACATAAAAAGGTTTTTTAACGTCAAAAAGTAAAAAAAACAGTATAACTACATCTTAAAGTTAATAACTCAAGCCAAATGGGTTAAATAACTCCAAAAAAAACTTTTGCTAACTTCAAACTGACACAGTGTACAAAACTGCAGTATTCTTCCTGCAGTATTTCTTTGAAGTCAGTAATATTTCTTACTCTTATTGCTCCACTTTTGTAGAAACCTCCAGCAGAGTTAAATGGCTAGAGCTGTTGACTCATATGCTGTTATTAAAGATGAATTAAAAGCCTAAAATTAATATGGTTAAAAATGTCATATTTTACATACTGAACCCATTGTAGCAGCCTAAAGTTGCAGCATCAATGATCCAGAACCGCATACTTGTCACAGGGGGTCACAATTTTGTAAAGTGTCTGCGACACTCACATGCTCATTGGGCTCTGAGCAGCTGTTGAGAAGCTAATTATTAAAATTATACTGACTTTATAAAAATAGTAATGTGTTGGTATCAATGAAAAGAAGCTGCATGAGAAATATATGCAGTTAAAAGCCACCCAAAGCCGTCCCCAGCCCTGCGAACCTTAGTAAAGGCGACCCTGCGACAACGTTAAATCGTCTTAATGAGTTGTTTCAGTTACGCTGGGATGGGGCCCAAATGAAAACACAACTCCAGACTATGGTGGAGCTTCCTTTCACTAATACCAACACGTTCCTGTTTTTTTAGGAACATGCCAGTATGAGGTTTGTCTGTAACATGACCTAATGCTACAGGGCTACTTATTAAATTCTTATGCTAGTTGCACTGATTTCTGTGCTGCCATGTAGTAATTATCTGTATTAATTAATAATCAGCTTTATATTGTGACATTTATATTCTATGTGTACTGTTTATTGTGAGTGGGTCCCTAAGCTCAATAAGTGACAGCAGCTCAGAGCATGTGCAGTGAATCAGCAGAAAAGAAGATGGGGAGCTACTGGGGCATCTTTGGAGACACAGATCTCTACTGCTGTGGTTGTATTGGGCTGGTATAGAAGCCTAAAACATAATGTACAACTCTCTAGTTAGGCTTTAGTTCTCCTTTAAAGGCACAAGATGTAGAGTCTGTCTGCAGCCTGCTAGGAAACAGAGGGAGCCAATTTAGTTTAAATAGACTTTAAGTTTATGAGACTTATCTGGCTTAAACACAGAAAACCAAGTGTTTCATCACCTTATTAAGAATGATAGCTTTTAACTACTGCAAGTCTATCAAAAAAACATCTAACTATTTTTTGCATAAAGATTGTTTAATTCCACTTCCTGTTCAGACCTCTAGCTGATTATTGTGGTTTGCCCATAAGCCGAGTTCCGGTTTGTACTTATTTTTTTCCGTGTACTGTTCCTTACCTGACTCTTAATTAATTTATCTGCCTTTGTAAATTAACCCCTTCCTTTTGCCTGCCACTGAAATCTTTTACAAAATATGTAATGTCAGTAATGTCATGACCTGCTTTTCCTGTATGCATAAGACAGACCTGCTAAATACAAACTAAATTATGCACTCATTGTGTGTTTCCCATATTTTCAACCCAGCTGTGATTTTCTGTGTGACTGTTGTTCCATATTGGCACCTTATACATTTACTTTTTTGATAACATCCCCTTTGCTTTACTGCTTGACATTAAAGTACAGGTATGGGAGCTGCTGAATGCTGAAACCTGTGGCTTAATTGAAACCTAAGTTGTTTTATCACTTTTACTGATTTTACATTTTCCTAGATTTTCCACCAGGTCCCTGAAACACGGGCAAATTCACTAAGCCGCGAAGCGCCGAATGCTAGCGTTAATTCGCTAGCATTTGGCATTTTTGCTACTGCGCAAATTCACTAACGAACGCTGGCGTAGTTTCGCTAGTGTTACTTCGCACCCTTACGCCAGGCGAATTTTCGCTAGCGACGTAACTACGCAAATTCACTAACTTGCGCAGTGTACTGAACGCTACCTTTTACGCTAGACTTCCTTCGCCACCTCAGACCTGGTGAAGCGCCATAGAGTAGATAGGGATTGTTTCAAAAAAAGTCAATTTTTTTTCTAAGTCCCAAAAAACGCTGGCGTGTTTTCTACATGATGGGTGATAGGCTGAAAAAGATCGAAAATTTTTTGGTGCTCCCCTTCCTCCCCCCTACATTTCCTGACTCATGTCAACTTACCTAGACAGTGGGCACATGTGGAGGGCAAAATAAAATTTATATTTGCTGATTTGAAGGTTTTCTAGGCATTTGTAGTGCAGATACGTGTTCCTCCATTGAAATTTGAATTTCGCGACCGTATGCAAATTAGCCTTCGCCAGCATAACTTCGCTTTATATAGCGAATCAATGCTAGTGCAACTTCGCAACCTTACGCTACCCCTGTGCGCAACTTTGGATTTTAGTGAATTTGCGGAGCGCTGGCGAAACTACGCCTGGCGAAGTGTGGCGAAGTGCGGCGAAGATGCGCCTGGCGCAACTTCGCATCTAAGTGAATTTGCCCCATAAAATGGGAGTTGTACTGTAATTTATATCTATTTATTACAAAGCTATAGCTTATTTCTGAATGACACCAAGAATAAACCTAGAATACATACTGTATATGTAGTACAAAGAATCAAATGAACAGAAACATTTTCAATAGAGCAAAGAAATCCTTCGGTCTTATTGACTAGGCATACCCAGAACTGTGTCATGCTGTAAATCCTTTCAAATCTAACATCACTAGAGCTTTGTTGTTCTTAGAAATCTTCTAATAATTCTTCTACCAAACAGAGCTTCCTTGTTCCTCGAATTATTCTAATAATAATTATCTTATTCTTTTTCTAACTTTCACCACTCCTGTCCTGTGGGTCATTAGTATTATTATAACTGCACAGAGACAGGAACCAATCGATATCTGATTTCATGCTGCTAAAGGGGAGCTTTTACTATTCAATGTAAAATGATGCAGCTGTTTGACACCACACAACAACCAACACTCATCTGTATGTTTGGATACTCCCTTTGGCACATTTTACCCATATTTGCCACAAGAAGATACAGAAAGAGGGGTGATTTTTTACAAATATTGCAGAGATCTAATACAGGTATGCAACCTATTATCCAGAATGCTCGGATATGTATCTTTCTCTAATTTGGATTTTCATAATCAAATAGGATTAATTATATCTTAGTTTGGATCATGTTCAAGGTACTGTTTTATTATTACAGAGAAAAAGGAAATAATTTTTTAAAATTTGGACTATTTCAATAAAATTTAGTCTATCTGAAAACTTAAACATACTGTAAACAAACAGAACCCTGAACATATTAATTGAAAAATAACCAGATTGAAGGTGTCTTCTATGCATATATTTTGTCAGGTATTTTTTTTTTAACTAATCACAACATAAGTTTTTTCTAAACCAATTGAGTCTGACCCATAACGAGAAGACGCAGTTCACTAAAAGATGCCAGGTGTTTCCCCACTCAAGTGAATGGAAGGCTGCAGGGGCAGTTTTAGGCACTTCATTGGTGCCCATCTGCCTAACAGAGAAAACTGCACTCTGATGCTAGACACTAATGCATGTCCAATGCATACTCAAGTAGCAGCTGGATTTGTCAGCATAGAAAGAAAGGATTGTTATTATGTTTTCAAGAGGAACAAGACTAAACCATTGTCTCTGGGTTCAGCTGTCAGTTCCATTCGTGCAATTGTGCAATGTATAACCAAGATAGAATTCTAATGGCTTATAGCTGACCCTTTTATTTCTCTTGAGGTGGCAGGATTTAGTGCTTAGGGACAAGTAAATCCTCCTTGGATGAGAATTTGGCTGGAATATTGCAGGCAAGATAATGCAGGAACAATAGACATACTTCAAGAAAAATACTCGCACATGATCAGGTAATCTGTGACTTTATTAAATAATTTGGCCTTGAAGGGGAGACAATCATGAACCCTGGGGAGCAAGAACAACACCAGACAAACCACTTGGCAGGACTGCATGGACATTGGTGGAGACTGATAAAATATGTATATTGCCAATGCACACCCATAAAATACACTTCTATCCAGAAGGTATGCAAGCAAAAAAAGATCACATTCATATCAATTTGCAAAAACTAGTGTAATTGTATAAACTTACAGTATACATATCTCCAAAATACTGTTGAAAAGAATAAATCAGACATTTTTTAAAAAAAGAGACTACCTTTACATTTTGGAGCTATTTCCTTTTTCAAATACGTTTGTAAATTTTTGCCATTTTGCACATTTTCTGGCGGGTACGGGTTGGATTGGACGCAAGTCCTATAATGGCAACATTTTATGGATTAGGGTTGGTTGCTTGTTTTGTAAGTTAAGGTCGGGTGCCGGTTTAATGTTTTTTCTGACTCGCACATCACTAGCATGGAGTATTCCTACATTATTTTAGGAGGAAAAACTAACCTGTTTCTGCGTAGTTGTGCCAATAAATATAAACCCACTGTGCAGATCACAGTTTACAACTCAGAAATGCATCATATAAAATTCTGTGGCAGCTTTTCAGTAAGCAGATCGTGACACATCTAACAACAGAATATAAAAATAAGCACACGAGGAACAATAGAAATAATGGAGAAATGCCAGGGGTAATTTGAATGTGCTGTTGCTCCTCTTGCTGTAGACTCTAGACCCTGAAATGTGCACTTTTTTTCATCTTCGGTCTTAGAGCAAAACTGTAGAAATTCATGTATATTTATTTCACATTGTTCAGTCTGAGTTTCATCTTTTGTGTGCTTTGATTTCTAGATGTTATGTTATTATAGAAAAGCGCTGATCTCAGACCCCATTGCCAGGGTGTAAATATGAAGGCACATGCAAGAGAACATTTTGTCCTACAAACCAAGGAAGGATAATTAGGGGAAGTTGTATTCCCTCCAGTGGGAGTGTCTTTGTTTTGTTTGTATAATGCACTTCTGATTATCAGGAAGAATTTTCCATAGCACACATTTGTATGAAGGATATGAAGTATACTATTTAAAACAAGCAATTGTATGAGCATACATGGGGGCACATTGCTATTCAATATCTGCTCATATAACTGGACCTCGTTTTTTTCTGGTGGAAAAAAACTCAAGTTTTTCGAGATTTATTATACCCCAAAGCTGCAATATGTCAGAATCTCAAACCTGCCAAGGTCATGTAGAAGTCAATGGCAGTCAATGGCAGTTGTCAAATTGATGATACCATGATCTGTGATGGGGTTCGTCCGATAATCCATGAATAATTGAGCGATTTGGGCGTCAAATCAAAAAAATTTGTACGATGTGTACGAGTTTTTTTCAACTTTTTATAGTTATTTCATTGATAAATAAAATAAAACCATGGATGGGAGTTTGGTCGAGCTTGGTTTAATAAAAATATGAGATACATTTGAGTTTTAGTAAATGACCCCCCTATAGTAGGCACAGGAGATATTTAGTAAAATAAGCAAATGTTTGGGACAATTCATCATACCATAACAATCAATAGTAAGTTAACTTTTACAGATCTAGAAGAGTTAGAATAATAAAAGCAGACATCTGATTGGTCACAAAGGCTCAAGGGCACAATCACTTAGCTCGGGGCAATGAGCAATTTTGGGGAGTGCAATTTTGAATGCAATCGCTATGTTTTTTCTCACAATGCAGCATTTTCCCCCTAGAATTCTAGCGATGTTCTGGACACAGAGCAGTTTGCTTGTTGCAGCTGCACTGTGCCTACTTCAGTTGCAGGCAATTCACCAGAATAGAAGAAGCTGTACATGCACTTCATCACAAATCAGGAGCAGTTGCACAGAATACTTTTGAAGTCTGCCTGGCATCTGTCTGGAAATGAATAGTGCAAGACAATAGGAGAAGCGAGTGTGAGAGATACTGAGAAACAAAGGAAACAGATTAAAACTCAGAAGCTCTGCAACTGTCTGGTATACTATGGACACAATCTCTCTGTACAGAAAACTCACAATGTAAAAATAACCTATGCAAAATCCACAAGAAAGGCTAACCAAATTAGAGCTAATGAATATAATTTTGAATAGCAAAAAAGAATACATGGACAGCTTTTGTGTTTTCAAGTATTTATTGAGCAGACAAATTAGAGTAGCAGCAATATTGTGGACATTTTTGGCATGGCTTTGTGTTATTCTTACTTTGCCTGTCCATATACTGTAAGTCATTTTAGTAGGACAAGTATGCATGGACATTAAAATGTGGAACATTTACTTAAAGGCAAACTGCTGTCAGAATAACAAACTAATAATAACAGTGTGTAATGTTGTGTAAAGTAGTGTTGGTTTGGAAAATATTTTACCTCAACAGACATTCAAATATGCTTGTTGCTACTTGAAGCTGAAACAAATTTAATAGATATTTTGTATGTATAACGAGCCATTTACAATGACCCTGGCAGCAAGTGCTAAAGCACTAAGGGGCAATATTTAGACTGGGGTCATGTTGCACTATGTACCTTGCATCAGATTAAAAACCCAGTGTAAAGTGCAGACTGCAGCGCTGATGGGTAGAGTCCTGCATTGGTCTGGTACCCACAGAATACATGCAAGGTGGTCAGGTTTTGGGCTGAAATTTGATTGTCTGCTTAGTGAAGCATAGTGGGTGGCAGGTGTATGTAAGCTTTCAGGTCCAGGCAGTGTCAGACTGAAGGGTCCAAGGCTCACCAGGACTTCTGATAATGGGGGCCCCCACCCCTGTCTGGGCCTCCTGCCCCAGCCACAATGCCCCCTCTCTGAGCCCCCCTCTCAAGCAGCAACCGCCCTTTCCCCCCCCCCACTCGTACCTCTTCTCTCAATTGGGTTGGCAGGGCCCACCGGTTTTTACCAAGTGTCAGCCGGCCCAGCCCGACCCTGGGTCCAGGTTGGGCACGAGTCTGCCCAATCGGACTCTACTGGTGGGCAGAAGACTCCTCTGCAGACTGTGCATGATGGCACTCATTAGCTTGCTTATCTGTTTAAGGGACAATTTAAGGAGGGGGTTGGATAGGGTATGCCCCATGCCTGTGGGTGCTCACCCATAGTCCAGGGCAGGGTCGGCTTTGGGGCCTGGGCTCACCGGTGCTGCCATCTCAGGGTCCGGGTTTTTTCCCAGTCCGACCCTGGTCCAGGGAACAAAGTTTAGAAAGCCCGAAGCTTGTGTCTCATTTTTTCTCTTTGCACCCTGCTCCATGAGTGATAAGTAATTCCTATAAACTTTATAAAGAAATTTAATTATTTTGTTGTATTTGAAGATAAAATACAATTGTATTAAAAAAGTAACATAGTAACATCGTAAGTAAGGTTGAAAAAAAGACACGTCCATCGAGTTCAACCTTTTTTTTTTTTAACTACCTATCTGCCAGTTGATCCAGAGGAAGGCAAAAAAAAACCCATCTGAAGTCTCTCCAATTTGCCTTAGAGGGGGAAAAATTCCTTCCTGACTCCAAAATGGCAATCGGACTAGTCCCTGGATCAACTTGAACCATGAGCTATTTCCCATAACCCTGTATTCCCTTACTTGCGAAAAAGCTATCCAACCCCTTCTTAAAGCTATCTAATGTATCAGCCTGTACAACTGATTCAGGTAGAGAATTCCACATCTTCACAGCTCTGTAAAAAACCCCTTCCGAAAATTTAGGCGGAACCTATTTTCTTCTAAACGGAATGGGTGACCTTGTGTCAGCTGGAAAGACCTACTGGTAAATAAAGCATTAGAGAGATTATTATATGATCCCCTTATATATTTATACATAGTCACATATCTCACCTTAAGCACCTCTTCTCCAGCGTGAACATCCCCAATTTGGCCAGTCTTTCCTCATAGCTAAGATTTTCCATACCTTTTACCAGCTTAGTTGCCATTCTCTATACCCTCTCTAATACAATAGTGTCCTGTTTGAGTGATGGAGACCAAAACTGTACGGCATATTCTAGATGGGGCCTTACCAGTGCTCTATACAGTGGAAGAATGACCCCCTCCTCCCTTGACTCTATGCCCCTTTTAATACAGCTCAAGACCTTATTTGCCCTTGATGCTGCCGACTGGCATTGCTTGCTACAGCCAAGTTTATTATCTACAAGGACTCCAAGGTCCTTTTCCATAATGGATTTGCCTAGTGCAGTCCCATTAAGGGTATAAGTGGCTTGGATATTTTTACATCCCAGGTGCATGACTTTACATTTATCAACATTGAATCTCATTGGCCACTTAGCTGCCCAGATTGCCAGTTTGTCAAGATCATGTTGCAAGGATGTCACATCCTGGATGGAATTAATTGGGCTGGATAATTTTGTGTCATCTGCAAACACTGATACATTACTTACAACACCCTCCCCTAAGTCATTAATGAACAAGATAAATAAAAGTGGACCCAATACTGAGCCCTGGGGGACCCCACTAAGAACCTTACTCCAAGTAGAGAATGTCCCATTAACAACCACCCTCTATACCCGATCCTGTAGCCAGTTTCCTATCCACATGCAAACGACTTCATTTAGCCCAACAGACCTTAGTTTAGAAAGCACTCGTTTGTGGGGCACAGTATCAAACGCTTTGGCAAAATCCAAATAGATTTACTGCCCCCCCACTGTCCAGAATCTTACTTACCACATCATTAAATGCAATCAAATTCGTCTGACATGACCTATCCTTCATAAAGCCATGCTGGTTGTTGCTAATAATGCCATTCATTAGGACAAAATTTTGAATGTGATCCCTTAACAAGCCTTCAAATAATTTGCCCACCACAGATGTCAAGCTCACTGGCCTATAATTGCCAGGCTGTCTGAGATCGTAATCCCTTTTTAAATATTGGAAGTACTTCAATTAGAGTGTCCCTTTCAAAATGTACGATAACTCTCTGTATTTAGCTTTTTTAGCTTGTTTAGTACTTTGTCTCTGAAAAAGGTAAATATTTTCAGTTCTGTTTATTTTATCATTCTGGCTTCTTCTCTAGAGACCACTAATGGGCAATCAAAGCTAAGTTTCCCTAGGGACATGTAGATGTTTAATAAAGATATTAAAATATATGTCCAGGGTTTTTCCAAAGCATCTATTAAGGTCTTTCCCTGCTTGCACTGTTTCCATGGAGACATGATTCTGGTTTTTGGTCCTTTTCATAAAACATCCATACTTATACTGTAATTATTGCCTTTCCACATGTTTGCCTTCTGCCTAGAGTGATTTTCTTTCTGCTCAGTCACTAATCTGTAATGCTGCATAGTCTTTCTCTTTTGCTTGGTGTTTAGATGCCCACCTTGAATATACTGGAATCAACCCTGCATATTTGTTGTAGTCTTCCTATTGGTTTTCTGTCCTTGCTGCTAGAGCTAGTTTTTTTTAATACTTACCTGACCTTTAGTCCTTGGTGGCTACACATAGCCTTGTGCTGTGTCTGTTCCTGATTGACTGTGGCCAAAGGTCCTTGTCTACTGGAAAATTCAAAATTAAAAGGGGTTATTAATAGCAAGGGGAAATAAAGGTGAAAGATTTTCAGATATATTGTATGTGCAATTATTCAATTGTTACAATGAAATGCAGTTGTCGGTGTTTGCCTTTGGTACAATTCATTTCCAATAACATCAAAACTGAAATCCTATTTCATACTGCTATAGTCTACCAGGAATCTGCATATGTCCTTAAATACACCTACAGAGTATGCTGATGATAACCATTTTTGCCAAATACATATTGATGTCCGGGGAGACAGCATTTACTTGATAGGCAGCTGTTTATAATGAAATCATAGGAAAGGACAACGTTTTTCTTTGCAGGAATCTCTCTCTCTTGCTTTTCTTAAGGAAGGCTTATGATAAGCACCTGCAGGAATTACAGTCCTGTCTAGAGATATAACTGTCTGCAAAAATTAAACCATTTGTACAGTGGTAACTTCTGACAATACATTAGAACTGGTGTCATGAAACATATAAATCACGTGATCACTGGAAAATGCAGATATGACAAGATAATGCGAATTCAAGATCCATATTATCAACAGTACCTCCAGGGATTCACACTCTCACCAGTCTAGAACAGTTTTGCTCTTAAACGGAGCAGTTTGGGTCTGTTATCCAGAATGCTCAGGACCTGTGGTTTTCTGGATAATGGATCCATAGTTTGGATCCTCATACCTCAAGGGGCACATCATACTAAAAAAATCCTGTAAACATTACATAAACCCAATAGGCTGGTTTTGCTTCCAAGTACAAGGTACTGTTTTATTATTACAGAGAAAAAGGAAATCATTTTCTAGAAAACAGAATGGGCTTTGCTCTCATATTTTACTGTCAATTAATGAAAGGTAAATCCCACTAATAAATATTACTCAAAAAGTGCAGATTCAGCTGGTAAAAAGAGTACTGCAATCATGAACTTCATATTGATTTGAACCGAGGCACTGACTTTTCAAGCTTTTTTAATGTATTCTTGCAAACACCTGCAAAGTGTCTCCTTTAAGCAACACAACTGTTTTTCAATGCCAAAAATACAATAGCAAATGTTTTTTGAATTACATTTACTGTGCTTTAAGAGACATTTAGTATTAGTAGTAAAGGGGGTGGTTCACATTTAAGTCAACTTTTAGTATGTTATAGAATGGACCATTCTAAACAACTTTTCAATTGGTCATTATTTATTGTTTATAGTTTCTTTACATCTTTTAAATGGGGTCACTGACTCCTTCAAAAACAAATGCGATTCGGTGGAACCCTAATTGTTATTGCTACTTTTTATTACTCATCTTTCTATTCAGGCCCTCTCCTATTCATATTCCAGTCTCTCATTCATATTCATGCATGGTTGCTAGGGTAATTTACACCCTAGCAACCAGATTGGTGAAATTGCAAACTGGAGAGCTGCTGAATAAAAAGCTAAATTACTCAAAACCCACAAATAATAAAAGATGAAAATCAATTTGAAACATGTTGCTCTTCGACCCATTGGATGTTGCTCTCAGTGGCCTCAAAGCAAGGGCTTATTTTTTGAATTTTTGGCTTGAATTTCTGGCTTGAAGTTTTAGTTGCATAAAAACCGAGTGTACTGCTAAACAGGCTGCAATTCCTCATAGAGTCTACCAATAGCCAATCATAGTCCATGTTTGGCTTTCCCAGGCACTTTTTGCATGTTTGTGTTGCTCTCCAACTTATTTCTTCATTTGAATGTGGCTCTCCAGTAAAATAAGGTTGGTAAAAACGCTACTCTCCATCATACTAAAAGTTAATTTCAAGGTGAACAACCCCTTTAATAAGAGCGTTATTAATCAGTATTAGTAATACAGATGTAATACAGAAATGATTACGGCATTCTAATATTACTAAATCTTTGAAGAATTGTCCAATTACTTTCCATGTTACAGTACTAGACTTTCTGGTGAACTATAGAAAACAATTAAATTAAGTTAAACTTTGCATACGGAATACTGTAGTCATACATGTCATAATATTTATAGAGGTGTCTTCCCAAAAATGAGTGAATGTGATGGACACTGAGACCAAACCCCTTCACTGGAATAGCTTACATGGTGAAGGGAATGAATTATGCACAGCAGAGTTGTAGCTGACAAGGTATGATATATGTTGCTTGGAAGTTTAAAAAGTATTATTTATACAGTGTCTGCCTTGTCCCTCATGTGAATAAGCTCCATATAGCAATCATGGCGCATGAATTTATGGAAACAATCATTTTCCCCCCATGCTAAATAAAGGTGGCCATACACGGGCCGATAAAAGCTGCCGACAAACCGTGTCGGCAGCTTATTGGCCCGTGTATGGGGCCCCCCGACGGGCTTCACCGATCGAGATCTGGCCGAAAGTCGGCCAGATCTCGATCGGATGGGACAGAAAATCCCGTCGGATCGCGGCCGCATCTATTCGTTGATGCGGTCCCGCGATCCGACCGCCCGTTAAGGCCTCGTTAGGATCCGATCGTTGGGCCCTAGGGCCCACAATCGGATCGGCCCGATATTGCCCACCTCAAGGTGGGCATATCGGAGGGAGATCCGCTCGTTTGGCGACATCGCCAAACGAGCGGATCTATCAGTGTATGGCCTCCTTTACACAGTTATATTGACTGTATACACAGTGGATAAGCCACAGGAGAAATAACTCACCTTCTGGATGTTGCATTCTTCATCATTATGGGCCCTATTTACAAAAAATGTAATTTTTTTTCATGAATCAAATATGTTTTCTTGTTTTTTTTTTTAAATCTTTCCAAAACTCTCAAAATTTGAGATTTATAAAGTATAAAAATAGGTACCAATCAGCAGGTAGAATTTACTGGTCACCTGTTTAAAAATAAACATCTCATTGCTTGCTATGGGTTGCTGCTCCTGGGCAAACTTAGTGCCTTTTATTACATAAGGGGGTTAGAGGTTTTCAGATTTTTTTCACTACTACGTGTCAGAAAAACTAAAATTTTAAGAGGTTTAATAAAGTGCATTTGTGATTTTAGAGAATTAACCCCATATGTTTGCCCAGGAGCAGCAACTCATAGCAACGTAAGACGACCATATAATTATTATTAACCTCATATAATGTTATATAATCCCAACGTCCAAGGTGCCAAGGTGCAAATGCAAGGACAGGGCACTTTTTTGTAAATGAGCTATTAAATTTTACTATTTTACTATTTTACTATTACTATAATATTTTTCATAATTTATAAACAAGTTATATTTTGGTTTAATTCATCTATGCATTCTATTTTATAGTCAGATACGAACAGCCCTAAATAGTGGACCTTATGAAAAGGAATCATGATAGGCAAGCAGATAACCAACTGCAACAAGGCATGTGCTTATAAATGTTTCAGGATCTATATAAAATTGCTGGGTGACACAGTCAGATGAGACCTGCTATAACAAGGTGTTGATTACATGTGTATAATGAATGTCATGGTTACATGCCAGAACGCAATATCCAGGGGCACAGTCTGAGTCTTAAATTTCCAGACATACTCATCAAGTTTAGAGGCAGAAACCAAGCAGATATACTAAAGACAGAATTTGGTGCTGCCCCTGTTATTCAGCTGCAACATTCCTGATCAGTGGAATTCACTTTCTGCTGCAAGGAATGAGCAATAAGGCAGCAGGCTATGGGGGTTAAAGGGTCACTAGACTCCTTTGTTCACCCTAAGCCTAATAAATAAAACACAACATAGAGCTTGTGTAAAAAAAAGTGTCCTGTCTAATATTTAATTTTAAAAAGTTATAGATTTATTTTTCATTAAGGGGGTTATTTACTAAAATCCAACCAGATAAATTTAAGGTTTAGTAAATAACCCCCTAAGATTATAAACCATATAATCTGGTGTTCAGCACGAGAATAACCGGCTGTCTAATGGGGCAAGGAATATACAGTATGTATCAATTATCTACATAGCAAACATACTTCTTTTAAGGGATTCAAACAGAATCCCTAAAATTAGCTTTTGCATCCCCTTTATCAACTTCCCCTATCTTAGCATTCTGAACATTTAGGGGCACATTTACTAAGCTTGAGTGAAGAATACGAATGATAAAAAAATTCGAATTTCAAAGTATTTTTTTGGCTACTTCGACCATCGAATGGGTCAAATTTGATTGAAACGAATGATTCAAATGATTCGAAGTAAAAATCGTTCGACTATTTGACCATTCGATAGTCGAAGTACTGTCTCTTTAAAAAATACTTAGACTATATACTTTGCCACTTTAAACCTACTGAGGTGTAATGTTAGCCTATGGGGACCTTCCCCAGCACTTTTCTAACATTTTTTTGATCAAAGAAAAATCCTTCGATCGATCAATTTAAAATTGCTTGAATAGTTTGATTCTAACGGTTTTATCGTTCGATCGAACGATCGCAGGATTTGCGCTAAATCCTTTGAATTCGATATTCGAATTCGAAGGATTTAAATTTGAGGGTCGAATTCGACCCTTGATAAATGTGCCCCTTAATATTTATTGTGGATTGTGGATGATGTATGCCATAAACTGTCCATAGTTATAAATCAAAATATCACATGCAATCTTTATTCTACTGAAATTATACATATAATGTCACTTTAAGATATGAGGATTTCTAAAGTACAAGTAAGAAACATGTTCTTTGAGTGAAATATGCTATTTTGGGCAGTGTCGAACTGAGTTATCTGGGACCCACCAGGTCTGCCATCCCAGAGGTCCACATACCCCTCATAGGCCCACTTCTTCAATTGGGAGCCAATGTGGCAGCAAGCCACTCAGCCCTTTTCATGTGCATACCTTATACTTACTTTGTGTAGGTTGGGGGAGTGCAAATATTTCCGATGGGGTGCAGATCTGGGTTGGTGGGGTCCACAGTGTCCTACCAGCCCAGTCTGATCCTGATCTTGGACAAAAAAATCAAACGATGGATTGCACATCCAAACTCAAAAAAAAGATTTTTTTAATACATAAAAACTAAATAAAAGAACTGAAACAAATATCATTAGCCCAAGGTGTTTCGACCAAAGTGGTCTTCCTCAGGGGCAATCAAAATGAAAAATAAATAGAAAAAGGCAGGATCCTGATCTTGGGACATTACATATATGGCCTTTACTGCATAATGATTTTCTAAACTGTAGGTCCCAGAATGGATATATATATATATATATATATATATAGATATACCTGTATATATATATATATATATATATATATATATATATATATATATAGTCATAGTTAAGAGAGAAAAACCGCACCAACAGGTCTTTATACAAAAATAGAAAACCTTTTATTCAACGTTTCGGCTCGACCGCTGGAGCCGTCTTTTTTTTTTTTTGTTCCTGAAGACGGCTCCAGCGGTCGAGCGAAGCGTGGAATAAAAGGTTTTCTATTTTTGTATAAAGACCTGTTGGTGCGGTTTTTCTCTCTTACCTATGACTATTGATACATGTAATCAGCACACAGGCATTGCTTTTTTTTCAGTTATCCGTGTGCGCTATACTTAAATTTGCTATATATATATATATATATATATATATATATATATATATATATATATATATATATATATGTCTCAACCAAAATTGTTCATTCGGTTATTATAGCCAGGCAGGTAGATACAACTAAGGGGTGATTCTCCTGTAACCATGTCTTATAATGAATGTTGGAAATGCTGCATGGTTACTAAAGCCAATCCATGCATTTTGTTTTAGGGCATATATGTCAAAGAACAAGAGAACATACTCTAAATGCCAATTCATGGATAGGTTTTGCAGAATTGTGTGTGAAATTCCTATCAGTCGTTAACAGACACGCCACATTCTGTAAATACTGGGTGCTGTTGAGTTCATCCAAAGTCGTTTACATTGTTTTAACTCTTTGGTGTAATTACTGATTGGTGGCTTTGGGTTACTAACAGGAGTATACCATGGGATTCTTTGCCCCCCTCAGCACCCCGTCCTGCCACCCACGATTTCGGAGTTCGGACCGTGCCCTTGGCAATGGACAATCATGGGACCAATGTGGGAGCTCCCTTTTTTTGCAGGCCCCGGAGCTGTGGGGGCTGTGACTTTTATCGTGTTGCTCAAAATATTTTAGGGGGAAGTGCTTTCTTGATGCAAATTTGCATACTGATCTTTAGGGCCACTGTGCTGGTAATGACAAAATTATACTGGATACTTATGGGTATGTGTTTTAACCAGTAATAATCTTTCAGAAATCATTTTCAAACTATTATTGAAATATTTATGAGCTGAGGTTTGCTTTTATATTTTAGCAAGTGTATTTGAAGCCAATTTTGTGGCATGTTCCATGTAGAATCTTTGAAAGTTATGAAATCCTTCTACCTGTATTATTCTATGATGGTACATATTCCATAAATGTACATAATATAAATGCAATGGATCATACAGGGTCATTATACTCACCAACAGAATTATATAAATAATATATTCCAATGGTCTAAATATATTGCTTTTTCCTACATATAGTTTGTCAGTGACTCAAATTTCTTGTTTTGCTTGTCCTTTAAATTTCATCCATTTAAACCATGCAGGCATTTAAAACAGATCATTCCCTTATTACTGTATGTGCTCACATTTATTTGTTGTTATTACTCTACTCATGGATTGATTCACACTTTGCCACGACCAGTGCCACCAGTTTTTCAGGGGACAAATACATCAACCAGGTACAGCGTCTTGATCTGAGGTTTTCCAGGTAAGAGGTTTTCTGTAATATGGATCACATACTTAAGTCTACTAAATAAAGTTTAAACATGAAATAAACCCAATAAAAATAGTTTTGTGGCCAATTAATGCAGCTTAGTTACCATCAAGTACATACAGTGTATATATATATATATATATATATATATATATATATATATATATATATATATATATATATATATACACATATATATATATACACATATATATATATACACATACAGCTAGTCTCTTTTCTTTTCTCCACCTACACACTCCAGTCATTACAGATGATCTTTTATACTAAGTGCCAAAGCATAAAAATTATCTTAATTCCATAAACCCTCTTATCAAAATTATATATTACTATTTTCTATCCAATAACTTTAGGAATGTAATTACTTCTAGCCTTTTTCTCAAAACGACTATTGACAAAACCGAAAAATTCACACATTTGTATTAATCTCCATATCTATTTTCTACTTTGGAGTTTATTCCTGTGAGCAGGATATATCTATAGCTATGCTATAAAATGTAATTAAACACCCACTAACACTGAGGACCAGAACATCTTGGGGCATAATTGTTAATTGTTATTTTCGACTATTTTCGCAGAAAAGAAAATGTGCAGAATCACAACTAATAAATCTGTTCCCTTCCAACCAAAGACCATAGCAAAACAATATTGTATTCAATAAATTGATCAGCCTCTACACTGCAGGTTTAAGGACATAAACTTATTATGTTAAGAAGAATTATGCTGTACAAAGCAACATGCATGATTATCTATAGAGGGCCTCATTTATTAAAGTGTAAAATGCAAAAATAAGGCCAATTTTTATCCTAGCATTCCAATCAGAACGGTCAGGGCCTGTCACGGCCGGCACCCGATACCAGAACAAATGCCAAGCACCCTGGTCTCGGCTCGGCTTCACCAGTAGTGTGACCACCGTTGGGCTTCGGGAGGAGCCCTCAGCTTACTTGGGTGCCACCTGGACTTAAAGGGCAACTAAAGTCTAAAATAGAATAATGTTAGAAATGCTGTATTATGTATACTAAATATAAACATGAACTTACTGCACCAGCAGCCTAATAAGACAAATGATTTATGCTTTCAAAGTTGGCGCAGGGGGCTGTCATCTTGTAACTTTTCTGCAATATCAAGACTCGCACATGCTCAGTGTTGTATGGGCTTCAGTTGGGAGGTTAAGCTTAGGGATCGTCATAAATTATCAAAACAGCACAAGTCAAATAATATCTTATAATATCTATATCTATATCTATAATATATTAATAATCATAATATAGAGACTGCACTGCGTCTCTGGATACAAATCTCTACAGGGAATCCAACAATGCTGCTCGAGTTCTGGGAAGTAAGGTGGGGGGGCTCCCCCTGCCATTTGAAAGTATGATCGTTTACCTGCACAGTAGTTGGGGACCATCTGACAATGCCTATCCACAGCAGTAAAAGAAGGGGGAATTGCACTGCATACAGTCAGGTTTATGATAAAAAATGTAGACATCTTTTAATTAAAGTATATTGTAAATAGATTTCTTTTTCATTTATTTTTGCCTTTACATGCCCTTTAATGAGGGGTGCAAGGCGAGATGTTCTGGCTGGCGAAGGGGCACGGCTGTTTAGCAGAGTCTTTAGGCCGAAGGTCACGGTACAAATGGAGCAAGCGAGAGAATCGTCAGACAAGCTGGGTCGAGGCAGGCAGATAACAAGAATCGTCAGGCAGGCAGGGGTCAAACCGGGTAATCAAACAGAAGGGATCAGGCAGAAAGAGTAGTCGAAATGCAGGCAAGGGTCAGAGTTCAGATATCAGAATAGTCAGGAACAGGCAGGGATCAAAAACCAGGAATCACAGATAAAGTTTACGAGAACAAACAGCACAAGGCTTCAGGAACCACTAGAATAACAATTCTATCACGGGCAATGTAAAAAGTAAAACTGTAGCTTTAAATACATTTTGAATTTCGCAGCATTGCTGACCACGCCAGCACGCATGCGCCTATAAAATGCGGAAGTGTGCGCCGCGCGCACACTAGGAAGCCGGCACACAGACAGAAGAGGAGCGGCATAGCGAGCGTCCCCGCCGCACCACTAGACTACCAGGGACAGGTAATTTTATTACAGGGCCCTTATTAACTAGAAAACCAATACACTCATGTAATTAAAAAAAAATTGTGTGGAAGTCTAAGCAGGAGGACCCCACTTAGAGTCCTGCCGCGGATTGAGTACCCATGGAATAACTGCAAAGTGGCAAGGACTTGGTCAAAATATGCCTCATGTCCCGACTATGGGCATCCTTTAGCTGTAAGAGGGGAGTTGTAGGCAGCCATTTGTGAGGTGGGAAAAGGACAACTTATGGAGTCCTAGCAAAAATGGGGCAACGCATCACTTCTGGTGTTTGTGATGAGAATAATTGCGCTGGGGACGGGTCTGGTGCACCACGTTAGGGAAAATAGTGCAGACAAGTGGGTTGGGGGTAATTTGGTTTGGGTTGGGTGCCTGTCTGCAAAAACAGACCCATGCAGTTCTCTACTACTACTGCTTCTGCATGACCTTGACAGCTTTTAGATGGTGTAGTTTTACATTAGAGGTTTTCATGGTTTTTACACTTAATAAATATTGAACATTTTGTGTTCTAAAACCACATGCAAGATTTTAGAGCTGAACAGTTTGAATACTAACGTTAATAAATTAGCCCCTTAGTGTTTTTGAGTTTTTCTCCTTAGTTTACATCAGTTTACAAAAATATATGAACAAAACACTTGGCCTAATGAAAACTATACCACAAATCTTAAGGGAATGCAGCTCACTTTTAGCAAAGCCATCATTTTTGGATCTTTTCTAATTATCTTTTCCCAACAGATTAGTGAAGATAAGATTCATTTCAATATGTAAAAGGGAGATAAGTTGCAGCCTGATAATTATTGATCTAAAAGTTATTTTAAGATCGTTAGAAGGTCTGTTCAGCATTATATTGTTGCAGAATATCATAGGCAGCATTCAGCATGGTTTTCTGAGAAACAGACTTAACAGCATTTTGTGTTCAGTAGATATAATATACTTTGATGCAGTGTTACAACATGACATATACACAAAAGCCTAAACGGGTCATTATTAAAAGGAAAAGCTAGGCACAGTACCAGGCACAAAATTGCACATAAACGGGCAGAATTATCAAGAGTTGAATTTTGAGTTAATGGGAGTTTGTAAAAACTCGATTTTCAATTAGAGTTTTTTTCTCCAAAAAAAAATTGTTTTTCAAAAGTCCACCAAATGACTCCAAATTGATTGTAGGACGTCTCCCATTGGCTAAAACACGAATTTGGCAGGTTTTAGATGGTGAATAGTTGAATTAGAATTTGACAGTACATGATAAATTCGTTTTTTTTAAAAAAACTCAAATCAACTTTGGACTATTCCCTAGTCGAATCACACAAAAATAAACTCGAAAATTAGAATTTTTAAATTCGAAATTTGAATTTTCAATTCAACCCTTGATTAATCTGCCCCAAAATGTACATAGTGCTTATATTAGCAAAATATTGTAGCAGATCACAGCAGTCTTTTGCATTAATACTAGGGGCATATTAGGGCTAATTCAGCACGTATACAGGCACAAATGTAGAAGCACTAAGGGGTGCAAAACTGTGCCCTTGAGGGCCATACACAAAGCATTTGTGTATGTAATAATGGCAAATGCAAGTTGTACTCTGTGCCATGGACTGGATAGTATGCAGCATCAACAGGCACTGCCATGGATATATATAAAAGGGCACAACTACTTGAGCTTTGTTCTGGAGTTATGCCTATAGGAACATCCTAGGGTGCCAGGATTTCTTTACAATTTAAACTTTGCCCTCTTGGAATATGAGCCCTAAAATACTTTATTAATACATACAGTATATGGACTTATGACAGCACACAATAATACGGCGTCTTTGTGAGGAGGAAAATATAAAAATATAAATTTTCAACTTTAATTCCCACTGTGGGACTAGTGACAGTGTACAAAAAGGCAAATAAAATTGATAAGGAGAAACAAAGATCTAAGATAGGCTTACTTACACTGTGGAAGTGGGACAGATATGGGACCTGTTCTCCAGAATGCTGGAGACCAGGGGTTTTCCGGTAATAGATCTTTCCATTATTTGGATCTTCATACCTTAAGTCTACTAGAAATCATTTAAACATCAAATAAACCCAAATAGGCTGGTTTTTCTTCCAATAAAGATTAATTGTATCTTAGTTTGTATCAAGTACAAGGTTTTATTTTATTATTACAGAGAAAAGGGAAATCATTTTATAAAGTTTGGATTATTTCGATACAATGGGAGTCTATGGGAGATGTTCAGAGTTTTATGGATAACTGGTTTCCTTGATAATAGATCCCATACCTGTACTTAAGGGCACACATGATCTGTCTGTAAAATGTATAAGAGGAACCCTACAATAAAAAGCTGCTGAAGCCTGTTATGAAATTGATCCTAGGCGACACATGAGACCGGAAGAAAGGAGTTTTTATATACCTTAGGTGGAGGTAGAGGTTTTACAGTTACAGCTTTTAGATGGTGTAATTTTGCATATAGGTTTTTCATGGTTTTTACTCTTAATAAATGGCAAATAATTTTGCATTTAAAAAACCATTGTTCATGTTCAAGATTTTTAGCACTAAAAAGTTGGAATTGTAAAAAGAAAATACAAATGTTGGTCCCTTAGTGCTAGTGCTACTAAATAGTGGATATTTAGGTTTGTGTTAGATAATCTATATTAATGCAAGGGTCTACAATGCACATACTACTTAAATCCTTAAAGGGATACTGTCATGGGAAAAAATCTTTTCAAAATCAATCAGTTAATAGTGCTGCTCCAGTAGGATTCTGCACTGAAATCCATTTCTCAAAAGAGCAAACAGATTTTTTATATTCAATTTTGAAATCTGACATGGGGCTAGACATTTTGTCAATTTCCCAGCTGCCCCAAGTCATGTGACGTGCTCTGATAAACTTCAATCATTCTTTACTGCTGTACTGCAAGTTGGAGTGATATCACCCCCTCCCTATCCCCCCTGCCCCCGGGCAGCCAAACAAAAGAACAATGGGAAGGTAACCAGATAACAGCTCCCTAACACAAGATAACAGCTGCCTGGTAGATCTAAGAACAAAACTCAATAGTAGAAACCCATGTCCCACTGAGACTCCTTCAGTTACATTGAGAAGGAAAAACTGCAGCCTGCCAGAAAACATTTCTCTCCTAAAGTGCAGGCACAAGTCACATGACCAGGGGCAGCTGGGAAATTGACAAAATGTCTGGCCTCATGTCAGATTTCAAAATTGAATATAAAAAATCTGTTTGCTCTTTTGAGAAATGGATTTCAGTGCATAATTCTGCCGGAGTAGCACTATTAAATGATACATTTTGAAAAAAACATGTTTTCCGATGACAGGATCTCTTTAATAGAAAAAAGTATGTTTGATACTCAATTCAATATTTAATTCAATTGCCACCTTTTACCAATAGACGATCTGGATAGGCAGCAGGTTGGGTGACTTCAAGGTGGAGATGTGGGGGGCCAGAGTCATGATACAACATACAGGGGTTGGCTAAAATTTACAGTCAGTCAGTTCAAAACAGAGAGGGAAAAGGACTGAAATAAGCGTTGATCAGTTTCTGTAAAGTATTGTACGAATTGGCACTATAAAAATAAAAGTAAATATTAGATTTACAGTATATGTTTGCCATGTGATTTCTTAAAGGTTTTACAGGGTTTCTTGGTTACTGCAGCTTTTTGTTCATTTTTGTTTCCATGCCCTGCCTTCTTTATGATATTCTTGCTATCTGGTTATTTAGGACCAGACAATTAAAATTGTATAAGCCCTATTTAAGCACTTCTCTGACATCATTTCTGTAAGGAGATCTCACCCTGGTGGTGTAGTGGGGGGACGGCAGGGACGCCTGCCGCCCCCTCTGCGGGGACGCTCGCCGCATCCGTTCGTTCCGCTGGTCTCTGCTGTTCTAGGGTGCGCGTGCGCACCTCTTCCTGGAATTTGTGCGCATGCGTGCTGACGTGGTGACGTGGTGGTCAGCGCGCAGTGGCGCGAGATTCAAATAGTATTTAAAGGAGCTTCTGTGTGTAGTCCAGGGCCCGTGATAGGATTTGTTCCTGGTGCTTTAGCTGTTGCTATTCTGTGAGAATCTGTTCCTGATTATCTGTTTTGACCCTTTGCCTGCCTGTTTGACTATTCTGATCTCTGGAACCTGACCCTTGCCTGAAACCGACCTTGACTCTGCTTAATCCTCCTGTTTGACGTTCCGGTTTGACCTCTGCCTGTTATTTGACTCCGATTCTGCCTCAACCCACCTGATTGATCACCTGGTTTTGACCCTTTGCCTTCCTGACGATTCTGTTATCCGCCTGCCTCGATCCAGCCTGTCTGACCAACCCGCTTGCCTTGTCCTTTTGTACCGTGACCTTCGGCCTAAAGACTCTGCTAAACAGCCGTGCCCCTTTGCCAGCCAGAACATTTCGCCTTGCACCCCTCGTTAAGTCCAGGTGGCACCCAAGTAAGCTGAGGGCTCCTCCCGAAGCCCAACGGTGGTCACACTACTGGTGAAGCCGAGCCGAGACCAGGGTGCTTGGCACTTGTTCTGGTATCGGGTGCCGGCCATGACAGTTTCTTAGGCTTAAATGTTGTTGTGGCTTGAGAACTGTGCCTTGTCCCTAGCTCTTGCTCTTGGGGTGGCCATTCCTTGTTCCTGTCCTGCTTCTCCTTTCTCTCCAGTTTGTTCCGCTTCCCTGCCCCCTCCTACCAAGTCCACTTTGTCCCGCTTATCCACCCTCTCCATCCTGCTCCAGCCTGTCCTGCTTCTCTACATGCTCTTTCCTGCTTTTCCACCTTTACTTCCTGCTATAGTCTATCCTTCTTCTCCATCTTCTTCATCCCACTCTAGTTTGTCCTGATTTTCTGCCTGCTCTGTTAATTTCTCTGACACTCGATCCAGTCCTGTCCCTGATTTTCAGCCTTACCCCTTATCTAGTCCCTTATTGGTCCCAAACAGCAACTTGTCTTACAAAATGTTTTTAAACAACATATTATCCAGATACAAATAAAAGCAGCATAAACTTAACTAAATGGTAGAATGTGGTTCAATTTTCCTTGATCAATGTTATAGGAACTTTGGACAGATTACAGGGTTTCTCAAAGAAAATTACAAGTGATCAAATTGTTGAAACAAGTGATTATGGTCTTTAAGTTATTTTTGGATAATTTTCATGCCAATCTTTTGCATTGTATGGGAAAAAAAGACCTCTTACCAATATTCATGGGCTTGGGTGATTCAGTTGTATTGCACACATGAGCAGTCTCATTGCATTAATGTCATTGTGCTGAGATTGGTACAGACAGTGCCAGTTGGTAAGGAAAGTTAGGCATTATTCTCTGAATCTGTAAATTATATATGGTTAAAAGAATCGCTCTGAAAATAGCACAGAGCAATATCCTCCCCTCAGTGATATAATGCACTGCAAAGAACATTGTGTGCCCAAGGAACAATTATGGAATAAGGAGAAATTCCACAGCTGTCTTAAACAAGAAACTCAGCAAACATTTTTAAGGCAGATAATATGGCAGCAATGACAAGGAGGTGGAACTACAGGGGGTGCAATTGCACCCAGGCCCACACCCCCTTGGGGTCCTCTGGACACTCGTGCCGGTGCCTGGGCAAATGTGCACTAAAAATGCACCCAAAGGGGGATCCTGGCTACTCTGCCTGAACCCAGGCCCCAGTGGTGATAGTTCCATTGCTGGACAAAAGTCAGAGGGTGTACAGCAGAAGGTGGATTTAATTACATTAAATCTATTACGCAGACATATATATCAAGTGTATTCAGCATGGTGGCACAATGGTTAGACCTGAAGTTCTTATGTTCAGTTCCAGTCGGGGCACTATCTGCAAGTAGTCTGTATGTTCTCCCTTTGTCTGTGTGGGTTTCCTCCAGGTATGCTAGTTACCTCTCCCACAATCTAAATATTCAAATTTATTGATTCCTGATAAAGTTCAGCATAATGTGTGAATGTGATAGAGACCAAAGAGCTCTGCAGGGGCAAAAGTAATACAATTACTGTATTAATGACTATCACAAAAAAAAACATATACAGTAAAAGACCTAGCAAATTGTGGTGTGTCCAACTCATATTTTAAGATGCAATATTTTGCCTGGGCCAACCTCCCTGTCAATTAACACCACATTCCCCAAATCCTAAGCCCTTTATATGCTCTTATTATGTTTATTGTGCTCAATTCCGAACAGGAGGCAGGTAGTGACACCAAATGCAACTATATGGAAGACAAAGAGTGCTTTTAGATCTTTAGTACATGTCACCTGAGATAAAAATGCTCTACCACCTACAACTAATCTCCTGAAAATGCTTTCCCACCAGCAACAAAACATACATGTCTCTTTAAATTTGATAAGTAGCCTGAAGTTTCCTCACCAGGCAACTTCGGAATCCATAAGCAATGTGTATACTTTCCCACTGGCAATTTACATTATTGTTGGTGGGAAAGCAAATTCAGGAGATTATTTGCCTGTGGTAGAGCAGATTTATTTATTTAACTACCAGTACACATCCTGCACCCGGGCCCCCCACTACTAGTTACACCACTATGCAATTGAAAGCAGCCATGTGCAATAAGTAAATGACCCTTTTTATCTCCTGTGATCAAACATCTTACAATTTTCTGCTCATAAAAACAAACACGAAACCAACGGATACAATTTGTAAATGTATTAAATATATTTCTTTAGGATGTGGGCCATATAAATTAGCAGCATTTTATATATATCTATATATATATATATATATATATATATAGTCCACTCTCAGACCGGCACTCTCGTCAGTTAGGGGCCGATTCACTAAATTCGAGTGAATTCGAGTGAATGATTCGAATTTAAAAAACTTCGAATTTCGAAGTGTTTTTTGAGCTACTTTGACCATCGAATGGGCTACTTCGACCTTCGACTACAACTATCGAATGATTCGAACTAAAAATCGTTCGACTATTCAACCATTCGATAGTCGAAGTACTGTCTCTTTAAAAAAAAATTCGACCCCCTAGTTCGGCAGCTAAAAGCTACCGAACTCAATGATAGCCTATGGGGAAGGTCCCCATAGGCTTGCCTAAGTTTTTTTCATCGAAGGATATTCATTCGATCGTTGAATTAAAATCCTTCGAATCGTTCGATTCGAAGGATTTAATCGTTCGATTGAATGAATAATCCTTCGATCGATCGAACGAATTTCCTGCGCTAAATCCTTCGAATTCGATATTCGAATTCGAAGGATTTCAATTCCTAGTCGAATATCGAGGGTTAATTAACCCTCGATATTCAACCATTGGTGAATCGGCCCCTGTGTGTTTAAATATGCCTGGGTGCAGTACCAAATATAAATCAACATCCTCCCAAATAGATCCGCACTCACAGGTCTTAAAAATATGTTTTTATTGCATAGCGAGCAATGGACTAACGTTTCGGCCTACTCCAAGGCCTTTCTTTAACTAATATGCATTTAGTTATAAGTTTAGTTTGGAGTATATTTAACAGATAATTGATAGCATAGACAATATTGATTAATGACGCACTGTTAAGGTGAATGGATTTGATTATCACATTAATTTTAATTTTATTTGGTTTTTTAATGAGTCACACCTTTATTTATGAATCGCTGTAGGGTTCCATGGGCAAGATTATATTATCAAACAATCAATTAATTATCACGGTGTTTAGGCAACTAGAGTAGATATGCGTTAAGGTCCAGAGAGCCACTGAATGCAAGAGCATATGATTCCCGGCATATAATAGGAGGGAAGGAAAGACTTTGTAGCAACAGTTTAGCGAGATAAATTCTTGGGGCCCAAGAAGTACTTCGGTACTTCGACCCTGACGAACATTCCTGTGCGGAAATGAACCGTTGGTCCACCAATAAACCTTTGAAAGACTTATTGATTTGTCCAGTTTGGTTGTTGACTATGGAGTGCCGTCACTGATGGAGATATTTATAAAAGTTTACAGACTGGCACCCAGCATTTGGACTACACTTTTGGTTGTGCGTTCCTAATTCAGTTGGAATATATATATATATATATATATATATATATATATATATATATATATATATAAATAGTATTTGAACATTTTTCAACTTGATGAATCATAGCCTATATGCTGACTTATATACAGTTTCACTCAGGTATAAAACATTGCTTATCAGGAATACAATCAGTTGGGGTAACTATATGGGTCTTTAACAAAATCCCTTGCTTGAAAGTGCTATTGTACTCACGGTCGCAAAATGAGTGCTCAGTACTTGGGGGAAGAGGATTTGTGCGCAGCCTATTCATAGCACTGAATCAAGCTAAAGTTGCACAGTACATCAATTTAGGCTCAAGGCAGCCCTATAGTCACTGTATAAGGGTCCCCTTGCAACAATTGTATGCAAGATAGGGGGTGGATTAGGGGGCACCTTAGTACCCGACCTAGGGGTAGGCGGAAGAGGCATGTACTTAGGGTGTAAGGTTGGAGGCGCCAGGCATGTACATCTTCTGTCGGCTACCATTAGTCTGTGCCAGACCCATGTCCCGTCACTGGCTGCTGGTGTTAAAGGTTCCCCCATAGTCAAGTCATGCATGTGCAGGGTTGTCTAGGGGGCCCTGCCGGCCTGGGTCGGCACTGTTTCTCAGTCTGCACCTCATAAATACAAAACAGGCTTTATTCATCACTACATGTTCTTGTGCTCCATTGTGGAGTGCAGTGACCTGCATCAGTGCTCACTATTATGCAGGGTGCAAAGCACAAAAGACATGGTGGCTTGCACCTGTTTTTGGCACGTAGCACCCTGCCTTGTGGTTTCTAATTGACCCATTATATCTCACACATGCCAAGCTTAAAAAGCAAACTGCATTTATTACTCCTTTTATTGTGGGACAGAAGACAAACACAGCTGTCTGAGTCAGTAGTTTGTACCTCTTCTTCTGGCACAAAAATAGTTACCTTCCGCTATGGGTATTTACTATGTTATTTATTTTTCACTACTTCTTTTCTGCCTGAGCTAAAATATTACTCTCATATAAACTTTACACACCTCTTATAAATCCAGTAACCCAGAGCTTTGCCGCTTGTTTCAGGCACTCAAACATCATGCGTCATTAAAACAGTAAATAGAACATTTCTAGGCAGCAGCTATTTTCTGCTTTCCCTATAGCTTTGGGCCTTTTTCCAGTAGATGCTTTTATAGTCAGGCCACAGTACATCCTGGAAACTAAATGGTTAATGGTAAAGGTATGGGACCTGTTATCCAGACTGCTCGAGACCTGGGGTTTTCCAGATAATAGATCTTTCTGTAATTTAGATCTTCATACCTTGTCTACTAGAAAATCATGTAAACATTAAATTAACCCAAATAGGCTGGTTTTGCTTCCAATAAGGATTAATTATATCTTATTTTGGATCAAGTACAAGCTACTGTTTTATCACAGAGACAAAGGTAATTCTTTTTAAAAATTTGGATTATTTGAATATAATGTAGTCTTTGGAAGATGGCCTTTCCGTAATTTGGAGCTTTCTGGATAATGGGCTGGATAATGGATCCCATACCTGTATATTAGATTTCACAGTCACCTTGGGCTTCTAATCTGAAATAAAGTCTCACATTCAGTAACGATTTACATGCAATTGGACATGGATAACATTTTAGTGGAAACAAATGGCTCTAACCAGAGAATTATCCAAAGTTTTTGCTTGCACTGATCATATGTAATATATAATATGAGATATAGAGAGATTTATTATGTGCCGGTAAACATAAGCAATGTTCATTACGCATAAAGAGACCTCATTCTGAGCAATATTCCATATGTCAAAAGAGACCTCATTCTGGAAGTGAATACCGAGGATGCAGAACAGATGGTAACAAAGGAAATCCTTGGGAGCCAGGATTAAAAAGCAACTTTGAGCTTCTTTAAAATTGCTCTGTATATTTAGGTCAGGTAGATTAACTACTCTATTGCCACACTGAAAACACATTATTGCAGACTATACTACATACTTGCAGGCACAAATAATGTGGCTGCTAAAGTGTAGCATGATGAAAATGACTGCTGTTTAGGAATGCTGTTTGGGAATGTTGTGCGACCCCCCAGCTACCAAATGCAGTGCTCATTAGGCTTGCAAAAATGAGCAACTTTCTGTTTATTAGATGAAGGCACTTTTTGAATACTTACTGATTTTTTCAAACTTCACTTTTCTTTTTTTTTTACTTAAATCCTCCCTCAATGACAAATACCATTATAAGCTGCGGCCAAAATTATTGCAAAATGCAACTGTTGGTTATTAATAAAATATTAAGGATACTAGCAACTTGGTCATTCACCATATATGTTAATAGTTTATACCATATTAAGTACCAGATTCATCTTACAGTTTTGTTGCCCTTATAAGTCATAAGGGGTAAATGCCATATTGTAAGTCCTGAGGCAGAATCCAAGTGAACACTTGTATTTTTATAGGTTTGCAAATTTTACATGCATTGTGTGACATTATTTATGCTGGCTGTCTATGAGAAAGGTCATTTAGGAAAAAAAAACATTTTGTAAATAACAGAAACATACAGGAAAATGATTTTTTTCCTAAGGGAAAACTGTTTTTTTTTAAAAAAATTTTTACTCTTTATGTATTTTTAAATAATATAAGGTGTATTAGTGTTTCATCTATTCAACAGCATGGTGGCTTTTTTCCTATACCTGGGCCCACAGAGAGATTATCAGGTTCTTTAGCAGGCCATCACAACCCTATTGGTGTATACGTTTCCAGCATTTTCCAAGGGATCTCTAGTTTTCTGTGTAATTTGGCTGCCAGGTTTCACCAAACTTGTTTAGACTGTGGATTAAAGGACCCTACATCTTCCTACCATGTATATCAGTTGGGTGCATCTTCCCCACCCCAAAACCATTATTTGAACTGCATATATCCCCTCTGTTAACCACCACCATCAAATTTTCCTAAAACAAACACAGATATGGGATCTGTTATCCAGAAACCTGTTATCCAAAAAGTTCAGAATTACTGGAAAACCATCTCCCATAGACTCCATATTAGTAAAATAATTCAAATTTTAAAAAAAATTATTTCCTTTTCCCTGTAATAATAAAATAGTGCCTTGTACTTGATCCTAACTAAGACATAAGTAATCCTTATTGGAGTCAGAACAATCCTGTTGGGTTTATTTATTGTCTAAATGTTTTTTTAGTCGATTTAAAGTATGGAGATGCAAATTATGGAAAGAAAGCTTATCTGGAAAACCCCAGTTCCTGAGCACTCTGGATAACAGGTGCCATACCTGTAGCAGTTTTCACCTGGCTGTCAATTTCACTCTGACACATCATCAGTGACATTTACATCTGCAAACAACATGCTGTAAAGTTCATGCATCAAGACTGAAGGCTTACACAGGCAAAATGTACTGTTCTGCTTGGATTGAGCTCTGTAATGGTTAAGCTGAGGTCAGGAGAGGAAGTTAGGAGAAAAAAATAGGAGCATACAGCTAGCATACATAATGTATATGGCAACTAGCCATGACATCTCATTATTGGTTGCTAGACTGGAGGTGAGTTGAGAAGAACTAAGCATGCTCAGTTCCCAACAGCCAAAGGAAATTCCCAAGGGAGGAGCGAGAGTGGGTTAGAGGAGGAAAAGGAATCCTAAGTGATTAAGTGGATGCTGCAACTTTTCAATTAGCCTTTGAAAAACAGGAGTGGCAGGTATTTGAAGATTTCAAAGAGGCTGCTTTCTGATTAAATTGTTTGTTGGGATTTGCATGTCATTTAAGCAAGGAGATGTCCTTAAAATAAATTAAAGCTATAGAGAAGACAATCTCTTCCAATTTCTAGAACTACGTTCTCCTAGGAACAATACTTCATTTCATAGGCATCTTGAACTAATATGAATCAGCAGATCGCCTTTCCTACCTTTCTACCACATCCTTCTTTTCTAGAAGTTAGTATACGTTCTCTGGACGTTGGAAGAATACTCAAAAGAAAATATCAAAAGAATACAATAATTCAGAAAAACCTAAGAATTTGTTAATGTCTTTTTATGGTAAAAACAAAGGTCAGCTTATTGTTATTGTGTATTAAAAACCTGTGCAGATTTGGTCTGAGGTTTTTTTTGGAAAATATTGAGATAAATTCGGTCTTTGACAAATAACCCCCTATATGTCCTTTGTTTTTCCATAATTCTTTTCCCTAATGGTTGGTTCTTGTCTCCTTTAGCTATCTACTTCTCTGGCAGCCATAAAACATTAGATTACAGCGGAGAAGAAGATGATTCCAGTATTTGCCAATGCTCATATTATGTGAGTGTGTCATTTGCTGAGTATAAGTGTTGTATCTGTCCATTGCAATCTTAGCCTATGGTAGGTTTTACTGCTCATCATCAGACAAAGGCCAGTCATTCTGTCTTTTGGGGTTTAAGAATAGAACTTTTTAAAGCCATCTAGAATTCGATTTGGTAAAAGGCATACAAAGATCTTCAGCAGAAACTCATAAGTCAGTGAATTAAAATACTAAGGTGGAACAGACACAAAAAATCTGAACATGACAAAACTGCAAAGGTTCTAGATCATAAGACTTTGGCCATAGACCATAGGCTCTCTCAGTATTTGTGATTTAATAGACTGGGATAGTAAACTAATCAGACAATGCATGTGTCACAGCATAAATAAATAATATAGTTATTTACTAACATGGGCAGGGTTACTCATAGCAACCAACCAGCATTTTTCAAACACAAAATATGTGACATTTTGCCAACAGGAATAAATTTAGGTGAGCACAGTTAACAATATTAGCATAATTGTTATTGTTAATAGACTCTGGCAGTTATAATTCATAGTAATCATGAGAATGCTTAAGATACTTGTGTGCTTTTACAGTATCTAGGCTCAGAATAACAACAGACCCAAGCCTTTAAATAAATGTATGCTAAGCCTTGGCTTTCATTATTTATTTTGTGAAGTTTTTGATTTACTAACCATACTATTTTAACCATTTTCAAGACAATGCTATCTGGACGTCTGGGTAAATGACTGCATAAATGTTATTGTCATTTTTATTCTTTTATTGATTGTCTTTGATTATATGTCTTTTCAGGCTCTCTTGGATCATCATCTGCCATTTGCATTTTTGAAATAGTTCCCTGGATGCAAGGGGAAATAACTTCCAGCATCCAAGTCCAAGGGGCAGATTCACTAAAGGGCGAATTGTTGCCGCAACCGCTTCGCACACATCGCCAGGTGCAAATTAGCTATCACTATGCTAATTCACTGATATGCGAAGTTGTGCACTGAGTGCCGTACGTTGGCGACTTTTCGCTAGCGTTACTTCGGCTGTGCGAATGTTTCATAGTGAAGATGCTCTAGCGTTCATTTATGCCTAGCGAAAATTCGCTAGTGATCTTGCGCTTAGGTCAATTTGCACAAGGTGGGTAATTTAAAGTTGTATGGAGGTCTTTATTATAAATGTTTATGCAAATGCTTGAAATTACCAGTTTTAACTAAAAATGTCCACAGGGTCGGACTGGGATGCCAAGGGCCCACCAGAAAACCTTAAACCGTGGGCCCACTTTCGAAATTATTATTATCTTGTCTTCACTCAACCTCTTTATTCTCCTAGTCTTTTATATTTACTTTGTTTATTCTTCCATTATTAATTATTTTTTTACCATAAAGAAATACGGAATGACCATGAAATTGGCCACATAGTTAGAAGCAAAAGGGCCCACTGGGAGTTTTCCTGGTGGGCCAGTCTGACACTGAATGTCCAGGGAACCTTAATAAAGACAATTTATATAATGCCCTACACATGAGCCCACTGTAAAATTGGCATCTGTGCCAGTGAATTGGCGATGTCCCTTTGGGTGGCAACGCTGGTCGAATAGTCGCTAGCGTTAGCCACTTAGTCCTTTAGTCAATCTGCCCCCAAGTCTAAGAATTGCAGAACTAAAAAGTATAAAAACAAAAATAGTTTAATTTTATTGAAATCCTGCTAAATCTAAAGCATTACAAAAGTTAATTTTAAGGAGACCAACTCCTTTAATATGGCCATGTTTTATGTATCATTTATCAGTAAATATTTTTAAATTTAGATTACATTGCAAATATTTATTTTATGGATAATTGTGCATCCCCATGTTTGGAACAGCCTCTGACTGTGGATGTTCATTGGTGCTCAGGTGGATAGCAGTAAATTTCCTTTTCTTGGTGGTGCCGTAAATCTCCATAAAATGCATATTTGAACTTTGAATCTGCTATTGCTGCCAAATATTTTGCTTGCATGCACCCATGGCATGTTTGCTTCTAAACTTTTAGGGGCCCATTTATTAAACCTTACATTTTTCTAGTCTTTGTTTTAAGGGGAAAATTTGAATTTTTAGAGAAAAAAAACTAAAATTTTTCTAAATGTATTATACCCCAAAGCTGCTAAAAATCCCAATCTATAAATACTCCATCTCTAACCTGTCGAGGTCATGAAGAAGTCAATGGCAGATGTCTCTGAAGATGTTCCTTGACATTGTGATCAGTGCTGGTTTTCGTCAAAGTTGAGTTTCTGTATGATTCAGATTGACGCATGAATTTGTTACAATGTTTTTTCCGACTTTTCGAGAAGAATTTTAGATAAATAAGTTTGATTCGTGGATGGGAGTTAGGTTGAATTTGTTTTAATAAAAAAAATTAGATAAACGTGAGTTTTAGTAAATACCCCCCTTAGTGTTTCAGCTATTATTCTAAGGTATGTTTCTTTTTGTGCCCTATTTCTAATATATCATATGAGACAAAAATCTGTAAGAATAGTCTGACATTTGACCACCCTTTTAATAGGAAAATATAATTTTTGTGCAGGTGTGTTAGTCATTTAACTATTACTGTATAAGCACAGTATATTCAGCTGCTTAAGGCTGTACAGTTTTAGGGATACGATTTTATTTCGAACATTAGCACATTTATTTAGGTCATATTAAGTTTCGAACTGCTACAGGGCCTCTCATGTTGCTATAGTAACTTACCAATTCTGTGTTATTACGAACCCCTGGAACAGTGACTCTTAAATAATTATTACTGTACAGTTGCATTAGTCAGGAATGCTTTAAAAGTGCCATCTTGTGGATATCTTACTAGCAAAGGTAAATAAAATGGACACTTTTCCAATAATTTAATATTCTGAGTAAGCACACGTTTGTAATTAATATATAGCCACAATAATGCTATTTTTACTTTACTGGGTTAACTCTAAAGATTAGTGTACGTCTGGTGGTGCACATCTGGACATAGATAGGATGCGTTAAACATTTGAACATTTAAATATTACTTTTATTTTGGCTGTTTATACCTGGACACAATATCAACATTTATCTCTATTTACACATCAATGCTAGCATATGTCTTTTAACAAATGTATTCAATTTGAGTTGTATTGCTATATTTGATATATTTAAGTTTTATTGCTAGATCTGTACCTCTCATTCCTCCTTGTCAATAAGAGTTTGGGGGATGGTAGTGCGGTATATGGTAGTCTCTATAGGATGGTTCATCCACTAGTGTGCGTAGCTTTTGTGTGTGTTAGTCTAATATTACTATGATCAGCATACATTTTCCTATCAATCATTAAATGGGACCTGTCACCCAGACATAAACATCTAATAATAAAAGTATTTTTCGTATTAAACATGATACCCAAATTCTTTGTTTTATCAAAACATCTATACCTGTTATAAACTGGTTTAAATCTCTCAGCTGTCAATCATATATTGCCTGGCCTTCCTATATGCCTAAGGCATAGAGACATGGGCAGTTAATTACTTTCCATTCGACACTAGATGTCACTACACTCACCACATTCCCCCCCCCTCTCCTTACCATCTAATTGTGTAGCCTATGCATGGGCATCAAGTGCCCCATTCTGGCACATAAACAAGATGTTGGCACGATACAAAGCTTGCCTCAATAGCAGTGTCCACAAAATGGTGCCAGCTTGCTTGCTGTGATTGTGAATTCCAAGATTTGAACAAACAAGATTTAAAATAGGATTTGGAATTATTTCTTAAGGTGAGAGGTTCCCTTTAAGCTATTTATGAGTGGTACTTTACTCCTTTATCCTTAAATATTGATCAAGCTGGGCTACATAATTCCAGCAAGTCAACATACTGTAAGGCTCAGCCAGGAAAAGCGGACCAAGGAGGAAACATCAGTCCAACACAGTTCAAGGTAACTGACAAGGATGAGGCAGAAGAATAGTCAAGTCCAGGCAGATGGATCAATGCAGGCAGAGAAGGTTCAAGGCTCAAGACGATTAAACAGGCTGAGGTCAAACGCAGGAATCAGTAATAATAGTCAGTAAAGCGCACCCAGGAACACACACCTATATAAGTGCAATGTCTGTAGTGTTCTGGTGCCTTAAATAGGCCTCATTTGGCGCCAAACACACGTGATGACATCACGACACTGCATACATTCTGACACTGATGTCATGACGCTGCGTCCTTTCTGACGCTGGCATCCAATCAAGCCGCGTGGACTCCCTGGGAGCCGCCATCTTGGGAAAGCATGAGAAAGCGGCAGAAGCAGCGCCGGAGTAGCAGTGGAGGAGAGTATTCCTTACACATACCCCATAACTGAATCCCATATTATGTTCTAACTACACCCCATTAAGCCCCTTGCATCACCATGCCAGGAATGACTCCCAAAAAATCTGGACGGTTGACAGGCACATGACATATCTGATGATGTATCTATATCCTATATAATAAAGTATCCCATATTATATATCTATTTAATCGTAGCATCTCTATGAGGGAGGGAGCTAGGGCAATAAAATACAATCATTTTGTATTAGTTAACATTTACAGATAATTCGGGTTGCAGGAAAATCTGATGGAAGCATTTGCAGATTCTGCATCTTGTTACACCTTATTATGTCTGCCAAGTCTCAGTAACACCCACAGCCACACCATTTTTTCCGTCTGGTTACTGTGGTGGGTGACCAGGTGAGGGACTCAAAAAAGGGTGACTTCTGAAGAATATAAAATGTAATGGTATGTTGCTCTGCACTGGTAAATCTAGTGATGTGTTTCCTTCAGAAATACTACTAAAGTTTATACCAACAAGCTGCTGTGTAGCAATTGAGGCAATTGAAATAAGGCTAAATGGCACAGGTTAAATTGTAGATGACAGATAAACTAGCAGAACACCATTATATTCTACAGAGCTTATCTGCTATGTAAACTGATCCTTTTTTTACCATAGTGTCTTCACTTTTAGAACTAAGCCACCCCCTTTTAGTTTTCACCAAATTCATTGTTTTAGCTGAACCAAATCACTTCTGTTCTGGAGAACTGGCAGTGAGAGATTTCAGTTCACATATGATGGCATTTTTTGGTATTTGCCCTAATATTTTGTGAAGATTCTTTGGAAACTTGAGTACACAATGAAATGAATAAGAATACTAATTTACAGATTCAAACTGGTAATTAAAAAACCTCCCTCCAGAATAGATTTTTGGTTAAAATGTACCACCCTGACTGTGCTTAGCTACTGTCTGTGTGTAACTTCTACAGATGGCTTGCACCCACACACCCACCCTTAGCAGCATTGGGAGAAATTCTGGGCAAGAGACACGTTTGTCAGAAAAATCAGTATGACTTTAATGCAGTTAGATTTTGGCATGTCTAACGTTTGATTTTCACTTTCCAGTTATTTGTATGACGGAGCTTGAAGTGGAAGAGCAAGACTGACATGGAGTAAATTAACTGAAAGGTTAATATCCCATTTTATCATTTACTTAATGTTTGGTTTGAGGCCAGACATCTGATTCATTCAGTCTGACTTTATAGGAAAAGGCATTTAAATATTTGGTCATTAAGCCATAATGAAGTCCGTGCAGCTGAAGTACAATTCTTTACTGATTAGAACAGTAGCAGCAGTTTGAGTCATGAGGGACAAGGAATCATTTGCAAAGACCCGGAGATTAGAGCACTAAGGGTCAGGGCACACAGGTAGATTCGGGGAGATTAGTCGCCCGGTGACTTTGTTGCCTCGGAAACTTCGGGCGACTTTGGAAAACGAATCGCTACGAGTGCCATCCCACCGGCAATTTACATTTTAGCCGATGGGGAGGCTGTTCGGGAGATTAGTTGCCCCGAAGAAGAGGAGATTTGTCGCTGGGTGACTAATCTCCCCGAATCTACCTGTGTGCCCTGACCCTAATGGATGAATCGTGACCCTTAGTGCACATTCAATTAGCACTTGGGTGCAGGGTCTTACTGTGCTCTGTAACATTTTTTAGATTAAAAATATGAAAATATAGATAAAAAATTGGAGCACAGCACTGGGGGGGCACAAGGCAGACCTGTTTGTACCACCGCCATTAGTACGGCACCTGCATCTGCTCACCAAATGAGCGGATCTGTAAGCAGATAGCGATCTTAAGTTAAATTATGTAATTGATGATGCTGAGATTCTATGGACACCAATCTTAGAGAAAGTGCCCTGTGACAGCCAATTCCAATTTCCTCTTTATAGTTTATATTAGATAGACTTAGTATTATGCCATGTTCAGTGTAACTTACCATAGTCCCTAGACTATAGAGTCTGGCTAACTGAGCAGTTTTAGGTCCATTGCGGAGTTAAGATCAGCTGCCAAGCAGGCATTGCACCAGTACTAGGCCACAGTGATAGTGTTTGGGCTGTCTAGTTCTTATTAAACCAATGTGGCTATTGCACCAGTGGATGTGCTTCTGGTAAGCATTATGATCTGGAATACCTTTTACTGTTTTGTTTTGCAAGCACCTTCTGGACTTTCAGTTTATTCAGAAATATCACCCTGTAGTGTTGGCAAGGTTACTGAGCCAACACACTGTTATACAGGTAGCCTCAATAAACAGGACAGGGAAGACTAATGCCCCTGCTTGGACAATCTGAGAGCAGAGTGTAAGGGTTTTCTCAAAGTATTCCTAAAATGTAAAGTTTATGTCTTATCTGGATGTAGCCATAGGGTAAATTGAAGTATTGTAAATATTCTGATACAGACAAAATTTAAATGCTCTGCTATATAATTAGTCACAGTTTGGTATTTATTGTCATTTTATTTCATAAAATGCATTACTGTTTATGTATCACTGGCTGACAGTTATGTCTGTGTAAAGATAACTGCACCACAACAGATTAGTTATAATCTCCTCCGGCTAATAGGGGCCTAACCTGAGTGCAAATTATCTAGTTCATAACTCAGTTGTCACCTTTTCTGGAAAAAATTATCGTCCTTCCTATATTCCTATATTTTAATCTTTCGCCCCTATTACTGGCTGGACTGGTAAAATACTAGCAGATGGCAACCCTTGTTATAACACATATTCCATATGTGTGACCAGCTGAAAAGATTTTGGGGGTTGGGAGGGCATGGGGGATATACTAAGCCTTGCATGACAGAGAGGTATGAATGTTAAAATCTAAAGGCCTGTTAAATTTGTTTGTAAATTTGTAGATCTACTTGCCAGTCCTTTATATTGTAGAGACACTTCATTCACAATAAATCAGAGCATGCAATTCCATAAATGATCCCCTCCATTTTGGACATGCACTGCAGGAACTAGCCTAGCAAGCACAAATTTCCATAACACAAGAGAGACATCATTTACTGGCTTTAAGAGGACAAGCAAAATGCATATGCGTGATTGGAAATCTACTTTTCTGATATGCTTTACTCAGATTTTATTTTCTTCTTAAAGTAAATATTACCTTAAAATACCTTCTGTCAAAGTTCTACTTGTGGTTGTTGCTGTGCAGCCAGAATGACATCTCCCTGCACCAAGGATAAAGAAGCAACGGCTTTGTTATTAAACACAGAAAATACTATGCATTTAATCATCTGTTTTACTCCGCTGTTTAAAGACGTACTTAAGCATACAAGTGGTGATCCAGACTGTGCAATGTTATTATCCGCCATCTGCTGTATCAGCCAGGGCTCCCGTCACTTCAGTATTAATGGAAACACTCGTTTTCTGGAAATGAAATGAAAAAGAGTAGAAGCCCTAAATGTTATTAATTCTCAGGATGTGAATAAGGTTTATTGAATCTTCACTGTATTGTGGCCAAAAGGGAACCAATGGAGTAACACCAACAGACTTAAAGAAGAGTGTTCTTTTAATTAAGCTTTAAAAAATGAAGAGAACAGTTGTGCGACACAAATATACAGTATATATGCAGGAATGGGACTTGGGTTTTATTTTCACCCTAATGTGGTCATATTTTAATGTAACGAGATCTTTGTAATTAATTTAATCTCCAGCACTTATCATACAAATACTAGTATTTGATTAATTTAATATACTTTCCTTTGGTCCTAATAATTCTCACTCAATTTAGTTTTTTTTCACAATTAATTGCACTCCTTGAGGAACTTTGTCATTTTATCTTTTTATTTTTTTTGGTTTAGTTTAACCATGAATTGTTATTGAAGTTAAGAATGATAACTGACTAAACTACCCTACGGATATTGCACTAATTGGCACTTTATAGAATTTATGAATTATCTTAAAATCAAGTAGTTGTACAATTAATTAATTAATTGATGAGGCATTTCTTGCACTTTAATCTATTTATTGAATTAACTTATTTAATCCTGAGAGATTTATTGTATGCTGGTTATTGATTAGGTTGTTACCCACGGGGTACCTTTTTTTCTTTACAATTTTAAGCACGTTTGATTCTCTGACGGTTGTCAGTCCTCGTGTGGAACCTTTGAGATCTCGTTTATTTAGGGAGTCAAGAGTTGTTTTTTCCCTATTTTAATTAACCTTAAAAATCATGTAAACATTAAATAAACCAATAGGCTGGTTTTGCTTCCATAAGAATGAATGATAACTTAGCTTGGATCAAATACAAGGTACGGTTTTATAAATACGAAAATAGAAATCATTTTGAAAAATTTGGATTGTGCATGCATGTGTGCAGGTATAGGATCTATTATCCACAATGCTTGGGACCTGGGGTTTTCAGGATGATGGCAGTTCTTTTATGTTGGATCACCATACCTTTGGATAAGCTAAAAAATGGGCCTGCATAGGACTCTAAACCGTGCTTTAGATGCATGTTAAATGTACTAATTATATAGCTGCTTATTAAATGCTGTCATCCTTTAAAGACGTTTAAGAAACTTGAACGGCAGAACATATTTGAAGAATAAAAATATTTACTTCTCATGTTAGATGTAGTTTTTTTTTCACAAACAAAAGACAAACTTATCTCAAATATTGCTTAACGTTGATTTTGTTTTACAAAAACAAGATTAGAGAATATTTCTTAAATATTTTGTTCTACAACAAACTAGATTTTTTGAAAAAGACAACACTCTAGACAGAGTGCATTGGTCCATGGTTTTCAGTGCAGAAAGTCGGTTAATAATAGCAATGTCAATAATTTAGCAGCCGGACCTCTAAGACTCAAAATAGAAAATGTATCTGATTTCTTACAATTAGTGTGAAGTCCCAGATGGTACACAGACAGGGAAAGGCATTATCTAATAAGACCTTAAAGTAATTTAAGAAGTAAACCTTGGAAATCTTTTAGCCAAATTATTTTGCCAATTAAAGGCGACAACTTACATCAGAAATGCTAACATTTCATAACGCTGCAGATTAGCATAATGCAAGATAAATGTATGCAGGCACATGCTGCTCTCCAGGTTGATGAGATTGAAGAACCCAGAGACTGGCTAGAGAGTCAAAAAACCTTTAGTAATCAGGCTCATTATTGAAGTTCTTTTTTTTTCTTAATTTTTTTAGGTTTAAAAGCAGGGCTGCAGCTGCAATGCTACAGAAAGCTATGGAGTTCCATTTCCAACATGCATTTTATCCCTCATGAAGATGCTTGAAATAATACATGGCAGTATAAAAAAAGCAAAGTGTTGGTTACATATAATTCAAGCTCATTCATGCTCCAGTGGGAGTGAAGGGCTCATATTTTTATACCAGACACAATGGTGTAATAATATAAAAAAATAATATAAATGCAAGTTATACACTAAATGGCAGTGTGTTGGGAGTTTCCTTAAATGAGAAGGATCTAGGGGTCTTTGTAGATAACAAGTTGTCTAATTCTGGGCAGTGTCATTCTGTGGCTACTAAAGCAAATAAAGTTCTGTCTTGCATAAAAAAGGGCATTAACTCAAGGGATGAAAACATAATTATGCCTCTTTATAGGTCCCTGGTAAGGCCTCATCTGGAGTATGCAGTGCAGTTTTGGACTCCAGTCCTTAAGAGGGATATAAATGCAGAGACGTGCAACTAAATTGGTTAGAGGGCTGGAAGACTTAAATTATGAAGGTAGACTGTCAAGGTTGGGGTTGTTTTCTCTGGAAAAAAGGCGCTTGCGAGGGACATGATTACACTTTACAAGTACATTAGAGGACATTATAGACAAATGACAGGGGACCTTTTTACCCATAAAGTGGATCACCGTACCAGAGGCCACCCCTTTAGACTAGAAGAAAAGCTCTATAGTTAGTATGGGTATATAGAATTTAATTAAAAGTAGAGAGGGGTGTATGTATGGATGCTGGGTTTTCATTTGGAGGGGTTGAACTTGATGGACTTTGTCTTTTTTCAACCCAATTTAACTATGTAACTATGTAACTGCAGGTTCCCCCATAGTGTGTCAGTGAGTACCAGTCAGGGAAGGACTTTACTCTCCTTGCAATTTTGATCCCTTAGGAATGTGTACCAATAAGCCTTCATTTTTGTTATTGCAGATCTAGGGTCCAGTTATGTATTTTCGGAATAACTTCATAAGAACCAGAAAGTTCATTATTCAGGCCCCTTCTCTGAGCAGAGTAGATTAGAGCCCCAGGTTCCAGTGCTGTTAGGGTCGGACACCCTACTATCCAAGAGGAGAGTCAGGACTAAATACTGCACACTGCAATCCCAAGAAATACTGGATGGATATCCACTAACAGATTACAAATCCAATGCACTGGATTCCATGGATTTAACACCATGGATGACACATAAGTGAGTACAAACTCAAAGGGGCATATTTATTAACATTGGTGATGTTGCGCATAGCAACCAATCAGATTTTTGCTTTTGTTTTCTAACATGTAGGTGACTGTTAAAGGAGAATGTATGCACTACCTGAACAGTTCTCCTACAGATAGATCGCTATCGTTTGAGCTCATAATAAAGTAGAGTATCGCATTTTCAACGGTCATATTGTAGAACGTGGCTGCCTTCTTGCTTCCTTTTGCTATTGCGCACATGCAAAAAATCAATTCACCTGACCCCAGGCATGAGTCATAGATGATATTGCTCTCAATACCTAAGAAAATGAAAAGCTCTGCATGCGCCAAAGTTTTGCACTCTCCCAAAATCAGTCAGGCACAGTAAGTTTACCACTGTCCACCAATAAGTTTATTCTTACATGAATATAAAAAAGCATCTTCCTTAGCAGCAAATTAATATCAAGGATACAACTGGTTTCCAGATAATGGATCTTTCTTTAATGTTCTTTAATTTGGATCGTCATAGCTCAAGTCTACCAAAAATCATTTGAACATTAAATAAACCCAATTGGCTGGTTTTGCTTCCAATAATGATTAATTATATTTTAGTTGGGATCAATTACAATGTACTGCTTTATTATTACAGAGAAAAAGGAAATCATTTTTTAAAGTTTGGACTATTTGGATAAAATGGAGTCTATGGGGCAAATTCACTAAGCCGTGAAGCGCCGAACACTAGCGTTAATTCGCTAGCGTTTGGCATTTTCGCTACTGCGCAAATTCACTAACGAACGCTGGCGTAGTTTTGCTAGTGTTACTTCGCACCCTTACGCCTGGCGAATTTTCGCTAGCGACAAAACTACGCAAATTCACTAACTTGCGCAGTGTACTGAACGCTACCTTTTACGCTAGACTTCCTTCGCCACCTCAGACCTGGCGAAGTGCAATAGAGTAGATAGGGATTGTTTCCAAAAAAGTCAAAATTTTTTCTAAGTCCCAAAAAACGCTGGCGTGTTTTCTACATGATGGGTGATAGGCTGAAAAAGATCGAAAATTTTTTTGGCGCTCCCCTCCTTCCCCCTACATTTCCTGACTCATGGCAACTTACCTAGACAGTGGGCACATGTGTAGGGCAAAATAAAAATTTTATTTGCAGATTTGAAGGTTTTCTTGGCATTTGTAGTGCTGATACGTATTCCTCCATTGAAATTTGAATTTCAGACTGCTAAAGTGAATACAGGAAGTGTATACATAGTTAGCATTGTTGACACTCTGGGCCTTCAAAAAGAACTGTGGAATAGAGAATGAATGAATTAATACCCATTAATGTTGGGGTTTTAACTTATTAAATATGTGCACTTCAGTTGGGTCCAGGCTCGTGCATAGAGCTGAAGTGAATTTCAGGATTGTTCATTTCCAAAACATATTAGATTAATGAATATTTCTGCGGCCCCCAACCCATTTCTATTTCCTTAGAACCATCAATTCATGTAGGGGCTTTTCTGCTATGGGGAAAGTTGGGAGCTATTAATCTCCCTGTGTGACTATTCCCACAGCAGAAAAACAGCAATGTTTGGTTTGCAAGATACTATAATTGTTTATAGTCGGAATCTTTAGACTGAAAATGAGACCTATTAACCAGCTCCAATCTTTACAGAAGACAACACTTTAATCTCTCCCTAAAGGAAAAATTGGTTCTGGGTGGCCATAACTTTTACTGCATTGGTAAGGAACAGAATTAACAAAGCTGCACAGAAAACCAGAGTTTCTCCTGGTGTCTCTCTTTGTGCTTTCATTTCATCTTAGCATGTCTTTATCTAAATGCAAATGAGATCTTACTTTCTGATGAGTTCATTGTACATCCAAGCATTTTAAATACGCACAATTATGACTTTATTTCTCATTCAGATTGGCTTTGTTAAAATGAAAGATTTTTTTTCTGCTTTGACGTTCTTTTCCCCCTTATCCATTTATTGCTGATGTGACAGTCTTCAATGCATTGACAAATGACAGAGGCTAATGACAGAGAAAGCTGCAAATCAGTAATATACTGTGACTAAGGACTAGCTCTGTCATTTAAAGACAAATGCCTGAATTTAGTTCACAGTCTCTATACAAAATTAAAAGGCAGACAGTCTTTGAAATTTGGGCATGTGCCAGATTGTCAATCCAGATGTGCTGCAGAAGATATTTTTAACATTTCAGGGTATATTTTGCATATCATTTGTTTTTACAAACAATGTGACCAGATTCTGCAGAGTTCATCTGGACATTAGGTAGCGCAACTGTATTGCTACAGATTATCCTTTATAAGAATACCTATGAACTACTCTCTACAGATTCTCAAGAACCGAATCTAAAGATGCTGTAGTTTGAGAATTTACATTCTACCATCTGATAACTAAAGAACCTACAGCGTACGTTCGGAACATAACTAGAGAGCTTATAGGCAACCTTCTTTAGAAAGCTAAATAATTTATAGCCTGCCTTCTTCAGATAGCTTAATAACTTATAGTCTACCATTTGCAGATAACTTGTAAACTACCTTCTGCAGCTAGCTAGAGAATCTATAGGTGACCAACTGTAGGTGATAACAGTTCACCTTTTGCTAATAAAATACATTACAGTTTTTCTTCTGCAGTTAACTAAAAAAGCCTACAATCAATCTTATGTACAGAAGTATAACATCTAATTTCCGCAGATAGCTCAATAGGTCTCCAATAGGACTTAGTTTACTTCCACATTCTTTTACAAAAATTACCTTCCTATTCTAATTCCCTTATTCTAATTAACATATATTTATAAACTGCCAATACATTCCACAGCTGCATTTATTTCCTTGCAACTCCCTGCGCCTGATCATAAATTGCTCCAGAACAGCCGCATTTTCCCTTGCAACTCCCTGCACCTGACCATAAACTGTTCCAGAAGAGCTGCATTTATTGCCTTGCAACTCCCAGCACCTGATCATAACTGTTCCAGAAAAACAGCTGCATTTTCCCCCTGCAACTTCCTGCACCTGATCATAAATTGTCAAGAAAAGCTGCATATGCTCTTCCAACTCCCTGCACCTGATCATAAATGGTTACCCAACAACTGCATTTATTCTCTTGCAACTCCTTGTACCTGAGCATAAACTGTTCCAGAACAGCTACATTTTCTCTTTGCAATTCCCTGCCCTGATCATAAATTGTTCCAAAACAGTTGCCTTTATTCACTTGCAACTCCCTGCACCTGATCACAAAATGTTCCAGAACAACAGCCTCAGGTTTGTTTTCTCTGCAAATTCCTGCACCTGATCATATATCAATATGCAGAAACAGTATATGACCCAATGCAGGGAATTAAATAACATTACATACAGATGTACACTATTTGTACAACTTTTATAGTTTGTTAAAAGATGCATAGTGTATTATTGGCTATGTCCATTTGGTCATGTACATTTGCGAATGATGCATAGTTGCTGTGGAACACAGGACACAAGACAGTTGCAGTTTAATACCAACCTGAAGTGCATCTCTAAAGGAGGCTTCCTGAATAGCAGAGTCGTTAGGCTTGCACCCCCTCGGGAAGGCCCAAAAGGCTGTGGGTTTGTTTCCCACATCTGCCAAAACAGCTCTGCTTGGTTGTGCTTCAAATAGCTCTGGAGAGTGATAGAAAGACAAGTGGCAGAAGTCCATCATTTGGCTGCACCTTTTTCTTAAAGAGGTTGTCCTTCTAAGCTACCCAGGTATCTACTTCAGGCCAGGGGTTCCCCATCTAGCATTTTGCCCTTACCTTTGCATCAACTTGGGTCTTTTTTTCCCCATACAGAGCCCTTTTTGGGGTTTGCCTAGCATCAGCCTGAAGTTGACCTCGGCAAATTGCTTAATGAGGACAGTGTTCTGTACCAAAGTTTAAAAAAAAAAAGATTTGAGAAGCTGATTAGCAAAGGTTACTCGTTAATCTAGCGTGAACAAAATGCAGCTTTGGCGCTTTACAGGACCCTACTCAGCGCCGGATTTCACAGAGGCGCGCCCCTAGGCCGCGCGGTCCGAACAGGCGGCCGCGCGGTCCTAGCGCCCACCCCACCTCACTTTACCAGCGCGCCGGCGAAAAAACGCTGGCGCAGCTGCTGTAAATGAATGGGGACGCACGCGTCCCCATAATGCGGCTGGGCGGCATGCCGCCCCTATTTTTCTGCCGCCCTAGGCCCGGGCCTATGCGGCCTTGCCGCAAATCCGGGCCTGACCCTACTTATCTGTCACTCGTTAATGTAGCCTGAGGAAGATGCGACCTATGCCTTTGTGCTCAACAGACCAAACAGGCCTGGAACTAAGGGCAGGGAAACAGGCAAATTGCCACATGCTCCAAAGAAAAGGCAACTTCCTCTGAAATCTACCCCCTGGGGCTCGCACATTGGGGCCCTTTGGGGGAAGAAAACAGGCGATTTGCTGCATGCGCCATAGAACAGCCATGTGGGGGTGCTGGTTTTGCCGACTCCAAAGTAGCAGTCGCTCTTGAATGCAGCCTGAAGAAAATGCCACCGATGAGCCTGCATAGAATAGAGGGTTCTGTACAGGCATAAAGAACCCTGAAAGGTCTGGAAAATCACCCACCCAGGGTTTGAACTGAGGGCATAACACAGGCACTCTATGCACTGCGCCACACAAACTGACTGCCTTAATCTACTGTCACCCTCTCAAATCGAGTGGTGGTCTGATCGAGGCATTTGAACAGTGGGGCAGCTATGTTTAGGTAAGATGGTGTATCCATTCCCCTAGATAAAGAAAATCAGTTTTGTGTCTATATAACATGTTTTTTGATTCCCCACAGCCCTTGATGTTACCTTACATGTTAGCTTGGCATGTCAACCTTTCTAGAGAATTATCTCCTGAGGATTGGGATCAGGTTTGGAGCACAACTAAAAGACCTTCTAATAACGTTTCCTTACTGGAGGCAATGGCTAATTAAAAAGTACTACTTTGATGGTACTTAGTACCAGCACGTATAGTATATAAATTTGCTCCCTTAGCTGATCCCAATTGCTTTAGGGGCTGTGGTGAAATAGGCACAATGTTTCATACTTGGTGGAAGTGTCCTGGTGCCTGGAGATTTTGGATCAGGATTTTTAATATAGTGTACTCTATGCAGTAGCGTCACTAGAGGGGGCGGGCCCTGGTGCGTGACCCGCAGCCGGGCCCCGTCCCCCTCTGTACGGCCGTGCGAGCGGGCCCTTGCCCGCTTGCACCCCCTGCTCCCCCGGTAGATCCGCCACTGACTCTATGTTGGAAGTTTCTATACCTAAGGACCCCGTCTTTGCTTTTGTGGGTAAAAAACCAGAGGCTCTTACAAATGCCCAGTTTTGCTTATTTTCCTTTATAATGCTAGCTGCTAAGAGGACTATAGCTGGGGCCTGGAATCAAAAACAAATTCCAATAGAACCAGTAAAATCCAGAGTGGACTCTGGAGAAATGTCTCAAGAGAAAATGATCAGTATTTTGCTTGACACCCACCAACGTGGAACCCCTGGATTGAATATAGATATGGGCCTGGGGTGCCAAATATTCTCCTCTCATTGTAGCCACATTTTTATTCCAATTTTGAGCTTATGTAGATGAGGTATTTTATTATTTTATTTTTATTTCTTTGGGTTTAATAATGGATATGCAACCTTATGGCCTATGGTGATGCAATCTGTAGTTTATTAATCTTCCGATAACAATCATAATACCTATGGAAATAATTTTTGTCAACTTTTCCTATTGACAGTTTGTTTATGTTTTGGAAACATTGGCTGAGACAGGCAATAAGTTTGGAATAGGTTGTGTAACACAATTTACAACAGTTTTATAATTTTAGGCATATGATTGTGAACATATGTATATTTGAGATATTTATGTAAACAATTGTCTGTACACAAATGCTTTTGAAAATAATAAACATTTATTGTATTTTTTACAATTTGTATTAAACTTAAAATCTTTCTTTATGCAGTGTCGGACCTGGGGGCCAAGGGCCGACCGGGCCTGCTGCCTTAGTAGGCCCCACACCAACCCCTGGGCACCCCTACACCACAGGCCCCCATCCGGAAACCACTCTCTGTCCCCCCATCTCAGCCGCAACCCCTCTGGCCCCCCGCACTTACCTATTCCTTCACGCGGCATCGACCGGTGCCAGGGAGGGAGGTTGGGGCAGCCAGGGAGGTAGGTAGGGAGAGCTGAGGCACCTCAAGAAGAGAGCGGGTCTGGTCGGGCCGACCAAGTTTTTTCCAGGTGCCCCGCTGGCCCAGTCCAACCCTGGCTTTATGCTGCACATTTAGGGGCATATTTAATTTTTAAAATCGAATTTCAATAGACGTATGGTTTATACCAACCTCAGCTGCTGCATAACTGTATGTTAGGGTCAGGGCACACGCTCAGATTCGGGGGAAACTTCGGGTGACTTCAGAAAACGAAGCACATCCTGCTGGCAATTAACATTCTAGCCTGCGGGAGGCAGTTCAGGGAGACTAGTTGCCCCGAATAAGAGGAGATTTGTCGCCGGGCGACTAATCTCCCTGAATCTGAGCGTGTGCCCTGACAATAATAGATGGCACGATTTTGCCATTTTGTGGTTGAGACACAGACATACTTTAAGAACCCTCAGTTGTGTGTGATTTTGTGAGTGTAAAAATAGTATGTGGGGCACAATGCTCAAAAGGAAGTCCTGCATTTAATGCCTACTCAGTGGTAGGTGCAAAGTCCAGTGCTCCCTTGTGTTTTATGTGCTGTACCTCGCTCCACATTCACAATCCACATCCACAACATTTGCTTTTGGTGCAACCAATTTATTTATGATGATTTATGTGTGATTTTGAGCCAAGTGCAAAGCCCACTAATAGTACAAGGGTACCAGATCATCATAAAGTAGTCAGGTGTAATAAATGCACATACTGTAGAAGGGCTGTAATTGATTTAAATGAAATGCACATAGTTCACTCCTGCTAGATAGATTTTTTGGAAACCTCCATGTTTTTCTGATAATCTGCTCACATTGTACTAATAAATGACAATGTACTGTATATTTACAGAGAGAGGCTTACATTTATAACAGTATCACAGTAAATATGTTATAATGACTTATTATATAGTGCATGACAGACTGTATCTAAACCTGGCCTTGTATATGTGTCCCTGCCAATGTCCTACCCACATGTGTTGCCCATTGCTTTGAAATCAAGTTTCACTAGATGCTTGCAATTCACTAACTTTGCAAATGTATTTGTTGTAAAACTTTGCTCTAGTTTGCGTCACCTGCAATCATGTTGGAGTTTTGTTTTGTTGTGGCTGGTTATGCCAACACGTTGTATATTGAAGTTCTAACGGAGTCCTACTGATTTTCTATTATTGTCTATATTGAGTAAGCAGGCTGTGTTTTCAATGCTTGAAAATTTGTAAAGAGAATAATAGTAACACCACATAAGAGATCTCATCAGAAACACAAGAAGGTTGTCTTTACACATTGGAAATATATTGGTATCATGGTAAAAAAAAAAGCATTTGCATTTCTTTCTGAATTGTGTAAGACTTATTGTATATTTCATATGGTCTTGACATTATTCGCATACCCATGACAGATTCCTCACTGTGTGATTGCTTTTCGCACTGAATATGTTTTTCTGTTTTCTCATAGTAGACCCTATTTATAAGCAAGGGATTCTTCTCTTTATCTTTAAGCAACTGTTTAGCAAACTATTCAGCTTGCCCAATACTGACAGCCTGATTTAGTCAGCATTCCTAATTAATATCTGTGGGAGTTGCCACCCTGCTGAGGTTAAATGAAATATCATTTATGGCCTTTAGTTGTTATATTATCATGAAAAATGATAGAAATGCTTTGCTGACATTACTGCGCAATATACAGGTATGGGATCCATTATCCCTAAACCCGTTATCCAGAAAGCTCCGAAACAGTAAAATGTACTTGATCAGAACTAAGATATAATTAATCCTTATTGGAAGCAAAACCAGCCTATTGGGTTTAATTAATGTTTACATGATTTTCTAATAGATTAAGGGGCAGATTTATCAAGGGTCGAAGTGAATTAGGGGGAATTTTCGAAGTAAAAAAATTCTAAATTCGAAGTAATTTTTTGGATACTTCGACCATCGAATAGGATACTACGACTTCGTATTTACTTAGACTTTGATTCGAAGTAAAAAATCGTTCGACTATTCAACCATTCAATAATGAAAGTACTGTCTCTTTAAAAAAACTTCAACTTCAATACTTAAACCTGCCAAAGTGGTATGTTAGCCTATGGAGTCCTGCCAGAGCATATTTCTAAGTTTTTGGGTTTCGAAGGAAAATCGTACAATAAAATCGGTCGAATCGGACGATTCGAAGTACGATCGGAGTACGATCATGTGATCATACAACAATCGGAATACGATTGTACGATGAATAAAATCCTCTGACTTCGAATGTCAGAGGATTTTATTCAATGGTTGAATTTCGAAGTATTTTCCACTTCGAAATTCGACCCTTGATAAATCTGCCCCTTAAGGTATGAAGATCCAAATTACAGAAAGATCCATTATTTGGAAGAACCCAGGTCTCAAGCATTCTGGATAACAGGTCCCATACCTGTAAATAGCATCTTTCAGAAAAGACTTAACCCTCATGTGACACAGCAAGAATTCATATATAACTTCTACAGTTTTTACAATCTATAAATGGCCAGTTTTTCAAGGTTATGTACTTCAACAAATAGGAATGGACCTTAATTTAATAATGATCTGAAGGAAAGCACCGTGGGGCTAATCAATCTGAGCTATGCCATTTAGACAGAGACATGTTCCATCTCATTAAAGAGCTGGTTCACCTTTGAGATAACTTTTAGTATTTAAATAGCGCCAATTTTGTTCAAGCAAGGTATATCAAACATTATTAAATCAGTGAGCTATGTGGATTGAAGTGTCCACAACCAAACCAATAGTAGAAATATGTACAAAGAATGGGACTTTACCTCCAACCACAAGACTACAGATACTCTGATATTACAAATAATCAAAATATGAAAATTTAAGGATAAATTTAAAAAGCAATATTTATTCACCACCATGCCATATTACATCGGTTAAAATACACCTAAAAACAAGCAGGGCTAAGTATGAGACAAGGGTTCCCTCTAATCTAAATATTTATTTAGTCGCACCTTCCGATACTGCGAGTGCATGCAAAAACAATATAAAGGCAGTAGATCAAACTCTAACTAGCGTATAATTCAATTGGCACTACAAATGGTAGTGAACTGTATGGGCGCTCGGTTGGTTGTGTTTCCGATTATTAGCGAAAAATTAGAAAAAATTAGCGACTCAGCAGTCGCAATGTTAAGTAAAACTTAAAGACTTCATTGTTAAGAACATTTATCAAAGCCCAACACGGTCCCTGCAATTTCACTCAGGTGTGACTGGCCCAAATACTGTGAGAGTTACCAACGACTCAAATCTACTATGGACATAAGGGCATTACCTGTGTGAATAACCGTTTTGGAAAATTTCTCCACTCCTTATGCCAATTGTCACAACGTGCACAATACAATGTGGGCCTTCTCCTACTCATACGAGAATTTACTTATAGGCTGAACATAATTCATGCCATTTGTAGTGCCAATTGAACTATACTCTAGTTAGAGTTTGAGCTACTGCCTATATATTGTTTTTGCATGCACTTTCTCACATCCGATTCGCAGTATCGGAAGGTGCGACTAAATAAATATTTAGATTAGAGGGATCCCTTGTCTCACACGTAGCGCTGCTTGCTTTTAGGTGTATTTTAACCAATGTAATATGGCATGGTGGTGAATAAATATTGCTTTTTAACTTTATCCTTACATTTTCATATTTTGATTATTTGTAATATCGGAATATCTGTAGGCTTGTGGTTGGAGGTAAAGTCCCATTCTTTGTACATATAACTTTTAGTATGTTATAACATGTCCAATTCTTAGCAACTTTGCACTTGGTCTTCATTATTTATATTTTATAGTTTTTGAATTATTCACCTTCTTCTTCTGATTCTTTCTAGCTTTTAATGGGGGTCACTGACTCCATTTGTTCTTGCTACTGTTTTTCTACTCATATTTCTATTCAGGCCATCTCCTATTCATATTCCAGTCTCTTATTCAAATCAGTGCATGGTTGCTAGGGGGATTTGGACCCTAGCACCCACACTGACACAGAACCGTAGAGCTGCTGGATTAAAGGCTAAATAGCCATGTAACACCTATATGGTCCACTCTGGGTTAATTCACCAGCTAGAACACTAGAGCATGGGTTACACGCGACTTACACCCAGGGCAGGGCCTTCGCTAAGTGGAAGTGTTTCCTCTATGGGGTAGTGCAACTACATCCCCCCAGGCTACTGTGTACACAAAAACAACTTGGGCGCCAGGAGGTTCTTAACAATCAGGAACGGTTTATTATGCCAAAAAGGGCAAATGACCACAGGTTTCAGTACTCACGCAGGAGTTGAGGAAAACAGCATATTGAGAGTTCACACAGATCAAAGGCAGGCTCACACAGAGAGTACACAGGCAAATGAAGTACAACCTTTCTCTCCTGGAAGTTGTCAGGCAAGCAGCTTCTACCCTACAGTCCCTCTTCACTGAGGTCCCTGACTGGAGGCAACACACAGAGCCTCTGGGAAGCTACTCCCTTACTGCAAATCCTTGTTGGAGCTCAGCTGCTCATTCTCTCTATCCTATCTGCCTTTCTCTCCTAGAGAGACTATGACAAGTCTGCCCTAGTATATCTGTTCCTCATTCACGGGGTTTCCTGGTCCCTGACTTGGACACATGCCTTCTTCTGGGCCTATTGCACTCAGTCCCCCTGAGCACATCCAGCTGGAATCACATCCAGAGGCAAAAGAGGAAGTGGCCACTCCCTGCACACACTATATAGGAGTGTGTCAGATACCTCCCAACATTTTGGAAGTATAAAGAGGGACAAAAAATTTTTTTCCGCACGTAGCGCACTAATTTTTTGACCACACCCCTTTCTGTGGCCACACAGAAAGGGGTGTCATTACCATGTTTGTTTTACAAAATTTGGCAGGTTATGAAAGTTTGAAAATAATTCTCCTTATCTAAACTGTGTTTTTGTGTCTCAAAATTGTTACAAAGTATCTTATTTGCACCTGTTACCTGTTCTGGGCTCTCTGCTAAAAGCCAATTAAGTGAGAAACTTTGTTTCTTTTTCTGGCTGTTCAGTGCAGAGAAAAGAGGGACTTTCCAGTACAAATGAGGGATTGCGGGTTGAGCTGTCAAAAGAGAGACTGTCCCTCCGAAAAAGGGACAGTTGGGAGGTATGGTGTCATCAAATCTCTCAGCCTATCACTGTAAAGGTTATTTTGTTAACAGGGATTCTACCCAAGGAAATGGTGAAAAGATTAACTCTATAGGGCCTGTATCCCTATTGGGCCCTTCAGCCACATATAATAAAAATTAAAAAAAACAATAAAAAATAAAAACCGATTGCAAATTGTCTCATAAGATTGCTCTCTACAAAATACTAAAAATTAATTTAAAGTTGAACCAACCCCTTTAATGTTCTTCTCAAGGACTAGGGCCCAAGCTGCATTGCATTTTTACTGGGGATCTATGAGGCCTTACTGAGGAGGTTTTATTATATTTTAATATCTTAATATAGTAATAGGAAATACTTTAATAACTGTAATATGCACTGTTCTGTTTGTCACAAATCCTTCTCAGTTAAGGAAGCCCCCAACATCATTTATGTTATTTTTGTTATGTATCCACCAGACTTAATGTCTCCTTAGAAGAATCTGTTCCCTATCATCTCCCCTTCTAGGTGTGGGGACCATCTCCAATACCATAAACTTATTCTATATAGTGTCTAGATACAGGCGATTTCATATTGCCCTTTCTTATAGTGGAGAGATATACATATATATTGGTTTACAAAAGCTCTTACTTTAAAAATGAACAGCTTATATGATTGGCTATTCTAATTCTGTAAATATCTATTAAAATAAAAAAAATACTAATTAGCAATAGTAAATTTGACCCCTAAAACTGTGGCTACAAGTATAATTTTCTGGGGAAAGCTCAGATAACAGATATTGGGCAAGGAAACACTTGGCTCTCTGATCAGAGATCAGAATTATATATTTAGTTTGAAACGGTATTAAATACGTTTTAAAAAGGGATTTAATTAGTTGAAATGTTCATCTAATTACTCAGTGATAGCTCATTTGACTGTGACTAGAAATAATTAAAATTTTCCTGGAGTCACATCACTTTTGAAGGCTGACAGTACATCTGCTGTAACTGCTGCAAATGGAACAAAATGCAAGTCTAGCTGAGATCAGCCATTTACTATGTCACATATTTAGAGTTTACCTCTCATGACATCATCATTCTGGGCAGAATTTGAATTATGGCTCCTAATTCCCTTTAAAAAGGCATTTCTCCATTTTGACGGTGCACAAGCTGGCTTCTGTTTACAGATCCTGCCGAAGCATTACTACTGTTTAGAATATCCTGGTTTCTTGACTTCTGCCTGTTTTTTGACACTACTCCTTTTTGGACCCTAGCAACCAGATTGCTGAAATTGCAAACTGGACAGCTGCTGAATATAAAGCTAAATAACTCAAAAAAGACAAATAAAAAATTGACAACCAATTGCAAATTGCCTCAAAATATCACATCATACTAAAAGTTAACTAAATGGTGAGCAGCCCCTTTAAGCATGCCTGGACCCGTCCTATTCTTCCTATTAAAAAATGCCTCTTTGATTTGTACCCATAATCATATAGAAACCTTTTACAGCTGTTCCAGAAATGCAAAATAAAATCTTTTCATCTCAGAATAATAAATTAAAAATTAATTGTCCTGCAGATATGCAAATGTATGCACAAAGGGTGCATCTGTATTCCTCTGTGTAACGCTTCTATGTTTTGCATCTCTTTCATGTACCAGCATATAAGCATTCTTTTCTTTGAAGGTTTTAGTTCTGTTCTTATCACATTCCCTGTCCTTCAGAAGCACATAAGGAACATATGCTGAAAGGGGATGTCCATGTCTAACAAAGAGAATACAGTCCAAGACAAATAAATGAATACATATCATCTAAAATAATTTTTTTATTTTTAATTTTTTTATATTTATTCACCAAAATGCATGGGGTAATAACAAAAACACAGAATGGGCAGTGTAAACAGAATCATTAAGAAATAATTTCTGTATCATAAAACTTTGTGATGTGTTAATAGATCTCTTAAGACTTATACTAACTGGTACATGGACAAGTCATCACAGCTTTATATTAGATCAAACTAAGTATAGGGCATTTCTGTAAGTTTCACATGCATTTATTTCTTGTGTTCATTGCATAGACATGCTGCATGGTGCTTTTATCTGCATGCTTATGGGTACAAGCCAGCAGAATAAAATGAAATCAATTAGCTGAAACGTCTAGGCGCATCCAAACCTGCTTCTCCAGTGTCGGACTGTGGGGGGCCGGGCCCACCGGGGCTGCAAACACCCGCCCTGGGCCCTAACATCCCCTCCGCCAACTACAGGGCCCCTCTCACCAGCCCTCGCAAAGGGGTAACAGGGTTTGGGCCAGCAGGGTTCAAGAGGGCCGGACCCACCAGGTTTTTTTCCCAGTGTCCTGCTTGCCCAGTCTGACCCTGTGCTTCTCTACAACTGCTATTGCTTAAATAAAATAACACTAACTGTGCTAAAAGGGATGACTTGACTTTATCTCAAATACCAAATAACAGTACACATTTGAAATCCAGGCTGAAATCCAGGCTCTTAATAGGCTCAGTACGACAAATGGCAATTTAAATAAAAAGCATCTATCCATACCTAACAATTGTCAGTTTTAAATCCCTCCCACCCCATCAATAAAGCGTACTTGGCAGTTGAAATGAAGTGTGATAAATACACTGTGTTTTAAGTTTATATGAGGAGATGGAGCCTAATAAGTTTTCTATCAAGGTCAAAGTGAAATTCATTAAGCTTGAAGAAGAAAGCCGAACTGGCTGTTACACAGATGAAAATGCTTGCGTCTAAGTGAAAAGCTTGCTAGCAGCAGGTTTGTTAATTAAGGGTAGAACGCAGATTTTAAGTGCGATAGCGTCCGTTCCAACGTGCTGAGATTAATAGTGATAGGAATGTCAGATGTTAGGGCTCTTACACACGGCCGTTCCGACCTGCGCTCCCCTGCGTTACGTTTCTTGGCGTTCAGCCGCAGGGGAGCGCAGGAATAGACGCAAGTCATTATTTGAAATGGGGCTGTACTCACTCAGGCGCGTGTAGGCGCCGAACGCAGGTTCAGACGCAACATGCTGCATTTTTCCTGCGTTCGGCGCCTACACGCCTGAGTGAGTACAGCCCCATTTCAAATAATTACTTGCGTCTATTCCTGCGCTCCCCTGCGGCTGAACGCCAAAAAACGGAACGCAGGGGAGCGCAGGTCGGAACGGCCGTGTGTAAGAGCCCTTATTGCTGCGTGCATCCGACACAACACGACTGTCGGATGCAAACGCTGCATGTTGCTTCTTGTGTCGTGTAGGATGCACGCAGCGACAACGTCCGACATTCCTATTACTTACCTTAGATTCGGCACCTGCGATTCATCGCAGCGTGTCGGAGCGGAAGCTATTGCACTTAAAATCGCCCGTTGAGTTCTACCCTTAAACTAGTCCAGGGTTGAATTATACATTGGGCTAAAAACAATACTTTAAAGGGATGGTTCATCTTTTAGTATAGTTTTAGAATGGATTATTCTAAGCAACTTTTCAATTGGCCTTCATTTTTTCTTTTTTGTATATTGTAGTTTTTTGCATTATTTGCCTTCATCTGACTCTTTCTAGCTTTCACATGGGGTTCACTGACTCCCATCTAACAAACAAATGCTCTGTAAGGCTACACATGTATTGCTACTTTTTATTACTCATCTTACTATTCAGGCCCTCTCCTATTCATATTCCAGTATCTCATTTATGCATGGTTGCTAGTGTTATTCCAACCCTAGTAACCAGATTGCTGAAATTGCAAACTGGAGAGTTGCTGAATAAAAAGTTAAATAACCCAAAAACCACAAATAATAAAAAAAGAAAACCAATTGCAATTTTTCTCAGGTTATCATTCTCTATATCATACTAGAACTGAACAACCCCATTAAGGGGTATTTTTATCAAAAAGTGAACGCCACTCTCCATTCATTTCTATGGGATTTTGAAAGGTGTATTTATCAAAGGATGATCTTTAACTTTCACCCATTGATAAATACTCTTAAAATCCCATAGAAATGAATGGAGAGAGGCGGTATTTCACTCTAGAGGACTGTGGTGATCTCTGACTTCACTGTTTGATAAATATACCCCTAAGACTTTTGTAGGATTGGATAGGGTTGCCATCTTTTTTGCCTGCCTTCCTTATTTTTATCATTTGCCCTATAAATGAAAAATAGGGAAGAACTAACAGCAATAGGACTCGTAAAGGACTGAGCTGGCCAAGTCCATTAAAGTATACATGACAGGAACTGACACAAGAAACTGGCGTAGTGAATTAAATTGTATGAGACCATTCATTTCATAGTCGATTTGAGCTGGTTCCTGTGTAGTTTTTTCCTTGCGGCTTTGCTGCAGGTATATATGTTTTACACATTGATGATGTGTAAAAAGTAGCAGATGAAAATGTATGCTTGTACTGTAGTTATGAGTGAATCTTTGATGTTTTGCTTTGCCGAAAAATTCGTGAAACTGGGAAAAAATTACAGAAACAACGAAAAAATTAGGAATGCATTGAAGTCAATGGGCAGCAACATTTTTTTTACATGCAGGACAATTTTTCTTGCTCCGAATGCATTAAAGTCAACGGGCGTTATTTCTTATGGCGACTTTTTGGTCCAAATTCATTAAAGTAATAGTCAACATTTTTGTCTTGGCAACTTTTTTGTGCAGAAATGTTTCTGCAGCAAGTTTTTGCGGCGCTTTCACAAAAATTAATTGCAGACACTTAAATGTGGAATTTTGCCACGGATTCGTGGCTTGCAAAAAAATTGGTTCATTGCTATATGCTTGTGCTGCTTTGTGCACGTTTAAAAAGATGGCCCTAAGGATAGAGGTAGGCTCAAGTGATTGTTGTGAGATTCCAGCATTAGGACCAGGAGCTCATGCGGGTGAAAGGAAGATGTGTAACATAAAGTGGGCTCAAGTATCATCAGAGGAGAAGCCAAATTGGTTTGCAGCAGTGCTCAACATGTAAAACATACTGTATGTGCAGCAAATGACATAATCTTTGTTCCTAGGGGAAACTTAGTTTTAAGTTCTTCATAATAAATGAGATGCTTTAATGCACTAGTGTTTTCTGTGCACAAAAGATTAAATAGGAAACCTTACTTGTGTTGGTGTAACATCTTTAAACAGCATTATGGTTAGATGAAACAATAATGAGGCAATAACGGTGAAACAGGCAAGTGCCCACTACTTGTGCACAATGTTGCCTAACAATTCAAAGCACTATATATAAAAGCTATGTACCATTGGGTGATTTTACCTGGAGTACTTGAATCATATTAATCTTAGACATGTCAGTAATGACGAGCATATTAACTCCAGACATAGAAATGTAATGCAGAGAAATGAACATCATTAACATATCATTATCATTTCTGTCATTTGATTAAAAATTGCTTTATCGTTATGATTTATTGTGTTTTTGCATTGTTAGTGAATCTTATGCAATTACATATAATTACGTATGTCATTTTCACCAGTCTCCAGTTTTATTGAACTTTCCTTTTTTACTTTATTCATTGCTTTGTATTAAACTTGCTTTATCATTGTGATAAATAAAAAAAATGATATTGCTAATTATGCACATGCTCTTGCCTCCTTGAGTACATAACAACCCGTACATCACACCCCTTGTCTGTTTTGTCTTTCCTGTACATCACACCCCATCTCTGTTTTTTGCCTCTTCCTGGCTGGGGAGGTTGGTAGGGGGTCCACCAGGGTAATGGGAAGGTCAATGGGGGGGGCATCAGGCTGACAGAAAGGTTGGAGGGAGCCCAGCAAGGTGATGTGGCAGCCAGTGGGGGGGGGCAACAGGGTGACAGGTAGATGGTGGGCTAGGAGGATTGAAGGAAAATGAAAGATGGTTGTGCGTTCCACAGTGGAATGCATGGCAGATCAACATTGTCAGTCCCACTGTAGGGAGTTAGTGGAAGGGGCCCAGCAGGGTGAAGGGAGGTCAGTGCAGGGCCTAGTGAGGTGATGGGCAGTGGGGTGGTGTTGGTGAGGGGGGGCCAACAGGGAGGGAGACAAGCTGTGTGCAGTGAGCAGGGCCTAGCAGGACCAGGGCCCACCAGGTTTTTTTCTCAGTATCTCAGTGGGCAAATTCAATTCTGTCTGCATTCAAGAAACCTGCCAAAGAACCCCATTTGTTGTGTAGCTTGAGGCTTATTACTGAAATAGAGAAAAAGAAGAGAAATTGATCAATGCACATTCTCTGGTCCCCTGTCATATAAGTAATCTATGCAGATGCATGTATTTACAAAGACAGGGGTTTGTAAAATTATGATCATAAGATTGATAAGCCACCATACCACGTCAAGGTAAAACCCATATGGTGGTCCCTAACGATTTACCTCTGGTCATAATATCAAATGCTAAAGCCTGAAATCAGCACATTGTGCAAGGTACACTATTTGGATGGCATTTTCTATGTTTTTGTTCATACAGTGCAGAATTTTTTCCTACTAGTCCAGTGTCACGCACAGGAGCAGTATTCATATGGTATTCATATGAGCACACATTTGTATCCATTGTATTTAGTGAGCTGCCCAGAACTCACATTTTCCTTGTGCCCACCTTCTTGCTGCTGTTTTTATATCTCTTTCTCATTTTTTATCCCCTAATATTCTTATGTGTGTTATTTTTGCCCCTTTCCCTTAACATGTGCCTCTCCTCTTCGCTCCTATATTCAATCTGACTCTTTCATCACAGCATACACTTGCCAGTCTACTTGGCTGCTATTAATTCACATCAGTCTAATCTGTTTACATCCATAGTATCTGACCAAATTCCAACTCCCAGATTTATCAACAAGGGTATCATCTGTAGGTTCGTACAGCTGCTGTACTAAATTTACTACACTTTCAGCAGTGTCACAGCTAGCATATCACTGCAATGAAAGTTATACTATCATTATTTTGTGCTTGTGGGGCTCATCTGCCTTCACTGAGTGCCCCTTTGAAATGTGCCAAGTGAGCACTGTGTTATAGTAACAAAACTTCTACTGCCCTTTTATATACAGATTCTAATAATGAGGTTTGCTCTGACACTTGTCTGCACTGGGCAAAAAAAGATTTACAATGTACAGGATGTAATTTATGTGTGAATGCTCGTTTTTCACTTAAATTCCCAGAAATATATCTACTTATCTAGTTTATCTTGGATTTGTACTGTACATTTTACTTATAGCCAAGGTTTTTCTTATAAACATTCAGAATTCTGAATACAGAATTACATGTGGTACATTTGAATACATGTAGGTTTAATCTCACCGCAGAGCATTATTCCACCATAGAAATAATCCAATCTTATTCTAATAATTTTCAGCATGTTTAGTGTTTCCTCTTTGCGTATAATGAATTATGCCTTCTCCCCAGCATAAATCATTTTAAGGCTTCTTTCATCAACCACTTTACATTTCCATAAGTATGCATAAATTACACAACCACACAGAAATTAGAAAAAAATGTCAGAGTTTAACGCATTGCTGAATAAGTGGGAGTCAATAACATACGGTAACTATAAGTCGTGGTGCCTGGTGCAGACTGTGCACCCAGGCCCCACACCCCTGGTAGTTCTGCCACTGGTGGGAGGGTATGAAATTGTTTTTTTTTTTAAGTATTTTACAACTCTAACACTTTTTAGTCCATATTAGAGCTTCTATTAGCACAGAATCTACATCTGGCTTCAGACAAGCTGTCTCCCCAATATAGAATCGCCAAAATGACCCTTTCCGGGTAGTGGGCGGGTGCAGGTTGAGCTCTTCTGAGGACCTTCCAAATGCCGACTTCCAGGTTGAACTTTTATAGACGCGCGTCTCTCGCCCTGCCCCTTTTGTGACGTCATCAGCAGGGCGGGTCGGCGCGGATCTATAAAAGGAACCCAGATGTCGGGCTCGGGGGGCGTGAGTGGCAGGTCGGGAAAAGCCTGAACCGCACATCACTAGTGGCAACCCTAGCTGAATCTATAAACCGATATAATTAAAAAGCGACAAAAAATAAAAGACCAATTGCAAATTGTTTCAGAATATCAAAATCTACATCATACTAGAAGTTAAATTAAAGGTGAACTACCTCTTTAAAGGTTCAATGTCATTTGCAGATTCATCCCTGCAGCTGGCAGCTCTCCGCACAACTATAAAATGTATACGCAAGTGATTTCTCAAAGGGGAAACTATCTACATATTTAATAAGAGGTTAAGTAATAGGCTAACAATAGCATATTTTATTTAGCATATTTAAGTTGTCAGGAGAATTTGTTTCGCTTATTTCGCAAGCCAACTAATTGAGTTGGTCTACAGTATAATACATTATATGGTAACATTAACTTATAGCCCATCCATAACCTCAGAGGAAACTCCCTTTATTCAAAAGATAAACTGACAGTGCTAAGTTCCTGAACACGCTTAACTTAAGGAAATGAAATGGTGGACAAATTAGTGACAAGAGAATAAAGAATTTTAGCTTTACAAAAAAACCCAGGGAAAATGAAAGTCATTTGTCATGCTATCAAAGAAAGGGATTCGGTAAAGGTCACTAGATGATGTGCCAATGCAAATAAAACATTTCTGAACTAAATGTTCTTATTTTACATAATGTTTAACTCCCACTAACTCATAATTGATTACTCTGTACCAGCTTGATGTTTCAGATAACTAATGATTTCCATATGGGCCTCTGGCATTTCCTTCATTTCTGTTTTATCTTATGCTAATTATCTTGATATGAAACATTTTGCAGTCCTTATCCGGTCACTACAGCTCTTCTCCAGCATTATTATTATTATTATTATTGCCTTATTTTTCAGTCCATAATTGTATGCATATTAGGCTCTTCTTTTGTGATACCCTTTACTCACTGTGAACCCCTGAAACTGTATTTGTGCTAGCTCTGCATCTACAGATGTCATCACTTCAACCTGCACAATGAAAGCGTTTTATTGGTGATTTGTTGGAGCTCTGGGGTTAACTGACCATCTTGTGCCAAAATTAAAGTACAAGTATGGGATCTATTATCCAGAAAGCACTCGACAAACATCTTCTGAGACTTAGGGTATGCTCTGAAGCAATGATGCTGAATGCAAAGTGCACAACATATGCAATTTACCATACCCTATCATACTGATGATGCCTGTGGAGCTCTTCCTTGGGTCCAGGGATCATGAACATATGTTGGAAAGTCACACTAAAACAGTGGACTTCTAAATGGACAGCCCTATTCTAAAATATGTTAAAATAAACGTGTAGCAGCTGGTATGGCCATACATTCTATTTCATTTTTATTGCATTCTCATATTTTACAATTAGGTTTGCCACCTGGTCAGTATTTTTCCAGCCTTGCTGGTAAAAATGTTGCTTGATGCCAAGTTTATTAATAGAGAAAAATGATAAAATTGTAGGAAGGTTTGTAATTCATATTTATTCAGAACTAGCTGCAGTGCGGCCCGGGTCTAGGAAGTGAAAATTCCCTCACCCTGCCACCTGCTATATACTTATCATGTCTCCAGTGGGCCCCAAGAGGATGCGGGCCTGGATGAATATTTTTCCTATGACAATATCCCTTTAACTTCACTCTTTGATAAATATACCCCAATGTTTCTAGCTTAATTGGCTTTTGTATACGTGGCAAGTGCACTTGGATAATTTTGTAACAATTTAAGATAAGCAAAGTGATATTTTAACTATTTAAGATAAGCAGGTCTCTTGGGGAAACTGTGACTCACAGCTTAAAGGGCAATTAAAGGGGAAGTAAACCCTTTCTGTGCAAACCCCCCCCCCGTAGGCCCTGTGCACAAACAGGCTCTGGCCCCTCATAAATGTGGAACACAGGGCAATCTATGGTGTTTTTAACTCAATTGGGTGGAATAACCCACATTCATTTTAAAGGCAATTTGCCGGAATTGCAAGTGTACTTTTAAATTATATATTAGTTGAGTGAAAGTAGTGTAGTCAGTATTTTACACCTTAACAGCAATTGCTTCTGGAATTAATCAAGAGCTATAAACACCGTCAGCTGAGCTGGAATTCGATTTGGCGTCAAAGCTCCCCGATTTGCCAAATAGGCAATTGTCCCTAGTCACCACTGTAGTCAGCAGAGAAGGACCCAACTGTGGGGCACATAGGTGCCTGAAATTGCATGTGTTGCATGTGTTGATGTGCAATAGATGGTTATTTCCCCCCCCCCCATGATCCTCCACTAGTCAAATATGTTTATTCAGGTTCCTCAAGAGTTAATGGAATAACCACCTCCACATCTGTAGCATACGTACTAAAAGCACACTGGAGAGCCTTTCAATGCAGATATATGTTAAAGCACTACATGTTTCAAACCACACAGGTCCTTTGTCAGGTGAAAGTTACTTTCACCTGATAAAGTATCACTGTGGTCCAAAACATGTAGTGCTTTAACAATAAATCTACACCGACTTGCATTGAAAGGCTCTTCAGTGTGTTCAAATGTTTTAGACATATTGGTGCTGATGTCCTCTCATTACTTCCTCCCTGCATACTGTTCTACTACAATTCGGGGCAGATTTACTAAGCTTGAGTGAATAGTTAGAATCCAAAAATATACGAATTTCGAAGTCATTTTTTGGGTACTTCGACCATCGAATTGGTCAAATTCGATCAAATCGAATGATTCGAACAATTCGAAGTAAAAATCGTTCGAGCATTCGATAATCGAAGTACTGTCTCTTTAAAAAATCCTTAGACTCAATACTTCGCCAAATAAAAGCTACCGAATTGAATGTTAGCCTATGGGGACATTGTAGATAGGTTTTGGGCACTTTTTATGATCGAATAAAAATCATTAGATCGATCGCTTAAAATCGTTCGAATCATTCGATTTGAACGATTCTATTGTTCGCTCGAACGATTTTTATTCGATCATAACCTTTTGCACTAAAATCCTTCGAATTCGATATTCGAATTCGAAGGATTTTACTTTGAGGGTCGAATTCGAGGGTTTTTTAACCCTCGAAATTCGACCCTTGATAAATCTGCCCCTAATTGTCCCGTCCAACAACACTGAGCTATATGTAAAGAAATTGCAACGAAACTCAGGAGCGTCATGTTCAGTAGCTTCATTATATCCATATATTTATTTGTTTTTTCGGTAATTTACAAAGCCTTCTGGCTCCAACTGCGCATGCACCAAAAGCAGCTCACTTCACAAAGCTACCAAAGCTACTGAAGCTACCGAATATGGTGTCCTTGAGCTTCGCTGCGCTACTCTGCACATATAGGTCAGTGTTGTCGGACAGGACACTTATTCTAGTAGAACAGTATGCAGGGAGGAAGTAACAAGGGGAGCCAGTGAAGGGTGGTCGAATGGCGCCTATTACCTGTAGGGGGGTTTATGTCTCCATTAAGTACATTAGCCTACTATGGCAGGTACTTCACTTTCACCAGTAGAAACAGAAATATTAATCATGGCTGAATCATGATTAATTATGGTGATGATTTAGATTAACATCACTTTAAAAATATGAAGGGCTTTAGTTAATTTAAATCTGACATGTATTAATACTCAAACATTAATTTTATGCTGAAAAAGCTAATTTTAGAGATTTGTGTAAATGCTCATTTGTAAGGTTTAGTAAGACACCCGGGATTACTGAGGCTTGACTCCTATTAAATGTTAATGCATATCTCTAATGAGCATATCATTTTAATGGGCAAAGATGTTAGCAAACTACATGTCATGGCATAATTCCATTCTGCTTTATAATTCCATTTATTTTTTGCACCAGAGTTCTGTTATCCAAAATATATGTTTTTCAAAAAGTTTTTTCTCCCTATAGTTAGGAAAGATGTATGTCCTAGGATATTCCCACTGTGACTCAGAAGCAAATACTTTGGATCTTGATAAAAAAACAGGTTGTTTTGCCATGTAGTTTTCAATAAAGGCTTTTTTAATCCACATTCGGTGCTCTACAAGGAATTTTTTCTGGACTCGGAAGCAAATACTGCAGCCTCTAGTGTTAGGCCCATGGCTCCCAGAGCATACTGGTGTTTTCACCCTGCAAATAAATGTCCAGAAAACTTTCATTCTATTCTTCCTGACATGGATCAATGAAAAATGTAAAGTACAAAGGGAGGAATTCACAAATGTGAAGTAAACTGAACTTTAAGGAAGAATTGTCATAATAGTTAAAAGAACAACAGATTCACAAAAGCTTTACTTTGTTTTGGTAATATAGCGGTTTTGTATTTTATGACATACGGGGGCTAGATTTGTGGTGCATATTGGGAAACTGTAGTCTTCTGTAAGGCTCATGGTACTAATGCTGCCTGGCAGTGGTGGATTTACTTAAAGGAGAACTTAACCCTAACAATTAATATGTCTAAAAATGCCATATTTGATATATTTAACTTATTGCCCCAGCCTAAAGTTTCAGCTTCTCAATAGCAGCAATGATCCAGGATTTCAAACTTTTCACAGGGAGTTACAACACTCACATGCTCAGTGAGCTCTGAGCAGCTGTTGAGAAGCTAAGCTTAGGGGTGTTCTCAAATTATCAAACAGAAAATGAGGCTGGTCTGTAATAAAAACTGATGCTACAAGACTGATTATTAAATTCTGATGCTAATTGCACTTACTTCTGAGCTGCCATGTAGTAATTAGCTCTATTAATTATAAATCAGCCTTATACTGTGACATTTCTATTCTATGTGTACTGTAAATTGTGAGTGGGTCCCTAAGCCCTAAACTTTCTTGTTTGTGTGATGAAAAGCCATGTGATATTTTGGATTTGGATTCAGCCAGGCACTTGGATTTGGTCAAATCTGAATCCTGCTGAAAAAGGCAGAATTCCGAACTGAATACTGGATTTGGTGCATCCCTACTTCTAATGTAGAACAAAAATACATTTATAACAATATGGCCAGTAAGCAGGGCTTATACAGTATGTGCGGCCTATAATTTCATTACAATCTGTACAATGAACTGCTAACCATTCCGCATTTAAGGATTTGTATCTGCTTAGCTGTATGTCTTTATAACATGATGATTCAGGCCAATTTTTTTACAAACAGCTGTGAAGGGTTTACAAGGGATGTAATCCCAAACATTTTCTTCCTAATGAAAGAAAATTTAGTTAAGCTACCAATATACAGTCATATGGAAAAGTTTGGGAACCCCTCTTAATTGTTTGGAGTTTTGTTTATCATTGGCTGAGCTTTCAACAGAGATATTACATCAATACTTGAGCCTCCTTTTGTAACAGCCTCTAGTCACCTCCTATAGACTTTGATGAGTGTCTGGATTCTGGATGGCGGTATTATTGACCATTCGTCCATACAAAATCTCTCCAGTTTAGTTAAATGTGATGGCTGCTGAGCATGGACAGCCTGCTTCAAATCATCCCATAGATGTTCAATGTGACCATTCCAGAATATTGTACATCTCCCTCTGCATAAATACCTTTGTTGAGGGTCATTGTCTTGTTGGAATATCCAACCCCTACATAACTTCAACTTTGTGACTGATGCTTGAACATTATCCTGAAGAATTTGTTGATGTTTGGTAGAATTCATCAGACCCTCAATTTTAACAAGAACCCCAGTACCTGAACTAGCCAAACAGCATGATGGAACCTCCACCAAATCTCATGATTGGACACACCTGTCTCAAGCTAATCCTACTCAGATGTTCATGGGAAATGAAAGACATACCACTGTTATCTTTTTTGTTGAAAGTCGAGTAAATAATTATGCCGGCTGAGAGGGGTTCCCAAACTTTTTCATATGACTGTATATGAAATGCTCAGTGGTTTTAAAGCTGTTTGTAACTGTCAAAGCAGTATTCTTTTTTTCCTTTCTGTGCTCCTGGTTCTGATTTTTTAAACAAGGTAGCAGTCCGTTCTTCTCCAGCCAAGGCAGTTCTGTTAATCTGTTGGTTTCTGCTACATTGTTTCACAAATCCAAGCCACCAAGGCAGGAAAAGCTACAAGGATAGGCCAAACTATATTATTTGCAAAACCACATCAATATTACAGTATGTGATCATATGCCCATCAGAGTTTTCATGCAGACGAAGATGATCCTGAGCGGGTACAGCAGAGGGCTATAGAAGATGCTGACTGTGTTCTAAATAAAGTAAGTTCTTACGTAGGTTATATAAGCTCTTCCCAGATCACCCCCTTTATGTTGACGAAACTGTGACATGATTGGGTCTGCTGCTACTAAAAAATGCAGAGCTGAGTCATAGCACCTGCCTCTCTAACCATATGCTTTCCAACCTTACAGCTCCCCTGATGCTGCTTCCTCTGTTGTCACTACTGCAACAAATAATACAATTAGATGAGCAATTACAATACAGTTTCCCTTTATTCAAGAAAATGTGGGTGCTAGAAACCTCTGCAAAACCATGACTGCTGAGCTACAGATGTTGGGCTATTTATTTGTTTTATTTTTCCACTATGATATTTATATTGCTTTGACATCTGTAATGCAGGTGTATATACCTTTTTATATTTGTGTATGCATCTGTGATGCTGGGTACTTTCCTTTGTGAGATTTCCTGGACGAGCCAACTTTGGGACTAAGTTTGTAGCACATTTTCTTGCAGCTATTACTGCTATTATATTATTGGGTCAGAGGTTATAACATTATCCTTTAAAGGACCAGTAACAACAAAAAATGAAAATGCTTCAAAAGGCCCCTACGCATGGTCTTACTTAATCCTTGGTAAAATTGCCTATAGTGCTGAAACCTGTTCTGCAACAGAATCAAGTGATCCACAGAACATTTCTATTATTACTTTCCCTGTTACACTTATATAAAATCATTTTCCTAAAGATTATAACTGTCCACAATTTATTGTTCCTGGGGGCGCTGCTGGGGAATGTGATCACACCCAGGGCCGGATTTAAGACTGGTTTGCCACTAGGCTCCCCTCACAGCCACCCAGCTCTCATGCACCCATCCACGACCCCTACGCTCTGCAACCCCCACTCCATTCGCAATCATCTTATAGCCTTCTGGCTCTGTTTCTTCTTGTCGTTTCCAGATCGCTTTCAGTGGAGACTGGGTGGGTGGGAGCAGGGCCTGAACTAGGAGTAGACATAGGAGGCACACGCCTAGGGCACAAAGCTGGAGGGGTGCCAGGCACAGTACCTCTTCTGCCGCCTCCCCTAGTTTGAACCCTTGTGTCCCCCACCTGTGCGCGCCCCTATGGGGCTTGCTTGTTTGTGTTCACGAATGAGGAGGAGGCGACATGGTTACCTAGTTACCTAGTGTGCCTGGCCGACTTGGCCTGGCAAAGGGTGGGAGATTCAACAGGTGCCATGCCGCCCTAATCCTTTGTGGCCTGCCCACAAATCTGGGCCTGATTGCACCCGCGCCTGCACCCCCTTGGGCCTGCATAGGGTTGCCACCTTGCCGGTAAAAATGATGGATGATCCCAATGTTATTAATAGGGAAAAAAGAAATTAAAGGTCAGTATTTTTTTCCGGAAAAGGTGGCAACCCTACTTGGAGCCCACAGTAAGTCACATTGTGTGAGGCAGATCAGAGGTAACTTTTTTGGCTGGCATGGGGGAACAGCGTGATTTTGCAGGGGAGGCACACGCGTCTAGTTACGCAGTAACACCACTGAGCTTGAGCCTAATATATCCATTTAATCAGATATACAGATCAAACAAATGTGTTTGGCTGTGACCCTTGGCACTGTGAGTGTGTGTGCCATACTGGGGGAGGGATGAGAGGAGCTGATGTGACTGTCACTGATTGGGGGGTGTTCACTGTACTACTATTTAGGATTAGGTCTGTTACTTTACTGTGACTGGGTGGGGGCTGCTGTGCTGTAAGTGGTGGGGTTAAGTAGGTGTGTTACTGGGCAGTCATGGGGGCACCAGTGCTGTTATAGGCGGGGGAGAGCTGGAGAGCTACACACTAAGCTTATATATGTATATCAGTGTCAGATCCATTGCAATCCTGAGCCAAAACTCTAGGCGCTGCACATGCGCAGTCTGTGTCTCATATCGGAATAAAGCGTTATCCACCAAATTTAGCCGCTTGTGATCTGCGTGCGTCTGTGTTTTTGAACGTGTCGGTGTATTTCTCCACAATCCCTAACTCTTGAGTTCTTGGACCTGCCTCTTTGGCAATTCAGCCAATCGCTGCAGCCTTCCTCCCTCCCACCAACACTTCCTGTGCGGCGGCATTTCCGTGTGCAGCGTGTGGTGCAGAGAGAAAACAAACATCAGAAGTCAACGAGAGAAGGTGAGGGAGTGTGAATGAGTGAGTGCTTGTTAGTCAGACAGCTCGGGGCTGGTTTGTACTGTCCTTCATGCTGTATTTAGAGGCACCTCAGTTTGCTGATAAATGTCCACTACATCTTCTCTGCCCACACTATAATCCTCCTGTAATATCTCATACCTACAAGACAAATCTAGTTCTTGTAGTATCTTGTGGCTTGTATGGTCCCCACTGCAGAATGTATATTCCTCTCTCCCTTACCTTCCTGGAGGACTACACTTCCAGTCTTGCAGCTCTCCCTTTATCATGTCTCTGCAAGATTCAAGTCTTCCCAGTGGTCCCCTCATTTGTTGGTTTGCCACACAGTATGTTTACTTTGGCTTCCAGATGATGCAGGACTGTGCCCAGGTTAAGAAACGCTGGTTTAATTGGACTCCTGCTTATTCTGCATCTTGCTGGGAGAACTAGTATCTATGAAGCTTTCTTCTCATCTTAGTCATGCAGCCTTGTGCCTGTGGCATGATATTAAAAGGTAAACATTGGTGCTCATTGCAAAGTTAAAATCACATCAACTATTTTCCCTTTCTTCTTAGATTTGGGATATTTCGTTGATCCCTGAACAAGGAGTAAACATGGCAAAAGAGACTGGGACAGCAAAGCCAGCCCGGCAAAAGAAAGAACCTCAGCCACTCGTCATCCCAAAAAATGCAACTGATGAGCAAAGGCTGAAACTGGAGAGGTTGATGAGGAACCCTGTAAGATGTGACTGATTGGGGGAGGGGGGGTATTATGTGAATGGCAAGTTTTGGCACTTCATCTGTTTCAAAACTACAGCTGCCAGCACCTTCTGCTACTGTCAGTTGTACTTATGCAACGATTGGAGTACCAAAGTTTGCTAAGTTTTAGGGCTCTTACTCATGAGCGTTTTTACCTGCGCTCCCCTGCGTTCCGTTTTTCGGCGTTCAGCCACAGGGGAGCGCAGGAATAGACGCATTTCATTTTTTCAAATGGGGCTGTACTCACACCGGCGCATGTAGGCGCCGAACGCAGGTTGAGACGCAACATGCTGCATTTTTCCTGCGTTCGGCACCTACATGCGCCTGTGTGAGTACAGCCCCATTCCCAGGGGAGCGCGGGTAAAAACGCTCATGAGTAAGAGCCCTTAAGGATGCACAGAATCCACTATTTTGGATTAGGCCAAACCACCAAATCCTTTGTGAAAGATTTGGCAGAACCACCAAATCCTTTGTGAAAGATTCAGCCAAATACCGAACAGAATCCGAACCCTAATATATAGGGATGGGACCAGGAAAACATTTTTTACTTACTTGTTTTGTGACAAAAAGTCACACGATTTCCCCCCCCCGCCCTAATTTGCATATGCCAATTCGGATTCGATTTGGCTGAATCTGAATCCGGCTGAAAAAGGCAGAATCCCAAATCGAATCCTGGATTCTGTGCATCCTAGTAGGTTTTGCAGACTATTTTCAACTTTGAATTTAAATGGTACAGATTTTGAATGCCATATGCATTTCTGAGTCCAGGGACCTTCAGCCTGTGGCACTCTAGCTTTTGTTGAACTACAATTCTAAACACCCGCAAACCACCAAAAGCAACATCTAATGGGCTATACTCTTAAAGTAAGTTGCCTTTATAAGTGTTTTTATTTTACAATCCTCAATCCTTACGTCCCTCTTGCCAACAAAGCATTTGCTGTATTTTTCAGAATGATTGCAGATGCAAATAACTTGTATGTCGCTGCCCCGCCCCCATCTTGTGCTGAACTATAATTCCCAGCATGTCCCAAAAGCCTCCTTTGGATAGATGTTTTTTATAGTGTGGCTTTAGAATGCTATGCACCACGTGCTAATATATGGCTAACACTGGAATGTTCAAGTAAAGTCACTAAATATTTGTTGCGAAAAAGTAAAACACAATTATCATGTCACCCCCATAAGCATCTTTTCTCTATTGTAAACAATCCCAACTTGGCCAGGATTGCTTCATCACTGAGATCAGGTTAGTTCATCTTCTCTAGGCGTTTATTTCATTAATGTCCCTTTTGAGCAACGATCATGTCGTTTTTGTGTGAAAGGAAAATAACAAAGTCCAGTTTCTCAGTGTATTTATTAGTTTCTAAATAATTTTGCCAATTAAAATAGCAGCATTTTAATCATTTTATTTATCATCCCCCTTAACCTGGTTCTGTTTTTGTAGGATAAACCTGCTACCGTACCTGAGAGGCCCAAAGAATGGTCTCCAAGATCTGCTCCAGAATTTGTCAGAGATGTCATGGGTAATCATTAACCTAAACTGTATTTGTAGTATGTTACGTGTCTTGCACCCCTTAGGGCGACATAATTCCATACTGTGCACATGGAGATTTTTTTTTTTTTTGCAGTAAGTGGGATAATTTAGGTTATTATAATATACTGTACATGATCACTAGATTTTATAATTAAATGCATTCGTTATTACATACAAATAATTGCATCCCTGATTTTAGCAGTAAATTAAACTCTGCCGTAGGCAAGTAATTTATTTTCCCGGATTACATGATTGCACAGCTTACGTTAATATAAATACAGTTTAATACAAATTTTTCAAGGAGAAAACCGTAAAAATTTACAAAAATGCTTTATCACTATTATTTACATTGCCAGCAGTACTTTAAAAAAAAATAACAACACAAATACTATAATAAGTAAATATATGCAGTAACAAACTTGCTTATAATAATATTCACTTATCCAGGATCAAGTGCTGGGGCTGGCAGCGGAGAGTTCCATGTATATCGACATCTTCGGCGCAGAGAGTACCAAAGGCAAGAGTTTCTGGATGGGATGTCTGAAAAGGTTACTGATTTATACGTTTTTGTGATTTTTTATTGTATTTATTTATTGTATAGCGCTAACCAAATCAGAGTAAAACAATCAGAGCAGCATAGCATATATGTAAATAAATCTCCCATAAACTTTCTTTGAAATCCAATAATAAGAAAGTTTCATATAGTCTTGGCTGATGTGTATATGCACCATATCCATGTTTGACTGGCATCTAAAATTAACACTGCTGCAATGTACATTAAAGAGGTGCAAAAAGTTATAATGGTGGTTGCAGAGGCTTATGGGATATTATATACTAACAGCAATACATGTGTATATGTATGTGTGTGTGTATATATATATATATATATATATATATATATATATATATATATATATATATATATATATATATATATATATATATATATATATATATATATATATATATATATATATATATATATATATATATATATAAACATGCCCCCATCAGCCATTCGTAAGTGCAATATGTTTCATTTTCCCTAAAGGATTCGTAGCTATACATTCATCCAACCCTCCAGGTCACTGTGCATTTGGTGTATGCTTTATTTTGCTAAATACTAAATGTGCCTAGCACCCACATTTGTCATTTTCCTTTAATTAAAGGGTCCATGAATGCATGTGGTCCACTATATTTGCATGCTAGAACAGGGCTCTCTTAGGGGGAAATTCACTAATGGGCGAAAATTTGCCAGCGATGGCTTCGCCAGGCGCAACTTCACACAGACAACGCTAATTCACTAAGTTGCAAAGTTTCTTCGCCAGCGCCAACCGCTTGCAAAGTTGCGCTAGCGTTACTACGGCAGGCATAGGGAAGTTGTGCTAGGGTTAGATAATTTGCATACGGCGGGAAGTTACATTTCAATGGACGTACATGTTGCAGCAAATACATTACACTACACAAGGCCAGGGAACCTTAATAAAATTATATAGAGTTGTTATAATGCCCTACACATGTGCCCACAGTATAGTTTAGGTGCCATATGTTATCAAATGTAGGGGGGAAGGATAACAAGAGGAGCTCTTTTTCAGCCTATCACCCTGTAAAAAGGAAAAGACGCCAGCGTTTTTTTTGTGAAAAAATGTCAACTTTTTTTGGACCAAGTCCTATCTACTCTATTGCACTTTGCCTGGTCTAAGCTGGCAAAGGTAAATCTGGCGCAAGAGGTAACGTTCAGTAAAAACAAAAACTTGGTAAATTTGCGTAGTAATGCTCTTTCGCCAGAGCGATAATACACCTGGCGTTAGACTGCTATGTTGCGCTAGAGTCTATCTTCTTCGCTAGCATAATTACCCCAGCGCCCATTAGTGTATCGGCGAAGAGCCAAAATGACGTCACGCTGGCTTTTTTCGCCAGCGTTAGCCACTTCGCCCTTTAGTAAATGTGCCCCCTAGCGAGAACCCTCTTGTGGATTTTATGGTCGCCAGTCTGCCAAATGACTTTAGCCTTACTTGTCTGAAATCGAGGGGGTTATTTATTAAGGGTGGAGTTGTGGTTTTCCTGAAAAAATTGGGGTTTTCGAGGGTAGTTTAAGTAAAAGCTCGAATTTTTCAGGATTAGAAATAAAAACTAAATTTTTTACTTCAGCTAAAACCTGCTGAGGTCACATAGAAGTCAATGGCAGAGGTTCCTTGAACCATTTGAAGATGTTTTTAGCTGATAACTTGATCTGAATTCGAACATTCGAGTGTTACACCCCGATTGCATTGATTCACGTTTTTACATTCAGGTCAAGCATTCGAAAATGTGTATGGGAAATGTTAGACAGGACTAACTTAAGACAGTGAAGGTGCAAGAATTAAAGTTTAAGAATTTAACTGAGAACTTCCCTTTCAAACCAAGACAGCAATTTGCATGATTATTTGGCTGTTAGGGGCAACTGTTTCCCATTATAATACATGTACATACAGCATATCCATTATATTCCCAGGTGAATAATTCCTATGATGCTTCGACGAACCACTGTAAAATCAGCCTATGTTTTAATTAGCTTGCTGTCCGCTGCCAAAGATACAACATTTCTAACCAATAATTGCTATGCAATTTAAGAATAGTGCACATTTGCCTTATGCCAAGATTTCCATTTATTTCACAGTTTATAATTCCTAGGCGTGTTATTTGAAATACACCCTATATACTCTCTCAGTGTAGTCATACATTCTAGAGAAGTTTCTGCTTGAAACCCATTCACATCCTACAAACAGTCCTCACTCTGTTTTGGCTAAATTTGGTGCCACTTTGTTTCTCTGTTCAGAACCAGCAAGGCTTCAGGTGTCTTTCATGTGTCTGCTCAAAAGGGTCCGATTATTTTTTATGTTTGTTGTATTACTGTTCATTTACTTTTTAACGTTAAGTCATTACACTATTGCAGCAACGCTTGGATGAAGAGTATAAAAAAAAATTGATTCAGAACAAAATGTTAGAAGAAGAAAGAACAGCAAAACGCAGATTGAAAAGGTAATTCTATTTTTTTTTTATTTTTTTCTTGATAAGTGATTGTAATCAAACTAATGGAGGTTTTATATGTGCCTGGAAGGAATGAGAATTAAGGTTGTGTAGTGCAATTCTAGAACAAAAATTTATTATGGTTGACTTATAAATGTTGTGTTTTAGTGGAAGTGAAAGCAAAGTATCAGTCCTGTTTTAAATGACCGCTTGCATTTCTGTTTTCATATTTTTCTTAAATCTATTTATCCAGTGATGTGAAGCCAAAAATACAAATTTAATAATACATACAAATTAAAACATACACAGAATTGAATCCTCCTTTAGGCCTTGCATATTTTTAAAGAATAACAAAAACCTCTGACAGTCTGAACCGTACTGTCTTTGTTAGAGGGGATATGACATATGTATAACGGGTATAGGAACTCTTATTTAGGAAGTTCGGGATCTGGGGATTTCCAGATAAGGGATCTTTTGATAATTTGGCATATGTTTACATAAAAAATCATTTAAACATTATAGAAACCCTATAGAATTGTTTTGCCCCAATAAGGATTTATTAATATGGGGTCAAGCACAGGGTACTGTTTTATTATTACAGAGAAAAAGGGAATCCTTTTTAAAAAAATTAGAATTGTTTGCTTAAAATTGAGTCTATGGGAGGTGGTAATTTGGCATTTTCCAGATATTGGTAAAACTCATGCATACAGCTGTTTTACACTTCTAATAAGCTTTATTTCTATTTTGTAGACAAAAGTTAAAAGAAAAGAAAAAAATGTCTAAAAAAGGCAAAAAAGAAGAGAAGAAAGAAGATAAAGGTTTGTATTTGTCAAAACAAATAACCTGTATATAAGATATGGTAAACGGTGTAAAATACGAAGTAAGCTGAAATGTGCACTGTGTGAAAACTGACATATTGGGATACTGAGAAAGAGATTTTTATATTTCTACTTTAGCCTCTAATTCTGTCATCTTGGACTAATTGTGCACAGGACCAATTTCCCAAAAAATGGCATTAAACAGTCCCATAAATGAATATAACAATTGCTTGAAAAGTCCTCACTACATCACTTATCAGATGACATTTTCCTGAAATTGTATCTGTATGTTTTTTCTAGCACATATTGCCTGGTATGAACGCTTGTCTGTAGGGGGTTGTTTTCGGCATTTTAAAGAAGAACCAACGGTATAATCATTGGATCGTGCCAAAATGCTAGGCACCCTCCCCTCCCCAGTGATCTAATAGCCTACACTTGCTTATACTTTTATATTATAATCGCTTACCTGATACCTCAGGCTGGTGCTCCTGTTTGTCTTGAGATGGCCTAGTCATAGTGGTTGCCCTGCTGATTTTGAACACTAGGTTGCTTAGGACCTTACCCGGAGACCAGTTGCATAAGAGAGTCCAAACTTTTCTGGGGGAGCCGGGAAATGAAGTGGCATACAGAGGCACATGTTTCTGAGCTAGAAAAAGAAATCATTGCCATTGCTTGCACCTTCCAAAACAGTGCCATGAAAAATCAGTCTTTATTTCTCTCCATATACCACATTTAGGGATCACAAAACCGATATATGGAGTTTAAGTGTTGCACGGCAAAGTGTTTATTTAAAGTCAAATATATTTTGCTTCTAAGTATTAACTTTTCTAAGAAAGCATGGATGTAGAATACATTGCATTCAGGTCATTAATTCTGAAGTTTAAATAATTCTCTAAAGGGCAAGTGGTTCATTCTAATGAAGACCTTCCTTATCTTATAACAAGGTTACAGGCTTATGAAAAAACATCTGTATTAGTAGTTCCAAAAATATCTGGGAAAACTGATATTGCTGAAGCCAAATTTCAGTCTAGTTTGCAGGGGTATCTAGGAAACAAGTAGGCACCAAGCTTGAAACAGTTATTGCTCATCAGTCAATATTTGCTTGAAAAAAGCATAGAGGTGCCAGACCTCCTTCTACTGGCCTTCAGGCTGAGCTCCTTCAGCTGCTTCTTTAGACTTTTAAAACCATTTTTGTAGATTTAAATGGAAAAGCATGTTCTGTGTATGACCACAAGATGGTGTAGATTCATCTAGATTGGAACGTTTATTGAAGCTGTTCCTCAAGATGAGGAACTACATTTCCAGCTTTTAGGAGGATTTGTAATTCAACAGCTGGTGAGATTTACTTTGAATATTCTGTTCTTCCATGGAGTTGCAGAATCATATAATAAAATAATTTAAGAAGGCCTTTTTAAAATCTATTGCGGCTTACCTGGTTAGATATAGAATAGATGATATAGAGAAGTATGTGTGCTCATTAATTTAAAAACAAAATTTACAGGATTTGATAGAACTAAATTATATACTCATTCCTGTTCTGTTTTTAATTTTAGATGGACATACAGATCCTGAAAATTCTGCAGAATCCAGCGATAAATCAGATTTAGAAGACCAATAACTACAGTGTAGAACTATGTATTCTCCAGCTGCAACACCATGGACTTTATCTTTACTAGAGAAGGCATTATTTTATATGTTCATAATTAGTGCTATAAGGGTTACTTTTTTTTAAGAATCTGAGCACAAATGGAACAGTTGATCCTTTTTTTTTTTAATTGCGTAATGGTGAAAGCAAAGGACGGATAGAGTCATCCAATGAATACAGGGTTTACTATTAGTAAAGCTCTGTTTGATTCTCAGGAGCAGAGGCACATTTATCACTCGCTGTATGCTTGGCCTTAAACATTTTGCAGCAGTTAATAAACATGAGAAAGAAAAAAAAAATAAAAGAAACTCTTCAAAGTGATGCACTTCGCCATGTGTTTATATATCACCAGTATGTTTTGGAGAGCTTTACAGTATGGTTACTGAATACAGATAGGATCAGAGGGTCCTGCTTACATACAACCTAATATCAATTGATATATTAAAGCTTTGAAAATGCCATAAAGTGATTTTTTTGTTTTTACATTTAAAGTTTGTATATGTTCCACCAGCACCTCCAAATAAAGGTTGCAAGAGTGTCTCATGAAATGGAGCGCTTCACTGTGAACTGATTTGTTTGGAAGAAGAGTCAGGAATTACAGTATAAGATGACTTTACTTTCAATTTCAGAATGTTTCTTAAGTGCCAGAAATAAAAAAAAAAAACAGTATGAAAATATGTTCAGCACAAGCCACTGATACTGCTGGTCATCAGCTCTTACAACACGTTTATCCTTGATACTGTGTTGGGGTATGCTGAATGATCTACAATGGTATGACTTGCCTAGCAAAAAAATATATTTTGTGCACCTTCCATTATTTATATGTAATCTGTTACAACCCCCACCACTCATACATACATTTTAGACCGAGACAACTTTTTTCTAAATTTTATTTCTGTACATTACCACAATGAATTTTTAATGAAACAACTCAGATGCAGTTGAACTGCAGACTTACAGCTTTAATTCAGTGGGTTGAACAAAAAGATTACATAAAAATGTGAGGAACTAAAGTCTTTTTTTTTAACACAAAAAAAAGGCTTTTTTCTCCCCCACCCTCCATGCCTTCCTGCAGCTGCAGGGTTATTTTTATGCCAACAGTGATTTAGTCCAAAATATCAGGCTAACATGGTCTCGCTTGTAGTCACGGAGTTTTGTTCACTATCTTACTATGGCAGATCTTTGACTTTCACCAGTAGAAACATTAAGAAACAATAATTTCTGAATCATGATTAATTAGGGTAATGGTTTAGATCAGTGATCCCCAACCAGTAGCTCATGAGCAACATGTTGCTCTCCAACCCCTTGGATGTTGCTCCCAGTGGCCTCAATGTTGGTGCTTATTTTTGAATTCCAGGCTTGGAGGCAAGTTTTAGTTGTATAAAAACCAGATGTACTGCCAAACAGAGCCTCAATATAGGTTGACAATCCACATAGGGGCTACCAAATGGCCAATCACAACCCTTATTTGGCACCCCAAGAACATTTTTCATGCTAGTGTTGCTCCCCAACTCCTTTTACTTCTGAATGTTGCTCACAGGTTCAAAAGGTTGGGGATCCCTGGTTTAGATTAACATTGCATTGCATAAAAATACGACGTGAGTTAATTTAAACCTAACTTATTAATACCACAATATTCATGTAATGCTAAAATAACTCCTTTTAAAAAGTATGTAAAAGCTGATTTGCAAAGCTCACCTGGACACCCAGGATTACTGAGGCTTGACTCCTATTAGATGTTGATGCATATCTGTAATGAGCATATCATTTAATGGGCAAAGATAGCAACTGGATACTGGCATGGTATAGTTCCACCCTGCTTTATTATCACATTTATTTTTGCAGCAGCTTTCTCTAAAATATATGGTTTTCAAAACATTTTCTTTCTGTAATAAGGTAAGATATATATGTCCTAGGTCATTCTAACGGTGGCTCAGAAGCAAATACTGCAGCCTCTACAGTTCAGCCCATAGCACACTGAACACTGGCTCCAAAATTCATTTAATTTCTTTAGCTTCCTTTCTCCAGAGGTAAGACTTAAAGATAGGTTTATGTTATAAAACTGGTGAAGTTTGCTACAGGTCTAGTTACCTATAGCAACCAATCATCAAGTAGTGGTTCATGTACTACATGGAGATTGACTTGAAAAAGGGAGCAGCGAGCACCCGACACATTAAGATCTCCATATGGATCAGTATTTGCATTTAAGCCTTTATTCTGCAGATTTTATGCGAAAACAAACGCTATGTTTTATATATATATATATATATATATATATATATATATATATATATATATATATACACATATACACATATACACATATATATATATATATATAATACACAAAAGCCATGAATATCTTGTAAATTAGTAGTAGTGATGTCATCAGTTATAAACGGTGAGTAGTGATGTCATTTCTGTCACATGACTCACTAAAACTTGGGTATTCTAATAAATAAAGTACCCCCTGTTGCAAAATATGAGGATATCATAAGTTATCTTTGGCCTTGTGTTTTTATATGGTCATGAAACTCCTCGGTAACTTATAATATCCTTATATTTTACAAGAGGGGGTACTTCACCAAATTATTCGCCAAATAGTGTAGGAAACACTGTCAGCACAAGAATAAGAAGAAATGTGCAAATATTTCCCCACACACATTGCACCATGCTTTGACCTAATGTCTGCCATGTTGGATGAGTGTCTGGAGTTCTTACTGGTCTATTTTGATAGTAAATACTGGTTGCCGCTACATGTGCCCAGTTTGTTAAAAAATGAGTCCAGTTTTGTTGCTGAGCCAAATGCAAGCCCGTCATTAATACCAGAGTTGAACATTGAACTAAAGCATAGGAGTACATAATAGTACAGACTAATTTAAATGACCAGTAGAGGGCACTGAGAACATACACTACACAGTACTGCACATCCTCACATGATTATTATTATTACCATGTGTTTATAAACATTGTATCTGTATTATGTGCTAAGTGTTAAATTAGAATTGAGTACAGGGGACTGCACATTTTTCCCTTTCATGTAAACTGTTTTAACGCCACCCTGATACCCAGGGGCAAAACTCTAGGCCCCCCACCAACCTATACTTCTGCACCCCAGCAGTGCATGGTGATGGGGCACCCACAGTTGGGCAGCAGGGAATGGAGAGTTCTCAATCTAATCAAACCCTTTTCTTCCACTGGGCTCCACTGCAGCCAATGGTTCTACAGCGGATACTTTGGCCTTGGGAAGATCACAAGGAAATATCAAGCTGGGACCACAGGGGCTTTCAAAATCCTTGGCTGCTGAGCTACAGATGAGGGGCTAATTATTTGTGTCACTTTTCCACTATGGTATTTATATTCCTCTGACATCTTTAAAACAAGGGCTTACACCTTGCATAACCCACACTAGCGATGGGCGAATCTGACCCCTTTCTCTTCACAGAAAATTAGCAAAATGGAGAAAATTCACCAAAACTAAAAGTCTATGGGCGTCAATTTTTTTGACCATAAAAATGTTGACAAGCAACATTTTTTTTCGCCGATTGGACTCTATGGGGTAAATTTACTAAGTGGCAAAAATTTGCCCGTCACGCAATGCTAGTTTACCAAAATGCAAAGTTGCATCCAGAGCGCCGAAACATTGATTAATTTTCACTAGCGTTACTTCGGCAATGCGAACAAAGATGCGCTAGCATTCAATTCTGCCTAGCGCAACTTCGTTATAGGTCTTCGCTAATTTGCGTACGGCGGGAAATTATAAAGTTGAATGGATGTATATGTTGCAGCTAATACATTACATTACACAAGTACAGGGAACCTTTATAAATAAAATAGAGTTGTTATAATATCCTATATCTATCTCCTTCGCTAGCGAAGTGACGTCTATCCCTGAAAACGGTAATGCTGGCGAATCTTCGCCCTTTAGTAAATCATTGCCCCTATGGCTGTAATTTTCTGGCGAAACTTGGTGAAAAATTTAGTTTGTCACTAACACACACCATTGTTTTTACATTTGTTTATGCATCTGTGTTGTTGGATACATTTCTTTGTGAGATTTCCTGGAGCAACTGACTTTCCAGCACCCACATTTTATTGAATAAAGGAAAGCTTTACTGCAATTTGCTTATGAACAATTGTCTGATTTGCTGCAGTAGTGACACCAGAGGAAGCAGCAGCAGTAAGGGTAAAGAATAAAAGAAAGTAAAGTAAGGGTAAAGTCAGGTTGGAACGCATATGGTGGACAAGGCAGGTGTGATGACTCAGCTTTACATCCATAGGGCACCATGAAAATCCTAGTGGGAAAAGTGCAGTGACCTCACCTAAGCTCTTACATGATAAGGTGGGTCTATCCATTAAACAGTGGACAAACAAAGAAACCACATCATATTCAGGTTCTGGCAAGAATATATCTAAGGGCAGCTTCAAAAGCATAGTACCCCAAATTTGCAGTTTCAAATAATGATAAAAATGAATAATAAGTTATTTAGGGAAAATAAGGGCAAATCGCTAGAATGGATACTAAATTGACACTATCCAGTGTCAATTTTCTTTGTGCAGTTTTACTTTACTCCATTGTTTTCCCCTAGATTTACAGACAGCCTCCTTAACCCGGGTAATCTCTGAATCCTACCAACTCAAAAGGTGTATTTCAGTGCTTTGCAAGGACCTGATCTAACAATAAAACTGGCTGTGTGCAAGATTGTGACTATAAATTGTACAGTTATAATTGTGCTATTGGCTCCACCCATAATTCCTTTATTGAGGATTACAATATTGTATTTTTGGTTTACAGTAATACTCAGTGTAGCAAATAAGACATGCAAATAAAGATTATTCCTTATTCCAATGACACCATAGTACCTGTCTGAAATACAGTATATATTGATGGGTCAGAGGTTATAATGGACCAGTATAAAAAAGCTTAACTGGTGGTTCGCCTTTAAATTAACTTTAAGTATGTTATAGAATGGCCAACTGTAAGCAACTTTTATATTTGTCCTTCATTATTTCTTTTTTTAATAGGTTTTTAATTTGCCTTTTTCTTTTGCCTTTTTTTCCTAGCTTTCACATAGGGGTCACTGACCCCATCTAAAAAACAATACTCTGTAAGGCTACACATTTATTGTTATTGCTACTCACTTTTATTTCTCATCTTTCTATTTAGGCCTCTCCTATTCATATTCCAGTCTTTTATTGAAATCAGTGCATGTTTGCTAGGATAAATTACTTTTTAACTCTGTGTTGCCTTATAGAGGTTTGTTGACTACTGCACATCATGATTCTTCATTGTAATATATTATGACTAATATACAGAGTCTGTTAAACTGCTAAATTTAGAGTCAACTGCGAAATTTTTCTAACCGCCATGTCTGAATGTAAGTTTATGGAATACATATGTTAAATACGTAACATTCAAACCTATGTGTATATCTCAAAGTGTTTTTTTGAGAAAATGTCCTTTTCATATATACTCCTGTTGTGCAATTGGAGAAAACTTGGTTCACTTAAATTTAATTTTTTCTCAATGATTTATTTTTTAAAGATTCATTAATAGTTACTTTATTTAGTCCATTTCTTTTTCTTCCTTTTTTCTTTTTTTTTCTTATTAATTACTTTTTCCTTATTAATTATCAATATTTTTACATATAATGATGGCTGTTATTTTTTTGAGGAGCACGTTTAGCATATATTATGTTATTATCTCCCCCATTTTCTTTTGTTTTTTCTTTGTTTTTTCATATTGTATTGCACAGATATGTTGGTAACATTCAGCACTTTAACCACTAGGTGGATCGTCATTGATTGCATAAAGTGGTAACATGTGATTGTTGTTTTGTGATTGGTCACAGCCCCTTTATAACCTGTGCCCCAGCAGGCACGAAAGGTGTTAGGTCTTGCTTTGATGTCCTAATACATTTTTACATTTTTTAATTGATTGATTCATTATTTCTGGGGCTACTCACATTTTCCTTTTTTGAAATGTTGACTAGGATAATTTGGACCCTATATATATGAATATATACAGTATATATATATATATATATATATATATATATATATATAAATAGACCCCATCTACATGGCCTGCACCTTCAGCTGATTTCCCCAGGTAGACTTACAAGGTCAGATTCCCATTCACCTCCTGGTCTCCCTGCAGTCATGGGGTCTGCTGTGTGGCAGTTACTGTGTTTTATCTCATTTAATATAATGAAAATCCAAGGACACCTCTAATAAATGCATATTGCAGGGCTGCATTGATTGTGTACTGATTGATTTCAATCAGTAAAACCCTACCAGCTGGATTTTTTATATTTGTCCCTGTATTATCAATACACAACACGCGATATACAGGTGAAATGCCAATCACGCAGGGCCAGAACTAGGAGTAGGCAGAGTAGGCACGTGCCTAGGGCGCAAAGTTGGGAGGGCACCAGGCACATGCCTTCTCTGACACCTATCCCATGTCAGGTTGCCTCTCTCCAAAAGCTTCTTCTATTTGGCCCGTAGCTGTGCTTCCGTGCATGCGCGCTAACATCAATTGGCACATACGTGAGCGAACGTCAAAAGGCGCATACACGCGAGAGCGTTGGTTTGCGCATGCGCACAAAAGTGGGAGTTTGCGCATGCGCACCGCCAGGGAGTGCCAGTTTACGCAAGCACGCAGCTTGCAGGCACCGGACCGACCTGGTTGCCTAGGGTGCCTGGCTGGCGGCCATGCATTCAAGCAATTATAGAAGAAAAGCATTCTCATTAGTGATGTGTGGGTCATGTAAAAACCCGCCCTCCCTCCACCGATGCCCACCCGAGCCCGACTTTCGGGTTCCTTTCCTTACCCGTGCGACATGCCCTGCCGCTGACGTTACAAAAAGGGCAAGGCAAGCAGGCGCAGAAGCTGGCAGTGTAAGGTGGTAGGAGGGGAGAGCAGGGAGAGGAGCTTGACCCGGTCTTGCCCGCCACCCGCAAATGGGGGTGCAGGGTCGGCCCAAACCCGACCCACCCATGGGTCCCATGGGTATTGGGCTGGCCCACACATCACTATTTCTCATATGCCAAGCAATAGTTTATTTGGAGGTGCTGGATGAACAGATACAAACTTTAAATCTAAAAAACAAATAATTCACCTTTTAAAATTACTGGTCATTTAAGTACAGCTACTTGTGTTTATTGTGTGGCTAATGCTAATCGGTATAATGTTTTTTTTTACATTTTTCCCCCTGAAAATAATAGCTGCTCATTCATGGGAAAAGAACATGTTCTCTCCCATGCCCACGGTGCTGTCATTTGCATTGTTCTGCTCTGCATATTCAGCAATGTGATGCTATTGTGTACCAAGCAGGTGAGCTAATATAAGGAAATCATGCAGTATATTATTGAATATAGATTTTATCCTCATTTGCTCCTGGGTATTTAGATTTCTTAGAAAAATCTTGAGAGCAATGTATTCTATTCTGTTTCACTTTCTTGTACATATCATTCTCAGGTTCTTGGCAGAGCTTTTATTTCACTATGAAGAGATTGATGCTTTAAAGGAGAAGCAGTCACTTGGGGTGCCTAACTTTTGGCACCCCAATTGTAAAATGCTATTCCTTCTCCTTTAAGGCCCAATTCCTGCTATGTATCCTTATAAATACCAGTGCTTAAAGGACACCTGTCTACTTAAATAGTTTCCGCCACCAGAGGTGCAGGCTAATAGAGCCCACACTTTGGTAGGGGGAAACAATCGTTTTTTTTTAAAAAAAGAAATTGCTCCCACCAACGCTAGGCTGGCTACACATGAAGGGAGCCATTTTGGGGCACATGCATGTGCATAATGAGTGAGTGACACAACTTGCTCATTATTCACATGCGTGTGATGTCAGCTTGTGAGGCATCTACATCAAACAAGCTACACAACATGGCCGCTTGCATCAATTTAGGGTGGCAGGTGCCCTTTAAATGATGAAAATAAAGATAAAGGGCCATTTGATCTTGATGCAACGACAATACCACTTGAACTGGTTTCTGTTGAATGATAAATCAATGCAAAGAATTTTTGTGATATTTATTATTATTTGTTTTTATTTATTATCATTTATTTGTATAGCACCAAGACATAGAAACAGTGAGTTACAGAGATTAATTACACTGGTCCCTGCCCCAGTTTGCAATCCAAGGTCCTTGTCAAATTCACTAAAGTCTGTTCCATCAGGAGCCAGTCAATTACCCTGTCCCTTTATGAAGGGTGGGAATAGACCAGAATATCTGGAGGAAACCCACACACAAATATATGTATTATGTTAGGATGCAAAATTACCCCAGCAACCATGCATTGATTTGAATAAGAGACTGGAATATGAACAGGAGAGGCCTGAATAGAGAGATGAGTAATTAAAAGTGGCAATAACAATACATTTGCAGCCTTACAGCGCATTTGTTTTTTTAGATGGGGTCAGTGATCCCTATTTGAAAGCTGGAAAGAATAAGGCAAATAATCCAGAAACTATAAAAAAGAAAGAATGAAGGACAGCTGAAAAGTTGCGTAGAATTAGCCATCCTATTAACATACTGTAAATTAACTTAAAGGAGAATCAAACCCTTGCTAATAAAAACCCCTACCCCCTACCCTATATAGACCCCCCTCCCTGCTCCCCCCCCCAGCCTAGGTGGTACCTTTGGTAAATGCCCCTAACTCTTTACTTACCCCTCAGTGCAGATTAGGGATGCACCGAATCTAGGATTCGGTTAGGGATTCGGCCAGGATTCGGCCTTGTTCAGCAGGATTCGCATTCGGCCAAATCCTTGTCCCGCCCCTAATATGCAAATTAGGGGCGGGAGGGAAATTGTGTAACTTTTTGTCACAAAACAAGGAAGTCAAAAATATTTTCCCCTTCCCACCCCTAATTTGCGTATGCAAATTCAGTTCAGTATTCGGCCGTATCTTTTGCAAAGGATTCGGGTGTTTGTCAAATCCAAAATAAGAGGATTCAATGCATCCCTAGTGCAGATTCAGGGCATCGGAGTTAGGGACATTTACCAAAGTTATCACCTAGGCTGGGAGGGAGGGGGGTCTATGTAGGGTAGGGGGGGTAGGGGTTTTTATTAGCAAGGTTTTGGTTCTCCTTTAAAGGTGAATCTCAGCTATAAAGTCTGGATTGGCTCCTTATTGTGAATTTTAATTGGATTGCAATAGCAATTCATGGAAAATGTTGTATATGTTGAATATGCTTCAAATCTATTTTATTTATTTTTTAACCTCATCTCATTTTTTAGTTGTGAAATTTGATAAAATTATTCTACAACTCTCTGCTGTGACAAACAATTGAACATCATCAAACAAGATGTGATAGACAAAGAAACTCCTTTACTGACCTGGGCAAATTTCCACCAGCTCAATAACCCTAAAAATCTAACTGAATCTGGTAATAAAGTGGTCAAAATTGGTTGTGATCCAGCTCACCCATAGTAACCAACCAGATGTTTAGTTCGTAGTTTCCTCATATGCCTTCCATTCTTAGCTTATACTTTCTAATTACAGTACTGTGCTACAGATATTATATTTTCCTTATTATTCTTTATTGATGCAGAACCAATAACTTTCCAAAGATATATTCAGATAAAGTTAATCATTCACATCAGTTCTTACTCTAGTGGAGTTTACAACCTAATGTCCATAGCACATAATGGTCAAATTCAACAGGAGTAAAACTTTGTGTACTCAGAAGAAAGCCCGGGTGTAGAACATACAATCTCCTGCTGATATCCCTAGATCAGAACAGAATTCAGTACCAGAGCAGTGAGCAGAATTGCTAGCCATCATGCCATCCAGATAATCAATAGGTAGCAAACATCACAAACTCGACCAAAAAGCAGTTGAGTGTAGCTGTGAACTGGTGGGTTTCTGGTGGCATCTATAGGTTCAGGATTTTTATCATATAAACTCAAATATTAGCATTGGGTCTATATTTTATAATAGGAAAAACATTATAAATTTCGCAGTAACATTCAAATATTGAGCATTTTTGGTAGAATTTGAAGTTTAGTGACTGATTTATGGAACCAAAATAATTGCCTTTACTGGGTAAAATTGAATTGGGCTTAAGATTGTGCTGGGCTTAGATTCCACTGGCCAGGCACTGCATTGGACTTCAAGTGACTGACTGTGCTGTATAGACTATACGTGCCACAAGGTTAAGCTTCAGGTAAATCTTAGGTTGGCAGCTCTATAAAGCCACAGAGCCTTTCATTTTTCTATTGTGTGGTTAATTATTTGTGTAGATATCTGGGTGCTTCCATCTGTCTCCAACAATCTTTCAGCGTCTCTTCCAACAGCCTAACAACTGTGAGCCGGGCCCCCATCAAAAAAATCATTGTAAGGGCCCGGGTGCACAGCAACCCCTACCTGGCACTTCCACTACATGCTCCCAGTCTTTCACGTCTGGAAAGAGGGATATCTCAGAAATATAAGCAGACCTCCTCTATAGTTACGCTACTGAACTCTACAATGTTCACTGACAGATGGCTTATTGTTCCCGACTTGCCTGAAATTACATGGGCAAATGCAAAATCAAATGGGAAGTTTTATTAAAAATCACTAGTCATTCTCACCGCACATTGGGGTAATTTACTTTCCACTGCAGTGTGCAAAGTGCAAAGATCTGATAAATAACCATATTTTTTTTACCCAATAAAGAAGAGCAACTATACAGAAGTTCAAGGGCAGCTTTTGGCACAAGTACGTTTAATGAATGGGATTTTTTTTTGCACATTGACTTCAGCCAAATTAGCACAACCACAACTGCACTTGAGGTTATAAATGACACCTATAGTATTCCTTTATTAATATGTTTTCAGGTACATTCATTATGATATGCGTCTCCTCAATTATTTTTTGGAAAGAATCAAATAAATAGGGTGCAGAGGTCAACAACATTACAAGGAAACCTCTACTTTGGGGACCATGGCTCCCTTGTAACACAACACTTAGAAACTCTGTTGGCTGCCCCCCCCCCCAGTAAATTACTTCCTTGTCAATGCAGGTGTTAATCTAAAGGTTTATGTGAAATACAATCCTTACAAAGGAATAAATCTTCACATTCTGTACAAATAAAACAACCTATGGCGTATTTGCATAACTGAGCTTAGCATGACAAACCTCTCATTTCCGTTTTAACAGCTGACAGGTATACAAGAATTTTTGTTCTGTAATTGTTCATCTAAATGCCTTATAATAAAGAAGAGAACAATCAGAAGTTAAGAAATTAAACCTTAACATATTTCCTTATCGTGGATGGTTTTATTGCTTTGGTAAACATGACTTGTCTGGTGAAGAAAAATGACTATTGGCTTTGGAACGGAAACGTAAGTCTCAGAATCACATTCAGTTCTTCTAGAAATGTGGGTCAAAGGATTTTGCAAACAAAGGTATGGGATCCATTAGTCAGAAACCCTTTATCCAGAAAGCTCTGAATTATGGAAAGGCCATCTCCCATAGGCTCCATTTTATCCAAATAATCCAAATTTTATATAATGATTTCCTTTTTCTCTGTAATAATAAAACAGTACCTTGTACTTGATCCAAACTAAGATATAATGAATCCTTAGTGGAAGCAAAACCAGCCTATTGTGTTTTTATGCAGTTTATATGATATTCTAATAGATTTGAGGTATGGAGATCCAAATTAAGCAAAGATCCCTTACCCAAAAAACCTAGTTCCCGAGCATTCTGGATAACAGATCTTATATCTGTATTTCTAATTAAAAAAGGTGGAGTCAGGTTTCTAAAGAAGCAGATGCAGATATTAGCTGGTGCATGACCCATGACTTCCTTGATTGTATTAGAAGACTGTTGACCTGTACATGGGGCCATAATAATTATATCTCCTAGCCGATATTGGAACAGACTAAGATAAAATGGAGCCAGAAGGAAACTTGCCTGAGTGGGATTAGTTTGCTGGGTGGGAGGTGTTTACCAAGTGGGTGCTATGATTTTTGATAGCCTTTTAACTGCAACACACTAGCCTCTGTCTCTGATCCTTTCCCTGAGAGTTATGATTATATGAATTGTCAACTCAGCATGAAGGGGATATTTGATCTATTGGGTATTCAGGAAAATAATTATGAATCTATATCTAAAGGAAGAACTGACTCAAATATTTAATTACTGTTTGTGCCAATTCAGTAGGCCTATACATATTTCTAGTTATGTGGGGTAGATTGTCTCTGTAACAGTAGCAGAAACAAGATAAAAAGTTTGGTTGGTAATAATAACTGCACATTTGACAAAGAACATGTGAGCCTCGAAATATGTAGTTTTTTTACATCTAAATAAAAAGAACATTGCAGCAAAGTTCTGCGCCTCTGCTTCCTCCATTCCTTTGAATTTCAGTACTTTTGGGATTAAATGTTGGTTAACAAAGCACTAGCAAAATATTATTAAGCATATATTTTATGTGCAAATATAACTGTCGGTCTGCAAAAATGGGTCAGAATCTGTTCCAAGCAGAGTGCAAAGCTGGTCCATACTAATAGTATACCGAAAGACTTAAAGCTCTAAACGCTGCAACATTGGTTCTAATTTTACCAGCAGATTTTTTCCCCCAACATAAACATTAAAGGAGAACTAAACCCTAAAAATTAATATGCCTAAAAATGCCATGATATGCCTAAAAAAGCAATGATCCAAGACTTCAAACTTGTCACAGGGGGTCACCATCTTGGAAAGTGTCTGTGACACTCACATGCTGAATGGGCTCTGAGCAGCTGTTGAGAAGCTAAACTTAGAGGTTGTCACCGATTAGGTTTGTCTGTAATGTAAGATGATTCTACAAGGCTGATTATTAAATTCTGATGCTAATTGCACTAGTTTCTGTGCTGCCATGTAGTAATATTCTGTATTAATTATTAATCAGCCTTATATTGTGACATTTCTATTCTATGTGTACTGTATATTGTGAGTGGGTTCCTAAGCTCAGTAAGTGACAGTAGCACAGAGCATGTGCAGTGAATCAGCAGAAAAGAAGATTGGGAGCTACTGGGGCATCTTTGGTGACACAGAACTTTACTGCTAAAGGGCTGTGGTTGCCTTGGGCTGGTACAGAAGCCCAAAACATAATGTACAACATTTCTAGCTACTTCTTTAGTAAGACTTTAGTTTTCCTTTAACATTAGTTTTAATGAACATTAATTTCAGCTAATAATATCACTAAAAAATTGTAGTATTTTTTGTTTTGGCCAAGGATATGCTTTAGCTCTCTGCAGCCATTCTATTCTGCAAAGAAGAAGAAGAAAAAAATAATAATTCAGAAAGAGTTTCATCTTTGCTTCATTCGAAGCTTCTTTCAGATTAGTGGCCAGTCAATCAGCCTTTCATTTGATTTTTAAGATCTTGTTTGGGTAATCTTCTCTCCTAATCAGGACAAATTTATGAAATAGTGTTAACTGAGACAGACTGCCATCAACTGCTAAGACTTTGAATATAATCAGTGAGAATGCTCTTTCTCCTCCTCCTTCTCACTCCTCTCCTGACATTAACTCTTTGCATTCCATAAACATTGCTGAGTGGCAGAGTGGATGTAGGGACCCCTCCAATATATGAAACAGTGGCCCCAGTATTTCATGACACAGTGTCCATTGCATTTCATGAAAAAATGACCCCACAGATATGACACAGTAGCCCCAGTATTTCATGACACAGGGTCTCCAGCAGTGTCCCAAAATTTTATGACACACGGTGACCCCAGTATACCACTCCTTCCACTGCTTTGTGAATCTACACCTGCTCTGCTCTGTTAAATAAGGCCGCACACAGTAGCAATCTTGATTTAATATGGAAAACCCCCTAAAAACTAAAACTGTATCCTAAAGAGCCCTATGCTTTTTTATTAAACAACCAATGTGTCAGTACTTAAATCCAGAAATTAAAAGACTGTGCAGCTAAGGATCAGTAGATGATTGGTGTTTCTGTGATACAGGACAATGCTCTCCACATTCCACTGAACCCCTGCTGATTGAAAACATTAAACTATTTGACCAGACAGTAAACTCTTCTTCAATACAGCCTTTGTCTGTGATTTTGGTTCCAGTAACAACCCCCTGTAATGTCATTGCCCACCTTTCTATAAAAACACCTGATGGTCGCCTACCTGCCCTTCTGCACGTCCGCACTTGGCACCAGTTTATACTGTCACTCACCAGTACACTGTAATGCACCGTGTTAATTGGTAATCACGTGTTTTACATTTGAACTAGAAAAGATGTGATACAGGTTCACATGTACATGAAAAATATTACCCACATAAAAAGCTAATTTGATTTAAAAATACTATTTTTTTTACTATATAATGGTAAATTAATTGACTGTAGCTTGTGCTATCAATTATTATTATTATTAATAATAATAAATGGGACAGAACCACAGCATTGCAATAACGGATAACTGCAGATTTCCATATAGCAAAGCTGAGCACTGAAATAATGCATCGGGTACCCTCTTTTTCAACATTAGTACAATAAATTGGGCTTGACATAGCATGTTGTTATTAACTGTTACTTAAATAATGTATATTTTCTGTTATCTCTGAAAATTCAAACTGAATCCTTGGTGAAACCTCAACAGAATTTAATTTTAAGGGGTTGTTCACGGTCCATGCAAATTTTTCAGTTCAGTTGTTTTTAGAGTGTTCTCTAGAAATAAAGACCTTTATCATTTACTTTCCATTATTTATTTTTTACTGTTTTTCCAAAATCTAAGTTTAAAGTTTAATGTCCCTGTCTCTGGTGTTTGAGTCTGGCAGCTCAGTAATTCAGGATCAGACGCTAAACTGTTAAATTTTTGCTACATTTAGTTGATACATTTCTCAGCAGCATATCTGGAGTATTAGCGACTATTGTATCAAGTCTAACAGCTGCCTGTAATGAAACCCAGGGATTCTGCTCAGCAGGGACAAAGATAAGAAATGTAGCAACTAAATGTATCAATTTAGAACAGTTTTAGAGGTCAGCGACCCTCCTCCCAGAGCTGCTTTAAAAGGGTGAAAAATTAGACTTACATGTCAATATTAGAAAAATGGTCACATGTAGAAAGTAATTGGAAAACTATCTGAAACCAACTGAACTGAAAAAAGTGTTGGAAGGTGAACAACCCCTTTAAGATTCATAACTAAACCTGATTCACATAAAAGAAATGCTGCTTATAATTACTTCAAGTGAACTTCGCCTGGTTATTGCCCAGTTATCTCAAATCTAGTTAGATTCCTTCCAACATCAGCATCTCAATTAGTTTTTTTTTACTGAATCCTCATGTACAGAGTGCTGTGTTCTTATAGTTCTCCTCTTGCTTCTGTTCTGATTGCTTCACTGATTGATAGAGTTTTAAGTTAAAGACATCAGAGGCAGTTGGAGTTTTAGGGGCCCATTTACTTAGCTCGAGTGAAGGAATAGAGGAAAAAAACTTTGAATTTCAAATGTTTTTTTTGGCTACTTCGACCATCGAATGGGCTACTTCGACCTTCGACTTCGATTTGAACGATTTGAACGATTCAAACTAAAAATCATTATCGACATATTAAATTGTTTAAAGGCCTCCTGTAAGTAAGAATCCTTATTCAATATTACAATTGCCCCACCTTTGTCAGCCTTACGTATAACAATTGGCCCATTTGTTTTTAGTTTTTGAAGCGCAGATTTCTCAATATAAGATAAATTTGTCCTACATCCCTTGGTTGCACCTTTTTCCCAAACCTGCTTCACCTCATGTGTTACGATTTTTTTCAAAAGCAGAGAAAAATTCATTATTTACATCAGGTACAAATGTGCTAGTATTTTTAAACCCATTAAAGGCTTCTACAGAGTCTTTTACCTTATTACTGCTAGCAGCACCCTGTGGACCAAAATGCAATTTTAGTTTAATATTCCTTAAAAAAGTTTGGAAGTCAATTTCCCAGGTCACGAATTCTGTATTATGCATTGGTACAAAGCCTAAACCTTCATTAAGTACTTGTATTTGAAATTTGTCTAGTTCATAGGAAGATAGATTTACCACCTTGTTGTCTTGCGGTTCCTTGTCGGGTACTGCTCCCTGGTGTTCTGTGGCTTTAGGTTGTGTTTTATACCCATCGTGTCCTGGGGTGCTGCAGCTCCTAAAAAAGACGCAGATGATTGTGTAGATGAGGCAGAGCATTCTTCGCTGCTGGATGTCACTTTGGTCTGTGCTCACGGTGTACCCTGCCGTGGGGCTCTGTAACGCTGCTTGCGCCGATACTGGGGCTGTGCGGTGTCAGTAGGGGCCCAAGGTCTTCTCTCTGTGTGGTCCATGCGTCTATAGCGTGGACTGTACTGGCCTGACTGTGTATGCTGGCCGTTCCTGTCTTCTCGCCATGTGTATTCATGGCCCTCTCTGTAGTCACGCGCGTCTCTTTCAAACTTGTTGCGCTTGCAGAGGATAATGGTCTCGCGTAGCTTGGCCAGTGCACGCTCCTGTTCGCTGAACATTTTCTCCGCTTGATCTTTGCCTTTCTCCAGTATTAGCTGTTCCTTATTCTTCTGGACTTCGCTGCGGATGTCATCAAGTTTAACGGTAAGTGTCTCAACAGTTAATAACATCAAATCCTGGCTGCATTTATTGCATATTTTGTGCCAGCGCTGTTGCAAGAGATTATTTTCTGCACGTAAATTAGGTTTAATATCAAGTCTTAGACCTCTCAGAATTCTTTTAACTTTGATATATTCAGCCAGAGAACTTACATGCAGACTGGTGTGTATTTCCTTTCATCGTAGATTAAACAGATCCTTCTCTGTATCAGTGGTTACAATGTCTTGCGTTGAGAGCAAGAGGCCTTTAAACAACTTAATATGCCGGGTCATTATGAAAAAATAGGGAATGATCCCACTCTTGCTATAAAAAAAAGAGATTGAATTGATGGTTTCACAGGCAATGGATATTGGTCTTATCCCAAATCATGTAAAAGATTTCCTGTGTAAAGAACATTCGCGCATACCTGTGCTATATTTGTTACCGAAGATCCACAAGTCCTTAGTGTCTGGAATAGATTCCGTACTTGAACCTCTCTCTAAGTTTGTAGATAGGTTTTTACAGCCCTTGGTTGCAAATATCCCTACTTGCTTAATTGATACCACAGATCTACTCTGTAAATTAAGGGACCTTGGGAAAATAATTACCAATGCTAAACTGTATAGTATTGACATACAGAGCCTCTACACGTCTATCGCACAAGAAGAGGCTATACGATATGTAGAGGAAGCACTATTAGAAACAAATCTAATATCTCTCATCAATTGCTGTACTTTATCATTGATTGTCTGTCGTTGGTTTTAAAGAAAAACTACTTTGGATTCTCTGGGGATTTTTATTGGCAAAGGCAGGGGACGTCGATGGGGGCAGCCGTAGCTCCATCGTTTGCCAATATCTTTGTCCACAGAATCGAAAAGCAATTGTTCCTGACAGCACCATATTTACAACATATGCTAGGATATTATAGGTTTGTGGATGCTATCCTCATTCTTTGGGAAGGCCCAGAATCTGCCTTTATGGAAATGGTTAACAAGGCAAATGAAGCACACCCCGCTATTAAGTTCACCACTGAGAAGGGGGAGCAGAGTATTAATTTCCTTGATGTCACTATAACTGTAACCAATGGTAATATTAGCACTAATCTGTACCATAAAACTACGGAGAAAAACAATATCTTGCATGCCTCTAGTTTCCATGCCCCTAAAGTAATTAGAGCAATCCCCAAGGGCCAATTTATAAGGGCACGCAGGATCACGTCTGAAGAGGCCAACTATTCCCTCACAGCGAATACCCTTAAACATAGATGTATTGAACGAGGCTATAAAGTTAAAAATATTGAAAATTGTGTCCAGGAAGTAGGTACAATGCTTAGGGAAGAGCTTCTGACATATAAAGAAAAAGACAGAATGTCTTTCCATTTGAAGCCAATACAGTGCTAATAGTAAAGAAATAGAAAGTATTATCCATAAGTACTGGCCATTGTTATTACAGGAAAAAACATTAAGGAGTACACTGACAAAACCTCCAATATTTAGTTACAATAAAGGAAGGAGTCTCCGAGATATACTATGTCCATTGGAGGTTAATCCGCCCCGAATAAAGGGTACCCAGAGATTTCTAGGCCAACCATTTTGCCACATGTGATACAAGCAATGTGATTTATATGTTAAAATGTCCCTGTGAGCTTGCATACATTGGTCAAACCATAAGAGCAGTAAAGACCCGCATAAAGGAGCATAAAGGGAATATAAGGAACTTTAAAAAAGGAACAGCCATCGATACTACGGTATCTAGACATTTTAATACTGCCAACCATAACCAGTCCCAGTTAAAATGGGCCATACTTGAAGTGATTAGCCCAATGCAGAGAGGTGGTAATCTTAAAAAGAAAATATCACAGAGGGAGGTATACTGGATTAAAAAACTAGATACACTTTATCCAAAAAGCATGAATGATAGCTGGAGTGTTAAATGTTTCCTATAACTAGTTACATTGTTGCATCCCTTATCTTTACTATGTGTAAACGATGTCTGATAATATTTTTTGATACAGTTCTTTGATACACTTTTGATACATCTGTAACCAATTCTCCCTTGAAATTGATGCCTTATTTGTTTCTTTTCAGATAACAGAATTTCTGAGCCCAAAATAGTTACATTATATGTACAACTAGTGGTAAGAATACTGGGCAATCCTTCTATGGAAAATTGATATGTGATCATGTTGTTTTAGTGGTAGGCCTAGAAATGGGCAGTTCCTCTTTTGTTCATAAGTATATTTGCATCTTAGCAAAACGTTTGGTATGTATTACCTCTTTGCAATATCCTTGTAAATTTCGGGACAGTTGCTAATCCTATTTGAATTTCGTAATGAAGCAAAAAGATTTTTTGTACTGTTTGTATATTTTTTATTACCGATTTTATGAGCACTTACTAAGATGATATCAGCACCGTATTACAGTTTAACTTCGGAACGAAGCAAAAAGATTTTTTGTACTTTTTATACATTTTTTATTATTGATTCTATGAGCACTTACTAAGATGACATCAGAACCGTACCACAGTTGATTGACATACGATGTTTTATGACCTCACTTCCTGTTTTACACTTTAAAATGCCTGTTCACGTAATGACTTGTACACTTGATAAAGGGCTCTTGGCCCGAAACATGTTGTTTGCAATAAAGAGCACCTAGCAGCAAGTTCTGCCTCTTCATTTGCTTTCTCTCAGTTCTCTAACTAATTGGTAATAATGATAATAATAGCTGAGTATAACACCAGGTTAGCAAATTAATCCACCGTAGACCACAGGAGGGAATATTTTTATCATGAGAATGCCACACCACAAATATATTAAAAACGTCATTTAGAATAGGTTAAAAAAGAGAAAATGCTACAACAAAATATTTAGAAAATTTTCAGCACAAAATTAAAGAAACGCTTACACCGAAAAATTAAAATGTTTTAAAGCATTAAACATATAATGCAGTGTTGCCCTGCACTGGTAAAACTGGTGTGTTTGCTTCAGAAACTCTACTATTATTTATATAAATAAGCTGCTGTGTAGCAATGGGGGCAGCCATTAAAAGGAGAAAAGGCTCAGGTTACAAAGCAGATAAGCTCTGTAGAACATAATGGTGTTATCTGTGACCCACTATTTAACCTGTACCATATAGACTTTTTTCCATTTCTACCATTGCTACACAGCAGCTTGTTTATATAAACAATAGTAGTGTTTCTGAAGCAAACACACCGGTTTTACCAGTGCAGGGCAACACTACATGATATTTTCATTACTTTAAAACACTTTAATAAAGTGATAAAAATTACATAAGCAAATAAGTTTTCAGCAGCTAGTTTGGTCATACATTCAATTATGAAGGATTTTTTAACAATTGTGTTGCATTTTTATTTTTTATAATGTTCCTTTTATTAAAGCATTTCTTTTCACATGTTATGACGTGAAAAGGCAAATAAAGGGAAAGAATAAGATAAAAATGATGATAAGAAAAAAAGATGAATCAAACCTAAAATCACTACTGCATTTAATAAAAGCTTAAACCTTTGAGGCTTTTTTAATGTGTTGTTTTAATTTGAGTTGTCATTTTATGTTCAAAATTGAAGAATATTTCCAATATCTTTTGTGTGATATTTGTTACTGGTATAGGTTGTTGTGAGTCTAACTAGCCATAGTTTACAAGCTGTTGATACATGGAAAGTTAGTATACTAAGTAAATTAGTGTGACTATTAAAAGGGGTAGTTCACCTTTACGTTAACTTTTAGTATGTTATAGAATGGCCAATTCGAAGCAACTTCAATTGGTCCTCATTTTTTATTTTTTTCTAGTTTTTGAATTATTTCCCTACTTCTGACTCTTTCCAGCTTTCAAATGGGGGCCAATGACTCCCTCTAAAAACAAATGCTCTGTAAGGCTACAAATTTATTGTAATTGTTACTTTTAATTGCTTTTCTATTCAGACCCTCTCCTATTCATATTGCAATCTCTTATTCAAATCAATGCATGGTTGCTAGGGTAACTTGGACTCCAGCAACCAGATTGTGGAAATTGCAAATTGAAGAGCTGCTGAATAAATAAACTACCCCTTTAAATGAAAACACTAGGTCTTTCCAGACAATTCATTAGTGACACCAAATTTACATCTTTAAAATGTAAAATCGGTAGCTACACCTGCCCCGTTTTGCAGGAAATTAAATATCCTATATCGCAGGTTGCGTATCGGTACCTTTGGTTTTTACAAATTACTCAAAACCCACAGAAAATTAAAACCAGTGTTTCAGAATATCACAGTATGTACAGTAGTAACACAGTAACAGTAAGTTAGGTTGAAAAAAAACACAAGTTCAACCTTTTAACTATTATAACCTGCCTAACTGCCAGTTGATCCAGAAGAAGGAAATAAACCCTGTTTGAAGCCTCTCCAATTTGCCTCAGCGGGTGAAAAAATCCTTCCTGACTCCAAGATGCAATGGGACCATTCCCTGGATCAACTACTATGAGCTATCTTCCATAATCCTGTTTTCCCTCACTTGCTGAAAAGCAAAACCATTTTTAAGGTTGGCAGAGTAAAAAAAGTGAATTGTAAAATTGCTCTGTAATGTCAATCTTCCATGCACAGTTAAACATTTTTTGTAAATTCTTTTATACACAGGTATGGGACCTGTTATTCAGATTGCTTTGGACTTCCAGATAAGGATCTTTCCGTAATTTGCTTTAAGTCTATTGAAAAATAATTTAAACATTAAATAAACCTAATAAGATTGTTTATTGTTACAGAGAAAAAGGAAAATGTTTTGAAAAATATGAATTCATTGCTTAAAATGGAGTGGATGAGAGCTTACCTTCCCGTAATCTGGATCTCTCTGGATAATGGGTTACTGGATAACGGATCTCATACCTGTATATGTTTCTTAATGTTTCTAAACACATTGTCCTGAAACTCAGATTTGTATAATATGTTTGTACAGATTAAAAATTGAATTTGGTCAAATTTTTTTCGGATGTAAAATACTTTTTTTGTCTACTTTTTTTTATATTTGCCTACTCATCTGCTAGTAGGTACTGAGGGCACTAATTATAATAAGAAGCACATTGTGGAGATGAGAGGCTTTGGATATGACAAACAAAATTTACGGTATTTAGTTAGTAGGAAACACGTTAGACCTAGAAAAGGAATATTGATGGTGCGGCGGAAATGGAAATTAGTTTGCAAGCCCTGACCTGCTTATTTTCAAATGTATTAATCATACTGTACTGTGATCTTTTATCCTTCATCATGAATATTCATTGTTCACCTGCTCTGGCTGTCTGCCATGTACTAATGAACTGCCCTATTGTTTCCTTTCTCTCGTGTCCGTTAATTTCTGGCCTTGAAGCAATGCAACCTCTCACTGATTATTTTCACTTTATCTTTAACTCACCCTAACAGGTTGTAGCAGTAAAACTTGTAGCATGTAAAACTTTCATGAGTTGGCAAGCGAAAGTTGACATAATTATATAATAACCTAGTTTAATTTTAAACACTTGTAATTTATTTACTGTATACTTATCATGCAGTCACTCCCCATAGATCTACAACCAGTTTGGAAGTAGATGACACATCCACAGAAAAAGGGAGTATTATTTATTGGGAAATGACAATGCACTGAATAGAGCACTCGTTTTAGGATCCATCCAAATTCTGCAAACAGTACAGTGATCCCGAACTGAATCCTGTATTCAGTGCCTCCTTACTCCTTAATGTTCATCCGAACCCTTAAAGGAACAGTTCAATATCAGGCATAGCGAATTTGCAAAAGGTACAATTATGAACAACCCCAACTACCAACTGACTTAAAGAGTCGTTCACCTTTAAGTTAACTTTTAGTATGTTATAGAATGCCCAATTCTAAGCAACTAGAATTGCTAAGACTTAGAAGCTAAATAACCCAAAAGCCACAAATAATAAAAAATAAAAACCAATTGCAAATTGTCACTCTCTACATCATACTACAAGTTAACTCAGAGGTGAACAATCCCTTTAAGTGGCAACTATGCAGATGGGAGAGCATTTTCCAAAAATACCGTCTGATTTCCCAGCATTGGAATCCATTGGAATTCAGTACCCTTGCTTAGTTCTGTTACAAGCATATGTCATATAGCCATATGCAGTTTAAGGGCAGACACATGCTCAGATTCGGGGGAGATTAGTCGCCCAGCGACAAATCTCCTCTTCTTCAGGGCGACTAATCTCCCCAAACTGCCTCCCCCGGCTAGAATGCAAATCGCTGGCGGGATGGCAATCGGTGCAATTAGTTTTCCGAGGGCACTCGAAGTTGCCACACGAGGAAAGTTTGGGCTACTTCGAAAAATGTGTTATCCCTCCCGCCGGCGATTTAGATTCTAGCCGGCGAGAGGCAGTTCGGGGAGATTAGTCGTCCCGAAGAAGAGGCAATTTATCGCCAGGTGACTAAATCTCCCCAAATCTGAGCATGTGTCTCTGCCCTTAAGTGACAAAGTGAGTTCAATGACAGGACACAGTGATACCAAAGCTGGAGGCAAAAATATTTCAGACACTTTGTCGCCCGCACATATAAAGAAAAAGCATTTCAATGGGTGCTGGTACCCAGAATTGGCATGCGGTATGTTTTTGTATAACTCATTGACAGGCAAACAGCTAGTGTACTCTGTCAGTACTTATAAAGTTATGTGGAAACCCCTTATCCAGAAAGCTCAGAATTACATAAAGGCTGTCTCCTATAGACACCATGTTATCCAAATAATCCAAATTTGTCAAAATTATTTCCTTTTTCACTGTAGTAACACAACAGTACCTTGTACTTGATCCAGACTAAAATATAATTAATCCTTATTGAAAGCAAAACTAGCCTATTAGGTTTATTTAATGTGTACATGATTTTCTAGTAGAGTTATGATATGAAGATCCATTAATAGAAATATCCATTATCCGGAAAATCCCAAGTCCTGAACATTCTGGATAACAGGCCCCATACCTGTGCCATGAAAGAAATAGCTTATGGCCTCACATAACATGACATCACAGACAATTTCTTCCCTTAGTCTGACCTCTTTTCCCAGTCACTGCATTAACCTCTTAATGTCCAGAGGGAAGGACAGTCATTCAAGCCATGGTTCCCAGGAGTTTTCCTCCAAAGCCATCTCCTGAGTGCTGAAGGATGACTCTTCATGATTCCAGACGTTCCACTAATTATTCTCCACCCTGAAATATTTTATTTAACAGCAGTAATTTATATAATAAAAATTTATTTATATATAAATAAGACGTTTCACCAGTCATCCGATTTTCTGGAATAAATACCCTTTTATGTATCCAGAATGTATTCTGATACCACTGTATTGTTTTATCTACAGTTCTACCTTCTTTTGATCATCATTATTAAACAAGTTCCAGAACTTATACAGTGTAGAGATTGAAGGGCGAGCAAACTGTCTGTTGATTCACTTCTCACAGTGACAGGACAGTAGAACAACACTGGACGTAGGTTGCGATACGCCACCATTAAGCAAGTACAGTAGCCACAGCATCCACCACTGCGTGACTGAAGGTACTAACACACTTAGTCACACATCTAGCAACACAAAGATGTCCAAATGTACATTGAAGACCAGATCTAGGGTGTCATGCTCATCTAGACTTTCATATCGATTCCACACTTCTGAAACAACAGCACTGGCCAGAGCCAACGCAGAGGCCATCAGAGCGCAAATAGCTTTTGATGAACAAGAAGCAGAGATAAAGAAAGAAAGGGCATGTCTAGAAGCCTCACCGGAAGTGCTGAGCTTGAAAAAATCAGCAGCTGCGAAAGCAGAAGTGTTAGAGGCTGCAATAGAGACTGACTACGACAAAGTGACAAACCCAACATCCAGCTCAATGTGAATCCCAAAACTGTTATGCAGCAAACCCGAGAAATACATACAAAATCATTCCCAGATGCTCAGCCGCTCTGATCCAGCCCCAGAAGCAGGAGACATGCATTCATGCAGCGACTACAAACTGCAACAGTTGCCTACCATAGTAAATCCTACTAACAGCAACAAGTGACACAACACTTCACACTACCAAGTAGATTCTCCTGACCGTCGTAATTATCCCCTGTCTCCACAAAGGGAATGGGCTTACAACCATCCTCCAGATGCCAGAACGATACCTCCAAGACAGATCTGGTAAGACTTACAGTGATGCAAAAGATCATCACTAAAGGACTTGTACAGTTTGATGATCTCCCAGAGAATTATAGGGCCTGGTGGGCTTCATTTAGAAATGCTGTAACAGATCTAAACCTTTCATATAAGGAAAAAATATACCTTCTGGTGAGATGGCTGGGCTCTGAGTCGGGTAAACAAGTAAAACACATGCAAGATGTGTACATGAATGGGTCTGATGAGTGCCAGAGACTCGGATCTGAAGGTTTTTGCCAATTCTCTAGCTGGAACACTCTGACGTGAACCGCCGCACATCTCATTCATGTTGCTCAGCTGTTCAAGTTAAAAACAACAAATCAGCTTGAACAGTTTAAAGGTTGGCATCTCTGTAAAGCATCAAACCTTATCAAGACTTTTAGAAAGGCTAGGATAATCATCATCAAAAGTGTACAAAATGAAATATTAACTAAAGAGATCCAGTGTATCCGGGAGAAAAGGAGCATCTCCAGTGACACATTACAGAGGGTCCTATTCATACAGCAGGGTATTGGATATTGGGATCTAAGAGGTGCGTTGCAAGTCTCATCTTAAAATGTGTCACTTGCTGGAGGCTCAGGAAGAACAGCGAAACACAGAAAACTGCAGACCTATCACCCGATAGACTCTGCACAGATCCCCCATTCACCCACATTGGCCTAGACATATTTGGTACATGGGTCATTTGCTCAAAGTGCACTAGCGGGGGTCAGACTAACAGCAAAAGGTGGGCAATCCTTTTCAGGGTCTGTGCCATTCACATGGAGGTTATATAGTCCATGAATGCCTCGCGTTTCATAAGCACTTTGAGGAAGTTCTTCGCTATCCATAGTCCAGTCAAAACAATTAGATCTGATCGAGGAACAAACATTGTAGGTGCTCGCCTCAAAATCAAAATGAAAGGGTTAAGAGCTTTCTTTCAAAGCAAAAGTTTCTTGGATTTTCAACCCCTCTCATGCCTCTCATACGGGAAGAACATGGGAAAGGATGATCGGAGTCACAAGGAGGATATTAGATCCCATGTTTTTGCAGCAACCTTCTGAGCTTACCCATGAAGTTCTAGTCACACTGATGGCAAAGGTGACTGCTATTGTGAACTCAAGACCGTTGACAACAGTTTCGTCAGATCCTGAGGACCCACAAGTGATTACCTCACCAACTCTACTAACTGAGAAGTTTGCATCAAATCTTGTGCTTCCTGAAGAATTAAATAGCAAAGACATATACGTCAATGGAGGCAGGTCCAGAGTCAGGCCAAGGTATTTTAGGACAGATGGTGTAAACAATATCGGTCTACTCTTTAAGTACAAAAGAAGAGACAGTCGGACAGACCTAATATCCAGCCAGGAGAATTACCAAGTCAAGCAGATCGACTGGCCTATGGGTCGTGTGTAGGGATGTAGCGAACGTCGGAAAAAAAGTTCGCGAACATATTCGCGAACTTGCGCAAAAATGCGAGCGGTTCGCGAACCCCATAGACTTCAATGGGAAGGCGAACTTTAACATCTAAAAAAGACATTTCTGGCCAGAAAAATGATTTTAAAGTTGTTTAAAGGGTGCAACGACCTGGACAGTGGCATGCCAGAGGGGGATCAAGGGCAAAAATGTATCTGAAAAATCTGCCTGTGTGTGCTTGGAAGAGATAGTGTAGGGGGAGAGCTGTTAGTGATTTCAGGGACAGATGATAGTAAGTTTGCTGGCTAGTAATCTGCTTGATACTGCTCTGTATTGGAGGGACAGAAGTCTGCAGGGATTTGAGGGACATTTTAGCTTAGGTAGCTTTGCTGGCTAGTAATCTACTGTTCTCTTTAAACAACTGCCATACGTTGACCTTGTAGGCATTGTTTGCCCAGTTTTTTTGGACGCAGCCACTGAAGCACAGTTGCCAGAAAAAATATGCCATATAAATGCTGAAAATAGTAATTTTTCGCCATACGTTGACCTTGTAGACATTGTTTGCCCAGTTTTTTTTGGACGCAGCCACTGAAGCACAGTTGCCAGAAAAAATATGCCATATAAATGCTGAAAATAGTAATTTTTCGCCATACGTTGACCTTGTAGACATTGTTTGCCCAGTTTTTTTTGGACGCAGCCACTGAAGCACAGTTGCCAGAAAAAATATGCCATATAAATGCTGAAAATAGTCATTTTTTGCCATACGTTGACCTTGTAGGCATTGTTTGCCCAGTTTTTTTGGTCGCAGCCACTGAAGCACAGTTGCCAGAAAAAATATGCCATATAAATGCTGAAAATAGTCATTTTTTGCCATATACGTTGAGTCATAGTCATTTTTCGCCATACGTTGACCTTGTAGACATTGTTTGCCCAGTTTTTTTGGTTGCAGCCACTGAAGCACAGAGGCCAGAAAAAATTAAACCAGTAGGGTTTGCACCCTAGTTTGTAACGGTGGCGGAGGGAGGAGGACGCTAAAGGACAGCTGTGTGTGGAGTCATGAGGCTTGAAGAGAAGGACAGCTGCATAGAAGTCAGAACAAGTCTTCCGGCGTGCAGTAACCCTCCGAGATCCACCCCTCATTCATTTTAATAAAGGTCAGGTAATCGACACTTTTGTGACCTAGGCGAGTTCTCTTCTCAGTTACAATCCCTCCTGCTGCACTGAAGGTCCTTTCTGAGAGCACACTTGAGGCTGGGCAAGACAAGAGGTTCATGGCAAATTGTGACAGCTCTGGCCACAGATCAAGCCTGCGCACCCAGTAGTCCAGGGGTTCATCGCTCCTCAGAGTGTCGATATCTGCAGTTAATGCCAGGTAGTCCGCTACCTGCCGGTCGAGGCATTCTTTGAGGGTGGATCCAGAAGGGTTGTGGCGCTGCCTTGGACAGAAAAACATTTGCATGTCTGACGTTACAGACCGGCCAAAGGGCTTTGTCCTTGCAGGTGTGCTCGTGGCAGGATTACTGGCACCTCTGCTCCTGGAATGTTGATGAGTTCCTGAAGTGACATCACCCTTAAAAGCATTGTACAACATGTTTTGCAGGCTGGTTTGTAAATGCCGCATCTTTTCGGACTTGTGGTATGTTGGTAACATTTCTGACACTTTATGCTTGTACCGAGGGTCTAGTAGCGTTGCGACCCAGTACAGGTCCTTCTCCTTAAGCCTCTTGATACGGGGGTCCTTCAACAGGCATGACAGCATGAAAGACCCCATTCTCACAAGGTTGGATGCAGAGCTATCCATCTCCGCTTCCTCATTATCAAGGACTGCATCATCCACGGTCTCCTCCCCCCAGCCACGTACAAGACCAGGGGTCCCCAAAAGGTCACCACTAGCCCCCTGGGAAGCCTGCTCCTGTTGGTCCTCCTCCTCCTCCTCCACAAAGCCACCTTCCTCCTCTGACTCCACTTCTGGCACCTCTCCCTGCGTTGCAGCAGGTGCCTGGGTTCGTTCTGGTGATTCCGACCATAAATCGTGCGCTTCCAGCTCCTCGTCACGCTGGTCTACAGCCTCATCTGTCACTCGTCGCACGACACGCTCCAGGAAGAAAGCGAAGGGTATTAGGTCGCTGATGGTGCCTTCGGTGCGACTGACCATATTTGTCACCTCTTCAAAAGGTCGCATGAGCCTGCAGGCATCGCGCATAAGCACCCTGTAACGGGGGAAAAAAATCCCCAGCTCTGCAGATCCAGTCCTACCACCCAGTTCAAAAAGGTACTCGTTGACGGCCCTTTGTTGTTGCAGCAGACGTTCCAACATAAGGAGCGTTGAATTCCAGCGAGTCTGGCTGTCAGAAATCAAACGCCTGACTGGCATGTTGTAGCGCTGCTGAATGTCAGCAAGGCGTGCCATGGCTGTGTAGGAACGTCTGAAATGGGCCGACACCTTTCTGGACTGGGTGAGAACGTCCTGGAATCCTGGGTACTTGGAGACAAAACGTTGGACTATTAAATTTAACACATGTGCCATGCAGGGCACATGTGTTAAATTTCCCAGTCTCAACGCTGCCAACAGATTGCTTCCATTGTCACACACCACTTTTCCGATCTGCAGTTGGTGTGGGGTCAGCCACCGATCGGCCTGTGACTGCAGAGATGACAGGAGTACAGATCCGGTATGGTTTTTGCTTTCCAGGCACGTCATCCCCAAGACAGCGTGACAACGGCGTACCTGGCACGTCGAATAGCCTAGGGGGAGCTGGGGGTGCACAGGTGTGGAGGAGGAGAAGGAGGACCCAGCAGCAGAGTAAGAAGAAGAGGAAGAAGACGAGGTAGAGAGCGATGGAGGAGTAGAGGTGGTGGCAGAACCGCGTGCAATCCGTGGCGGTGACACCAACTCCACTGTTGTTGTTGTTGTTGAGCTACCCATTCCCTGCTTCCCATTCCCAGCCATTACCAAGTTCACCCAGTGGGCAGTGTAGGTGACATACCTGCCCTGACCATGCTTGGAGGACCATGCGTCAGTAGTCATATGGACCTTTGGCCCAACACTAAGTGACAGAGATGCGGTAACTTGGCTCTGCACATGTTGGTACAGGTGTGGTATTCCCTTTTTAGAAAAAAAATTGCGGCTGGGTACCTTCCACTGCGGTGTCCCAATTGCTACAAATTTGCGGAAGGCCTCAGAGTCCACCAGCTGGTATGGTAAAAGCTGGCGGGCTAAGAGTGCAGACAAGCCAGCTGTCAGACGCCGGGCAAGGGGGTGACAGTCAGACATTGGCTTCTTACGCTCAAACATGGCCTTCACAGAAACTTGGCTGGTGGCAGATGACTGGGAATGGGAACAGGTGGTCAAGGTGGAAGGCGGAGTGGAGGGTGGTTCAGATGGGTCAAGGAGAGCAGAGGTAGAGCAGTAAGATGCTGGACCAGAAGGAGTGTGGCTTTTAGTTTGCCTGTTGCCTTTGAGGTGTTGCTCCCAAAGTGCTTTGTGCTTGCCGCTCATGTGCCTTCGCATAGAAGTTGTACCTATGTGGCTGTTGGGCTTACCAAGGCTCAGTTTCTGACTGCACTCATTGCAAATTACAATGCTTTTGTCAGAGGCACACACATTAAAAAAATCCCACACTGCTGACTTTTTGGAAGTCTGCGATCTGGCGGTAACAGTAGAAGTTGGCGGCATTGGCGGCAATGGCGGGTGCGTTGGCCGGCTGAACACAGGTGCCGATACATGTTGTTGCCCTACTGATCCCTGCGGGCTGTCCTCCCTGCTTCTTCTAAGTCTTATTCTCCTACTGCCTCTCTGACTCTCCGTCTCTCCATCTGAACTACCCTCCTCTTGCTCTCTTCTACTAGGCACCCACAAAACATCAATCTCCTCATCATCATTCTCCTCAGATGCATCAATTTCTTCTGACACATCACAGAAGGAAGCAGCAGCGGGGACCTCCTCCTCATCACTCATCATTATGTCCATCTCTGTCGTGTTCTCTGCCAGAATTAAATCTGGTGTAACGTCCTCATCTCCTTCATCTTCTTCTGCCAATAATGGTTGCGCATTACTCAGTTCAAGAAACTCATGGGAAAATAACTCCTCTGACTCCAGTGAAGAAGGGGCACCGGTGGTGGAGGAAGTGTTACGTGGGGTGGCCATAGCAGTGGAGGATGAGGAGGATGTTGTGGTAAAGTTAGAAACGGTAGAGGATGGGGTGTGCTGTGTAAGCCAGTCAACTACCTCTTCAGCATTTTGGGAGTTCAGGGTCATTGGCTTTTTAAAACTGGGCAATTTGCTAGGGCCACAGGATTGCATAGCAGCACGGCCCCTAGCACGGCCTCTGCGTGGCGGCCTGCCTTTGCCTGGCATTATTTTTAAAAAAACAACAACAACAAAAACTCAGTTGGTTTTTCTGGAAACGATAATACACACAGCTAGATGGCAGTTTGAAGAAAACAGTGTGCAAATAATGCCTACAAGGTCAACGTATACACAGCGGTGGATACGGATTACGTAAAATATAAGAATGCTGCTTGAAAAAAAGTAACTCAAGTGGTTTTTCTAGAGACGATAATATTATCAATATTTAGACAAAATGTGAACAAGCTCACACAGCTAGATGGCGGTTTGAAGAAAACAGTGTGCAAATAATGCCTACAAGGTCAACGTATACACAGCGGTGGATACGGATTACGTAAAATATAAGAATGCTGCTTGAAAAAAAGTAACTTAAGTGGTTTTTCTAGAGACGATAATATTATCAATATTTAGACAAAATGTGAACAAGCTCACACAGCTAGATGGCGGTTTGAAGAAAACACTGTGCAAATAATGCCTACAAGGTCAACGTATACACAGCGGTGGATACGGATTATGTAAAATATAAGAATGCTGCTTGAAAAAAAGTAACTCAAGTGGTTTTTCTAGAGACGATAATATTATCAATATTTAGACAAAATGTGAACAAGCTCACACAGCTAGATGGCGGTTTGAAGAAAACACTGTGCAAATAATGCCTACAAGGTCAATGTATACACAGCGGTGGATACGGATTACGTAAAATATAAGAATGCTGCTTGAAAAAAAGTAACTCAAGTGGTTTTTCTAGAGAGGATAATATTATCAATATTTAGACAAAATGTGAACAAGCTCACACAGCTAGATGGCGGTTTGAAGAAAACACTGTGCAAATAATGCCCACAAGATCAACGTATACACTACTACAGCGGTGGATACGGATTACGTAAAATATATTATGGCTGCTTGAAAAAAGTCACTCCGGTGTTTTTTCTGGAGACGGTAATATTATGGATATTTAGACAGAATGTGAACAAGGTCACACAGCTAGATGGCAGTTGGTTGAATAACACACTGGGCAAAAAATGCCTACAGGGCAAATAATGCCTAAAAGGTCAACTTATACACTACTACAGCGATGGATACGGATTACGTAAAATTTATTATGGCTGCTTGAAAAAAGTCACTCTGGTGTTTTTTCTGGAGACGGTAATATTATGGATATTTAGACAGAATGTGAACAAGGTCACACAGCTAGATGGCAGTTGGTTGAATAACACACTGGGCAAAAAATGCCTACAGGGCAAATAATGCCTAAAAGGTCAACTTATACACTACTACAGCGATGGATACGGATTACGTAAAATATATTATGGCTGCTTGAAAAAAGTCACTCCGGTGTTTTTTCTGGAGACGGTAATATTATGGATATTTAGACAGAATGTGAACAAGGTCACACAGCTAGATGGCAGTTGGTTGAATAACACACTGGGCAAAAAATGCCTACAGGGCAAATAATGCCTAAAAGGTCAACTTATACACTACTACAGCGATGGATACGGATTACGTAAAATTTATTATGGCTGCTTGAAAAAAGGCACTCCGGTGTTTTTTCTGGAGACGGTAATATTATGGATATTTAGACAGAATGTGAACAAGGTCACACAGCTAGATGGCAGTTGGTTGAATAACACACTGGGCAAAAAATGCCTACAGGGCAAATAATGCCTAAAAGGTCAACTTATACACTACTACAGCGGTAGTAAAATAAAAAAAAGTAAAATAAAAAAAAATGAATATTAAAAAAAAAAAATTACAGTTGGTGCTGCTGAACTACTAGGAGCAGCAGATTAGCACACCAGTCCCACTCCCCAACACTGCTAGACTAATAGCACTGGGCTCTTATAGTAGTAGTAGTAGTAGTAGTAGTAGTAAAACAACAAAAAAATAAATAAAAGCAGTCCTTACAAGGACTACTGTTATTGCAGCAGTCAGCAGATGAGATCAGAAGCAGGACAGCTGCCCACTGCAGCTACATACAGAGCACTGCAGTAGAAGGTAGATTACTAGCCAGCAAAGCTACCTAAGCTTAAATGTCCCTCAAACCCCTGCAGACTTCTGTCCCTCCAATAACAGAGCAGTATCAACACGATTACTAGCCAGCAAACTTTCAACTGTCCCTGAAATCACTAACAGGCAGCAGCTCTCTCCCTACACTATCTCTTCAGCACACACAGGCAGAGTGAAAAAACGCTGCAGGGCTTCGGTTTTTATAGGGAAGGGGAGTGGTCCAGGGGAGAGCTTCCTGATTGGCTGCCATGTACCTGCTGGTCTGGGGTGAGAGGGCAAAAAAAAGCGGCAACAATGGCGAACCCAAAATGGCGAACGTCGCGTGACGTTCGCGAACTTCCGGCGAGCGCGAACACCCGATGTTCGCGCGAACAAGTTCGCCGGCGAACAGTTCGCGCCATCTCTAGTCGTGTGACAAAGACCTTCCCTGACGAGGAGGGTAGGGTCGTTAGGTAGAGTTAAAACTAACAAAAGAAGGAAGTTTAGGTTTGTTCATTAGACCACTTTCATAACTCGTTTTGCTTTTACCACCAGAGGAGTTAGCTTTAAAGTTTAGATTAAACTGTGGTATTTCTTAAGATACCAGACGGGGAGTGTGCTGCCACAGCAGTAGTTCTGTCCGTATTCCATGAATAATGATTCTTTAAAGGAGAACTAAATCCCCCGCAATGTTAAGTCCTCACTGGCCCCCTCGGTTGGCCCCCCTCCCTGCATCCCCCCTGCACAGTCTTACCCCAGAATTCTGTCCCCTCTTGACCGCACATGCAGAGTGAGTGCAGCGGAGCTCACAGGCGCCATCTACTTCTCTTCAGTAATCTTCGTGTCTTCTTCTTCCACTTCAGCAATTTTCGTCTCTTTCAGTGCATGCACAGTTTTTGTGAACTGGAAGATTGCTCTAACTGTGCATGCACAATACACCGCTCACTTCACGAAGATTACCGAAGAAAAGAAGATGGCGCCCGTGAGCTCCGCTTCGCTCAATCTGCATATGCGGTCACTATTTCAAGAGGGAACAGAATTCTGGGGTAAGACTGCGCAAAGGGGAGACAGGGAGGGGGGCAATGGACTTAACATCGCGGGGGTTTAGTTCTCCTTTAAGTGCTGTAAATGTCTTCATACATAATGATTTCTTATACGTATGTGTATTGAGCATCTATGATATTCCCCCCACCAGCTGGTTGTTTCTAGCATCGTTTACTTACAGTTGTTTATTATCTATTCTGAAATTTTCTCTGTCACCTCTGATTACATCATTTCCTGGTGCCAAGAGGAAGCAGCCACACCTCACTAGGGTCAGTGAAATCCGCCCATCCTCGTTTCTAAGCAGGCATTTTGCCTTAATGCCTGTTCATTATACAATGTGTATTTTACTACTAAGTGCATCCTGGTTGTAGTTTGTGACTGTGAGGATTCAGCGCGCATGAACACGCACGCCAAGACGAACGCCAATGCGTTCGACTGAGCTCCGCCTGCCTTTGACCCCAGCCTGTTTATCCGTTATGACTGAACTCTGCCTGCATCTGACCTTGGCCTGCTTTCCCGATTACAACTGAACTCCGCCTGCAGCGACCCCGGCTTGCCTTCCGACTATTCTTCTGCCTACTCCCTCTGATTACTTTGTCTGCTGCAGCTTGTGACACTCCTGCTGGACCTCGTCTGCTCACATCTGGACTCTGGACAGGTGAGGCCTGACAATGACTCATTGTTTCGCTCTCAGCAGACACCTGTGTTAGGCCTCATTAGGACTGTATAACGCATATCAGATGTTTATATATATTTTTTTATTGTAGTTCATCTGTATCTTATGTATCCAGAATGTATTCTGATACCTCTGTATTGTTTGTAACTACAGTTCTACCTTCTTTTGATAATCATTGTTAAACAAGTTCTAGAACATATACAGTGTGGTGATTGAAGGGCAAGTAAACTGCCTGTTGATTCACTTCTCACAGTGACGGGGACAGGACAACAATCAACACCTAATTTCATGAGATCCTTGCTGATATGATAAACAGATAATGCTGACTGGAGCAACATTCCAGGTTATTTATTCCAGAAAGATCTTTTTTATAAGACTGAGAAAGCCAGTCGGATGACTGGAGAATGTCTTCAAAAAAACACATCAGTCCAGTTGATTTGACTTATTTCTACAGATATACCAAGACCTGGATCAGGGGTGTCCAAACTACGGCCCGTGGGCCAAATGCAGCCCGATATCCATTTTTAATTGGCCCGCAGTGTGCAAAAATCCCTCCCCCCCTAAAAGTACCATCAAGTTTCTCAGCAGCCATAAAAAAAAGTTTCTAACCACTGCATCATTGGGGGCAGAAGCTACAGTGCTTCAGTGTCTGAGACTCTGAGAAGCATGTTTGAAGTCCTAAACTCTGCCCTCTCCTCCCCGTGACTGGAGTTTAGTGTAGTGCTAGGAGAGGGGTGCCGGTAAACAAGTAGAAGCATGGCTCCATCCCCGTTCTATGCTGCTGCCAAACCTGGGCTGGATCCCGGTGCTGTTCATCAAGGTGGTGGCCTGCCAGTTACATGCTGTTTGTGCTGGAACTGTGTGTGCATCTGATGATCTGATAAACTGCTTTGTGCTTGGCTTGGGTGAGGGGTGGATTTAGGGAGGCTGCAGCCGGGCAAGGGAGACCTTACTGTGTCATTTACAAATTGAGTGTGTGAGTTACTGTGTGTGTATCTGTCTGTATGTGTGTCACTGTGTGTGTGTGTGTGTATCTGTATGTATGTTACTGTGTGTGTGTGTATTTGTCTGTGTGTGTGTCACTGTGTGTGTGTTACTGTATGTGTGTGTGTCTGTATGTGTGTGTTACTTATTTACAATTTGTAAAATGAACATGGTAATCAGGGGGTGTGGCCAAAAAAAGTTGCCGCACTACGCAGGCCAATTAAAAATGGAGAGGACCTGCACAGCGTAACTACGTACTTCACCTCGAGTGAATGGCCCAGCTGTTTGTGTATTTTACCACATATGGCCCTTGGTGAAAAAAGTTTGGACACCCCTAACCTGGATGAATGAGAATCTTCACAAACAACAAGGAAGAATGGCAGTTACTAAAAACACATATTCATTTACTACCTTCAAAACTGGTTCTACCTCCCTACGACTAAAAAAAAAACCTTCCACAAAAAGATATGATATTTGGGCACACGTGAATCTGGGTGATAAATTCATTTTTAGGGTGAATGGATAGGGCTTCTACCAGGTAGAATGCTGTGGGACATTTACCAGTTGGAACTGACAGTAAGAGATCTCCAGTCATGCTTTTTTCAAAGTCAAATATTTGCCTTTTGTGTAGAAAAATGATGGGCATCCCAGTGTGAGGCTTTTAAAATAACAAAGTATTTTTGTTCACATTTAGTCTTTGTAAATTTGTTGAGGCCCATTTCTCCAGGTCTAACCGTCATTCACATTTTATAGAGCCAAGGAATTCACTTATAGGCCTAGTTTTAAGAATTCACTGACCTTGACTTGGGGCAGCTGGGAAATTGACAATATGTCTAGCCCCATGTCAGATTTGAAAATTGAATATAAAAAAATCTGTTTGCTCTTTTGAGAAATGGATTTCATTTCAGAATTCTGCTGGAGAAGCACTATAACTGATTCATTTTTTTAAAAAAATGACAGTATCCCTTTAATGTGATAATATTCATTATTTTAATATCTTTACAAACACAAGTGAAATTCATCGTATCAAATATGTCACACAGTGGGTGGATGGTGTCATAATATAGACTATACTATAGATACTGTATAGATAATATCTAGACTTATTCACCTTTGTCACTTGGTGCGTTATTCACTTTGAACACTTATTATGTTTTGTCAGGTCTTCCTGTGGCCTCACACACCACTTGCTATTAAGGCAGAATTGTCATTGGTCAACATGCACCCAAACTATAGCAAATGCTTAATCATTCTTTTTACAGATTATTCAAACAGTTTATTATATTTTCATATACTTTTTGAGATTCGCGGGGTTCCAAAAAAAGTAATGACTAATATGGTCTGACCCCAATTCTTGCATTACTTTTATGAAAACCGCAAAAATAGTCATGACAGCAAGCAGCACATTGATAAACATTCGTTAAAGGAAAAAATACCCACAAAAATAGAAACCCAGTGCTGACAAGTATATGTTTTTGATATCAGGTTACTTGTTTGTTCATGGAGGCTGAACCACGACAGTGTAAATTTCCTTATCAGGACAATCGTTTAGACATACGCCAGCTAAGCAAGATAAGTGGGGAATTAGCTGGAAGTACTAAACTGAGATGGGAATATTCTTCAGTCTAGTCATGGTGACTAAACTCAAGGACATTGGACTCTACTCTACTTCCTTGTTTCTGCCTCACTACTGTTGGATTTGAATAAATTGACTTATTGAGTAATAACTTAGCCAAGGCAGGAGCTTTACAGAAAACATCATGGTTTTTTTTGAAGGAGTGTTGATTTGCTATGCTTCCTTTGCTTTATGGTATGTCTCGTCTCATGCTTCTCAGTACTAGCAAATATAAAGCTATACGCATTTGATATGTCCCTGATCTAACCCACCAGAACCCTTATTGCTGTGTAACACCAGATGCAATACTGTGGGCAGGCACTTCTAGCACAGTGGCAAAGAACTCCGGGGGATTTACTCTTGGGTTTGGTACAATCTGTCAAACACATAATGCCCAGTGCCACTGCTAGATATACTAATAAAATGTTACACCATTGTATTTATTGGATAGGGGGAAATGAGAGATCAGTTAATTTATAAACAATTTCCTCTTTTGTCTGATGGGGTAGAAAGAAGAATGAGGAACAAGGAAGTTAGGAAATAACTAAAACGTACTTTTAATTACTACCTTTAAATTGGTTGTACCTCCCATGTTTAAAAAGTAATCCTCCACAAAGAACCAAGCTATTTTGGATCATACCACTCTGGGTGCTAAAGGTTTTTCTAAGGGTAGGTGGATAGGGTTTCTTCCAGTTAGATTGTTAAGAGCTGAACTTTTACTAGTTAGGGTTTTGCTAGTAGGACATCTCTATCTGGTTATGTGGATTCTAACTCCAGTCATTATGAGGCATTAATGGTGAGGAGGGCAGGGTGCAAAATGCAAAAAAGTGTGCAATCTGTTTTTGCAATTTACACTAGAAGAATTGTTGGAGGTGTGTGTGTTTTATTTTGGCACACAGTGATTTGCATCTCTTAATTAATAAAGATGGCCTGCATTTGCCAGTGCAGTATCCATGAGGGGTTGGTGCGGAAGGCACATAGGCATCCATTCTCTTCGCCCCACCCAATCCTTCAACTTGCTATACTCAGCACCTTGCTCTGAATTTTTTTTTCTGTCATAAGAGTTCAGCCAGATCCTGGACATAATGTATATCTGCATGAGCACGCAAGGGCACACTCTTGCACCCCTTAGTTCTCTTGAACATTTGTCTATGGTCTCAGAAAAATGCATAATAGGAATTCCAAATGGTCTAAAAAAATATCATTCTCCTCCAACAATAAAGATGGAATTGCAAGTTACAGGTCCAATGAACTTCATCTCAGCCTTGATCTGAGGAGGAACCAATTATATTTCTTGCATCCATGAGACTCTCTCTACATGCTGTACAGTAAAACAATATAAATGATCAAATATGTTGTCACACAGTGGATGCATGGTGTCAGAGGATAATATCTAGACTTATATCTGCTTAATACAAAAAACTCCTGTGACAGATGGGAGAGGGGTATTATATTGGTAGAGACGGCACACCTTCAATCCCCAAGGTCCTATTGGGGATAAAAACCATTTCCGGAAAATAAGTAGAAGGTGGACTGCAAAACCAATATATTAGTACAATTTAAAAAAAAAAAGTACAATTTATTATATAATCACAAAAACACTGGCCGGCCAGGAAACACAGTGAATAAATTATGAATAAATAATTCTAAAATCCAGGTATCCAGGTGTGATCATTCCTTGGTGTGGACTTTCATTTTTTATGCTTTTAATCAAAAATACGAAAAAATCGTGAAAAGTTACAAGTTGTTGGTTCTTCATGATCCGCCAGTTTGTGAAATTGGTGAAGCAGCGGGAGATGGTGAAAAGAAATCTGAGGTTGCGTCCCGCTGTGGAGCGCACGCACTGAAACAGACGGTGTGCCATCTTGGATCATCGCGAAAAGGACATCTGCAGAGAAATTTGTGAAACAGGCTTCAGGCTGCTGAGAGTTCAAATCAGGCTGTGCCCTTGAGAAATTCCGGAACTGTGTATCTGGTGAGATTATTCCAACTTCTTTTTGGGGGGCCTGTGCAGCTGGCAAGGCGGAGGGAGTGGGGGACGCCCCAATATACCCCCTTTTTATAATCTGCTCGCCTGTTTGTTATATCTAATTAAATACTCTGCACACTCCACGGTTTCAAAATCCCAGCTCCAACTTCTGGGAAATAACTTTTTAGTCTTGTTGAACTACAACTCACAACCATCCTCCACTGCTTCAAAAATTCCAGCTTTCACTTCTGGGAAATAGCTTTTCTGTCTTGTTGAACTACAACTTACAACCATTTTCTTTTTTAAATTGTAAGCATATACCAACACCAAGGAACAATCATTTGAATTTTCTCAACAGGAAAAGTGAATGCCCACATGGATTGTATTTATTACTGATTTTAGAATTATTTATTCATAATTTATTCACTGTGTTTCTGGCCGGCCAGTGTTTTTGTGATCATATAATGAATTGTACTTTTATATATATTGGTTTTGCAGTCCACCTTCTACTTATTTTTCATTATATCTGCTTAAGCAGGTATCTAAGCAGTTAATACTGGTTTGTATAACTGTGGAAATTACAGAGAAGGAATTGTCTGTGTGATGTCATGGATGCACAAAAATAGGGGGTATAGAAATAATTTAGGAATAAGGTATGGGATCCCTTATCTGGAAACCTGTTATCCAGAAATCTCTGAATTACATGAAGGTCAAGTCCCATAGAGTCCATTTTAAGCAAATAAGTTACTTTTTTTAAATTATTTCCTTTTTCTTTGTAATAATATAACAGTAGCTTGTACTGGTAACTAAGTGGCAAAAAATCCTATTTAGTTTATTTTTTAGTTTAGTTTATTTCATGTTTAAATGACTTTTAGCAGATGTAAGGTATAGTTATCCAAATTACAGTTAGATTCCTTGTCTGGAAAACCCCAGCTCCCAATCATTTTGCATAATGTATCTTATACCTGTATTTTATTTTGAGTGTCAGTGATTACTACTTCTCATATCTTGCATCCATGATTTTCACACTGACCTGTCAGTATTTGTTAAACACAGAATGTTTTCAGCAGAGATTGGCTGTAAAGATCCTCTAATGGTAATAATACATTATACTAGTCTTAGTCTAAATATATTTTGTTTAGGCCTTGTATTGTGACTAGTGATGGGTGAATTTCTCCCGTTTTGCTTCCACCGAAAAATTTTGACAAAGTGTCAATTTTGGCGCCTGCGTCAATTTGCGTCAAGTTTGACGACTTCTCCAACTCACGTCCACATTTTTTTGACGCCCATCACTAATTGTGACTCTCTAATACAAGAGTGCCCATACTTTACTAATGCAAGGTCTACTTTTAACTTTTAAAAGATTTTTATTGTTTTGCCAAGTTAAACAAGCAGAAACTCTGACAAAAGATGAAGGCTAAACAGTTAAGCTCATTCAGTTACAAAACAGTAGGTGTAGCCATCTTGATTGTTCAAGAGATTAATACACATGAGTTACACCAATCATACAACAAAACTACTAAACTACCTAACCTTAAAGTAACAAGAATATTACAAGATTCTAAAATAGTACACATAATAATGAATAAAAATAAAGAATACAAAGACATTTTCATTGAACCTTTATGGATTCAAGGTCTACTTTTACTGATGATGTCCCATTATGATCTAAATCCATAAAAGCATTGTTAGCATTTTGTTCCATGGATAATATTACTTAAATATTATATTGATTTTTGAAAGAATTTATGTTTCTATGTTTAACAAACAAGTATTTCTTATGTAACCTTAGCATAAAAATATCTTAATGAAGATCATTAAACTGGAGGTTCATTTAGACAAGCTGTTTGCTGACAGTGTCTTGAGATCTACTCATCACCAGCTAAAGGTCTGCTGGTAGATCCCCATCTACTTTTTGGGTACCACTGCTCTAATAGCTGGATGTCTGACTATATAATAGCCACCAAGCTTTGGTCCTATGTTCTGAAAAACAGTTCCGCCTTGAAGACAAAACTATTTACTACAACAGCCTTGGTGGTAATTCAAGATATTCTCTCTTCTTGTGTGCATGTGTATTATTTTAATCAATGTGTATTTCAATAAAGGCAGCTTTTAAGACAGGTGAGGCACTACTGGGAGATAATGTCCAGTTAAACATTGATTTGTATAAATGTAGGGCGTGCCAACAACTGGGTGCTATTTCACACCTTAAATCTACATTTAATATATAATCTTTGTACAGTGCACTGTTTTACATATTTAAGTACATGTTTTTATATCCCCACATAGCTAGCTGATGCTATCACTGTAATACAACGCTGATCATACCTATTCCTATCAGCTAAGCATGTGTTGTTTTCTTTGATCCCTACATTTTTTTTTGGTAATTCATGCATGGGAAAGCTAGTTTTATTTCTCTGTCTACACTAGTGTTGTATAGTTCAGAACGTAACATTAACAGTAGCCTTTTAACTCCATTCTTAATGGAGAAAATTTCCTGGTTAAAAACAAGTCTTAGCATTCTGGACATTCTGATAGGTCATCATTAAATCATTGAGTGGAATTTGGCAGGCTAAATGTAAGTATAGCCAGTGGGCCATTAACAGTGAGGTGAAAATCTAACCCCTCTAAGTAATAAAAGGCACTAAGTTTGGCCAGGAGCAGAAACCCATAGCAACCAATGAGATGTTTGCTTTTAAAAAGTAAATGCTACCTGCTGATTGGTTAGTATGGTTTATTGCTCCTGGGCAAACTTAGTGCCTTTTATTATGTAACCCCCTACGTGCCTTATCCTGGAAGTATTCCCTTTTTGCTATTGATCATTATTGTTTATATTATACACATGCCTTGGATGCCCAATATCATAAGGGTGATGGAAATTGTTAAATTGGCAAAAGGGGGAAGTCCTATCCTTATCCCCAGTGACAATGCTAGCTATGCCCACAATGTCCTGCTCTGAGTAAATATAATAAGGAAATAATAATTACTATTATATCCAAGACGCTTCTTCTTTCCTAGAAGTTGTTAAGTCTTTATCAATTGAATTAGAAAATATGAATTGTGTTCACTGTTCAGTATTGTTTTATGAATTGGTTGGCTGGCCTGTCAATTTTTTAACTAGAAAGGTTGTAAAACAGCACAATATCGCAACACTTAAAGGAGGATTTATTAAGGGTCGAAGTGAAAATTCTAATTCTTGAATTTTTTTTTTTGGTCAAAACTCTCAAATTCGAAATTGTGAATTATCCAAACTCGATTTGAGTTTTAATTTGAATTTGAATTTTGAGATGTATAATACTCTTTAAGAACTCAAATTCGACTATTCGCCACCTTAAACCTGCTGAATTGCTGTATAAGTCAATGGGAGCGGTCCAGCGATCATTTTGGTGATGTGCGCAGCCTTCCCAACACTCAAGTTTTTTTCGTAGATTTCGATCCGAGTTTTTCTAATTCAAATTAAATTTGATTCTAGTTTTCGGGTCGATTCAATTCGTCCAAGCTGAGAAAAGTCGATTTTATTAAAAAAAATTCTATTGGTCGAATTCCGAGTTTATGGGAGTTTTAAAAAACTCACATGCATTTGAAATTCGACCCTTGATAAATGTTCCTCTTAAATGTTGTTTGTTATGTTATTGTGCCAACTACCTTAAAGGAGCTCACCTTCATATTAACTTTTAGGGGCAGATTGATCACGGTTGAATTGAAAATTCAAAGTGGAAAAAAAAAATTTGAATATCGAAATGTATCATGTACTGTCTCTTTAAAAATTAGACTTTGACCATTTGCCTTCTAAAACCTGCTGAATTGCTGCTTTAGCCTATGGCGGACCTCTTAGAACCTATTTGGAGTCAATTGGTGGACTTTAAAAAATCGAAATTTTCTTTTGAAAATACTTCGAATTGAAATCCATCGAATACAATCTTACTTCAATTCGAACGATCGAATACAGACTATTCACCCGCAAAAAAACTTTGATTTTTCAAATAAATTTTGGTTGGTCTTTTTTTATTCGAATTTGAAGTTATGGGAGTTCAAAAAAACTCCTATTACTTCGAAATTCCACCTTTAATAAATCAGTCCCTTAGTGTGATGTATAGATACTCTAAAATAAATAACAACCAGGTTTTTGATTTCAGCAATCTGGTTTATAGGGTCCACATTACCCTGACCATAAGACTGGGATAAGAGACTAAAATATGAATAGGAGAAGAAAAGAAACAGAAAGATGAGAATTAAAAAGTAGCAATAACAATACATGTTGCCTTACAGAGAATTTGTTTTTTTAGCTTGTGATGAAACTGAGACCAATGAATGTGACTGATAAGGAAATTAAATTGTATACTGGGAATGGCAGCAATATGAATAAATACATTTTTGTCTGAAAAGCACTGCATTGTATGTCAGAACTATATAAAGAGAGGATGAAAATAGAAAATGGTTTTCTTTCACAGAAACAAATTTTGTTCCTTGTATAACGTATGTCAGTATTATAGCAGAGCTGTCTCCTGGAAACTAATGCTCAAATATCCAGTTGCACTAACAATTGATTTCTTGTCCAAGTTTCTACTTACTTCCCTATAGAAAATTGTATTTTTGACTAGTCATAAACACTAATTACATCATTCCTGGTTTATTCCTGAATATAATCTCTTAATAAATACCTAAAGAGCTTTGCACAACATATATCAACATAACACATCCATTGAAGAGACTGTACAAGGAATTTCCTTTATGTTCACTGCCCAAACAGGTGTATCTTTGTACTGATTCACCCTCATGAGCAAAGTATCGGCTGCCCTAGGTGCTAAATGTCTTCATAAAACACACTTATAATATTGTACGTACCGGTTACTGTGAGTAGTCGATTTAAAAAGCATGGACCTGTACTCTAATGTACTATTATGTATCAAACATATGTAAAATTTGTTAAAATAAGAAAAATCCAATATAAATATTATATATATTTGGCTTTATCCGGAAAGTGCCAAATGTGACGTCTGCAGATGGTGTGAAATTCAAATATTTAAAGACCTGTCTATGGGGAAATCATTGCCCAATGTAAAGGTCTTCTTAAAGTTCTTGGATGCGTTTCTTCTGTGTATTCCTAAGGTTTCTGATTCTGCCTGTCCCTAGTTCTTGTCCTGTCTGCTGCCTGTCCTGATTATTGCCACTTTGACTACTCATTTGGATTCTGATTTTGTACTGCGATTCTGGTGTGTTTGACCCAGACTGTGACCTCAACTATTCCTAAGTCTCCTGTATCTGTACCGTATTGACTGATTGTTACCGACCCGGCCTGTCTTTGACTACGTTCCTTGTTTCTCATTCTACAACAATAAGACCTGGCGGCATCTGAGTAGTGGAGGGCTCCACCTGAAGCCAAAGGCGACTGCTCCAGTCAGAAGAGTGGGCAAGACCAGAACCTTGGGGTTTGTTCTGGGTTTGGGATACCCTGCGTTACAGGTGCCATTGACTCCTACCTCGACAGGTTTTAGATGGCGTATTATTGGATTTGAGCTATTACCAGTTCCGGGTATAATACATTTTACAAAAATTCTTTTGTTTTTTTTTACCCGAAAATTTTAATTTTGTCCAAAATAACACAACTCTTTCCTTAATAAATAACCCCTTAATGTAATAATACTAAAAACTCTAATGTATTGCAACCGGTCAGCAGATAATGCTTGTGGCAGTTCTAATATAAGCTAAACAGCTTTCCAAATACTGCAGCTCAGCTGAAAGCAAGTTGTTCCACTGAACGCCTCAACAAAGAAAACATATGTGAACCAAAATGCCAGCAAAGTTTCCAGACTGGGAATTTCTGTTCTGTTGCAACAAATTAAAAAATATATTCCAGTATAAACTAAGATAGATATAGAAGTCATTATGTCATAATGTTTTCCTTTGGTCTACAGGAATTCTATCTGCCGAATAAAGTTTTATGCTTCATGCGTGAAAACAGTGTTTCATTATCTAGAATATAAAATTATCCAGCCCGATTAATTCCATCCAGGATGTGGCATCCTTGCAACATGATCTTGACAAACTGGCAATCTGGGCAGCTAAGTGGCAAATGAGATTCAATGTTGATAAATGTAAAGTCATGCACCAGGGATGTAAAAATATCCAAGCCACTTATACCCTTAATGGGACTGCACTAGGCAAATCCATTATGGAAAATGACCTTGGAGTCCTTGTAGATGATAAACTTGGCTGTAGCAAGCAATGCCAGTCAGCAGCATCAAGGGCAAATAAGGTCTTGAGCTGTATTAAAAGGGGCATAGAGTCAAGGGAGGAGGGGGTCATTCTTCCACTGTATAGAGCACTTGTAAGGCCCCATCTAGAATATGCCGTACAGTTTTGGTCTCCATCACTCAAACAGGACATTATTGTATTAGAGAGGGTACAGAGAAGGGCAACTAAGCTGGTAGAAGGTATTGAAAATCTTAGCTATGAGGAGAAGAGGCGCTTAAGGGGTGATATGATAACTATGTATAAATATACAGTATAAGGGGATCATATAATAATCTCTCTAATGATTTATTTACCAGTAGGTCTTTCCAGCTGACACAAGGTCACCCATTCCGATTAGAAGAAAAGAGGTTCTGCCTAAATATTCAGTGTCTTTTTTCAACCTTACTTACTATGTTACTATGTTACTATGTAATATCAGACGTGCAAGATAAAACTAATTGTACTAAAGTTATATAAAGTTGTGAAATCTATTATACAAAAATATGTTTTAAAAAAATTGCTCCTTTAAATACAACACAATTTTCATTCTGATGTGCAACAAAGCAAATACTACTACAGAAGCACACAAATAACACTATGCTATAAAAGGTATTACAAAAAGGATAGGAGTTTATATAAATGGGGCTCTAATGTGATGACTATTTCTTAAAGTAGGAACCATAGTGGTCATTTACAACATGGAAGGCAGTACATGAAGTAGAGAAACGGGAATAATGCACTACTATACAGCCCCATCATTATCATGTCCTTACTGCCCGTGCATACACACACACACAATTCTGTGTGTGCCAATTCCCCAGAAGTAGAATTTTGCCCCCTTAAGTGGATGGTTCTGTCCTGAAACAGGTGCCAAGAAACAGGGCTCGGCTTCACTTCCTGATGCTGCTCTCTGCACCAATTGCTGTATTTTTGACCTTGCGCTTGGTTTAGAGAGCAATATTCCTTGGGGTGCAAATGCTGGGTAAGTGAGCACTGAAAGGTTGATTTATCAACATTCAAATTTGGTTTTCCTTTTTTTTTGAACTTGTAAACTTCCAAATGCAAGGTGTTGTTTCCCACAAATTTATTCAAACAAGTTTTTTATATTCAGATTTTTTATTGAATAAGTAGACGTGAAAATGTGAGTTTATCCGAAGTAGGAAAAAAACTTCTACAATGACACATATTGGAATTTTGAGACACAGGCCTCCCCAGAGAGTGCTCTTTTGTCAATTAGGAGGTATAGACCCAAGGTAACAAGAATCAGTGTATCCAGTGCTTTGGGAATAAAAAGGTGAAGGGATGGTGGGTGTGTCATGTTGAGCCCTGCCCTGCCCAGAGGAAACTGGTGGGGCATGCTGCAAAATTTTCAAAACCACGGCCCTTTTGTGGCCACACCCCCAAACAAACCAGGATGGGATTTAACAATTTTTTTGTATAAATACTCCCAGAACCCATAGCAGGGTGGCACAGAGGCAATTTTTTTTTAACAACTGTTTTTATTTATTTTTCAGAAAACAAAACAAAATCAAATAGAGCAAGAAAATAATCTGATAGGAATTTGGAGGAGCACAGAAAAATTACATGAAACTGATATAGACTGTGAGCAAGACATTCACACATCTCTACCATAATCAGCAAACAACAGACGTAAGATATGAAAGCCCATTCCCGAAATGCCTTCCGTATCGCTTACACATTACTTATAGATAGCAGCCTATTAACTTGGTGACTCCTGGGGGGTGACTCTGTGTCTGTGAGCTATGGAGATTCTGGAGCATGTTTACTAACATTGGAGATAAATATCTGGAGAGATTTCTGGAGATGTTGCCCATAGCAACCAATCAGATCTTTGCTTTTGTTTTCTAACTTGGCTGTGGCTGTTTAAATCTAATTGCTGATTGGTTGCCATGGGCAACATCTCCAGAAATCTCTCCATATATTTATCTCCAATGTTAGTAAACATGCCCCTTTGTATATATTGATCCGTCTCTTGCACTGCATTATTGCTGTATAACAGTTCAGTATCAAACCACGTGGTATTTCGAAATGTGTAAATCGTTAAATGTTTAATATGGGTGGGGAGTGAGGATATGTATGTCATCCAGGTGGAAAAAAAAGCTTCTGTGTATTTCTCTTTATTTGTAGTAGTTTCTAACCAGTCCATGTGGAAGATGTAGTGAAATTTTTGTTTAACTAGCGAAAGTGGAGGAACTGAAGGGGAAAGCCAATGGTGAAGAATAGTTTTTCTAGATGCTGCCATTAGTCTTTCTGCTAAGCGTCTCTCCGATTGTGACAGCTTTAACTGTGGAGGGGGAATCCCAAAAAGCACCCATAATAAATTAAAGGGAGTTGAGTGTTGCGTTAAAGATCTCCAGTATCCCTGTACATTTTCCCAAAATTCCTGTATGACAGGACAAAGCCAAATGCAGTGTACTAGATCAGCTCGAGGCTGACGGCATCTGAGGCAGTTGTCATTGTCTAGAACACCTATACGAAAGCGTCTTAGCGGAGTAAGATAGGAATGATGTAAAAGCTGTAATGACATTTCTTGGTATTTACTTGCAGACAATACCCGCATAGTTTTAGCATGATATTGGAGTATTTGAGCTGTATCTATTTGCGGAATCGCTGAGGTCCATTTAGATAAAAAGGCATCTGTCGATTCCACTGGTATAGAGGTGCAAATCATCCGATATATCTGGGATGTAGTTTTGAGTGAGTCGTTTTTTGGCCATAAGGAATTTAATGGGTTCTCCTTATCCACCTGAGATAGATGTTTAAGAACTGTCGTAGCGAAATGGATAATTTGAATGGAAAGCAAATAATCGTCGGAGAGAAAGGGGAATTTTTGAATAAGTGTTTCATTTGGTAGGATAGTAAAAGACTCACCAATGACATCCTTTACCAATCTCAAATTTTGATTTTGCCAGTCAAAAACAGTTCTATTATTTTCCGTTGAAGTATAAATATTCCTGTTATGTATCCAATCACCTGCAAACCTAAGTAATGATGCCTCATTATATTCTTTTATGTTCGGAAGATTAACTCCACCCTTATCTTTGGTTTGTTGTAGTTTAAACATACTTATCCTGGGCCTCTTTTTCTGTCAAATAAAGGAGCGAAACATTTTAAGCAACCTTTTATGATCTGACGGTTTTATGCTATATGGCAACATCTGTATTTTATAGAGAATTTTTGGCAATAGAATCATTTTTATAAAGTGAATTCTGCCTAGAAAGCTAATGTTTAAGTTATCCCAAGATTTTAACTCTTGCTGGATGTAGTCTATAGTGTATCAAAAAATTGATTGGATATAATTCAGTATGCTTTTTTGGTAGTTTAATTCCCAGATATGTAAGATAAGAGTCCGCTACTTTAAAAGGGAAGTTATGAGTTCTGTTTGTTATACCATGGTCCCCAAGATCTAGTGCCTCCGATTTATTTAGATTAATCTTAAACCCTGCAAAAGTGCTAAAAGTTTCTATTGTTTCCAGAATTGTAGGCAATTCCACACGGGGGTCATTAACAAATAGTAAGATGTCGTCAGCAAAAGTTGCTATTTTATATCCGGTGTGGCCTAGTGGAATCCCCGTGAATGTCTCATTTCGCAGCAGGGGATCTAATGCGATATTAAACAGTAGAGGGGATAAAGTACAGCCTTGTCTAGTTCCCTGTTGAATTTCAAATGTTTCTGAATTGTAGCCGTTAACTGTGAGAAAAGTTTGGGGAGAGTCATATAATGCTTTGAATAAATTTAACATATGTAGTCCAAAATGTTGAAACTTTAAAAGTCTCCTAATATGTATGTGAGCGATCCTATCAAAAGCCTTATCCGCATCCAGATTAATTAACAGTCCTCGATGTCTTTTTTCTAGGTTACAGTGGAAGATAGCAGCGATTGCTTTCCTAATGGCTTGGACTGGATATCTATTTTGGAGAAAGCCCATTTGGTTAGAGGTAAGTATAGTGGGGAGAATTCGTTGTAGTCTATTAGCCATTATTTTCGTCTGAATCTTTAGATCCTGATTAAGGAGGGAAATAGGTCTATAGGAGGATGGTTCTGTATGGTCCTTTCCTTCTTTATGTAATAAGATAATTCTAGCATCCGCTGCTCTATCCCATAACTGATTTCCTTGTAAGATGTCATTATATAGAGATGTTAGTAAAGGGGACGTTTCTGGTAAGAGTAATTTATAGAATTCCACTCCTAAGCCATCTGGACCCGGAGATTTGCCATTTTTAAATTTAGTGATAGTCATTGCGACCTCTGATTCCGTTACAGGTGCATCTAGGATTTCCCTATCCTGGACAGAAAGCTTATTTAGATGAGCGTCTTAGAGAAACTTAAGGCCAGCCTCCGGGAAATCAAGAGTCCGCTGATAAAGCTCTTTAAAATGGGACGTCATCATCTTTGTGATGTCTTGTGTAGTACGAGCCCAACCTGTAGGGGTTCGGCGTTTCTGAATAAAAGTATTGGACTGTTGCCGTTTGACTAAATTCGCTAACAATTTCCCTGATTTGTTTCCCCATCGATAGTATCTATTTGCAGTGTGACTCAATTTGTGTTGCAACTGTTCAGTCAATAAAGTATTAAATAGGGCTTTCGACTCAGTGTATTTTTTCTTAGCCGTCGTCGAATTAGTAGACTTAAAGTTTTTATAAGCCTGTGTAAGTTCCTGTTGTAGCAACCGATACCTTTCACTAAAGGACCTCTTCCGCTTAATCAGGTAAGATATAACGTGACCTTGCATCACCGGTTTGGCTGTTGCCCATAATAAGTTTTTATCATCCCAATCATCTATATAATTGGCCCAATGTTGCTTTAAATAATTCCTAAAGTCTTCATTATGGTACAAGTAAGTCGGAAATCTCCAATTGTGCGAGGTTGGGGTACCGACAGACGTAAGGTAAGTCTCATGGGGGCATGGTCCGAAGTATCTATATTACCAATACTAACATCTTCTATTGAGGCTAAAAGATGAGTAGACACAAAAATGTAATCTATCCTTGAATGTGAATTATGAACTGCAGAAAAGAAGGTATAATCTCTGGTGTCTGGATATAGATATCTATAAGCATCTTGTATCTGGAGATGTTCGCATAGGGAATTTAGTGGTTTGATTCTATTTAAAAGATGTGTGGATGAGGTACCTGACTTATCCATGTAGGGATCACACACTGTATTCATGTCACCACCAATGATCAAATTTGAGGCCCCCCAGGAGTCTAACCGTTGAAGTAGATCTGCGAAAAAGGATCGGTTTTCATTGTTAGGAGCATACACATTAACAAGAGTATAATTATTCCCATATATATTCACATCCATAATGAGATATCTGCCCAGTTTGTCTTTGAAGATTTTCCCCACTGTACTGTTCAGAGCAGAATGTAGGACAATCGCCACACCCCTAGATTTGGAAGTGTATGAGGCAGTAGTGACAGAGCCTATCCATCTATCTTTTAAAGAGGTTGTGTCATGTCTGCGCCAGTGTGTTTCCTGTAGAAAAGCTATACGGACTTTGTCACGTCTAAGATGGTCCAATATTTTACGTCTTTTTATAGGGGTATTTAAACGCCCAACATTCCATGAAATTACCTTAATTTTCTCAAGTACATCATCCCGCCTAGAGTTAGTAGCTTCTTGATTAAAGGGCATATTAACTTAACCTATGCCTTATTTTTGGAAAACGTGAATCTCAAAGATAGAAAAAGGTCCGGTCTGGCTGTCCCAGCGAGCAGACCAGGATCCGGGGTAAGGCAGAAGTGTGGGAAAGTATCCTGCTCCGAAAAACACAATGGCCTCCAAATTCCAAATGAAAACACAAAAACATAATAATAACAATTAAACAAAATATTCAACTTGTAATAATATGGCGGCCTCATAGCCGTGCGGTCACAACACGCCCTAGGTCACTCCAGATATATATGAAATCAAGTATAAAGCAGAGAGGACCAACATGCAAACATAACGTTATATAGTATGGAAAATTTGTTATACAAACAGTATTCTGAGAAAGAAATATCCGGATCAGAAAAATCCAACCGAAAAAGAGAAATTGGCCAGGTCAAAAGAGAAAATCCTTGGAACACAAGATGAAGTTCAGTCCTGCTGATGGAGAAAGGAGAAAACTTCCTACAAAGCGTTGTCTGTCCAGTCCATAAAGCCCAATATATAGCCAGCTATCGTCCCAATTGTAGATAGAAAATAGTAGCGTCATTTTCCAAAGGATACTAAGACCATAGTCCTATGCCGTAAAGGCGTAGTATGAACAAAGCTGCGATGTAAAATGATACCGGACCGGGATCAAAGTTCACAGAGTAGTCCTAAAAAGCGTTGTCTGTCCAGTCCATAAGGCCCAAAATATAGCCAGCTATCGTCCCAAGTAGCGTTATTTTCCCAAGGATACTAAGACCATAGTCCTATTCCGAGAAAGCGTAGTATGAACAAAGCTGTGATGTAGAATGATACCGGACCGGGATCAAAGTCCACAGAGTAGTACAGCTCCTCTCCGAATCAAACACCAAGAACAAAAATGCAACTCAGCAGGAAACCAAATTCGCCAGTGTTGCCGATAGGCAGCAGAAGTCCTTCCAAAGAATCATAGTCAACCCTCCTGTGTATTTTGTAAGGTGTCAACATATATACGTGCTTCAGTTGGATTCTCAAAGAATTGCGGTTTATCGTTAGTTTTGCTAAGAATTTTCAACTTTGCCGGGAACAATAGAGAGAATTTATAACCCGCTGTGTAGAGAGCCTTACAGATTGGCGAAAACTCCCGTCGTTTTGTGGAAACAGAAGCAGAATAATCCTGAAAAATAGCGAATCGGTGACCATCATATAGCAAGTCCTTTGTTTTCCGATATGTATCCAGGATTCCAATTTTGTCAGCGAAGTTTAGTATCCTGAAGATCACTTGTCGTGGTCGGGTTGTATATTCTTTTTGAGGTGGGCCAATCCGATGGAAATGTTCAATCTGAAAAGGAGGAGGTGATGCTGGTAGGTGGAGAGCTCCAGGGAGCCAAATCATTAGTAGATCCTCCAGATCCTTGCCTTTAACCGTTTCTGGAATTCCAACAATTTTCAAATTGTTCCGTCTACTACGGTTTTCAAGGTCTTCAAGTTTCTCCGCCAAAATGGTAATTTCTTTCTGTTGTGTATCAATGACACTTTGCGCTTTGCCCACCTTATCTTCCAAAGACGATATACGGTCTTCTGCTTCCGATAATCGTTGTGAATGGCTTGTAACTTCCTGAAGAACCTCAGAGATGGAATATTTTATGGAAGCCAATTTTCTATCCAATAAAGGACCAAGAATCTGCACTAGGTCTTCCGCTGATGACATTTGTAGTCCAGAGTGTGGATGTTGTAAATCTGGTTCAGACTCCTGTTGAAAGTTTCCTGTCGATTTTTTCGTGTCTTTTGGTTTAGTGGATTTAGTTGTTTTTGGTGGCATGTTTGCATTACTGTCCAGATATTTATCCATAACTAAGATACAGGTACAAGAATGCGTCACCGTATCAATACTGAGCAGAATTTGTTGTACCTGATAGGATTCTAAAGTGTGGCCCAAGACATTGTGTGGAGTGAGAGCTTGGGCGTGAGTGTCGTTTTACCACATAATTTCTCTTACGCAACCAGAAGCTTATCAGTCAGAGTTAGATTGCATAGTGTGGCGGGTCTGCTTCCTCTGCAATATCCAGTAGAGCAATAGGCTATGGCAGGGGTCTAACTTGGCCTTTAACTCAACACGTCAGAGCTGTTATCTCTGCCTGATATGGCCTGTAGCCTGATAGTTCCGTGGGAGAGGCCCAGCCCTTGAATGCTAAATGTGTCCACTTTCTTATGGCCTAACCCACTTAAATAGCATAGCGGAGGATTCCAGCCTACCACAACGATGCAGCCCCACTCAAACACCGTTTTATTTATGGGGGGAGACTCGGTGCCCAACCAGGGGAAGTGGGGGGGGAGCGCAGGAGAGAGAACCCAAACTCCTTATTTGCAACTGCGCAAGAGATAATGTGCGCGCCTGTGGCCTTGTCACTCTAGAGACCTATATGGGAATCACGCGCCCCTCCGGCTGTACTCACCTTCCCGCGACCGGACTCACAGTTTGAAGACAGCAAAGTGTTCGGTGACTGCAGCCAATACGTTAAAGGTAAGCCGCCTTCCTCCAACACTCTAGTTCTGTGTTGCGGCCGGTCCGGGTCCATGAGGTTATCACCCCAGCGGGTGGACTTCGGGGACGCAAAGAAGGTGAGGGGGAGCTGCGACTCTTAAGAGGACTTCTCCCCTCTGTTTATCCTGAGGCACTCGCTGTTTGTTTGGTGAATTTGAGTGCGATGCTGCTCTTTAGACATCAATATGTCGGCAGTCTGCAGGAGCTCTGCTTAAAACGTGGCCATCTCTTGGGACCGCCCCCCGGAAGTCCCAGGCACAGAGGCAATTTAATGTATAAATGAATGCAGCCTGTCAGGCCAGGCCAACTTCAGTAACTCAGTGCCCAAGTACAGTCATATTAGCCATTAAATATTTAATTATTAGCCCCCACTACAGAAACAACCTCCTGCCAGAAAGCAATTCCATCCTAAAGTGCTGGCTCTTTCTCAAAAGCACAGGCAAATGACCTGTGATGTCTATCTACATACCAATATTATAAATAAAAATAAATACATTTGAATTATTATTTGCAGTGTAAACAGTGTAATTTAGAAATAAAAATGACACCATTAAAATCATGACAGAATCCCTTTAACTTATATTGTGACACTAATTGTATATTATATCCACTGGTTGTTAACAGCCCTTATAGGAAACAAAGCTTATGCGCAGTTCTTTCAGCCTGCCTGCTCCCACGTCACACGATACGGTATGATGCAGCTATTCTGCGGGCGCTGCTTCCTAGACATGACAGGGGGATTGACTTTACATTGCCGTTTTGAAGAGAACTTGGTTGGATTGTGTCTGAAAACATTATTTAAAAATCACACAAAACATTAGTCATGACATACGCTGCAGCCCTACAAATCCCAGCATCCGTAAATCAGTGGGCTATGATCAGACACGTGTATGCGATTGCATGTCCTTGATTATTAGCTTTGCGGAGACGCAATTTGTATTTATAATGATAAACAGTATGCAGCATGCGCATTGGCGTAACTAAGGGCCCTGGTTCACAGTCACAGTGTCAGTGGAGGATGTAAATTCTGGAGGTGTCACAACCCAAACCCCACAACATCCTGCTGGGGACAGAAGAGCGTCGATATGCTTAGCCATGGCATCCCGCCAGAGGGGATGCAAATTAATGAAAAAAAAAGAAGTGGCGGGATGCCATCCTGTTGCATTCCGCCCAAATTCAAGCACTGAGTATATCCATTTCCCTCAAAACACTGGGGAATTTCAGTTCTGCTCCTCATTCCAGTTTGTGGCAAGAAGTCACCACCAATAACTTTAATGAGGTTATTTAGTAACAGTTGAGATGTGATTTTCCTGAAAAAGGTTTCGAGGGTAGTTTCAGTAAAAACTTGAATTTTTCAGGATAAAAAAACTCAATTTTTTTTAGATTTATTATACCCTGAAGCTGAAAAAAGCTCAAATCTGAAAATACTCCAGCTAAAATCGTGGTCATGTAGAAGTCAAAGGCAGAGGTCCCTTGAACCACTTGAAGATGCTTTAAGCCTTCATGATTTTTGGTGGTTTGCGCTCGAAAACTCAATAAATTCGAGGTATTCAAAGTATTTTTGCGCAGATAATTTCGATCATTTTAAGAATTCGAATTTCCAACCCCCAATTACATTTATGTTTTTTACATTCGTGTTTTTTCATAAATGAGCAAACATTTGAGTTGTGAGTTTATTCAAGGTAGAAAAAACTGCACAACCTCACAAACTTGATCTTTGATAAGCCTAGGGCGGTGCGTTTTTAGTGGTGTCATGCCCCCAGCAGCATTTGTTTTTTTTTCCACAACTCCATGCAAAATTCCAAAATTCCATGCACCAATTTGGGACCTTAAGGATGAGGAGCTGTGTGCAAGTGACAGGGGCAGTGAAGGAGTGGTGGGCAGATAAGAAGTAACTGCGCATGCGCCTGAATGGAGAGGGGGCCCTAAAATTAACTGGCCCAGGGGCTGTAAATTGTGAATCCAGGGCTGGGCACAGAGCCTGTGTAAGTCACTGAGGCTTTAAATCTTTTCCTTTTTAAAGCACTGCTTGGTTGCAGGGTAGTAATGTAGCAAAAGAAGAGAAATGCCGAGTGCAAATAGCATAGAAAGCAATAAACAAGTCAATTTGTATGTAGAAATATAACTCCACAATTACTCTAATACCAGCATAGGTTTTCCATTTATATTTATATCTATAAATATGTATGCTTGTGAAAGAGCCACACCACTTCAATTTCACAGCGCTCTATTATTTGACAGAAAGCTGGCCTTGAGGCAAAGACACTTACTTCTGCCACTCTGGGAATAAACCCAAGTTTCTCTGTGTCAGACTTGCTAGGTTTTCCATGTGTTGTTAACAGGACTTTATATAATTTCGTAACAAATAATTACGTTTTATTACAATATTTTCTGCATTAGGAAATCCCAAGTGAATTAAAGCATGATGGGATCACTGGAAAAAACTTAATGTCATTTAAGGTAGTATATTTCAGGCAAGGGCCAGTAGGGATCCAGAAAAGACCATGCTGTCAAGGACAGATCGATTAATAATGTACAGAGGAACATGCTGGAGTGGGAAAAGTACAGGACTGGACACGAATAGGCTTGAATAGCAGTGGACAGCTCAGAGAAGGCAAAGTACTAGACTAGAGAGGAACAGACCAGAGTGTACAGTATGGAGAAAACAATGGACTAAACTGGACAGGTAACGGAAAGGTTAACAGAGAACAGGAAGAAGCAGCCCAATAATATGACTAATTCAAAATCTGAGGAAGACTAAGGTCTGGGAAGGCAGTAAACATGCAAGCTCAGAGACAGACCAAGGTCCAAATCTATAGGTCAAAGTACAGACCAGGATCTCAGATACTCAGGAAATACTAGTTACTATGGTTTAGGTTCTCAGGGTTGACAGCATCAAGTACTTATATAGGGCTTAGGAAAACAAACAAGCATGACAGCTAGAACTTGGGACAAGACACTGTACTCTAGTCAGTGCTTAAACAACAGATGAGATGAAGGGGAAGGGTTTGTATAGTCAGAGATTAGCTGTGATTGGCTGACCATATTTTGGTACATAAGCAAGGATGTTTCCACACCCTCTCACCTGCCTGCACTGCCCTCACTTGCACTCAGAGAGGGTCAAAACGATTCAGCATCCCTAGTGCAAAGAGTGCAATTGCACTCTTCTCATGAACTGAGATAAAAGATCCTAAAGTTAGCTTAGGCCTCCTGAGGCTGTTTCCACAAACATCTTGGTTTCGTTCCTGTTCAAAGGATTAAGGGATGTGACTAAGAAACAGGGAGATCTCTGGTTTAAATTCATTTAATGCCTTACATAGTCAGTTCTGTTCTGGGAGTCATAGAGCCCTCTCATGTGGGAATTGTAGTGCTATCTGTGGTGTTTATACAATTGGCCTGTAGATGTCACTGTGCTCAAGACTTATATAATACTGTGCATACTTTCTATACAGCTTGTGGTGTTAGAGTTTCTTACTGTTGTGTACTGGCTACATGAGCCTGCTAATAAAGCACGGTTATACTCTACTCATCCTCGGCGACCAAAACATAACACTAGTATATAGTATAGTATAATTTATTATTGAATCAAAACAGTGCATTATGGTGGGGATTGTTGGTTATATGCACCAACATATTCTCCAGTGATTTATATACTGTAGATTGCACATTATTTACATCAGTCCAGTGGTGTTTACAGTCTAAAGTGGCTACAAGCTGACAATACAATATGGACAGGTTCATCAGGAAGCGATTCACCTTTTTTTTCTTATGAATAGAGAAACTCCTTGTAGATAGTGCCCTGTAATAGATATAGGTTTCTATAAAGTGCTTAAGGGACATATGATCACAACTGCGCAGATTTGCTAACACTGGGAACTATACTCAAACATCTGCACTCAAAAATATGGTAGACCAAACACAACCAATTTAAGATAAATAAATACAGAAAAAACATCCACAATCTAGCAAAGACTAGTTCAAAAGCCATACATAGCAGCACTCCTCATAGCAGTCAAGCACAGCAAGTTATACTAAACAAGGGAGACTATGACCAACAGTCAGCCCCATAGCAGAGTAGCAGATCAGTAGAGCTGTCAGTGCTCACTAAGGACTCCAGAGAAGAGAATCAAGCAATTGGAAAATATACTCCAAGCAAATAAAACAAATTACTAGATAAAGAAACACATGAGTATCTCCACAAACACACAACATTTTATTTGTAAGGAATGCAAAAAAACCCAAAACACACTATATTTATATATCCATACATATAATCTTCTTCCTGCTCCTTCTTTCTTCACGTGACTGCACATGCGCAGTCGAGCGAAATGCAGCACTTTAAGATAGCAGCTTCACTCTACTGCGCATGTGTCTGCCCCAGAAAATTTGAAGAAAGAAGAAGATGCTGGAAAAGGATCGTGCCATGGTGTTCCCCCAGGCAGTTGCAGTTCTCTGCTGATGGGAGTACCGGTCTGGGGTATCAGGTAACTAAATACAATCACTTGAAGGTGACTAACTTTTGGCATCTCCAAGTTACAAACATATCTATAGTAATATGTCAAATCAACTGGACTTTCTGTATTTTTCTTTGAAGATGTTTCACTTTCTCAATTTAGAATGTACAAAAATATTTGTGGTTATATACCCTGGAATCCTACTCCAATCAGCATAATGTGTTTAGTATAATGAGCATGGGGTCAGAGACCTCATGGAGATAAGGTGTTAATTATATTACAGGATTGGAGTTATGAGGTGTTATTAAACCATCCAGGGAGAGGTGCCAAAAGCATTTTATATGGCAGATGTCTCAACCGTCTGTCTCCAACACAGATCAGTACCTGCTATTTGAATCCCACCATCCATTAGATTACAAACTGAGGGTTATCAGAACACTACAACACTGAGCAGACACGATCCCCACCAGCACAGAGGCTCAGACAAAATAGTTAAAACACCTCAGAGGGGCCCTAAAAATGTGTGGGTATCCAGACTGGGCCTTTTAAAACCAGGAGAAAGAAAAACTACCAGTGAATATGGAAAGCAGGACAGAAGAAAGAACTTTGTCCTCCCATATATTTCTGGGGTGTACGAAAACCTTAGGACGAGCTTTAATAAACCCTGCATCCTGGTCTGTTTTAAACCCAGCAACACACTGAGGCAACTGGTTTATCCAAAAGACCCAATTTCAAAGCATAAGAAGAGTAACATCCTGTTTGTAGTGCAGTGCAGTGATGATTGCTCGGACTTGTATGTGGGAGAAACTAAACAACCATTACACAAATATATTGTGCAACATAGGAGAGCCTGCTCCTTTGGTCAGGACAGTAACTGTGTAACAAGTCTAGCTGATTTAACTTCACCGTGACCTGGATAAATGAGAACCTTCACAGGCAAGTTAAACCATTTTCCTTATTCTTTAGTGAATTCTATTCAGTCTCTTTATTTCACTCTATACGTGCCTATATGTAGTTCTATTTAAGCAGAGGCAAGAAACTATTTCAAAACAGTTCCCCTTCGAGACAGAAGCACACACAAAGCAACTTGTAACCAACTGGTTACCAGAACAAAATAAACAGAAAACATAATCTACAAGGGGAAAATCCAGGTAGCTCTATAATGAACCCTGTGACAGAAAACTGAATAGAGCATATACAGTAGAAGGTTCATATTTCAGACGTCCTGCTATACTTAAGCCTTTCAGCAAGATTTATGCAAATACTCAAAACCAACAAATCAATAATTTAACTATAAAGCAGATATGTCTTCAAATAGAAGATCAGAATAGGTAGAACCAGCGCACACCATTATTCTGCTCAGCCTGGTGCACAGTCTTAGAGGCTCCGGCAGCCTCATATCTGCTGAAGAACAAAAAAAGATCGGCACACAGGCATTCAAATTGCAGGGTATACCTGCTCATTTACATGCATTCCGCACAATAAACGAGCAGATATACCCTGCAATTTGAATGCCTGTGTGCCAATCTTTTTTTGTTCTTCAAATAGAAGATGACTGAACACCCTTCTAGATTTCCTTCCCCCTGATATATAGAAGCACATGCTGTATTCACAAGGAGGGAGCCAAAGTATTGCAAGACCTGTACTAATTACACTAATTAATATAGAGCTTTAGCATTTACAAAAAAATCAAGATAGAACCAGGGAAATGTTGCACCGCTAAGCATAACATTCACCAGTTCACCTTTGCGTTAAGGTCTAGTATGATGTAGAGAGTGATAGTCTGAGACAATTTGCAATTGTTTTTCATTTTTCATTATTTGTAGTTTTTGAGTTTTTTTAGCTTTTTATTCAGCAGCTCTCCAGTTTCAGCAATCTTGTTGCTAGAGTCCAAATTACCCTAGCAACCATGCATTGAAATAAATAAGAGACTGGAAGATGAATAGGAGAGGGTCTGAATAGAAAGATGAGTAATAAAAAGTAGCAGTAACAACACATTTGTAGATTTGCAGATCATTTCTTTCTAGTGTTTTATTTATAAAATGGAAAGAGTCAGAAAAAGAAGGTAAATAATGAAGACCAATTGAAGAGTTGTTTATAATTAGCTTTAAAGGGGTGGCTCAACTTTAAGGTAACTTTTAGTATGTTGTAGAATGGCTTATTCTAAGCAACTGGTTTTCATTATTTATTTTGTATAGTTTTATAGTTATTTGCCTTTTTCTTCTGACTCTTTGAAGCTTTCAAATGGGCGTCGCTGACCCCTTCTAAAAATGAAATGCTCTGTAAGGCTACAAATGTTGTTATAATTGTTATTACTCATCTTTCTATTCAGGTCCTCTCCTATTTATATTCCAGTCTCTTATTCAAATCAATGCATGGTTGCTGGGGTAATTTGGACCCTATCTTAAAATGCAAATTGAAGAGCTGCTGAATAAAAAGCTAAATAACCTTAAATAATAAAAAATGAAAACCAATTGCAAATTGGCTCAGAATATCACTCTCTACATCATACTAAAAGTTATCTCAAAGGTGAACAACCCCTTTAACTTCATATTCTGGGTGGCTAAAAATGACAATACTCACCAAGCAATAAAAAGATACCATTGTGTGCAGTCCTATAATACTTCATCATAGTTAATCCCCCCTGTGCTAATCTCTGGTATAAAAGATGTGTAGACAAGGCTGCCCATTATTCCCATTCTAATATACATCATATTGCAATCATAACAACATTAGAAATGAAAGATGAAAGAGTTGCAATTAAATCTCAAGAACTAGTGTTATTCATTAAGAATATTCTCTGTATTATTAAACCACAATCTGTCTTACTTCCTTGTTGTTTGAAGTCTTGCAGCTAAACTTAGATGGTGACTCATTTACTGTATGTCCCTTGCCAATATTATCATGTCACTTAAACATATAAATGACCATGTATTATTTTACCTTCAAAAGGCCAACACCAGTATTGATAATGCTACTGTATTTTAATATCCCCCAAGCCACCCATCTGCCTTGTTATTTGATTATAATTGGTTATACACTTCCTCTTTTCCAACCTACTGAAATCACTAGCTTTGTCAGTAATTGAGTGATAAGTTAAAGAGCTGGTTACACCAGAAATGGAAGTGATTTATACCAGTAAAACAACCCTTAGTGCTTGTAAGAATTCTGCATAATTTATAGAACGCATGAAATGCTTTATTTTCTTTTTTGTACAGTTTAGTCACTGGGATCCTTAATAGGTGTTATTTAAGTTCAATTGTATCTATCTTCATGAAAACTGATTTAGAATGTATTTAGGTATGGGGCTTGATAGTATTTTTCATATAAAAAATGTCTTCCATGTCACCACTTTATCACACTCATCAGGACTTGATCAGTAAATCAAAATGTTTTTATTATGTCTTGCCATTTTACCTCTTCTGATGGAACTAACCGAATAAGGGATCTATCTGTCATTTTAATCTTCATACATTAAATCTACTTATAATTAGTTAACATTTAATATAATCTTCAGCATACTGAAATGAGAAACTTTCTAAATACAATTAATAAAAGTCTGAACAGTTTCTGAAATAATCAAGTTTCTCTTCATTGTCTTCATTCAGAACTTGGTTGTCAGATGAATGATCCAATATATCTTATAGGGGGCTCCTTTTGCCTAGAAGATTTATTAAAACTTATTCTATTAAAATCACCTCTCTACATGCAGAATTTTTACAAAAGGCAGTTATTTTGTTAGATAAAAATGAAAATTTTTCATTTAAGCTTCAGCATACTGAAATGAGAAACTTTCTAAATACAATCAATAAAAGTCTGTACAGTTTCTGAAATAATTAAGTTTATCTTCACTGTACCTCTCTCAGCATCTGTTTCTCCTCATTCTGTCTTCATTCATAACTTGGGTGTCAATGAATGATCCAATATATCTTATCGGGGTCTCCTTTTGCCTAGAAGATGTATTAGAGCTTATTCTATTAAAATCACCAGAAATCCTGTCTCTCTACATGCAGAATTTTTACAAAAGGCAGTTATTTTGTTAGATTTTGTTTGTACTGGAGTCAGTTATTTGAGTGAGCTTCAATAAATCTAATACTACATTTATAAATATGTACTCTTGAATTTATTGAACTTTTTTGTCTGTTAGATGTTTTATGCCACATTTCCTGTAACCCATACAATAAAATATTATCTTACATGGTTATAAAATTAACATTGTGTTGTTTATGAGCCAAAGTTACCTAACAAAGCTTACATAAATTGGTTTGCATTAATTCCAGACTGTCTCTGTTTATTCTGTAGTGATTCCAGTGAATTAGTATAAAAATAACAGGCCAATACATACAGAAATAAAGTCAAGGTTGCAGAGTTTATTTTCATCTATGTGACTTGCTTACTGCCCAAGGAAAACAAGTGAAAACAGATTCGAATTCCGCAGGCTGAAAAAGGCAGAGATGGCTCATCCAGTCCTATCTCATAAAATATAATAAATGTTACAATAATTTTCTTGTCAATTTGCAGTGTGATCTATTTTTTATGTTTTTATCTGATTTGCATATCCTTTGTATGTCTGTATTAACCAACCATTATAACCTGTGCAAATACTATTCAAGTTTGAATTGAACATTGATATGATTTCTTGTAAATCACATTATTGTCAAGAGCTATTATCGGTGAAGGAGCACGCCAGCCTATAAACTCATTCTCACTGGGAAATACAATTCTGTAATAAATGTTAAACTGTCTACAAGGAAATACACCTGTAAAAGTTTTATCAAAGGAATCGCCTCAACAATGATTACATTGTATGTTGTATTTCTAGATCATATCTTTTGTTCTGAACATTGTTCTGTCTTAGAAATTGTTAAAATGACTTAAACATTTTCATTTGAAATTCAAACCTCAAATATCCCTTTAGAAATGCTATATTTGTCCCTAGCTGTGTTATGTATGACTTAAAGCAGAAAGACTAAAAGCACCCTCTGAAACTTGAACTGCATATGAAAAATCACAAGTACAAGTTTTTTTGTTTTTTGTCTTTATTTGCACCAAATAGAAACATACAAAATTTAATTGTATTCAATTGTATGAAAGTTATGTCCGACAAATAGTGACATTCACCCATTGATATCAGATTGGCAATACAAACAGAGATATTATTGTTAGCTGACCCTGCCAGATGCCAGGGATGGGCTGCACTTTAATGATGATGGTGCAGCTGCTTTGGGGGAGAAGGTGGCTAGAGGGTTGGAGGAGATTTTAAATTAGGCATGGGGGGATGCAGTAAAGGATTTGGTGGAAGACAGGTTAGATGAGGTACTGGGTAAAGTTACAGTCATTTCATTTCTTTTGTAACACAATATATGGCAAACATTCCTCCTGTGATTGATGACAGATGTGTGTCCTTTGCCTATACAGAGGCTTCCTATGACCCTTTGGTCCAGTTGGGCTTGGCAGATGTAATCCTTGACTTCCATAGTTGATCAATCACAAATCATCTGTATAGAATCAGGGAATTGCACCAGTAAATGTATTATCAATGCCATTTGTTTAAGGCCCCTGGTCACTTTGCAGTTACCCTGATACAGAACAATCATATTTTAGTCCATACAGTGTGAAACGAAGGTGTGACTTTAATAAGCAATAAACATCACAGTCTTTGGCAGGCTCTTGGAAAACTGCAGACTTTCAGTAATGGAACCAGACAAAGGAAAATTTAAAAAGATTGAGACATTTTGTAAAAAGTTCTTATAGTTCAGAATGAAAACAATTTTTCATGAAATTATTGATATCCTTTCGTTAAGTCATCCTGAGTCACAGTCTGTATTACAAACCACTTTACTTCTGAAATTTACACTTCTCCTTGAATGATGGTATTTCTCCTCCATTGTCGATTGTCTCTTCCATAGTCTCACAGAATGTTGTCCATTTCGATCTATCGCTAGTGCAAAAACTGCACTCATTTATTTACTCTAAACTACTATCACTGTCTTACCAAATCATTCTCATGAATATTATATTATACTGTATATTAAATATATTCCGCATTCAAATAATATCCCCCACAGTGAAATAACAAACCTTTTGTGAATGCAAAAAAACAAAATATTAACAAACATCTGGGGGCACATTCACTTAGTTCAAGTGAAGGAATAGAATAAAAAAAAAACTTTGAATTTCGAATGTTTTTTTTGGCTACTTCGACCATCAAATTGGCTACTTCGACCTTTGACTACGACTTTGAATCGAAGTACTGTCTCTTTAAAAAAAACTTCAACCCCCTACTTCGCTACCTAAAACCTACCAAGGTGCAATGTTAGCCTAAAGGGAAGGTCCCCATAGACTTTCTAACAATTTTTTGGTCGAAGAAAAATCGTTAGATCTAACTATTTGCGGTAAATCCTTCGACTTCGATATTCGAAGTCAAAGGATTTACATTCGTCAGCCGAATATCGAGGGTTAATTAACCCTCGATATTCGACCATATGTAAATCTGCCCCAAACTGTCTTTACATTCCAAATGGATAAAAAAATAAAACAAAATATTCATATGAGTCCATATAAAACTAGTTGCCATTTTAATGCTGTAAACATTATCTATTTCCTGGTTTCTGCATAATTACATGTGAAGGGAAACGTTATTAATATGTGTATTTAATTAATTCCTAACTTTAATTTTACTTTGCACAGCAGATATATTAGACATGGAAACAAATAGTTCTCCTATATTTTCAAACAGTATAGAATAAAACAGTAGAATACTACCTCACAATAATAATAGTAATAATAAACAAACAACCCTAAACTTATATATTTACAATTGATATTTTTTAAAAGAAAAATAATAATACATAGAATAATGATGGATTCATATTCATAACTTTCATGATTATTAAACATATACATCTAACAATATATCTTTGAAAGTTTCAAGTATTTTATCACATGACTGGCCAGGTCATATAATAATCCAAACTATCAAAGGTTTATAAGATGTATATAGAGTACTCTTTCAATTCCTTTTCCTTATCCTAATCATACCAATACGTACGTTATCATGTATGTTTATGAAAAAAATAAAATTGCCAATTCATTGACCTGCGCAGGATTTCCGTATGTGCACCTAAAAAAATAAAGGTTATGCATAGTGTATTCTACTAAGATCAAATTAGTTGATGTTAGAGTTTGCTACATTGCTACCATGCAAACTTGCTCATGTTAATCATTAAAAACACATCACTTTCCGAATTTAAAAACTGTTTTCACACTGAACTACCCATGTTACATGCATTCTCCCTTCATGCACTTCATTATATTTCTTTTATCCATGACCATCCATGTGGAGAAGGAACCCTAGAACAATTATAAACAAGTTAGAACACATTTCATGTAACAAACAAAAAGTTACTAGTGTCAACATTCTTTAGTCTTATATGAAATGTATCTTTTTAGCATGTATATGTCCTGTTACAAATCACTCCGGGTCTAAGCTTAGCCTTTACTTTCCTGTGAATCCCACTAGCAAATGCTTTTGTTCCCATGCTTCCTGCCTCACACTTCAATTTTCTATCTCTTTCTGTTAAAACATGTGAAACATACTAATCCCATTATATACTAGGATGTATTTAATCTTTTAGCTCTGTACTTATTCAGCAAAGGTAAGTGAAATAATTACATCATTGGCATATGTTCATTACATAAACACCATGTTCTGGTTGACCAGTTGTGCGAATCACTCCCTGGTGTAACCTGAGTATTACCAGTGTGCCCTTTAGAGCCAAATCTTACAATTTAGAATATTCAATGTATAGATTTATAATTTGGGAAAAACCAAGTCAACATCTAAACATTTGTGAACCTGATTTGATTATGAAACATCAATATCAGTCCCACTTGAACTATGGATATTACTATTTAAGATATTTAGATCAGTGGAAGCAAAATATCCTCTTGTCCATAACATGACCCCCAAGGATGGGGGTGGGTAGATTGGAATCCAGACAGGAAAACAGTGCTGGTGCCACAATGCACCAAATTGATCTGAAACTTCAAAAAATCATTCTCAACTTGCTCACTGTATTTCCTTTAAATCTTCCCTGTCTTTCTTATAACCAATACAATATTTGGCTATAAAATATAAAACGTTAATTAAATTTAATTAAATTAAACCTTCTAATGTTTAGGCTATAAACAAAATATAGCTGTCAGGTATTGCTGGGATTTGAGCCAGGGACCTTTGGGTTTCTGGGTCGATGCCTTAACCATTTGGCCAGGTGAACAGCTGGTAGGGTTGTTCGCTATGTGTAACCAGGTCTCTGTACCCCCAGCCCAGCTGCCGCCTGTTTGGCCTCTCCTAAGCAGTGCAGTGTTAAAAAACTCTTCTCCATTAATTATATAATTAAGCTGCAAAAGCCTCTCCCTTCTAGAGCCATATATTAGATTCCCATCTATATCAATCTCTGGCTCAGTCAACGGTATTGATAATCTATGGGAAATCTGTCTTGGCACCCAAAGTCTAAAGACTTTGTTCTTTTGTTCCTCACTTAAATCATATTTCTCTATATGAGATTCTAATAGATCAGAAATCATGAGGACCTTTTAACTTGGGGTTGAAATATGGAATCTTGTCATTGTCTAATTCTGGATTATTGAGATCCGAAACAAACATGGATCTCTGTTCCTTTGTAATAACCGAAACCTGGTTATTCCTTTGCAAAACTGACTCTTAATTCTGACTAAGTTCATGCTTAGAAATTTCCTTAGCCAGACAGTCAGTGCTAACTCTGTCACATTCTACTTTTTCTTCATCTGGAGCAGTAATCTTTCCTACATCATTTTCCTTCCTCTCTGAGCACATTAATGTATTAAATGTTTTCACTAATAGCATTACATTTTGAATTTTATGTTTCAATCTGGAAAATGAAATATCTTTTTTCTCTACCAACATATTAGCATTTATACATGGAGTATACAGATCTGACCATATCTTTGCATCAGACATAACACTATGAGGGATATCAAACTTGAATTTGCTCTTACTAGCCAAATTATCAAGAAAATCCATACTCACTGGAAATCAGAATCTTTCTCAGTGCGCCCGCAATTATGTCAGCGACTGTAATACTTACACAAAACACTTCTAGGTTATTTTACTCATATAGACATCTGGAAGCTTTAGTTCAGCTACACCCTCCTGTCCCCCTTTGAAGCTGACAGAATGTGTATATGTCTAGTGTCCAGATCTATAATCTGACTAGGCTCGCCATTTGTAGAAACTACTGTCTTTTTAAATAATTTGTATAAGTTCTATGGTCAACAAACACCACTCACCAAGGTGATATTTAAGTATATTTAATGTGTAAAAATTTGTCACAGAAGATACATACAAATTAGCAGATATTTAGCCAGTCAAATGCTCTATTGACAGCCTAACAAAATAATACATAAACATATATGTATATATCAATATGTTGTATAAAAGTTTTGTGTATGTCTGTATTGTGTGAGAGTCAGTGTGTGTCTGTGTGTGTCCAGTGTGAGAGAGCAAACGTCTCTTTTTCCAGGGATATATTCAAAACCTGTGAGATACACCTCCCACAGCCTACCCATAAGACATTCCATATGTTTCCTTTAACCTAATCCCTCCAGACTTAAGGAACAAATGGAGTATGGGAACCAATGTGTGAAGGATGTGTGAATGACAAGTCATGAGTGCACAAATGAAACATTCAAACTTAATCAATACTGAAGTATAACATATTTTCCAATACCCAATATTTTACAGAAAATCTTAGCTATGAGGAAAGACTGGCCAAGTTGGGGATGTTCACGCTGGAAAAGAGGTGCTCAAGGGGTGTCACGCTACTTACCTGGGTCCTCGGCGGGCTGTGCGGCGCAGGTGTCGGGAGGTGCGCGACGCGCGGTTTCACGCCGGGCGGGCGCGCACATCTTGTCGCACGGGGTTGCGCATGTTGTGACGCAGGCGTGTTCGCGCGTGCGTTGTGACGTGCGACGGCCTTGGCGCATGCACAATGCCTATTTATGGACACCAGCGTTTATCCTCCTTGCTAATTGTTCTTGTTAGCTTCTGAACTTAGCATTACTACTGATCCTGAATTCCTGGTTTCTGATCCCTGCTTGTTCCTGGACCTCGCTGTTTTCTGCCTGCCTCTGACGTCGGACCTGTTTCCTCGTTTTGAACCTTATTCTGGCTTCCTTGACCTCGGCCTGTCTGACCATTCTTCCGGATTTTCCTCGGCACTCCTGCCTATTTGCACATCACCTCTCCTGTTCCCATTCCAGAGGTAGGCGCTGTGAAATCTGAAGGTGCTGTCAAAATCGTCTGATCGATCCTACTGACGAGATCCTTAAAGTAACAATTAGCCACAATAGATTCCAGTCAGGATGATGCACCTATTACCTCGCTGTCGCAGCAAATTGCCGCCTTAACCCAAGCGGTCCAAGAATTGCAAAGTGGTTACCAGCAGCTCCAAGCCAGTGTTCTGAATCCGCCTGTGGAAGATCCTGCTGCCCCTTCATCCGCTGCTGCTTCGGGGTCCGCTCTTTCCACTTCCTCTGCCGCACTGGAACCCAAAGTCTGCATGCCTGATTTTTTCTCTGGAGACAGATCCATGTTTCGCTCTTTTATGAACTCTTGCCAGTTATTGTTCACTCTGAAACCTCGTACTTATTCCTCTGACCAAATGAAAGTAGGGGTGGTGATTTCGTTATTACGCGGCGAACCTCAAGCTTGGGCCCATCGTCTGATGGAAAGACAAAATCCAATTCTACACAACCTGTCTATGTTCTTTCAAGCAATGGCCTCCTTATACGATGATCCTAGACGTGCCTGCACTGCTGAAGCTGCTATTACTGCTCTACGCCAAGGTCGTCGCCCAGTGGAAGATTACGTTGCCGAGTTTAGGCATTGGGCTATGGAGACAGAATGGAATGATAAAGCTCTCCGATACCAATTTCGTTTGGGGTTATCTGAGGCCCTTAGAGACGAACTGGCTCGGGTAGGGGTTCCTGAGTCTTTACAAGAACTGTTCTCACTCGTGATTCAAATGGATCGCAGATTACGTGAACGACGCTCTGAGAAATCGGCATCTCCATATTGGGCTACACCTAAAGCATCCCTGCTTCCAGAATCCCCTGTGTCAGTAGGCTCCTCTGAACCCATGCAGATTGGGGTTCTCCGCCCTTCTATTTCCCCTGAAGAAAGAGCAAGAAGAAGACAACTGAATTTGTGCCTGTATTGTGGCAATTCTGGTCATCTCCTCAGATCATGTCCAATACGTCCTGAGGGTAGGTCCTGTGATTTTGTGGTGTTGGGCCCTTACTCCCAAAAATTTGACTCTCATTTTTCTATTCCTCTGTCTCTTCAGTTCCACGAAAGAAGGATTGAGGTTTCCGCTATCATTGACTCCGGAGCTGGTGGGTGTTTCGTGGATAGGGAATTCTCAAGAGTTCAAGGCCTTCCAATCAGGGACAAGGACACTCCCTTGGGGCTTCGATTAGCGGATGGAATGTCTCCGGCTTCAGGACCTATTACTTCTGAGACTCTGCCTTTAAAGATGTCCTGTTTCGATGTTCATGAAGAAATTATGATTTTTGATGTTGTCCCTTCACCTATGTTCCCTATTATTTTGGGTTTGCCCTGGTTAATTAAACACAATCCATCCATCAACTGGGTGTCTAAAGAAATTTTGTTTCCTTCCACCTTTTGTCTCAAACAATGTCTAAAGGACTCTGCTTCTACCAGGTTGGTTATCCCTTTTGTCTTAATAAAGGAGATTTCCTTGCTTCCATCTGTCTATCAGGAATTTTCCGATGTTTTCAATGAAAAAGGCATTGATGTCCTACCTCCTCACAGGACTTACGACTGTCCCATTGAACTCTTTCCAGGGGCCCCGATTCCTTTTGGTAGAATTTATCCGCTCTCTCAACCTGAGTTAAAGGTTTTGAAGGATTATTTGGATGAAAACCTTGAGAAAGGATTTATCCGTCATTCTACCTCTCCTGCTGGCGCAGGAATATTCTTTGTGGAAAAGAAAGATAAGACTTTAAGACCCTGCATTGATTATAGAGACTTAAACAAAGTCACAATTAAAAATCGGTATCCTCTGCCATTAATCCCGGAACTCTTCCAAAATCTCCGCTCTGCTGTAGTTTTTTCGAAATTGGACCTGAGAGGAGCATACAACTTAATTCGGATTCGTAAGGGGGATGAGTGGAAAACTGCATTCAGAACAAGATATGGACATTTCGAATACCTTGTTATGCCTTTCGGCCTTTGTAATGCTCCCGCTACATTTCAGCACTTTCTCAATGACATCTTTCGGGATTTTCTTGACGTTTTTGTTATTGTTTATTTGGATGACATTTTAGTCTTCTCTGAATCCCTTGCGGAACATCGCATTCATATGGAGAAAGTGCTATCTCGTCTACGTTTGCACAAACTTTTTGCTAAACTGGAAAAGTGTGAATTTGAGAAAGAAGAGATTGAATTTTTGGGGTTCCGAATATCCTGCGGGGGAATTTTGATGGACTCTAAGAAAGTGGAGGTTATCAAGAATTGGCCTGTTCCGTCCACTCGTAAGGAGGTCCAGCGATTTGTGGGATTTGCTAACTTCTACCGGAAATTTATTAAGAACTTTTCTGCTGTTGTCCGTCCCATTACCGATTTGACGTCTGTTAAAAAGGAGTTTGAATGGTCCTCAGAAGCTCAAATTGCTTTTGAACATTTGAAGAATCTTTTTACTTCTGCACCAATCCTTCTTCACCCGGATCCATCTCTGCCTTTTATCCTAGAGGTTGATGCTTCTGATTTTGCTGTGGGTGCGGTGTTATCCCAAAGACCATGCTTCAAGGAGAGTCTTCATCCTATTGCCTATTTTTCTAAAAAACTTTCTGTTTCTGAAAGAAGGAATTATTTGCAATTAAGCTTGCACTCGAAGAGTGGAGACATTTTCTGGAAGGGACTCCATCCAATACTGATATTTACGGACCACAAAAACCTTGAATATCTGCGTTCAGCCAAGAGACTCAATCCAAGACAAGCCCAGTGGGCTCTTTTCTTTTCCCGTTTTGATTTTTTAATTTCTTTTCGTCCTGGATCCAAGAATGGTAAAGCCGACGCTTTATCCCGTTTATGCTCCACTGAGTTGGCTCCATTTCCCAGTCCTGAAGACACCATTCTTCCCTCTAAGAACGTTTTGCTCCTTCAGACGGATTTTGTGAGTCAATTTAAAGTATGTAAAGAACAAGTTATCAGCGAACTCCCCCGCAACGTAGTGTTTTCCTGTAAAGACGATTTCGTTTTAACTAATGGAAGAATTTGTGTCCCTAAGAATCTTCAATATGAAGCCTTAAGACTAGTACATGATTCTCCACTGGCTGGTCACTTGGGAATTTCGAAAACCTTACGTTTGGCGCAAAGACTTTTCTATTGGTCAGGTATCTCCAAAGACTGCAAGGCATATGTATTGTCATGTGAGGTGTGTGCTCGTGCCAAAAACCCTTGTTTACGCCCTCTAGGGTTGCTCCATCCTCTGTCCATTCCCAGCGGTCCTTGGCGTTCTATCTCTTTGGATTTCATTGTGGAACTTCCGCTATCTTCTGGCTGTAATACTATTTTTGTAGTAGTGGACAGACTAACCAAAATGGCTCACTTCATTGCTCTTCCCTGCCTTCCTTCTGCTGCTCAAACTGCTGATGTGTTTATTAAAGAAATTGTTAGGCTACACGGTCTTCCCCAGGAGATTGTGTCAGATCGGGGAACCCAGTTTACATCCAAACTCTGGAGAACTCTGTGCGCCAGCCTGAATATCAAAACGTCTTTCACTTCTGCTTTTCATCCGCAGTCCAACGGACAGACGGAACGCACCAATCAAACTCTGGAACAATACCTCAGATGTTTTTCCACTTTTCTTCAAGATAATTGGGTTTCGTTACTTCCACTGGCTGAATTTTCATACAATAACTCTCATCATTCCTCCTCAGATCAAACTCCGTTTTTGCTAACTTTGGTTTTCATCCCACTCTTTTGCCCGATCTTCCTTCTGATCTGCTTTTGCCTTCAGTTGAAGACCGGCTGAAGTTTTTGAAAGATAACATTCCAATTCTCCAACAGTCCATGAGCAAGGCTCAGAAAAACTTCAAGTTTTATGCTGATAAGCATCGTAGACCTGATCCTGAGTTTAAAGTGGGGGATTTTGTCTGGCTTTCGACTAAGCATCTTAAGTTGCAGTGTCCTACCAAGAAGCTGGGAGCCCGCTTTTTAGGTCCGTTTCCTGTGATCCAGAAAGTCAATGACGTGGCTTTTAAACTGAAGTTGCCGGCCACTTTCAAGGTGTATCCTGTGTTTCATTCCGCATTGTTGAAGCCTGTCCACCGTAATCCATTCCCTGAACATAGATCTACCCCTCCTGATCCCGTTCTGGTTGATGGGGAGTCGGAATTTGAGGTCGAGGATATTCTGGATTCTCGCGTTCGACGTTCTTCACGTCAGTATTTGGTTCGTTGGAAAGGCTATGGTCCCGAAGAGGATTCCTGGGAACCTGCTTCTCATCTCCATGCTCCTAGGATTGTTCGACGTTTCCATTTACATCATCCGAAGAAGCCTGCTGCAGGTGTCGTCCAGAGGCCGACCATGGGGAGGGGGCAATGTCACGCTACTTACCTGGGTCCTCGGCGGGCTGTGCGGCGCAGGCGTCGGGAGGTGCGCGACGCGCGGTTTCACGCCGGGCGGGCGCGCACATCTTGTCGCACGGGGTTGCGCACGTTGTGACGCAGGCGTGTTCGCGCGTGCGTTGTGACGTGCGACGGCCTTGGCGCATGCGCAATGCCTATTTATGGACGCCAGCGTTTATCCTCCTTGCTAATTGTTCTTGTTAGCTTCTGAACTTAGCATTACTACTGATCCTGAATTCCTGGTTTCTGATCCCTGCTTGTTCCTGGACCTCGCTGTTTTCTGCCTGCCTCTGACCTCGGACCTGTTTCCTCGTTTTGAACCTTATTCTGGCTTCCTTGACCTCGGCCTGTCTGACCATTCTTCCGGATTTTCCTCGGCACTCCTGCCTATTTGCACATCACCTCTCCTGTTCCCATTCCAGGGGTAGGCGCTGTGAAATCTGAAGGTGCTGTCAAAATCGTCTGATCGATCCTACTGACGAGATCCTTAAAAGGGGTGATACATAACTATTTATAAATATATAAGGGGATCATATAATAATCTCTCTAATGCTTTATTTACCAGTAGGTCTTTCCAGCTGACACAAGGTTGCCCATTCCAAGTAGCAGAAAAGAGGTTCCGCCTAAATATTCTGAAGGGTTTTTTTAAAGTTTTTATTTTTGCAATTTTACCAACAATAAGCAGAGAAGGAAATAGAAAAGAGAAGAAAAGACGTGAGGCAGAGGCAGTCATTACGGCTATACAGAACTACAATCATTTCAACAGACTACTGTAAATTCAACCAGGTACCCCAAATGGTATCAAATTTCTCTGGGCACTCTCTGGCAAAGTATGTCAATTTCTGACTTGGAAGAGTATCCTTTAGCAGCTTTTGCCAATATTGCAATGAGGCGGGGGGTCCAAGGACTTCCAGTGCATAACAATGGCTTTCTTGTGTAATAGAGAAGTTGTAGATAGCAGAGTCTGGGGTAGGAGCGAAGTGGAACATCACCAGATAGGCCTAGTAAGCAGAGTTCCAGGGAACGAATATGTGGGAGTGCTAATTTTTCATCTAAGAATTGTAGCACCTTACCCCAGAATCCCTGTATCACCAGGCATGACCAAAAAACATGGAACAGGGTACCTATCTCATCTCTGCATTTAGGGCACATATCTGATACATTACCGTGTATTTTCACTAATCGGTACGGAGTCAGGTACACTCTGTTTAAAAACTTAACCTGGATGTATCTATCTCTCATTGAGATGGAAATATTTGGGAACATTTTGAGAGCATCAGACCACTTCTCATCATCCAACTAAGGAATGTCTCTCTGCCATTTGGTCTTAGATTTATTCAGGGGTGAAGGGCCTGCAGTCGATAAAATAGTATAGAACCAAGAGAGTGGTTTAGTCAGGTCTTGTCTATGGAGGTAGGTCTCCAGGGTAGTTTCAACTATCCTTATGGGTCTAGCAGGAAATTACATGTTAAAGGCATGACGCAACTGCAGATACCTGAAAAACATATTAGGGGGAAGGTGTATCTCTTGTCTCAGTACGTCATAGGTTTTACATTCACCACCATTAACAATGTCACTTAAGGTTTTTATTCCCAACTGAGCCCATCTAGCTATGTCTTGTAGCTCATGAAAGTGGGGAAGATGATTATTGCCCCATATTGGGGTCCTAGGAGACCAAACTTCAGAAGGACCCTGTACCACCTTCAGAGCTTTCTGGAAAACTTACACAACAGTGACCATAGAGGGTGTGGTGGTACAGTAAGAAGAGGCACCTCGGTATGAAAGTTTGGATAGGGCTTCAAGTGAACCAACTATGGTGGCTTCTAGTATAACTGCTGGATTATTCATATCAGGGACCACCCACCAATGGACATAGTCTAGCTAAGCTGCAAGAAAATAAGCTTTGAGGTTAGGTAAGGCTAGTCCCCCATTAGACAAAGAAGTTTGCAATATTTTCATTCTTAAGCGTGGGTGGCTTCCTGCCCATAAGAAGCCCCTAATTATTTTATCCACCCCTGTAAACCAAGACGCCCTCGGAGTGATAGGGGAATTGTGTAATGCATACAAAAATTTGGGGAGAAAAATAATTTTAAATATATTAATTCTACCTGGGAGGTAAAAGGGTAAGTCCTGCCAAATACCAACTCTGTTAGTTAGTATTGGGTAAACTATCGGGTATAGGTTTAATTGTTCATATTTATCTAGCTCTTTATGTATTGTTACCCCTAAGTATTTAAATGAGGTCACCACCTGGAGACGTGATATATAGTCAGGGGTGCCCGGGGAGAGAGGGTCTATAGGGAAGACGACTGATTTAGAATGGTTGATTTTAAGACCAGAGTATCGCCCAAATTCAGACACTGCTATAAGGAGACTTTCCAGAGCCTGGTGTGAATTTGCCAAGTACAGCAGCATATCATCCGCATATAGGGATATTTTTTCAGTAACATTCCCCAGTCTCAACCCCTGTATCCCTTCATTCGCCGGTACATGTATGGCCAATGGTTCAATAGCCAGAGCGAAGAGCATTGGAGAAAATGGACACCCTTACCTCTCTCTAAGGATACACTCTCGATACACTCTCGGTTAACCTCCCATTCACTATAATCTTAGCTCGAGGGCGAGTATAAAGCAACTGTACCCACTTTCTAGATTTAGGGCCCGAATTTATATATGGCTAAAGCTTCCCAAACGAACTGCCATTGAACTGTGTCAAAATGCTTTTGCCGTAGCTAGTGATAAAACCACATTTCTAGATCCCGAGTTATCATGTTGAGAAGATATATTGGTATATAAACGCCTGATATTAATGTCTGTGGCCTTAGAGGGCATAAAGCCTGTCTGGTCCAGGTGAATCAGCTCCGATATCACCAATTTAAGTCTATTAGCAAGAATTTTAGCAAAGATTTTAACATCCGAGTTTAGTAGGGAAATTGGACGATAAGACTCACAGCGATCAGACGGCTTGCCTGTTTTTAGGATCAACGTGACATACGCATCATAGCAAGAATCAGGTAAAGTACCAATTTCACCAGACCCATTAAACAGCTCTACCAGTCTAGGAGCTAAAAATTCTGAATATTTCTTATACCATTCTATGAGAATCCCATCAGGTCCGGGTGTTTTTCCCGGGGGACATGCATTAATTTCATCCTTAACTTCGTCTACTGTAATATCATTTACCAGCATCATTACTGAGTCATGGGGTACTGATGGGAAGTTGATATTATTTAAATACTCGTTGAGTCCTTCCGTTGTAGCATCTTTGGGTATCTGGCATGTTGCCTGGAAGTACTGCCTAAAATGATCCAACATCTGGGTTGGGTCTGTCATTGTATTATCCCCATCAGTGACACTATGTATTACCGTTCTAGGCACATCACCCTGAGCTAGCAGTGCCAAAAGTTTCCCATTTTTGTCCCCTTTATCATACCAGGCAGCTGTCCTATACAGTTCACGTTGTGTGTATTTCTATGTTAGGAACAAATCAATGTCTCTTTGTGCTATCTGCGTGGCCTGCCTAGTTTCATCAGATTGTGTGTGCACTAGGTCTGCCTCTGCCCTAGCAAGCACATTCCGCGCGCGAGAGAAAGCTTGCTCATTCTCCTGCCTGGTTGCTTTGATTAAGGAGATATAGGTACCTCTGATGAAGGCCTTTCCTGCGTCCCACACTATATAGTGATCTGAGGTGCCCTGGATTACTTCCCAATATAGTGTTAACTGAGGAGAAAATTGCTCATCTACTTGGGGTTATTTACCAATTGACCTGCAGGAGTATAGGGAGACCTACCTATTGACAGTGCTAGGGGGGCATGGTCCGAGCACAACTTAGTGACGTATTCTATGTTGTCCACCTCAGTCAATATATCCCTTGAGCCCAGACACAGATCAGTATGAGACATTGCAGCTGAAGCCACAGAGTAGCAAGAGCATTGTTTAGTCAGAGGGTGCTTCCACCTCCAAATATCTATCAGCCCAGTGGCATCCACCCAATTCGAGAAGATTTTAGTGTCGTGTGCAGAAGGGTGTAGCCTATCCATTGCTGGGTCTATTACCAGGTTAAAATCACCCATCCATAACATTGGAAAATCTCCCAAGTCAGCTACCTTCTGTAGTATCTCATTCAATATTGGAATCTCTGCAGGGGGAGGCAGGTATACATTGACAATAATAGGTAATACCTGCTATTTGCCCTTTTAGAATTCTATATCTCCCTCCTCTATCATATTCGCGAACTTGCGTGTCGCGAACCCCATAGACTTCAATGGGAAGGCGAATTTTAAAAGCTAGAAAAGACATTTCTGGCCAGAAAAATGATTTTAAAGTTGTTTAAAGGGTGCAACGACCTGGACAGTGGCATGCCAGAGGGGGATCAAGGGCAAAAATGTATCTGAAAAATACATTGTTGACACAGCAGTGCGTTTTGTGCTGTAAAGGGCAGAAATCACACTACGTCACTCAGGTGATGTTTCTGGACACGGAATGTGAAAAAGCTCACACAGCTAGGTGGCACTTGGTTAAAGACTGGGCAAACAATGCCTGCAAGGGCAACGTATACAGTAGTGGATACGGAATATATTATTGCTGCTGTAAAAACATCACTCAGGTGGTGTTTCTGGAGACGGTATTATTATTGATATTTAGACAGAATGTGAAAAAGCTCACACAGCTAGGTGGCAGTTGTTTGAAGAACACACTGGGCAAACAATGCCTACAAGGTCAACGTATACACTACTACAGCAGTGGATACGGAATATATTATTGCTGCTTGAAAAACGTCACTCAGGTTGTGTTTCTGGAGACGGTATTATTATTGATATTTAGACAGAATGTGAAAAAGCTCACACAGCTAGATGGCAGTTGTTTGAAGAACACACTGGGCAAACAATGCCTACAAGTGCACTACTATTGGTGCACTACTATGAAGAACAGCAAACAGCACTGGACACGTTAAAGAACAGTAAGATAAGTAAAATTAAAAAATATATATATATATTTAAAAAAAAAATTACTCTGGTTGGTGCTGAACTACTAGGAGCAGCACACCAGTCCCACTCCCCAACACAGCTAGACTAATAGCACTGGGCTCTTATAGTAGCAAAGTAAAAAAACAAAAAAGAAAATAAAAGCAGTCCTTACAAGGACTATTGGGTTACAGGCAGGCAGCACTCAGCAGATGAGATCAGAAGCAGTGCCCACAGCAGCTACATACAGAGCACTGCAGTAGAAGGTAGATGACTAGTCAGCAAAGCTAACTAACCTAAACTCACTGTCCCTCAAATCCCTGCAGAGTTCTGTCCCTACAATACAGAGCAGTATCAAGTAGATTACTAGCCAGCAAAGTTACTATCAACTGTCCCTCATATCACTAAACAGCTCTCTCCCTACACTAGCTCTTCCAAGCACACACAGGCAGAATGAAAAAACGCTGCAGGGCTTCAGTTTATATATGGAAGGGGAGTGGTCCAGGGGGTGTGGGGGTGGTCTAGGAGGGAGAGCTTCCTGATTGGCTGCCATGTATCTGCTGGTCTGGGGGAGAAATGGCAAAAAAAAGCGCCAGCTAAGGCGAACCCAAATTGGCGAACGTCGCCGAACGCGAACAGTCGATGTTCGCGCGAACTAGTTTGCGGGCGAACAGTCCGCGACATCCCTACTCATCAAAGAAGAGACAGAGAAAGATAGGAGAAGAGAAAAGACCAAAGGAGATAACAGTTGAACCCCAACAATACCCTTCCCACCCGGCATCCTCCACATAGTCTGGAGACACATTTCCCAGAACAAGTTGAACCCAACAGGGGAAGAGCAAGGGCATCAAGCAAAAGTAGAACAGTTATATAGGGGTGCTGTACAGAGGAAGGGGTTTTTTTTACAGTGAGAGCTGTGAAGATGTGGAATTCTCTCCCTGAATCAGTTGTATTGGCTAATACATTAGATAGCTTTAAGAAGGGGTTGGATGGCTTTTTAGCAAGTGAGGGAATACAGGGTTATGAAAGATAGCTCATATGTAATTGACCATAAGCTACAAAGCATGTACCACCATGACCACAATTTTTAATGCTTCTCAACTGTGAACCCCCCTCCCCAATAACCCTAAGAGCCCAGGCAGCAAATCACATGTTATAATGTAACTAATTTAGTTAAGAAGTTATCAGCTTCTGGTCAATGTAATTAGTATGGGGTTTGGGAAGGAGGTTAAGAGAGTTTACTGAGGCCTCAATTTCCTGAAATAAAATCAGCAATGTATGGGAGAACTTTAACCAGAATGCAAATAATGTTGATAAAAAATTAGCTGGGGACTAAAAACCACTAATAACAATACACTGATTCATTTCCTTGTCATACCATGTGAGTACAAGGAAATCTTTTGGCGAGAGGGGGAATGTGGGTCATTGTGTTTCATTTTAGAACAATGAGAACTGGCTCGAACAAGCAAACGCAACAATAAAGAGTCTAGTTTCAGGAACATAGGTGGCATGCTCCATCAGAGATCAAAGATCTTCTCTGATACTAACGTTTTAAGCGTGGAATGGTATTGAGCATTCTTGTACTTTCAGCAGTGTCAATCTGGAGAGGTCCCAGCCCTCTGGGGCTGGATCATCAAGGGCCCACACACACATGCCCTAGGCCCCTGACTCTCCCCTCACACAGTCCCCCTCCCCCATCAGTGTGTATCTGTTTTTTTTTCCATCTATAATGGTGAGGGGAGGTTAGGGAGCTCCCTAATTTCAGGCAGGCAGGGGGAGTGGTCTGGATAAGCAGGGCCCACGAGGGTAGGGTTGCCACCTGTCTGGTTTTGACCCAGACAGTCCAGTTTTTTGAAGGTCTGTCCCTGTCAAAATTGCCTGCCTGGTTTTCCAAAGTAAGAAAACCGGGCAGGATTCCCAATGATTGACACGTAGATTGGGCAATCGCCGATCGCAATGTCATAGCCCTGCACCTGACGTCACTACTCCACCCGTTGTGTCACAACCCCACACCCATTACATCATGGCCCGCCCCCTGCCTGGAGTTAGAAGGGCCAAAAAGTGGCAACCCTACATGAGGGCCAGGGCCTACCAGGTTTTTTCCTGGTGTCCCGTCAGCCCAGTACGACCCTGGCTTTCAGAGACAGCTTGGAACCTTTTCCTACCAAGGACATGTATTTTAAGATGCAGAGTCCATATATTTTCGGCTAAAAATATGTCTGGATGCTTTGTTTATATTTCTTAAAGAGGCCCCTTTACACTATTTTCCAGACTTAGGGGCAAATTTATCAAAGGTCGAGGTGAATTTTCCAATGAAAAAAACTAAAATTTCGTGGCTATTTTTTGTGTACTTTGACTAGAGAATAGTCCAAATTCCATTCCATTATTTTTCGACCATTCTTTAAAATTCGACTTTGACCATTTGCCATCTAAAACCTGCTGAATTGCTGTTTTAGCCTATGTGGGACCTCCTCGAGGTCAATTCTAAGTATATTTTTTGGGAAAAACTTAGAATCAAATTAGATCGAATTCGCTATGCCTTCGATTCGTACGTATTAAATTTGGCTGAATACGGACCTATTCGAATTTCGAAGTTTTCTCAAGTTGAAATTCGACTCTTGATAAAGATGCCCCCAAATGTCCAGCTGGTGGAAGGTTGTACCACATTTAATTAGTCATTTTTAAAGTTGGTAAAATATCAAATCCTCCACAAAAGATTCACTGGAATACAGAACAGAATACAAATCCTTAATTTGCATATTCACATTTGAAATTATATCACTTTCTTTTGTCCAGTTAAAATATACTATTATATTTAGGAACCACTTTTAATTTGGCAGAATACCATAAATTTGACTGGGATTATTTGAATGCCACATTGAACCCGAGACTGGTGTATTCAGAGAATGGTCTATAATATATAGTTGTGCATGTAATGAAACCTTGGCAGAAGCAAACAAATAAGAAAACAAACAAACCACCTAGCAAAAGCAAACTGGTCAGCCTTATGGGAAACTGCTTTCTGATCCTCCCTCCTCCCAAAGTTTTGATTTAATTTTTATAAACTCCCATAAACTTTAAATTCGACCCTTGATAAATATGCTTAGAAATTCGAATTCAAAAAGATCAACTGATATTAAGTTTTTTTTTTTAGGTCAGTTTTCGATTGAATAGGTCCGTATTCGGGTTCCAATCAAAGGAATATTGCATTTGATCAAATTCCATCAAAGTTTTTCCCAAAAAAAACTATAATTTTTCTAAGTCCACCAATTGACTCCAAGTAGGTTTTAGGAGGTCCCCTATAGGCTAAAACAGCAATTCGGCAGGTTTTAGATGGTGAATGGTCGAAGTCGAATTTTTAAAGAGACAGTCAATTTTTTTTTCCAAATTCCAATCGAATTTGGACTATTTCCTAGTCGAAGTACACAGAAATAGCTCGAAATTTGAATTTTTTTAAATTTGAAAATTCACCTTGACCTTCACCTCAAGATAAATCTGCCCCTTAATGTTAAAAGTCATAATTTTTCCATACTCCCATATAACTTTGACTTTTTAAAGTCATAATTATGAGTTTTAAAAGTCATAATTCATAAAAACATTTTTTTTGTGGCCCCAGTGCTCTTCTTAAAAATACCATTATATCTGAGTAAACACAGCCAAGGTTGTACAGTGCTAAAAATACATGGGCTGTCTGTAAATTCCGCAATTATGCAATTTTCCCGTGTTTCTTGTTTTACTGTGTGACAAATGGTTGTACATTGTAAACACAATGTTAAATTTTCCAATGAGCACATATTGTGTTTGCTTTTCGTTTTAATGTGTTTTCATGTATTGTGTCTTTTTCTGGTCACATATACATCATTATCAAGAAAACTATATTTTCAGATTTTCTTCCACTCGTACCACCAGGTATTTAACTTGTACTTAGAACTAATTTACAGTTGTTGTTTTAATCATAGTGATTACTATGGCTGCATACCACATAGCTACACATGACTGCATGACTGCTTATGTCTGACAATGCCAGACTATTCCATTTAAATATATTATGAATTATTCACCAGAGTGTTAGGGGCAGATTTATCAAAGGTCGAATTTCGAAGTGAAATATACTTCGAAATTCGACCATCGAATGGCTATACTTCGACTTCGAATATTGAAGTCGAAGTTTTTTTTACCAAATTTGACCATTTTGCAGTCGAAGTAAAATCGTTCGATCGAATGATTAAATCATTTGAATCAAACGATTCGAACGATTTTAGCGATCGATCAAACGATTTTACATCAACTACAAAAAACGTAGAAAAATGAATTAGAAGGTCCCCATTGGCTAACATAGCACTTCGGCAGGTTTAATTTGGCGAACTATTGAAGTCGAAGTTTTTTTTAAAGAGACAGTACTTTGATTATCGAATGGTCGAATAGACGAACGATTTTACTTTGAATCGAAGTCGAAGTAAATTCGAAGTCGTAATACCCTATTCGATGGTAAAAAATTACTTCGAATTTAGAAAATTCCCTCTAATTCACTTCAACCCTTGATAAATCTGCCCCTTAATGTATTCTTGATGTATTCTAATTGAACTTTTTTAGCCTTAGACTTCAGAATTGCACTGGCGCTTTTTAACTGTAATAATAACTGCAGGTATGGGATCAGTTATCCGGATACCCGTTATCCAGTGATTATAACTAAAATATATTTAATCCTTATGGGAGGCAAACAATCTTATTTGGTTAAATTACAGTTTAATTTATTTTTTATGAGACGTAAGGGGTTATTGAATAAATCCGATTTTATCTCATTGTTTCAATAAAAAAAGCTTGACCAAACTCCCATCTCCCAATTTTGCCTTATTTATTAACAAAACAACTTGAATCGATTGGTAAAAAACGCAATAAAATCGAGCGAAAACCCGAATCGTATGATTTTTTTGTACTTTTCCTCCGAATTGCTCGATTTTTTTTAGGGATTTTGCCTGAAAACACAGAATTTTTCAGATTATCAGGCTAAACCCAGTGCAAACCACAATATCTTCAAATTAGGATACAGACACCTCCCATTGACTTATACATGATTTTCAGATTGGGGTTTTGGCAGCATTGGGGTATAATAAATCCTGAAAAATTCAAGTTTTTTTTCCAAGAAAAATTATGTTTTTTATTATATATATTATATTATATGTTTTATTGGTTTTCATAAATGTATATAAAAACAAAATTGCAATAAAATACAAAATATAAACAGCAGCTTGTGTTTCATTAATTTATAGCTCTATGTGTCTTTAAGTGACATCAAATCACCACTTAAGACACTTAAGTTTTCTTATATATGTTCTATCGTATAGCCACAAAAGGTGGGGAAAAAGTGGGGGGCACTTGAAGGGAGGGGGTTACAACGTGTTCCAGCTTCTTAATGCAACTATCAAAAGGTAAAATGTCTTAAACATTCTTTGATTAACACCTTAAGTAGTGTCGTTAGTCCCGGGTTGGCTACTCTCCAAATGATGGGCCCATGGATACCCCTCCAGCTCCCCCTCGTAGCTCCTGTCTAGGAGTTTATCTCTAATGAATTCCATTCCCTGATCCAATTTACCTTGTTCTCCAATGTTTGCTGACCTGGTATTTGTGGCTGTTTTCAATTAGCCGCTAATAGTGATCTTGCTGCTGTTAGGATGTGTGTGGCTAGTTTATGGGCTTGCTTAAAAAGCTCGTCCAGAAAAATTAGAAGTTTAGTAAATAAAATTAACCCCTTAATCAATGTATGGAGATCCAAATCACAAAAAGAACCCTTAATTGCAAAACCCCAGGTCCTGAGCATTCTAGATAACAGGTCCCATACCTGTCACTTAATTGCAAGAACAGCATCTTTGGACCATTGAAATCCAGGCATAAGGGCCATTAATAACAAAGAAGGTAAAGTGCAAAAATCAACCTCAGTTATGCAATATTTGCACTTTGCACACTACACTGCCTTCCTCTGTCCTAGAATTGCTACAGGCTTCTAAACTCTTTTTCAGAGTACAGAGACCTGTGGCTGCTCTGATGAATACAGAGCAGCCTGTTTTTGACAGAGCTGCTTTAATGAGAGGCAGTAGAGGGGAGGCATGCAGGTACCCTTAACATGTGCGTCATTTAAACCCAAGAGTTACTAAGCAATAGAGGACCCCCAACTGTAGGTGGTAAGGACAAGGCTGCCTGTGCCCCCTGATGCTGCACTCTGCACTCTGCACCTACCATCAGATGGTTTTAATCTTGTGCGACAAGTGGAGAAGAGAAGTGGTACCTGACAGTTTACTGATCAGATTTCCAGTTACATTATTTTTTAGACATGTGCAGCTACATTAGACTTGTAGGATGAGATCTGCTGATCTGACTGCATCCAACAAAACCTCCTTCTGTAGCTCTGCACTTGAGCTTAAACATACCTTCCAACATTTCCAAATCGGAAAGAGTGTAGGCGCTGAGTTGTCTGGACTCTCTACCAAAAAAGCCTTTTATTTAATTAAGGAAAATGCAGTATATCAAAAAACAAACTCGGGACTGCTGGCTGAGCTGTCAAAATCGGGTCTGTCCCGTGAAAAACTGGACAGTTGGGAGGTATGGCTTAAATGGGCATTTTTTTAAAAAAATTTATAAAATTTTAATTTTCATTGCCAAAGGCTTTATAATTCATATTCTATGCAAAAAGCTGTTCAGCATTCCATGATCTTCCCTGATAAATGGTTTAATGCATAATAACATGAAATGAATTCTGAGAAATGTTCAATATACAGTAATTAAAAATGTTGAAAGATTTTAAAGTAAATGTAACGGCTTTTGAAAGCAGTGTTTATTTATCCCTTTGGATTCTGTGGTTCTGACTCTTGAAACAATGTAAGTAAATTCTTCTCCAGCTCTATTAATCAGCTACTTCTGCTACATTGTTTTCAGAAGTGACATGAATGTCATTTTTGAAATCTCTTTCAAAAACTTGAATTATTTAATTAAAATGGGAGATGGCCTTCCCATAATTTGGAGCTTTCTGGATAATGGGATTCCAGATCCCATGCATATAAAAAGTATGAATGAAAAATGAAGACTGAACGATCTGAACATAGGCGGAGGGTGACTTTTGAGTTTGGGAAGGCTAATCAAAGATCACCAAAAAATTGTTTCACCTACCGCAGGTGCAGACTAACAGTGCCTTCAGTGCAGATGGGGGAAACAATAGCATTTTTTCAAGAAAAGTCCCCTATAGAGTACTATAGTTACCTCACTCAGTAAGAAAATGTGTGAGCCCCAATGAGGCCTTCCATACCAGGAGGTCCCTCCCAGTGAACAAGCCACAGTGCTTGATTTCTGCCCAACTTCTTTAGTTTAGCTTTAGTTCTCCTTTAAAACAAATATTATTGTGTGCCTCATCTGGAATGTATCTATAGTTGGTGAAACACTTTTTAGATTATAGGCATCATTTAAACCAAAGCTATGGTCAGTATCCCTGTATAAATTCTCTCTCTCTCTATATATATATTAATACGGAAGGTACCCGCACTCTGTCTCTGACTTCCACTTTATGGGTGCTTGGCCAAGTAAATGTATATAATTGTTGAAGAGTGACCAGCACACCAATTCTTTTAAATTCACCAAATATTTATTGCAACATTACTGTGCTTCCACAAAAGGAATATATATATATGTGTGTGTGTGTGTGTGTTTTGTATACCAACTTTTATACATTATACAATCCAGTAAGAGCAGAGATAAAACAGTGTCGTGTATAGTGTATAACATCCCTGACAAACACAGCAAATTAAATGCAGAGTAAACATCAAGTATAATAACATAGTATGTCAGAAATAAATTTTGTGAACCTAGTGGAATTCTTCACCTCAGAAAATATATTTCCCCAAAATGTAAGGTCATGTGATTAAATGGAACAGATACAGACAGACAGATACAGAGGCTAGTCCTTCTAAATTAAAACACACACACACACCAGTGTTTCCTTGTTCAATTTCACCCACTGTCCTCCTCCCTGTACTTTAGTTTTGCCAGCAGAATTCCATGTGAGAAGCACATCTTGGCATGTCAGTCAGGACAGGAAGGGGTAAAACTGCAGCAAGTTGACTCAGATTAAATACATATTTCTAACCATGGGATAAAGGGAGCTACAAATAGTTATACACAATACACAAATAATTGTTCCCTTCTCATTGCCTAAGTCTCTGAATGTATATGAAATCTTTCAGTGATATAATAAATAAATATAAATATATATGAGCAACTGGCAACCTGGTTTGTGGAATAAATAAATATCTATAACTACTTGGCATCTTTTTAACTCACTGTAGTACTGGAGATCAGGGTCGGACTGGGGGGCCCGGGGCCCACCGGGACTAATGTCCAGGGCCCCCTCCGACCCCCCCTGCCTCCCTACTATGACGCGCCGAGCATGCTTGCACGAAGGTCCTGCTCGGCGCGCCTGCGTGTAGGCGCCGCTCCTCAGTAAAAGGTGCCACGCGCATGCGCAAATGGCGCTGCGCGGCACGTAAAAAAAACTTTTTTTCTTTTAAGTGCAATCGAAACGGGGGACTGGCCCGGCGGGGGGGCCCATTAGGGGTCGGGGCCCACCGGGTTTTTTCCCGGTATCCCGCCGGGCCAGTCCGACACTGCTGGAGATGCTGCACATGGCTAAACCTGAGCTTCCCTTTAGCATACATCGTTTCTTCCAGGGAGATCAGCTCTGAGCTGTGCAGGTCCCGCCCCCTCCCCTCCCGTTCCTCAGTCAGATGATCTCTCAGCCTGTGTGAGATTACGGGAGCTGCAAGTGAAACAAAGTTACTGATTTCTATTGCAAGGTATTGCTAGAATCGGTCTTTCAAATCCCCCAGTTTTAATGATATTTACCGTGCTGGGTGCTGGTTTGGGGAGGCTTAGCCTCCCCAAGCCTTCATTAAAATCCGCCCATGGATCTGAATTAAATGATGAAAACCTCTAAAAATTAAAGTTTTTAGGATAATTACTAGCCTTGACTACTTTTACTTGGCAAACTTTTGTATTAGAGTTTTTCTTGGGTTTTACACTTAGGGGCAGATTTATCAAGGGTCAAATTTCAAAGTAATGGGAGTTTTTTTTGAACTCCCATAAGTTCGAGATTTTTTTTCGATCGAATAGGTCTGTTTTTGTTCGAATTTGAATTGTACGAATCGAATTAATAGTGCTTTCGATCGAATTCGATTTGAAGTTTTTCCAAAAAAATCTTTGATTTTTCAGAGTCCACCAATTGACTCCAAATAGGTTCTAGGAGGTCCCCCATAGGCTAACAGCAATTTGACAGGTTTTTGATGTGAATGGTTGAAGTCAAATTTTTAAAGAGACAATACATGATAAATTTCAATATTCGAATTTTCGAATATTTTTCAAATTCAATTCTAATTTGGACTATTCCCTAGTCGAAGTACACAAAAAATAGCTTGAAATTCGAATTGAATTCAATCAAATTCAATAGAATTCCATCTTACTTTGATTCGAACGATCGAATACAGCCTATTCACCCTGAAAAAAAGCCCTAAAAAAACCCTCAAAAAAAGACTTAAATTTTTTCAATAAATCTCTGTTGGTCTTTTTTTATTCGAATTTTGAAGTTATGGGAGTTCCAAAAAACTCCCATTACTTTGAAATTTGACCCTTGATAAATCTGCCCCATAATAGAACTCACTTTTTTTTTACGGTTTTAGAGAAATAAAATAAACCGTATTTTTAGAGAAAAAATTGGATTTGTGAAAAAAATAGAAATCAGAATGTTTGTAAATCAGCCCCTTGTTTTTATTAACTCTGTTCTATCAGCATCAACTGAATTAATGTTATAGTGTAGAACTGTCCCAGTTCCAATTGGATTGAGTTCTGGTGATTGAAATACCTGTTAGATATTGTTTATATCAGTTTAATGCTTCCCAAACCATTTAATGACCCCTACTATAACACTGGGAAGTTCAATTTTTGGTATATTATGTTATTAATATTATATCCACCCCCCAAAATGGCTATTTCTTAAAGGAAGAGTTACATTTCTACTAAGGCAAACCTGGTGAACAGACATAAACATCCCAAGTAACAAAGTGTAAAACAATTGGAATGCACTGGAACTGGCAGAAATGCAAAACATTTTCTTAAACAATGGAATGTAAATCAGGTTTGACTATAAAAAATTTTTTTTTCTATTTTCTTCTTGATCTCTATTGTAACGCTCTCTATTGTAAGGATCAGTGAGTTCCCTACCCTACCCTTGCATTTCTTGTATTTACAGATAAAATTACTTCATGCCACAGATCATTTGTATTGAGCATAACAGCAATGTTTTGATCAAATACTTCAGAACACAAAAGCTTAAAATAGGTTGGTCCTTAAGGAAACTGCCACTAAATTTTACAGGAGAATTTATTTATTTTTCTCCTGCTGCAGGTGCTTTAACAGTTGCTCTAGTACTGAAATTTTGTTTAATCAGTTTATCAGCACAGGACTAATATTTCATGTTATGAACCTAACTTTTTATCTCTCACAGGTACTGGAAGCAAAAAGGATCATATAATCAAGATCCTGTGATCCTTGTTGGGCATTACAAGTATTTAATAACACCTTAAAGCTCCAATCTTAGATCACATTATGCTGATTGGTGCAACATTTCAGAGTTTATATCCCAGAAAAAAGATCTTATTTACAAGTGATTGAGAAAGTCCAGTTGATTTGACTTATTTCTACAGATAGTTTATTTGTTTGATAACATCTTCCATTAGACATGGTAACAAAGGAGATCCAAGTTTAAAATCGAAATGAATGATTCTCCACCAAAAGCATTTTTTTAATGTTTTTGGGACTGAAGTGTCTTCTGTCTGTAGTCAAAGGGGAGGAGCTAACTCGTAGGTGGCTGACATTGAGAAAGGTCAGGAAAAGAAAATCACAACAAGTATGGTTCAATTTTCCTTTTTTTTTTTTTTATTACATTCAAGGGAATTTGCTTGTATAGTTTTGAAACTGTTCTGTCAGTTTTTTTAAATCACTGTTCCAAAAAAGCAAATCTCTTACTTTTTGCTTCATTTGCAAACAGGGGTATGGCATCCTGAACCTCTTTCTTTTTTGTTTATGTCACGTGGCTTTTTATTTCCTACTTTGAATAAAGACTTATGAGGAGTCATTCACAATGCTCCACAAAGTGTGCAAAAGGCAAAAAAAGGAGACAACCTGCAGAAGCATTTTAAATAGAATGCTGACCCCATTAGGCAACAGTACATTCAGTAGTATGGACAGAGGTGGCATGTAGGCAGTAAGGACAGGGTTTTCATCCAGTGCTTAGTGCAGAGCACAGGGGGGTGCAAGTGATTCAATAAGCAGTACTAAGGAGTGTGCTCTTGTGCCCCAACCAAAGGTGCAGGCTAATAGAGCCCACATTCCGGTTGGGGATAACAGTCATTTTTTGGAAAATAAAATGCCCCCCGCCAGGACCTTGCTACCCGCACAGGGAGGGAGCTCCCGGTGCAAGCAGCCATGTCCTGTCACTCGCATACGCATAATGAAAAGCTGCCCCGAATTGCTCATTATTCGAATGCACGTGATGTCACATTTGCGTTATGCATATGCTATAGTGATATGTGTCCTGATACCCGCAGGACCTGGGCTGGTTCAGGCCGATAACGCGCTCCTCGGGCTTTCGACTTTATAGTTGAGTGCCTGCTGGCCCCGCCCCTTTTATGATGTCATCGGCGGGGTGGGTCACCGCAGGTCTATAAAAGGAACTGAGGGCGCGAGCTGAGGTAGGGTGGGTTAGGGTTGGGTGCGGGTCGAGAAAAGCCTGATATGCGAGTGACCAGACATGGCTGCTCACACCGGGAGCTCCCTCCCGGTGCAGGTATCGTAGCGCTGGCGGGGGGCTTTTTTTTTTAAAAAAAAAAACAACTGTTATCCCCAACCGGAATGCGGGCTCTATTAGCCCGCACCTTTGGTTGGGGATAACATTTTTACAGGTACCCTTTAAGAATACCTTGGAAATACATAATATCCTATAATGATATGAAAGCTGTACGATAAAGCTTTATTGGTGCTATTAAACCAGTAGTTCATAGTGCAGGATTTAGAACACCTGGGGTGCATAGCTGGCCACAGGGACATAATGGAGTAATTATTGCTTAGCAGGTTTTTGGTTAATGCTATGTGTGTGGCATAAGGAATGCAAATACCGTCTGTTTTCAGAAGACTTTTGCTGCATTGCATGGGGTATGCACACCTGTGTCAAATAATAAAAATTGAATCACATTACCTCAAAAAACTGTTCTACTATCAATAGTAGTTATAGTAACATAAACTATTGAAAATGTCTAATGGACATTAATGTAAAGTTATTTAGAATCATATTTTCTTTCATGTACCATTTTATGTTTACAACCCCCTTTCAATGTAGGTATTAATAATGATATCATATGTGATATATTATTAGCACGTATTAATATTATTATTAATAATAATTAATATTATTATTTTATATATATATATATCTATATATATATATATATATATCTATATATATATATATATATATATATATATATATATATATAAATAAATAAAACAATGTCTTTGGACAGCACCTCTTGCCCTGTGCATGGAAATGTAGTAGATAAAAGTAAAAAACAAGCCAGCACCCTTTTTATGGTCTCAAATGGGATCGAAACGTCGGTTATACATACCATGTAATTAATACATATATTTTTTTTCCATATTATGACCCTTGGTGCTGGCTTATTTTTTACTTATATATAATGCCTGACTGGCATACTCTATAAAAGTAGCTTTATTTTAAACACATTATACAAAATTCTGCAATTTCTGTCCTTATTCGGACCTTTTCGTTTTGTTCAAAATAAAGCTATATGCTATATATAGGGTGTGTCGATCTAATAATAATTGTATATATTATATTTATATATCAGTGTAATATGTACACTGAAATAAAAAGGATGCTTTATGAGATATTATTACAAGAATAGAGAAAAAAATGCCCCTATAGCATCACATTCTTAAGCATGAAAAGTTATTTTTTGGTAAAAACAGTATATAGTTTAATGTGCTTATTAGGCTAATGTGCCTTTGGAGCTGTGAATATCTGCAAGATTCCATGCTGGTGTGTGACAGGTGAATGTAGTCAGGTTAGAAATATTAACTACACAGAGCAATTTAAAGTCCATATTTCCATTCTTTGTTTTAAAAAACATCTGGTTTCCTTACTGAGTCATCAGCTTTATTAAATCAATGTCACAGTAATGCAAGGTGCAATAATAGATCAACAGAATAATTATTTCCAGAATGCCCGTGGGGAGTGATTCAGGAACTGGGAGTGGCAGGGCCATGACAGGGCTAGGAATGATGGAACTGGACAAAGGGGTTAGGAAATATGGGGGTTGTAGTTCCTGGGTTACTATTGGGATGGATGGAGACACAAGGGGTTAAAAGAGGAAGGAAGTGGGCATTCTCTCTTACCATGAACAGCTCCTGTCCTCCCCAGAACAAGGGGGTAGCAATGTAGGGGTTAGGTGTTAACATAGTGTTCAGCAGGAGGGCTCCCAAGGGGGGGGAGCTGGTGATAGTGGTATGAAGTGTAGAGCGTAACAGGGGGTATGATGGAAGGGGCCCAGTGGAAGGGGCATGAGTTATGGAGGAATTCCACGCCTAGGAAGGACAGCAGGCGGCCCCTCTCTCTTGAGTATAATTCTTTGCAGCCTTCAGGTGTTAAGAAAGTTAATACAGTAGAACCCCTATTTTATGTTTTTCAGGGGACCCAAAAAATGGTGTAAAATCCAGGAAAATGTAAAATCAGTGAAATGTATTATGTGTTATATATAGGTTGAACCACAACAACAATGTAAAACGAGGGAAAACTTAAAATCAGGGGATGTAAAATGGGGGTTCTACTGTAATTAAATTTTACATAAATGTGATTATACATTGCCCTACAGTTAACTGTTTTTGGTTTATGTTGGTCGTTATTCATGTGATTTAATAAATAAGCTGCAACCTTTTCACCCAAGATATCACAGGTGGTTGTTATGGTGGGTTATTCTAAGGAAAGAGGGCTTCATTGTAGCTTCATTTGGGTATTTGAAAAAAAGTTACTCTCGCAAATCTATTGTATTTATAGGTAGTAGAAAGCTCTGTGTGCCAACTATGGACAAGTTGTAAAGTGGAAAGATTTTGGTTGCTGAAGAAGAGCACCCTGTGATGAAAAGCTGTCACCTTCCTGCTTCTCAGAAACGAGCCAATCATTACTCAGCTTTCTGGGAAATTCCTTGAATATGCCATTTCCAGAGAGTACAGTACTTAGCCACTCATGATAGGGAACATGAAAAATGAAACAACGTCTGTCTTTTGTCCCCTCCTGCCAGTTCTGGCTGCTGTGCTGAGCAGTATCTCAGTTCCAGGCATTCAGCTGTGGTTCCAAATGTTGTGCAAAAGAGTCCAGTGTGCCAATGAACAGATGTTTTTCCTCATCTCTAAAAATACATAATAAGGATGTCAACCAAACAGCAGTTTACTTTACTTTGCCCACTACATGTGGGACAATAAAACATAATTTCTAATCAGTGATGTATTTTAGCACCTCTAGTTTTTCTATCCTTAATGAATGTTAAGCACGTTGTAACAACCACCACCCTCCAGCTGTGCCATGAATCCTCAGTATATATTCTTGTATGTGTTTTTGTTGAAAACCTATATAAAAATGATCCTGCTGGTCCCTCTGTTAAGCGCTCTTGTAAATACAATACAGCACTTCAAATGGATAGCCATCTTTTACAGGCAGGTTAATCAATGCCCTCTAAAGGCCAACAAATGCACTACATAACAAAAAGCTGCTTAAACACTTTGCTGGTTTAAATATTCACATTTGTTTTTCCAGATATGAATATGCATTAACACATGCGCCTCTATAATTAAGCCTTGTACCAAAACCGTGATCAGTTCCACTTTGCTGAAGCAAACTAGAATCCACATTGGTAACTCACAAGGACAATTTGGTACACATTACTTAGTGGGCATGCTCAATTATGCTGGAGTACTGCATTATGGATAAAAACATGGCAAATTGCTCCAATTATTTTACACTGTACTTGAACCCTCTAGAGTCATGGATAGCATTGTTTTAATCATTTCGATTCCCCTTACTACCTTGGAATCACATATAGGCTAGATTTAGGCTATAGCTAAGGTTGCCAACTGTTTTGACCTGTACAGCCCAGTTTCGTAAGTAAATCTGGACAGGATTCTCCTTGAATGATGTAGTGATCAGCCAATCATATCCCCGCACCACAACATCACAATTCAGCCCCAAGATCACCCACCCAGTCCCCTGATGTTACACTGTAGAGATGCTTCAACAATGATGCTTGCAGAAAATGGTCAAAATCAAGTTCAGTCCATCCTTTTACCTTTCCTCAATTAAACCTCCTCATCTTCATCACTCTCATTGTTAGATCAAACGCAGGATTCCAAGCAGCAGTGCAAGAAACATTACTGAGTCTTTAGGATAAAGGGAAATGAATCCTGCTTTGTCCTGTGGGACACTGAGAGCACATCTGACATTGCTGCCATTAAGCATGACAGTATTTCTGTTGTTTGCCGGAAAGAAAGTAGAAAACCCATTTCGCCATCCACACATAGAGACTCATTTTCAGTCAGTAGAGTAGCATTTTTTTCCAGTGAATGATGACAATATCCCTTTAAATTGCATAAGGATTACTAAATGTAAGATATAGTACACCAGCCCTATGCATTCATACACACCAGTGAACTGTGGGTCTCTGTGGCCCTTTGCTTATCCTTTTATCTTATAAAAAACAATTAGAGAAATCAATGGAAAATATTCTTTTTACTTTCCAGCCTGCAGGGCCCCCAGTGTCAAGCATGCTGGACACTCTTCCCTCTTTATAGTATACTGAAGATTCTAAAACAAATTTTTGGTAGTGTGCATCTTTTTTTAAGTAGGCTGGTATGTTGCCAATGCCAAGTAGTTTCTCTTTTTAGAGCCAGAGACTGGGATCAAAGAACAAATATACAACTATAAAGAAAATCTTTATGTTATTATAATACACGAACCAAGAATATCCTATAAATTATATCCTTATAAACAGTGCTTAGTGATGTACTCAGCTAGAATCGGTGCTCAGTGATGTCACATGACTCGCTGAGACTTGTGTATTATAATTAATATTGTACCCCCTTGTTGTAAAATGCGAGGATATTGGATATTCGGCCTTGTGCCTTTATATCGTCATGGAACTCCTTTGTGACTTATAATATTCTTATATTTTACATTTGGCAAAAGGCATCTTTGACACCTGCATTTCATTTTGCCCATGTGCACAAAAATAATCTTTTTAAAACTGTGTGTGCCCAGAGGTGGTTGGGTACTAAATTAAGAGTTTTTACTTCTAATTTTATAGTGCATCACATTGATTGCATGAGTTGGTCTCAAAATTTGTATAGGCACATGAACACAAGGATTAGAGGGATTATTAGTAACCTGGTTATTTGTGGTAAAAAGCTAAAGCCTCCCCAGCCGCTAGCATTTGTGGCTTTTAAGGGAGAGAAATTGCCCAAACCAAGGATTAATAAAAATATATGATATAAAACAACAAGGACATAGGGCCACCGTTAATTTAAAGGGGTGGGTATGAGGGTGCACTAACCACATGAAGCTCAGCCACAGCTTCACATTTCAGGTACAAAAAAGGAGGGTTGTGGGGTGCACTCCTAAGGCCATATAAAAACCACAGATGCTAGCGGCTGGGGAGGCTTTAGCCTTTTTATTACCAACGCCTGTGACACACTCATTATATCTGCAGCACTTAACACGTTTACACAGATTCACACATATTACACATATTACACTCCTCATTTAGCTTTTCCTTTTTCATCTCCTTCTACATCTATACCCACACCTGTACTTATACTTATACTCACACACATACACACACAAGTGTGCACATACAACTTTACTTTGCCTTCATTATAGTCTCTTCACAATCACCTTTTTTTTGGTCTGGGCAGTCTCTCCTTCAAAAGCCGCATATGCAGGTGGCGGGGGAAGTCAATGGGCATCAAAATCTCTTTCACGTGCGTCAATTTTTTATGCGTGCGACAGTTTTTCTAGCTCCAAATGCATTCAAGTCAATGGGAGTTTTTTTCTTGTGGCAACTTTTTTTGTCTCTGCGACTTTTTTGTCCAAATGCTTTTAAAGACAATGAGCATTTGTTTTATGGCAACTCTTTGTTACCTGGTAACAAAGTCATCACTTATGCTCATCCCAATAAATAACCAGTGCTGCTAGTTCTGGGAGATTTGTACCACATACCCTCCTAAGGGTCCAGGGCTGCAACTTCTTGCTGTTACTGATAGTATCAAAGTTATTAAAGCATTAGAGGCAACCAACGCCTTAAATTTATGGCTTAGAAAGGATCTAAATCTAATCTAAATGTTATATTGAATGTATACTGTATATTATTTGTCAAAGGAAATATTTTCAAATCCACCTTTGGCTCACAGAGTCATTAAATCCCTCCCTCACCTTGTTTCATTGTGCAGTGTTGGATTATGGGACTTGATGTCTCTTGTTTGTAGAGAATCTGTGCACCACATACTATGGAAAGTAGAGGGACTTCAGGTTGCAGAATCCATCAATTCCCAATGGAACAATGTAAGGGACAGTTTGAATGACTCTGTAAGCCTAAGTCAGAGGTGGGGAATGGTTCCTACATGTGAGCAGCAGATTAATCTGATTTCCTTTCAATATCTGGAATGTCTGTTTAAAATAAAAAATCTTATTATTATTTTTAGTTCAGATAGTTTTTGTTCACCTTTTATTTTTTTAACATATGCCCAACTGAATGAGCTCATGTCCAAAAGGATGAGGGGAAAGTATTTTTCCTTACATAACATTACAATAAATATAAAGATATAATAATATCAATCATAATAGTTACAACGGTAACCAGTGGTAACCAGTCTGAGGTCACTGCAAACGGAAAGGAATAAAAATAAAATGCTTATTCAACACAACATATACAAATGACTGTAACGACACACACCTTCAGCATCTCAGCTGGAAACACCCAACCCCCGCAACCTGTTTCATTGAAGAAGGAAAGATTCTGTGCCTACAGGGGAATTCCTTGGATATTTCCGAGTCCTGATCTGTTTTGCATACTGGACTGGGCAAATGACTATATAAATGCAGAGAGCTATAATTTTTTACAACTGGAACTGAAACGTCTGAAAGGTGAACAGGTAAGGGAGTAAAATAAAGTACAATTTCTACTTCTCTGTGCTTGAGCTGATTGACATATTTGGTTTACTTTGCAAGAAACATTTTTTTCATTTCAATGACATTTATTTAAAATGTTTGAAATGAATTCCAAGATGTAAATATACAATGATTATGGCTAGTCTATTTACATTTATCCGGCAACTGATATCATAAGATAAGGACTGCCACCATCAATGCTATCACTAATAAAAGCATAATTTTTCATTTTTATTAAGCATGAATTCAGCTTTAGTTGTTAAGCAAACATTTCAAACATAAAACAAATGTTATATCAAAGATATTCATTGCACCAGCTATTGCACATATATGTAAAGAATGTGTATAAATGTATTTTATTTGAAATATGGCTTTTCTTTTAAGCAGGGGTTGGTGATATTTGTGTTTTGGGAGAACTTGGAGCCACTTTTCCACGAGAGAGTGTATAATTATATACTTATATAAAGCAGTTTGTCTCCTTTTGGGGTGGTTAAGCCTCCCTAAACCTGTGTATATATACATATATATGCATACATATATGCAGGGGCAATCCGTGGGCTGCTGTAGCCTGAGGCATCAAAACCGATGCCGCCCCCCTCTCCCACTCTGCGTTTAAAAGTTTAGCGTCGGAGCCGGTCAAAATATAGCGCTCTCTGCACTAACAGAGCTGAATTTCGAAAATTCGGCTCTTAAAGTTACAGGAGGTGGCTTTTTGCCACCACTTGTAACTGGCCACTGACTGCTGCCTGAGGCAAAGTTCTCAGGTGGTGTGCTTGTGTATTAAAATAAATACAGATATGGAACCTGTTATCCAGAATGCTTGGGACCTGAGGTTTTCAAATTTGGAGGTCAGCTAAAAAATAATTTAAACATTAATTAAACCCAATAGGATTATCTTGCCACCAATACACATTCATTATATTTTAGTTGGGTTCAAAGACAAAAAAGGTTTCATTATTTCATTAGAAGAGAGTATATGGGAGATTTTCCATGAATTGGAGCTGTTTTTGGATAACGGGTTTCCGGATAAGTAATCCCATACCTGTAATGTAAAATGGAACTGTGAGTAGCCTGACACAAATTCCAATCAAAACATTTTGGCTTTATAGAGCCTGGAGCACTGATATAATAAGTGTTCAGCCTACTAAGCACATTATAGTTAATGGGATGGTCCCCTTTTCCAGTCTATGAGAAGCAATCAATTGCATATTTTCTCCATCTGATGCCTTATTTTTAAGTTGTGTTAAAAGTCCTCAATTAATCCAGGATAAGTATAGGTAGAGGCAAAACATCTTTCTGATTTTTTCCCTTGCCCTTTATATATCCATGATACATTCTACATTTGGTTTTTTATTTTAGCAATGTGAATAAAAGTAATCGTTTTTTGATGGGAATGTGCATATCTGGTCTCTGATTTGGGGATTTCTGAATTTTTGTAGCATCATATTGATAAATCAGTAGTGACAGTTTTGTGAGAATGCTAGAGAATTTGAGTCCCTTGTCCTTGCAGTGGGGATGTATAACTATATATAAAAGGTATTGTAACCCAAAATGAAGTTTTCCAAATGAAAGAAAAAAAGCTAATTCTAAGTGACTTTACTGTATAAATTCATTACAGATTTCAAATACACGTAATTATTATTTGTATTATTATTTGTCATTTCTATCTGTCTGCCCCTTGCTATACTCTGCATTACCTGCATATAATAACAATATAGCAGAGCTCATCTGTAATCCAACCACTTTCTGCAATGCCTTGCATGCTTCAAAGTTCTCTTACATTTTGTTCAATATTTAAAACCAGCAGTGCAAAGACATTACATTTGGAACTGCATCTACAAATAACTTTAATCCATTGACAATCTGTAATGAATGGAAAGTTTTTTGATTGACATTCTCTTTAAGAACCAGTAGGTGGCAATAATCTTTTCATCCAACATTGTTTCTCCAACTTTAAATTTCGTCTTATGAATTTTATCAGCTGTACATGTTAAATCCCAATAATCTTGTGATTGTGATTGCTGGAGTAACTCTCTAACTAAAGCCATACAACCCACTTACTGAGGGTGCAGCATCTGCAAGAGGGCCAGATATCTTCTCACTGGTGCTGCACTTTTGCCGCACCGGCAACAGGCAATATATGTATCCAAATGTTTCCATCTCTGACAATATTTTCCTAGTAGCTGGTAATTAATTACACTTCAATTGCTTCAAAAATATATAACCGGTAAATATGCCATTTTTTCCTTTTGGACCTTCCCTTATGTTGCAGACATATATATATATATATATATATATATATATATATATATATATATATATATATATATTTTTTTTTTTTAACATGCAAAACAGTACATATTTTTGACTGTGCATCTCAAACAAATAGCAGTGATAGAGTGCAGACAAAAAATGCTAAAATCTTTAGAAGGACCCGCAATCCAGTATGTTGCAATTCAAATTATTTATATTATGTGCATCTGTACATCCATGGGTGATGTACAGATGCACATAAAAAAAGAATTTGATTTGCAACATACTGGAGTGCAGGTCCTTCTGAATATATATATATATATATATATATATATATCACATCACATCACATTTGAATTGTTGTAGCATTTAAAATGTGATAACTGGGCTATAAGACTATGATTCCCAATCATACAACTGCACAGTAATGGTGAGTTGTATGCAAGGTATTTTTTTTTAGAATCTCAGGTTTATTTTCAGATTTCTCACAATTTCTTATATTGCCTGACAGTTTAGTTTCACTACCACACCCAACAGTGTAGTACAGGAAATTAGCTTTTTTAGTGTATGTTAAGGTGAAGGCAGCAGAACAAGGCTGCTGAGAAAGAAACAGAAACCCCAACATTTTTTAAATGCAGATAAGACACCTAGAATAAGCAAACTAGAATATCTTATGTAGTTACATGTTGCACCTCCCATTGGTCTGAATATAAGAGTATCTGTATCCAGTATTTTCCTGAAATACTAGACTTCTTTGTAATTACAGTGCTGTATACACTGCCTTATTTAAAAAATATATCATGACTCAAAAATAAATGGTACAATATGACTGGAGGCCTCATTACACTTAAGTAAACCCACTACGGATGTTTCTCTGCTTTCAGTGTGTGAAAACCCTTTTCCTGAATACAACTGATGGGTGGATGTTGTGACTTTAAAATGACATTCTATTTCTGTTCATTAGGCAAGACCCTGGGAAGGCTTTTTTTTCCCTTTTTGCACATATCGTCTGAGAAACAGTTCATTCAAAAATGATGTGCCCCTGGAAACGGTTCATGAAGATCGGAACTGTTAAAGAGAAAGCATCTTGCCATGAAATGGACATAAACAATAATCAGGACTTCGGAAAAACACACAGGTAATGTGAGGATATATGCATGCCCACTTTGCACTTTCTACTTACTAACCAGGGCACTTTTTTTAAAAAATAATTATAATAATAATGTAAGGTAATAATTATATGACATATCAGTGGTGCTTGCCATCTTTACAGAAAAAGTGAATAGGTTATACTTATAATATGAGATAAGGTTTCAGTGTCTTGGATCTCTAACACAAGGGCTTATCCACATCCATTTATACAGGTACAAATTTACTCCAGTATAGCAATCTATAACAAAAAACTGGTTATTTGATTTCATTAGAATAATAACAGCTAAATGTGGATTTGTTGCTATCGGTTGCTATATTGGTGACGCAATCCACCCTTGCTACTTTTTTTTCCAGTGGTTACAAAGAAAGGAGATGTACCACTTTAATGAAATGAAATAGTTTGGGATTAAATGGATTGCCCCTTATTTATCATCAGAAAAGCATCTGCATATATGTGCTATACACTTATGGGACCTTTTATCCAGAATGCTCAGGACCTGGGTTTTTTTGTAATGTGCATCTCCATAACTTATGTCTGCTAAAAAGACATTTAAACATTATTTTAACAATATGATTGTTTTGGCTCCAACAAGGATTGATTATATCTTTGTTTGGATCAAATCTACATTACTGTTTTATTATAACAGCAGAAAACAAAATAATTTTAAACAAATTTAAATTATTTGATTAATATGGAGTCTATGGGAGGTAGCTTTTCCGTAATTCAGAGCTTTCTGGATAATAGGTTTCCTGATAACTGAACCTATACCTGTACCTTCTAAACCATTATCCCCATTAGATGACAAGCCCTGGTGGACAAGGAACTCACTACCTCTCATCTTTGTGCTCTATGTCTGGGTGACATTAATTCTCTACTAACTTCATGTTCACCTGTGGTTAATATGCAGAGCAGTGTGTAACAATTCCTTATTACGGTTAGTAATTACAACCCTCAGGCTAAACTGGCATGCATATACAGGTATGAGACCTGTTATGCAGAACACCGGGGACATAGGGTTTTCTAGATAAGGGATCTTTCCATAAAATGGATCTCATACCTTAAGTCTGCTAAAAAATCAATCAAACATTAATTAAACCCAATACGGATTAATTATATCTTAGTTTGGCTCAAGTACAAGGTATTGTTTTATTATTATTACAGAGAAAAAGCAAATCTGGTTTTAAAACTTGAATTATTCAATTAAAAAGGGGTCTCTGGGAGACGGCCATCCTGTAATTTGGAGCCTTCTGGATAACGGGTTTCCAGATAATGGATTCTATACTAGTACTGGGTTTGTATACTGTAGCATTTTAACAAAATGGGGTTCTTTCTTTACCTTTTCAAACATCAGGTGCAATAAATCAGTGTTTCAATATCAGTAAATAACTAGAGAGCCTTCATTGGGACAATGGGCATACAGTCCTCGCTACTTAATTTGAGAAGCCACAGAAACAGGGTGTGCACTTCCCTTATTTCTCTTGAAACAGCTTAAATTTAAGTGCTTGGTCGTTTAACCATGATTCATTAATGCAAACTGGCATTCATTAACCCTATGGAGTTCCTGGCTGGCACCTCTGGAGGGTTTCCTAGCTCAAATGTACATTGAAAATGTACATTCTGGACAAGTCTGGGGTTTCGGGAAACAGGACAGCATATTAGGAGCAGAAGGGTAAAGGGTAGCAATCTAAAATGCTAAATGATAATCCTTAAGGCATCATAACTACATTGCACCTGGTTTGGAGTAAAAAGGCAGGTATAGTGGCACTGTTTAACAAAGGGAATTTAACAACAACTTGCATGTCTCTTATTTTAAGATTATCTTATCCTAAACACAGAATAAGACCAGGAAAGCAGAGTAAACTAGCCTGGACAGACTCATTTACTCACAAGGGTTTTATCTTTACTCTTCTTCCACATACATTGCATTATTTAACTCTATAATGTTTAATAGGTCAAATGCTTTTTGACAATCAAATGTCTAACCTACAGAAGCGATATCATATCAGAGAAAGGGTTCAGTGTTGCCTCAAAAATTCAGTCTCATTTAGGACAATTACAAAAATAGCTTTTTTTATTGTCTTAAAGGGGTTGTTCACCTTTAAATTACCATTTAGTATGACGTAGAGAGGGATATTCTAGGACAATTTGGAATTGGTTTTCATTTTTTATTATTTGTGGTTTTTGAGTTATTTTTTTTTTATTATTCAGCAGCTCTCCAGTTTGCAATTTACCCTAGTAACCATGCATTTATATGAATAGGAGACTGGAATATGAATATGAGACACCCTGAGTAAAAAGTAGCATTAACTGTAAATTTGTAGCCTTGCAGTGCATTTGTTTTTTGATGGGGTCAGTGACCCCCTTCTGAAAGTGGGAAATAGTCAGAAGAAAAAGGCAAATCATTAAACTATAAAAAATAAATAATGATGACCAATTGAAAATTTGCTTAGAATTGGCCATTCTATAACAAACTAAAAGATAGCTTAAAAGTGAACCACCCATTTTAGTGTATCTGTTCTCAATTCAATATAATTCTGATTCTAAACCCCCATTTAAAAACAATATTTCTATACATTTCATTATTCAGCAAAATCATAAAAGAAGCAATCGATTTCAATGGCAAGAAGCAAACAATGGCTGAACTCAAATCTGTATCGGAGGTAAGAACAATACAAGTAGACAGGACAGATGCAATGATGGCACTTAATGCAACTTTATGGAAATGCAAGAGTTCATTTGAATGCAAGTACTTTTAATGATTGGTACAACATTTGCCCAATTGAAGTATGACTGCGGCTGTGTTTTATTTTTTAAACATGAATTTATGAGCTTGTACCCTTGCAACATCTTCAGTTTTATAAGGTTTGTCCAGTTCTTAGTGTACCCAAATGGAATTCACAAAGTATGCTGTGACACAAGTTACATTGTCTTAAAAGAATAGTCATTTAAAATCGAGTAATTTGTTTCCCCTTATAATTAATTCCATATTAATCCTTCACATCAGTTTAGTGAGCCAGTTAACTATTCTCCTTCATATCAGTGTTTTTTTCTCTCCTTTAGAAAAGATTTCCAGAAAACATAAAGCAGTCGCAGAATAGAGAAACCTGTCCTAAATATTTGAAGCTGAAGAATTTTGAAAATGGAACAATCTTCCAAGACACTTTACACCTCAAAGCAAAGAAGGTAAGAATACAAATGTTGGAATATGAGGGATAGAGATTTTCAGAGAATTTGTGGAATGTGCAGTCAAAATGGCATGTAAATCCCAATGCAATTGCTTTTTTTAATCCTTGCTTTACCCTAAAACAGATGTTTCTGCCATTAAAATTTTTCTCCCGTTTCTCTGTATGGATCTAAATATTTAAGGGCCTATTTATCATGATGTGTAATATACTGGAGACAGACATCACTGGCTTATCTATAAAAACAAATCAGCAATTATATTTCAGCAGTCTCCTACACATTAGAAAACAAAAGTAAAATCACTGGTGATGTTTTCTCCAATGTTTACACATCATGATAAATAGGCCTAGGTATTTAAAGGAGAAGGCATCCCCAGTGCAGAAAACTGCACTAGTCTGGGGTTATTCCAGTGAGCACCACAGAGCGATCCTCTTCCGGCTGCTTCTTTCTTCTTGCGGCTGCGCATGCTCATTAGAGAAGAGCCAAACTTTAACTAAAAAGTTGGCTTTTTCATTCTACTGCGCATGTGTCTGCCCGGGAAATTTGAAGAAAGAAGAAGCCTGAAGAGGATCGCTCCTTGGTGCTCACTGGAATAACCCCGGGCCGGTGTCGTTTTCTGCTGATAGGAGCACTAGCCCGGGTTTTCAGGTAAGTCAATACAATCACTTGGGGGTGCCTAACATTTGGCACCCCAAGTGTGAAACTTTATAATACCTGAATGAGTTGTGATTGAGCTTCATAGCAAATATTACAAATAGGATGAAGAATTGGGAATCGTTTTATTATTTAGATTGATTAGGTTAGATACATTTGAGTCCTACATCAATGCTTTAAACTCATTTACTGCAAGCAATCATGTGTGTATCTCTTTTTTCAGAACCTCAGCTGCCAGTCTAAAATATGTCAGGGATCCATCATGAACCCAAAGGTGTATATAAGAGGCCCCAGGACTGAGCCAGTGCCACAAGATGAAATTTTACTTCAAGCAATTGAATTTGTTAACCAGTACTACAGCTCCTTCAAAGAGTGAGTTACCTTGGCTTGGGTTCTATAGAACACTTTCTTACCTGGCAAAGTGAAAAAAGTAATATTTATATTATATTTATATATTCAGTTGCAATGCCCATCCCACAGGCTTAGGGACACATTAGTTAAACATGGAACTGGGGAATCCTGAATAATTCTCAGCTGAATTTATCAGACAGTTATCTTAAATAACCAATATTTTTTTTTGTTACTGATTATTTTTGATACTGCTTTTATACTGGTTTATAATAAATCAGCCCCCATGTGATACTTACTTAAACTAAGCAAGTGCTCTAAGCATCAGCTGACAATTCTCAGGCTTTGGCACTAAGTTTGCCCAGTTAATCCACACCAACGAATAACATGTTTGTTTTTAAACAGGTGACCAGTAAATGCTACCTGTTCCCTAATAGCACCTCAGTGTTGGTAGCTGTGGAACAGTCATCAGTGCTTTCTGTTCTTTTTAATTAAAATAAAGATGGGAATATCTCTGTACTTGTTCTCAGTCAATTAATTTTGTGTTGCACTAAAATATTCCTTCAAAACTATATTTAGATCTTAGATTACTAATTTACTAGGCCTATCCTTAACTTGTTTGGGCAATGTGTGTTTCAGGCCTCAGATAGAAAATCACCTCAACAGGCTGGAAACTGTGGCCAAAGAAATAGAATGTACCGGCACCTACCAGCTAACTAAAGATGAGCTTATCTATGCAACCAAGATGGCTTGGAGAAATGCTCCCCGGTGCATTGGACGAATACAGTGGTCCAACTTACAGGTAACAGAAACAGGGTTATCTTAATATAGATATATAGCAACCAATGGACAATGGTTGCCTATGAATATGAAAGGGAATGAGTGAAAATGATTACATGCACACTAAAACATATATATTTTCTTCAATTTAAGGTTTTTGATGCTCGTGACTGCAAGACAACCAAAGAAATGTTTGATCACCTATGCCGTCACTTAAATTACTCGTCAAATGGAGGAAACATAAGGTAATTGAACTGAAAAGTCAAATTTTTTTAAAAAAAACATTTTTTTTAAATCCAAATCAAATAACACCCATTTAAGCTACTTTTTCCACTGTAATAAGTCGAGAGTTTATTTTTAGATAATTACAGTTTGAAGGTCTCATCATAATGTCCTCCATAAATATGAATCATATTTTCAGTGCAGGCCAACGTGTGACATCGATTTAATTCTGATGTTCAGAGGTATTTACCATTTGCTGTACTTCTGAATCACCCTTTTTATTTTACAAAATGCTTAATAATGTTCCTACAGCAGAATCCTGCACTGTCTGTGTTTCAACGGGGCAGACAGAGTTTTCTATATTTCCTTTTGAAATCGAACATGGGGCTAGACATGTTCGTTTTCCAGGTTCCCTCAGCCATGTGACTTGTGCTCTGATAAACTTCAGTCACTCTTTACTGCCCTTTACCTTCCCCAGAAGCCTATCAACAGAAAAATGGGGAGGTAACCTGATAACAGGTCCCTGACACCCAAATTGCTAAAAACTGCCCACTGCCCCACCTAGTGGTAGATATGAGAACATCACTTAATAGTAAAAATTTCTGGCAAAACCAAATCACAACTTCAGTTATACTGAGTGGGAGAAACAATAGCTTATCTGAAAATGGGTCCATTGTGAAGTGCTAGCTCTTTTTGAAAGCATATGACCAGCAAAATGACCTGAGATGGCTGTCTATACACCAATATTACAGCTAAAAAATTAATTTATTGCTTTAAGAGGAACATTTTAAATGGTAGAATTAATTACTAAGCTTAACCAGTTTCTATTGTTCTATTTCAGATCTGCTATTACCATATTTCCTCAGAGGACTGATGGGAAACATGATTTCAGAGTGTGGAACAGTCAGCTTGTTCGGTATGCCGGCTTTCAAATGCCAGATGGATCAATCCTTGGAGACCCAGCCAGTATAGAATTTACAGAGGTATATATGCTAAATGTTCTTTGTAAATTCTAAATGTACCAAAAGTCACTAAAAATACCATAATGAAATCCTTGCACAGAGCCGCCTTATCTCAGAATGAATAAACATTGAGATCTCTAAGTTCAGACTAATGAAGCTTCAACTAAGGGATAGCTATTTTTTCTGCAAGTTTTGCAGATCCAAAATCTCCAAGATCCTTTTCAGCTCAGCAACAGATAGAATGTGAAATGTTAGCCATGTCTGCTCTACAGATGGACCAGAACTTACTGATGTTTGATCTGCTATGTAGGATCCATGTGGCTTGTCGTTTGTTTAAGTTTTAAAAGTGTTGAAGTAATGTGTCAGATACTTCAGATAACAGATCTTCCCAGCTACAGTATGTATGTATAAATATTGCTTTTATTTTGGATTATGCATGGTTAATTAACTTGAATATCTCTCAGTGTGAATATCAGCATTTAGAGTTTATTTGCAAACAGGTTTATTTTACATAAAACCCCCATGTACTTTCAGTTGTGTATCCATCTTGGATGGAAGCCACAATACAGTCGGTTTGAGATCCTCCCTTTGGTGCTTCAGGCAAATGGCCAAGATCCAGAGTTGTTTGAGATCCCCTCAGATATTATCGATGAAGTACCAATAGAACACCCTAAGTAAGTAGAGCAGGTTTGAGGTTCCTTTGTTCCCATAAAAACACACACATAATATATGACAATTATTATTATAACGTATTTATCAAGCGCATATTGCGCAGTGCTGCAAAGTAAATGTGTTTATACACACAACATAGGAAAAACATACATAGAACATATAGGGGCAATTCACTAAGATTCGAAGTTGCGCCACGCGCAACTTTGCCACACTTCGCCAGGCGTATTTTCGCCAGCACTCCGCACAGGGGTAGCGTAAGTTTTCGAAGTTGCGCTAGCGTTAATTCGCCAAGCGAAGCGAAGTTTCGATAGCGATGGTTCATTTGCATACGGCGCCAAATTCAAATTTCAATGGAGGTACACGTATTAGCACTACAAATGCCTAGAAAACCTTCAAATCAGCAAATAAAAATTTAATTTTGCCCTACACATGTGCCCACTGTCTAGGTAAGTTGCCATGAGTCAGGAAATGTAGGGGGGAAGGAGGGGGGGCCCCAAAAATATTTTCGATCTTTTTCAGCCTATCACCCATCATGTAGAAAACACGCCAGCGTTTTTTGGGACTTAGAAAAAAATTTGACTTTTTTTGAAACAATCCCTATCTACTCTATTGGGCTTCGCCAGGTCTGAGGTGGCGAAGGAAGTCTAGCGTAAAAGGTAGCGTTCAGTACACTGCGCAAGTTAGTGAATTTGCGTAGTTACGTCGCTAGCGAAAATTCGCCTGGCGTAAGGGTGCGAAGTAACACTAGCGAAAATACGCCAGCGTTCGTTTTGCGCAGTAATGAAAAATGCCAAACGCTAGCGAATTAACGCTAGCGTTCGGCGCTTCGGCGCTTAGTGAATTTGCGCCATAGAGTTACATACATATGATACAGTATAGGTTCAAAATGTATTTAATACTCTTGTTTTTTTTAAGGTATGAGTGGTTCAAGGAACTTGGCCTGAGGTGGTATACGTTACCTGCAGTTGCCAATATGCTTCTTGAAGTTGGAGGTATAGAGTTCTCTGCTTGCCCATTCAACGGCTGGTACATGGGGACAGAAATTGGCGTGCGGGATTTCTGTGATGTTCAGCGGTATAATGTGCTTGAGGTAGTTATGCTTCAGTGTTATTTTTCAGCTTTGTGCATAATAATGGCATGGACCCATATGGTTTAATGGCTGTCTTATATGTCATTTAATTTAATAAAGGCAGTGTGCAAAGTGCATAAAAGTGTGCAGCGTGGCCTTCTTTTCGATGTAGAATTACCCCAATGAATACCTTATGTGTCATTCAGATAAATAATAAAGGTGGCCATGCATGGAGAGATCCGATCGTTTGGCGATGTCGCCAAACGAGCAGATCTCTCCCTGATATGCCCACCATCAGGTGGTCAGATCGCGGGACCGCATCAAAGAACAGACAGTATTTTTAGTCCCATCCGATCGAGATCTGGCCGACTTTCGGATACCATATTCGGCCCGTGTATGGCCACCTTTACTGAGTAGCAGAGAATACAGGCCGCAACAGGGCTCCATGCTTACTGCCATGATGGAGTTCCAGATCACCATATGGAGTGAGCTTGGTTTTAAAAATGTATATCGGTTACTAAATATGAACTAAGCCAACTGACCATCTCTACCTGCTCTGTTCATAGCGTGAACTGAAGGTCCATTGCTGTGTAGCTGCTGTGCTGAATATATGTTGTAAATGCAAAACATTGTTGATTTACCATTGCTAGGCACAGCATTAGATGCTAAATTGCATGTAGAACTACTCTTATCAAATGCAAACTACGGGTAAAAAATGTCAGATTTTTAAGATGATTTAACCAAACAAATCCTTATGTGTTAATTGAATTTAATCTGTGATGCCATATCACTGACAAGATAATATTTTATCCCCATTTCCAGGAAGTAGGAAGGCGACTGGGTTTAGAGATACACAAACTGACTTCATTGTGGAAAGACCAAGCTGCGATTGAGCTCAATATTGCTGTTCTATATAGTTTTCAGGTGAGTGCTTAGTCATTTCTGAAATATTCTGTGACTGTTGAACAATATGGGAATCATTTAGGGATTTATTGCTCCCTTATTTAATGAGGTTTAAATTGAATATGGTATAGGATGGGAGTCTCCAACCTTTATTGCCCTTGAGAAACATTCAGATGTTAAAAGAGTTGGGGAGCAAAGCAAGCATGAAAAATGTTCTTGGGTGGTGCAAGATAAGTGCTGTAATTGCCTATTTGGTAGCCCCAATGTGGACTGGCAGCCCACAGGAGGTTCTGTTTGGCAGTACAACTGTTTTTTATGCAACCAAAACTTCCAAGCCAGGAAATCAAAAATAATCATGTGTTTTGAGGCCACTGGGAGCAACATCCAAAATATCCAAGGGGTTGATGAGCAACATGTTGCTCGAGAGCCACTGGAAACCCATTATCCAGAAAACTCCAAGTTACAGGAAGTCCATCTCCGATAGACTCCCTTTTTAGAAAATAATCCAGATTTTTAAAAATGATTTCCTTTTTCTCTGTAATAATAAAACAGTACCTTGTACTTGATCCCAACTAAGATATAATTAATCCTTATAGGAGGCAACCCCAGTTTATTGGGTTTAATCAATGTTTAAATGTTTTTTAGTAGACTTAAGGTATGGAGAACTAAATTAATGAATGACCCATTATCTGGAAAACCCCAGGTCCCGAGCATTCTGCACAGTAGGTCCCATGTACCTGTATATGTATACATTTTTCCAGTTGGAATACTGCAACAGTTTTTAATTTACATAGATATTAATTTATCGTAGTTAAGGTATAATCACATATTCCCATTTTCTATCAATGAGTGTTAACTAAGAACCAATATACACTAGCATTTTTATCATTATTATTAGACACGAGAAGGGAAGTAGTTGCTGCTGCTAAGCACACGCATATTGTGAAAGTAGGCAAATGTGTTGGGTAACACTTTGCAGGAGGACATTATATCTGCTGATAACGTTTTAGTAGCTAGTAACCAATCAATATCCACGTAATAGGTATAACATATGATGTTAGAGTCATATAATCAGTAGAAGACTTTCCTCAGTGCTCTGAATAAAACTTCCCTTTATGATAAGCAACTTATCTTATCTTCCAAGTGATTGGGATTTTGGTTCCAGTTCCAAATTGAACACTGTATACCAGAGGTGTCTATTCTTCATAGCTCTAAATGAATTACCATTTCCATAACTTTTCCCCTACCAGAATTAATAACTAGCATCAATACTTACACATATTATTTATGATATTTCTGCATTTCAGAAACACAACGTGACCATTATGGATCACCACTCTGCAGCGGAATCCTTTATGAAGCACCTGGAGAATGAGTACCGGTTACGAGGAGGCTGCCCAGCTGACTGGGTTTGGCTTGTCCCCCCAATGTCAGGCAGCATTACACCAGTGTTTCACCAAGAAATGCTGAATTACATTCTAAGCCCATTTTATTACTATCAGGTAGGGATATGTTACAGTAAGTCCCAGTTTTTATGTGAGTTGACATGGATATTTAACAAAAATGTCTGCTTCATAATCCTAATATGTAATCTTTTATAATAGATTGATGCTTGGAAAACTCACATGTGGCAGGACGAAAACCGTAAGCCAAAGAAGAAGGAATTCAAGTTTAGTGTAGTGGCAAAGTAAGAACCATATTTTTTGTGAAATGTGAACTAAGTGCTTCTACTTGGATATAACACAACATCCAGTTTACTGTTTAATGGCCTTGTGTATATCTATACTGCATTACTCTCAGAAAGCAGAGGCACTCAGACAGTTATTACATTGTGAGCCTTTTATTGTGCTAACCATAGCTACCTTTTACACCAGGTCTGTGCTATTTGCTTCCTCACTCTTAAAGAAAACTGTGGCTGCCAGAACCAAAGTAACGATCCTCTATGCGACAGAAACTGGGAAATCTGAAACATTTGCAAAGAAACTGCAAGAATTGTTCAGTTATGCCTTCAATGCCAAGGTTAGTGCTCTTTTTAAGGACTTGGTGGCTATATGCAATGGTCGTTTATATATGAAGTCAAGCCTTGCTGGCTGGGAAAAGAAGCAGAGTAAGACCTGGTGGAATGATCCTGGCTAAAAATTAAGGGGCCTTAAAGTGGACCTGTCACTTACGAATAAAAAACTGCATAATGAAAGTCCTTTCAAATTAAACATTGAACGCAAATTCTTTTTTTCATTAAAACATCTATTTTTCATTTATTTTTTATTTAAAAATCTGAGCTGTCACTCAAATACGATCTGCCCCGCCTCTATGCCTGGAAAGAGCCAGAAGAAGAAGGCAAACCATTAAAAAACTATAAAAAAAAGAAAAACACCAATTAAAAAGTTGCTTAGAAATAGCCATTTTATAATATATTAAAAGTTACCTTAATTGCAGCAGTACTGTAGACTTGCTATTGGTAGCACCACCTTTACCACTTACAATACATATACAAAAGCCCTGAATATCGTGTTTCGGATTTATCTGGTATTTTTTGGGAGATGTTTAGCGATAATGAATTTCAATATCTTAGCCCTGGGAGTATCACAGCTGATTTTGTCATTCCATTTTCATTTATACCGTGGATTTTCTTCTAGAAACACTAGGGCAGATTTTTCAAGGGTCGAATATTGAAGTGGAAAATACTTAGAAATTCGAGCATCGAATCGAATCCTCCTACATTCAAATTTTTTTTTAAATTCGGATTTTATCCATTGTACGATCGTACGATCATACGGTCGTACGATCATACTACGATCGTACTTTGAATTGTACGATTCGAACGATTTTATCGTACGAACATACAATTTTCCTTCGAATATAAAAAACTTTGAAAATTGCTCTGGAGGGTCCCCATAGGCTAACATAGCACTTCGGCAGGTTAAAGTTGGCAAAGTATTGAAGTCGAAGTAATTCGATTATTGAATGGTCGAATAGTCGAACGATTTTTACTTTGATTCGAAATCGTAGTATCCTATTCAATGGTCGAAGTACTCAAAAAATTACATGAATTTCAAATTTTTTTACTTCGAAAATTCCCTCAAATTCACTTCGACCCTTGATAAATCTGCCCCTATGTGTTTAATAGAAACCCATAGAGAACCATAAACTATTTTTTTTTTTTTGTGAGCATTCATTTTTTTCTAAAAGCGCAAGAATATTGTGTAGCAATAAGCAGGTATGAGAGATTAAAGAGTGGGATTTGATTAAAGGCTTGTTCTGTATAGTCATTATAACTTAACAAGTATAAAACAATTTCTATCATAGTTATTGCTGTATTTTATCCATAGGTTCTCTGTATGGATGACTATAACATCAGAAACTTGGAGAATGAAACTCTTTTACTGGTGGTGACGAGCACTTTCGGAAACGGAGACTGCCCAGGAAACGGAGAGGTAGATGAAATATTGTACTTAATATGCAGTTCTAAAGTACTCAGTAGTCAGGCTCTGAAACGGTGGCAAAGATTTTAGTGATTCATATGAACACCCTAATCAACTTGTACAGGGTTCAACACAACATAGACATTTCTGATGAAAAAGACAAAGGAAAAGGAAAATGCTCAGATAAATAAGCAAAATTTCTAAAATGTAAAAAAGTTAGTAAACGTGTTAAAATTTGCTAGGGAATATTCTAGGAGTTCCAATTTGAATTATAATAAATCTCCCACTTATTCACAAAATGCAAAAGTGCCCTATAACTATTGGTTTATTTTTTAAGCAATGCCTTGGCCTAGCCTAAATTCTCAAGGAGGCAAAAGTCATAATATTTTTGTTTGCTTTGCCTATAGCAACCTGTATCTACATGTCAGCATTCTAGTTGTCAGGAAAAATTCTCGAAAAAGTTACATTATTGCATTTGAGGATGGCTGGCTAAGGAGTCCACAACTTCTTTCTACTGATTACTGGTCACTGCAAATAACTTGACAAGTCGAATGATATAAAGTGCATGTTTTATATATGTAAAGCAATAAAAAGTATTAATGTAATTTTACACCAGAGAATCACTTTGCCATTTTCTATGTATGCATTAAGACTTTGTTTTGTTTCTTACAGACATTTAAGAAAGCAATGTTTTCTTACAAAGAGCTAAAGAACAAATTAAGGTACTGGTGAGCTTTAGGCTTGTTGACTCTCAGCAATTCCATCTGGTCTGTGTGTCTTTCTTTTAGGAACAGTCAAACTTAAAGGGGTTGTTTGCCTTTAAGTTAACTTTTAATATGTTATAGAATGGCCAGTTCTAAGCAACGTCTCAACTGGCCTTCATTTTTTTTTATAGTTATGTTTCGAATGGGATCACTGACCCCCATCTAAAAAATGTGTTCTATTATTCATCTTTCTATTTAGACCCTCTCCTATTCATAATCCAGTCTCTTATTCAAATCAGTGCATGTTTGCTAGGGTAATTTGGATCCTAGCAACCAGACTGCTGAAAATTAAAACCAGAGAGCTGCTGAATAAACCTCAAAAGCCACAACTAATAAAAAATGAAAACCAATTGCATATTGTCTCAGAATATCAATCTCTACATAATACTAAAAGTGAAATCACCTGTTGTTTTGTATTTACATGTACTGTGCTTATAAATTACAACTTGGTAAAAAGTACTTCCTAGATTTTTCTCCCAAATAAAACACAACCAAATGTATTTGTGTACACCGTAATATCTTAAAAATATTCTATTCCACAGTATGGCATTACAATAATTTAAGGCTTGCCAGGCATCTTGTAAATCAGTGTAATATCAATATCAGATTTAAGAGTGTTTCAGCTAATAAAAATACTTGGCATGCAATTGTTATAGGTAAGATCTGATGACATTCTCAGTGTTATTGTACATTTAAGTATGACTCACTATACCCTTGTTGTATATAGGTATGCTGTTTTTGGCCTTGGATCCAGCATGTACCCGCAGTTCTGTGCATTTGCTCATACAGTAGACCAAAGACTGGCACAGCTTGGTGCCACACAAATCAGCATTACTGGTGAAGGAGATGAACTCAGTGGGCAGGAAGAGGCTTTCCTAAATTGGGCAGTTCAAACATTTAAGGTAGATATATTGATTTGCAAAGGTTTTTGTTCCTGACAATCGTTGAGTATAGTGTTGATAAAAATGTCACTTAAATTGAGGTAAATATACTGGAACATTAAGCCTAACTCAAAAGAAAGTCATTCTAAGCAACTTTTCATTTGGTTATACATTTTTCAATAGTTGTAAAGGTATTTGTAAATGTTTGTGAAGATTCTCATTCATCCAGGTCATGGTATATCTATAGAAATAAGTCAAATCAACTGGACTTGCTGTGTTTTTTTCCTTGAAGACGTTTCACCAGTCATCCAACAGTTGGTGAAATGTCTCCAATGAAAAAAACACAGCAAGTCCAGTTGATTTGACTTATTTCTATAGATATATTTGTAAATGTAACTGCAAGGGAAACTCTATTTTTTTGCCTGTTTCTTTCTTCAATCTGGTTCTGACAATATAGCAGAAGTCATCAATGCACTTCTATAACTGCTGTCCCGTTTTTCACTGGACAATATCAATTTTGACAGCTCAGCCCGCAGTCCCGGATTGTTACTGAAATGTCCCAAGTTTCCCTTTTGATCTCCTGCACTGAACAACCAGAAAAAGATACAATGTTTCTGAAATGTAATTAAATAAGAGGCTTTTAGCAGAAAGCCCAGAATACTCGGCAAATGCACTTAGATACATTTGTAACTATTTGAGATAAGCAAAGATACAATTGTAACTATTTAAGATAAGCGGGTCTCTTGGGAGAAATAAGACTCACAGTTTAAAGGGAAATTCACCTTTATTAGCAAAACTGTAATAACACATAAAACATGGCCTTAAAACCCCCAGAAACGTGTTCACTCTTTCCATAACCTGCCAAATTTTGTAAAATAGATGTGGTATTTAGGAGATGTGACCATAAAATGGGCAGAAATGTTTGTTCATCTTTCTGATTTTCATATGTTGGGAGGTAGGCTATAGTCAGTTTGGCCCCAAATAGGTGGACAGAAAAACTCAGCAATGAAGTCAGTGGATTGGAAGATGGATTATGGGAGCCATGAGCAGTTTTATCAGCAGACCACCAGTGGCCAAACTGATTTTATAACATATCAAATTGGAATTGAAATATACCATTCATTAACATTCTAACCATTCATTTTCTAGGCTGCATGTGAACTATTTAAAATTCGAGACAGACACAATATTCATTTACCTAAGTGTTACACCTCAACGGAAACCTGGAGTGCAGCAAATTATCGCCTTGTTAATGAGAACCAACCATATGACCACATCAAAGGTATGCTAATGTCATTTAAATGCTACTAGTCTTCATTATATTATTGTGGCCTTAAAAATGAGGGTGGTGTACCCCAGCTCAGATTTTTATATCTATCTATCTATCTATCATGTATTCATTATCATTATCTATAAATCATCTCTCACTATCTATCTACTGTATATCTATCTATCTATCTATCTATCTATCTATCTATCTATCTATCTGTCTGTCTGTCTGTCTGTCTGTCTATCTATCTGTCTATCTATCATGTATTCATTATCATTATCTATATATCACTATCATCATTATCTATCATTATCTATCTATCTGTCTATCTATCTATCTATCATCCATCTATCTATCTATCTATCTATCTATCTATCTATCTATCTATCTATCTATCTATCTATCTATCTATCTAATCATCTCTCACTATCTATCTACTGTATATCTATCTATCTATCTATCTATCTATCTATCTATCTATCTATCTATCTATCTATCTATCTATCTATCTATCTATCTATCTATCTATCTATCTATCTATCTATCATCTCTCACTATCTATCTACTGTATATCTATCTATCTATCTATCTATCTATCTATCTATCTATCTATCTATCTATCTATCTATCTATCTATCTATCTATCTATATATCTTCTATCTATCTATCTATCTAGCTATCTATAACTATATCTAAATATAAAGTACCTTGTGGTGTAAAAACAGTTGTATAAATTCTGATTTGACTCCTTATAAATAGGATTATATGTTCCTTTTATAGAATGTAAAGTTATTATGGAACCGTTTTTGGTGTAAATGAAAGGCCCACTATACCTTTTTCCAGTATCAATGTGTATATTATAGGGGAGTAGTTATGTTTACATAGCCATATGCTGGCTGTACAGGCTATAAGAAATCCATGGTAGAGTGTCATTAAATACCCCACTATCACTATCACTATCTAAATAAAATGGAATTAGGGTATAGTATTATACAAATTGATAAGGAACATGTGCCCAGACATTGGTTACTTAAGGCAAGGCTAACACTGCCAGATGGGTCAGTAGCCTCAGGATCTCTTACAAAGCATTGACTAGTTGTTCTGTACTGCAGTGGAAGGCACAGGGGACTACATTACCCAGCATTCCTACAGAATACCAAGTGTGCTACATAAAGCAAATTGAATGCACTAGCCCTTTAACAAGGCATGTTTATACATTTGCATCTGTGTGAAACTTTTCTGAAAATAGAACAAATCCAAAAAATGATTTCATACATTTGCATCACAACATTTACAATGTCGCCTCTGACTTGTGCCACAGATATCAAGAAAAATTAAAGGTGATACAATGTGAGCATTTTTTGGATCTATTCCATTTTCAGAAAAGTTTCACATGGATGCAAATGTATAAACATGCATAATCCAGAGACTAGGCATCATGTGATTTTACAGATTTATTTGGGGGCACATTTACTAAGCTCGAGTGAAGGATTCGAAGTAAAAAACTTTTTTTTTTTTGGGTACTTCGAGCATCAAATAGGCTACTTCGACCTTCGACTTCGACTTTGAATCGAACAATTCAAACTAAAAATCGTTCGACTTTCCAACCATTCGATAGCCGAAGTACTGTCTCTTTAAAAAAAAAAAAACTTTGACTACCTACTTTAAACCTACCGAGCATCAATGTTAGCCTAGGGGACCTTCCCCATAAGGTTTCTAGGCTTTTATGATCAAAGGAAAATCCTTCAATTGATCGAAGATAGATCGAACGATTTTTCGTTCGATCGAAGTATTTGCGGTAAATCCTTCGACTTCAATATTCGAAGTCGAAGGATTTTATTTCGAGGGTGGAATATCGAGGGTTAATAAACCCTCGATATTCGACCCTTAGTAAATGTGCCCCTTGATGTTCCATTAGAGTTAGAGCAGCTTTTGCCAGGGTTGCAGATCATTTGATCATTTGCCAGTATTCAGTTGCACAAGCACATAAAACACACAGCGAAACAAACTACCTTTGTAATAACCCGTGTATCACACAATCTTGGATTTTTCAATGAACTGAAAAATAGAGAAAGCACCAAAACAAGGATCAGGTTCTTTCCAGATCATGTTTCCTGAGAGATAAAGTGCACCTGCAGGGTTATCATTTCCACATTTAACAGGGAAGAGCAGGACTGTAATAACGTTTAGAAAGGGACCTTTTATATCTCCAGATGGCACATTGTTTCCCAGTTAGTATATTCCCTTTGCCTTATTGTTACTCCACATCTGTCTAACTACAGAAACCAGGAAAAGGTGTAGCCTCTCTATGTTCTACGGAAATGAGGCCACAAAATAATACATTAATCTAGGGCACACGGAAGGAAGCTCTTTATTCTCAGCCACGCAAGCTACTATAAATGCCAATAATTTATGTAAGCGCACTCGTGGGGGGGAACTGGCTCAAAGATATAAAAAAATATCAAACATCAAAAAACCTTAACTGATGCCAGTTTCATACTTTGGTTTTGCTGAGATTAAAACTAATTTCTAGTGACTCCAACTTGCATTATTGAGTAATCGATTTGTGCATAAAATGTACTTTAAAAGGATGCCAGAATACAAACCCTAGGTTATGTGAGTAATTATTAATAGTTAATTCTTCATAGACATATTAATAGTTAACAGACTGTTGTTTTGTTTCCTCTTGTGCTCTCTCTTCCTCTTTGGTATCACACTAGTTAAACTGCAGGACAGAACTATAAGAAGCCCAATGAGACCGCTGCCCACAGCCGGAATAAATGCCTTCTCCCAAAATATATGCATTCAGTTCACGTGCAATAACTGCTCTGCTATAATGTGCTTGAATTGTTCAGCTTGCACTGAAGATCAAATATGTGATGTGCAAGAAAGGAATGAAATATAGCCACATTGACTAATGTTTTCTTATACTGTTTCTTTTCATTTCACAGCACTCAATAAATTGCACTCCAGGAGCATACTGCCAATGAAACTGAAATCTAGGCAAAACTTGCAAAGCCTCAAATCCAGGTAATTTAGCTTTAGCAATGGCACATTAGCATATATATATATATATATATATATATATATATATATATATATATATATATATATATACACACACACATATATATTTATATATATATATATATATATATATACACATATATATTTATATATATATATATTTATATATATATATATATATATATATATATATATATATATATATATATATAAAGGCTTGAGCACACACTTAAAAAAAACTTATACGTGGGTGCAAAACAGGAAGACTTGTATAGTAATGGAATGCTGATTCACACAAGGATTTTTTTCTTTAAAATTTGCTTTCTTTATTTGATCGACGTTTCGGTCCGCGTCTGGGACCTTTATCAAGACACATATTAGTACAAAAAAATCCTGGTGTGCATCAGCATTCCATTACTATATATATATGTATGCTTGGTTGTTTTTGTGAAATACTAAACCTGTAGAAAGCTTGATCCTTTTATTGCATTAGTGAGATATCTTCAGTCTGTATCGAATGTAAACCCTTGAAACAATTGAATGCAAAATGACTCAGAGTGCTCATCTGAAGACTTCTGCAATTTACATTATGTTTTTTGTAGTTTTCAAGACATTATAATTTTTTACACTGCTAATATAATGAATCTGAAACAGCCCCACTGCTGTTCAGTTAGCAGGAAAGTTAGTCAGCAGAGGTAAGTCTTGATGATTAGAACTGACCAGAGAAATGTCAGATGACTCTTCTATGCTCACTAACTTAATTTTCTGAGCAGAGCAACACAACAAAACATTCCTCTGCTGACTAACTTAATTGTCTACTAACTGCAGCCAGTTAGCCTATTTAAACAAGAAGCTGTTTCATTTTATTAACACAAAAACAAACAAAAAAAATGGCAAAAGTGTTTATGGGACATTCTACATTAACTTGTTTGGAGGGTTTTACATTTTTTTTAACATTGGTGCAGTACAGTAAGCAATATTAGTACAGTGTATTTAAATCAATGCAAACATGAAAGGCGATTTTTAGCAACCACCTTAGTGTTTCTTAGTACAAATGACACAACCTAACATATCACACATTTTTTGAATTGTGCATATTGTACATTGCTTTCTATTGTTGTTTTAAATCCTATATGTGACTTTTGTTTGGATGGCAATATTAATAACTCTACACTAAAGGCAATTTGTAGGATTCCTGGGTCCATTTTAGCATGTCCATTTGGTCCGGTGCTTAATAGTAGCAGCACAATGGATTGGCCCACAAAACTCCCAACTCTTCATTCTTATTTAAAAAATAATCCCAATGATTAGTATTGTGTGTGTCTTCCTATGGTGCCGTTGCAAGGGGATTATTATTGAGCCTAAATATAGCTCATCATGGGACAATACAGTTCTAATTGCAGACAGCAGTTAGTTGCTATAAAGTCATTTAGTTGATAGAATGCCCCCCACCCTTTATTTGGGGAAAGGCCAGCATTCAATCCAACCGTAACTCTGAGAAGCCAGAAATACTTGTGGTGACAGTAAAGTCATTGCTAGCTTAAACTGTATATCTGACTCGCAAAAAACACAAACAATGTTGATATTTCTCATTAAACAGAAATCCTGTTTATGCAATTAAGGCAATTATAGGGGTTTTTCTTGTTGTTTACAGCCGTGCCACGCTGCTTGTGAAGCTTTCCTATGAGAACAGTCAGGAAGTACGATATATGCCAGGAGAACATGTTGGTTTGTTTGCTGGAAACCATCCAGAGCTAGTAATGAGCATAATTAGACATCTGAAGGATGCTCCGCCCGGCAATCAACATATCCGACTGGAGACACGGACTGAGCAGGGTAAGACTCTGTCTTGGCTTGGTTAACTCTTTTATTTCCCGCAAACTACTTTAGCCTGTGTCATATTGGATGAAATTAGAAATGTCAGGGGTAAAACTGGGTTTCCTTTCTCACAATCATTATAGTACTGACCACAGTGTGCACTGTAGGGTCTCCTCATGATAGGACAGGCAGGGATCTCATCCAACCCTCATTAACATATCCTGAGAGTATGGTAAAAATATTGTGTATATGTTACATTTTACAGCAACGAAAATAAGTTAAGTTGTAAAGGTCCATTTAGACTTTCTCCATGCAGATCCAACATATTTGGGAGTTTGGGTTGCTGGCTCTTAGATAACCCGAATGTCTGACGATATATGGCTTCCTTTTTTTAAACTGAGGCCCATATGTTAGAAATATGAAATAGTAAAAACAATGGGGTGATACCAGTAAATATATAGGAGATTACAGTTCCATTAAAGGGGTGGTTCACCTTTAAGTTAACTTTTAGTATGTTATAGAATGGCTGATTCTACAAAACTTTTCAATTGGCCCTCATTTTTTCTTTTTATAGTTGCCTTCTTCTGCTCCCAACTCTTTCCTCTTTTTCACTGACCCTGAGCCCATCTAAAAACAAATTCTCTGTAATGCTACAAATTTATTGTTGTTGCTTCTTTTTAATACTTATCTTTCTATTCAGGCCCTCATCCTATTCATATTCCAGTCTCTCATTCAAATCAATGCATGATTGCCCTAGCAACCAGACTGCAAAAATTGTAAACTGGAGAGCTGCCGAATAAAAAGCTAAAGAACTCAAAAACAAACAAACAAATATTATAAAAATTAAAACCAATTGCAAATTGTCTCAGATTATCACTGTCTACATCATACTAAAAGTTAATGTGAACAAACCCTTTAAGAATGACTGCTTATTGCATGGGGCTAAAGCCTTTTGCAGTTTGTTTCTTAACCTCTTAGCCTTTACTGTGCTTATTTGTATTTTTATGGAACCACTTAGAGGAACTCTTATTTTTCTGTAAAGCATAAAGTACCCTAAATAAATCTATAAAAAAAATAAAGGAAAAATGTCCCCAGAAAATGTCAAACAGGAAGGATGAGAATTGCAGTAGGAACTAATTGGGTCTTATTTGTGTGTGTTTCCTCTCTTCTTGTAATTACAGATAACTTCTGGACAATCAGTGAAAAAATCCCTCCTTGCTCTTTGACACAAGCACTGACATATTTCCTAGACATAACTACGCCACCGACGCAGCTTCTGCTGAAAAAACTCTCCCTGCTGGCGACCGAGGTCACGGATAAAAACAGGCTGGAAGAGTTAAGCAAAGTACGAATTATATTTATTTTTCGACCTCTTCTAGGGGTCATGTAATTAAAGTTAAAAGAGAGAGGTAAAGCAAGTGTATCACAGCAGAATTTACCCACAATGCCAACGATGCTAGAACTCTTTCTGCCTTTTGTTTTTAGAGCTTATATTATCTGTAGAGAGGGCTACTATACCTTTGGCTTTTGCTTTTCTATTTGGGTAGCCTTACTGAAATATTAAGAAGTAAATACAGGTATGGGACCTATTATCCAGAATGCTCAGGACCTGGAGCTTTCCGGATAACGGATCTTAATTTAGATCTTTATACCTTAAAGGAATATATCAGTATAAAAATAAAAACTGGGTAAATAGATTGGTTGTACAAAATAAAAAATATTTTCAATATAGTTAGCCAAAAATGTAATCTATAAAGCTGGTGCTGGTATGTCTAACATATTAGCCAGAACACTACTTCCTGCTTTGCAGCTGTCTTGGTTTCCACTTGGTTACCGGCAGTAACAAATCAGTGACTTGAGGGGGGGCACATGGGTCATAAGTGGGTCATAAGTGTTTGCTTATTTGTATATAATGGAGTTTATGGGAGACGGCTGTTCCATAATTCAGAGTTTTCTGGATAATGGCTTTCCAGATAACAGATCCTTCACCTGTATATGATTAGCCCATTATGCCCAACCTCATTCCTATAAATGTTGTACCTACTGCTTGCACCTTTATTCTTTACTAAGGAGCCATTGACATGGGGTGGGTGGGATCATCCATCCTGCCATGGCCCTTCTGTTGTGTTATGATACCCTTACAAGAAATTGTAATACTCAAGACAAGCATTAGCTAAAACAACATACCATGTATATCATACCCTGTACTGTGCTATCATATGTATTCTCCTGTACTAAAAACAATTCAGCTAGTTCTTAAAATGTTGAAATGGGCACACAATGCATCACTTTCATTTGTCCGTTGATATTTTCATTGCTATTATAGAATTATAAATTAACAGGGACTGCCAGTTTATCTAATTGTTAGTAGAAGCTGTTAGGGGCAGATCAAAGTAGGAAACCAATAATTCATTAGTGTTTTCACATGATAAATTGCAGATTAGTTTTTGTTAAATCTGAATATTATCCATTACCAAGTAACACCATTCTCTTACCCTGTTTGCAGAATTCAGATGAATACAATCAGTGGAAGAGCCATAACTTTCCTCACTTCCTGGAGGTACTAGAAGAGTTTCCATCCCTAGATGTGCCTACAACATTTGTGCTCACTCAGCTGCCACCTCTGAAACCCAGATACTACTCTATCAGTTCCTCAAATGATATGGTGCCTGGGGAGGTCCATCTCACTGTTGCTGTTGTGAACTACACAACAAGAGGTATGTGAGGTCTATTCCCCTAGCAGAAAAAACATATTGAACATAATTATTTATCAATCAGGACTAAAGAATAATACTGTAACATAGGGATTCTTTGCTAACAGCTTGATATAGAAACCTGGTTTGCTAATAATTCTGAAAACCGGCAGGTATTTTCGAACTGGACAGCAGGTGTAAAAACCTGACGGTCCGGTTCATAACCAGACAGATGGCAACACTACTTACAGGATTTTAAATTTTACAGAAAATTAGTTTTACCCATTACTTCATTGCAACACACACACTTTACACATTAATCTTACTGCCTTCGTTTTTACACTACTATGTTGTATATCAGGGTTTGCCATGAGTTCTTCACTTTGCAAACCTTGTGGTACAATAAAGCCCTGCCCTATCTATTCTGATCTATCAGTTCTGTTCAGTGGAGGTTAAAGGTGGCCATACACGGAGAGATCCGCTCGTTTGACAAACGAGCGGATCTCTCCCCGATATGCCCACCTTGAGGTGGGCAATATCAGGCTGATCCGATCGATGGCCCTAGGGCCCAACGATCGGATCCTAACGATGGCTAACGGGCGGTCGGATCGTGGGACCACATCAACGAACATATGCGGCCGCTATCCGACTGAATTTATTGCCGATGTACATCTGGCCGACTTTCGGCCAGATTTCGATCGGGGAAGCCCGTCGGAGGGCCCCATACATGGGTCTGTCTGCAGCTTTTATCGGCCGTGTATGGCCACCATTAGACTTAGAACAAAAGGAAAGATAATATTCATATCATGTTTTGTAGGAATAAGGCATTTTAAAAAGCATAACATGTGTAACAGCTTATAGGTATTTTCATTGTAGCAAACACAATTTACATTTACAAAGAAGGGCCAATTATTGTGGCTTATAAATGAAAGCCGTCACACCACACCTGATTTTGTACTGCTGGAATAAAACTCTCTTTCATGAAGTCTGAGATATACATTTCCTTTAGCCTTCATGCTTTCTGCTCACTGCTTTTAAACACTGAATAAATGTGCAAATTCTGTTCTCCGTAGGTGGCCAGGGCCCATTACATCATGGCGTCTGCAGCACATGGCTAAACACTCTGAAGATCAATGAAACAGTTCCATGCTTTATTAGAAGGTAAGCATGACTCTGAATATTCCCTAGTGTCGTCTGCAACACATCACAAATATGTTGTAGGATTAAGACCCAAACAGTGAAAATTCAAGTATGTGCTTTTTTCACAAAAGCAAATATACTCGAATATTGTTCAGAACCTCAAATAGTTTTACTTTCTCAGCAAGTAAAACCTGGCGAGTATCATTATGGGGGTAATTTATCAAAGTCCAAATTTATCTCAATATGTTCTACCAAAAAAAAAAATCAGTATTTCACATTTTTTTTCTCGTTTTTTCCACACGAAAATTTCGATTTTATTTGCTTTTTTCCCTAAAAATCCGAAATCCTCAGGGTATTGCCCGAAACCCAGCGCACATCAAAAAATCATTGGGACTTCTCCCATTGACTTATATACAACCTTGACAGGTTTGAGATGCCGGATTTTCTAAATTAGACTTTTGCATCCTCGGGGTATAATAAATTCTGAAAAATTCGTGATTTTTTAAAAGTCTGATTTTATACTAAAAAAACTCAAAACATTTTCGGGATTTTTGCATTTGGAGTTTAGTAAATAACCCCACATAATTCAATGGAAATTGCCTGTATGACTTTATTTTCTTAGTTTATTTAAACATTAAAGATTTTTTAGCCTCATTGAAAAAAAAATTACTTTCTTCCTGCAAAAAAATGTGCTCCGGGAATAATTTTTCTTAAATAATTTTGGTGTGTGCGTTTCATCCCCCCTAGTAAATAAGCCTCTAGATACCATGCAAAGCAGCATAGATTCCTGTAATGGCTATACAGGGAAATATTGTAGAATTAATTCATCTCCTACTAATTTTATTCTTGGCATTTTTCCTTTTCCCCTTTTTTATATTAATATTTATAAATTAATATTCCACATAAAAGAAGAATATTTAGAGAGATATCAAATAAAAACAGGTTTTTAAAGTACCATCAATATAATCAATTATATGCATTGAGATAAATCTGAGATATTTAAGGTTATATGCAAAAATATATTTTATTTCTTTAGCACCAACACATTCCATCTCCCAGAAAACCCATCAGTTCCATGTGTATTGATTGGCCCTGGAACAGGAATTTCTCCATTCAGAGGATTTTGGCAGCAGCGACTCTACGACTTAGAAAAGAAAGGTACGACAGACATTTACTCCCCATTTTTACATTTTAGAGCTTAGCTACAAATTATAAAACAATAATAAAAATGATCTAAATAAAGAAATAAGAGTTTTAGAGTTTTATTAAATTTTTTCCCTTTCAGAAACAGCTCTCTTTTCCTCTATGACTTGATAGTATAAGTAGCTAATTCCGAAGTACATAGAAGCCTGTTTCAGTGTACAGTATGTTGCTCCATATTTATATGTATAGGCTCAAGCTGGCATTGCTCCCAGTATGTCATAAAGTCATTAAATCAAGCTACAGTTACATTAAGTCATAAATCCTTTTTAAGCATATATAACAAATATTTCAGTGACATTTTTCTGGTTATGGGAATTGTTGCCTACTGGCTAAATTGAAAGAAACAGTGACAATATTGTTACTCCAACCTTTGAAAAAAACGTTGCTCTCACATATTCTCACTGGTGCCATTAATGAAATCTCTTATGTGGGAAAATGTGGTTATAATTCAACCTATCAGGGACCCTTTTATGTTATTATTAAATGCAGCTTTATGGTATTGCTGTGGTTTCTGATATAGTAGCTAGCTATATAGATTTGTACTGGATTAAAACCAACCACATACAGATGAAGCCACTTGGATTTGTGAGTTAAATGCGTCATGACTCGTGGTTAATTGAAGGAACTGTGTTATCTAAAGTTATCTTAACTCATTTAATGCATTTAACCTTTTCATTAGCATACCAAAGCACCATTGTTCACAATGGTGAATGCTTTAATTAGATGGGATGTTGTGACACAGTTTTCTGTGTTAAATGAGATAAATGCGATATCTGTGTTTAGTTATTCTGTGTCAAACAGACAAACCAAAGTGGCTGCATCTGTATTAACATTTTATTATTTAAAGGAATAAAGGCCGGGTCTATGATACTACTGTTTGGCTGCCAGCAATCAGGGATGGATGAAATTTATGCCGACGAGACAAAATATATGAAGAATAAAGGCATATTGAAAGATGTGTACACTGCATATTCCAGGCAGCCAGGACAAGCCAAGGTGAGGATAGTGGGATACCAGGAAAAAAACCCAGTGGCCCCTGGCCTTCTTGTGCCTCCCCAACCCAGATCTGCTCCCAGGGGCGATCCTGGCCCCTCCGCCGCCTGAGGCAGCAGTAGTTGCTGCTGCCCCCCCTCCCCCAGAAATTCGCTCTTAAAGTACCAGGAGCAGCATTTTTGCTGCCCCTGGTACCTAGTGGGGTGCTGCCGCTTAAGGCGACAGCCTCAACTCGCCTCATTGGCGAAGCACCCCTGTCTGCTCCATGCCCAATGCTTTAGGTGCTGCACCCCGTTCCCCCCCCCCCAATCATGGCTGTAAGGGAAAAGTACATTGGTTTGCAATGCTGGTACATGGAGGACCTCACAGTTGGGGCAGGAGGCCTTTTGGTTGTGTGATCCTCTAAGGTGGCAACTCTGGTGGGCCCTAGACCTTAGTGAAAAAAATCAGAAAACCTCTAAAACTTATTTAAAAAGGAGCTTTAAAGAAATATAGAAAGACACACACATTTTTATAGAGGTTCGTGCCAAAAAAGAAATGGAAAAGGATAGAAGTTGTAGTGAAGAAAACCAGATTTACAGTGATGTTATGTTTACTGTGATTTCCCTTCATGACCATCTTCCATGTCATTCAAAAGAAATGGGTTTAATCACTTTCCTTTCCAGAATTGATTTGCCACCCCTTTTGGATAACTTTGTCAGCTTTTAATTAGCGGGGTAGGGAGGTTTTAATTCTTAAGTAAAAAGGGAGAGGGTTTAATGGGAAGGGGCAAATCAATTCTGGAAAGGAAAGTGGATGATAGAGGATTAAAGATTATTATAAATGCATTTAAATACAAAGTTTTCAGGGGTTTTTTTAGGTTTTCCAAGTGATCAAAACCATAGTTATATACCAGCAGTTATTAAATAAGAGGGAAATTAAAAACAATAAACAAACATGGTTTTTAGGAAGATAGGTATGGGACCTATTATCCAGAATGCTTGGCACCAGAGGTTTTCCGGATAAGGGGTCTTTCCATACTTTGGATCTCCATATCTTAAGTCTACTAAAAAAAACAATTTAAACATAAGTAAACCCAATAGGCTGATTTTACGTCCAATAAGGTATATCTGAGCTGGGATCAAGTACATGGTACTGTTCTATTATTACAGCGAAAAGGGATATTCTTTTAAAAAATTTTAATTATTTGATTAAAATGGAGTCTATGGGAGAGGGCCTTTTTGTAATTTGGAGCTTTCTGGATAACAGACGTCAGATAATGGATTCCATACCTATACTAGCTTTGAAAAGCGTTAAAAAAGCTATATATGGAATAAGAAAACTTCTACTAAAAGTAGACCAATTTCTGCCAAAATGACACAATTTTATGTACAACAAAGTATGCCTCTTTTCCCCTAGAATATTCAGTTGAAGGAGAAGAGTGGATTCTCTCTCACATAGCAGCCAGGGCATTCTCACATTGTGATTTGAGATCTATAGACATACCAAGATAGAGCCAGAAAGTCAGATAATATATTCTTCAAAAGATTCTCACATAGCACTTCCCCAGAGAAACAAACTGGGTATTGTGCCCCAGAGAGAGAGATATAAATTCAAACAGGACATACAGTTATTATTTATCTTTCATCCAGCCGGGATTCGGCCTTTTTCAGCAGGATTCGCATATGGCCGAATCCTTCTACCCGACTGAACAGAATCCAAACCCTAATTTGAATTTGCATACGCAAATTAGGGGCAGGGAGGGAAATCGCATGACTTTTTGTCACAAAACAAGGTATTAAAGAATGTTTTCCCCTCCCCACCCCTCATTTGCATATGCAAATTAGGATTTGGTTTAAGTTCAGTAACCGGCTGAATTTTACACAAATGTTTCGGGGGTTTGGCTAAATCCAAAATAGTGGATTCTGTGCAACCCTAATAACAATGACATCAAGCAACATTTTTACCAGCCAGATAGCAAACCTATGTTCATGCAGTGAGGGAAGCTGGGAAGCAAGTGAGAAAAGAAGGAAGGAGGAGAAGGAGTGAAATTAGGGAAGGAAATAGACACATGAGGGGGAATGTAATATGCTTCATTATCGCAAAAAATGTTCAGAAAGAGGCCCATTAACAACCATTTTTGACTGATTAAGACGTCAATGACTTCCTCGCAAAGTTTGCGACCAAACTGCCTTTGTGAGCGTTCTGAGTGTTTGTAATAAAATTTTGCAATCGCAAACCCTTTTTTTGTGACAAAATAGTTAACGAAACTCCAGAGCAGGTATTAAAGGTTCGCAATGCACAATTAAGATTCCCAATCCAATAAAAGCCTAATGAAGATTATTACATACAGGCGATTTTTTATTTGCAAAGTTTTGCTCTTTGCGAATTTTATTACATTCCCCCCATGAAAAGCAAAGAAAAATGTCTGGTGCACAAACCCGTAGAAGGAAAAAATTGCAGTGATTTTCATACAATGTCTATATTTTTTATTTAATATACTATATTTATATCCACCTAGATGTATGTTCAAGATATTCTTCTAAAGAACTTGGAGAGTGAAGTGTGTCGGATTTTGTTTGAAGAAGAAGGCCATCTGTACGTGTGTGGAAACTTTGACATGGCAAAGGATGTTGTTCAGACCCTAAAACACTTGATAGCCAAGAGGTTGAGACTAAATGAGGAAGAAACTGAAAATTATTTCTCTGAGCTGAAGGTAAGCGTATATAAAGATTGTAAAACAAATGTACAAACTACTGACATGGATTTCATAAATTTTGACACACAATATAACAGCATTTTAACCAGGTTTTAACCCAGACACCCCAATTTTTTAGGTTTTGAAAAGGGTCATGTTCACTGAATGTGGAAATCCCAAACCTGAGTCAGCACCTATTTATGAATGAAAAATTTAAAACAGACTAAGGGGCTGATTTTTCAACTTCTGAATTAAAATTTTTACTGCAACTCAAATTTATTTGGTATAAAACTCATGAATTTAAATTAGTGAATGTTCAATATTTATTAAGTACAAAAAAATAAAAATACTTCTAATTAGGTTGTAGAAGTCAATGTGGAGTTGTCCTAGGCAAAATGTAAGCAAAAATCAAGTTGAGCAAATTGAGTATTTCAAATTGTTAGAGTTTGTAGACCCATTGAAAATGAAGAGTAGAATACAATTGGATTCATTCCATTTTAGCCCACAGTTGTTTCAAGTCTTTTAGATGCACTTTTTTTTAGTAAATAAATAAGTAAATAAGCAAACATTCAAGTTTGGTAATATTTTGCGTTTATGAATATTTTTTTTAAAAAAATCTAATTTTGAATAAAATAGGCCTCCCCATAGGTTAAAAGTGCAAAGAAGGTGACCAGCAAAACCCTGAGTCTATTAAGGGTCTTTATGAAATGACAATAATGATATAATGAATTATGACATTCTTAATGGGGTGGTTCACCTTTAAGTTGACTATTATGTTATAGAATACTAAACAACTTTTCAACTGGTCTTTTATATGCTAGGGTCATTTGGACCCTAGCACCAGATTGCTGAAATTACAAACTGGAGAGCTGTTAAATAAAAACTTAACTCAAAAAGCACAAATAATAAATAAAAAAAAAACAATTGAAAATTGTCTCAGAATATCACTCTCTACATCTTACAAAAGGGCAACAACCCACTTTATTTTAATGATGATTAACAAAGGTAACATGCACTGTAACCACATGAAGGGTGCCATTCAAAAAACATTGCTCTTTAGAATATCAACAGAGATGATCGTATTTAGAGAAATATATGACTTAATTACAGTTTGAACCTTTTTTTTTCTAACACACAATTTTTTTGTTTACTTTGCAGAACAAATTAAGATATCATGAAGATATATTTGGCCCTGCTCATAGGCCTCAGCATTCAAAAAATGGATACCATTCTCCTGTGGCTCTTAGTACACCAGTCTATACTGTACATCATAGGACTAAAATTATGAAATAGGAATACTAGAATGGAAAATAGTACAGGCTTAATTCTGAGCACCTTCATGTGTCTTCCTTTCCATCTTTATGCTTATAATCAATGTGCATCAGTAGCATTTTAGTAGCATTCTGTTTTCCCTTGTGAAAAATAGCTTATATACAACTATCATTATTTATATTATTATTATAATAATGAAGTTCTGGGTAATGTGACAATGTTTCATTGTATTGCACAGTGGAAATGAGGCACTTCAGTGGTACTAAACCACATCCATTCAAGTGGATGTACCAAACTAAAAGCTTAATTGTAAAAGGCCAAATATATCACCCCCCACATTTATTTTAACAGTGGTCTTACGGGTGTTGTTCTTGGAGATGTCTCCCTAATAAAAGCTACAGAGGGGAGGATCAACCTGTGAGAATGATGCTTTGGATGAGAGACACTTTTCCCAAGATATGCAACCAAGCAGAGAGATCCCAGCCTATGACCAGAAAGAAATAGTATCCTAAGGGTTTTACCTTGACATGGTATGGTGGCCAGGCAATTTTATGATCATAAATTTGTACAGAGTGGATTGTTGCTGCAATCTGGGGCCAGGAAATGTGCACATTTGCCATTTGGGAATCCTGTATTTGTGTCAGCTATCTTAGTTAAATGTCAAGTTTTGTTTTCTCTAAAAATTCGTAGAAATTTGTAGAGATTTATCAAGCCCCAAAGCAGCAAAAAATCCAAAGCTGAAAATACTCAAGCTAAAACCTTTCGAATTCATGTAAAAGTCAATGGCAAAGGTCCCTTTAACCAATTGAAGATGGTTTTTTTGCCTTCACAATTTTTTAGTGTTTTGGGGTGTTTGATGTTGGTTTTCGCTTGAAAACTCGATAAAGTCTAGTTTTTAATGTTATTCATAAAAACTCACATTTTTCAAGGTTTTTTTCCATCAGAAGTTTAATTATTGGTTAATTCGCCAAATTCATGGATGGTAGTTAGGTCGAGTTTGTTTCTGGCAAAATATGAGAAATTTTTTTTAGTAACTAACCCTTCTAAGTCTCCTTACACGATAAAAAATAAGCACAATCTATAAAGATCCCCTAAAAATGATCTTCTGTTACTTAGCCTCCATTATGACACACTAGCACATGCAACAGAGGAATTCTAGCGCAGCATAGAGCTCCATGGTCATCCAGATTGCTGAAATGCACATGACCGGGCACTAACCATGAATATTGTCCTGTGTTTGTTGGACTCATACCATATATGATCAGTAGGCTAAATTCAACTGGTACATATTGCTACATTTTTAGCACAATTGTTTTCTTCCCCCAGATTTCAATTGTTATTGCATGCACTACTCCTACTGGCACAAACTCTTTTTCCTTTTCTAAACGACATGCAAAGTGCCTTTGGATTAATGCATTAGTTATCTTTATACATAAAAGAATTTGCAATTGGGTGGAGAGCACGAAGAAACTGAACCTTAATGTCTGTCCAGAGTCAGGTTCAGTCTCCAGAGCTTAACTTTTTTGTACTCCATGGGAGCAAAGCTAGGAGCCTCTGGATCTAAAATAAATTATAATAGAGGCAGAAAAGTCAACGTGAATCTAATATTTCTCTTTACATATGCAGTGCTAATATTGTCAGAATATTTATTATACAAGTGCTAGCATGCCCGAGACCATTAGAATTGCTAGTGAATTATGACGGGTGTCCTTGCTATAAGGATGAATACTGTAGTGCAGAACCATAATAATATATAAATATGAATCGCTGAATACAATAATATATTTATATTTGCATACAAGGTCAGTTATACATATGTTCACATGATATTCGCTGTAGAAAATGTGCAGTTTTTTACTCATTTATTTGCTGCTTGTACACTTTATCTTGACTTTACACTATGGAAGGATAAATCAAATAGTAAGGGGGTTATTTATCAAAGTCCGAATTCATCTAAAAATCTTTTGAAAAAAAGCTCCAACCAAATCCACATGGGTTTTTTTCGGCTTATTTATCAATACACTTTCCTGAAAATTTTGTCTGCGGGAAAAAAGCCGTAAAAATTGTGAAAAATACGAATTTTATGAATTATGGGAATTTCCACCGAAAAGTCATATTTTTTCTGATTTTTGTCCGAAATCCCTGAAAGCTTTGGATTATTTCACAAAACCAGAGCAGATCAAAAAATATATGGGACTTATCCCATTAACTTATATGCAACCCCGGCAGGTCTGAGATGCCGGATTTTCAGATTCTGACTTTTTTTCCATTCTCGATGTTTTATAAATTCTGGAAAATTCGTGTTTTTTTAAAAACTCTGATTTTATACTAAAAAACTATTTTTTTTGGATTTTGGCATTCGGAGTTTAGTAAATAAACCCCTAAGTGTTTACATTTATTATATATTTTTTTGTTTCTCTTGATGCTGTAGATTTAAGTTTATAGGATGAATATAGAAAAGAATATATTAACTTATAAAATATTACCCATATAAGAAGATGTGTTTTAGATAATATGGCAATATGCTGGCTGGTCCAGATGACCTGCTCACAGTTTGTTATCAACGTATGTAAGATAGAACTATCCCTTTAACACCTTTCAGTTGCATAATGTATCTGAATTTTCTCAGAGCTTACAATATTTGCACAAGTATTTTTATATTTAACAACTGGAATACATTTTAATAGTGTTTGGATCACGACTGATTTGCATAGAGCATTTTGTTAAACATGTATTGAACTGTTGTATGAATTTAAGAAATAATAAAGAGAAATTGTATTTGACTGGAGGTTATCCATTGTGATTTTTTATGTTATGTCTGCTATGATTGTACCATTGAGTATGCTAGTAGGTAGATAAATCTTAAAAATATTTATTGGGCATTTTGGATTCAAGGGTCCTTCTTAGCTCAAAACAATGTTACAGGAATAGACCCTATTTATACATAATCACTCACCTCGTCATTGCAGCCATGCTTTCCTTCATGCTGGGACCCTCATTCACTGCTTTGGCCCCATATATGAGGGCCAATTACTCTTTCAGTAGTTGGCTGGAAGTCATCTGATCTACTCTGAGTTTGTATGTTGCCATAGTTTATGAGTTTGTACCACTTAGTATTAAAAAAGGATGTCACTATTAATCAGAAATTAAGAGAGATTCAAACATTTTGGTTCAAGGCCCCTTTTGCTGTCCAAAAGGTGTTGTGGCCCCTCTTAGCTCAAAACAGTGTGATGAAAAGTGACTGAAATATGTATACTGGTATAATTTCATTACTATCTAAACCAGAAAAATGTGCCCCTATAAACTGCTTTGGGCCCTACTTAATAGGCCAAGCGCCACAATTTTGGAATGTCAGCCATAAAGTCTAAATACAGTGCTACAACTTCTGTATCTGTGGGTTACAGTGATACAAATTGGGCTTTAGAGCAGTTTATTTTAATAGTTAAACTCATTCAGAATAATCAGTTGATCTGACGTCGTATTGTATGTTTTTTTTTTCTCATTAAATATCTTTGCTCCACATTCAGCAGTTAAAACATTTACAGATCTCATGCAAATAAAATGTTAGACTCTGTACATTTTAATATTGTGATATGCTAACAAAACATTTGCCCTGCGTTTCATTTTGTACAGAATGGGATTTGTTACCCAGAAACCCTTTATCTAGAAAGCTCCATATTATGGAAAGGCTGTCTCTCATAGGGGCAAATTCACTAAGCGCCGAAGCGCCTAACGCTTGCGTCAATTTGCTAGCGTTGATCATTTTCGTTACTTTGCAAATTCACTAACGAACGCTGGTGTAAATTCTATAGTGTTACTTCGCACCCTTACGCCTGGCGAATTTTCGCAAAAGACGTAACTACGCAAATTCACTAACGCGCGCAGTGTACTGAACGCTACCTTTTACGCTAGACTTCCTTCGCCACCTCAGACCAGGCGAAGCGCAATAGAGTAGATAGGGATTGCTTCAAAAAAAGTTTAAATTTTTTCTAAGTCCCAAAAAACGCTGGCGTTTTTCCTATATTATGGGTGAAAGGCTGAAAAAGATCGAAAAATTTTTTGGGGCTCCCCTCCTAAATTTCCTAACTCATGGCAACTTAACTATACAGTGGGCACATGTGTAGGGCAAAAAAAAAATTTTATTTGATGTTTTGAAGGTTTCCCAGGCATTTGTAGTGATTGTACGTATTCCTCCATTGAAATTTGAATTTGGCGCCGTATGCAAATTAACCATCGCTAGCGTAACTTCGCTAAGCGAATCAACGCAAGCGCAACTTCGCAACCTTACGCTACCCCTGAGCGCAACTTCGGATTTTAGTGAATTTGTGGAGCGCTGGTGAAACTACGCCTGGCGAAGTGTGGCGAAGTGCGGCAAAGTTACGCCTGGTGCAACTACGAATCTTTGTGAATTTGCCCCATAGACTCCATTTTATCCAAATAATCCAAATTTTTAAAAATGATTTCCTTTTTGTAATAATAAAACACTGCCTCAAATTTAATGCCAACTAAGATATAATTACAGGGTTACAGGGATAGGACCCATTATCCAGAAAACTCAGAATTATGGAAAGGCCATCTCCCGTAGACTACATGTTATCCGTTTCCTTTTTCTCTGTAATAATAAAACAGTACCTTACACTTGATCCAAACTAAGATATAATTAATCCTTATTGGAAGCAAAAGTAGCCTTTTGAGTTTATTTAATGTTTACATGATTTTCTAGTAGACTTAAGGTATACAAATCCAAATTATAGAAAGGTCTGTTATCCGGAAAACCCCAGGTCCAAAGCATTCTGGCTAACAGGTCTTATACCTATAATCCTTACTAGAGGCAAAACAATTCCATTGGGTTTATTTAATGTTTAAATTATTTTTTAGAAGACACCAGAAAATAATCTTTTTTTATATCTATCATAACATTGTCTTTGAATGCTATATATAATTTTGTCATAAAAGTATTTCCCTAATGCATCTACATAACCATTCTTAGCCCCATGCTCCTCTATGAAGGGGCTGACATATTTGTGCAGCAGTAGTCCGGTAGCATTAGAAACAAATGATATAAACATTAAATAAATCCAATAGGGCAGCTTAGTTCCCATCAAGTACAAGCTACTGTTTTATTACAGAGAAAAAGGAAAAAATTATAATTGTTTGCTTATAATGGAGTCTATGGGAGATGGCCTTCCTGTTACTTCCTGAGCTTTTTGGATAGCCGTCTCTGGATAAGATACCTGTTTATAGAGATGACTATGAAGATTTTCATTCATCCAGGTCATAGTATATCTAGTATAGATCAATCTAAAAACAACTGGACTTGCTGAGTAATCAATGAAGACGTTTCACTACTCATCCGAGCAGCTTGAACTGAAGAAGCTGCTCGGATGAGTAGTGAAACGTCTTCATTGATTACTCAGCAAGTCCAGTTGTTTTTATATTGACCTATACTAGATACTGTTTATAGAGGTTTTGCCGCTCTGTAATTTTAATAAATATTAATAGATATTAGAACTCTCTGAGTAGGTGAAAAAGGTTAATTGAAAGGTATGTGATCTCTTATGCATAAAAAGGTTCATTAAAAGTTATGTGATCTCTTATGCATCAACCCCATTGCTAAATGATTTCTCAGTCGGCTACAGGCTATTTGCTAGGGATGGGCTGCACCTCACTGATGATGGTGCAGTTGTTTTGGGAGAGAAGATGGCTAGACGGTTGGAGGAGATTTTAAACTAGGAGTGGGGGGAGGGTTCAGTAAAAGATTCAGTGGAAAACAGGTTAGATGAGATAGTGGGCAAAGAAAGGGAAAATGGGGGCGATTTGGCTGGGGATACTGTTAAGGATAGGGAGGACCACATGTCATATGTTCAATATGGTACCAGTATTAAATGTATGTTTGCAAATGCAAGGAGTCTGATGCAAATAGAAAAGGCTGCTAGTAATGATAATGGGGGATTTCAATTACCCATATATTGACTGGAGCAACAGTACTGCCAGATCAGTTAATGGGAACAAGTTTAGAAACTTGTTGCATGACAATTTTATGGCACAGGTTGTTGAGGAGCCAACCAGGAAAATGCTATTCTGGATCTAGTGATCTCAAATGAACCAGAACTTATAGCAAATGCGCAAGTCATTGAACACCTGGGTAATAGTGACCATAATGTTATATCATTTAATGTCTGGTGCAAAAAACATATATACACTGAGGCAACAAAAACCATGAATTTAGGAAAAGCTCATTTTAGTGCCTTGAGGGCTGCCCTACAGAGTATTGATTGGGGCATTAAGTTTTCAGCTAAAAACACAGAACAGAAATGGTTGTCATTTAAAATGATATTAAATCATTACTGTTCTCAATTGATTCCATTAAGGAGTAAATGTAGAAGCTCTAAGAATCATCCTATGTGGCTTAATACAGAAGGAAAGAAGTTCATAGGAAAGAAGAAAAGGGCATTTAAAAACTTGGTACAGAAGCTGCACTTAATGAATATAAACACTGTAATAAATGTTGTAAATCAGCAATCTGGAAGGCAAAGAAAGGAAATGAAGAGTTAATTGCTGTGCAGGTGAAATCTAACCCTAAAAAGTTTTTTAAATATATTAATAGTAAAAAGATGCAGGTTGAGATTGTTGCTCCATTAAATAATGGTACCAGTATGGTTGTAACAGATACAGAAAAGGCAAATGTGCTAAATAAGTTCTTTTCTTCAGTGTATACAATGGAGGAGTCTGAGTTCCCAGGCTCACTTTATAGTTGCACTAATGGCTCAGCTCAATCTAGTCAGTGGCTGACTCAGGATATGATTAATGTAAACAAGGCTCAAGGTTTCATCTAGTATGGTACCTATGGATTGGAGAAAAGTTGATGTTATTCCAATATTTAAAAAGGGATTACAATCCCAGCCTGGCAATTATAGGCCAGTAAATTTGACATCTGTGGTGGGCAAATTATTTGAAGGCTTGTTAAGGGATTACATTCAAAATTTTGTCCTAAGAATGGCATTATGAGCAGCAATTGTGTCAGACAAATTTGATTTTGATTGCTTTTTATTATGAGGTAAGATGCTGGACAGTGGGGGGGGGCAGTAGATGTGATCTATTTGGATTTTGTCAACGCGTTTGATACTGTGCCCCACAAACTACTGCTTTCTAAACTAAGGTCTGTTGGGTTTAATGAAGTTGTTTGCACATGGATAGGAAACTGGCTACAGGATCGGGTAAAGAGGGTGGTTGTTAATGGTACATTCTCTACTTGGAGTAAGGTTCTTAGTGGGGTCCCTCAGGGCTCAGTATTGGGTCCACTTTTATTTAACTTGTTCATTTCTGACTTAGGGGAGGGTGTTGTAAGTAAAGTATCAGTGTTTGCAGATGAAACAAAACTATCCAGCCCAATTTATTACATCCAGGATATGGCATCCTTGCAACAAGATCTTGAAAAACTGGCAATCTGGGCAGCTAAGTGGCAAATGAGATTCAATGTTGATAAATGTAAAGTCATGCACCTGGGATGTAAAAATATCCAAGCCACTTATACCCTTAATGGGACTGCACTAGGCAAATCCATTATGGAAAATGACCTTGGAGTCCTTGTAGATAATAAATTTGGCTGTAGCAAGCAATGCCAGTCAGCAGCATCAAGGGCGAATAAGGTCTTGAGCTGTATTAAAAGGGGCATAGAGTCATGGGAGGAGGGGGTCATTCTTCCACTGTATAGAGCACTTGTAAGGCCCCATCTAGAATATGCCGTACAGTTTTGGTCTCCATCACTCAAACAGGACATTATTGTATTAAAGAGGGTACAGAGAAGGGCAACTAAGCTGGTAAAAGGTATTGAAAATCTTAGCTATGAGGAAAGACTGGCCAAATTGGGGATGTTCACGCTGGAGAAGAGGCACAAGGGGAGATATGATAACTATGTATAAATATACAAGGGGATCATATAATAATCTCTCTAATGCTTTATTTACCAGTAGGTCTTTCCAGCTGACACGAGGTCACCCATTCCGATTAGAAAAAAATGTTCGTAAGGGTTTTTTTTACAGTGAGAGCTGTGAAGATGTGGAATTCTCTCCCTGAATCAGTGGTACAGGCTGATACATTAGATAGCTTTAAGAAGGGGTTGGATGGCTTTTTAGCAAGTGAGGGAATAAAGGGTTATGGGAGATTGCTCATAGTACAAGTTGATCCAGGGACTAGTCAGATTGCCATTTTGGAGTCAGGAAGGATTTTTTCCCCCTCTGAGGCAAATAGGAGAGGCTTCAGCTGGGTTTTTTTGCCTTCCTCTGGATCAACATTTTGGCTCATACACAAGATTTTGGCATGTGCAAAGCTTGCCTTAATAACAGTGTTCACAAAATGGCGCTCTCCTATTTGCTCTATTTGTGGATTCCAAATGAATATCAAAATGTAAATAATTTATACAGTGTAAGTAGTTTAATTTTGCTCAACAAACACAATATAAAAGAATTTGGAATGATTTCTTATGATGGCAGGTCCCCTTTAAGGATCCATTGTGTGCAATAGCCAATATTGTTCCTTCTGAGTTCTGACGTAACATTAATTTTTGAAGTATGATTTACCCCTTTTGTTTTCACAATGTAGCAGAAGTCAGCTCTGTTATCAGCTAGCTGCTGCATTATTTCCAAGAGTCAGAACGAGAACGAGATTGATATAGTTTCCAAATATCTTTAAAACCTTAGAACATTTTTTAAATTAATGTAAATTACAAAGTTGCATTTTGGGTTGCTTTGACCCCCTTAAAAATAGTTTCTGGCGATAAAATACACCTGTTTCCTTCATGTTTCCTTGTTGATCTTGTTCATTTAATGTGTAAAGCTTTGCATTATTTTGGAACCCATTTACATAATATTCAAAGCTATCTTTAGCCATAAATGTAACGAACTATACTACAAATTGCTGCGGGCAGGCTCTTCATACATCTGAAAGGGGGAATATTTCAAATACCTCCTAGCTAATGAGAAACGTGATGAATTAGAACAGCAGATTGGAAATCCTGTTTCTCTGATCTCGCCAGACGGCTGCATATTTGCACCTGGGCCCATACACCTGTAACTTGCTGGAATTACTTTTTTTTATAAGATAGTTGAAAGCTAGTTTTGTGCTTCTGCCTTTTCAGGATTCTCTGTGCTCTAACTTCAGATGTTTGTCTGTTATGAGTTCATGACTGCACTCCAAGAATGCTGGCTTTAATAGGAATTTAGTGCACTGAAAAAAATGAATTAATGAACTTCTGCTTCAGTGCCTCCAGTTTGCTTTTCACTTTTGGAAATATGAAGCTTTGGGATGTCTATGTGCTTTTGTACCCCAAGGTAAAACAAATGCTTGTATAAAATTATTGAAAAATGCATACTGGATCTTTAGCCCATTAAGTATGAGTGTCTTCTCTGGAGGACTCTATGGTTGAATGGATTCAGTGTCCGCAAACTCTCAGGAAAAAATATTAATTGCATAAAGGGTTAAGCGACTGGTTTTGTTCTAAATACACTTTCTTCATACTCTGGTATAAAGTCCAAAAGATCATGTTGCAATCCCTATTGCCTTATTTGACTATATAGCATACAGAGCATGGCCTAAATAGCTAATGACATTCCTCACAGTTATACTATATATATATCTATATCTGTATATATATACACGTTACAGGGAACACATTTCCCTAAACTGTATGCCTGGTGACTTCTTTAGCATAGTCATGCCATGGACTATGTAAGCCAAGAGCAAATCAACCAATGTATTTAAATCTGTTATCCAGAAACTTCGAAGTTACGGAAAGGCCATCTCCCTGTCTCACATTTTTAAGAATTCTATTTTTTTTTTTTTTTGTGGCTAAACAACCCTATTGGGTTTATTTCATGATTATTAGCAGCCTTAGAGCTCTTACAGATGAGCGTTTTTAGCTACGCTCCCCTGCGTTCCGGTTTCATACGTTCAGCCAAAGGGAAGTGCAAGAGTAGATGCACTGAATTTTTTTCAATGGGGCCGTACTCACACAGACGCATGTAAGTGCCGAATGCTGGTTTGGGATGCAGCATGTTGCATTTTTCCTGCATTAGGCGCTTACATGCGTCTGTGTGTGTAGAGCCCCATTGAAAAGAATTCAGTGCGTTTACTCCTGCGCTCCCCTGCGTCTCAACGCATGAAACCGGAATGCAGGGGGGCACAGCTAGAAATGCTCGTCTGTAATAGCCCTCAAGATTCCTTATGCAAAAAACCCCAGGTCCCAATCATTCTGCATAATAGATCCTGTACTGGTCTTGAGAAATATCGTAACCCCTTCCAAAAAAAGTTTTGCAGTTTTTTTTTTTTTCATTGTTATCATAATGTTGATTATGTCATCTAGCAATGATTAACTACAGGCAAAGAGAAATCAAGGCTGTGTCCCGCCTTATTACGTCTTGACTATGTTTTAACAACATTCTTGTAGATCTCAATCACAGATGCTGTGTGTTGAGGTCATGTAGAAGTCAATGGCAGAGGTCCCTCTATAGCCTTCATGATATTCGAGTTTCTTTCGGAGGATTTCGCTTGAAAACTCGATCAATTCAAGAGATTCAAATTTCCCCCCGTGGAAAACTGGATTAATTTGAGTTTTTTGGATTGTTAACCCAGAACTTGCTGATTTGTGTTTTTTCCCATTTTCTTAAATTAGAAACCATTCCAGTTGAGTTCATTGGAGGTCTAAAAAAGCTCACGTAACTCTAAAATTCGACCTTTAGTAAATAACCCCCTTAATATCGCACACTTGAAAAGTCATGTGAATATAGATCACTCATGATTCCTCCAATTTTTGTCATTAACACTAACAAATTTAATAATTCCTTACATTATTCCACCTTTAGCTGATCCACCCCAATGTTTAACTTATTACTTATAATAACTTACTTACAAATGCTGTAGTTTATATAGTGAACACACTGTAGCAGCCCAGAGGTATAGCATCCCTATAATAGTAAGCATATTGGCACACACATGCTTTCACCCCCATACCAAAATAATTTGTTGCCTGCTGGAGAATAGATTTCCCACAAAACCTATTCAAAGCACCGCATGTACTGTACCACTAATGACCCAGGCAAAGTTGTGTACAGGAGCTCCCCATCTTGTATCAATGAAGCTGCACATGAGCAATGTGCTCTGAACTGCTGTCGATAAAATAAGCTCAGTTTACTGACAGTAACACAAAACATGAGCAGTGAATCAATGGAAAAGAAGATGGGGGCTACTAGGGAGCACCATCAGAGGCACAGATCTTCACTGGTAAAGGGCCGTGGAAAACTTGTTGGTACATGACTTGAAAATAGAATGGGTAGCACTTCTAGTGTAGCTTTAGTTCTCCTTTTATGTCCTTGATGTTGATAATCAATTCTGTAAGCAATTATATTAACTTATATGTGTAATAAAGACCAACTGCATACATCAAAGGATATGTTCTCTTATTCACACAATAAAAAGGGTGGTTCACCTTTACGTCAACTTTTAGTATGTTATAGAATTGGATTTTAAATTGGTCTTCATTATCTATTTTGTAAAGTTTTTGAATTATTTGCCTTTTTCTTTCCATCTTTCAAAAGGGGGTAACTGACCTCCCTATAAAAAAATATGCTCTGTAAGGCTACAAATGTATTTTTTATTGCTAATTATTACTCCTATTAATATTCAGGTCCTCTCTTATTCATATTCCAGTTTCTCATTCAAATCAATGCATGGTTGCTAGAGTAATTTGGACCCTACCAACCAGATTGCTGAAATTACAAACTGGAGAGCTGCAATATAAAAAGCTTAATAGCTCAAAAACCACCACAAATAATAAAAAAAAGGAAACCCAATTGCAAGTTGTCTCAGAAAATCACTCTCTACGTCATACTAAAAGTTAACTCAAAGGCAAACAACCAATTTAATACATCTAAAAAAGGCACATCATACCTGATAGGGGTTAGTTTCACCAGTGGTGATTATAAGCCAGGCCTGACAGCAGACCACAAATGGAAGGCAGCCACTGGCTGAGCAGAGAAACAAATGGAACGTTCATATACCATTATTATATTCAACTGTTATTTCAGTAACTGATCAAAGGTGCAACATTCTAATCCCAGATTTGTACACCAGGGGGTTATTGAAGAACGAACATAAGCATTCTATATGAAACAACAGTTGTCCTTTATACATATAGATCTACAGATTAGTCTATCAAATTCTCTTGAATGCTCTATATTTTGATCTTGAAAATTTACAAAAATAAACATTTATTTAAAAATGCAGGTTTTTAACATCTTTTTATGTTATAATGGACATTTCCTCCCGGTCTCTGCTCTCTGACAACAAACTGACTATATCTCGAAGGTATTTCATTAACTCCGTTCTTACATCCTCAGGGTCATCTTCCAGACTGGAATATATAAAGGTTAATTTAGCAAGGGCAGGAGCTGTAATACAAGAATTACCTAAATTATGTTCATGTATAGTAACAAAGTTATAGCAAACAACATTTGTGTAATAAAATATCAACACATTTATCAGTTTAACAAGCTCTTAGTGGTTACACAGAAAGGGGCAGATTTACTAAAGGGCGAAATGATTAAAGCTGGTGAAACTTCATGAAACTAGATGCAAATTTTACTGAATGTTACCTCTTTCGCCAGACTTGCCTTCGCCAGCTCAGACTAGGCGAAGTGCAATGGAGTGCATAGGACTTCTTCAATTTTTAGTGGAAAAAAAAAACGCTGGTATCTTTTCCTTTTTTCAGAGTGATAGTCTGCAAAAGTCTGTAAAAATATTTTTGGGGAACCGGGTTCAACCATACAGTTTCTAACATATGGAACATAAACTATACAGTGGGCTCATGTGTAGGGCATTATAACAACTCTATTTTATTTATTAAGGTTCCCTGGACTTGTGTAATGTAATGTATTTGCTGCAACATATATGTCCATTCAACTTTATAATTTCCCGCCGTATGCAAATTAGCCAATGCTATTGCATCTTCGGTTTGATTACCGAAGTAACGCTAGCGAAACTTCGCCAATGTACGGCGCCCTGGACGCAACTTTCCATTTTAGTAAATTAAAGTCACCAGTTAGTTAATTTGAAGAGCCAGATCTCCAGATCACAGATACATTTTTTTTGTCATTTGAAGTACTAGTTTTTTATAATACTAAGAAAAGATGTTGTTCTGCAGTCACATAATGAAAGAACTGACAGAGTAACTCCATAAAGAAAGATCTCAGTAATAACTGGAGGTATTACATATAACACATTGAGAAATCAAGAAGCATAGACATTGGGGTATATTTATCAAAGAGTGAAGTTAGAGATGGATGCAGTCTGCTAGAGTGAAATTCCTCCACTCTCCATTTATTTCTATGGGATTTTGAAAGGCATATTTATCAATGGGTGAATTTTCACTTACACCCACTGATAAAAACTCTAAAACTTTAAAAATGAATAGAGTGGAGGAATTTCACTCTAACAAACTGTAGCCATCTCTAACTGCACTCTTTGATAAATATACCCCATTGTATCTGACAAATGTGCTTAATTTGGATTGTTGTTCTCTGCTACCATCTAGTGGCACTAAAGAAGAGAACTTATTTCATTTTATTATTCTAGGTCCAAGGACATACTTCATTAACAAATACATCTTAATTATGGTGAGGGTATTTTTTTTCCAATTTGGAAAAGCACATTCCAACTACTATGCTTGAGCTTAAGTATTTTCTTCATGTTTTCTACATTATTAAAAAAAATGCTATTTCTCACTCACATAAATTTAGACATTCTCTTTCATCCCCTGACCCAGGCTTCTTATGTGCAATTAGAAGACAGCGACTTTCCTGCAATCGCTGCTGCTGGATAAAGTTCGAGTGCCACATTTCTCTTTGAGATGACTAGGAATGTCAGCATTGAAAACAATGATCACTCCATGTGAGTCTTTCATGATTGCTGGCCAACAACTCTCAAACCTGTTAATAAGGAATAAGAGATGGTTGATTTAAAATGTTCTGCAATTTAAATTGATTATTACATTATATAAATAAAGTCACTGCTTCAGTTTTTGCCTTTAAAATATAAAAGCATATAATCGGTAAACAACACAGTAGACAGCAGACCTGCACCTGGCACAAAACCAACCTGTATCGACCTGCACCCACTGCCTATAGTAGTCATGAATGTCAATGTAACTCAGAAGTGACATTACTTCAGGGACAAACAAAAAAACTTAAACAAACAAACAAATGAAAAAGCCAATTTTCTAAAGTATCTTAACCCGTCCCCATGAATGTTGCTTGCAGATTACTAACACTACAGTTAACCCTACTCCAAATCAGGCCGATTTGCAGGTATTCATCACGCTATGTACAAAACCAATGATAGCTTATGACAGCAAGCATGTGTTACAGCAAATAACCTAGTAAATATTTCCAAAGGCAAGGTACTTCCTTTTAATCTGACAAGTACATTATCTATGTAATTATGTTTTAGACATTTAGGGGGTTATTGATCAAAATCTGAATTTCTCTCATTATTATCTTAAATATACTCTGACCATATCCGCATTCGGGGAAAAAACTCGAAAGAATCGTGAAAATCGTCTGAAAATTCAAATCATACAAATTTTTCGTATTTTCCGGCTGAAAAGTAAGTTTGTTCGGATTTTTGCCCGAAAACCATGAAGTCTTCAGATTTTTGCACGAAACCCAGCACAGATCAGGACATCTTCAGGACTTCTACCATTGACTTATATACAACCTCGGAAGGCCTGAGATGCCAGATTTTCAGATTCAGAATTTTTCCATCCTTGGGGTATAATATTCATGAAAAATTCAAGATTTTTTTTTACATATAAAAATTCAGATTTTATAGTAAAACAAAAACAATTTTTTTGAGTTTTTGCCATTCAGACTACTACCACAGTTTATATATAGTCTATTGCCATGTACAAGGTAACATCCTTATTAATCTAACAAGTACATTTCCTACAAAATGTCTATGTTTTAAACATTTAGACTAATGCATCATATCTCTTGCCTTTGCCGTTATTATAGCTGGATATTAGCATCCCCCTGGCTTTGGTGCCAAGAGCATTTAGGAGAGCAAATTGGCATTTTATAAAAATATGAACTTACCAGTACCTCAGGCTTTGCACCTCAACCACTGCTCTGGGCCTGCATAGGGGCCAACATTACAGTTTGAAAACAACTGCACCATAACACTCATTTTAAATGTAGTCACCCCTTTAAGTATAGAGCTTGTGTGTGCTGCAGGGCACTGTGTTTGAGACGGATGTGTTATAAAAACCACAACCAGCAACAAGAAATATTTGAATGGTGCCCATCTGTTTGCTTTAAATGTAATACCCATTAAAGGACAGATATACCCCCCGTTTCAACATGAGGTCAATGAATAGGGCCTGTGCTGAACATATAATTGCTTGTTGTTTTAATCAATGATAAATCCAGGATTTTTCGAGAGCTAAACAGGGCAAACATGGAAAATGAAGATAGAGGGCTATCTATCTACTCACAAGGACCAAACATGGTGTAGTTTTTTCCCTATTTGCCCTGTGTATCTCAATAAATATACAAATTTAATTCTGTTCAAGCCCTATTCATTGTATGTTGAACCAGGCGGTATACAGTCTGTTTAAATATCCACATTTTCATGTTTTTATAATATTAATAATGATATAACTTTCCCTTTTACTATTACTTTTTATTGATATGCATCCAAGTCTTGCTGAAACCATGATGGTGAGATTGTTGTCAACCTTTGGTCCTATTAGTTTAACACTTACTGTACTTTGGATCTCCCCCACAATCCCAAAATTCCACTTCGCATGAAGAGCCTTTATTTCTATCTGGACATTCAAATTCTAGAATTCTAAAAAAAAAAAAAATTAAAGGGACAACAATATATTTCCAAATGAAAGAAGCTATAATACAGCTATTGATTCCCTATTATAAATATGTAAACTTAAGGACCTACAACCTAGATCAGATATGAGAATTGGACCAGTGACAGAGAAACAGAACTGTTTACCTTACACCTTGAGTGGGGTGGTATTCGCCGACCTATTGTTTATGTTGCATCTGATACAAAATGGGCCACAACGGTTTTACCACTCTGCAAATTAAAAACAATTGTATCAATTCCAAATACAACAAACCCCAATTAAATCATATATTTCAGATCTCTAGCTTATGCACTATTTTATGCAGTATCTACTGTAACTGAAATAGAAAGAGGTGTCAAAGTAGATGCCCTATTAATTGTTGTGTTATATTTCTGGGCACTTTTCTGGTCTCTATAGTCACACAGTTAACGAGTTATATTCATGCTCTGATTCTACTCTGGGCTGCCCTTTGGTTGATCAGTTGTGATACAAAGATGGCAAGGTTTGAAGGCCAAATCCCCCCCACCCCCGGCATAGGCAGCTGCACCCAAACAATTCCCTCTTGGGGACACAGATGCCCCTCAAATAAAAATGACTGGGAAATAATCAATATTTTTTGCTTGCTACAGACATCAAGGTTCTTATAATGTGCTAAAGGAAAGCCCATGAATTGCTTTTCCTCTGATATCACATAAGTAAAGCACTGATGCCCTACAATTCCTCTTCTCCCATTAGAATTAGTGTAGTACTTGACTCACTATAAAGCCCCCCCCCCCATGTCAACTGGCAGGTACATGTGAAAAACTACGCAAGTAATTATGTGAGGGGAAATACCCAAATGGCAGAACACATTCCAGCTATTGTGGAACTACATGAGGACACCAGTGACCCAATAATGTATTTAGAGGTGATTCTCTAGAACCCACTTTGTACAAAGGTTCACATGAAACAGGTGACAATGCTGCAGTACTTCCAGTTCTGATCTGTACCTCTGTGGGCCCAATAACAAGCACTTTCGCCTTAAACATGTTATTCACTTGCTGGTGTCACAGGGAATATGCGCAGTGTTATCTGTAACAAAATATGGGAAAGTTAGTGCATAGGGACGAGGGGGGCAACAAGTGAGGGCCCCAATGGCAATTCCTGTATATTGAAGCAAAGCAGGCGATGCTCCTCGGATCTGACAACAGAGACCCCCCAACAGGCTGTGTTTTGCTTCGTGAGTCACAGGAGAAGGAATTCTGGGAAGGAACAGCTGGGTAAGAAAGGGAGGAGCCAGACGGTGTGAGCGAGTTAACACCAGAATTACCCGTGTAACATGAAAGCACTTCCTCTGGTGGGAGTGGTGGATAGGGGGGTCGGTACACCGGGAGGCAACACAACACCAGCGGAACACACACAACTCAAGGCCCAGCGTCTTGTTGTTTCCATGGCCACGGCTCTCCCATTGGCGGAACCGTAAAACATAATCCGCTGATTGGCTACAGCCGTTTTCTTGCGTGCGCTACCGTGCGCAAAAGAACGCGCATGCGATATCGTGCGCAAACGAGGACGCACGTGCGCTAACAAGGACGCGCGTGCGCTACCATGCGTAAGCGAGGACGCGAGTGCGCAATTGAAGACGCACCTTCACTATCGTGCGTATACAAAGACGCGCATGCGCAGGGCCATATCAGCATGTCACGAATTGAGATCATAGGGGTAGGCTGCTTATGAGGTATGTGCCTGGCCCCTCCAAGCTTTGCCCCTTAGTCACGTGCCTCTTCCTCCCCCCTAGTTCCGGCTCTGGTTACAGGTGTGTGTTACTTTGTTGTGGACGGCCCCTTATGGATAAAAAAGAATATAAATGCTCAGTATCAGCATCGAGGGGCTGGGTCCATTTGTATTTATGGTGCAAAAATGGCTGCAGCAACCCCCCCCCTCCATAGAATACTGCAGAAATAACAGCTCTGCCCCCAGATGTAAGTCATTTGCCCCTGAATCCTAATCCCCCCATTAGAATGCACAGAAAGGTCACGTGAATCTTCAATTAAATTAGAGCTGGATAAAAACTCAATGGGGCTAGTGATGTGCAGGCAGATCCGATACTCGCCGGCCTTGCGGGTTTAGGCTGATTACATTGCTCCTCGACCTTAGGGGGTCGGTACACCTGGAGGCAACACAACACCAGCGGAACACACACAACTCAAGGCCCAGCGTCTTGTTGTTTCCATGGCCACGGCTCTCCCATTGGCTGAACCTTTAGACATAATCCGCTGATTGGCTACAGCCGTTTTCTTAGAAACAATCACATAAAATGCATGCGCTACCGTGCGCAAAAGGACGCGCGTGCGAACAAACAACTCAAGGCCTAGCGTCTTGTCGTTTCCATGGCCACGGCTCTCCCATTGGCTGAACAAAATCCCATAGACATAATCTGCTGATTGGCTACAGCCGTTTCCTTAGAAACGTGAAGTAAAACTGCGCTGCCTTGTGTCACTTCAACGTAGGATCACCGCTCGTTTTCATGTGCGCTGGCACCGCATACTACTGACTGCAGAGGGAGCGTGATTTCTGTCACTTGTTCACGTGATAGGAGTTTACAAATGTTGTTCAAGCGTATGTTACAGCACAGGCAGTGCTGGCTCTGAGCAACCCGGGCAGCTACGTCGCGCAATTTCGCGTGGCCATGCACAAATGAGGATGCGCTACCGTGCGTAAACAAAATCGTGCGCGCGCCACCGTGCGCAAATGAGGACGCGCGGGGCCGCGTCAACAAGCTTTGAGGTCAGAGAGTGGCTCCCTCTTATTCTTTTTCAGTGTTGGACTAGGGGTAGTCGGCTTATGAGTCACGTGCCTCTTGTGCCTCCCCCAAGCTCTGGCCCTAATTACACGTGTGTGTTACTTTGTTGTGGACGGGCCCCTTATGGAAAAAAAAAGGATAAAAATGCTCACTATCTACATCGAGGGGCTGGTGTCCATAGTATCTATCAGCGATCATTTATAAAGAAAAAGGCAGGCCGCCAATTGCAAAAAAGGTGCAAACTGATTGTAATGTGCCTCCCCTCCAGAATACTGCAGAAATAACTGCTCTGCCCCCAGATGTAAGTCATTTGCCCCTGAATCCTAATCCCCCCATTAGAATGCATAGAAGGGTCACGTGGGGGTGCCTATCATTTTGGCACCACCAAATAAATAGAGTGGGTAGAAAACTGCATGCTGCCAAAGGTCACTGCTAATGAATGGGATGTCTTGTAACTGAGCACAAATGTTTTAATCCTGTAATACAGTTTACACTGGCCATACATAAACTGGACTGCTGATATGATCTGGTTATTGCCAGGCAAATTATATTATTGGACAGTGTGTTAGGGGTCCAGATAAGCATTTAAAAAAATGGAATTCTATCAGAGTTCATGACCAAAGAAAAAATAATCTGGTATACAAGCACCAATGGGGAGTGTATGGGGTTAATCTCAACACCAAAACATGATGTGATGTGATTCGATCAATTGGGCCAACATAAATGTGCAACTAGAGCTCCCTCTGCATTCAGTTTGATCAGGGCAGAGTTCAAGGTGAATGCTTGGCGGCCTCCTGTCTTCTGTTTAGTTCCCAGTTAGTTAGAAGCATTGTTCTGTTTTGCCCCTGTGTCCAGTCCAGCATTTTAGAGAAATCCTGGGCCTGCTCATCTGCAGATGCTTCTAAAATACTACAAAGCTTAATAGCAATAAAAAAGTCAAATCCTTATCCGTGAGTGTCCATATAAAAAGTCCATAATCATCTCTTATATTCGTGTATCTCGATCAGAGAAAGTCCATATATATTTATACAACAATAGAACTTTTCTACAAAAAACACTTCAAAATACTATAACAGTCATAAGGATGGTTTATAATTATTAATTACTCACTGACTAGGATAAGTAATTAATCTTGCTTGTATAATGAAGAACTTCCTCCTTCTCCGCATCTGTAAAAATAAAATAGATAGATTAAGGACAAAGTATCCATTTTATAGAAAACAATTTCTCCAAATCCAGTAGGAATCCCTTTGAAGAAGCTTCCTGTCATTATCAGTACACCCCAATTTCACCTCTTCCAGCACCTGCCAACGTAACTGACATGCTATGTTTACAATCTACCCAATGTTGGCTGATAGATGTCACTTTCGTTTATGAATTGCGGATTGAACTGCAATGTTCATTTAATCTTATCCACACCATCCTGTTGCTTTTTCCAACATAACCTTTGCCACATGGACATTTCAAGCAGCAGAACTGCCGCCCTCAAGAATCACCCGATGTACATGGAAGCTACACATTTTGGAGATCTTGGTAAGAAATCACTTGGGCTGTAGGTAGGACCAGCATGAGGCTAATATTGTGTTCATAATTATGACTAGTGAAGATTCTTTTAACAGCTGCTCAGTTCCTGAGTATACTCAGTCTGAATCCTATGTAGTCTCCCGAGTATCCCATTTAAAACAGTTATGAAGGTTATTTATGTTCAAGGTGCCATTGGTAAGAGCTGCAAGTACATGGGATGTTGTCAGAAGCCAAAGTTCACGTACACTGGGCAGTTGGTGAGTAGGGATGTAGCGAACGTCGGAAAAAAAGTTCGCAAACATATTCGCGAACTTGCGCAAAAATGCGAGCGGTTCGCGAACGGTTCGCGAACCCCATAGACTTCAATGGGAAGGCGAACTTTAACATCTAAAAAAGACATTTCTGGCCAGAAAAATGATTTTAAAGTTGTTTAAAGGGTGCAACGACCTGGACAGTGGCATGCCAGAGGGGGATCAAGGGCAAAAATGTATCTGAAAAATCTGCCTGTGTGTGCTTGGAAGAGATAGTGTAGGGGGAGAGCTGTTAGTGATTTCAGGGACAGATGATAGTAAGTTTGCTGGCTAGTAATCTGCTTGATACTGCTCTGTATTGGAACAAAAAAATAAATAAAAGCAGTCCTTACAAGGACTACTGTTATTGCAGCAGTCAGCAGATGAGATCAGAAGCAGGACAGCTGCCCACTGCAGCTACATACAGAGCACTGCAGTAGAAGGTAGATTACTAGCCAGCAAAGCTACCTAAGCTTAAATGTCCCTCAAACCCCTGCAGACTTCTGTCCCTCCAATAACAGAGCAGTATCAAAACGATTACTAGCCAACAAACTTTCAACTGTCCCTGAAATCACTAACAGGCAGCAGCTCTCTCCCTACACTATCTCTTCAGCACACACAGGCAGAGTGAAAAAACGCTGCAGGGCTTCGGTTTTTATAGGGAAGGGGAGTGGTCCAGGGGAGAGCTTCCTGATTGGCTGCCATGTACCTGCTGGTCTGGGGTGAGAGGGCAAAAAAAAGCGCCAACAATGGCGAACCCAAAATGGCGAACGTCGCGCGACGTTCGCGAACTTCCGGCGAGCGCGAACACCCGATGTTCGCAGCGAACAAGTTCGCCGGCGAACAGTTCGCGCCATCCCTATTGGTGAGAGCCAGAGAGCATTGGGGCCATTAGTCGAAGTCAGAGGGTGAGTTGTTTGTTTGGGTATATACAAAAGGAGGCAGGGTATAGCTGTGATTTTACGTGATTTTCTCATGCCCAAGTATTCCTGTACCTAATAACCCATCTATTTAAATGTGTTAAATTGAAAATCTATAAGAATATTAAAAGTGTTGTCTATCCTTTTCTTTGGCTCTTGTCCTTACTTGTTGCAGACACCCAGGGCTGCCATAAAGGGGGAAAGGTATGACTCTAGTCATTATTTCCTGTAGGGAGGCCTGGGATTGGTTTGCTCTGGGATTGGCTGGGCAGCAGGGAGGGTCCTGGAAAAGGCTTTAAAAATACAGCTAAAAGCTTACATTTGCCACCCTCCACTGGAGGAAGCAGCAAGGGGGTCAGCGGAAGTTGGCAAATAGAGGCTTTTAGCTGTAAGGGGGGTTAGTTTTCCTTTAAGGTTGTACCTTTTGCCCTTTTCTTAAAACAGCCTTGATATAACGTCATCTTTTTCCACCGGAATCTTGGGGGGGGGGGGTTATACACATCTACCTTTTACAGCTAAATCTACCTATTAGTTAGAGTTGGAAGTTGGAGCATAAGAGTCCCCTCTCATATTAAACTTATCCCAATAATAAGACAACAGGTTGGAGCACAAATATAAAGCAATAAATCTTACACTGTCAATATCACATATTTGGACATTGATACTTTTTCACTATATTAACGATTTACCTTTGGAATCTCCTACCTACAAATGCAGGAGCATGTGATATATCTGGGATTCAATGTGATACCAATTATTATGATTAGTGTTGGGCAAATTTGCGCCATTTCGCTTCGCCGAAAAATTTCCAGCAAATTTTGCAAAACGATGAAAAATTTTCAAAACAGCGCTGGTGTCTCATTTTTTAAGCTGGCGTCCGTTTTTTGGACGCTGGTGCACATTCGCCAGCAGATATTCACGGCCGTTTCACAAATTTATTCGCCGGCGGCAAATCGTGCATAAATCGCAAATAAATTCGCCCATCATTAATTATGATTCCTATAGGCATGTATCAGTATCACTATAAAAGCCTTCCTGGCACAAACGTAACTTTTTATAACTAAACCTTTGCCTGGCTGCTGCAGCTCTGACACCTGGGGGAACTCTGAGATGAACAGCATATTCAACCAATCAGGGGCCTTGTCCCGCCCCTGTCTGCTCCAGCTCAAGGTGATTGGCCACCGCTTGTCAGATGTTTAGCCTCTTTGCTAGAGATCACAGCCTGTTACCTGCTCTCTCTGTAAGTACATTTATTTTCCAGCTAAATATTACAACCTTTTTATGTTTATCATTAATAAATAGGGAGGAATTACATATCTTATAGCATTTTTATTTAGCATTTATATAGCATTATTTATTTAGCAGCAGCAACAGAACACATTTATGCACAGTGTCTGTGCCACTGATGAGCAAGGTTGGCAGTTAATGGCAGTTGGACAGCAGCTCAATGGATGGAAATAGTAAAACATATCAACACAAATGTGCAGGGATGCATCAGTATCACTTGTATATGATTTGTCTGTGCGTTGGTCACTCTGAAATAGTAGTTGCCAGAATTTGTAATCATTTGGGGATGTCCAGCCAACAACCAAAGTCAGTTGGGGGGATGCTCTGAGTTGCAGTTCAGTAACAGCTGCAGGGCTATAGATGCTGCTGATAATGTGTACTTTCTCATTCACCTGCACTAAGTCAACCAATTCCCTTTCTGGTCCCCAAGCTTAATAGACATTGGACTGGTCTGTCAAAGTATAAGAGGAGTTCCTAGTGGGCTCCAGCCATGAACAACTCCCATCAGTTATTTCTTATTTCCCCATATAATTCATAGCATTAAGCAGTATCTATAGCTAATGTTTGTGAATTTGAGCCCTCCTAGGATGTCCAACCAACACTGGCTAAACACACAGTAGCTTGTAATAGATTTAGAATTTAGAGAAATTAAAGGGGACTCTGGTCCTGTCATATCCATGTTCTGCAGCTTTTATGTTGTCTTCACATTAGCTGTAAATTTACCAATATCTTTTCTTTTACAGGAGAAACGGTCATGGGTTGTACTGCGTGTAAAGGCGAGGTAAGTCTGTGCTCATGTTTCCTTTTGTCTACAGGGTCTACAGTAAAGATGCTGGCAATGGAGGGTGTGGGAATTAAGGACAAAGCGAATGGTTGGCCAGGACTAAATCAAACCCCTTCAACCATGGGGCTCTACTTACATATCAGATAATTACACACACAATGTACTGATACCACATATCAACACAATCGGTTGCTCTTCTATCTTTCAGTTATCACTCACAAAATACATTTTCTTATAACCTGGATTTTGCTGTATAACAGTAGAATATTAATTTCAATATATGAGAAACAATTATCTTAATAGGTGGTGGCGGGGGTTATTAATTAATATAATTTTGTTCATTTCTACAGAGATCGATTGATCAAATTCATGAAAATGAATATAATTATGTGGAGATAATGGAGATCACCGATATTTGTGACTCACCGGTGGAGCATATTGTCACCCTAGAGCTGCCTGACCACCCGGCACAGCCACCTTCATTTGGTAAGTGTGATCATTACTAATAAGCACTTATTATTTTGTCCTTATCATAAATTATATTAGTTGTCCAACTATGTAACCCTTAGTATTAGTATTATGACATCTATTGTGTTTTTATTGTTGTAGAATCTCCACTGCCAGCTGGGAATGAAGAGGAGCCTGGCTCTTCCCATAACACCGGAGCAGCCATTCCTCTTCCTGAGCCTCAGAGCTCTGATCCAGCAGAGACTGCGACCAGGGATACTGCCAGCCCCACCAATCTCAATTGGCTTTCTTTCGTAAGTACATTGTATAGGTGTGAATTATATATATATATATATATATATATATATATATATATATATATATATACACACACACTTATTTTCTAATGGCATGCTTAATGTTTTTCTCTTCATTTTTCATCATGCTTATGCTAATTTCTTAATATGTCTTTTAGGATGCCATGGTGGAGGTCCCTGGAATGATTCATTTTTCAGAGGCCCTGGTGAGCATTTGCGTTAAAGCAAATGAATATAAACCACCAGCGATGCCGATTTTTTCAGGTAAGTAGGACCATCTTACCGTTTATGAAGTATAGTTCAAACACTGTTCTTACGATAATAATTAACTGTGTATCATGTTAAGACTATTCTGTTTCATTATTGCAGATTTAGAAGCTCCTAGAATTGATGCTGGCATGTCCAATAACAGCGGACACATAGACCCCATTCAGGAGCAAGGATCTGAGCCAGAGGAGGCCACAAAGGATGATGGGAATTCCACCTCTTCCAGTTATCCTTTAGTAGTAAGTAAATTCTACAGATGTGATTCTTCAATAGACATTGAAGCTTGCCTGTAAGTTATTAAAAGCTAATGAATATAATTTGGCAAGAACTTACTTTACTTTAAGGTTCACATTCGCTAAGTATTCATTATAAATAATGCAAATATCAAATTGTAATTTTCCTTCTGCATACCGCTCACTGCTCTTTTTTGCTTTTAGCTTGACATCCCTCAGTTTGGCTCAGATTCATGTGATGAAACACAGGGCATAGAAGGACCATCTAACAGGTATCTGATTTGGAACATATTCTCATGTATTGAATATATGATATATATATATATATATAATTTTAGTATTTGCCTAATTTACACCTTATGTAAAGTTTATTCTTCATATTTCCCTTCTTATTAGAGGGTATTTTGAATAACTGGCCAATACCCTCTGCTGATTGTATGCTACAGAAAAGTCACCAAGTAGTCTAGTTCCTAAGTTTAATCTTGTCTGTAAACATGAACAAAACACATTTACATTTTTTCTTTCTATTATTTTTCAGCTTTGTTGAGCCCAGATCCCCCACCACACTTGAAAATTTCAACCTGGGACAAGTGTTGGGAGAAGGTGGATTTGGAAGGGTGAGTGACATATTCCATAATTAGGTTTTAGTTACTACTAATGTATCCAGAGTAATTCAACTTGCCTTCCTCTTCCAGGTGTTCCTGGCCCAGAACAAAAACACCAAACAACTATGTGCCATCAAGGCCTTGGAGAAGGCACAGATTTTAGAAAAGGGCAACTTGAACAGGTCAGTAAAATGGCAGTTGTTTTGCCCATTTCTGTGAGGTTTGAATCTGTCTCACATTCTTTTGAATGATTTGCATTTGGTTATTATTTGCTGTATTGCACTGTGTCTGACCATAAGGATAAGTGTAATGTTCCCTTGTATGGGTCTGACATGGTGATAATGTGATGATTTACCCCATAGTGTCTTCAAAGAGAAGGAGATTCTTCAGAGGATAAGTCATGCCGCACACCCGTTCCTGATAACATTGCACGGAACATTCCAAACGGATTCTCACCTCTTCTACGCAATGGAATATCTACCTGGAGGTGACATGTGTGATTTCCTCAATCATGTAGAACTGCAAGAACCTGATGTGATGTGAGTAAAATGGGAATGGGGTGGGGGGTGATTCTCAAGGGTGTACTTTCAGGGTAGGATCACAGCAGAATATATCACTACATCCGGATTTTATTTTTTTCTCTTTTCAGGTTTTACACCGCATGTGTAGTGCTTGGCCTGGAGGCATTACACCAGATCGGCATTGTACATAGGTAAGTATTAATATCAGTAAAACTGTCTTTAGTTACAGAAGGTGCTGATAACACTACTAATGTATTTATATATATATATATATATATATATATATATATATATATATATATATATATATATATATACTTCTTAACTATTTATTTGTTTTTAATGCAGAGATCTAAAGCTGGAGAATTTGCTGTTGGACCAGGATGGATATCTAAAAATCGTTGATTTCGGCCTCAGCAAAGACAGTAAGTGTTGTTTCTAATTCTGGAGCATACAGGCTTTCCTGATTGTCTCATGTTTTCTACCTCGGAGTATAGCATTTTTATTTCTCCTTATTCTCCAGTTGGAGATTTTCTGGGATTATTGTTCAGGCTGGGATATATGGGAACTGGTTGCCATGGGTAAAGGTGAGTGGGACCCAGTCTCTGTGTATGCACACTGACCAAGGTAAACAGAAATTCTCTCGGTAGGCCTTTCTAGTACAATCTAATCATATTGTTATCAGGATCAAACACTACTATTATAGTATAATAGAATAGTGTTTGTTTTTGAAATATAATGTTACCTGCAACTGGTATAAACAGATGTGAGTGGGTGTGTAGTTTGGAAGCAGCAGTTGAGGAAAGTCTTTTAATTACATTACATTATATTCGTGCTCCAGATCTGGTTTTCTTACAGTGTTTCTCGTGTTTCAGAATTTGGATACAATGACCGTACGAACAGCATGTGCGGCACAAGAACCTACATGGCCCCAGAGATCTACATGAAAATAGGATACGGCATGGCCGCTGACTGGTGGGCCTTAGGAGTCACTGTATACATTATGCTCATGTATGAGGTAATGACAGTTTCAACCTACATTTTGGTATTATTGCCATTGTCATAATGTGACTAAATATAGTGTAATATAAGTATAATATATAATCTCCATATTTGCAAGCATAACTTCCCAGACCCTGAGATTAGCATTTGGCTTCCCTTTATCATATATAAGAAATATCGTATAGCCATTGCTGCTGAACTGAGTGATAGTATCTGTATGACCAAAAAAATTGTTTCACTAAAGAAATGATTTTCTTTTTCAGTTACCATTCAACAACGAAGATCAGATTGAGCTAATGAAGAGCATCCGTTATGATGAAATCGAGTTGCCAGAAGATCTTTCAGAGGATGTCTCTAATTTAATATATCAAGTAAGTTGGTCCCAGAACATCAGTATCATGTGTCTTTAGTGACTTGTTATATTAAAGTCATACACATAATAAGAGTTATTATTTTCACAATATGACACAAGTGTATTACACAAGCAGTAAGTACTTTGGTAAGGGAGGTGTTAACTTAATCTCTGTTTTTTTTTGCAGCTCTTAGAAAAAGATCCAGATTATCGGCTTGGATCTGGCGAGGCTGGTGCTGAAATGATGAAAGAGCACCCCTTCTTCAGAGTAAGTTTCTATTCTCGTAATTTTGATTTACAGGCAGAAATGCACAAATGAATATTGATAAATCCTTACTGTTTTATTTAAATTCATCTTTACTTTTTTGTAAATTCCTAACGCATTATAGTTTCTTGTTCCAGCCATTCTAGTTTTTGGAATGTTTAGTCATTGTGAAATATCACCTGTTTTTCAGGATATGGACTGGGAACAACTTTTACACAGAAAAATAAGGCCTCCATTTGTGCTAAACCACCAAGGCCATCTGGAGAGCTTGAACGACCCTGAATGCCAAGCTCCAGCACTGACACCACTTGCTGAAAAGATTCCATCAGAGCTGCAAGAGGCATTCAGAGGATTCGATTATATACCTGAATAAACATCAAAACATCAAATAATGGTCGGTATGGACGGGGTAGGTGGAGGGCCAGTCCATATTCTCTTAAGAAGTGCCAGCCATATAAACCAAACTCCAGCACTGACACCACTTGCTGTAAGGATTCCATCAGAGCTGCAAGAGCCATTCAGAAGATATGACACCTGAATAAACATCAAATAAGGCCCAAACTCCACAGCACAATGTCTTCTGATCCGCCGCGCTGAGATGAAATGCAGGTGACCAGTCTGAGGTTCTGAATATAATGTAAGTTATAGAAAAATCGCATCTACAAACTACACACAACACAACTGTCGCATGAAGATGCAGCATGCGGTGTGTGCATCCGACAGTTTGTCATTTCGGATGCATGTAGTTTGTAGGTGTGATGTTTCTATAAATTACATTATATTCAGTTCCTCTGACTGGTCGCCCGCGTTTCCTCTCAACACGTCGGATTGGAAGACATCGCACCATGGAGTTTGGGCCTAATGGTCGGTATGGACTATGGACGGGGTAGGTGGAGGGCCAGTCCATATCCATATGGACAAAAGACCTTGGGGGCATGTTTACTAACATTAGAGATAAATATTTGAAGAGATTTCTGGAGATGTTGCCCATGGCAACCAATCAGCAATTAGATTGAAACAGCCAAATATAAGTTAGAAAACAAAAGCAAAGATCTGATTAGACGCTATGGGCAACATCTCCAGAAATCTCTCCAGATATTTATCTCCAATGTTAGTAAACATACCCCCAAGCCATATAAAGTGAACATCAGGTGTCCGATCTCAAGTTCTGACAGAGAAGGCTCATGTTGGAAAATTCTCCTTACACGATTTTTCCAAAAGCATCATCTTTATAACAAAGACACTGGATACAATTCTCAATACAACAGTAAAGCCACAGTTTGAGCCAAACAACCAAGGCCATATGGAGAGCTACAAGAACCTTAAGGATCCCATCAGAGCTGCATGAGGCATTCAGAGGATTTGATTATACACCCGAATGAGATCAGAATCGGATAAGTATCCTTCCATATGATTTATATCCTTATAAGAAGGAATGTCAGGTATGTCATCTCAACAAGTTTCTGACTGAGAAGGCTTTTGTAGGGTTGTCCTTCACACATCTTCACCTCTGGTTCAGTTAAGGGTTTTCCTAATTCAGGTGCTCCTGGCAATTTTCCAGATACAGCTGTTGTTTCTAAAATGTCTGTCTCTTCTATTTCTCTTTCCATCATCTCATCTCAGAATGCTGTCCATATATATTACATTAATTACATTAGTTACTCCTAAACTTGAGATGACAGGCACATATTCCGAGGGGATTGTTTGCCCCTTATCCACTATAGATCCACACTGGTGTTAGACCTACCCTCTTTAAGTTTATATAACCCACATATTGTTTAGAGTACCGGTAAGTTATTGGAATGGGGTCCTGGCTGTAAGTCTGCCTGAAGTAAATGCCCTTTACACATTGCTGAAGTTCATGTTATAAGCATTTATCTGGATTCTTGTGTAGTAAGACCTGGTAGCACATGTGTAGTTGAGGGCCAGGCCCAACCTCAAAGAACAAATGTAGACTGGCTGGGGTTTGTGGTTATGTGAAAAACAGGCTAGTAAGATCTGGCACCAAAGTAAGAAACCAACAGTATATTTTCACAGCAACATTCTGCACTACCTTGTATTGCTTTTATTTGCTTCCTGGCTAGGTTTGCGGTTGCCCACGTTGGGAGATCTAAAGAAGAAGATATTGAAGATGGTTTATATCTATATCCAGCCCAAAAGAAAAGTGAAAAGTAAGTTTAATTCATCCATTGCCAGTTGCAATGTTTCACTGATAATGGCAGGCAATGGTATCCCTTTAACTGAGAGTGCAGAACACTGAAAACATTAATTTATTTGTAAATTCAATATAATGTTAAATAAAGTATAAAAACGACTAAGTCAAAGTTATCACAGGGGGATTTGTAATGTGTTTGTGATACTAAATATGGGCCTTTCCTTTAATAATAGATGTGATCTTTGCACACTATGTGTACCCCTGTGTCAGTAACTGATTCACTTGCTGTATTGAATTTAAAGTTTATCATAAAGTCACCTACAAAGTGGAATAACTCGTCATGCTGCTTATTCATTTATAATCAGCTCATAAGTTTAGTTTAGATATAATTCCTTCTGTGATTGTTTTTCAGAGACGGTATGGAGCGGCGACTGTCAGGAAATCTTAATTAACGATGAATACCGTGGATCGTGTTTCATACATAACTTGCTTGTCATGCCATTTATATATATAATACAAATAAAAAAATATTTTTTCTCAAGGATATGCTCTGTGTATTTATTAAGAATTTTGGGTGGATACATTAGCACCAGTTATTGGCCAATGGAAGCTCACAGTGGTTTAAAAAGTTCTCAGGATCCCTGTTGTCCTCTCCTTTGGCCGGTTCTCCTCCAGGTGTACCTTATCAGAAAATCTCAAATAGAATGGATCAGCGCTCCAAGGAGCTCAGGAGTAGATAGCAAGAAAGAAATTGATATCTGTAGTACACTAACCTTTGGGTCTTACAATTCATCCATTTGTGATGGCATACTAGGGATGGTTAGAAATGTTTTTCACCGCACCCAACAAAGTTAGATTGTGTTTTTGCAGTGTGTTATTTCCTGGGTGCACTTGGTTGATGTCACAAACCTAACCTTAGCCTGGGTTGATCATTAATGATATTTTATTTCTAAAGTGCATCTCCCAATAACAGGGAAACACAGAGGTATCATTATAATTGCACACAGTGACACAGAGTGGAGAGGCCCAGATGCTACACTGCATCTTAGAGTCCAAGGAAAAGGTTTGAGGTGTAGGCGATGGGATTTTCAGCAATTTGTATGTATATTTTGCCAAGAAAAATAAAATAAGACATAGAGAAAATGCGTGACATCACTAGTTGCTCAGGGTTGAGGTTGAGCTCTGATTTCCAATGTTAGCCTATGGCCAGTGCTGTATGGCACTGTGATTTTTGGTGGTGCAGACTGTTGTAGTGGATTTCTCCTTGTCTGACCCCCCAGCAGTCAAACCTGCTTATTAAACTATTGTATCCAGATTCTAATCACCGATATTGGCATCAAATATGGCCATATTGGATGATCTATTTTCCTATTATTTTTATGTGAATGGTTATTTGCAGGTCAGAAGATTGGCACGGACGATCGTTCATCTGACATAGGCTATAATCTGCACATCTATGGTCAGCTTAAGTGTTGTATCCAGGAGTCCCAGTGACTACCAATGATTACTATTAAGCATCAAAAGACTGAAAGGGTGGGAATGGAAAGAAAAAGTGATTAAATTAGCAAATGGTGAGGATTAAATTAGGACTGGGGTTAGTATAATGAGAATGGGAAAAGGGGAATAAGAGAAGGAGAGATAAAATATAAAATATCAGAGGGATATGTAAAACAGAATAAGGCAAGAAAATGGGGAAGGAGGAGAGTAGAGGTGAAATTGGGGAGAGGAAGTATGGATAAGAATATAAAAGAATATATGGAATAGAAAGATACAGAAAGATTTAAGAGAAAGGAAGAGGTGAGAGGAGTAGGCTGCTTAGGTGTCCTGAGTGTTTTCTCTAGGTGGATAAGCATGAGTGTTTATGTACAATTATATAATATAAAGAACACATATAAAGTTAAAATATAGATACACCAAGAGGTATTAAGCTAGTGCATAAGAAAAAGGTAGGTAAGTGGATGTTTGTACCAACTGCATTTCACTACCGACCTATACCTTGGTTGTCCCTTTTGCTTGTTACTGTATATTATGTTCTTGGGATGTAGGTAACCGCTGCTTCCCACTGTACTTGCTGTTTAGGGTGTTTCTAGTTACCTGTAGCAATTGAGCTTGGCCTAATCAATTTGCTACAGTGGGATTTGAATGGAGGACTGTCAGTCCTGCAAGACAAAAAAACCTCCCAGGGTAAAGCAAATGTACAGTCCACAGATAACTACTCTGTAGAACGACTTGCTTCTTTTCCTTAAAGTATAACATAAGCTGCAGCTAAGAAAGTGGGAGTGTCTCCATAAACATACAGGCAGGTTTATGGGCTTCTGATTAAGTTGACCCCACTGTGTGTGAATGTGACAGGGACCTTAGCTTGTAAACTCCACTGAGGCTTTGACTGATGTGAATGATGTATAATCTCTGTTAAGCACTGCGTAAATATATCTGTGCTATATAAAATAATAACCTCAGCAGCGCTACCCTTTTACAGCAAGAACCTCCATTGGAAGAATTCCCATCAGCACCATAATGAGAACCATGTACCTGGGTTATGTGTATATGTAGGGAAGTTGGGAGGTGCATCGACAATCCAACCTGTGGCCCTCCAGCTCCAGTAGAATTGCCACTTTGTGCATCTTTTTACTCTTAGGCACTACAGTGACTGTTAGTTCATAAGAAGCTGGAGGTTCCACATGTTTTCAATACAGAGACAATCCTTAAATATACGTATGCAAGTTACACACAATAACCAAGGTGCAGTGGAAAAGAAGATGGGGGGCTACTGGGGAGCACCATCAGAGGCACAGATCTTCACTGCTAAATGGCCGTGGCCAACTTGAGTTGGTACATGAGCTGAAAATAGAATATTTAGCACTTCTGGTGTAGCTTTAGTTCTACTTGGTGTCGATAATCAATTCTGTAAGCAATTATATTAACTTATATGTGTAATAAAGACCAACAGCATACAGCAAAGGATATGTTCTCTTATTCACACATACACATGTAAAATAAAATATAACACTTATAAACGGTAACAGCCTTATAAGGTTCGTATTTTGCAATTAAAGGGGCGGTTCACCTTTACATTAAGTTTTAGTATGTTATAGAATTGGCTTTTCAATTGGTCTTTATTATTTATTTTGTAAAGTTTTTGAATTATTAGCCTTTTTCTTTCCAGCTTTCAAAAGGGGGGTAACTGCCCCCTCTAAAAACAAATGCTCTGTAAGGCTACATTGCTAATTATTACTCCTCTTTCTATTCAGGTCCTCTCCTATTCATATTCCAGTTTCTCATTCAAATCAATGCATGGTTGCTAGAGTAATTTGGACCCTAGCAACCAGACTGCTGAAATTACAAACTGGAGAGCTGCTAAATAAAAAGCTTAATAGCTCAAAAAACACCACAAATATAAAAAGGAAAACCAATTGCAAGTTGTCTCAGAATATCCCTCTCTACGTCATACTAAAAGTTAACTCAAAGGTGAACAATCTCTTTAATACGTCTAAAAAAGGCACATCATACCCAATAGGGGTTTGTTTCACCAGTGGTGATTATAAGCCAGGCCTGACAGCAGACCACAAATGGAAGGCAGCCACTGGCTGAGCAGAGAAACACATGGAACGTTCATTTACCATTCTTATATTCAACTGTTATTTCAGTAACTGATCAAAGGTGCAACATTCTAATCCCAGATTTGTACACCAGGGGGTTACTGAAGAACGAACACAAGCATTCTATATGAAACAACAGTTGTCCTTTATAGATATAGATCTACAGATAAGTCTTTCTATTGAACCCCAGTAATTTTCCTCAACAAAAATTAGGAGATTCCACACAAAATGCGGTTCTTGGTTACTCCTCTTGAATGCTCTATATTTTGATCATAACTACTTACAAAAATAAATATTTATTTAAAAATGCAGGTTTTTAACATCTTTTATGTTATTATGGACATTTCCTCCCGGTCTCTGCTCTCCGACAACAAACTGACTATATCTCGAAGGTATTTCATTAACTCCATTCTTACATCCTCAGGGTCATCTTCCAGATTGGAATATATAAGGGTTAATTTAGCAAGGGCAGGAGCTGTAAAACAAGAATTTCCTAAATTACGGGCTGGTATAGTAACATAAAGTTATAGCAAACAACATTTGTGTAATAAAATATCTACACATTTATCTGTATAACAAGCTCTTAGTGATTACACAGAAAGAATCCCAATGCAATGAAAAGCCAAATCTCCAGATCACAGATACATTTGTTCTGTAATTTGAAGTACTAGCTTTTTATAATACTGAGAAAAGATGTTGTTCTGCAGTCACAAAGTGAAGGAACTGACAAAACTCCATAAAGAGAGATCTTGTTAAAGGGATACTGTCATGGGAATTTTTTTAGTTAATAGTGCTGCTCCATCAGAATTCTGCTCTGAAATCCATTTCTCAAAAGAGCAAACAGATTTTTTTATATTCAATTTTGAAATCTGACATGGGGCTAGACATATTGTCAATTTCCCAGCTGCTCCAAGTCATGTGACTTGTGCTCTGATAAACTTCAATCACTCTTTACTGCTGTACTGCAAGTTAGAGTGATATCACCCCCTCTCTTTTCCCTCCCAGCAGCCAAACAAAAGAACAATGGGAAGGTAACCAGCTCCCTAACACAAGATAACAGCTGCCCGGTAGATCTAAGAACAGCACTCAATAGTAAAAACCCATGTCCCACTGAGACACATTCAGTTACATTGAGAAGGAAAAACAGCAGCCTGCCAGATAGCATTTCTCTCCTAAAGTGCAGGCACAAGTCACATGACCAGGGGCAGCTGGGAAATTGACAAAATGTCTAGCCCCATGTCAGATTTCAAAATGAAATATAAAAAAATCGGTTTGCTCTTTTGAGAAATGGATTTCAGTGCAGAATTCTGCTGGAGCAGCACTATTAACTGATTCATTTTGAAAAAATTCAGATGACAGTATCCCTTTAAGAACTGGAGGTATTACATATAACACATTGAGAAATCAAGAAGCATAGACATTGGGGTATATTTATCAAAGAGTGAAGTTAGAGATGGATGCAGTCTGCTAGAGTGAAATTCCGCAACTCTCCATTTATTTCTATGGGATTTTGAAAGGCGTACTCTTAAATACCCCATAGAAATGAATGGAGAGTGGAGGAATTTCACTCTAACAAACTGTAGCCATCTCTAACTTCACTGTTTGATAAATATACCCCATTGTATCTGACAAATGTGCTTAATTTGGATTGTTGTTCTCTGCTACCATCTAGTGGCACTAAAGAGGAGAACAAATTTTATCAATCTACAACATACTTCATTAACAAATACATCTTCATTATGGTGAGGGTATTTTTTTCCCAATTTGGAAAGGCACATTCCAACTACTATGCTTGAGCTTAAGTATTTTCTTCATGTTTTCTACATTATTAAAAAAAGCAATTTCTGACTCACATAAATGTAGACGTTCTCTTTCATCCCCTGACCCAGGCTTCTTATGTGCAATTAGAAGACAGCGACTTTCCTGCAATCGCTGCTGCTGGATAAAGTTTAAGTGCCACATTTCAATCTCTTTGAGATGACTAGGAATGTCAGCATTGAAAACAATGATCACTCCATGTGAGTCTTTCATGATTGCTGGCCAACAACTCTCAAACCTGTTAATAAGGAATAAAGGATGGTTGATTTAAAATTTCTGCAATTTAAATTGATTTAAATAACCTGGCACAGAAACCAACCTGTATTGACCTGCACCCACTGCCTATAGTAGTCATGAATGTCAATGTAACTCAGAAGTGAAATTACTTTAGGGACAAACAAAAAAACATAAACAAATGAAAAAGCCAATTTTCTAAAGTATCTTAAAGTGGACCTGTCACCCAGACACAAAAATCTGTATAATAAAAGTCCTTTTCAAATTAAACATGAAATCCAATTTCTATTTTTTATTAAAGCATTCATAGCTGTTGTAAGCTCATTTAAAAATCTCAGCTGTCAATCAAATATTGTCTGCCCCTCCTCTATGCCAGTGGCATAGAGGCGGGGCAGACAATTACTTTCACTTTCCATTCAGCACTTCCTAGATGTCACTGCTCTCCACACATTCCCCTGTTCTCTTTACCGTTTAATTGTGTAGCCAGGGCAAGGAAATGGGCATCAGGTCCCCCATTCTGGTGCACAAACAAGATTCTGAGATGATACAAGGCTTTCCTTAATAAAACTGTGCACAAAATGGCTGCTTACTGCTTGCTATAATTATGAATTCCCAGACTGAAGGAAACAAGATTCAAATAATTTATATAGTGTAATTAAAGTTCATTTTTCTTGACTAATGTGATAAAATAGGATTTGGAATGTTTTCTTTTGGGTGACGGGTCCCCTTTAACCCTTCCCCATGAATGTTGCTTGCAGATTACCAGCACTACAGTTAACCCTACCCCAAATCAGGCAGATTTGCAGGTATTCATCCCACTATGTACAAAACCAATTATAACCTGTTACAGCACCTAAGCACATGTTACAGCAAATGACCTAGTAAATATTTCCAAATTTTGGGTTCGGTTCGGCTGAAGGATTCAGCCGAATCCCGAACCGAATCCTGGAATCGGTGCATCCCTAACTTTTATACAGGGCCGGACTGGGGGTAAACAGCAGCCCTGGCAAAAAAAAAGATCAAAGCAGCCCACATGTAAACACGCCATGGTCTGACTTGTACACATCCACTCATATATAGGGGTAAAACTGCAAAAATGTATGTATAAACAAATGCTTGCTTTCTGCAGCTCAACCAAAGCTTTCAGTAGTGGGAAGAGATGGGTAGGGTTTGAAGGATATAATAAATATAAAAAAAAAATATAGAAAGTATATTTTTATTGGTAACACTAATTAAGCTAACCCTGGTGATCAGGTAGTCATCATGTGCTATCATGTATTCATTCCAGAATGAATTAATGGATTTCAAATTAAAACTTTTCTCACTTGCTACTGTTTATTCACAAAAAAATCCCGCATGTAGCCACATGTTATTTTTTACATTTCATTCTGCTGGGTACCTACATAATCTAGATTACAGTCCCAGACACAACACTACAGTAAAAAAAAAGCCACACAAACATGGGAGATAAAACAAACACTAAAAACCCATTGGTTACCAATGACCCCCATACAAGTTAAAAAAAATAATTGGTGGTTAGGGGCCCGCCATAAAAGTTAAAAAAAACTTAATTGGTGGACAGATTGGATTTGAGACAGGGACTCACAGAGAGAGACAGTGCAGAGAGAGAGAGAGAAAAAGAGAAAGACAGATACTCACAGAGAGAGTCAGAGTGCAGTGAGAGACAGAGTGCAGAGAGACAGAGACTCACAGAGAGAGGCAGAGTGCAGTGAGAGAGAGAAAGAGAGAGAAAGAGAGAGACACAGTGCAGTGAGAGAGAGACAGAGTGCAGAGAGAGACAGACAGAGTGCAGAGAGAGAGAGTGCAGAGAGAGAGACAGAGTGCAGAGAGAGAAAGAGACTCACAGAGAGAGGCAGAGTGCAGTGAGAGAGAGTGCAGAGAGAGAAGGAGAGACAGAGTGCAGAGAGAGAAAGAGAGAGACAGAGTGCAGAGAGCAACAGAGTGCAGAGAGAGAGAGACACAGTGCAGAGAGAGACAGAGACTCACAGAGAGAGGCAGAATGCAGTGAGAGAGAGCAACAGAGTGCAGAGAGAGAAAGAGACTCACAGAGAGAGTCAGAGTGCAGTGAGAGACAGAGAGAATGCAGTGAGAGAGACAGAGTGCAGAGAGAGAGAGAGAGTGCAGAGAGAGACAGAGGGACAGAGAGAGAGGCAGAGAGAGAAACAAAGACTCACAGAAAGTGCACAGAGAGAGGGAGGGAGGGAGACAGAGTGCAGAGAGAGATTCCTGAGAAGCACAGTGACTGCTGGCCATGTAGTCCCCTTCTTACCACATCAGTTCCTTTTGTACTTCTGTCTTCGGCATCAGTGATGTCCACGCTTGTAAAGGGGGCCGGCTAATCCTGAAAGAGCAGCACAGCAGGCCCCCCTTTAAACCTAAATCCTGCCTGGCCTGAGACTATCCTCCTTGTGCCCCCCTGATGGCAGGCGGGCCTGCACACAGCACAGCATGAGAACAGAGACGAGTGGAAGGGGCGGAGCCACAGTGGGAGCTAGGACGGAGGAGCGGTCCTAGAGCCCACAGGCAGTTTGTAATAAAGATAATAGATCAGAAGCGGCCCACTTTACGAAAATACAGAGCGGCACCTCGGGCAAATGCCCGAACAAACAGATGGTCAGTCCGGGCCTGCTTATATACAACCTCGGAAGGCCTGAGATGCTGGATTTTCGGATTCAGAATTTTTTCATCCTTGGGGTATAATATTCATGAAAAATTCATGATTTGTTTTACACTAAAAATTCTGATTTTATAGTTAAAAAAAAAAACACAACTTTTTTGCGTTTTTGGCAGACTACTACCACAGTTTAGAGTCCTGCGCGGGTCCATTTTTTGGGATCCGAACCCGACCCGTACCCTGCAATCCACAACCCGCACCCGCATACTTACCTGCTTGGACCCGCAACCCGACCCGCAAGTACCTTCTCTGGAACCCGGACCCGCGGCCCGCTGACCATCAAGAATCAGGAAGTGCTGTCATTATAAACCGGAAGTGACTTCATCGGAAGTAGATATGATCAGAAAAAAGGGAGTAAAACCAGAAGTGCTGTCATTGTCTACCGGGAATAACATCATCGGAAGTGGACGTGACCAGAAAAAAGGAGCAAATATTGATATTGAGAAGACCCGCAGCCCAACCCACAACACGCCGACCCGCGGGTATACCCGCACCTTGAACTTCAACGAAAACCCCCCATGGTACTGCAGGTTTTTGCGGGTAACCCACGGGTACCCGACCTGCTGCAGGACTCTACCACAGTTTATATATAGCCTATTGCCATGTACAAGGTAACATCCTTATTGATCTAACAAGTACATTTCCTACAAAATGACTATGTTTTAAACATTTAGACTACTGAATCATATCTGCCACATATTGCAAAATCTCTTGCCTCTGCCGTTATTGTCGCTGGATATTAGCATCCCCCTGGCTGTGGTGCCAAGAGCATTTAGGAGAGCAAATTGGCATTTTCTAAAAATATGAACTTACCAATACCTCAGGCTTTGCACCTCAACCACTGCTCTGGGCCTGCATAGGGGCCAACATTACAGTTTGGGAACAACTGCACCATAACACTCATTTTAAATGTAGTCAACCCTTTAAGTATAGAGCTTGTGTGTGCTGCAGAGTCGGATGTGTTAGAAAACCCACAACCAGCAACAAGAAATATTTGAATGGTGCCCATCTGTTTGCTTTAAATGTAATACAGATTAAAGGGCAGATATACCCCCTGTTTCAACATGAGGTCAATGAATTTTAATCATGAAAAATCCAGGATTTTTCTAGAGCTAAACAGGGCAAACATGGAAAATGAAGAAAGAGGGTTATCTATCTACTCACAAGGACCAAACATGGTGTAGTTATTTCCCTATTTGCCCTGTGTATCTCAATAAATATAAAAAAATTAATTATGTTCAAGCCCTATTCATTGTATGTTGAACCAGGCAGTATACAGTCTGTTTAAATATCCACAACATCATTTCATGTTTTTATAATATTAATAATGATATAACTTTCCCTTTTACTATTACTTTTTATTGATATGCATCCAAGTCAAGATGAAACCATGACGGTGAGATTGTTGTCAGCCTTTCTATCCGAGGTCCTATTAGTTTAACACTTACTTTGGATCTCCCCCACAATCCCAAAGTTCCACTTCGCATGAAGAGCCTTTATTTCCATCTGGAAATTCAAATTCTACAATTTAAAAACAATTGTATCAATTCCAAATACAACAAATCCTAATTAAATCATATTTTTCAGATCTCTAGCTTATGCACTATTTTATGCAGCATCTACTGTAACTGAAATAGAAAGAGGTGTAAAAGCAAAAGCTCCATTATTTGTTTTGTAATATTTTTGGGCAGTATAGTCACCCAGTAAATGAGATATATTCATGCTCGGATTCTACTCTGGGCTGCCCTTTGGTTGATCAGTTGTGATACAAAGATGGCAGAGTTTGAAGGCCAAATCACTTATCGAGGTACCCCCCCATAGGCAGCTGGCCATACAAGAGCTCATTCTAAAACTTTTGCATATGAGGTAAAGCATGAAACGTACAAAGCTGAGCTAACTCTGTATTCACTTCAATAGACAACTTCTGTCTTTACAGGTCTGGGGTGATGTTTTGGAGAGCCTGCCACCCACATTGCTGTATACAAACGTGTGCAGGGCACCCAGAAAATTCCCTCTTGGGGACACAGATGCTCCTCAGATAAAAATGGTTGAGAAATAATTCAAAAAATGTTTTCCCTGTGCTTGCTACAGACAACATAAAGATGTCTACAATGTGCTAAAGGATATCATGTAAGTAAAGCACTGATGCCCTACAATTCCTCTTCTCCCATTAGAATTAGTGTAGTGCTTGACTCACAATAAAGCCCCCCACAAAGACACAGATAAGTAAAGACACACCATGTCAACTGGCAGGTACATGAGAAAAACTACGCAAGTAATTAGGTGAGGGGAAATACCCAAATGGCAGAACACATTCCAGCTATTGTGGAACTACATGAGGACACCAGTGACCCAATAATGTATTTAGAGGTGATTCTCTAGAACCCACTTTGTACAAAGGTTCACATGAAACAGATGACAATGCTGCAGTACTTCCGGTTCTGATCTGTAACTCTGTGGGCCCAATAACAAGCACTTTCGCCTTAAACATGTTATTCACTTGCTGGTGTCACAGGGAATATGCGCAGTGTTAACAAAATAAGGGAAAGTTAGTGCATAGGGACGAGGGGGGCAATCTGACAACAGAGACCCCCCCAACAGGCTGTGTTTTGCTTCGTGAGTCACAGCAGAAGGAATTCTGGGAAGGAACAGCTGGGTAAGAAAGGGAGGAGCCAGAGGGTGTGAGCGAGTTTATAACACCAGAATTACCCGTGTAACATGAAAGCACTTCCTCCGGTGGGAGTGGTGGATAGGGGGGTCGGTACACCTGGAGGCAACACAACACCAGCGGAACACACACAACTCAAGGCCCAGCGTCTTGTTGTTTCCATGGCCACGGCTCTCCCATTGGCTGAACCTTTAGACATAATCCGCTGATTGGCTACAGCCGTTTTCTTAGAAACAATCACATAAAATGCGTGCGCTACCGTGCGCAAAAGGACGCGCGTGCGAACAAACAACTCAAGGCCTAGCGTCTTGTCGTTTCCATGGCCACGGCTCTCCCATTGGCTGAACAAAATCCCATAGACATAATCTGCTGATTGGCTACAGCCGTTTCCTTAGAAACGTGAAGTAAAACTGCGCTGCCTTGTGTCACTTCAACGTAGGATCACCGCTCGTTTTCATGTGCGCTGGCACCGCATACTACTGACTGCAGAGGGAGCGTCATTTCTGTCACTTGTTCACGTGATAGGAGTTTACAAATGTTGTTCAAGCGTATGTTACAGCACAGGCAGTGCTGGCTCTGAGCAACCCGGGCAGCTACGTCGCGCAATTTCGCGTGGCCATGCACAAATGAGGATGCGCTACCGTGCGTAAACAAAATAGTGCGCGCGCCACCGTGCGCAAATGAGGATGCGCGGGGCCGCGTCAACAAGCTTTGAGGTCAGAGAGTGGCTCCCTCTTATTCTTTTTCAGTGTTGGACTAGGGGTGGTCTGCTTATGAGTCACGTGCTTCTTGTGCCTCCCCCAAGCTCTGGCGCTAATTACACGTGTGTGTTACTTTGTTGTGGACGGGCCCCTTATGGAAAAAAAAAGGATAAAAATGCTCACTATCTACATCGAGGGGCTGGTGTCCATAGTATCTATCAGCGATCATTTATAAAGAAAAAGGCAGGCCGCCAATTGCAAAAAAGGTGCAAACTGATTGTAATGTGCCCCCCCTCCAGAATACTGCAGAAATAACTGCTCTGCCCCCAGATGTAAGTAATTTGCCCCTGAATCCTAATCCCCCCATTAGAATGCACAGAAGGGTCACGTGGGGGTACCTATCATTTTGGCACCACCAAATAAATAGGGTGGGTAGAAAACTGCATGCTGCCAAAGGTCACTGCTAATGAATGGGATGTCTTGTAGCTGAGCACAAATGTTTTAATCCTGTAATACAGTTTACACTGGCCATACATAAACTGGACTGCTGATATGATCTGGTTATTGCCAGGCAAATTATATTATTGGACAGTGTGTTAGGGGTCCAAATAAGCATTTAAAAAAATGGAATTCTATCAGAGTTCATGACCAAAGAAAAAATAATCTGGTATACAAGCACCAATGGGGAGTGTATGGGGTTACTCTCAACACCAAAACATGATGTGATTCGATCAATTGGGCCAACATAAATGTGCAACTAGAGCTCCCTCTGCATTCAGTTTGATCAGGGCAGAGTTCAAGGTGAATGCTTGGCGGCCTCCTGTCTTCTGTTTAGTTCCCAAATGGTTAGAAGCATTGTTCTGTTTTGCCCCTGTGTCCAGTCCAGCATTTTAGAGAAATCCTGGGCCTGCTCATCTGCAGATGCTTCTAAAATACTACAAAGCTTAATAGCAATAAAAAAGTCAAATCATTATCCGTGAGTGTCCATATAAAAAGTCCATAATCATCTCTTATATTCGTGTATCTCGATCAGAGAAAGTCCATATATATTTATACAACAATAGAACTTTTCTACAAAAAACACTTCAAAATACTATAACAGTCATAAGGATGGTTTATAATTATTAATTACTCACTGACTAGGATAAGTAATTAATCTCGCTTGTATAATGAAGAACTTCCTCCTTCTCCGCATCTGTAAAAATAAAATAGATAGATTAAGGACAAAGTATCCATTTTATAGAAAACAATTTCTCCAAATCCAGTAGGAATCCCTTTGAAGAAGCTTCCTGTCATTATCAGTACACCCCAATTTCACCTCTTCCAGCACCTGCCAACGTAACTGACATGCTATGTTTACAATCTACCCAATGTTGGTTGATAGATGTCACTTTCGTTTATGAATTGCGGATTGAACTGCAATGTTCATTTAATCTTATCCACACCATCCTGTTGGTTTTTCCAACATAACCTTTGCCGCATGGACATTTCAAGCAGCAGAACTGCCGCCCTCAAGAATCACCCGATGCACATGGAAGCTACACATTTTGGAGATCTTGGTAAGAAATCACTTGGGCTGTAGGTAGGACCAGCATGAGGCTAATATTGTGTTCATAATTATGACTAGTGAAGATTCTTTTAACAGCTGCTCAGTTCCTGAGTATACTCAGTCTGAATCCTATGTAGGCTCCCGAGTATCCCATTTAGAACAGTTGTGAAGGTTATTTATGTTCAAGGTGCCATTGGTAAGAGCTGCAAGTACATGGGATGTTGTCAGAAGCCAAAGTTCACGTACACGGGGCAGTTGGTGAGAGCCAGAGAGCATTGGGGCCATTAGTGGAAGTCAGAGGGTGAGTTGTTTGTTTGGTTATATACAAAAGGAGGCAGGATATAGCTGTTTTTGGTACTATGTACCTCTTACGTGATTTTCTCATACCCAAGTATTCCTGTACCTAATCACCCATCTATTTAAATGTGTTAAATTGAAAATCTATAAGAATGTTAAAAGTGTTGTCTATCCTTTTCATTGGCTCTCGTCCTTACTTGTTGCAGACACCCAGGGCTGCCATAAAGGGGGAAAGGTAGGACTCTAGTCATTATTTCCTGTAGGGAGGCCTGGGATTGGTTTGCTCTGGGATTGGCTGGGCAGCAGGGAGGGTCCTGGAAAAGGCTTTAAAAATACAGCTAAAAGCCCACATTTGCCACCCTCCACTGGAGGAAGCAGCAAGGGGGTCAGCGGAGGTTGGCAAATAGAGGCTTTTAGCTGTAAGGGGGGTTAGTTTTCCTTTAAGGTTGTACCTTTTGCCCTTTTCTTAAAACAGCCTTGATATAACCTCATCTTTTTCCACCGGAATCTTGGGGGGGGGGTTATACACATCTACCTTTTACAGCTAAATCTACCTCTTAGTTAGAGTTGGAAGTTGGAGCATAAGAGTCTCATATTAAACTTATCCCAATAATAAGACAACAGGTTGGATCACAAATATAAAGCAATAAATCTTACACTGTCAATATCACATATTTGGACATTGATACTTTTTCACTATATTAACGATTTACCTTTGGAATCTCCTACCTACAAATGCAGGAGCATGTGATATATCTGGGATTCAATGTGATACCAATTATTATGATTAGTGTTGGGCAAATTTGCACCGTTTCGCTTCGCCGAAAAATGTGCGAATTTACAGCAAATTTTGCAAAACGGTGAAAAATTTTCAAAACAGCGCCGGTGTCTCATTTTTTAAGCTGGCGTCCGTTTTTTGGACGCTGGTGCACATTCGCCAGCAGATATTCACGGCCGTTTCGCAAATTTATTCGCCGGCGGCAAATCGTGCATAAATCGCAAATAAATTCGCCCATCACTAATTATGATTCCTATAGGCATGTATCAGTATCACTATAAAAGCCTTCCTGGCACAAACGTAACTTTTTATAACTAAACCTTTGCCTGGCTGCTGCAGCTCTGACACCTGGGTGAACTCTGAGATGAACAACATATTCAACCAATCGGGGGCCTTGTCCCGCCCCTGTCTGCTCCAGCTCAAGGTGATTGGCCACCGCTTGTCAGATGTTTAGCATCTTTGCTAGAGATCACAGCCTGTTACCTGCTCTCTCTGTAAGTACATTTATTTTCTGGCTAAATATTACAACCTTTTTATGTTTATCATTAATAAATAGGGAGGAATTGCATATCTTATAGCATTTTTATTTAGAATTTATATAGCATTTATTTAGCAGCAGAAACAGAACACATTTATGCACAGTGTCTGTGCCACTGTTGAGCAAGGTTGGCAGTTAATGGCAGTTGGACAGCAGCTCAATGGATGGAAATAGTAAAACATATCAACACAAATGTGCAGGGATGCATCAGTATCACTTGTATATGATTTGTCTGTGCGTTGGTCACTCTGAAATAGTAGTTGCCAGAATTTTTAGTCATTTGGGGATGTCCAGCCAACAACCAAAGTCAGTTGGGGGATTCTGTGAGTTGCAGTTCAGTAACAGCTGCAGGGCTATAGATGCTGCTGATAATGTGTACTTTCTCATTCACCTGCACTAAGTCAACCAATTCCCTTTCTGGTCCCCAAGCTTAATAGACATTGGACTGGTCTGTCAAAGTATAAGAGGAGTTCCCAGTGGGCTCCAGCCATGAACAACTCCCATCAGTTATTTCTTATTTCCCCATACAATTCATAGCATTTAGCAGTATCTATAGCTAATATTTGTGAATTTGAGCCCTCCTAGGATGTCCAACCAACACTGGCTAAACACACAGCAGCTTGTGATAGATTTAGAATTTAGAGAACCTAAAGGGGACTCTCTGGTCCTGTCATATCCATGTTCTGCAGCTTTTATGTTGTCTTCACATTAGCTGTAAATTTACCAATATCTTTTCTTTTACAGGAGAAACGGTCATGGGTTGTACTGTGTGTAAAGGCGAGGTAAGTCTGTGCTCATGTTTCCTTTTGTCTACAGGGTCTACAGTAAAGATGCTGGCAATGGAGGGTGTGGGAATTAAGGGCAAAGCGAATGGTTGGCCAGGACTAAATCAAACCCCTTCAACCATGGGGCTCTACTTACATATCAGATAATTACACACACAATGTACTGATACCACATATCAACACAATCGGTTGCTCTTCTCTCTTTCAGTTATCACTCACAAAATACATTTTCTTATAACCTGGATTTTGCTGTATAACAGTAGAATATTAATCACAATCAATATATGAGAAACAATTATCTTAATAGGTGGTGGCGGGGGTTATTAATTAATATAATTTTGTTCATTTCTACAGAGATCGATTGATCAAATTCATGAAAATGAATATAATTATGTGGAGATAGTGGAGATCACCGATATTTATGATTCACCGGTGGAGTATATTGTCACCCTAGAGCTGCCTGACCACCCGGCACAGCCACCTTCATTTGGTAAGTGTGATCATTACTAATAAGCACTTATTATTTTGTCCTTATCATAAATTATATTAGTTGTCCAACTATGTAACCCTTAGTATTAGTATAATGACATCTATTGTGTTTTTATAGTTGTAGAATCTCCACTGCCAGCTGGGAATGAAGAGGACCCTGGCTCTTCCCATAACACCGGAGCAGCCATTCCTCTTCCTGAGCCTCAGAGCTCTGATCCAGCAGAGACTGCGACCAGGGATACTGCCAGCCCCACCAATCTCAATTGGCTTTCTTTCGTAAGTACATTGTTCAGGTATGAATTATATATATATATATATATATATATACACACACACACACACTTATTTTCTAACGGCATGCTTAATGTTTTTCTCTTAATTTTTCATCATGCTTATGCTAATTTCTTAATATGTCTTTTAGGATGCCATGGTGGAGGTCCCTGGAATGATTCATTTTTCAGAGGCCCTGGTGAGCATTTGCGTTAAAGCAAATGAATATAAACCACCAGCGATGCCAATTTTTTCAGGTAAGTAGGACCATCTTACCGTTTATGAAGTATAGTTCAAACACTGTTCTTACGATAATAATTAACTGTGTATCATCATGTTAAGACTATTCTGTTTCATTTTTGCAGATTTAGAAGATCCTAGAATTGATGCTGGCATGTCCAATAACAGCGGACACATAGACCCCATTCAGGAGCAAGGATCTGAGCCAGAGGAGGCCACAAAGGATGATGGGAATTCCACCTCTTCCAGTTATCCTTTAGTAGTAAGTAAATTCTACAGATGTGATTCTTCAATAGACATTGAAGCTTGTCTGTAAGTTATTAAAAGCTAATCAATATAATTTGGCAAGAACTTACTTTACTTTAAGGTTCACATTCGCTAAGTATTCATTATAAATAATGCAAATATCAAATTGTAATTTTCCTTCTGCATACCGCTCACTGCTCTTTTTTGCTTTTAGCTTGACATCCCTCAGTTTGGCTCAGATTCATGTGATGAAACACAGGGCATAGAAGGACCATCTAACAGGTATCTGATTTGGAACATATTCTCATGTATTGAATATATGATTATATATATATATATATATATATATATATATATATATATATATATATATATATATATATATATAATTTTAGTATTTGCCTAATTTACACCTTATGTAAAGTTTATTCTTCATATTTCCCTTCTTATTAGAGGGTATTTTGAATAACTGGCCAATACCCTCTGCTGATTGTATGCTACAGAAAAGTCACCAAGTAGTCTAGTTCCTAAGTTTAATCTTGTCTGTAAACATGAACAAAACACATTTACATTTTTTCTTTCTATTATTTTTCAGCCTTGTTGAGCCCAGATCCCCCACCACACTTGAAAATTTCAACCTGGGACAAGTGTTGGGAGAAGGTGGATTTGGAAGGGTGAGTGACATATTCCATAATTAGGTTTTAGTTACTACTAATGTATCCAGAGTAATTCAACTTGCCTTCCTCTTCCAGGTGTTCCTGGCCCAGAACAAAAACACCAAACAACTATGTGCCATCAAGGCCTTGGAGAAGGCACAGATTTTAAAAAAGGGCAACTTGAACAGGTCAGTAAAAGGGGAGTTGTTTTGCCCATTTCTGTGAGGTTTGAATCTGTCTCACATTCTTTTGAATGATTTGCATTTGGTTATTATTTGCTGTATTGCACTGTGTCTGACCATAAGGATAAGTGTAATGTTCCCTTGTATGGGTCTGACATGGTGATAATGTGATGATTTACCCCATAGTGTCTTCAAAGAGAAGGAGATTCTTCAGAGGATAAGTCATGCCGCACACCCGTTCCTGATAACATTGCACGGAACATTCCAAACGGATTCTCACCTCTTCTACGCAATGGAATATCTACCTGGAGGTGACATGTGTGATTTCCTCAATCATGTAGAACTGCAAGAACCTGATGTGATGTGAGTAAAATGGGAATGGGGTGGTGGGTGATTCTCAAGGGTGTACTTTCAGGGTAGGATCACAGCAGAATATATCACTACATCCGGATTTTATTTTCTCTCTTTTCAGGTTTTACACCGCATGTGTAGTGCTTGGCCTGGAGGCATTACACCAGATCGGCATTGTACATAGGTAAGTATTAATATCAGTAAAACTGTCTTTAGTTACAGAAGGTGCTGATAACACTACTAATGTATTTATATATATATATATATATATATATATATATATATACTTCTTAACTATTTATTTGTTTTTAATGCAGAGATCTAAAGCTGGAGAATTTGCTGTTGGACCAGGATGGATATCTAAAAATCGTTGATTTCGGCCTCAGCAAAGACAGTAAGTGTTGTTTCTAATTCTGGAGCATACAGGCTTTCCTGATTGTCTCATGTTTTCTACCTCGGAGTATAGCATTATTGTTCAGGCTGGGATATATGGGAACTGGTTGCCATGGGTAAAGGTGAGTGGGACCCAGTCTCTGTGTATGCACACTGACCAAGGTAATCAGAAGTTCTCTCGGTAGGCCTTTCTAGTACAATCTAATCATATAGTTATCAGGATCAAACACTACTATTATAGTATAATATAATAGTGTTTGTTTTTGAAATATAATGTTACCTGCAACTGGTATAAACAGATGTGAGTGGGTGTGTAGTTTGGAAGCAGCAGTTGAGGAAAGTCTTTTAATTACATTACATTATATTAGTGCTCCAGATCTGGTTTTCTTACAGTGTTTCTCGTTTTTCAGAATTTGGATACAATGACCGTACGAACAGCATGTGCGGCACAAGAACCTACATGGCCCCAGAGATCTACATGAAAATAGGATACGGCATGGCCGCTGACTGGTGGGCCTTAGGAGTCACTGTATACATTATGCTCATGTATGAGGTAAAGACAGTTTCAACCTACATTTTTATTATTGCCATTGTCATAATGTGACTAAATATAGTGTAATATAAATACAGTATAATATATAATCTCCATATTTGCAAGCATAACTTCCCAGACCCTGAGATTAGCATTTGGCTTCCCTTTATCATATATAAGAAATATCGTATAGCCATTGCTGCTGAACTGAGTGATGGTATCTGTATAACCAAAAAAATTGTTTCACTAAAGAAATGATTTTCTTTTTCAGTTACCATTCAACAACGAAGATCAGATTGAGCTAATGAAGAGCATCCGTTATGATGAAATCGAGTTGCCAGAAGATCTTTCAGAGGATGTCTCTAATTTAATATATCAAGTAAGTTGGTCCCAGAACATCAGTATCATGTGTCTTTAGTGACTTGTTGTATTAAGGTCATACACATAATAAGATAGTTATTATTTTCACAATATGACACAAGTGTATTACACAAGCAGTAAGTACTTTGGTAAGGGAGGTGTTAACTTAATCTCTGTTTTTTTTGCAGCTCTTAGAAAAAGATCCAGATTATCGGCTTGGATCTGGCGAGGCTGGTGCTGAAATGATCAAAGAGCACCCCTTCTTCAGAGTAAGTTTCTATTCTCATAATTTTGATTTACAGGCAGAAATGCACAAATGAATATTGATAAATCCTTAATGTTTTATTTAAATTCATCTTTATTTTTTTGTAAATTCCTAGCGCATTATAGTTTCTTGTTCCAGCCATTCTAGTTTTCGGAATGTTTAGTCATTGTGAAATATCACCTGTTTTTCAGGATATGGACTGGGAACAACTTTTACACCGAAAAATAAGGCCTCCATTTGTGCTAAACCACCAAGGCCACCTGGAGTGCTTGAACGACCCTGAATGCCAAGCTCCAGCACTGACACCACTTGCTGAAAGGATTCCATCAGAGCTGCAAGAGGCATTCAGAGGATTCGATTATACACCTGAATAAACATCAAAACATCAAATAATGGTCGGTATGGACGGGGTAGGTGGAGGGCCAGTCCATATTCTCTTAAGAAGTGCCAGCCATATAAACCAAACTCCTGCACTGACACCACTTGCTGTAAGGATTCCACCAGAGCTGCAAGAGCCATTCAGAAGATATGACACCTGAATAAACATCAAATAAGGCCCAAACTCCACGGCGCAATGTCTTCTGATCCGCCGCGCTGAGATGAAATGCAGGTGACCAGTCTGAGGTTCTGAATATAATGTAAGTTATAGAAAAATCGCATCTACAAACTACACACAACACGACTGTCGCATGAAGATGCAGCGTGCGGCGTTTGCATCCGACAGTTTGTCATTTCATATGCATGTAGTTTGTAGGTGTGATGTTTCTATAAATTACATTATATTCAGTTCCTCTGACTGGTCGCCCGTGTTTCCACTCAACACGTCGGATTGGAAGACATGGCACCATGGAGTTTGGGCCTAATGGTCGGTATGGACGGGGTAGGTGGAGGGCCAGTCCATATCCATATGGACAATAGACCTTGGGGGCATGTTTACTAACATTAGAGATAAATATTTGAAGAGATTTCTGGAGATGTTGCCCATGGCAACCAATCAGCTGTTAGATTGAAACAGCCACATATAAGTTAGAAAACAAAAGCAAAGATCTGATTAGACGCTATGGGCAACATCTCCAGAAATCTCTCCAGATATTTATCTCCAATGTTAGTAAACATACCCCCAAGCCATATAAAATGAACATCGGGTGTCCGATCTCAAGTTCTGACAGAGAAGGCTCATGTTGGAATATTCTCCTTACACGATTTTTCCAAAAGCATCATCTTTATAACAAAGACACTGGATACAATTCTCAATACAACAGTAAAGCCACAGTTTGAGCCAAACAACCAAGGCCATATGGAGAGCTACAAGAACCTTAAGGATCCCATCAGAGCTGCATGAGGCATTCAGAGGATTTGATTATACACCCGAATGAGATCAGAATCGGATAAGTATCCTTCCATATGATTTATATCCTTATAAGAAGGAATGTCAGGTATGTAATGTCAACAAGTTTCTGACTGAGAAGGCTACTGTAGGGTTATCCTTCTCCCATCTTCACATCTGGTTCAGTTAAGGGTTTTCCTAATTCAGGTGCTCCTGGGAATTTTCCAGATACAGCTGTTGTTTCTAAAATGTCTGTCTCTTCTATTTCTCTTTCCATCATCTCATCTCAGAGTGCTGTCCATATATATTACATTAATTACATTAGTTACTCCTAAACTTGAGATGTCTGTGACAGGCACATATTCCGAGGGGATTGCTTGCCCCTTATCCACTATAGATCCACACTGGTGTTAGACCTACCCTCTTTAAGTTTATATAACCCACATATTGTTTAGAGTACCGGTAAGTTATTGGAATGGGGTCCTGTCTGTAAGTCTGCCTGAAGTAAATGCCCTTTACACATTGCTGAAGTTCACGTTATAAGCATTTATCTGGATTCTTGTTTAGTAAGACCTGGTAGCTCATGTGTAGTTGAGGGCCAGGCCCAACCTCAAAGAACAAACGTAGACTGGCTGGGGTTTGTGGTTATGTGAAAAACAGGCAAGTAAGATCTGGCACCAAAGTAAGAAACCAACAGTATATTTTCACAGCAACATTCTGCACTACCTTGTATTGCTTTTATTTGCTTCCTGGCTAGTTTGCGGTTGCCCACGTTGGGAGATCTAAAGAAGAAGATATTGAAGATGGTTTATATCTATATCCAGCCCAAAAGAAAAGTGAAAAGTAAGTTTAATTCATCCATTGCCAGTTGCAATGTTTCACTGATAATGGCAGACAATGGTATCCCTTTAACTGAGAGTGCAGAACACTGAAACATTAATTTATTTGTAAATTCAATATAATGTTAAATAAAGTATAAAAACAACTAAGTCAAAGTTATCACAGGGGGATTTGTAATGTATTTGTGATACTAAATATGGGCCTTTCCTTTGATAATAGATGTGATCTTTGCACACCATGTGTACCCCTGTGTCAGTAACTGATTCACTTGCTGTATTGAATTTAAAGTTTATCATAAAGTCACCTACAAAGTGGAATAACTCGTCATGCTGCTTATTCATTTATAATCAGCTCATAAGTTTAGTTTAGATATAATTCCTTCTGTGATTTTGTTTTTCAGAGACGGCATGGAGCGGCGACTGTCAGGAAATCTTAATTAACGATGAATACTGTGGATCCTGTTTCATACATAACTTGCTTGTCATGTCATTTATATATATAATAATACAAATAAAAAAATATTTTTTCTCAAGGATATGTTCTGTGTATTTATTAAGAATTTTGGGTGGATACATTAGCACCAGTTATTGGCCAATGGAAGCTCACAGTGGTTTAAAAAGTTCTCAGGATCCCTGTTGTCCTCTCCTTTGGCCAGTTCTCCTCCAGGTGTACCTTGTGAGAAAATCTCAAATAGAATGGATCAGCGCTCCAAGGAGCTCAGGAGTAGATAGCAAGAAAGAAATTGATATCTGTAGTACACTAACCTTTGGGTCTTACAATTCATCCATTTGTGATGGCATACTAGGGATGGTTAGAAATGTTTTTCACCGCACCCAACAAAGTTAGATTGTGTTTTTGCAGTGTGTTATTTCCTGGGTGTACTTGGTTGATGTCACAAACCTAACCTTAGCCTGGGTTGATCATTAATGATATTTTATTTCTAAAGTGCATCTCCCAATAACAGGGAAACACAGAGGTATCATTATAGTTGCACACAGTGACACAGAGTTGAGGTTGAGCTCTGATTTCCAATGTTAGCCTATGGCCAGTGCTGTATGGCACTGTGATTCTTGGTGGTGTAGCCTGTTGTCGTGGATTTCTCCTTGTCTGACCCCAGCAGTCAAACCTGCTTATTAAACTATTGTATCCAGATTCTAATCACCGATATTGGCATCAAATATGGCCATATTGAATGATCTACTTTCCTATTATTTTTATGTGAATGGTTATTTGCAGGTCAGAAGATTGGCACGGACAATCGTTCATCTGACATAGGCTATAATCTGCACATCTATGGCCAGTTTAAGGGGCAGATTTACCAAGGGTCGAATATCGAATTTGAAAAACTACGAAATTCGATCATCAAATTGGTATGCTTCGATAATCGAAGGCTGTATTCGATCGAATACGGCTGTATTCGATCGAAGGAAAACATTGTTCGATCGATCGATTCCATGCTACGATGCGAAGGTTTGCGAGTATCGAATAGTCGAAGATGATCGAAGGCCGCCTTTGCCCCACTTCTATTCGAATCGATCGATTCGAATATTTCATGCCCCACTTCCTTTCTGCCATTTTTTCCAACCAGGAAGTCCTCTGGAGGCCATTTTAAGTGCTTTGGCGCCCTTAATGCGCACTTGCTATTTGGATGAGCCAGGTGGAGGAGGTTTCCAAAGTGCTTTTGAAAAATGCAAAGAAGGAGTGAGGAGGAGGAAGAAGGAGAATGTGCTTCCAGCCCTGATGAGGTGCCCAGGGTGGCTACATCCCACACTACGTGGGATGTAAGTCACCACAGGAGGGGGAGAGAGGGGGACAGGGGCTGGAGTGTCAGAGGGAGAGGTTCCTGGGCTGAGGTGGAGGAGAGCCTTTCAGGTGGAGGGTCCCATAGAGGGGGAGAGGAGAGGTCTGGGAGTGGCAGGACAATGAGCTCCCCCAGCTCACGCCACGTGTCCCCCCCAACATCGGGGACACATGGCAGTTCCGGCACCCCAGGCAGGGGAAGTAGGGCCTCCCCCAGGGCATGCCATGTGTCCCCCCCCAACATCGGGGACACGTGGCCGGTCCCGCACCCCAGGCAGGGGAAGTAGGGCTTCCCCCAGGGCACGCCACGTGTCCCCCCCAACATCGGGGACACGTGGCCAGTCCCGCACCCTAGGCAGGGGAAGTAGGGCTTCCCCCAGGGCACGCCACGTGTCCCCCCCAACATCGGGGACACATGGCAGTTCCGGCACCCCAGGCAGGGGAAGTAGGGCCTCCCCCAGGGCATGCCATGTGTCCCCCCCAACATCGGGGACACGTGGCCGGTCCCGCACCCCAGCCAGGGGAAGTAGGGCCTCCCCCAGGGCACGCCACGTGTCCCCCCCAACATCGGGGACACGTGGCCGGTCCCGCACCCCAGCCAGGGGAAGTAGGGCTTCCCCCAGGGCACGCCACGTGTCCCCCCCAACATCGGGGACACGTGGCAGGTCCGGCACCCCAGCCAGGGGAAGTAGGGCCTCCCCCAGGGCACGCCACGTGTCCCCTCAACATCGGGGACACGTGGCAGGTCCGGCACCTCAGCCTGGGCTGGAAGTACAGCGACCACTGCCAGGAGGAGGCAAGAGGAGGAGGAGGAAGCGACACCAGCCTCACAGAGGAGGAGGAGGAGGACGATGGAGATGAGGGCCCCAGTGGGCGAATGGGCCGAAGATTTTCCAGTGAAGAGAATGCAGCACTGGTTGATGAAGTCATCAAGCAATGGGATGTGTTGTTTGGATGTCGATCCCATTGCATCAATGCTGCCAGACGCAAAAAAATCTGGCAGCTAGTAACGGACAAAGTCAACGCTGTAGGCGCTGTACACAGAGATCGCAACACTGTGTACAAGCGCTTCAGTGACCTGAAGCGTTGGATACGGGCGAAGTTTGCTGCCAGGAGAGCAAAGGCCCAGAAGACCGGCGGGGGCAGTTTACCATCTTTGAGGCTCCAGCCTTATGAACGCCGGCTTCTGGACGTTATGCGCAGAGAGGTCTGTGAAGGTTTGGCAGGCACACATGACACAGACTGGAGAAGTAAGTACATTTTAATACCCAACATTCTTACTGTTTTTATCCACAATCTTATCATTTGCCTAAATAACTCATTTCCCCTTTATCATTTAGCTTCTTTGCTTAAATATTGCTCCTGTTTGTCATTAGAGGATTTTATGTCTCCAGGATTGTTGTTTGTTTTTGTAGTAGTTACTTACGTGCAGCTGTAACATTGCCAAAAAGGCAAACGTTTATTAACCATTTCCCTACTAGAACAGAAATGTTTATAAAGTGGATTAAAAGGGTTGTTGAGCTTGAAGTTAACTTTTGAAGTATGTTATGCTATCATTTTAGACTGTCATATCATTCTATTCCAGTCCCTGTTTTCTAGGAATGTATGGTTGCTATGGTAATTTTCATCCTAGCAACCACATCTTAAAAATAGTCTACTGTCGAGGTGATAAAAAAAATACAGAATATTGGCTACCATAGGAAAACATTAATTTAAGGTTAACAAACCCTTTAACTTCAGTGTGTAAAAGTGTGAAGCAACATATGTAGAGCCTACAGCACCTGTATTGTCACCTATTACATTCTGTGCTTCTCACATCATTGCAAACAGTGCCTTTGTGTCATGTATTGAACTTTTCCACCTTAGCATCTCCCTTGCAGTGCCCTGAGAGACTCCACTTGGACTTTAACATATCGTTTCCTCCCCCATTACATTTGAGTTATTATTTTAAAGGCTAACTTAAATATTTCAGAAACATGTTGTAGATTTGTGCATCAGCCTAATAAACAAGTACAATTGTAGTAGCTTATGACTGACAAATTTTTTTGGCACATTTCTGAACAATTGCAGCACCACCGCGGACAGTGCCACAACCCACGGACAGTGACCAGGACCAGGACCTTGATCCTCAGCAGCCCCAGGAAGAGGGTGAGGCTGCAGCGAGCCCCAGAGCCCCACAAGCTGAAGGTACAGACATGTTTGTGTTTGTGGCCAATGTAGTTGCTTCCTCAAATTGTTTGCAACATTACTAATGTCCAATTTCACATTACAGAACATCGAGCTCCCCGGCGCGCCCAGTCGCCAGCCGTGCTACCTGTGGTGCCCCCCAGACGTAAGAGCCCTTCCTTACTTTGTCTGTGTCCCAAAGATGCAAAGCACATTTACTGAGTCCCTCATGCAGCCTACTTTATGTGCCTCTTCAGTGTTAATGAAAAGCAGTAGGTTGTTAAAGACAGATTTTGCATAGAATATACATTTTGGCCATTTCCTTATGCGACCAAAGTGTCAATTATATCAGATTCTTCTGCTGCTCTGGCTCTGCATCGCTCCCTTCCTCTTCCTGTGCCTCTCCCGTTCTGACTGTCAGCCTGAAATCACCATACAGCGCTACTACTATTTCACTCTCTCTCAGCCCCACCTTAAAATCCTACTGATGTCTTTGTGACTGCCCTTGACTATTGGCTCTGCTCAGCGTACATTCTCACCTGTTGACTCGACACTTTTCTTTTTCCTTTTACATGGTCCATCTTGCTCCCCCTCAGTCCAAGCCACCCACCGTCTCAAGTTTTACTCTGGCTCCTCATGCCTCATATTAGTTTTCTCCCTCCATGCTGTCTCTCCGGTCTCCCTTTCCACTTGCAGGTTTCCTCTCTGTTCTTGCTCCCACCTCCTATACCACCCCTCTGTCAAGTTTCACTCCCCTCTCCCAGGTTCAATCACCACTCTCGTTGTGTGTCTCATACTATCTCCTTAACTTGCAGCTGATGACAAACAAGGCAAACAAAAAACACATATTTGGACTATATACACATTAATGTTCCATTTCAAATCCAGTATTGGAATGATTTAGCCCCCCCACACCCAAACATGGAAACACCCAACACCAATTTATCTTCTAAGATTATCTTTGTGAGCTTCCTTTCCCACCTTTGTTTTTTTGTTATGGGTTATGCACATGTCCAATAAATTGATCAATGTTTATATTTTTTTTTTGTTGTAGGTGATGCTGCTGAAGCGGGTGCTGCTGCTCCTGCTGCCGCTGCACCAATTGGGGGACCACCACAGGAGCAACCAGAGCGACTGGGTGAGAGACGTCGGCACTATGTGGGGCTTATATCAACGCTGACCCAACAACAGCGCCGCCAGGGTCTCTGGATGCGAAGATGGTTTGCTCTCATGCATGCCACCTTCCGTGACGGTATGCAGAGCATGGAGCAAGCCATCGAAAGAAACATCCAGGACCTGGTGGCAGCTATTAGAGAACAGGCTCACCAACCACGGGGTCCTGCTGCTGCTCCCCCTCCACCCCCTGCATCTCCTCAGCAGCGCAGAGGAAGGGGGCGTGGAAGGGGACAAGGTCCTGTCCGAGGGGATAAGCGCAAACGTCCCTAGCTCCAGTCTGTGTCACTTCTCAAACTGACACTGGCCTCTTTGCCCATTTTATCCTGGCAAAGAACTTCGCCCAATTCACGCTTCAGGTGTGACTTTGTCCGTTACCCAGCAATGGGAATGACATCCAAACAACACATCCCATTGTTTAGACCATGCTGCATTCTCTTCACTGAGGGGTGCCATTTTAAGATCTATTGGCACCCTTTCCAATAACACCTGGAAAAGCACTTAAAACATCAAAGTGCATTTGCTCTAACATATTTATGTATTTATGGTGTTATCAGCACCAAGGTGTGCCATATCTACCATCCATTGGCACCCTTTCCAATAACATCTGGAAAAGCACTTACAAACATCAAAGTGTATTTGCTCTAACATATTTCTAGAGTAATGCTGCAATGTTTCCCAAAACATTCACTTGGGCCAAAAATGTTACATGTAAGGCTCAAAGAATTGAAATACTACTCTTTTGCTTGTGTATTTTTCACGAATTACTACAAACATAACATATGTTAACATATGCTACCTCTGGCCTACTTTGGCTACCCAACACTCCTAATAGGTGCCAACACCTACTACCTCCTCCTCCTCCTCCACCTGTGCTCATTCAATAGCAAGTCCTAGGTGTATGATATGCCTTATAGGCACAAATGGTTGTTACTTTGCACAAGAAGTTATGTGGCCTACCTCTGGCCTTATTTGGCTACCCAGCACTCCTAATAGGTGCCAACGCCTACTACCTCCTCCTCCTCCTCCTCCACCTGTGCTCATTCAATAGCAAGTCCTAGGTGTATGATATGCCTTATAGGCACAAATGGTTGTTACTTTGCACAAGAAGTTATGTGGCCTACCTCTGGCCTAATTTGGCTACCCAGCACTCCTAATAGGTGCCAACGCCTACTACCTCCTCCTCCTCCTCCAACTGTGCTCATTCAATAGCAAGTCCTAGGTGTATGATATGCCTTATAGGCACAAATGGTTGTTACTTTGCACAAGAAGTTATGTGGCCTACCTCTGGCCTACTTTGGCTACCCAGCACTCCTAATAGGTGCCAACGCCTACTACCTCCTCCTCCTCCTCCACCTCCACCTGTGCTCATTCAATAGCAAGTCCTAGGTGTATGATATGCCTTATAGGCACAAATGGTTGTTACTTTGCACAAGAAGTTATGTGGCCTACCTCTGGCCTAATTTGGCTACCCAGCACTCCTAATAGGTGCCAACGCCTACTACCTCCTCCTCCTCCTCCTCCACCTGTGCTCATTCAATAGCAAGTCCTAGGTGTATGATATGCCTTATAGGCACAAATGGTTGTTACTTTGCACAAGAAGTTATGTGGCCTACCTCTGGCCTAATTTGGCTACCCAGCACTCCTAATAGGTGCCAACGCCTACTACCTCCTCCTCCTCCTCCTCCTCCAACTGTGCTCATTCAATAGCAAGTCCTAGGTGTATGATATGCCTTATAGGCACAAATGGTTGTTACTTTGCACAAGAAGTTATGTGGCCTACCTCTGGCCTACTTTGGCTACCCAGCACTCCTAATAGGTGCCAACGCCTACTACCTCCTCCTCCTCCTCCTCCACCTGTGCTCATTCAATAGCAAGTCCTAGGTGTATGATATGCCTTATAGGCACAAATGGTTGTTACTTTGCACAAGAAGTTATGTGGCCTACCTCTGGCCTACTTTGGCTACCCAGCACTCCTAATAGGTGCCAACGCCTACTACCTCCTCCTCCTCCTCCACCTGTGCTCATTCAATAGCAAGTCCTAGGTGTATGATATGCCTTATAGGCACAAATGGTTGTTACTTTGCACAAGAAGTTATGTGGCCTACCTCTGGCCTAATTTGGCTACCCAGCACTCCTAATAGGTGCCAACGCCTACTACCTCCTCCTCCTCCTCCTCCACCTGTGCTCATTCAATAGCAAGTCCTAGGTGTATGATATGCCTTATAGGCACAAATGGTTGTTACTTTGCACAAGAAGTTATGTGGCCTACCTCTGGCCTAATTTGGCTACCCAGCACTCCTAATAGGTGCCAACGCCTACTACCTCCTCCTCCTCCTCCTCCTCCAACTGTGCTCATTCAATAGCAAGTCCTAGGTGTATGATATGCCTTATAGGCACAAATGGTTGTTACTTTGCACAAGAAGTTATGTGGCCTACCTCTGGCCTACTTTGGCTACCCAGCACTCCTAATAGGTGCCAACGCCTACTACCTCCTCCTCCTCCTCCTCCACCTGTGCTCATTCAATAGCAAGTCCTAGGTGTATGATATGCCTTATAGGCACAAATGGTTGTTACTTTGCACAAGAAGTTATGTGGCCTACCTCTGGCCTACTTTGGCTACCCAGCACTCCTAATAGGTGCCAACGCCTACTACCTCCTCCTCCACCTGTGCTCATTCAATAGCAAGTCCTAGGTGTATGATATGCCTTATAGGCACAAATGGTTGTTACTTTGCACAAGAAGTTATGTGGCCTACCTCTGGCCTACTTTGGCTACCCAGCACTCCTAATAGGTGCCAACGCCTACTACCTCCTCCTCCACCTGTGCTCATTCAATAGCAAGTCCTAGGTGTATGATATGCCTTATAGGCACAAAGTCTTGGTTGTTACTTTGCACTATCAAGCATTGTTGGTTGTCCAACACTCTACCTGGCCAGCACTAATCTCATATTGTTGATGCTTTTCAACTGGCCAAATTGTCATATATTGACAAGTGTAATTTGTACATCATATTGATTGTTATATTATTGTTTTGGACACAAGCTTATCAGGGCCAAATTTTTAGATACTGTTTAATGTAAAGTTGGCCATGATGAATCCTGGGGTGCATTAGCAATGTCATGCAACAAATGCTTTGTAAAACCTTTGTAAAGCTTTTGCCCTTTAGTGGTCTATAGGGGCTGCTATATTTTGAAATATATGTTGAGACCAAATTCCTCCTGTGCCTTCCAGCTAAGGTACATATTTTAAGGTTTTTAAATAACTATTGTATGTTCCAAAAACAAACAAACAAACAAACTTTCTACACATATATATTGTCTTTTTATTGTTGTTCAACTGTTTTGGATTTTGACAAAGATTGTGTCAGTAAAGGTACTAAAACATTACTGGGTTTGTTTGTTTTTCTTTTTTTACAAGGTGCTAGGCCAAAATAGTAACATGGGTAATGTCATTTCAAACAAGAAAACAGAAGAAACCATACCTGTGGATCAAACAAGAAAAATGCATTACCACAAATCCAAACAAATTTAAGTAGCCACACAAAAGCCGGTCATTGCCAAACAAACACTGCCACTTACTGATATCTTTTTGAAAGGTGACTCCACCCAGGTTCAAATGAGCCAAACAGCTGTCAGTTCATCACATCTGTTGCTTGTGTTGAGTCCAATTTAGTGCGTCAGGAAAAGTTTGCACATGGAGAGGCTGCAAAGTCACATCAATAATATGGTAAGTTGTTAGCAATATCTTTGACAATTCCCTGAGTAATTCCTAAATACCTGAATAACGGAGTTTGAGGCGTGGCCAATCAGTCAGTGTCCATGTCTGTATCCTCTGTGGGCAAGTACCAAGATAATAAAGTAGAGTATGACACACATGAACCACAAGCATAACACAGTAGGAGGCCAGAAAGCTGAAATGACAAGTACAGATAATGGTTTCTCTCAAATATGTGTATACACATGTAAATTTGTTTGTCATCTCATCATTTTTCTGCTTACAGCATAAGATGTTACAGGAAAGCATTCACTGCTAGGGGCACGTCAGCACATCACCATCAGCAGGCTGTTCATTTGGAAGAAAAGTATAAAAAAAATTTTACTTTCCACATATCCATTCCAAACAATTTCATTTCACATCAATCATATAAAGCCTAATAATCGAGATTGGTTATAAAGACCTGACATATAACACTCATGACTAGGGATGGGCGAATAAATTCGCCATGGTTAAATTCGCGGCGAATTTCTGCGTTTCGCCGCGGGCGAATTTTTCGCGAAATTGCGGCAAAAATTCGCCTCGCGACTCGTTTCGCCGCGCGTCGAAATTTTCGTCGCGCGACGAGCCGCGACGCCGCTAATGCGCGTCAAAACAAAAAGACGCGCGACAAACTAAACATCACCCACAGCAGCCAATAAGATGTGAGCCATCCCTGAGCCAACCCACTGGCTATATAAGGAGCTGCAGAGGCGGCCATTACTCGTGGCGTTTCTGGTAGAGGTAGAGAGAGCAGGATAGTGAGAGATTTGTGTGTGATTTAGCTAGTGGAGTTTGTGTAGAGAGCTTTTTTTTTTTCTGAGTCAGTGCAAGTGGAGGTTGTGGATTTCAGTTTACTGTTTTCCCTCTTCTGCTTGCCTGCTCACCACCCAATAGCCCTTTTTAGGGCTAACTGTCTTTGTCTTTGTCTGTGCTGGTGTGTGTACTCCTTGTGGGTGCACACTTCTGCTGAGGGGATTTAGTTGAGGGTTTTATTTTTTTCTCCTTTCCTTCCCCGAAATATCCAAACCCCCCCCTTATATATATATATTTTTTTTTAAGTTTAGTTGCCCAATATGACGGGCCGTGGGAGAGGGGGGATGGGTGGTGGTGGTGGGAAGAAGGGTGGGTTAGGGATGGGTGGTGGTGGTGGTGGGAAGAAGGGTGGGATAGGGAGGGGTGGCCGAGGAAGAGGCCGTGGTGCTGGCCGTGGGCATCCAACCCCACAACAGCCATGTGCCATGCCCAGTCTGGGCACTGTAAATCAGTCGCAGCACAAGCTGCCATCAAAGCAGCTGCCATCACAGCAGCAGCTGCAACAACAACAGCAGCAGCTGCAACAACAACAGCAGCAGCTGCAACAACAACAGCAGCAGCAGCTGCAACAACAGCAGCAGCAGCCGCAACAACAGCAGCAGATGGCTGTGGGTCGCAGCAGCGGGGCAACTGGTCCACGTAGGACTGTGCCCGATTTTTTTGCCACTGCTTCGCGACCCATACGGTCGCAGCAGGCAGAGGCAGTGGTAGACTGGCTGACCCAGGCTACCTCATCTGCAGCAGGCACCAGTGAGCGGCAGGAGGTGGCATCACCTGCTAGCTCAGTGTGGGATGACACCCCATCCCTCTTATTTGATCCTGAGGTGGACTTGGGCCCAGACACCCTGGATCTTTTTGATGATCAGGCAGGAATGGGGGGGGCATTCATGTCTGATGAAGAGGAGGAGGTGGTCATGTCACAGCCCACATCAATAGGGGATATTGGGCAGGGTCCCCTTATGGCAGGGCAGCAAGTTGCTGGTGTGGGGTCAGACACCAGCATGCTGGATGTGGGTATTGATGCCATGTATGAGGCAGGGTCTGGTCTGGGGGAGGACGATGACAGGGACAGACCCTGGGAGCCGGCTCCAGAGGATAACAGCAGCAGTTCAGGGGGGGAACTGTTTGTTGTTGATGAGGATGAAGAGCCGGCTCCACCGACCACTGCTAGGGGGGGCAGGCAACAGGGCAGCACTGCGCCTAGGTCCAAAGCCTATGTGCGTACGGGTGGGGACCATCCTCAACCCTCCACAGCAGGCAAGGCAGTGGCCCGCACTTCAGCAGTGTGGGCTTTTTTCACGTGCCAGGCAGAGGACCAGGCAATAGCAGTGTGCCATCTCTGCCGGCAGAAGGTTCGAAGGGGGCAGGCAGGGTCACATATGGGAACATCAGCTTTAAGTTCCCATATGAAACGTCATCACAGGATGACGTGGGAGCAGCACCAAAGTGGCAGGGCACCGGGTGGCAGTGGTGCTTCCTGTCCACCTCCTCCCATTCCTCAGGGAAGAGGTGCTAGCTCCCCAGACCCTGCAGCAGGTGAAGAGGATTCTGGGGCTCACAGTCGGAGGCAGCCACTGTGTAGCTCAGCCTCTTCTGCAGCCTCCTCCTCCTCAATGCGGCCCCTGTCCCGCCAGGTTTCCCTCCCCCAGTTCCTCAGCCGCAAGACGCCTCTCTCCCCCAGCCACCCCCAAGTGCAGAGGCTTAATGGCTGCCTGGCAAAGCTTCTGGCAGTGCAGCTGCTGCCCTATCAGCTAGTCGAAGCAGCCCCCTTCCGACAGCTGATGGCTTGCGCTGTCCCTAACTGGCGGATCCCCAGCCGCCATTATTTTGCCAGGAAGGCTGTCCCTGCCATCCACCAGCATGTGGTTGAGAATGTGTCCCTGTCGCTGGATCATGCTGTTGGCGGCAGGGTGCACTGCACCACTGACACGTGGACCAGCAGGCATGGGCAGGGGAGGTACATAACCTACACTGCGCACTGGGTCACCCTCATGAGTGCTGGGGAGGGTGCAAGCCGGGGCGCTCCCCTCAGGCTACAGGTGCCTCCCCGTGGGGTACAGGGCAAACCCCACATGTCCACTTCCTCCTCCTCCTCCACTATGGATGAGCCACCCCTGAAGCGTCCCCGCAGCTACGCTTCAGTGCAGCACAGGCGATGTCAGGCTGTGCTGCAACTCCTCTCCCTGGGCGAGAGGAGTCATACTGCACCTGAGCTCATGGCTGCCTTCCAGACTCAGGTGCAGCGGTGGTTCACTCCCCGCCAGCTCCAAGCAGGTAATATTGTTTGCGACAACGGTCGCAACCTGCTGGCCGCCATCCGCCTAGGGCACCTGACCCACATGCCTTGCTTTGCACATGTCCTCAACCTTGTGGTGCAGCGCTTCCTCAAGAGCTACCAAGGGTTGGGTGACATGCTGGAGAAGGTACGTAGGGTATGTGCCCATTTTCGCAGGTCCCCCACCGCCAGCACGTCTTTGGCACGGATGCAGCGGCAGCATAGTCTGCCACCCCACCGGCTCATCTGTGACCTGCCGACGCGCTGGAATTCCACCCTGCACATGGTGGAGCGCCTCGTAGAGCAGCGCTGGGCGGTCAGCAATTACCTGCTGGAGCACAGTGCCAGGGGTACTCAGGGGGCGGATTTGGGGTACTTTAGTGCAGAGCAGTGGCAGCAAATGAGGCAGCTCTGCCAAGTACTTGCCCCCTTTGAGCAGGCGACACGCTTTGTTAGCAGGGACAATGCGTGTCCCTATATAGAGTAGTAGTAGATACCATTACCAGTTGACCAGAGGTAATGTGAAAAAATCCACAAACGTTAAAAGTTTAAGAAACTTGCAAAATGGGAGCCATTTTTTCAAGATAGGAGTCCTCTAACAATGCAGGGCATGTGTGTAGCAGTATACTAAGTGAAACACGCATGTGTATTGGTCTTCCCATGGAGTCCAATCCAATTCAGCACATTCAGACACAAAGCAAAAGATACCATGTTCATTTATCATCACAGACTACAAAGCTTGAAACTAAGGGGAAAATTTTTATTTGTAGGCCCAAAGATGAAAAAAGGTTATACAAACAAAACACCCATAGAAGATGGGCTTCATCAAATTGCACTGCGCGTCAAAAATAACGTCGCGCGTTATAACACATACTTGCGTCCGCGACAAAATATTTTGACGCGCGATAAAATCGGGCCGCGCGACTCGTTTCGCGAATTTTTCTCCGTTTCGCGAATTTCGCTGGAAATTCGCGAATTATTCGGCGAAGCGAAACGCGACAGATTCGCCCATCACTACTCATGACAAGGCAAACATATTAAGGCAAAACAACTGACCGAGGAATTAATGGATTTCAGACATTATTGAGTTGATCTACATCATGACATTACTAAACCTCATTACAGGGGAGCGCAGGAGTAGATGCATGCAGTTGTTTTCAATGGGGCTGTACAGATTGAGATGCAACATGCTAAATTTTTCTTGTGTTTGTGGAGTACAGTCCCATTTCAAACAACTGAATGCGTCTACTCCTGTGCTCCGCTGGGGCTAAACATATAAAAAAAGAAAGCAGGGGAGCGCAGCTTCAAATGCTCGTGTGAAAGAGGGCTAAAGGTTAAGCAAATGACCAGATTTACAGTGGAAAAACATAGTTTGAAAGGTAACTGACAAGATTGCAAACAATTTAAAAAAAATGCACTTAGGAATAGGGCCCAAAAAAATAATGTACCACTATTTGGCCCTTGAGAAGTCTTAACTAGTACAAATTAACTATTTGTGTGGTTTGTTCAACTTACAACTAAAAGTGGGCACGGATGAGCCTTTCACGCACTCTTCTTCCCTCTGGTTGGTTGTCCCTCTGTCTGCCAACATACCCCTCAATCTCAGGTTTCAGGTCATCATCAATGTCTGCAGGTAATCCATGCTGCCTTGCCACATTATGCAACAGACAGTGATGATTTGTGAAACCTTCTGGGGGGAATAAAGCAGAGCTCCCCCAGTGACTGAGAGGCATCGGAAGTGAGATTTGAGCACCCCAAAGAGGCGCTCAATGATATTACGTGTCTTCCGATGGGCACGATTGTACCTACGTTGGGCAGGTGTTTGGGCAAACCTCACAGGGGTCATCAACCAAGGCAGAAGTCCATATCCTGCGTCTCCTAAAAATGTAAACCAAAATATATTATAGTAATTGATTCCAGTTGTCTGTTGTGTTGACTATTCCAATGGTGTAGTTATGTCCATTGAGTAGTAGTAAAATCTTTACAAACAGATCTACACACAAATTCTTTGCTGTTGGGGTACTTACTTTACCCCTTTTGTTAGTCAAACAACATTGCTGGCACAATAAGTGCTCTTACACACAACTGTTCCGACGTGCGCTCCCCTGCGTTCCGTTTTTTAGCGTTCAGCCTCAGGGGAGCGCAGGAATAGACGCAAGTAAATATTTGAAATGGGCCTGTACTCACTCAGGCGCGTCTAGGCGCCGAACGCAGGAAAAATGCAGCATGTTGCGTCTGAACCTGCGTTCGGCGCCTACACACGCCTGAGTGACTACAGGCCCATTTCAAATAATTACTTGCGTCTATTCCTGGGCTCCCCTGAGGCTGAACGCCAAAAAACGGAACACAGGGGAGCGCACGTCGGAACGGTTGTGTGTAAGAGCCCTAAAAGAGGGAATTCCCCTCACCCCATATGTCAAAAATTGTCTGTGTGCAGATCCATTAAGAAATCCTCACCTTAACACATCTCACCTGAAAACTGAATCAGGTGGCAAGAATTAAAAGCCCTAACAAAGTTAGCTGATTGAACTAAACTACAGGTCCCAAGATGCATAGTGCATCTATTGTAGCCAGACTGAAAATAGGGCAACATTTCTGGAAAATACATACATATCACCTTTAACATAATATTGAAGTGTCTTTGTATGAAATTGCAAATCTAACTTACCCACAAGCCAGCCGTCCGGCATTTCTCCTCGGGTGAAGAGGCCATGGAGAGCTGACTGACGCAGGATAGTGGCATCATGGACACTTCCAGGAAAGCCAGATCTCACACTCATGATGCGCATGTTGGAATCACACACCACCTGCACATTGATGGAATGGGAGCGCTTACGATTTCGGTAGCGCTCCTGCTGATGGCGAGGTGGTGTGAGCGCAACATGAGTGCAATCAATGGCTCCTAGGCAATTTGGAAATTGGCCAATTAGGAAAAAATCCTGTTTTAATCTTATCCACTCTGCCTGAGTTGAGGGGAAGGAAATGAGCCTTCGCGAGTGCTGCAGTAGTGCCGTGAGCACTTGTGTTAGTATCCTGCTAAAGGTGGGCTGGCTCATGCCAATGAGGCGTGAAGAAACCTGCTGGAAACTGCCAGTGCCCAGGAAATGCAAAACTGCAAGCAGCTTGCACATCCCAGGCACTGCCTGAGACCGTGCCGTCACAGGTTCAATGGCCTCACCGATGAGACCATAAACCTGCACTATGGCGGCACGACTCAGGCGGAACATCCTCACAACCTCATCATCAGACAGCTCGTCCAAACAAAGTACAGGTCTCCTGAAGTGACGAGGCTGCCTGATCCTAGCAGGGACAAGGTGTTCCTGCTCCTCATCCTGCTCTTCTGCCTCCAAAATGGTGGCTACCAAAATATCCATTTTGTCAAAAATCAAGGTCAAATGGCATCTGTTGGGGTTTTTTTTATAAGTAAGCCAGTGTTTCCCAGCATTCCATGCAGCTTGGAAACATTTAACCATTTAGTGAAGCATAAGGATAGATAGGGCCAATGAATATTTGAATTGATGTTAAAAAAAAATAGAATTCAAAAATTATAATAAAAAATTATATTTTAAGCCATTGATACTTGAAAATCTTAGCTTATATTCTGATAGATGCAAAAACAAACATGTTTGTGGTGTCAGTATTTATTTTAATGTAATTCCCCAAACCTCTAGTGCAGCCAGAACTAAAAAACACTTTAGAACAGTTTATAAAGTGATCCCTAGGTGTCACTATACACCCACAATAGTGGAGAGCACCAGCAAAAAAAATCGAAGAAAATCGAATAGTCGAATAGGTTTTACTTCGACCGTTCGATTCGAAGCATATCATATTCGAATGTCGAAGTCCAAAATCAACTTCGGTAGGTCAAAGATGGGGTACAAAGAAAACTTCGGGTGAATATTTAATAAATAAGGCATCCTTCGAGTCGAGTCGAATAGTCGAATAGGCGAACGAATACATCCTTCGATAATCGTACTTGGCCACTTCGATTATCGAATTTGACTTTTCACATGATCGGAGGATTGCTCGACCGTTCGAATCGAAGGTCGAATTCGAAGTAAAAAAACAGTCGAGGCTTAGTGCATCTGCCCCTAAGTGTTGTATCCAGGAGTCCCAGTGACTACCAATGATTACTATTAAGCATCAAAAGACTGAAAGGGTGGGAATGGAAAGTAAAAGTCATTAAATTAGCAAACGGTAAGGATTAAATTAGGACTGGGGTTAGTATAATGAGAATGGGAAAAGGGCAATAAGAGAAGGAGAGATAATATATAAAATATCAGAGGGATATGGAAAACAGAATAAGGCAAGAAAAAGGGGAAGGAGGAGAGTATACGTGAAATTGGGGAGAGGAAGTATGGATAAGAAGATAAAAGAATATATGGAATAGAAAGATATAGAAAGATTTAATAGAAAGGAAGAGGTGAGAGGAGTAGGCTGCTTAGGTGTCCTGAGTGTTTTCTCTAGGTGGATGTGCATGAGTGTTTATGTACAATTATATTATATAAAGAACACATATAAAGTTAAAATACAGATACATCAAGAGGGATGAAGCTAGTGCATAAGAAAAAGGTAGGTAAGTGGATGTCTGTACCAACTGCATTTCACTACCAACCTACAGTATACCTTGGTTGTCCCTTTTGCTTGTTACTGTATATTATGTTCTTGGGATGTAGGTAACCACTGCTTCCCACTGTACTTGCTGTTTAGGGTGTTTCTAGTTACCTGTAGCAATTGAGCTTGGCCTAATCAATTTGCTACAGTGGGATTTGAATGGAGGACTGTCAGTCTTGCAAGACAAAAAAGCTTCCCAGGGTAAAGCAAATGTACAGTCCACAGAAAACTCCTCTGTAGAATAACATGCTTCTCTTCCTTACAGTATAACAAAGACTGCAGCTAAGAAAGTGGGAGTGTCTCCATAAACATACAGGCAGGTTTATTGGCTTCTGATTAAGTTGACCCCACTGTGTGTGAATGTGATAGGGACCTTAGCTTGTAAACTCCACTGAGGCTTCGACTGATGTGAATGATGTATAATCTCTGTTAAGCACTGCGTAAATATATCTGTGCTATATAAAATAATAACCTCAGCAATGCTACCCTTTTACAGCACAAACCTCCATTGGAAGAATTCCCATCAGCACCATAATGAGAACCATGTACCTGGGTTATGTGTATATGTAGGGAAGTTGGGAGGTGCATCGACAAGCCAACCTGTGGCCCTCCAGCTCCAGTAGAATTGCCACTTTGTGCATCTTTTTACTGTTAGGCACTACTGTGACTGTTAGTTCATAAGATGCTGGAGTTTCCACATGTTTTCAATACAGCGACAATCCTTAAATATATACGTATGCAAGTTACACATAATAACCAAGGTGCAGTGGAAAAGAAGATGGGGGGCTACTGGGGAGCACCATCAGAAGCACAGATCTTCACTGCCAAAGGGCCGTGGCCAACTTGAGTTGGTACAATGCCCCCACATTAGGGAATCTGTTGGCACAGAGTGTCGTGCAAAGAAAGAATAGAACTTGGTTGGATGTTAAGGGAACATAGAAATGTGGAACCAGTAGATGTATCACCTGTGAAAGAATTCTGGTTTCTACGGAGTTTGTTAGTAATGGCTTAAGAAAGAAATTTAAAATAAAGAGCTTTATTAATTGTAACAGCAAATGGGTAGTTTATCTGTTGAACTGCACAAAATGCGGGATTCAATATGTTGGCTGTACATCAAGGAAATTAAAGGATAGAATGAGACATTTCTTTGAATGTAATGGTGGTGATGTCACAAAACTCACTATACAGGGCATAGAGAAAGTTGATCCAGCATATAGTGCAGGTAGTTTGATGGACAAACTCCTCCACAGAGAAGCTTTTTGGATTTTCACCTTGGGGGCGCGACAACCGTCAGGTTTGAATTTCAGATTTGACATTTCTTGTTGTGTCTGATTTCATGCATGATGGTCGGGCTTTAGGTTTGATGAACCGAGTGCTTCAATAGGGAAACATTTCCTTTCTTTTTCTTCGTTCCTGCAGCCCTGTGCTGTGTTTGGCCCAGTGATGGCATTCTGCACATATATTTATATTTTAGCAGTCAATGTTTGAGAGACAAGTGCCTCTATTAAACTTTATTTAATTAATTTTGTTATGCTTACTATATGCACATCCATATTACTGTATATCTTGTGAATATTAACTTGATTTCAATCCTTTAAAAAGTTCCAGTAATAACACAAGAATTAGGTAAAAAATCTTTTAATATTATGTTTCCAATCAAGAAGTAACAAATAAGAGAATGTAGCTATTTTTCAGCATATTGTAGTTAGATCAATCAGTTGTCTCAAAAGTTTTAATGGCAAAAAATTATTGATAAAAAATGCGATTTGGAAACATCAATTGAAACTTAGTGTAGATTTAGGCAATGTGGCTCTATAGAGTTAGATAATGCCACATTGTCATTACAGATATTTTCAGTCTGTTTTGGGCCATTTTTGTGAAAATTTAATTTTATAATTAATGTTTTTAATATGGTGTTCACTAAAGAGTTAAAAAATCTAAAAAATCTGTTGAATGAGACGTGGTGTCATCTAATATTTCAATTCCGGTTTAGCAATTTAAAAAGCCTTTATGTTACCTGTGTTGATTGTGCCTATGACTACGTATCGTTAAGATACGAAACGCGGCAGGACTGTATGCTTTTAACTGACTGAAATAAAGCTGTTTTTACCTACGAGTGGCTCCAGGAGTGCTTGCCGTTTTCTTCAGCATAAGAAACTGGAGGTTCCACATGTTTTTAAAACAGAGACAATCCTTAAAAATATGTATGCAAGTTACACACAATAACCAAGGTGCAGTGGAAAAGAAGATGGGGGCTACTGGGGAGCACCATCAGAGGCACAGATCTTCACTGCTAAAGGGCCGTGGCAAACTTGAGTTGGTACATGAGCTGAAAATAGAATGTTTACCACTTCTAGTGTAGATTTAGATCTCCTTTTATGTCCTTGATGTCAATAACAATTAATTCTGTAAGCAATTATATTAACTTATATGTGTAATAAAGACCAACAGCATACATCAAATTATATGTTCTCTCATTCACACATACACATGTAAAATAAAATATAACACTTATAAACGGTAACAGCTTTATATGGTTCGTATTTTGCATTTAAAGGGGTGGTTTACCGCCCTCTGGTCCTTTTTCCTTGTACCAACTGATTGATAAATATTCTATCCCCTTGGGGAAAGGTTTAGGCTTCAACAAATCCTTTACTTTGTACATTCCCAATGGTCAAGAGTTGAGCCTAAGGATGTTCCATCAACAGCCTTTGAAACCTGGTGCATTCGCTCCCCTAGATTACGCAAGGCGGTTTCGTATATTTATAACTTATTTTTTGATTCCCCTTTGATGTTACCATATATGTTGGCTTGGCATAAGGATCTTTTGCGAGACCTAGATCCTAAGGATTGGGACCGGCATGTACTACGGCTAGGAAATCATCCAATAATATGTCTTTGCAGGAGTCCAATTATATAGTGCTTTTTCGCTGGTATCTTGTCCCAGCTCATATAGCAAAATTTTCTCCTTCAGCTGACCCTGGTTGCTTCAGAGGTTGTGGTGGAATAGGCACGGTGAATAGGCACGGTGGTCTTGCCCTATGGCACGTAGATTTTGGATTTTAATGTGTTTAATGTGGTTTATTCTATATTTGACATTTCCTTACCTAGGGATCCTGCATTAGCGTTATTAGGGGTTAAACCTGAGGGTTTGAACCATGCCCAATTCCGACTGTTTACATTTATTATGTCTGCTGCCAAAACGCCCTAGCTTATGCCTGGAAACAGAAGTTTGACCCTGTAAAAGTTAGAGTCGACTGGATTATGTCAGGAGAAGACGACTAGCATTCTACTATACACACATCAGAAATTGTTAGTAATCTGGGGTCCCTGGATTGAGTATAGATTTGGGCCTGGTGTTCCTAGCATCCTTTTTTCTCTAGAGTAACAAGGGTTTTACTTTGATGTCAGTGTAGAAACAATTTTATTTCTTTATTTCATTATTTATTTTATTTGATTTTATTTTCTTATTGTTTTAACGGACATTCACTATTGTGTATTTTATGGTACATTTAATTGTAGTTGTTCTACTTTTAATATCTCAATACCAACTGTGATTTTCTGTGTCACCTCTGATATGCTCTGTTTACAAATGTGTATTAGAGATGCTTCTGTGGTAATAATGTTATGTACAACTTATTTGCTATATTCAATAAAAATGTATTGAAATAAAGGGGTGGTTCACCTTTACATTAACTTTTAGTATGTTATAGAATTGGCTTTTCAATTGGTCTTTATTATTTATTTTGTAAAGTTTTTGAATTATTTGCCTTTTTCTTTCCAGCTTTCAAAAGAGGGGCAACTGACCCCCTCTAAAAACAAATGCTCTGTAACGCTACAGATCTATTGATATTGCTAATTATTACTCCTCTCCTATTCATATTCCAGTTTCTCATTCAAATCAATGCATGGTTGCTAGAGTAATTTGGACCCTAGCAACCAGATTGAGGAAATTACAAAGTGGAGAGCTGCTAAATTAAAAGCTTAATAGCTCAAAAACCACCACAAATAAAAAAAGGAAAACCAATTGCAAGTTGTCTCAGAATATCACTCTCTACTTCATACTAAGGGGCACAGTTACTAAGCTCGAGTGAAGGATCCGAATGAAAAAAACTTTGAATTTCGAAGTATTTTTTTGGGTACTTCGATCATCGAATAGGCTACTACAACCTTCGACTCGAACGATTCCAACTAAAAATCATTTGACTATTCGACCATTTGATAGACAAAGTAATATCTCTTTAAAAAATACTTTGACTACATATTTCAGTAGTTTACACCTACCGAGGTTCAATGTTAGCCTATGGGGACCTTCCCCAGCACTTTTCTAAGTTTTTTTTGATCGAATAAAAATCGTTCAATCGATCGATTAAAATCCTTTGAATCTTTTGATTCGAAGGATTTTATCGTTCAATCAAACGATTCTTATTCGATCAAAGTATTTTCTCTAAAATCCTTTGAATTCGATATTCGAATTTGAAGGATTTTACTTTGAGGGTCGACCCTTGATAAATCGGCCTCTTAAAGTTAACTCAAAGGTGAATAATCTCTTTAATACCTCTAAAAAAGGGACAGCATACCCGATAGGGGTTTGTTTCACAGTGGTGATTATAAGCCAGGCCTGATAGCAGACCACAAATGGAAGGCAGCCACTGGCTGAGCAGAGAAACACATGGAACGTTCATTTACCATTCTTATATTCAACTGTTATTTCAATAACTGATCAAAAGGTGCAACATTCTAATCCCAGATTTGTACACCAGGGGGTTATTTAAGAACGAACATAAGAATTCTATATGAAACAACAGTTGTCCTTTATAGATATAGATCTACAGATAAGTCTTTCTATTGAACCCCAGTAATTTTCCTCAACAAAAATTGCGAGATGCCACACAAAATGCTGTCCTTGGTTCCTCCTCATGAATGCTCTATATTTTGATCATAACAACTTACAAAAATAAATATTTATTTAAAAATGCAGGTTTTTAACATCTTTTATGTTATAATGAACATTTCCTCCCAGTCTCTGCTCTCCGACAACAAACTGACTATATCTCGAAGGTATTTCATTAACTCCGTTCTTACATCCTCAGGGTCATCTTCCAGATTGGAATATATAAGGGTTAATTAAGCAAGGGCAGGAGCTGTAAAACAAGAATTTCCTAAATTACAGGCATGTATAGTAACATAAAGTTATATAAAACAACATTTGTGTAATAAAATATCTACACATTTATCTGTATAACAAGCTCTTAGTAATTACACAGAAAGAATCCCAATGCAATGAAAAACCAGATCTCCAGATCACAGATACATTTTTTCTGTAATTTGAAGTACTAGCTTTTTATAATACTGAGAAAAGATGTTGTTCTGCAGTCACATAATGAAGGAACTCTCCATAAAGAGAGATCTTTGTAAAGTCTTTGTCTTTAAAATATAAAAGCATTTAAATGGTAGACAACACAGTACACTGCAGACCTGCACTTGGCACAGAAACCAACATGTATCGACCTGCACCCACTGCCTATAGTAGTCATGAATGTCATTGTAACTCAGAAGTGACATTACTTCTGGGACAAACAAAAAAACATTAACGAACGAAAAAGCCACAGTATCTTAACCTGTCCCCATGAATGTTGCTTGGAGATTACCAGCACTACAGTTAACCCTACCCCAAAGCAGGCCGATTTGCAGGTATTCATCCCGCTATGTACAAAACCAATGATAGTTTATGACCTGTTACAGCACCTAAGCACATGTTACAGCAAATAACCTAGTAAATATTTCCAAAGGCAAGGTACTTCCTTTTAATCTGACAAGTACATTATCTATGTTATTATGTTTTAGATATTTAGGGGGTTATTGATCAAAATCTGAATTTAGCTCATTATTATCTTAAATATACTCCGACCGTATCCACACTGGTTATTTCCCGTTGTTTATCAATACATTTTCGCGAAATATACCAGTTTGGGGGAAAAACTCGAAAGAATTGTGACAATCGTCAGAAAATTCAAATCATACAAATTTTTTGGATTTTCTGGGCAAAAAGTATGTTTGTTCGGATATTTGCCCTAAAAACAAGAATGATTTTTGTACAAAACCCAGCGCAGATCAGGACATCTTCAGGACTTCTACCATTGACTTATATTAGGGATGCACCGAATCAACTATTTTGGATTCGGCCAAACCCCCGAATCCTTTGTGAAAGATTCGGCCGAATACCGAACCCAATCCGAATTTGCATATGCAAATAAAGAGGTGGGAAGGGGGAAAAAATGTAACTTATTTGTTTTGTGACAAAAAGTCACACAATTTCCCTCCCTGCCCCTAATTTGCATATGCAAATTAGGATTTGGATTGGCCGGGCAGAAGGATTCGCCGAATCCTGCTAAAAAAGGCCGAATCCCAAACCGAATCCGGTGCATCCCTAACTTATATACAACCTCGGAAAGGCCTGAGATGCCAGATTTTTGGATTCAGAATTTTTCCATCCATGGGGTATAATATTCATGAAAAATTCAAGATTTTTTTTACACTAAAAATTCTGATTTTATAGTAAAAAAACACACATTTATCGCATTTTTGGCATTCAGACTACTACCACAGCCTATTGCCATGTACAAGGTAACATCCTTATTAATCTAACAAGTAATTTCCTACAAAATGACTATGTTTTAAACATTTAGACTACTGCATCATATCTGCCACATATTGAAAAATCTCTTGCCTCTGCCGTTATTATAGCTGGATATTAGCATCCCCCTGGCTGTGGTGCCAAGAGCATTTAGGAGAGCAAATTGGCATTTTCTAAAAATATGAACTTACCAGTACCTCAGGCTTTGCACCTCAACCACTGCTCTGGGCCCGCATAAGGGCCAACATTACAGTTTGGGAACAACTGCACCATAACACTCATTTTAAATGCAGTCAGTGGTCACCCCTCTAAGTATAGAGCTTGTGTGTGCTGCAGAGTCGGATGTGTTAGAAAACCCACAACCAGCAAAAACAAATATTTGAATGGTGCCCATCTGTTTGCTTTAAATGTAATACACATTGAAGGGCAGATATACCCCCTGTTTCAACATGAGGTCAATGAATAGGGCCTGTGCTGAAGATATAATTCCTTGTTATTTTAATCATGAAAAATCCAGGATTTTTCTAGAGCTAAACAGGGCAAACATGGAAAATAAAGAAAGAGGGTTATCGATCTACTCACAAGGACCGTACATGGTGTAGTTTCCCTATTTGCCCTGTGTATCACAATAAATATAAAAAAATGTAATTATGTTCAAGCCCTATTCATTGTATGTTGAACCAGGTGGTATACAGAGTGTTTAAATATCCACAACATTTTCATGTTTTTATAATATTAATAATGATATAAATTTCCCTTTTACTATTACTTTTCATTGATATGCATCCAAGTATTGCTGAACCCATGATGGTGAGATTGTTGACAGCCTTTCTATCTGAGGTCCTATTAGTTTAACACTTACTTTGGATCTCCCCACAATCCCAAAGTTCCACTTCGCATGAAGAGCCTTTATTTCCATCTGGACATTCAAATTCTAGAATTCTATTGAAAAAAAAAAAAAAAAAAAAACATTAAAGGGACAACAATATATTTCCAAATGAAAGAAGCTATAAACAGCTATTGATTCCTATTATAAATATGTAAACTTAAGGACCTACAAACTAGATCAGAAATGAGAATTGGACCACTGACAGAGAAAAAGAACTGTTTACCTTACATCTTGAGTTGGGTGGTATTCGACACCTATTGTTTCTGTTGCATCTGATACAAAACTGGCGAAAACGGTTTTACCACCCTGCAAATTAAAAACAATTGCATCAATTCCAAATACAACAAATCCTAATTAAATCATATTTTTCAGATCTCTAGCGTATGCACTATTTTATGCAGTATCTACTGTAATTGAAATAGAAAGAGGTATTATTTTTTTTTGTAATATTTCTGGGCAGTATAGTCACACTGTTTACGAGTTATATTCATGCTGACTCTACTCTGGGTTGCCCTTTGGTTGATCAGTTGTGATACAAAGATGGCAGAGTTTGAAGGCCAAATCACTTATCGAGGTACCCCCCCATAGGCAGCTGGCCATACAAGAGCTCATTCTAAAACTTTTGCATATAAGGTAAAGCATGAAACGTACAAAGCTGAGCAAACTCTGTATTTACTTCAATAGACAACTTCTGTCTTTACAAGTCTGGGTCTGGGGTGATGTTTTGGAGAGCCTGCCACCCACATTCCTGTATACAAACGTGTGCAGGGCACCCAGAAAATTCCCTCTTGGGGACACAGATGCTCCTCAGATAAAAATGGGTGAGAAATAATTCAAAAAATGTTTTCCCTGTGCTTGCTACAGACAACATAAAGGTGTCTATAATGTGCTAAAGGATATCATGTAAGTAAAGCACTGATTGCCTACAATTCCTCTTCTCCCATTAGAATTAGTGTAGTGCTTGACTCATAATAAAGCCCCCCACAAAGACACAGATAAGTAAAGACACACCATGTCAACTGGCAGGTACATGTGAAAAACTATGCAAGTAATTAGAAAGAGAAAGTAGAGGTTGCTCTTGAATGCAGCATGCAGAAGATGGAACAGATGAACCTTCTTGAAAGAAAGCATTTGAGAAGCTAAAAAGCAAAGGCAGTTTTGGTGCTCTAACAAATGTGAAGTATTGGTTACTCAGTAATGAAGCCAAAAGAAAAGGCACCTTTCCCAGAAATGCAGCCCTGGGACTCACATGCTGGGCCCTTTGGGGAAGGAAACCAGATAATTTGCTGGATGCGCCATAGAACGGGCATGTGGGGATGGGGGTGCTGGTTTTGCCATCTCCAAAGTAGCAGTCGCTCTTGACTGCAGCCTGAAGAAAATGCAACCAGCGAGCCTGCATAGAAGAAAGGGTTCTGTACAGGCATAAAGAGCCCTGAAAGTTCTGATAGGCACCTGCCCAGGATTAGAACTCAGGACCACACGGGGGTTAACATACACTTTAAGCATTGCACCACAGGGACCTAGAACAGCTGGGAAAGGTTCCAGGTGACTGTCTTAACCTATTGTCCCCTTGTGCCTCTGCATTCACTGGCAGGGCTGGAAATCCATCTTCTGCCTAATAAAGTCAATACCAACCTGAGGCCATTTCCTAAAAGAGCTTGCCTCAATAGCTCAGTGGAAAGAGCGCATGGCTCTGGTTGATAACCTGGTCCAAATTGTTGTGGGTTCGATTCCCACCTTGGCTAAAAACTCAGCTCCAGAGCTGCTCTGGTCTGCTTTGCTTTAACCAACTCTCGAGAGTGATGGAAGGGCAAGTGCCAGAAATCCATCTTTTGGCTGCGAAATGTGAAATATTGGTTACTCAGTAATGAAGCCAAAAGAAAAGGCACCTTTCCCTGAAATGCACCCCTGGGACTCACATGCTGGGCCCTTTGAGGAAAAAAACCAAGTAATATGCTGGATGCGCCATAGAACAGCCATGTGGGGGTGCTGGTTTTTCCGTCTCCAAAGTAGCAGTCGCTCTTGACTGCAGCCTGAAGAAAATGCAACCAGCGAGCCTGCATAGAAGAAAGGGTTCTATACAGGCATAAATAACCCTGAAAGGGCACATGCCCGTTATTAGAACTCAGGACCCCACGGGGGTTAACATGCACTTTAAACATTGCGCCACAGGAACCTAGACCTGCTGGGAAAGGTTCCGGATGACTGTCTTAACCTATTGTCCCCTTGTGCCTCTGCATTGACTGGCAGGGCTGGAAGTCAATCTTCTGCCTAATAAAGTCAATACCAACCTGAGGCCATTTCCTAAAAGAGCTTGCCTCAATAGCTCAGTTGGAAGAGCGCACGACTCTGGTTGATAACCTGGTCCAAAAGGTTGTGGGTTCAATTCCCACCTCGGCTAAAAACTCAGCTCCAGAGCACCTCTGGTCTGCCTTGCTTTAACCAACTCTCGAGAGTAATGGAAGGGCAAATGCCAGAAATCTATCATTTTCTGCGAAATGTGAAATATTGGTTACTGAGTAATGAAGCCAAAAGAAAAGGCACCTTTCCCTGAAATGCACCCCTAGGACTCACATGCTGGGCCATTTGAGGAAAAAAACCAAGTAATTTGCTGGATGCGCCATAGAACAGCTATGTGGGGGTGCTGGTTTTGCCGTCTCCAAAGTAGCAGTCGCTCTTGACTGAAGCCTGAAGAAAATGCAACCAGCGAGCCTGCATAGAAGAAAGGGTCCTGTACAGGCATAAAGAACCCTGAAAGGTCTGAAAAAGAACACGCCCGGGATTAGAACTCCGGACACCACGGCAGTTAACATGCACTTTAAGCATTGCGCCACAGGAACATAGACAAGCTGGGAAAGGTTCCGGATGACTGTCTTAACCTATTGTCCCCTTGTGCCTCTGCATTGACTGGCAGGGCTGGAAGTCCATCTTCTGCCTAATAAAGTCAATACCAACTTGAGGCCATTTCCTAAAAGAGCCTGTCTCAATAGCTCAGACGGTAGAGCGCACGGCTCTGGTCGTTAAACTGGACCAAAAGGTTGTGGGTTCGATTCCCACCTCTACTAATAACTCAGCTCCAGAGCTGGTCTGCTTTGCTTTAACCAACTCTCGAGAGTGATGGAAGGGCAAGTGCCAGAAATCCATTATTTGGCTGCGAAATGTGAAATATTGGTTACACAGTAATGAAGCCAAAAAAAAAGGCACCTTTCCTTGAAATGCTCACCTGGGACTCACACGCTGGGCCCTTTGAGGAAAAAAACCAAGTGATTTGCTGGATGCGCCATAGAACAGCCATGTGGGGGTGCTGGTTTTGCCGTCTCCAAAGTAGCAGTCGCTCTTGACTGCAGCCTAAAGAAAATGCAACCAGTGAGCCTGCATAGAAGAAAGGGTTCTGTACAGGCATAAAGAACCCTGAAAGGTCTGAAAAGGTACATGCCTGGAATTAGAACTCAGGACCCCACAGGGTTAACATGCGCTTTAAGCATTGCGCCACAGGAACCTAGACCTGCTGGAAAAGGTTCCGGATGACTGTCTTAACCTATTGTCCCCTTGTGCCTCTGCATTGACTGGCAGGGCTGGAAGTCCATCTTTTGCCTAATAAAGTCAATACCAACTTGAGGCCATTTCCTAAATAAGCCTGCCTCAATAGCTCAGTCGGTAGAGCGCACGGGTCTGGTCGATAACCTCGTCCAAAAGGTTGTGGGTTCGATTCCCACCTCGGCTAAAAACTCAGCTCCAGAGCAGCTCTGGTCTGATTTGCTTTAACCAACTCTCGAGAGTGATGGAAGGGCAAGTGCCAGAAATCCATCATTTGGCTGCGAAATGTGAAATATTGGTTACTCAGTAATGAAGCCAAAAGAAAAGGCACCTTTCCCTGAAATGCACCCCAGGGACTCACATGCTGGGCCCTTTGAGGAAAAAAACCAAGTAATTTGCTGGATGCGCCATAGAACAGCCATGTGGGGGTGCTGGTTTTGCCGTCTCCAAAGTAGCAGTCGCTCTTGACTGCAGCCTGAAGAAAATGCAACAAGTGAGCCTGCATAGAAGAAAGGGTCCTGTACAGGCATACAGAACCCTGAAAGGTCGGAAAAGGCACACGCTCGGGATTAGAACTCCGGACCCCACGGGGGTTAACATGCACTTTAAGCATTGTGCCACAGGAACCTAGTCTTGCTGGGAAAGGTTCCAGATGACTGTCTTAACCTATTGTCCCCTTGTGCCTCTGCATTGACTGGCAGGCCTGGAAGTCCATCTTCTGCCTAATAAAGTCAATACGCACCTGAGGCCATTTCCTTAAAGAGCCTGTCTCAATAGCTCAGTCGGTAGAGCCCACGGCTCTGGTCAATAACCTGGTCCAAAAGGTTGTGGGTTTGATTCCCACCTTGGCTAAAAACTCAGCTCCAGAGCAGCTCTGGTCTGCTTTGCTTTAAACAACTCTCGAGAGTGATGGAAGGGCAAGTGCCAGAAATCCATCATTTGGCTGCGAAATGTGAAATATTGGTTACTAAGCCAAAAGTAATGAAGCCAAAAAAAAGGCACCTTTCCCTGAAATGCACCCCTGGGACTCACATGTTTGGCCCTGTGAGGAAAAAACCAAGTAATTTGCTGGATGCGCCATAGAACAGCCATGTGGGGGTGCTGGTTTTGCCGTCTCCAAAGTAGCAGTCGCTCTTGACTGAAGCCTGAAGAAAATGCAACCAGTAAGCCTGCATAGAAGAAAGGGTTCTGAACAGCCATAAAGAACCCTGAAAGGTCTTCAAAGGCACACGCCCGTTATTAGAACTCAGGACCCCACAGGGGTTAATATGCACTTTAAGCATTGCGCCACAGGAACCTAGACCTGCTGGGAAAAGTTCCAGATGACTGTCTTAACCTATTGTCCCCTTGTGCCTCTGCATTGACTGGCAGGCCTGGAAGTCCATCTTCTGCCTAATAAAGTCAATACCAACCTGAGGCCATTTCATAAAAAATCCAGCCTCAATAGCTCAGTCAGTAGAGCGCATGGCTCTGTTTGATAACCTGGTCCAAAAGGTTGTGGTTTCGATTCCCACCTTGGCTAAAAACTCAGCTCCAGAGCGGCTCTAGTCTGCTTTGCTTTAACCAACTCTCGAGAGTGATGGAAGGGCAAGTGCCAGAAATCCATCTTTTGGCTGCGAAATGTGAAATATTGGTTACTCAGTAATGAAGCCAAAAGAAAAGGCACCTTTCCCTGAAATGCACCCCTGGGACTCACATGCTGGGCCCTTTGAGGAAAAAAAACAAGTAATTTGCTGGATGCACCATAGAACAGCCATGTGGGGGTGCTGGTTTTGCCGTCTCCAAAGTAGCAGTCGCTCTTGACTGCAGCCTGAAGAAAATGCAACCAGCGAGCCTGCATAGAAGAAATGGTTCTGAAGAGGCATAAAGAACCCTGAAAGGTCTGAAAAGGCACATGCCCGGGATTAGAACTCAGGACCCCACGGGGGTTAACATGCGCTTTAATCATTGCGCCACAGCAACCTAGACCTGCAGGGAAAGGTTCCGGGTGACTGTCTTAACCTATTGTCCCCTTGTGCCTCTGCATTGACTGGCAGGGCTGGAAGTCCATCTTCTGCCTAATAAAGTCAATACCAACCTGAGGCCACTCCCTAAAAGAGCCTGCCTCAATAGCTCAGTCAGTAGATCGCACAGCTCTGGTTGATAACCTGGTCCAAAAGGTTGTGGGTTCGCTTCCCACGTGGGCTAAAAACTCAGCTGAAGCTCTGGTCTGCTTTGCTTTAACCAACTCTCGAGAGTGATGGAAGGGCAAGTGCCAGAAATCCATCTTTTGGCTGCGAAATGTGAAATATTGGTTACTCAGTAATGAAGCCAAAAGAAAAGGCACCTTTCCCTGAAATGCACCCCTGGGACTCACATGCTGGGCCCTTTGAGGAAAAAAAACAAGTAATATGCTTGATGCGCCATAGAACAGCCATGTGGGGGTGCTGGTTTTTCCGTCTCCAAAGTAGCAGTCGCTCTTGACTGCAGCCTGAAGAAAATGCAACCAGCGAGCCTGCATAGAAGAAAGGGTTCTATACAGGCATAAAGAACCCTGAAAGGGCACATGCCCGTTATTAGAACTCAGGACCCCACGGGGGTTAACATGCACTTTAAACATTGCACCACAGGAACCTAGACCTGCTGGGAAAGGTTTTGTTTGACTGTCTTAACCCATTGTCCCCTTGTGCCTCTGCATTGACTGGCAGGGCTGGAAGTCCATCTTCTGCCTAATAAAGTCAATACCAACCTGAGGCCACTCCCTAAAAGAGCCTGCCTCAATAGCTCAGTGGGAAGAGTGCATGGCTTTGGTCGATAACCTGATCCAAAAGGTTGTGGGTTTGATTCCCACCTCGGCTAAAAACGCAGCTCTGGTCTGCTTTGCTTACAACTCTCGAGAGTGATGGAAGGGCAAGTGCCAGAAATCCATAATTTGGCTGCGAAATGTGAAATATTGGTTACACAGTAATGAAGCCAAAAAAAAAGGCACCTTTCCTTGAAATGCTCACCTGGGACTCACATGCTGGGCCCTTTGAGGAAAAAAACCAAATGATTTGCTGGATGCGCCATAGAACAGCCATGTGGGGGTGCTGGTTTTGCCGTCTCCAAAGTAGCAGTCGCTCTTGACTGCAGCCTGAAGAAAATGCAACCAGTGAGCCTGAATAGAAGAAAGGGTTCTGTACAGGCATAAAGAACCCTGAAAGGTCTGAAAAGGTACATGCCTGGGATTAGAACTCAGGACCCCACGGGGTTAACATGCGCTTTAAGCATTGCGCCACAGGAACCTAGACCTGCTGGTAAAGGTTCCAGATGACTGTCTTAACCTATTGTCCCCTTGTGCCTCTGCATTGACTGGCAGGGCTGGAAGTCCATCTTCTGCCTAATAATGTCAATACCATCCTGAGGCCATTTCCTAAAGAAGCCTGCCTCAATAGCTCAGTCGGTAGAGCGCACGGGTCTGGTCGATAACCTAGTCCAAAAGGTTGTGGGTTCGATTCCCACCTCGGCTAAAAACTCAGCTCCAGAGCAGCCCTGGTCTGATTTGCTTTAACCAACTCTCGAGAGTGATGAAAGGGCAAGTGCCAGAAATCCATCATTTGGCTGCGAAATGTGAAATATTGGTTACTCAGTAATGAAGCCAAAAGAAAAGGCACCTTTCCCTGAAATGCACCCCAGGGACTCACATGCTGGGCCCTTTGAGGAAAAAAACCAAGTAATTTGCTGGATGCGCCATAGAAAAGCCATGTGGGGGTGCTGGTTTTGCCGTCTCCAAAGTAGCAGTCGCTTTTGACTGCAGCCTGAAGAAAATGCAACCAGTGAGCCTGCATAGAAGAAAGGGTTCTGTACAGGCATAAAGAACCCTGAAAGGTCTGAAAAGGCACACGCCCGGTATTAGAACTCAGGACCCCACGGGGGTTAACATGCGCTTTAAGCATTGCACCACAGGAACCTAGACCTGCTGGGAAAGGTTCCGGATGACTGTCTTAACCTATTGTCCCCTTGTGCCTCTGCATTGACTGGCAGGCCTGGAAGTCCATCTTCTGCCTAATAAAGTCAATATGCACCTGAGGCCATTTCCTTAAAGAGCCTGCCTCAATAGCTCAGTCGGTAGAGCGCACGACTCTGGTCGATTACCTGGTCCAAAAGGTTGCTCTGGTCTGCTTTGCTTTAACCACCTCTCGAGAGTGATGGAAGGGCAAGTGCCAGAAATCCATAATTTGGCTGCGAAATGTGAAATATTGGTTACACAGTAATGAAGCCAAAAAAAAAGGCACCTTTCCTTGAAATGCTCACCTGGGACTCACATGCTGGGCCCTTTGAGGAAAAAAACCAAGTGATTTGCTGGATGCGCCATAGAACAGCCATGTGGGGGTGCTGGTTTTGCCGTCTCCAAAGTAGCAGTCGCTCTTGACTGCAGCCTGAAGAAAATGCAACCAGTGAGCCTGCATAGAAGAAAGGGTTCTGTACAGGCATAAAGAACCCTGAAAGGTCTGAAAAGGTACATGCCTGGGATTAGAACTCAGGATCCCACAGGGGTTAACATGCACTTTAAGCATTGCGCCACAGGAACCTTGACCTGCTGGAAAAGGTTCCGGATGACTGTCTTAACCTATTGTCCCCTTGTGCCTCTGCATTGACTGGCAGGGCTGGAAGTCCATGTTCTGCCTAATAAAGTCAATACCATCCTGAGGCCATTTCCTAAAAGAGCCTGCCTCAATAGCTCAGTTGGTAGAGCGCACGGCTCTGGTCCATAACCTGGTCCAAAAGGTTGTGGGTTCGATTCCCACCTTGGCTAAAAACTCAGCTCCAGAGCAGCTCTGGTCTGCTTTACTTTAACCACCTCTCGAGAGTGATGGAAGGGCAAGTTCCAGAAATCCATCATTTGGCTGTGAAATGTGAAATATTGGTTACACAGTAATGAAGCCAAAAAAAAAGGCACCTTTCCTTGAAATGCACCCCTGGGACACATATGCTAGGCCCTTTGAGGAAAAAACCAAGTAATTTGCTGGATGCGCCATCGAACAGCCATGTGGGGTTGCTGGTTTTGCCGTCTCCAAAGTAGCAGTCGCTCTTGACTGCAGCCTGAAGAGAATTCAAACAGAGAGCCTGCATAGAAGAAAGGGTTCTGTACAGGCATAAAAAACCCTGAAAGGTCTGAAAAAGCACATGCCCGGGATTAGAACTCCGGACCCCACAGGGGTTAACATGCGCTTTAAGCATTGTGCCACAGGAACATAGACCAGATGCAAAAGCATCCCGATGACTGTCTTAACCTATTGTCCCCTTGTGCCTCTGCATTGACTGGCAGGGCTGGATGTCCATCTTCTGCCTAATAAAGTCAATACCAACTTGAGGCCATTTTCTAAAAGAGCCTGCCTCAGTAGCTCAGTCGGTAGAGCGCATGGCTCTGGTTGATAACCTGGTCCGAAAGGTTGTGGGTTCGATTCCCACCTCGGCTAAAAACTCAACCCCAGAGCGGCTCTGGTCTGCTTTGCTTTAACCAACTCTCGAGAGTGATGGAAGGGCAAGTGCCAGAAATCCATCCTTTGGCTGCGAAATGTGAAATATTGGTTACTCAGTAATGAAGCCAATAGAAAAGGCACCTTTCCCTGAAATGCACCCCTGGGTCTCACATGCTGGGCCCTTTGAGGAAAAAAACCAAGTAATTTGCTGGATGCGCCATAGAACAGCCATATGGGGGTGCTGGTTTTGCCGTCTCCAAAAAAGCAGTCGCTCTTGACTGCAGCCTGAAGAAAATTCAAACAGCGAGCCTACATAGAAGAAAGGGTTCTGTACAGGCATAAAGAACCCTGAAAGGTCTGAAAAGGCACACGCCCGGGATTAGAACTCAGGACCCCAAGGGGTTTAACATGCACTTTAAGCATTGTGCCACAGGAACCTAGACCTGCTGGGAAAGGTTCCGGATGACTGCCTTAACCTATTGTCCCCTTGTGCCTCTGCATTGACTGGCAGGGCTGGAAGTCCATCTTCTGCCTAATAAAGTCAATACCAACTTGAGGCCATTTCCTAAAAGAGCCTGCCTCAATAGCTCAGTCGGTAGAGCGCACGTCTCTGGTCGATAACCTGGTCCAAAAGGTTGTGGGTTCGATTCCCACCTCGGCTAAAAACTCAGCTCCAGAGCAGCTCTGAACTGCTTTGCTTTAACCAACTCTCGAGAGTGATGGAAGGGCAAGTGCCAGAAATCCATCATTTGGCTGTGAAATGTGAAATTTTGGTTACTCAGTAATGAAGCCAAAAAAAAGGCACCTTTCCTTGAAATGCACCCCTGGGTCTCACATGCTGGGCCCTTTGAGGAAAAAACCAAGTAATTTGCTGGATGCGCCATAGAACAGCCATGTGGGGGTGCTGGTTTTGCCGTCTCCAAAGTAGCAGTCGCTCTTGACTGCAGCCTGAAGAAAATGCAACCAGCGAGCCTGTATAGAAAAAAGGGTTCTGTACAGGCATAAAGAACCCTGAAAGGTCGGAAAAGGCACAGGCTCGGGAGAAGAACTCAGGACCCCACGGGGGTTAACATGCGCTTTAAGCATTGTGCCACAGGAACCTAGACCTGCTGGGAAAGGTCCCAGATGACTGTCTTAACCTATTGTCCCCTTGTGCCTCTGCATTGACTGGCAGGGCTGGAAGTCCATCTTCTGCCTAATAAAGTCAATACCAACTTAAGGCCATTTCCTAAAAGAGCCTGCCTCAATAGCTCAGTCGGTAGGGTGCACGGCTCTGGTCGATAACCTGGTCCAAAAGGTTGTGGGTTCGATTCCCACCTCGGCTAAAAACTCAGCTCTGGTCTGCTTTGCTTTAACCAACTCTCGAGAGTGATACAAGGGCAAGTGCCAGAAATCCATCATTTGGCTGCAAAATGTGAAATATTGGTTACTCAGTAATGAAGCCAAAAAAAAGGCACCTTTCCTTGAAATGCACCCCTGGGACTCACATGCTGGGCCCTTTGAGGAAAAAATCAAGTAATTTGCTGGATGCGCCATAGAACAGCCATGTGGGGTTGCTGGTTTTGCCGTCTCCAAAGTAGCAGTCGCTCGTGACTGCAGCCTGAAGAAAATGCAACCAGTGAGCCTGCATAGAAGAAAGGGTTCTGTACAGGCATAAAGAACCCTGAAAGGTCTTAAAAGGCCTGTTATTAGAACTCAGGACCCCACAGGGGTTAATATGGACTTTAAGCATTGCGCCACAGGAACCTAGACCTGCTGGGAAAGGTTCCGGATGACTGTCTTAACCTATTGTCCCCTTGTGCCTCTGCATTGACTGGCAGGGCTGGAAGTCCATGTTCTGCCTAATAAAGTCAATACCAACTTGAGGCCATTTCCTAAAAGAGCCTGCCTCAATAGCTCAGTCGGTGGAGCACACGGCTCTGGTCGATAACCTGGTCCAAAAGGTTGTGGGTTTGATTCCCACCTCGGCTAAAAACGCAGCTCCAGAGCAGCTCTGGTCTGCTTTACTCTTACCACCTCTCGAGAGTGATGGAAAGGGAAGTGCCAGAAATCCATCATTTGCTGCGAAATGTGAAATATTGGTTACACAGTAATGAAGCCAAAAAAAAAAGCACCTTTCCTTGAAATGCACACCTGGGACTCACATGCTGGGCCCTTTGAGGAAAAAAACCAAGTAATTTGCTGGATGCGCAATAGAACAGCCATGTGGGGGTGCTGGTTTTGCCATCTCCAAAGTTGCAGTCGCTCTTGACTACAGCCTGAAGAAAATGCAACCAGTGAGCCTGCATGGAAGAAAAGGTTCTGTACAGGCATAAAGAACCCTGAAAGGTCTGAAAAGGTACACGCCTGGGATTAGAACTCAGGACCCCTAGGGGGTTAACATGTGCTTTAAGCATTGCGCCACAGGAACCTAGACCTGCTGGAAATGGTTCCGGGTGACTGTCTTAACCTATTTTTCCCTTGTGCCTCTGCATTGACTGGCAGGGCTGGAAGTCCATGTTCTGCCTAATAAAGTCAATACCATCCTGAAGCCATTTCCTAAAAGTGCCTGCCTCAATAGCTCAGTCGGTAGAGAGCACGGCTCTGGTCGATAACCTGGTCCAAAAGGTTGTTGGTTTGATTCCCACCTCGGCTAAAAACTCAGCTCCAGAGCAGCTCTGGTCTGCTTTGCTTTAACCAACTCTCGAGAGTGATAGAAGGGCAAGTGCCAGAAATCCATCATTTGGCTGCGAAATGTGAAATATTGGTTACAAAGTAATGAAGCCAAAAAAAAGGCACCTTTCCTTGAAATGCACCCCTGGGTCTCACATGCTTGGCCCTTTGAGGAAAAAAACCAAGTAATTTGCTGGATGCGCCATAGAACAGCCATGTGGGGGTGCTGGTTTTGTCGTCTCCAAAGTAGCAGTTGCTCTTGACTGCAGCCTGAAGAAAATGCAACCAGCGAGCCTGCATAGAAGAAAGGGTTCTGTACAGGCATAAAGAACGCTGAAAGGTCTGAAAAGGTACACGCCTGGGATTAGAACTCAGGACCCTACAGCGGTTAATATGCGCTTTAAGCATTGCGCCACAGGAACCTAGACCTGCTGGGAAAGGTTCCGGATGACTGTCTTAACCTATTGTCCCTGAAAGGTCTTAAAAGGCACACGCCAATTATTAGAACTCAGGACCCCACAGGGGTTAATATGCACTTTAAGCATTGCGCCACAGGAACCTAGACCTGCTGGGAAAGGTTCCGGATGACTGTCTTAACCTATTGTCCCCTTGTGCCTCTGCATTGACTGGCAGGGCTGGAAGTCCATGTTCTGCCTAATAAAGTCAATACCAACTTGAGGCCATTTCCTAAAAGAGCCTGCCTCAATAGCTCAGTCGGTAGAGCGCACGGCTCAGGTCGATAACCTAGTCCAAAAGGTTCTAGGTTCAATTCCCACCTCGGCTAAAAACTCATCTCAACAGCAGCTCTGGTCTGCTTTGCTATAACCAACTCTCGAGAGTGATGGAAGGGCAAGTGCCAGAAATCCATCATTTGGCTGCGAAATGTGAAATATTGGTTACTCAGTAATGAAGCCAAAAAAAAGGCACCTTTCCCTGAAATGCACCCCTGGGTCTCACATGCTGGGCCCTTTGAGGAAAAAAACAAGTAATTTGCTGGATGCGCCATAGAACAGCCATGTGGGGGTGCTGGTTTTGCCGTCTCCAAAAAAGCAGTCGCACTTGACTACAGCCTGACGAAAATGCAACCAGTGAGCCTGCATAGAAGAAAGGGTTCTGTACAGGCATAAAGAACCCTGAAAGGTCTACGCCTGGGATTAGAACTCAGGACCCCACAGGGGTTAACATGCGCTTTAAGCATTGCGCCACAGGAACCTTGACCTGCTGGAAAAGGTTCCGGATGACTGTCTTAACCTATTGTCCCCTTGTGCCTCTGCATTGACTGGCAGGGCTGGAAGTCCATGTTCTGCCTAATAAAGTCAATACCATCCTGAGGCCATTTCCTAAAAGAGCCTGCCTCAATAGCTCAGTTGGTAGAGCGCACGGCTCTGGTCGATAACCTGGTCCAAAAGGTTGTGGGTTCGATTCCCACCTTGGCTAAAAACTCAGCTCCAGAGCAGCTCTGGTCTGCTTTACTTTAACCACCTCTCGAGAGTGATGGAAGGGCAAGTTCCAGAAATCCATCATTTGGCTGTGAAATGTGAAATATTGGTTACACAGTAATGAAGCCAAAAAAAAAGGCACCTTTCCTTGAAATGCACCCCTGGGACACATATGCTAGGCCCTTTGAGGAAAAAACCAAGTAATTTGCTGGATGCGCCATCGAACAGCCATGTGGGGTTGCTGGTTTTGCCGTCTCCAAAGTAGCAGTCGCTCTTGACTGCAGCCTGAAGAGAATTCAAACAGAGAGCCTGCATAGAAGAAAGGGTTCTGTACAGGCATAAAAAACCCTGAAAGGTCTGAAAAAGCACATGCCCGGGATTAGAACTCCGGACCCCACAGGGGTTAACATGCGCTTTAAGCATTGCGCCACAGGAACATAGACCAGATGCAAAAGCATCCCGATGACTGTCTTAACCTATTGTCCCCTTGTGCCTCTGCATTGACTGGCAGGGCTGGATGTCCATCTTCTGCCTAATAAAGTCAATACCAACTTGAGGCCATTTTCTAAAAGAGCCTGCCTCAGTAGCTCAGTCGGTAGAGCGCATGGCTCTGGTTGATAACCTGGTCCGAAAGGTTGTGGGTTCGATTCCCGCCTCGGCTAAAAACTCAACCCCAGAGCGGCTCTGGTCTGCTTTGCTTTAACCAACTCTCGAGAGTGATGGAAGGGCAAGTGCCAGAAATCCATCCTTTGGCTGCGAAATGTGAAATATTGGTTACTCAGTAATGAAGCCAATAGAAAAGGCACCTTTCCCTGAAATGCACCCCTGGGTCTCACATGCTGGGCCCTTTGAGGAAAAAAAACAAGTAATTTGCTGGATGCGCCATAGAACAGCCATATGGGGGTGCTGGTTTTGCCGTCTCCAAAAAAGCAGTCGCTCTTGACTGCAGCCTGAAGAAAATTCAAACAGCGAGCCTACATAGAAGAAAGGTTTCTGTACAGGCATAAAGAACCCTGAAAGGTCTGAAAAGGCACACGCCCGGGATTAGAACTCAGGACCCCGAGGGGTTTAACATGCACTTTAAGCATTGTGCCACAGGAACCTAGACCTGCTGGGAAAGGTTCCGGATGACTGCCTTAACCTATTGTCCCCTTGTGCCTCTGCATTGACTGGCAGGGCTGGAAGTCCATCTTCTGCCTAATAAAGTCAATACCAACTTGAGGCCATTTCCTAAAAGAGCCTGCCTCAATAGCTCAGTCGGTAGAGCGCACGTCTCTGGTCAATAACCTGGTCCAAAAGGTTGTGGGTTCGATTCCCACCTCGGCTAAAAACTCAGCTCCAGAGCAGCTCTGAACTGCTTTGCTTTAACCAACTCTCGAGAGTGATGGAAGGGCAAGTGCCAGAAATCCATCATTTGGCTGCGAAATGTGAAATTTTGGTTACTCAGTAATGAAGCCAAAAAAAAGGCACCTTTCCTTGAAATGCACCCCTGGGTCTCACATGCTGGGCCCTTTGAGGAAAAAACCAAGTAATTTGCTGGATGCGCCATAGAACAGCCATGTGGGGGTGCTGGTTTTGCCGTCTCCAAAGTAGCAGTCGCTCTTGACTGCAGCCTGAAGAAAATGCAACCAGCGAGCCTGTATAGAAAAAAGGGTTCTGTACAGGCATAAAGAACCCTGAAAGGCACAGGCTCGGGAGAAGAACTCAGGACCCCACGGGGGTTAACATGCGCTTTAAGCATTGTGCCACAGGAACCTAGACCTGCTGGGAAAGGTCCCAGATGACTGTCTTAACCTATTGTCCCCTTGTGCCTCTGCATTGACTGGCAGGGCTGGAAGTCCATCTTCTGCCTAATAAAGTCAATACCAACTTGAGGCCATTTCCTAAAAGAGCCTGCCTCAATAGCTCAGTCGGTAGGGTGCACGGCTCTGGTCGATAACCTGGTCCAAAAGGTTGTGGGTTCGATTCCCACCTCGGCTAAAAACTCAGCTCTGGTCTGCTTTGCTTTAACCAACTCTCGAGAGTGATGGAAGGGCAAGTGCCAGAAATCCATCATTTGGCTGCAAAATGTGAAATATTGGTTACTCAGTAATGAAGCCAAAAAAAAAGGCACCTTTCCTTGAAATGCACCCCTGGGACTCACATGCTGGGCCCTTTGAGGAAAAAATCAAGTAATTTGCTGGATGCGCCATAGAACAGCCATGTGGGGTTGCTGGTTTTGCCGTCTCCAAAGTAGCAGTCGCTCGTGACTGCAGCCTGAAGAAAATGCAACCAGTGAGCCTGCATAGAAGAAAGGGTTCTGTACAGGCATAAAGAACCCTGAAAGGTCTTAAAAGGCCTGTTATTAGAACTCAGGACCCCACAGGGGTTAATATGGACTTTAAGCATTGCGCCACAGGAATCTAGACCTGCTGGGAAAGGTTCCGGATGACTGCCTTAACCTATTGTCCCCTTGTGCCTCTGCATTGACTGGCAGGGCTGGAAGTCCATCTTCTGCCTAATAAAGTCAATACCAACTTGAGGCCATTTCCTAAAAGAGCCTCCCTCAATAGCTCATTCGGTAGAGCGCACGGCTCTGGTCGATAACCTGGTCCAAAAGGTTGTGGGTTTGATTCCCACCTCGTCTAAAAACTCAGCTCCAGAGCAGCTCTGGTCTGCTTTGCTTTAACCAACTCTCGAGAGTGATGGAAGGGCAAGTGCCAGAAATCCATCATTTGGCTGCGAAATGTGAAATTTTGTTTACTCAGTAATGAAGCCAAAAAAAAGGCACCTTTCCTTGAAATGCACCCCTGGGTCTCACATGCTGGGCCCTTTGAGGAAAAAAACAAGTCATTTGCTGGATGCGCCATAGAACAGCCATGTGGGGGTGCTGGTTTTGCCGTCTCCAAAGTAGCAGTCGCTCTTGACTGCAGCCTGAAGAAAATGCAACCAGTGAGCCTGCATAGAAGAAAGGGTTCTGTACAGGCATAAAGAACCCTGAAAGGTCACACGCCCAGGATTAGAACTCAGGACCCCACAGGGTTTAACATGCGCTTTAAGCATTGTGCCACAGGAACCTAGACCTGCTGGGAAAGGTTCCGGATGACTGCCTTAACCTATTGTCCCCTTGTGCCTCTGCATTGACTGGCAGGGCTGGAAGTCCATCTTCTGCCTAATAAAGTCAATACCAACTTGAGGCCATTTCCTAAAAGAGCCTGCCTCAATAGCTTAGTCGGTAGAGTGCACGGCTCTGGTCGTTAACCTGGTCCAAAAGGTTGTGGGTTCGATTCCCAACTCAGCTCCAGAGCAGCTCTGGTCTGCTTTGCTTTAACCACCTCTCGAGAGTGATGGAAGGGCAAGTGCCAGAAATACATAATTTGGCTGCGAAATGTGAAATATTGGCTACTCAGTAATGAAGCCAAAAAAAAGGCACCTTTCCTTGAAATGCACACCTGGGACTCACATGCTGGGCCCTTTGAGGAAAAAAACCAAGTAATTTGCTGGATGCGCCATAGAACAGCCATGTGGGGGTGCTGGTTTTGCCGTCTCCAAAGTAGCAGTCGCTCTTGACTACAGCCTGAAGAAAATGCAACCAGTGAGCCTGCATAGAAGAAAGGGTTCTGTACAGGCATAAAGAACCCTGAAAGGTCTGAAAAGGCACACACCCAGGATTAGAACTCAGGACCCCACGGGGGTTTACATGTGCTTTAAGCATTGCACCACAGGAACCTAGACCTGCTGAGAAAGGTTCCGGATGACTGTCTTAACCTATTGTCCCCTTGTGCCTCTGCATTGACTGGCAAGGCTGGAAGTCCATCTTCTGCCTAATAAAGTCAATACCAACCTGAGGCCATTTCCTAAAAGAGCCTGCCTCAATAGCTCAGTCGGTAGAGTGCATGGCTCTGGTCGATAACCTGGTCCAAAAGGTTGTGGGTTCAATTCCCACCTCGGCTACAAACTCAGCTCTGGGCTGCTTTGCTTTAACCACCTCTCGAGAGTGATGGAAGGGCAAGTACCAGAAATACATAATTTGGCTGCAAAATGTGAAATATTGGTTTCTCAGTAATGAAGCCAAAAAAAAGGCACCTTTCCTTGAAATGCACACCTGGGACTCACATGCTGGGCCCATTGAGGAAAAAAACCAAGTAATTTGCTGGATGCGCCATAGAACAGCCATGTGGGGGTGCTGGTTTTGCCGTCTCCAAAGTAGCAGTCGCTCTTGACTGCAGCCTGAAGAAAATGCAACCAGTGAGCCTGCATAGAAGAAAGGGTTCTGTACAGGCATAAAGAACCCTGAAAGGTCTGAAAAGGCACACGCCTGGGATTAGAAGTCAGGACCCCACGGGGGTTAACAGGCGCTTTAAGCATTGTGCCACAGGAACCTAGACCTGCTGGGAAAGGTTCCGGATGACTGTCTTAACCTATTGTCCCCTTGTGCCTCTGCATTGACTGGCAGTCCTGGAAGTCCATCTTCTGCCTAATAAAGTCAATACCAACCTGAGGCCATTTCCTAAAAGAGCCTGCCTCAATAGCTCAGTTGGGAGAGCGCACGGCTCTGGTCGATAACCTGGTTCAAACGGTTGTGGGTTCGATTCCCACCTCGGCTTAAAACTCAGCTTCAGCTCTGGTCTGCTTTGCTTTAACAAACTCTCGGGAGTGATGGAAGGGCAAGTGCCAGAAATCCATCCTTTGGCTGCGAAAAAGTGAAATATTGGTTACTCAGTAATGAAGCCAAAAGAAAAGGCACCTTTCCCTGAAATGCACCCCTGGGACTCACATGCTGGGCCCTTTGAGGAAAAAAACCAAGTAATTTGCTGGATGCGCCATAGAACAGCCATGTGGGGGTGCTGGTTTTGCCATCTCCAAAAAAGCAGTCGCTCTTGACTGCAGCCTGAAGAAAATTCAAACAGAGAGCCTGCATACAAGAAAGGGTTCTGTACAAGCATAAAAAACCCTGAAAGGTCTGAAAAAGCACACGCCCGGGATTAGAACTCAGGACCCCACGGGGGTTAACATGCGCTTTAAGCATTGCTCCACAGGAACATAGACCAGATGCAAAAGGATCCCGATGATTGTCTTAACCTATTGTCCCCTTGTGCCTCTGCATTGACTGGCAAGGCTGGAAGTCCATCTTCTGCCTAATAAAGTCAATACCAACCTGAGGCCATTTTCTAAAAGAGCCTGCCTCAATAGCTAAGTCGGTAGAGCGCACGGCACTGGTCGATAACCTGGTCCAAAAGGTTCTGGGTTCAATTCCCACCTCGGATAAAAACTCAGCTCCAGAGCAGCTCTGGTCTGCTTTGCTTTAACCACCTCTCGAGAGTGATGGAAGGGCAAGTGCCAGAAATCCATCATTTGGCTGCGAAATGTGATATATTGGTTACTCAGTAATGAAGGCAAAAAAAAAAGGCACCTTTCCTTGAAATGCACCCCTGGGACTCACATGCTAGGCCCTTTGAGGAAAAAACCAAGTAATTTGCTGGATGCGCCATCGAACAGCCATGTGGGGTTGCTGGTTTTGCCGTCTCCAAAGTAGCAGTCGCTCTTGACTGCAGCCTGAAGAAAATGCAACCAGTGAGCCTGCATAGAAGAAAGGGTTCTGTACAGGCATAAAGAACCCTGAAAGGTCTGAAAAGGTACACACCAGGGATTAGAACTCAGGACCCTACAGGGGTTAATATGCGTTTTAAGCATTGCGCCACAGGAACCTAGACCTTCTGGGAAAGGTTCCGGATGACTGTCTTAACCTATTGTCCCCTTGTGCCTCTGCATTGACTGGTAGGGCTGGATGTCCATCTTCTGCCTAATAAAGTCAATACCAACTTGAGGCCATTTTCTAAAAGAGCCTGCCTCAGTAGCTCAGTCGGTAGAGTGCATGGCTCTGGTTGATAACATGGTCCGAAAGGTTGTGGGTTCGATTCCCACCTCGGCTAAAAACTCAGCTCCAGAGCGGCTCTGGTCTGCTTAGCTTTAACCAACTCTCGAGAGTGATGGAAGGGCAAGTGCCAGAAATCCATCCTTTGGCTGCGAAATGTGAAATATTGGTTACTCAGTAATGAAGCCAATAGAAAAGGCACCTTTCCCTGAAATGCACCCCTGGGTCTCACATGCTGGGCCCTTTGAGGAAAAAAACCAAGTAATTTGCTGGATGCGCCATAGAACAGCCATATGGGGGTGCTGGTTTTGCCGTCTCCAAAAAAGCAGTCGCTCTTGACTGCAGCCTGAAGAAAATTCAAACAGCGAGCCTACATAGAAGAAAGGGTTCTGTACAGGCATAAAGGACCCTGAAAGGCACACGCCCGGGATTAGAACTCAGGACCCCACGGGGTTTAACATGCACTTTAAGCATTGTGCCACAGGAACCTAGACATGATGGGAAAGGTTCCGGATGACTGCCTTAACCTATTGTCCCCTTGTGCCTCTGCATTGACTGGCAGGGCTGGAAGTCCATCTTCTGCCTAATAAAGTCAATACCAACTTGAGGCAATTTCCTAAAAGAGCCTGCCTCAATAGCTCAGTCGGTAGAGCGCACGTCTCTGGTCGATAACCTGGTCCAAAAGGTTGTGGGTTCGATTCCCACCTCGGCTAAAAACTCAGCTCCAGAGCAGCTCTGAACTGCTTTGCTTTAACCAACTTTCGAGAGTGATGGAAGGGCAAGTGCCAGAAATCCATCATTTGGCTGCGAAATGTGAAATTTTGGTTACTCAATAATGAAGCCAAAAAAAAGGCACCTTTCCTTGAAATGCACCCCTGGGTCTCACATGCTGGGCCCTTTGAGGAAAAAACCAAGTAATTTGCTGGATGCGCCATAGAACAGCCATGTGGGGGTGCTGGTTTTGCCGTCTCCAAAGTAGCAGTCGCTCTTGACTGCAGCCTGAAGAAAATGCAACCAGCGAGCCTGTATAGAAAAAAGGGTTCTGTACAGGCATAAAGAACCCTGAAAGGTCGGAAAAGGCACAGGCTCGGGAGAAAAACTCAGGACCCCACGGGGGTTAACATGCGCTTTAAGCATTGTGCCACAGGAACCTAGACCTGCTGGGAGAGGTCCCAGATGACTGTCTTAACCTATTGTCCCCTTGTGCCTCTGCATTGACTGGCAGGGCTGGAAGTCCATCTTCTGCCTAATAAAGTCAATACCAACTTGAGGCCATTTCCTAAAAGAGCCTGCCTCAATAGCTCAGTCGGTAGGGTGCACGGCTCTGGTCGATAACCTGGTCCAAAAGGTTGTGGGTTCGATTCCCACCTCGGCTAAAAACTCAGCTCTGGTCTGCTTTGCTTTAACCAACTCTCGAGAGTGATGGAAGGGCAAGTGCCAGAAATCCATCATTTGGCTGCAAAATGTGAAATATTGGTTACTCAGTAATGAAGCCAAAAAAAAAGGCACCTTTCCTTGAAATGCACCCCTGGGACTCACATGCTGGGCCCTTTGAGGAAAAAATCAAGTAATTTGCTGGATGCGCCATAGAACAGCCATGTGGGGTTGCTGGTTTTGCCGTCTCCAAAGTAGCAGTCGCTCGTGACTGCAGCCTGAAGAAAATGCAACCAGTGAGCCTGCATAGAAGAAAGGGTTCTGTACAGGCATAAAGAACCCTGAAAGGTCTGAAAAAGCACACACCCAGGATTAGAACTCAGGACCCCACGGGGGTTAACATGTGCTTTAAGCATTGCACCACAGGAACCTAGACCTGCTGAGAAAGGTTCCGGATGACTGTCTTAACCTATTGTCCCCTTGTGCCTCTGCATTGACTGGCAGGGCTGGAAGTCCATCTTCTGCCTAATAAAGTCAATACCAACTTGAGGCCATTTCCTAAAAGAGCCTGCCTCAATAGCTCAGTCGGTAGAGCGCACGTCTCTGGTCGATAACCTGGTCCAAAAGGTTGTGGGTTCGATTCCCACCTCGGCTAAAAACTCAGCTCCAGAGCAGCTCTGAACTGCTTTGCTTTAACCAACTCTCGAGAGTGATGGAAGGGCAAGTGCCAGAAATCCATCATTTGGCTGCGAAATGTGAAATTTTGGTTACTCAGTAATGAAGCCAAAAAAAGGCACCTTTCCTTGAAATGCACCCCTGGGTCTCACATGCTGGGCCCTTTGAGGAAAAAACCAAGTAATTTGCTGGATGCGCCATAGAACAGCCATGTGGGGGTGCTGGTTTTGCCGTCTCCAAAGTAGCAGTCGCTCTTGACTGCAGCCTGAAGAAAATGCAACCAGCGAGCCTGTATAGAAAAAAGGGTTCTGTACAGGCATAAAGAACCCTGAAAGGTCGGAAAAGGCACAGGCTCGGGAGAAAAACTCAGGACCCCACGGGGGTTAACATGCGCTTTAAGCATTGTGCCACAGGAACCTAGACCTGCTGGGAAAGGTCCCAGATGACTGTCTTAACCTATTGTCCCCTTGTGCCTCTGCATTGACTGGCAGGGCTGGAAGTCCATCTTCTGCCTAATAAAGTCAATACCAACTTAAGGCCATTTCCTAAAAGAGCCTGCCTCAATAGCTCAGTCGGTAGGGCGCACGGCTCTGGTCGATAACCTGGTCCAAAAGGTTGTGGGTTCGATTCCCACGTCGGCTAAAAACTCAGCTCTGGTCTGCTTTGCTTTAACCAACTCTCGAGAGTGATGGAAGGGCAAGTGCCAGAAATCCATCATTTGGCTGCAAAATGTGAAATATTGGTTACTCAGTAATGAAGCCAAAAAAAAAGGCACCTTTCCTTGAAATGCACCCCTGGGACTCACATGCTGGGCCCTTTGAGGAAAAAATCAAGTAATTTGCTGGATGCGCCATAGAACAGCCATGTGGGGTTGCTGGTTTTGCCGTCTCCAAAGTAGCAGTCGCTCGTGACTGCAGCCTGAAGAAAATGCAACCAGTGAGCCTGCATAGAAGAAAGGGTTCTGTACAGGCATAAAGAACCCTGAAAGGTCTGAAAAGGCACACACCCAGGATTAGAACTCAGGACCCCACGGGGGTTAACATGTGCTTTAAGCATTGCACCACAGGAACCTAGACCTGCTGAGAAAGGTTCCGGATGACTGTCTTAACCTATTGTCCCCTTGTGCCTCTGCATTGACTGGCAGGGCTGGAAGTCCATCTTCTGCCTAATAAAGTCAATACCAACTTGAGGCCATTTCCTAAAAGAGCCTGCCTCAATAGCTCAGTCGGTAGAGCGCACGTCTCTGGTCGATAACCTGGTCCAAAAGGTTGTGGGTTCGATTCCCACCTCGGCTAAAAACTCAGCTCCAGAGCAGCTCTGAACTGCTTTGCTTTAACCAACTCTCGAGAGTGATGGAAGGGCAAGTGCCAGAAATCCATCATTTGGCTGCGAAATGTGAAATTTTGGTTACTCAGTAATGAAGCCAAAAAAAGGCACCTTTCCTTGAAATGCACCCCTGGGTCTCACATGCTGGGCCCTTTGAGGAAAAAACCAAGTAATTTGCTGGATGCGCCATAGAACAGCCATGTGGGGGTGCTGGTTTTGCCGTCTCCAAAGTAGCAGTCGCTCTTGACTGCAGCCTGAAGAAAATGCAACCAGCGAGCCTGTATAGAAAAAAGGGTTCTGTACAGGCATAAAGAACCCTGAAAGGTCGGAAAAGGCACAGGCTCGGGAGAAAAACTCAGGACCCCACGGGGGTTAACATGCGCTTTAAGCATTGTGCCACAGGAACCTAGACCTGCTGGGAAAGGTCCCAGATGACTGTCTTAACCTATTGTCCCCTTGTGCCTCTGCATTGACTGGCAGGGCTGGAAGTCCATCTTCTGCCTAATAAAGTCAATACCAACTTAAGGCCATTTCCTAAAAGAGCCTGCCTCAATAGCTCAGTCGGTAGGGCGCACGGCTCTGGTCGATAACCTGGTCCAAAAGGTTGTGGGTTCGATTCCCACGTCGGCTAAAAACTCAGCTCTGGTCTGCTTTGCTTTAACCAACTCTCGAGAGTGATGGAAGGGCAAGTGCCAGAAATCCATCATTTGGCTGCAAAATGTGAAATATTGGTTACTCAGTAATGAAGCCAAAAAAAAAGGCACCTTTCCTTGAAATGCACCCCTGGGACTCACATGCTGGGCCCTTTGAGGAAAAAATCAAGTAATTTGCTGGATGCGCCATAGAACAGCCATGTGGGGTTGCTGGTTTTGCCGTCTCCAAAGTAGCAGTCGCTCGTGACTGCAGCCTGAAGAAAATGCAACCAGTGAGCCTGCATAGAAGAAAGGGTTCTGTACAGGCATAAAGAACCCTGAAAGGTCTGAAAAGGCACACACCCAGGATTAGAACTCAGGACCCCACGGGGGTTAACATGTGCTTTAAGCATTGCACCACAGGAACCTAGACCTGCTGAGAAAGGTTCCAGATGACTGTCTTAACCTATTGTCCCCTTGTGCCTCTGCATTGACTGGCAGGGCTGGATGTCCATCTTCTGCCTAATAAAGTCAATACCAACTTGAGGCCATTTCCTAAAAGAGCCTGCCTCAATAGCTCAGTAGGTAGAGCGCACGTCTCTGGTCGATAACCTGGTCCAAAAGGTTGTGGGTATGATTCCCACCTCGGCTAAAAACTCAGCTCCAGAGCAGCTCTGAACTGCTTTGCTTTAACCAACTCTCGAGAGTGATGGAAGGGCAAGTGCCAGAAATCCATCATTTGGCTGCGAAATGTGAAATTTTGGTTACTCAGTAATGAAGCCAAAAAAAAGGCACCTTTCCTTGAAATGCACCCCTGGGTCTCACATGCTGGGCCCTTTGAGGAAAAAACCAAGTAATTTGCTAGATGCGCCATAGAACAGCCATGTGGGGGTGCTGGTTTTGCCATCTCCAAAGTAGCAGTCGCTCTTGACTGCAGCCTGAAGAAAATGCAACCAGCGAGCCTGTATAGAAAAAAGGGTTCTGTACAGGCATAAAGAACCCTGAAAGGTCGGAAAAGGCACAGGCTCGGGAGAAGAACTCAGGACCCCACGGGGGTTAACATGCGCTTTAAGCATTGTGCCACAGGAACCTAGACCTGCTGGGAAAGGTCCCAGATGACTGTCTTAACCTATTGTCCCCTTGTGCCTCTGCATTGACTGGCAGGGCTGGAAGTCCATCTTCTGCCTAATAAAGTCAATACCAACTTGAGGCCATTTCCTAAAAGAGCCTGCCTCAATAGCTCAGTCGGTAGGGCGCACGGCTCTGGTCGATAACCTGGTCCAAAAGGTTGTGGCTTCGATTCCCACCTCAGCTAAAAACTCAGCTCCAGAGCAGCTCTGGTCTGCTTTGCTTTAACCAACTCTCAAGAGTGATGGAAGGGCAAGTGCCAGAAATCCATCATTTGGCTGCAAAATGTGAAATATTGGTTACTCAGTAATGAAGCCAAAAAAAAAGGCACCTTTCCTTGAAATGCACCCCTGGGACTCACATGCTGGGCCCTTTGAGGAAAAAATCAAGTAATTTGCTGGATGCGCCATAGAACAGCCATGTGGGGTTGCTGGTTTTGCCGTCTCCAAAGTAGCAGTCGCTCGTGACTGCAGCCTGAAGAAAATGCAACCAGTGAGCCTGCATAGAAGAAAGGGTTCTGTACAGGCATAAAGAACCCTGAAAGGTCTTAAAAGGCCTGTTATTAGAACTCAGGACCGCACAGGGGTTAATATGGACTTTAAGCATTGCGCCACAGGAACCTAGACCTGCTGGGAAAGGTTCCGGATGACTGCCTTAACCTATTGTCCCCTTGTGCCTCTGCATTGACTGGCAGGGCTGGAAGTCCATTTTCTGCCTAATAAAGTCAATACCAACTTGAGGCCATTTCTTAAAAGAGCCTGCCTCAATAGCTCAGTCGGTAGAGCGCACGGCTCTGGTCGATAACCTGGTCCAAAAGGTTGTGGGTTCGATTCACACCTCGTCTAAAAACTCAGCTCCAGAGCAGCTCTGGTCTGCTTTGCTTTAACCAACTCTCGAGAGTGATGGAAGGGCAAGTGCCAGAAATCCATCATTTGGCTGTGAAATGTGAAATTTTGGTTACTCAGTAATGAAGCCAAAAAAAAGGCACCTTTCCTTGAAATGCACCCCTGGGTCTCACATGCTGGGCCCTTTGAGGAAAAAAACAAGTCATTTGCTGGATGCGCCATAAAACAGCCATGTGGGGTTGCTGGTTTTGCCGTCTCCAAAGTAGCAGTCGCTCTTGACTGCAGCCTGAAGAAAATGCAACCAGTGAGCCTGCATAGAAGAAAGGGTTCTGTACAGGCATAAAGAACCCTGAAAGGTCTGAAAAGGCACACACCCAGGATTAGAACTCAGGACCCCACGGGGGTTTACATGTGCTTTAAGCATTGCACCACAGGAACCTAGACCTGCTGAGAAAGGTTCCGGATGACTGCCTTAACCTATTGTCCCCTTGTGCCTCTGCATTGACTGGCAGTCCTGGAAGTCCATCTTCTGCCTAATAAAGTCAATACCAACCTGAGGCCATTTCCTAAAAGAGCCTGCCTCAATAGCTCAGTCGGTAGAGTGCACGGCTCTGGTCGATAACCTGGTTCAAAAGGTTGTGGGTTCAATTCCCACCTCGGCTACAAACTCAGCTCCAGAGCAGCTCTGGGCTGCTTTGCTTTAACCACCTCTCGAGAGTGATGGAAGGGCAAGTACCAGAAATACATAATTTGGCTCCAAAATGTGAAATATTGGTTACACAGTAATGAAGCCAAAAAAATGGCACCTTTCCTTGAAATGCACACCTGGGACTCACATGCTGGGCCCATTGAGGAAAAAAACCAAGTAATTTGCTGGATGCGCCATAGAACAGCCATGTGGGGGTGCTGGTTTTGCCGTCTCCAAAGTAGCAGTCGCTCTTGACTGCAGCCTGAAGAAAATGCAACCAGTGAGCCTGCATAGAAGAAAGGGTTCTGTACAGGCATAAAGAACCCTGAAAGGTCTGAAAAGGCACACGCCTGGGATTAGAAGTCAGGACCCCACGGGGGTTAACAGGCGCTTTAAGCATTGTGCCACAGGAACCTAGACCTGATGGGAAAGGTTCCGGGTGACTGTCTTAACCTATTGTCCCCTTGTGCCTCTGCATTGACTGGCAGTCCTGGAAGTCCATCTTCTGCCTAATAAAGTCAATACCAACCTGAGGCCATTTCCTAAAAGAGCCTGCCTCAATGGCTCAGTTGGGAGAGAGCACGGCTCTGGTCGATAACCTGGTTCAAACGGTTGTGGGTTCGATTCCCACCTCGGCTTAAAACTCAGCTCCAGAACAGCCCTGGTCTGCTTTGCTTTAACCAACTCTCGAGAGTGATGGAAGGGCAAGTGCCAGAAATCCATCATTTGGCTGCAAAATGTGAAATATTGGTTACTCAGTAATGAAGCCAAAAAAATAAGGCACCTTTCCTTGAAATGCACCCCTGGGACTCACATGCTGGGCCCTTTGAGGAAAAAATCAAGTAATTTGCTGGATGCGCCATAGAACAGCCATGTGGCGTTGCTGGTTTTGCCGTCTCCAAAGTAGCAGTCGCTCGTGACTGCAGCCTGAAGAAAATGCAACCAGTGAGCCTGCATACAAGAAAGGGTTCTGTACAGGCATAAAAAACCCTGAAAGGTCTGAAAAAGCACACACCCGGGATTAGAACTCAGGACCCCACGGGGGTTAACATGCGCTTTAAGCATTGCGCCACAGGAACATAGACCAGATGCGAAAGGATCCCGATGATTGTATTAACCTATTGTCCCCTTGTGCCTCTGCATTGACTGGCAAGGCTGGAAGTCCATCTTCTGCCTAATAAAGTCAATACCAACCTGAGGCCATTTCCTAAAAGAGCCTGCCTCAATAGCTCAGTCGGTAGAGCGCACGGCACTGGTCGATAACCTGGTCCAAAAGGTTCTGGGTTCAATTCCCACCTCGGCTAAAAACTCAGCTCCAGAGCAGCTCTGGTCTGCTTTCTTTAACCACCTCTCGAGAGTGATGGAAGGGCAAGTGCCAGAAATCCATCATTTGGCTGTGAAATGTGATATATTTGTTACTCAGTAATGAAGGCAAAAAAAAGGCACCTTTCCCTGAAATGCACCCCTGGGACTCACATGCTGGGCCCTTTGAGGAAAAAAACAAGTAATTTGCTGGATGCGCCATAGAACAGCCATGTGGGATTGCTGGTTTTGCCGTCTCCAAAAAGCAGTCGCTCTTGACTGCAGCCTGAAGAAAATTCAAACAGAGAGCCTGCATAGAAGAAAGGGTTCTGTACAGGCATAAAAAACTCTGAAAGGTCTGAAAAGGCACACACCTGGGATTAGAACTCAGGACCCCAAGGAGGTTAACATGTGCTTTAAGCATTGCACCACAGGAACCTAGACCTGCTGAGAAAGGTTCCGGATGACTGTCTTAACCTATTGTCCCCTTGTGCCTCTGCATTGACTGGCAGTCCTGGAAGTCCATCTTCTGCCTAATAAAGTCAATACCAACCTGAGGCCATTTCCTAAAAGAGCCTGCCTCAATAGCTCAGTCGGTAGAGTGAACGGCACTGGTCGATAACCTGGTCCAAAAGGTTCTGGGTTCAATTCCCACCTCGGCTAAAAACTCAGCTCCAGAGCAGCTCTGGTCTGCTTTGCTTTAACCAACTCTCGAGAGTGATGTAAGGGCAAGTGCCAGAAATCCATCATTTGGCTGCGAAATGTGAAATTTTGATTACTCAGTAATGAAGCCAAAAAAAAGGCACCTTTCCTTGAAATGCACCCCTGGGTCTCACATGCTGGGCCCTTTGAGGAAAAAAACCAAGTAATTTGCTGGATGCGCCATAGAACAGCCATGTGGGGTTGCTGGTTTTGCCATCTCCGAAGTAGCAGTCGCTCTTGACTGCAGCCTGAAGAAAATTCAAACAGAGAGCCTGCATAGAAGAAAGGGTTCTGTACAGGCATAAAGAACCCTGAAAAGTCAGAAAAGGCACAGGCTCGGGATTAGAACTCAGGACCCCACGGGGGTTAACATGCGCTTTAAGCATTGTGCCACAGGAACCTAGACCTGCTGGGAATGGTTCCGGATGACTGTCTTAACCTATTGTCCCCTTGTGCCTCTGCATTGACTGGCAGGGCTGGAAGTCCATCTTCTGCCTAATAAAGTCAATACCAACTTGAGGCCATTTCCTAAAAGAGCCTGCCTCAATAGCTCAGTCGGTAGAGCGCACGGCTCTGGTCGATAACCTGGTCCAAAAGGTTGTGGGTTCAATTCCCACCTCGGCTACAAACTCGGCTACAAACTCAGCTCCAGAGCAGCTCTGGTCTGCTTTGCTTTAACCAACTCTCGAGAGTGATGGAAGGGCAAGTGCCAGAAATCCATCATTTGGCTGCGAAATGTGATATATTGGTTACTCAGTAATGAAGCCAAAAAAAGGCACCTTTCCCTGAAATGCACCCCTGGGACTCACATGCTGGGCCATTTGAGGAAAAAAACAAGTAATTTGCTGGATGCGCCATAGAACAGCCATGTGGGGGTGCTGGTTTTGCCGTCTCCAAAATAGCAGTCGCTCTTGACTGCAGCCTGAAGAAAATGCAACCAGCGAGCCTGCATAGAAGAAAGGGTTCTGTACAGGCATAAAGAACCCTGAAAGGTCTGAAAAGGCATACGCCCGGGATTAGAACTCAGGACCCCACAGGGTTTAATATGCGCTTTAAGCATTGTGCCACAGGAACCTAGACCTGCTGGGAAAGGTTCCGGATGACTGCCTTAACCTATTGTGCCCTTGTGCCTCTGCATTGACTGGCAGGGCTGGAAGTCCATCTTCTGCCTAATAAAGTCAATACCAACTTGAGGCCATTTCCTAAAAGAGCCTGCCTCAATAGCTCAGTCGGTAGAGCGCACGGCTCTGGTCGATAACCTGGTCCAAAAGGTTGTTGGTTCGATTCCCACCTCGGCTCAAAACTCAGCTCTGGTCTGCTTTGCTTTAACCAACTCCCGAGAGTGATGGAAGAGCAAGTGCCAGAAATACATCCTTTGGCTGCGAAAATGTGAAATATTGGTTACTCAGTAATGAAGTCAAAAGAAAAGGCACCTTTCCCTGAAATGCACCCCTGGGACTCACATGCTGGGCCATTTGAGGAAAAAAAACAAGTAATTTGCTGGATGAGCCATAGAACAGCCATGTGGGGGGTGCTGGTTTTGTCGTCTCCAAAAAAGCAGTCGCTCTTGACTGCAGCCTGAAGAAAATGCAACCAGCGAGCCTGCATAGAAGAAAGGGTTCTGTACAGGCATAAAGAACCCTGAAAGGTCTGAAAAGGCACACACCCGGGAGTAGAACTCAGGACCCCACAGGGGTTAACATGTGCTTTAAGCATTGCGCCACAGGAACATAGACCTGCTGAGAAAGGTTCCGGATGACAGTCTTAACCTATTGTCCCCTTGTGCCTCTGCATTGACTGGCAGGGCTGGATGTCCATCTTCTGCCTAATAAAGTCAATACCAACTTGAGGCCATTTCCTAAAAGAGCCTGCCTCAATAGCTTAGTCGGTAGAGCGCACGGCTCTGGTCGATAACCTGGTCCAAAAGGTTGTGGGTTCGATTCCCACCTCGGCTACAAACTCAGCTCCAGAGCATCACTGGTCTTCTTTGCTTTAACCACCTCTCGAGAGTGATGGAAGGGCAAGTGTCAAAAATCCATAATTTGGCTGCGAAATGTGAAATATTGGTTACTCAGTAATGAAGCCAAAAAAAAAGGCACCTTTCCTTGAAATGCACCCCTGGGTCTCACATGCTGGGCCCTTTGAGGAAAAAAACCAAGTAATTTGCTGGATGCACCATAGAACAGCCATGTGGGGTTGCTGGTTTTGCCATCTCCGAAGTAGCAGTCGCTCTTGACTGCAGCCTGAAGAAAATTCAAACAGAGAGCCTGCATAGAAGAAAGGGTTCTGTACAGGCATAAAGAACCCTGAAAAGTCGGAAAAGGCACAGGCTCGGGATTAGAACTCAGGACCCCACGGGGGTTAACATGCGCTTTAAGCATTGTGCCACAGGAACCTAGACCTGCTAGGAAAGGTTCCGGATGACTGTCTTAACCTATTGTCCCCTTGTGCCTCTGCATTGACTGGCAGGGCTGGAAGTCCATCTTCTGCCTAATAAAGTCAATACCAACTTGAGGCCATTTCCTAAAAGAGCCTGCCTCGATAGCTTAGTCGGTACAGCGCACGGCTCTGGTCGATAACCTGGTCCAAAAGGTTGTGGGTTCGATTCCCACCTCAGCTGCAAACTCAGCTCCAGAGCAGCACTGGTTTGCTTTGCTTTAACCACCTCTCGAGAGTGATGGAAGGGCAAGTGCCAGAAATCCATAATTTGGCTGCGAAATGTGAAATTTTGATTACTCAGTAATGAAGCCAAGAAAAAGGCACCTTTCCTTGAAATGCACCCCTGGGTCTCACATGCTGGGCCCTTTGAGGAAAAAAACCAAGTAATTTGCTGGATGCACCATAGAACAGCCATGTGGGGTTGCTGGTTTTGCCATCTCCGAAGTAGCAGTCGCTCTTGACTGCAGCCTGAAGAAAATTCAAACAGAGAGCCTGCATAGAAGAAAGGGTTCTGTACAGGCATAAAGAACCCTGAAAAGTCGGAAAAGGCACAGGCTCGGGATTAGAACTCAGGACCCCACGGGGGTTAACATGCGCTTTAAGCATTGTGCCACAGGAACCTAGACCTGCTGGGAATGGTTCCGGATGACTGTCTTAACCTATTGTCCCCTTGTGCCTCTGCATTGACTGGCAGGGCTGGAAGTCCATCTTCTGCCTAATAAAGTCAATACCAACTTGAGGCCATTTCCTAAAAGAGCCTGCCTCAATAGCTCAGTCGGTAGAGCGCACGGCTCTGGTCGATAACCTGGTCCAAAAGGTTGTGGGTTCAATTCCCACCTCGGCTACAAACTCGGCTACAAACTCAGCTCCAGAGCAGCTCTGGTCTGCTTTGCTTTAACCAACTCTCGAGAGTGATGGAAGGGCAAGTGCCAGAAATCCATCATTTGGCTGCGAAATGTGATATATTGGTTACTCAGTAATGAAGCCAAAAAAAGGCACCTTTCCCTGAAATGCACCCCTGGGACTCACATGCTGGGCCATTTGAGGAAAAAAACAAGTAATTTGCTGGATGCGCCATAGAACAGCCATGTGGGGGTGCTGGTTTTGCCGTCTCCAAAATAGCAGTCGCTCTTGACTGCAGCCTGAAGAAAATGCAACCAGCGAGCCTGCATAGAAGAAAGGGTTCTGTACAGGCATAAAGAACCCTGAAAGGTCTGAAAAGGCATACGCCCAGGATTAGAACTCAGGACCCCACGGGGTTTAATATGCGCTTTAAGCATTGTGCCACAGGAACCTAGACCTGCTGGGAAAGGTTCCGGATGACTGCCTTAACCTATTGTGCCCTTGTGCCTCTGCATTGACTGGCAGGGCTGGAAGTCCATCTTCTGCCTAATAAAGTCAATACCAACTTGAGGCCATTTCCTAAAAGAGCCTGCCTCAATAGCTCAGTCGGTAGAGCGCACGGCTCTGGTCGATAACCTGGTCCAAAAGGTTGTTGGTTCGATTCCCACCTCGGCTCAAAACTCAGCTCTGGTCTGCTTTGCTTTAACCAACTCCCGAGAGTGATGGAAGAGCAAGTGCCAGAAATACATCCTTTGGCTGCGAAAATGTGAAATATTGGTTACTCAGTAATGAAGTCAAAAGAAAAGGCACCTTTCCCTGAAATGCACCCCTGGGACTCACATGCTGGGCCATTTGAGGAAAAAAAACAAGTAATTTGCTGGATGAGCCATAGAACAGCCATGTGGGGGGTGCTGGTTTTGTCGTCTCCAAAAAAGCAGTCGCTCTTGACTGCAGCCTGAAGAAAATGCAACCAGCGAGCCTGCATAGAAGAAAGGGTTCTGTACAGGCATAAAGAACCCTGAAAGGTCTGAAAAGGCACACACCCGGGAGTAGAACTCAGGACCCCACAGGGGTTAACATGTGCTTTAAGCATTGCGCCACAGGAACCTAGACCTGCTGAGAAAGGTTCCGGATGACAGTCTTAACCTATTGTCCCCTTGTGCCTCTGCATTGACTGGCAGGGCTGGATGTCCATCTTCTGCCTAATAAAGTCAATACCAACTTGAGGCCATTTCCTAAAAGAGCCTGCCTCAATAGCTTAGTCGGTAGAGCGCACGGCTCTGGTCGATAACCTGGTCCAAAAGGTTGTGGGTTAGATTCCCACCTCGGCTACAAACTCAGCTCCAGAGCATCACTGGTCTGCTTTGCTTTAACCACCTCTCGAGAGTGATGGAAGGGCAAGTGCCAAAAATCCATAATTTGGCTGCGAAATGTGAAATATTGGTTACTCAGTAATGAAGCCAAAAAAAAAAGGCACCTTTCCTTGAAATGCACACCTGGGACTCACATGCTGGGCCCTTTGAGGAAAAAAACAAGTAATTTGCTGGATGCGCCATAGAACAGCCATGTGGGGGTGCTGGTTTTGCCGTGTCCAAAAAAGCAGTCGCACTTAACTGCAGCATGAAGAAAATGCAACCAGCGAGCCTGCATAGAAGAAAGGGTTCTGTACAGGCATATAGAACCCTGAAAGGTCGGAAAAGGCACACGCCCGGGAGTAGAACTCAGGACCCCACAGGTGTTAACATGCGCTTTAAGCATTGTGCCACAGGAACCTAGACCTGCTGGGAAAGGTTCCAGATGACTGTCTTAACCTATTGTCCCCTTGTGCCTCTGCATTGACTGGCAGGGCTGGAAGTCCATCTTCTGCCTAATAAAGTCAATACCAACTTGAGGCCATTTCCTAGTAGAGCCTGCCTCAATAGCTCAGTCGGTAGAGCGCACGGCTCTGGTCGATAACCTGGTCCAAAAGGTTGTGGGTTCGATTCCCACCTCGGCTAAAAACTCAGCTCCAGAGCAGCTATGGTCTACTTTTCTTTAACCAACTCTCGAGAGTGATGGAAGGGCAAGTGCCAGAAATCCATCATTTGGCTGCGAAATGTGAAATTTTGGTTACTCAGTAATGAATCCAAAAAAAAGGCACCTTTCCTTGAAATGCACCCCTGGGTCTCACATGCTGGGCCCTTTGAGGAAAAAAACAAGTAATTTGCTGGATGCGCCATAGAACAGCCATGTGGGGGTGCTGGTTTTGCCATCTCCAAAGTAGCAGTCGCACTTGACTGCAGCCTGAAGAAAATGCAACCAGCGAGCCTGCATAGAAGAAAGGGTTCTGTACAGGCATAAAGAACCCTGAAAGGTCTGAAAAGGCACACACCCGGGATTAGAACTCAGGACCCCACGGGGGTTAACATGTGCTTTAAGCATTGCGCCACAGGAACCTAGACCTGCTGAGAAAGGTTCCGGATGACTGTCTTAACCTATTGTCCCCTTGTGCCTCTGCACTGACTGGCAGGGCTGGATGTCTATCTTCTGCCTAATAAAGTCAATACCAACTTGAGGCCATTTCCTAAAAGAGCCTGCCTCGATAGCTTAGTCGGTACAGCGCACGGCTCTGGTCGATAACCTGGTCCAAAAGGTTGTTGGTTCGATTCCCACCTCAGCTACAAACTCAGCTCCAGAGCAGCACTGGTTTGCTTTGCTTTAACCACTTCTCGAGAGTGATGGAAGGGCAAGTGCCAGAAATCCATAATTTGGCTGCGAAATGTGAAATATTGGTTACTCAGTAATGAAGCCAAAAAAAAAGGCACCTTTCCTTGAAATGCACACCTGGGACTCACATGCTGGGCCCTTTGAGGAAAAATCCAAGTTATTTGCTGGATGCGCCATAGAACAGCCATGTCGGGGTTCTGGTTTTGCCGTCTCCAAAGTAGCAGTCGCTCTTGACTGCAGCCTGAAGAAAATGCAACCAGTGAGCCTGCATAGAAGAAAGTGTTCTGTACAGGCATAAAGAACCCTGAAAGGTCTGAAAAGGCACACGCCTGGGATTAGAAGTCAGTACCCCACGGGGGTTAACATGCGCTTTAAGCATTGTGCCACAGGAACCTAGACCTGCTGGGAAAGGTTCCGGATGACTGTCTTAACCTATTGTCCCCTTGTGCCTCTGCATTGACTGGCAGTCCTGGAAGTCCATCTTCTGCCTAATAAAGTCAATACCAACCTGAGGCCATTTCCTAAAAGAGCCTGCCTCAATAGCTCAGTCAGTAGAGCGCACGGCTCTGGTCCAAAAAGGTTCTGGGTTCAATTCCAACCTCAGCTAAAAACTCAGCTCCAGAGCAGCTCTGGTCTGCTTTGCTTTACCCACCTCTCGAGAGTGATGGAAGGGCAAGTGCCAGAAATCCATCATTTGGCTGCGAAATGTGAAATATTGGTTACTCAGTAATGAAGCCAAAAAAAGGCACCTTTCCCTGAAATGCACCCCTGGGTCTCACATGCTGGGCCCTTTGAGGAAAAAAACAAGTAATTTGCTGGATGCGCCATAGAACAGCCATGTGTGGGTGCTGGTTTTGCCATCTCCAAAAAAGCAGTCACACTTAACTGCAGCATGAAGAAAATGCAACCAGCGAGCCTGCATAGAAGAAAGGGTTCTGTACAGGCATAAAGAACCCTGAAAGGTCTGAAAAGGCATACGCCCGGGATTAGAACTCAGGACCCCACGGGGTTTAATATGCGCTTTAAGCATTGTGCCACAGGAACCTAGACCTGCTGGGAAAGGTTCCGGATGACTGCCTTAACCTATTGTGCCCTTGTGCCTCTGCATTGACTGGCAGGGCTGGAAGTCCATCTTCTGCCTAATAAAGTCAATACCAACTTGAGGCCATTTCCTAAAAGAGCCTGCCTCAATAGCTCAGTCGGTAGAGCGCACGGCTCTGGTCGATAACCTGGTCCAAAAGGTTGTTGGTTCGATTCCCACCTCGGCTCAAAACTCAGCTCTGGTCTGCTTTGCTTTAACCAACTCCCGAGAGTGATGGAAGAGCAAGTGCCAGAAATACATCCTTTGGCTGCGAAAATGTGAAATATTGGTTACTCAGTAATGAAGTCAAAAGAAAAGGCACCTTTCCCTGAAATGCACCCCTGGGACTCACATGCTGGGCCATTTGAGGAAAAAAAACAAGTAATTTGCTGGATGAGCCATAGAACAGCCATGTGGGGGGTGCTGGTTTTGTCGTCTCCAAAAAAGCAGTCGCTCTTGACTGCAGCCTGAAGAAAATGCAACCAGCGAGCCTGCATAGAAGAAAGTGTTCTGTACAGGCATAAAGAACCCTGAAAGGTCTGAAAAGGCACACACCCGGGAGTAGAACTCAGGACCCCACAGGGGTTAACATGTGCTTTAAGAATTGCGCCACAGGAACCTAGACCTGCTGAGAAAGGTTCCGGATGACAGTCTTAACCTATTGTCCCCTTGTGCCTCTGCATTGACTGGCAGGGCTGGATGTCCATCTTCTGCCTAATAAAGTCAATACCAACTTGAGGCCATTTCCTAAAAGAGCCTGCCTCAATAGCTTAGTCGGTAGAGCGCACGCCTCTGGTCGATAACCTGGTCCAAAAGGTTGTGGGTTCGATTCCCACCTCGGCTACAAACTCAGCTCCAGAGCATCACTGGTCTTCTTTGCTTTAACCACCTCTCGAGAGTGATGGAAGGGCAAGTGTCAAAAATCCATAATTTGGCTGCGAAATGTGAAATATTGGTTACTCAGTAATGAAGCCAAAAATAAAAGGCACCTTTCCTTGAAATGCACACCTGGGACTCACATGCTGGGCCCTTTGAGGAAAAAAACAAGTAATTTGCTGGATGCGCCATAGAACAGCCATGTGGGGGTGCTGGTTTTGCCGTCTCCACAAAAGCAGTCGCACTTAACTGCAGCATGAAGAAAATGCAACCAGCGAGCCTGCATAGAAGAAAGGGTTCTGTACAGGCATAAAGAACCCTGAAAGGTCGGAAAAGGCACAGGCTCGGGAGTAGAACTCAGGACCCCACGGGGGTTAACATGCGCTTTAAGCATTGTGCCACAGGAACCTAGACCTGCTAGGAAAGGTTCCGGATGACTGTCTTAACCTATTGTCCCCTTGTGCCTCTGCATTGACTGGCAGGGCTGGAAGTCCATCTTCTGCCTAATAAAGTCAATACCAACTTGAGGCCATTTCCTAAAAGAGCCTGCCTCGATAGCTTAGTCGGTACAGCGCACGGCTCTGGTCGATAACCTGGTCCAAAAGGTTGTGGGTTCGATTCCCACCTCAGCTACAAACTCAGCTCCAGAGCAGCACTGGTTTTAACCACCTCTCGAGAGTGATGGAAGGGCAAGTGCCAGAAATCCATAATTTGGCTGCGAAATGTGAAATATTGGTTACTCAGTAATGAAGCCAAAAAAAAGGCACCTTTCCTTGAAATGCACACCTGGGACTCACATGCTGGGCCCTTTGAGGAAAAAACCAAGTAATTTGCTGGATGCGCCATAGAACAGCCATGTCGGGGTTCTGGTTTTGCCGTCTCCAAAGTAGCAGTCGCTCTTAACTGCAGCCTGAAGAAAATGCAACCAGTGAGCCTGCATAGAAGAAAGTGTTCTGTACAGGCATAAAGAACCCTGAAAGGTCTGAAAAGGCACACGCCTGGGATTAGAAGTCAGTACCCCACGGGGGTTAACATGCGCTTTAAGCATTGTGCCACAGGAACCTAGACCTGCTGGGAAAGGTTCCGGATGACTGTCTTAACCTATTGTCCCCTTGTGCCTCTGCATTGACTGGCAGTCCTGGAAGTCCATCTTCTGCCTAATAAAGTCAATACCAACCTGAGGCCATTTCCTAAAAGAGCCTGCCTCAATAGCTCAGTCGGTAGAGCGCACGGCTCTGGTCGATAACCTGGTCCAAAAGGTTCTGGGTTCAATTCCAACCTCGGCTAAAAACTCAGCTCCAGAGCAGCTCTGGTCTGCTTTGCTTTAACCACCTCTCGAGAGTGATGGAAGGGCAAGTGCCAGAAATCCATCATTTGGCTGCGAAATGTGAAATATTGGTTACTCAGTAATGAAGCCAAAAAAAAGGCACCGTTCCCTGAAATGCACCCCTGGGTCTCACATGCTGGGCCCTTTGAGGAAAAAAACAAGTAATTTGCTGGATGCGCCATAGAACAGCCATGTGTGGGTGCTGGTTTTGCCATCTCCAAAAAAGCAGTCGCACTTAACTGCAGCATGAAGAAAATGCAAATAGCGAGCCTGCATAGAAGAAAGGGTCCTGTACCGGCATAAAGAACCCTGAAAGGTCGGAAAAGGCACACGCCCGGGATTAGAACTCAGGACCCCACGGGTGTTAACATGCGCTTTAAGCATTGTGCCACAGGAACCTAGACCTGCTGGGAAAGGTTCCGGATGACTGCCTTAACCTATTGTGCCCTTGTGCCTCTGCATTGACTGGCAGGGCTGGAAGTCCATCTTCTGCCTAATAAAGTCAATACCAACTTGAGGCCATTTCCTAAAAGAGCCTGCCTCAATATCTCAGTCGGTAGAGCGCACGGCTCTGGTCGATAACCTAGTCCAAAAGGTTGTTGGTTCGATTCCCACCTCGGCTCAAAACTCAGCTCTGGTCTGCTTTGCTTTAACCAACTCCCGAGAGTGATGGAAGAGCAAGTGCCAGAAATACATCCTTTGGCTGCGAAAATGTGAAATATTGGTTACTCAGTAATGAAGCCAAAAGAAAAGGCACCTTTCCCTGAAATGCACCCCTGGGACTCACATGCTGTGCCATTTGAGGAAAACAAACAAGTAATTTGCTGGATGACCCATAGAACAGCCATGTGGGGGGTGCTGGTTTTGTCATCTCCAAAAAAGCAGTCGGTCTTGACTGCAGCCTGAAGAAAATGCAACCAGCGAGCCTGCATAGAAGAAAGGGTTCTGTACAGGCATAAAGAACCCTGAAAAGTCTGAAAAGGCACACACCCGGGAGTAGAACTCAGGACCCCACGGGGTTAACATGTGCTTTAAGCATTGCGCCACAGGAACCTAGACCTGCTGAGAAAGGTTCCGGATGACAGTCTTAACCTATTGTCCCCTTGTGCCTCTGCATTGACTGGCAGGGCTGGATGTCCATCTTCTGCCTAATAAAGTCAATACCAACTTGAGGCCATTTCCTAAAAGAGCCTGCCTCAATAGCTTAGTCGGTAGAGCGCACGGCTCTGGTCGATAACCTGCTCCAAAAGGTTGTGGGTTCGATTCCCACCTCAGCTACAAACTCAGCTCCAGAGCATCACTGGTCTGCTTTGCTTTAACCACCTCTCGAGAGTGATGGAAGGGCAAGTGCCAAAAATCCATAATTTGGCTGCGAAATGTGAAATATTGGTTACTCAGTAATGAAGCCAAAAAAAAGGCACCTTTCCTTGAAATGCACACCTGGGACTCACATGCTGGGCCCTTTGAGGAAAAAAACAAGTAATTTGCTGGATGCGCCATAGAACAGCCATGTGGGGGTGCTGGTTTTGCCGTCTCCAAAAAAGCAGTCGCACTTAACTGCAGCATGAAGAAAATGCAACCAGCGAGCCTGCATAGAAAAATGGGTTCTGTACAGGCATAAAGAACCCTGAAAGGTCTGAAAAGGCACAGGCTCGGGAGTAGAACTCAGGACCCGACGGGGGTTAACATGCGCTTTAAGCATTGTGCCACAGGAACCTAGACCTGCTAGGAAAGGTTCCGGATGACTGTCTTAACCTATTGTCCCCTTGTGCCTCTGCATTGACTGGCAGGGCTGGAAGTCCATCTTCTGCCTAATAAAGTCAATACCAACTTGAGGCCACTTCCTAAAAGAGCCTGCCTCAATAGCTCAGTCGGTCGAGCGCACGGCTCTGGTCGATAACCTGGTCCAAAAGGTTGTGGGCTCGATTCCCACCTCGGCTACAAACTCAGCTCCAGAGCATCACTGGTCTTCTTTGCTTTAACCACCTCTCGAGAGTGATGGAAGGGCAAGTGCCAAAAATCCATAATTTGGCTGCAAAATGTGAAATATTGGTTACTCAGTAATGAAGCCAAAAAAAAAGGCACCTTTCCTTGAAATGCACACCTGGGACTCACATGCTGGGCCCTTTGAGGAAAAAAACAAGTAATTTGCTGGATGCGCCATAGAACAGCCATGTGGGGGTGCTGGTTTTGCCGTCTCCAAAAAAGCAGTCGCACTTAACTGCAGCATGAAGAAAATGCAACCAGCGAGCCTGCATAGAAGAAAGGGTTCTGTACAGGCATAAAGAACCCTGAAAGGTCGGAAAAGGCACAGGCTCGGGAGTAGAACTCAGGACCCCACGGGGGTTAACATGCGCTTTAAGCATTGTGCCACAGGAACCTAGACCTGCTAGGAAAGGTTCCGGATGACTGTCTTAACCTATTGTCCCCTTGTGCCTCTGCATTGACTGGCAGGGCTGGAAGTCCATCTTCTGCCTAATAAAGTCAATACCAACTTGAGGCCATTTCCTAAAAGAGCCTGCCTCGATAGCGTAGTGGGTACAGCGCACGGCTCTGGTCGATAACCTGGTCCAAAAGGTTGTGGGTTCGATTCCCACCTCAGCTACAAACTCAGCTCCAGAGCAGCACTGGTTTGCTTTGCTTTAACCACCTCTCGAGAGTGATGGAAGGGCAAGTGCCAGAAATCCATAATTTGGCTGCGAAATGTGAAATATTGGTTACTCAGTAATGAAGCCAAAAAAAAAGGCACCTTTCCTTGAAATGCACACCTGGGACTCACATGCTGGGCCCTTTGAGGAAAAAACCAAGTAATTTGCTGGATGCGCCATAGAACAGCCATGTCGGGGTTCTGGTTTTGCCGTCTCCAAAGAAGCAGTCGCTCTTGACTGCAGCCTGAAGAAAATGCAACCAGTGAGCCTGCATAGAAGAAAGTGTTCTGTACAGGCATAAAGAACCCTGAAAGGTCTGAAAAGGCACACGCCTGGGATTAGAAGTCAGTACCCCACGGGGGTTAACATGCGCTTTAAGCATTGTGCCACAGGAACCTAGACCTGCTGGGAAAGGTTCCGGATGACTGTCTTAACCTATTGTCCCCTTGTGCCTCTGCATTGACTGGCAGGGCTGGAAGTCCATCTTCTGCCTAATAAAGTCAATACCAAGCTGAGGCCATTTCCTAAAAGAGCCTGCCTCAATAGCTCAGTCGGAAGAGCGCACGGCTCTGGTCGATAACCTGGTCCAAAAGGTTCTGGGTTCAATTCCAACCTCGGCTAAAAACTCAGCTCCAGAGCAGCTCTGGTCTGCTTTGCTTTAACCACCTCTCGAGAGTGATGGAAGGGCAAGTGCCAGAAATCCATCATTTGCAGCGAAATGTGAAATATTGGTTACTCAGTAATGAAGCCAAAAAAAAGGCACCTTTCCCTGAAATGCACCCCTGGGTCTCACATGCTGGGCCCTTTGAGGAAAAAAACAAGTAATTTGCTGGATGCGCCATAGAACAGCCATGTGTGGGTGCTGGTTTTGCCATCTCTAAAAAAGCAGTCGCACTTAACTGCAGCATGAAGAAAATTCAACCAGCGAGCCTGCATAGAAGAAAGGGTCCTGTACAGGCATAAAGAACGATGAAAGGTCGGAAAAGGCACACGCCCGGGATTAAAACTCAGGACCCCACGGGTGTTAACATGCGCTTTAAGCATTGTGCCACAGGAACCTAGACCTGCTGGGAAAGGTTCCGGATGACTGTCTTAACCTATTGTCCCCTTGTGCCTCTGCATTGACTGGCAGGGCTGGAAGTCCATCTTCTGCCTAATAAAGTCAATACCAACTTGAGGCCATTTCCAAAAAGAGCCTGCCTCAATAGCTCAGTCGGTAGAGCGCACGGCTCTGGTTGATAACCTGGTCCAAAAGGTTGTGGGTTCGATTCCCACCTCGGCTAAAAACTCAGCTCCAGAGCATCTCTGGTCTGCTTTGCTTTAACCACCTCTCGAGAGTGATGGAAGGGCAAGTGCCAGAAATCCATCATTTGGCTGCGAAAGGTGAAATTTTGGTTACTCAGTAATGAAGCCAAAAAAAAGGCACCTTTCCTTGAAATGCACCCCTGGGTCTCACATGCTGGGCCCTTTGAGGAAAAAAACAAGTAATTTGCTGGATGCGCCATAGAACAGCCATGTGGGGGTGCTGGTTTTGCCGTCTCCAAAGTAGCAGTTGCACTTGACTGCAGCCTGAAGAAAATGCAACCAGCGAGCCTGCATAGAAGAAAGGGTTCTGTACAGGCATAAAGAACCCTGAAAGGTCTGAAAAGGCATACGCCCGGGATTAGAACTAAGGCCCCCACGGGGTTTAACATGCGCTTTAAGCATTGTGCCACAGGAACCTAGACCTGCTGGGAAAGGTTCCGGATGACTGCCTTAACCTATTGTGCCCTTGTGCCTCTGCATTGACTGGCAGGGCTGGAAGTCCATTTTCTGCCTAATAAAGTCAATACCAACTTGAGGCCATTTCCTAAAAGAGCCTGCCTCAATAGCTCAGTCGGTAGGGCGCACGGCTCTGGTTGATAACCTGGTCCAAAAGGTTGTGGGTTCGATTCCCACCTCGGCTAAAAACTCAGCTCCAGAGCATCTCTGGTCTGCTTTGCTTTAACCACCTCTCGAGAGTGATGGAAGGGCAAGTGCCAGAAATCCATCATTTGGCTGCGAAAGGTGAAATTTTGGTTACTCAGTAATGAAGCCAAAAAAAAGGCACCTTTCCTTGAAATGCACCCCTGGGTCTCACATGCTGGGCCCTTTGAGGAAAAAAACAAGTAATTTGCTGGATGCGCCATAGAACAGCCATGTGGGGGTGCTGGTTTTGCCGTCTCCAAAGTAGCAGTTGCACTTGACTGCAGCCCTAAGAAAATGCAACCAGCGAGCCTGCATAGAAGAAAGGGTTCTGTACAGGCATAAAGAACCCTGAAAGGTCTGAAAAGGCATACGCCCGGGATTAGAACTAAGGACCCCACGGGGTTTAACATGCGCTTTAAGCATTGTGCCACAGGAACCTAGACCTGCTGGGAAAGGTTCCGGATGACTGCCTTAACCTATTGTGCCCTTGTGCCTCTGCATTGACTGGCAGGGCTGGAAGTCCATTTTCTGCCTAATAAAGTCAATACCAACTTGAGGCCATTTCATAAAAGAGCCTGCCTCAATAGCTCAGTCGGTAGAGCGCACGGCTCTGGTCGATAACCTAGTCCAAAAGGTTGTTGGTTCGATTCCCACCTCGGCTAAAAGCTCTGCTTTGCTTTAACCAACTCCCGAGAGTGATGGAAGAGCAAGTGCCAGAAATACATCCTTTGGCTGCGAAAATGTGAAATATTGGTTACTCAGTAATGAAGCCAAAAGAAAAGGCACCTTTCCCTGAAATGCACCCCTGGGACTCACATGCTGGGCCATTTGAGGAAAAAAAACAAGTAATTTGCTGGTCCAAAAGGTTGTGGGTTCGATTCCCACCTCGGCTACAAACTCAGCTCCAGAGCATCACTGGTCTGCTTTGCTTTAACCACCTCTCGAGAGTGATGGAAGGGCAAGTGCCAAAAATCCATCATTTGGCTGCGAAATGTGAAATATTGGTTACTCAGTAATGAAGCCAAAAAAAAAAGGCACCTTTCCTTGAAATGCACACCTGGGACTCACATGCTGGGCCCTTTGAGGAAAAAAACAAGTAATTTGCTGGATGCGCCATAGAACAGCCATGTGGGGGTGCTGGTTTTGCCGTCTCCAAAAAAGCAGTCGCACTTAACTGCAGCATGAAGAAAATGCAACCAGCGAGCCTGCATAGAAGAAAGGGTTCTGTACAGGCATATAGAACCCTGAAAGGTCGGAAAAGGCACACGCCCGGGAGTAGAACTCAGGACCCCACAGGTGTTAACATGCGCTTTAAGCATTGTGCCACAGGAACCTAGACCTGCTGGGAAAGGTTCCAGATGACTCTCTTAACCTATTGTCCCCTTGTGCCTCTGCATTGACTGGCAGGGCTGGAAGTCCATCTTCTGCCTAATAAAGTCAATACCAACTTGAGGCCATTTCCTAAAAGAGCCTGCCTCAATAGCTCAGTCGGTAGAGCGCACGGCTCTGGTCGATAACCTGGTCCAAAAGGTTGTGGGTTCAATTCCCACCTCGGCTAAAAACTCAGCTCCAGAGCAGCTCTGATCTGCTTTGCTTTAACCACCTCTCGAGAGTGATGGAAGGGCAAGTGCCAGAAATCCATCATTTGGCTGCGAAATGTGAAATTTTGGTTACTCAGTAATGAAGCCAAAAAAAAGGCACCTTTCCTTGAAATGCACCCCTGGGTCTCACATGCTGGGCCCTTTGAGGAAAAAAACAAGTAATTTGCTGGATGCGCCATAGAACAGCCATGTGGGGGTGCTGGTTTTGCCGTCTCCAAAGTAGCAGTCGCTCTTGACTGCAGCCTGAAGAAAATGCAACCAGCGAGCCTGCATAGAAGAAAGGGTTCTGTACAGGCATAAAGAACCCTGAAAGGTCGGAAAAGGCACACACCCGGGAGTAGAACTCAGGACCCCACAGGGGTTAACATGTGCTTTAAGCATTGCGCCACAGGAACCTAGACCTGCTGAGAAAGGTTCCGGATGACAGTCTTAACCTATTGTCCCCTTGTGCCTCTGCATTGACTGGCAGGGCTGGATGTCCATCTTCTGCCTAATAAAGTCAATACCAACTTGAGGCCATTTCCTAAAAGAGCCTGCCTCAATAGCTTAGTCGGTAGAGCGCACGGCTCTGGTCGATAACCTGGTCCAAAAGGTTGTGGGTTCGATTCCCACCTCGGCTACAAACTCAGCTCCAGAGCATCACTGGTCTGCATTGCTTTAACCACCTCTCGAGAGTGATGGAAGGGCAAGTGCCAAAAATCCATAATTTGGCTGCGAAATGTGAAATATTGGTTACTCAGTAATGAAGCCAAAAAAAAGGCACCTTTCCTTGAAATGCACACCTGGGACTCACATGCTGGGCCCTTTGAGGAAAAAAACAAGTAATTTGCTGGATGCGCCATAGAACAGCCATGTGGGGGTGCTGGTTTTGCCGTCTCCAAAAAAGCAGTCGCACTTAACTGCAGCATGAAGAAAATGCAACCAGCGAGCCTGCATAGAAGAAAGGGTTCTGTACAGGCATAAAGAACCCTGAAAGGTCTGAAAAGGCACACACCCGGGATTAGAACTCAGGACCCCACAGGGGTTAACATGTGCTTTAAGCATTGCGCCACAGGAACCTAGACCTGCTGAGAAAGGTTCCGGATGACTGTCTTAACCTATTGTCCCCTTGTGCCTCTGCATTGACTGGCAGGGCTGGATGTCTATCTTCTGCCTAATAAAGTCAATACCAACTTGAGGCCATTTCCTAAAAGAGCCTGCCTCGATAGCTTAGTCGGTACAGTGCACGGCTCTGGTCGATAACCTGGTCCAAAAGGTTGTGGGTTCGATTCCCACCTCAGCTACAAACTCAGCTCCAGAGCAGCACTGGTTTGCTTTGCTTTAACCACCTCTCGAGAGTGATGGAAGGGCAAGTGCCAGAAATCCATAATTTGGCTGCGAAATGTGAAATATTGGTTACTCAGTAATGAAGCCAAAAAAAAAGGCACCTTTCCTTGAAATGCACACCTGGGACTCACATGCTGGGCCCTTTGAGGAAAAAACCAAGTAATTTGCTGGATGCGCCATAGAACAGCCATGTCGGGGTTCTGGTTTTGCCGTCTCCAAAGTAGCAGTCGCTCTTGACTGCAGCCTGAAGAAAATGCAACCAGTGAGCCTGCATAGAAGAAAGTGTTCTGTACAGGCATAAAGAACCCTGAAAGGTCTGAAAAGGCACACGCCTGGGATTAGAAGTCAGTACCCCACGGGGGTTAACATGCGCTTTAAGCATTGTGCCACAGGAACCTAGACCTGCTGGGAAAGGTTCCGGATGACTGTCTTAACCTATTGTCCCCTTGTGCCTCTGCATTGACTGGCAGTCCTGGAAGTCCATCTTCTGCCTAAAAAAGTCAATACCAACCTGAGGCCATTTCCTAAAAGAGCCTGCCTCAATAGCTCAGTTGGTAGAGCGCACGGCTCTGGTCCAAAAAGGTTCTGGGTTCAATTCCCACCTCGGCTAAAAACTCAGCTCCAGAGCAGCTCTGGTCTGCTTTGCTTTACCCACCTCTCGAGAGTGATGGAAGGGCAAGTGCCAGAAATCCATCATTTGGCTGCGAAATGTGAAATATTGGTTACTCAGTAATGAAGCCAAAAAAAGGCACCTTTCCCTGAAATTCACCCCTGGGTCTCACATGCTGGGCCCTTTGAGGAAAAAAACAACTAATTTGCTGGATGCGCCATAGAACAGCCATGTGTGGGTGCTGGTTTTGCCATCTCCAAAAAAGCAGTCACACTTAACTGCAGCATGAAGAAAATGCAACCAGCGAGCCTGCATAGAAGAAAGGGTCCTGTACAGGCATAAAGAACCCTGAAAGGTCTTAAAAGGCACACACCCGGGATTAGAACTCAGGACCCCACGGGTGTTAACATGCGCTTTAAGCATTGTGCCACAGGAACCTAGACCTGCTGGGAAAGGTTCCAGATGACTGTCTTAACCTATTGTCCCCTTGTGCCTCTGGATTGACTGGCAGGGCTGGAAGTCCATCTTCTGCCTAATAAAGTCAATACCAACTTGAGGCCATTTCCTACAAGAGCCTGCCTCAATAGCTCAGTCGGTAGAGCGCACGGCTCTGGTTGATAACCTGGTCCAAAAGGTTGTGGGTTCGATTCCCACCTCGGCTAAAAACTCAGCTCCAGAGCAGCTCTGGTCTGCTTTGCCTTAACCACCTCTCGAGAGTGATGGAAGGGCAAGTGCCAGAAATCCATCATTTGGCTGCGAAAGGTGAAATTTTGGTTACTCAGTAATGAAGCCAAAAAAAAGGCACCTTTCCTTGAAATGCACCCCTGGGTCTCACATGCTGGGCCCTTTGAGGAAAAAAACAAGTAATTTGCTGGATGCGCCATAGAATAGCCATGTGGGGGTGCTGGTTTTGCCGTCTCCAAAGTAGCAGTCGCACTTGACTGCAGCCTGAAGAAAATGCAACCAGCGAGCCTGCATAGAAGAAAGGGTTCTGTACAGGCATAAAGAACCCTGAAAGGTCTGAAAAGGCATACGCCCGGGATTAGAACTCAGGACCCCACGGGGTTTAATATGCGCTTTAAGCATTGCGCCACAGGAACCTAGACCTGCTGAAAAAGGTTCCGGATGACAGTCTTAACCTATTGTCCCCTTGTGCCTCTGCATTGACTGGCAGGGCTGGATGTCCATCTTCTGCCTAATAAAGTCAATACCAACTTGAGGCCATTTCCTAAAAGAGCCTGCCTCAATAGCTTAGTCGGTAGAGCTCTGGTCGATAACCTGGTCCAAAAGGTTGTGGGTTCGATTCCCACCTCAGCTACAAACTCAGCTCCAGAGCATCACTGGTCTGCTTTGCTTTAACCACCTCTCGAGAGTGATGGAAGGGCAAGTGCCAAAAATCCATAATTTGGCTGCGAAATGTGAAATATTGGTTACTCAGTAATGAAGCCAAAAAAAAAGGCACCTTTCCTTGAAATGCACACCTGGGACTCACATGCTGGGCCCTTTGAGGAAAAAACCAAGTAATTTGCTGGATGCGCCATAGAACAGCCATGTGGGGGTGCTGGTTTTGCCGTCTCCAAAAAAGCAGTCGCACTTAACTGCAGCATGAAGAAAATGCAACCAGCGAACCTGCATAGAAGAAAGTGTTCTGTACAGGCATAAAGAACCCTGAAAGGTCGGAAAAGGCACACGCCTGGGATTAGAACTCAGGACCCCACGGGGGTTAACATGCGCTTTAAGCATTGTGCCACAGGAACCTAGACCTGCTAGGAAAGGTTCCGGATGACTGTCTTAACCTATTGTCCCCTTGTGCCTCTGCATTGACTGGCAGGGCTGGAAGTCCATCTTCTGCCTAATAAAGTCAATACCAACTTGAGGCCATTTCCTAAAAGAGCCTGCCTCAATAGCTCAGTCGGTAGAGCGCACGGCTCTGGTCAATAACCTGGTCCAAAAGGTTCTGGGTTCAATTCCAACCTCGGCTAAAAACTCAGCTCAGAGCAGCTCTGGTCTGCTTTGCTTTAACCACCTCTCGAGAGTGATGGAAGGGCAAGTGCCAGAAATCCATCATTTGGCTGCGAAATGTGAAATATTGGTTACTCAGTAATGAAGCCAAAAAAAAGGCACCTTTCCCTGAAATGCACCCCTGGGTCTCACATGCTGGGCCCTTTGAGGAAAAAAACAAGTAATTTGCTGGATGCGCCATAGAACAGCCATGTGTGGGTGCTGGTTTTGCCATCTCCAAAAAAGCAGTCGCACTTAACTGCAGCATGAAGAAAATGCAACCAGCGAGCCTGCATAGAAGAAAGGGTCCTGTACAGGCATAAAGAACCCTGAAAGTTCTGAAAAGGCATACGCCCAGGATTAGAACTCAGGACCCCACGGGGTTTAACATGAGCTTTAAGCATTGTGCCACAGGAACCTAGACCTGCTGGGAAAGGTTCCGGATGACTGCCTTAACCTATTGTGCCCTTGTGCCTCTGCATTGACTGGCAGGGCTGGAAGTCCATCTTCTGCCTAATAAAGTCAATACCAACTTGAGGCCATTTCCTAAAAGAGCCTGCCTCAATAGCTCAGTCGGTAGAGCGCACGGCTCTGGTCGATAACCTGGTCCAAAAGGTTGTTGGTTTGATTCCCACCTCGGCTCAAAACTCAGCTCTGGTCTGCTTTGCTTTAACCAACTCCCGAGAGTGATGGAAGAGCAAGTGCCAGAAATACATCCTTTGGCTGCGAAAATGTGAAATATTGGTTACTCAGTAATGAAGCCAAAAGAAAAGGCACCTTTCCTTGAAATGCACCCCTGGGACTCACATGCTGGGCCATTTGAGAAAAAAAAACAAGTAATTTGCTGGATGAGCCATAGAACAGCCATGTGGGGGGTGCTGGTTTTGTTGTCTCCAAAAAAGCAGTCGCTCTTGACTGCAGCCTGAAGAAAATGCAACCAGCGAGCCTGCATAGAAGAAAGGGTTCTGTACAGGCATAAAGAACCCTGAAAGGTCTGAAAAGGCACACACCAGGGAGTAGAACTCAGGACCCCACAGGGGTTAACATGTGCTTTAAGCTTTGCGCCACAGGAACCTAGACCTGCTGAGAAAGGTTCCGGATGACAGTCTTAACCTATTGTACCCTTGTGCCTCTGCATTGACTGGCAGGGCTGGATGTCCATCTTCTGCCTAATAAAGTCAATACCAACTTGAGGCCATTTCCTAAAAGAGCCTGCCTCAATAGCTTAGTCGGTAGAGCGCACGGCTCTGGTCGATAACCTGGTCCAAAAGGTTGTGGGTTCGATTCCCACCTCGGCTACAAACTCAGCTCCAGAGCATCACTGGTCTTCTTTGCTTTAACCACCTCTCGAGAGTGATGGAAGGGCAAGTGCCAAAAATCCATAATTTGGCTGCGAAATGTGAAATATTGGTTACTCAGTAATGAAGCCAAAAAAAAAGGCACCTTTCCTTGAAATGCACACCTGGGACTCACATGCTGGGCCCTTTGAGCGCATCCAGTAATTTGCTGGATGCGCCATAGAACAACCATGTGGGGGTGCTGGTTTTGCCGTCTCCAAAAAAGCAGTCGCACTTAACTGCAGCATGAAGAAAATGCAACCAGCGAGCCTGCATAGAAGAAAGGGTTCTGTACAGGCATAAAGAACCCTGAAAGGTCGGAAAAGGCACAGGCTCGGGAGTAGAACTCAGGACCCCACGGGGGTTAACATGCGCTTTAAGCATTGTGCCACAGGAACCTAGACCTGCTAGGAAAGGTTCCGGATGACTGTCTTAACCTATTGTCCCCTTGTGCCTCTGCATTGACTGGCAGGGCTGGAAGTCCATCTTCTGCCTAATAAAGTCAATACCAACTTGAGGCCATTTCCTAAAAGAGCCTGCCTCGATAGCGTAGTCGGTACAGCGCACGGCTCTGGTCGATAACCTGGTCCAAAAGGTTGTGGGTTCGATTCCCACCTCAGCTACAAACTCAGCTCCAGAGCAGCACTGGTTTGCTTTGCTTTAACCACCTCTCGAGAGTGATGGAAGGGCAAGTGCCAGAAATCCATAATTTGGCTGCGAAATGTGAAATATTGGTTACTCAGTAATGAAGCCAAAAAAAGGCACCTTTCCCTGAAATTCACCCCTGGGTCTCACATGCTGGGCCCTTTGAGGAAAAAAACAACTAATTTGCTGGATGCGCCATAGAACAGCCATGTGTGGGTGCTGGTTTTGCCATCTCCAAAAAAGCAGTCACACTTAACTGCAGCATGAAGAAAATGCAACCAGCGAGCCTGCATAGAAGAAAGGGTCCTGTACAGGCATAAAGAACCCTGAAAGGTCTTAAAAGGCACACACCCGGGATTAGAACTCAGGACCCCACGGGTGTTAACATGCGCTTTAAGCATTGTGCCACAGGAACCTAGACCTGCTGGGAAAGGTTCCAGATGACTGTCTTAACCTATTGTCCCCTTGTGCCTCTGGATTGACTGGCAGGGCTGGAAGTCCATCTTCTGCCTAATAAAGTCAATACCAACTTGAGGCCATTTCCTAAAAGAGCCTGCCTCAATAGCTCAGTCGGTAGAGCGCACGGCTCTGGTTGATAACCTGGTCCAAAAGGTTGTGGGTTCGATTCCCACCTCGGCTAAAAACTCAGCTCCAGAGCAGCTCTGGTCTGCTTTGCCTTAACCACCTCTCGAGAGTGATGGAAGGGCAAGTGCCAGAAATCCATCATTTGGCTGCGAAAGGTGAAATTTTGGTTACTCAGTAATGAAGCCAAAAAAAAGGCACCTTTCCTTGAAATGCACCCCTGGGTCTCACATGCTGGGCCCTTTGAGGAAAAAAACAAGTAATTTGCTGGATGCGCCATAGAATAGCCATGTGGGGGTGCTGGTTTTGCCGTCTCCAAAGTAGCAGTCGCACTTGACTGCAGCCTGAAGAAAATGCAACCAGCGAGCCTGCATAGAAGAAAGGGTTCTGTACAGGCATAAAGAACCCTGAAAAGGCACACGCCCGGGATTAGAACTCAGGACCCCACGGGGTTTAATATGCGCTTTAAGCATTGCGCCACAGGAACCTAGACCTGCTGAAAAAGGTTCCGGATGACAGTCTTAACCTATTGTCCCCTTGTGCCTCTGCATTGACTGGCAGGGCTGGATGTCCATCTTCTGCCTAATAAAGTCAATACCAACTTGAGGCCATGTCCTAAAAGAGCCTGCCTCAATAGCTTAGTCGGTAGAGCTCTGGTCGATAACCTGGTCCAAAAGGTTGTGGGTTCGATTCCCACCTCAGCTACAAACTCAGCTCCAGAGCATCACTGGTCTGCTTTGCTTTAACCACCTCTCGAGAGTGATGGAAGGGCAAGTGCCAAAAATCCATAATTTGGCTGCGAAATGTGAAATATTGGTTACTCAGTAATGAAGCCAAAAAAAAAGGCACCTTTCCTTGAAATGCACACCTGGGACTCACATGCTGGGCCCTTTGAGGAAAAAACCAAGTAATTTGCTGGATGCGCCATAGAACAGCCATGTGGGGGTGCTGGTTTTGCCGTCTCCAAAAAAGCAGTCGCACTTAACTGCAGCATGAAGAAAATGCAACCAGCGAACCTGCATAGAAGAAAGTGTTCTGTACAGGCATAAAGAACCCTGAAAGGTCGGAAAAGGCACACGCCTGGGATTAGAACTCAGGACCCCACGGGGGTTAACATGCGCTTTAAGCATTGTGCCACAGGAACCTAGACCTGCTAGGAAAGGTTCCGGATGACTGTCTTAACCTATTGTCCCCTTGTGCCTCTGCATTGACTGGCAGGGCTGGAAGTCCATCTTCTGCCTAATAAAGTCAATACCAACTTGAGGCCATTTCCTAAAAGAGCCTGCCTCAATAGCTCAGTCGGTAGAGCGCACGGCTCTGGTCAATAACCTGGTCCAAAAGGTTCTGGGTTCAATTCCAACCTCGGCTAAAAACTCAGCTCAGAGCAGCTCTGGTCTGCTTTGCTTTAACCACCTCTCGAGAGTGATGGAAGGGCAAGTGCCAGAAATCCATCATTTGGCTGCGAAATGTGAAATATTGGTTACTCAGTAATGAAGCCAAAAAAAAGGCACCTTTCCCTGAAATGCACCCCTGGGTCTCACATGCTGGGCCCTTTGAGGAAAAAAACAAGTAATTTGCTGGATGCGCCATAGAACAGCCATGTGTGGGTGCTGGTTTTGCCATCTCCAAAAAAGCAGTCGCACTTAACTGCAGCATGAAGAAAATGCAACCAGCGAGCCTGCATAGAAGAAAGGGTCCTGTACAGGCATAAAGAACCCTGAAAGTTCTGAAAAGGCATACGCCCAGGATTAGAACTCAGGACCCCACGGGGTTTAACATGCGCTTTAAGCATTGTGCCACAGGAACCTAGACCTGCTGGGAAAGGTTCCGGATGACTGCCTTAACCTATTGTGCCCTTGTGCCTCTGCATTGACTGGCAGGGCTGGAAGTCCATCTTCTGCCTAATAAAGTCAATACCAACTTGAGGCCATTTCCTAAAAGAGCCTGCCTCAATAGCTCAGTCGGTAGAGCGCACGGCTCTGGTCGATAACCTGGTCCAAAAGGTTGTTGGTTCGATTCCCACCTCGGCTCAAAACTCAGCTCTGGTCTGCTTTGCTTTAACCAACTCCCGAGAGTGATGGAAGAGCAAGTGCCAGAAATACATCCTTTGGCTGCGAAAATGTGAAATATTGGTTACTCAGTAATGAAGCCAAAAGAAAAGGCACCTTTCCTTGAAATGCACCCCTGGGACTCACATGCTGGGCCATTTGAGGAAAAAAAACAAGTAATTTGCTGGATGAGCCATAGAACAGCCATGTGGGGGGTGCTGGTTTTGTTGTCTCCAAAAAAGCAGTCGCTCTTGACTGCAGCCTGAAGAAAATGCAACCAGCGAGCCTGCATAGAAGAAAGGGTTCTGTACAGGCATAAAGAACCCTGAAAGGTCTGAAAAGGCACACACCAGGGAGTAGAACTCAGGACCCCACAGGGGTTAACATGTGCTTTAAGCTTTGCGCCACAGGAACCTAGACCTGCTGAGAAAGGTTCCGGATGACAGTCTTAACCTATTGTACCCTTGTGCCTCTGCATTGACTGGCAGGGCTGGATGTCCATCTTCTGCCTAATAAAGTCAATACCAACTTGAGGCCATTTCCTAAAAGAGCCTGCCTCAATAGCTTAGTCGGTAGAGCGCACGGCTCTGGTCGATAACCTGGTCCAAAAGGTTGTGGGTTCGATTCCCACCTCGGCTACAAACTCAGCTCCAGAGCATCACTGGTCTTCTTTGCTTTAACCACCTCTCGAGAGTGATGGAAGGGCAAGTGCCAAAAATCCATAATTTGGCTGCGAAATGTGAAATATTGGTTACTCAGTAATGAAGCCAAAAAAAAAGGCACCTTTCCTTGAAATGCACACCTGGGACTCACATGCTGGGCCCTTTGAGCGCATCCAGTAATTTGCTGGATGCGCCATAGAACAACCATGTGGGGGTGCTGGTTTTGCCGTCTCCAAAAAAGCAGTCACACTTAACTGCAGCATGAAGAAAATGCAACCAGCGAGCCTGCATAGAAGAAAGGGTTCTGTACAGGCATAAAGAACCCTGAAAGGTCGGAAAAGGCACAGGCTCGGGAGTAGAACTCAGGACCCCACGGGGGTTAACATGCGCTTTAAGCATTGTGCCACAGGAACCTAGACCTGCTAGGAAAGGTTCCGGATGACTGTCTTAACCTATTGTCCCCTTGTGCCTCTGCATTGACTGGCAGGGCTGGAAGTCCATCTTCTGCCTAATAAAGTCAATACCAACTTGAGGCCATTTCCTAAAAGAGCCTGCCTCGATAGCGTAGTCGGTACAGCGCACGGCTCTGGTCGATAACCTGGTCCAAAAGGTTGTGGGTTCGATTCCCACCTCAGCTACAAACTCAGCTCCAGAGCAGCACTGGTTTGCTTTGCTTTAACCACCTCTCGAGAGTGATGGAAGGGCAAGTGCCAGAAATCCATAATTTGGCTGCGAAATGTGAAATATTGGTTACTCAGTAATGAAGCCAAAAAAAGGCACCTTTCCCTGAAATTCACCCCTGGGTCTCACATGCTGGGCCCTTTGAGGAAAAAAACAACTAATTTGCTGGATGCGCCATAGAACAGCCATGTGTGGGTGCTGGTTTTGCCATCTCCAAAAAAGCAGTCACACTTAACTGCAGCATGAAGAAAATGCAACCAGCGAGCCTGCATAGAAGAAAGGGTCCTGTACAGGCATAAAGAACCCTGAAAGGTCTTAAAAGGCACACACCCGGGATTAGAACTCAGGACCCCACGGGTGTTAACATGCGCTTTAAGCATTGTGCCACAGGAACCTAGACCTGCTGGGAAAGGTTCCAGATGACTGTCTTAACCTATTGTCCCCTTGTGCCTCTGGATTGACTGGCAGGGCTGGAAGTCCATCTTCTGCCTAATAAAGTCAATACCAACTTGAGGCCATTTCCTAAAAGAGCCTGCCTCAATAGCTCAGTCGGTAGAGCGCACGGCTCTGGTTGATAACCTGGTCCAAAAGGTTGTGGGTTCGATTCCCACCTCGGCTAAAAACTCAGCTCCAGAGCAGCTCTGGTCTGCTTTGCCTTAACCACCTCTCGAGAGTGATGGAAGGGCAAGTGCCAGAAATCCATCATTTGGCTGCGAAAGGTGAAATTTTGGTTACTCAGTAATGAAGCCAAAAAAAAGGCACCTTTCCTTGAAATGCACCCCTGGGTCTCACATGCTGGGCCCTTTGAGGAAAAAAACAAGTAATTTGCTGGATGCGCCATAGAATAGCCATGTGGGGGTGCTGGTTTTGCCGTCTCCAAAGTAGCAGTCGCACTTGACTGCAGCCTGAAGAAAATGCAACCAGCGAGCCTGCATAGAAGAAAGGGTTCTGTACAGGCATAAAGAACCCTGAAAGGTCTGAAAAGGCATACGCCCGGGATTAGAACTCAGGACCCCACGGGGTTTAATATGCGCTTTAAGCATTGCGCCACAGGAACCTAGACCTGCTGAAAAAGGTTCCGGATGACAGTCTTAACCTATTGTCCCCTTGTGCCTCTGCATTGACTGGCAGGGCTGGATGTCCATCTTCTGCCTAATAAAGTCAATACCAACTTGAGGCCATTTCCTAAAAGAGCCTGCCTCAATAGCTTAGTCGGTAGAGCTCTGGTCGATAACCTGGTCCAAAAGGTTGTGGGTTCGATTCCCACCTCAGCTACAAACTCAGCTCCAGAGCATCACTGGTCTGCTTTGCTTTAACCACCTCTCGAGAGTGATGGAAGGGCAAGTGCCAAAAATCCATAATTTGGCTGCGAAATGTGAAATATTGGTTACTCAGTAATGAAGCCAAAAAAAAAGGCACCTTTCCTTGAAATGCACACCTGGGACTCACATGCTGGGCCCTTTGAGGAAAAAACCAAGTAATTTGCTGGATGCGCCATAGAACAGCCATTGGGGGTGCTGGTTTTGCCGTCTCCAAAAAAGCAGTCGCACTTAACTGCAGCATGAAGAAAATGCAACCAGCGAACCTGCATAGAAGAAAGTGTTCTGTACAGGCATAAAGAACCCTGAAAGGTCGGAAAAGGCACACGCCTGGGATTAGAACTCAGGACCCCACGGGGGTTAACATGCGCTTTAAGCATTGTGCCACAGGAACCTAGACCTGCTAGGAAAGGTTCCGGATGACTGTCTTAACCTATTGTCCCCTTGTGCCTCTGCATTGACTGGCAGGGCTGGAAGTCCATCTTCTGCCTAATAAAGTCAATACCAACTTGAGGCCATTTCCTAAAAGAGCCTGCCTCAATAGCTCAGTCGGTAGAGCGCACGGCTCTGGTCAATAACCTGGTCCAAAAGGTTCTGGGTTCAATTCCAACCTCGGCTAAAAACTCAGCTCAGAGCAGCTCTGGTCTGCTTTGCTTTAACCACCTCTCGAGAGTGATGGAAGGGCAAGTGCCAGAAATCCATCATTTGGCTGCGAAATGTGAAATATTGGTTACTCAGTAATGAAGCCAAAAAAAAGGCACCTTTCCCTGAAATGCACCCCTGGGTCTCACATGCTGGGCCCTTTGAGGAAAAAAACAAGTAATTTGCTGGATGCGCCATAGAACAGCCATGTGTGGGTGCTGGTTTTGCCATCTCCAAAAAAGCAGTCGCACTTAACTGCAGCATGAAGAAAATGCAACCAGCGAGCCTGCATAGAAGAAAGGGTCCTGTACAGGCATAAAGAACCCTGAAAGTTCTGAAAAGGCATACGCCCAGGATTAGAACTCAGGACCCCACGGGGTTTAACATGCGCTTTAAGCATTGTGCCACAGGAACCTAGACCTGCTGGGAAAGGTTCCGGATGACTGCCTTAACCTATTGTGCCCTTGTGCCTCTGCATTGACTGGCAGGGCTGGAAGTCCATCTTCTGCCTAATAAAGTCAATACCAACTTGAGGCCATTTCCTAAAAGAGCCTGCCTCAATAGCTCAGTCGGTAGAGCGCACGGCTCTGGTCGATAACCTGGTCCAAAAGGTTGTTGGTTCGATTCCCACCTCGGCTACAAACTCAGCTCCAGAGCATCACTGGTCTTCTTTGCTTTAACCACCTCTCGAGAGTGATGGAAGGGCAAGTGCCAAAAATCCATAATTTGGCTGCGAAATGTGAAATATTGGTTACTCAGTAATGAAGCCAAAAAAAAAGGCACCTTTCCTTGAAATGCACACCTGGGACTCACATGCTGGGCCCTTTGAGCGCATCCAGTAATTTGCTGGATGCGCCATAGAACAACCATGTGGGGGTGCTGGTTTTGCCGTCTCCAAAAAAGCAGTCGCACTTAACTGCAGCATGAAGAAAATGCAACCAGCGAGCCTGCATAGAAGAAAGGGTTCTGTACAGGCATAAAGAACCCTGAAAGGTCGGAAAAGGCACAGGCTCGGGAGTAGAACTCAGGACCCCACGGGGGTTAACATGCGCTTTAAGCATTGTGCCACAGGAACTTAGACCTGCTAGGAAAGGTTCCGGATGACTGTCTTAACCTATTGTCCCCTTGTGCCTCTGCATTGACTGGCAGGGCTGGAAGTCCATCTTCTGCCTAATAAAGTCAATACCAACTTGAGGCCATTTCCTAAAAGAGCCTGCCTCGATAGCGTAGTCGGTACAGCGCACGGCTCTGGTCGATAACCTGGTCCAAAAGGTTGTGGGTTCGATTCCCACCTCAGCTACAAACTCAGCTCCAGAGCAGCACTGGTTTGCTTTGCTTTAACCACCTCTCGAGAGTGATGGAAGGGCAAGTGCCAGAAATCCATAATTTGGCTGCGAAATGTGAAATATTGGTTACTCAGTAATGAAGCCAAAAAAAAAGGCACCTTTCCTTGAAATGCACACCTGGGACTCACATGCTGGGCCCTTTGAGGAAAAAACCAAGTAATTTGCTGGATGCGCCATAGAACAGCCATGTCGGGGTTCTGGTTTTGCCGTCTCCAAAGAAGCAGTCGCTCTTGACTGCAGCCTGAAGAAAATGCAACCAGTGAGCCTGCATAGAAGAAAGTGTTCTGTACAGGCATAAAGAACCCTGAAAGGTCTGAAAAGGCACACGCCTGGGATTAGAAGTCAGTACCCCACGGGGGTTAACATGCGCTTTAAGCATTGTGCCACAGGAACCTAGACCTGCTGGGAAAGGTTCCGGATGACTGTCTTAACCTATTGTCCCCTTGTGCCTCTGCATTGACTGGCAGGGCTGGAAGTCCATCTTCTGCCTAATAAAGTCAATACCAAGCTGAGGCCATTTCCTAAAAGAGCCTGCCTCAATAGCTCAGTCGGAAGAGCGCACGGCTCTGGTCGATAACCTGGTCCAAAAGGTTCTGGGTTCAATTCCAACCTCGGCTAAAAACTCAGCTCCAGAGCAGCTCTGGTCTGCTTTGCTTTAACCACCTCTCGAGAGTGATGGAAGGGCAAGTGCCAGAAATCCATCATTTGGCAGCGAAATGTGAAATATTGGTTACTCAGTAATGAAGCCAAAAAAAAGGCACCTTTCCCTGAAATGCACCCCTGGGTCTCACATGCTGGGCCCTTTGAGGAAAAAAACAAGTAATTTGCTGGATGCGCCATAGAACAGCCATGTGTGGGTGCTGGTTTTGCCATCTCCAAAAAAGCAGTCGCACTTAACTGCAGCATGAAGAAAATGCAACCAGCGAGCCTGCATAGAAGAAAGGGTCCTGTACAGGCATAAAGAACCCTGAAAGGTCGGAAAAAGCACACGCCCGGGATTAGAACTCAGGAACCCACGGGTGTTAACATGCGCTTTAAGCATTGTGCCACAGGAACCTAGACCTGCTGGGAAAGGTTCCGGATGACTGTCTTAACCTATTGTCCCCTTGTGCCTCTGCATTGACTGGCAGGGCTGGAAGTCCATCTTCTGCCTAATAAAGTCAATACCAACTTGAGGCCATTTCCTAAAAGACCCTGCCTCAATAGCTCAGTCGGTAGAGCGCACGGCTCTGGTCGATAACCTGGTCCAAAAGGTTCTGGGTTCAATTCCCACCTCGGCTAAAAACTCAGCTCCAGAGCAGCTCTGTTCTGCTTTGCTTTAACCACCTCTCGGGAGTGATGGAAGGGCAAGTGCCAGAAATCCATCATTTGGCTGCGAAATGTGAAATATTGGTTACTCAGTAATGAAGCCAAAAAAAAGGCACCTGTCCCTGAAATGCACCCCTGGGTCTCACATGCTGGGCCCTTTGAGGAAAAAAACAAGTAATTTGCTGGATGCGCCATAGAACAGCCATGTGTGGGTGCTGGTTTTGCCATCTCCAAAAAAGCAGTCGCACTTAACTGCAGCATGAAGAAAATTCAACCAGCGAGCCTGCATAGAAGAAAGGGTCCTGTACAGGCATAAAGAACGATGAAAGGTCGGAAAAGGCACACGCCCGGGATTAAAACTCAGGACCCCACGGGTGTTAACATGCGCTTTAAGCATTGTGCCACAGGAACCTAGACCTGCTGGGAAAGGTTCCAGATGACTGTCTTAACCTATTGTCCCCTTGTGCCTCTGCATTGACTGGCAGGGCTGGAAGTCCATCTTCTGCCTAATAAAGTCAATACCAACTTGAGGCCATTTCCTAAAAGAGCCTGCCTCAATAGCTCAGTCGGTAGAGCGCACAGCTCTGGTTGATAACCTGGTCCAAAAGGTTGTGGGTTCGATTCCCACCTCGGCTAAAAACTCAGCTCCAGAGCATCTCTGGTCTGCTTTGCTTTAACCACCTCTCGAGAGTGATGGAAGGGCAAGTGCCAGAAATCCATCATTTGGCTGCGAAAGGTGAAATTTTGGTTACTCAGTAATGAAGCCAAAAAAAAGGCACCTTTCCTTGAAATGCACCCCTGGGTCTCACATGCTGGGCCCTTTGAGGAAAAAAACAAGTAATTTGCTGGATGCGCCATAGAACAGCCATGTGGGGGTGCTGGTTTTGCCGTCTCCAAAGTAGCAGTTGCACTTGACTGCAGCCTGAAGAAAATGCAACCAGCGAGCCTGCATAGAAGAAAGGGTTCTGTACAGGCATAAAGAACCCTGAAAGGTCTGAAAAGGCATACGCCCAGGATTAGAACTAAGGACCCCACGGGGTTTAACATGCGCTTTAAGCATTGTGCCACAGGAACCTAGACCTGCTGGGAAAGGTTCCGGATGACTGCCTTAACCTATTGTGCCCTTGTGCCTCTGCATTGACTGGCAGGGCTGGAAGTCCATTTTCTGCCTAATAAAGTCAATACCAACTTGAGGCCATTTCATAAAAGAGCCTGCCTCAATAGCTCAGTCGGTAGAGCGCACGGCTCTGGTCGATAACCTAGTCCAAAAGGTTGTTGGTTCGATTCCCACCTCGGCTAAAAGCTCTGGTCTGCTTTGCTTTAACCAACTCCCGAGAGTGATGGAAGAGCAAGTGCCAGAAATACATCCTTTGGCTGCGAAAATGTGAAATATTGGTTACTCAGTAATGAAGCCAAAAGAAAAGGCACCTTTCCCTGAAATGCACCCCTGGGACTCACATGCTGGGCCATTTGAGGAAAAAAAACAAGTAATTTGCTGGTCCAAAAGGTTGTGGGTTCGATTCCCACCTCGGCTACAAACTCAGCTCCAGAGCATCACTGGTCTGCTTTGCTTTAACCACCTCTCGAGAGTGATGGAAGGGCAAGTGCCAGAAATCCATCATTTGGCTGCGAAATGTGAAATTTTGGTTACTCAGTAATGAAGCCAAAAAAAAGGCACCTGTCCCTGAAATGCACCCCTGGGTCTCACATGCTGGGCCCTTTGAGGAAAAAAACAAGTAATTTGCTGGATGCGCCATAGAACAGCCATGTGTGGGTGCTGGTTTTGCCATCTCCAAAAAAGCAGTCGCACTTAACTGCAGCATGAAGAAAATTCAACCAGCGAGCCTGCATAGAAGAAAGGGTCCTGTACAGGCATAAAGAACGATGAAAGGTCGGAAAAGGCACACGCCCGGGATTAAAACTCAGGACCCCACGGGTGTTAACATGCGCTTTAAGCATTGTGCCACAGGAACCTAGACCTGCTGGGAAAGGTTCCAGATGACTGTCTTAACCTATTGTCCCCTTGTGCCTCTGCATTGACTGGCAGGGCTGGAAGTCCATCTTCTGCCTAATAAAGTCAATACCAACTTGAGGCCATTTCCTAAAAGAGCCTGCCTCAATAGCTCAGTTGGTAGAGCGCACGGCTCTGGTTGATAACCTGGTCCAAAAGGTTGTGGGTTCAATTCCCACCTCGGCTAAAAACTCAGCTCCAGAGCATCTCTGGTCTGCTTTGCTTTAACCACCTCTCGAGAGTGATGGAAGGGCAAGTGCCAGAAATCCATCATTTGGCTGCGAAAGGTGAAATTTTGGTTACTCAGTAATGAAGCCAAAAAAAAGGCACCTTTCCTTGAAATGCACCCCTGGGTCTCACATGCTGGGCCCTTTGAGGAAAAAAACAAGTAATTTGCTGGATGCGCCATAGAACAGCCATGTGGGGGTGCTGGTTTTGCCGTCTCCAAAGTAGCAGTTGCACTTGACTGCAGCCCTAAGAAAATGCAACCAGCGAGCCTGCATAGAAGAAAGGGTTCTGTACAGGCATAAAGAACCCTGAAAGGTCTGAAAAGGCATACGCCCGGGATTAGAACTAAGGACCCCACGGGGTTTAACATGCGCTTTAAGCATTGTGCCACAGGAACCTAGACCTGCTGGGAAAGGTTCCGGATGACTGCCTTAACCTATTGTGCCCTTGTGCCTCTGCATTGACTGGCAGGGCTGGAAGTCCATTTTCTGCCTAATAAAGTCAATACCAACTTGAGGCCATTTCATAAAAGAGCCTGCCTCAATAGCTCAGTCGGTAGAGCGCACGGCTCTGGTCGATAACCTAGTCCAAAAGGTTGTTGGTTCGATTCCCACCTCGGCTAAAAGCTCTGGTCTGCTTTGCTTTAACCAACTCCCGAGAGGGATGGAAGAGCAAGTGCCAGAAATACATCCTTTGGCTGCGAAAATGTGAAATATTGGTTACTCAGTAATGAAGCCAAAAGAAAAGGCACCTTTCCCTGAAATGCACCCCTGGGACTCACATGCTGGGCCATTTGAGGAAAAAAACCAAGTAATTTGCTGGTCCAAAAGGTTGTGGGTTCGATTCCCACCTCGGCTACAAACTCAGCTCCAGAGCATCACTGGTCTGCTTTGCTTTAACCACCTCTCGAGAGTGATGGAAGGGCAAGTGCCAAAAATCCATCATTTGGCTGCGAAATGTGAAATATTGGTTACTCAGTAATGAAGCCAAAAAAAAAAGGCACCTTTCACAAGTAATTTGCTGGATGCGCCATAGAACAGCCATGTGGGGGTGCTGGTTTTGCCGTCTCCAAAAAAGCAGTCGCACTTAACTGCAGCATGAAGAAAATGCAACCAGCGAGCCTGCATAGAAGAAAGGGTTCTGTACAGGCATATAGAACCCTGAAAGGTCGGAAAAGGCACACGCCCGGGAGTAGAACTCAGGACCCCACAGGTGTTAACATGCGCTTTAAGCATTGTGCCACAGGAACCTAGACCTGCTGGGAAAGGTTCCAGATGACTCTCTTAACCTATTGTCCCCTTGTGCCTCTGCATTGACTGGCAGGGCTGGAAGTCCATCTTCTGCCTAATAAAGTCAATACCAACTTGAGGCCATTTCCTAAAAGAGCCTGCCTCAATAGCTCAGTCGGTAGAGCGCACGGCTCTGGTCGATAACCTGGTCCAAAAGGTTGTGGGTTCGATTCCCACCTCGGCTAAAAACTCAGCTCCAGAGCAGCTCTGATCTGCTTTGCTTTAACCACCTCTCGAGAGTGATGGAAGGGCAAGTGCCAGAAATCCATCATTTGGCTGCGAAATGTGAAATTTTGGTTACTCAGTAATGAAGCCAAAAAAAAGGCACCTTTCCTTGAAATGCACCCCTGGGTCTCACATGCTGGGCCCTTTGAGGAAAAAAACAAGTAATTTGCTGGATGCGCCATAGAACAGCCATGTGGGGGTGCTGGTTTTGCCGTCTCCAAAGTAGCAGTCGCTCTTGACTGCAGCCTGAAGAAAATGCAACCAGCGAGCCTGCATAGAAGAAAGGGTTCTGTACAGGCATAAAGAACCCTGAAAGGTCGGAAAAGGCACAGGCTCGGGAGTAGAACTCAGGACCCCACGGGGGTTAACATGCGCTTTAAGCATTGTGCCACAGGAACCTAGACCTGCGAGGAAAGGTTCCGGATGACTGTCTTAACCTATTGTCCCCTTGTGCCTCTGCATTGACTGGCAGGGCTGGAAGGCCATCTTCTGCCTAATAAAGTCAATACCAACTTGAGGCCATTTCCTAAAAGAGCCTGCCTCAATAGCTCAGTCGGTAGAGCGCACGGCTCTGGTCGATAACCTGGTCCAAAAGGTTTTGGGTTCGATTCCCACTTCGGCTAAAAACTCAGCTCCAGAGCAGCTCTGGTCTGCTTTGCTTTAACCAACTCTCGAGAGTGATGGAAGGGCAAGTGCCAGAAATCCATCATTTGGCTGCGAAATGTGAAATTTTGGTTACTCAGTAATGAAGCCAAATGAAAAGGCACCTTTCCCTGAAATGCACCCCTGGGACTCACATGCTGGGCCATTTGAGGAAAAAAAACAAGTAATTTGCTGGATGAGCCATAGAACAGCCATGTGGGGGGTGCTGGTTTTGTTGTCTCCAAAAAAGCAGTCGCTCTTGACTGCAGCCTGAAGAAAATGCAACCAGCGAGCCTGCATAGAAGAAAGGGTTCTGTACAGGCATAAAGAACCCTGAAAGGTCTGAAAAGGCACACACCCGGGAGTAGAACTCAGGACCCCACAGGGGTTAACATGTGCTTTAAGCATTGCGCCACAGGAACCTAGACCTGCTGAGAAAGGTTCCGGATGACAGTCTTAACCTATTGTCCCCTTGTGCCTCTGCATTGACTGGCAGGGCTGGATGTCCATCTTCTGCCTAATAAAGTCAATACCAACTTGAGGCCATTTCCTAAAAGAGCCTGCCTCAATAGCTTAGTCGGTAGAGCGCACGGCTCTGGTCGATAACCTGGTCCAAAAGGTTGTGGGTTCGATTCCCACCTCGGCTACAAACTCAGCTCCAGAGCATCACTGGTCTGCATTGCTTTAACCACCTCTCGAGAGTGATGGAAGGGCAAGTGCCAAAAATCCATAATTTGGCTGCGAAATGTGAAATATTGGTTACTCAGTAATGAAGCCAAAAAAAAGGCACCTTTCCTTGAAATGCACACCTGGGACTCACATGCTGGGCCCTTTGAGGAAAAAAACAAGTAATTTGCTGGATGCGCCATAGAACAGCCATGTGGGGGTGCTGGTTTTGCCGTCTCCAAAAAAGCAGTCGCACTTAACTGCAGCATGAAGAAAATGCAACCAGCGAGCCTGCATAGAAGAAAGGGTTCTGTACAGGCATAAAGAACCCTGAAAGGTCTGAAAAGGCACACACCCGGGATTAGAACTCAGGACCCCACAGGGGTTAACATGTGCTTTAAGCATTGCGCCACAGGAACCTAGACCTGCTGAGAAAGGTTCCGGATGACTGTCTTAACCTATTGTCCCCTTGTGCCTCTGCATTGACTGGCAGGGCTGGATGTCTATCTTCTGCCTAATAAAGTCAATACCAACTTGAGGCCATTTCCTAAAAGAGCCTGCCTCGATAGCTTAGTCGGTACAGTGCACGGCTCTGGTCGATAACCTGGTCCAAAAGGTTGTGGGTTCGATTCCCACCTCAGCTACAAACTCAGCTCCAGAGCAGCACTGGTTTGCTTTGCTTTAACCACCTCTCGAGAGTGATGGAAGGGCAAGTGCCAGAAATCCATAATTTGGCTGCGAAATGTGAAATATTGGTTACTCAGTAATGAAGCCAAAAAAAAAGGCACCTTTCCTTGAAATGCACACCTGGGACTCACATGCTGGGCCCTTTGAGGAAAAAACCAAGTAATTTGCTGGATGCGCCATAGAACAGCCATGTCGGGGTTCTGGTTTTGCCGTCTCCAAAGTAGCAGTCGCTCTTGACTGCAGCCTGAAGAAAATGCAACCAGTGAGCCTGCATAGAAGAAAGTGTTCTGTACAGGCATAAAGAACCCTGAAAGGTCTGAAAAGGCACACGCCTGGGATTAGAAGTCAGTACCCCACGGGGGTTAACATGCGCTTTAAGCATTGTGCCACAGGAACCTAGACCTGCTGGGAAAGGTTCCGGATGACTGTCTTAACCTATTGTCCCCTTGTGCCTCTGCATTGACTGGCAGTCCTGGAAGTCCATCTTCTGCCTAAAAAAGTCAATACCAACCTGAGGCCATTTCCTAAAAGAGCCTGCCTCAATAGCTCAGTTGGTAGAGCGCACGGCTCTGGTCCAAAAAGGTTCTGGGTTCAATTCCCACCTCGGCTAAAAACTCAGCTCCAGAGCAGCTCTGGTCTGCTTTGCTTTACCCACCTCTCGAGAGTGATGGAAGGGCAAGTGCCAGAAATCCATCATTTGGCTGCGAAATGTGAAATATTGGTTACTCAGTAATGAAGCCAAAAAAAGGCACCTTTCCCTGAAATTCACCCCTGGGTCTCACATGCTGGGCCCTTTGAGGAAAAAAACAAGTAATTTGCTGGATGCGCCATAGAACAGCCATGTGTGGGTGCTGGTTTTGCCATCTCCAAAAAAGCAGTCACACTTAACTGCAGCATGAAGAAAATGCAACCAGCGAGCCTGCATAGAAGAAAGGGTCCTGTACAGGCATAAAGAACCCTGAAAAGTCTTAAAAGGCACACACCCGGGATTAGAACTCAGGACCCCACGGGTGTTAACATGCGCTTTAAGCATTGTGCCACAGGAACCTAGACCTGCTGGGAAAGGTTCCAGATGACTGTCTTAACCTATTGTCCCCTTGTGCCTCTGGATTGACTGGCAGGGCTGGAAGTCCATCTTCTGCCTAATAAAGTCAATACCAACTTGAGGCCATTTCCTAAAAGAGCCTGCCTTAATAGCTCAGTCGGTAGAGCGCACGGCTCTGGTTGATAACCTGGTCCAAAAGGTTGTGGGTTCGATTCCCACCTCGGCTAAAAACTCAGCTCCAGAGCAGCTCTGGTCTGCTTTGCCTTAACCACCTCTCGAGAGTGATGGAAGGGCAAGTGCCAGAAATCCATCATTTGGCTGCGAAAGGTGAAATTTTGGTTACTCAGTAATGAAGCCAAAAAAAAGGCACCTTTCCTTGAAATGCACCCCTGGGTCTCACATGCTGGGCCCTTTGAGGAAAAAATCAAGTAATTTGCTGGATGCGCCATAGAATAGCCATGTGGGGGTGCTGGTTTTGCCGTCTCCAAAGTAGCAGTCGCACTTGACTGCAGCCTGAAGAAAATGCAACCAGCGAGCCTGCATAGAAGAAAGGGTTCTGTACAGGCATAAAGAACCCTGAAAGGTCTGAAAAGGCATACGCCCGGGATTAGAACTCAGGACCCCACGGGGTTTAATATGCGCTTTAAGCATTGCGCCACAGGAACCTAGACCCGCTGAGAAAGGTTCCGGATGACAGTCTTAACCTATTGTCCCCTTGTGCCTCTGCATTGACTGGCAGGGCTGGATGTCCATCTTCTGCCTAATAAAGTCAATACCAACTTGAGGCCATTTCCTAAAAGAGCCTGCCTCAATAGCTTAGTCGGTAGAGCTCTGGTCGATAACCTGGTCCAAAAGGTTGTGGGTTCGATTCCCACCTCAGCTACAAACTCAGCTCCAGAGCATCACTGGTCTGCTTTGCTTTAACCACCTCTCGAGAGTGATGGAAGGGCAAGTGCCAAAAATCCATAATTTGGCTGCGAAATGTGAAATATTGGTTACTCAGTAATGAAGCCAAAAAAAAAGGCACCTTTCCTTGAAATGCACACCTGGGACTCACATGCTGGGCCCTTTGAGGAAAAAACCAAGTAATTTGCTGGATGCGCCATAGAACAGCCATGTGGGGGTGCTGGTTTTGCCGTCTCCAAAAAAGCAGTCGCACTTAACTGCAGCATGAAGAAAATGCAACCAGCGAACCTGCATAGAAGAAAGTGTTCTGTACAGGCATAAAGAACCCTGAAAGGTCGGAAAAGGCACACGCCTGGGATTAGAACTCAGGACCCCACGGGGGTTAACATGCGCTTTAAGCATTGTGCCACAGGAACCTAGACCTGCTAGGAAAGGTTCCGGATGACTGTCTTAACCTATTGTCCCCTTGTGCCTCTGCATTGACTGGCAGGGCTGGAAGTCCATCTTCTGCCTAATAAAGTCAATACCAACTTGAGGCCATTTCCTAAAAGAGCCTGCCTCAATAGCTCAGTCGGTAGAGCGCACGGCTCTGGTCAATAACCTGGTCCAAAAGGTTCTGGGTTCAAATCCAACCTCGGCTAAAAACTCAGCTCAGAGCAGCTCTGGTCTGCTTTGCTTTAACCACCTCTCGAGAGTGATGGAAGGGCAAGTGCCAGAAATCCATCATTTGGCTGCGAAATGTGAAATATTGGTTACTCAGTAATGAAGCCAAAAAAAAGGCACCTTTCCCTGAAATGCACCCCTGGGTCTCACATGCTGGGCCCTTTGAGGAAAAAAACAAGTAATTTGCTGGATGCGCCATAGAACAGCCATGTGTGGGTGCTGGTTTTGCCATCTCCAAAAAAGCAGTCGCACTTAACTGCAGCATGAAGAAAATGCAACCAGCGAGCCTGCATAGAAGAAAGGGTCCTGTACAGGCATAAAGAACCCTGAAAGGTCTGAAAAGGCATACGCCCAGGATTAGAACTCAGGACCCCACGGGGTTTAACATGCGCTTTAAGCATTGTGCCACAGGAACCTAGACCTGCTGGGAAAGGTTCCGGATGACTGCCTTAACCTATTGTGCCCTTGTGCCTCTGCATTGACTGGCAGGGCTGGAAGTCCATCTTCTGCCTAATAAAGTCAATACCAACTTGAGGCCATTTCCTAAAAGAGCCTGCCTCAATAGCTCAGTCGGGAGAGCGCACGGCTCTGGTCGATAACCTGGTCCAAAAGGTTGTTGGTTCGATTCCCACCTCGGCTCAAAACTCAGCTCTGGTCTGCTTTGCTTTAACCAACTCCCGAGAGTGATGGAAGAGCAAGTGCCAGAAATACATCCTTTGGCTGCGAAAATGTGAAATATTGGTTACTCAGTAATGAAGCCAAAAGAAAAGGCACCTTTCCTTGAAATGCACCCCTGGGACTCACATGCTGGGCCATTTCAGGAAAAAAAACAAGTAATTTGCTGGATGAGCCATAGAACAGCCATGTGGGGGGTGCTGGTTTTGTTGTCTCCAAAAAAGCAGTCGCTCTTGACTGCAGCCTGAAGAAAATGCAACCAGAGAGCCTGCATAGAAGAAAGGGTTCTGTACAGGCATAAAGAACCCTGAAAGGTCTGAAAAGGCACACACCCGGGAGTAGAACTCAGGACCCCACAGGGGTTAACATGTGCTTTAAGCATTGCGCCACAGGAACCTAGACCTGCTGAGAAAGGTTCCGGATGACAGTCTTAACCTATTGTACCCTTGTGCCTCTGCATTGACTGGCAGGGCTGGATGTCCATCTTCTGTCTAATAAAGTCAATACCAACTTGAGGCCATTTCCTAAAAGAGCCTGCCTCAATAGCTTAGTCGGTAGATAGCTTAGTCGGTAGATAACCTGGTCCAAAAGGTTGTGGGTTCGATTCCCACCTCGGCTACAAACTCAGCTCCAGAGCATAACTGGTCTTCTTTGCTTTAACCACCTCTCGAGAGTGATGGAAGGGCAAGTGCCAAAAATCCATAATTTGGCTGCGAAATGTGAAATATTGGTTACTCAGTAATGAAGCCAAAAAAAAAGGCACCTTTCCTTGAAATGCACACCTGGGACTCACATGCTGGGCCCTTTGAGCGCATCCAGTAATTTGCTGGATGCGCCATAGAACAACCATGTGGGGGTGCTGGTTTTGCCGTCTCCAAAAAAGCAGTCGCACTTAACTGCAGCATGAAGAAAATGCAACCAGCGAGCCTGCATAGAAGAAAGGGTTCTGTACAGGCATAAAGAACCCTGAAAGGTCGGAAAAGGCACAGGCTCGGGAGTAGAACTCAGGACCCCACGGGGGTTAACATGCGCTTTAAGCATTGTGCCACAGGAACCTAGACCTGCTAGGAAAGGTTCCGGATGACTGTCTTAACCTATTGTCCCCTTGTGCCTCTGCATTGACTGGCAGGGCTGGAAGTCCATCTTCTGCCTAATAAAGTCAATACCAACTTGAGGCCATTTCCTAAAAGAGCCTGCCTCGATAGCTTAGTCGGTACAGCGCACGGCTCTGGTCGATAACCTGGTCCAAAAGGTTGTGGGTTCGATTCCCACCTCAGCTACAAACTCAGCTCCAGAGCAGCACTGGTTTGCTTTGCTTTAACCACCTCTCGAGAGTGATGGAAGGGCAAGTGCCAGAAATCCATAATTTGGCTGCGAAATGTGAAATATTGGTTACTCAGTAATGAAGCCAAAAAAAAAGGCACCTTTCCTTGAAATGCACACCTGGGACTCACATGCTGGGCCCTTTGAGGAAAAAACCAAGTAATTTGCTGGATGCGCCATAGAACAGCCATGTCGGGGTTCTGGTTTTGCCGTCTCCAAAGTAGCAGTCGCTCTTGACTGCAGCCTGAAGAAAATGCAACCAGTGAGCGGGCATAGAAGAAAGGGTTCTGTACAGGCATAAAGAACCCTGAAAGGTCTGAAAAGGCACTCGCCCGGGATTAGAACTCACAACCCCACGGGGGTTAACATGCGCATTAAGCATTGTGCCACAGGAACCTAGACCTGCTAGGAAAGGTTCTGGATGACTGTCTTAACCTATTGTCCCCTTGTGCCTCTGCATTGACTGGCAGGGCTGGAAGTCCATCTTCTGCCTAATAAAGTCAATACCAACTTGAGGCCATTTCCGAAAATAGCCTGCTTCAATGCCTCAATCGGTAGAGTACACGGCTCTGGCCGATAACCTGATCCAAAAGGTTGTGGGTTTGATTCCCACCTCGGATAAAAACTCAGCTCCAGAGCAGCTCTGGTCTGCTTTGCTTTAACCAACTCTCGAGAGTGATGGAAGGGCAAGTGCCAGAAATCCATCATTTGGCTGCGAAATGTGAAATTTTGTTTACTCAGTAATGAAGCCAAAAAAAAAGGCACCTTTCCTTGAAATGCACCCCTGGGACTCACATGCTGGGATCTTTGAGGAAAAAAACAAGTAATTTGCTGGATGCACCATAGAACAGCCATGTGGGGGTGCTGGTTTTGCCTTCTCCAAAGTAGAAGTTGCTCTTGACTGCAGCCTGCAGAAAATGCAACCAGCGAGCCTGCATAGAAGAAAGGCTTCTGAACAGGCATAAAGAACCCTGAAAGGTCTGAAAAGGCACATGCCCAGGATTAGAACTCAGGACCCCACGGGGGTTAACATGCGCTTTAAGCATTGCGCCACAGGAACCTGGACCTCCTGGGAAAGGTTCCGGATGACTGTCTTAACCTATTGTCCCCTTGTGCGTCTGCATTGACTGGCAGGGCTGGAAGTCCATCTTCTGCCTAATAAAGTCAATACCAAGCTGAGGCCAATTCCTAAAGCACCTGCCTCTATAGCGCAGTCGGTACAGCTCACGGCTCTGGTCCATAACCTGGTCCAAAAGGTTGTGGGTTCAATTCCCACCTTGGCTAAAATCTAAGCTCCAGAGCAGCTCTGGTCTGTTGTGCCTTAACCAACTCTCAAGAGTGATGGAAGGGCAAGTGCCAGAAATCCATTATTTGGCTGCCCCTTTTTCTTACAGTTTAGTCCATCTAAGCTACGCTGGTATTTACCTCTGCTTCAGGACAGGGGTTCCCCATCTTGCACCTTGCCCTTACCTTTGCATCAACTTGGGTATTTTTTCCCCCATACAGAACCTATTTTGGGGTTTGCCCCAAAAGTTGACATTGGCAAATTGCTTAATGAGGACAGTGTTTTCTACCAAGCATTAAAAAAAAAAAGCATTTGAGAAGCTGACTAGCAAGGCAGCTTTGGTGCAATTCTGTCGTAAAGAAAGTAGAGGTCGCTCTTGAATGCAGCATGCAGAAGATGGAACAGATGAACCTTCTTGGAAGAAAGCATTTGAGAAGCTAAATAGCGAAGGCAGTTTTGGTTCTTTAACAAATGTGAAATATTGGTTACTCAGTAATGAAGCCAAAAGAAAAGGCACCTTTCCCTGAAATGCACCCCTTGGACTCACATGCTGGGCCCTTTTCGGGAAAAAAAACAGGTAATTTGCTGGATGCGCCATAGAATAGCCATGTGGGGGTGCTGGTTTTGACATCTCCCAAGTAGCAGTCGCTCTTGACTGCAGCGTGAAGAAAATGCAACCAGCTAGCCTGCATAGAAGAAAGGGTTCTGCACAGGCATGAAGAACCCTGAAAGGTCTGAAAAGGCACCCTCCCGAGATTAGAACTCAGGACCCCACGGGGGTTAACATGCGCTTTAAGCATTGCGCCACAGGAACCTAGATCTGCTGGGAAAGATTCCAGATGACTGTCTGAACTTATTGTCCCCTTGTGCCTCTGCATTGACTGGTAGGGCTGGAAGTCCATCTTCTGCCTAATAAAGTCAATACCATGATCGATAACCTGGTCCAAAAGGTTGTTGGTTCGATTCCCACCTTGGCTAAAAACTCAGCTCCAGAGCAGCTCTCGTCTGTTGTGCTTTAACCGACTCTCGAGAGTGATGGAAGGACAAGTGCCAGAAGTCCAACATCTGCCTTCCATTTGACTGCCCCTTTTTCTAACGGTTTAGTCCATCTAAGCTATGCCGGTATGTACCTCTGCTTCAGGCCAGGGGTTCCCATCTAGCACCTTGCCCTTACCTTTGCATCAACTTGGGAATTTTTTCCCCATACAGAACCTATTTTGGGGTTTGCCTAGCATCAGCCTGAAGTTGACCTTGGCAAATTGCTTAATGAGTAGGGATGGGCGAATAAATTCGCCATAGTTAAATTTGCGGCGAATTTCTGCGTCTCGCTGCGGGCAAATTTTTAGCGAAATTGCGCCAAAAATTCGCGTCAAAGTGCGCGTCAAAAAAAAAAAAAACACGCGACAAACTGAACGTCATCCACAGCAGCCAATAAGATGTGAGCCATCCCACTGTCTATATAAGGAGCTGCAGAGGCGGCCATTACTCGTGGCGTTTTTGGTAGAGGTAGAGAGAGCAGGATAGCGAGAGATTTGTGTGTGATTTAGCTAGTGGAGTTTGTGTAGAGAGCTTTTTTTTTCTGAGTCAGTGCAAGTGGAGGTTGTGGATTTCAGTTTACTGTTTTCCCTCTTCTGCTTGCCTGCTCACCACCCAATAGCCCTTTTTAGGGCTAACTGTCTTTGTCTTTGTCTGTGCTGGTGTGTGTACTCCTTGTGGGTGCACACTTCTGCTGAGGGGATTTAGTCGAGGGTTTTATTTTTTTCTCCTTTCCTTCCCCCAAATATCCAAACCCCCCCTTATTTATTTTTTTTAGTTTAGTTGCCCAATATGACGGGCCGTGGGAGAGTTGGGAGGGGTGGTGGTGGTGGTGGGAAGAAGGGTGGGATAGGGAGGGGTGGCCGAGGAAGAGGCCGTGGTGCTGGCCGTGGGCATCCAACCCCACAACAGCCCAGCCCATGTGCCATGCCCAGTCTGGGCACAAGCTGCCATCACAGCAGCAGCTGCAACAACAACAGCAGCAGCAGCAAATGCCACAGCAGCAGGTGGCTTTGGGTCGCAGTGGGGCAACTGGCACATGTAGGACTGTGCCAGATTTTTTTGCCACTGCTTCGCGACCCATACGCTCGCAGCAGGCAGAGGCGGTGGTAGACTGGCTGACCCAGGCTACCTCATCTGCAGCGGGCACCAGTGAGCGGCAGGAGGTGGCATCACCTGCTAGCTCAGTGTGGGATGACACCCCATCCCTCTTATTTGATCCTGAGGTGGACTTGGGCCCAGACACTCAGGATCTTTTTGATGATCAGGCAGGAATGGGGGGGGCATTCATGTCTGATGAAGAGGAGGAGGTCATGTCACAGCCCACATCAGTAGGGGATATTGGGCAGGGTCCCCTTATGGCAGGGCAGCAAGTTGCTGGTGTGGGGTCAGACACCAGCATGCTGGATGTGGGTATTGATGCCATGTATGAGGCAGGGTCTGGTCTGGGGGAGGACGATGACCGGGACAGACCCTGGGAGCCGGCTCCAGAGGATAACAGCAGCAGTTCAGGGGGGGAACTGTTTGTTGTTGATGAAGATGAAGAGCCGGCTCCACCGACCACTGCTAGGGGGGGCAGGCAACAGGGCAGCACTGCACCTAGGTCCAAAGCCTATGGGCGTACGGGTGGGGACCATCCCCAACCCTCCACAGCAGGCAAGGCAGTGGCCCGCACTTCAGCAGTGTGGGCTTTTTTCACGTGCCAGTCAGAGGACCAGGCAGTAGCAGTGTGCCAGCTCTGCCGGCAGAAGGTTCGAAGGGGGCAGGCAGGGTCACATATGGGAACATCAGCTTTAAGTTCCCATATGAAACGTCATCACAGGATGACGTGGGAGCAGCACCAAAGTGGCAGGGCACCGGGGGCAGCGGTGCTTCCTGTCCACCTCCTCCCATTCCTCAGGGAAGAGGTGCTAGCTCCCCAGACCCTGCAGCAAGGGAAGAGGATTCTGGGGCTCACAGTCGGAGGCAGCCACTGTGTAGCTCAGCCTCTTCTGCACCCTCCTCCTCCTCAATGCGGCCCCTGTCCCGCCAGGTTTCCCTACCCCAGTTCCTCACCCGCAAGACGCCTCTCTCCCCCAGCCACCCCCAAGTGCAGAGGCTTAATGGCTGCCTGGCAAAACTTCTGGCAGTGCAGCTGCTGCCCTATCAGTTAGTCGAAGCAGCCCCCTTCCGACAGCTGATGGCTTGCGCTGCCCCTAACTGGCAGATCCCCAACCGCCATTATTTTGCCAGGAAGGCCATCCCTGCCCTCCACCAGCAGGTGGTGGAGAATGTGTCCCTGTCGCTGGATCATGCTGTTGGCGGCAGGGTGCACTGCACCACTGACACGTGGACCAGCAGGCATGGGCAGGGGAGGTACATAACCTATACTGCGCACTGGGTCACCCTGATGAGTGCTGGGGAGGGTGCAAGCCGGGGCGCTCCCCTCAGGCTACAGGTGCCTCCCCGTGGGGTACAGGGCAAACCCCACATGTCCACTTCCTCCTCCTCCTCCACTATGGATGAGCCACCCCTGAAGCGTCCGCGCAGCTATGCTTCAGTGCAGCACAGGCGATGTCAGGCTGTGGTGCAAATCCTCTCCCTGGGCGAGAGGAGTCATACTGCACCTGAGCTCATGGCTGCCTTCCAGACTCAGGTGCAGCGGTGGTTCACTCCCCGCCAGCTCCAAGCAGGTAACATTGTTTGCGACAACGGTCGCAACCTGCTGGCCGCCATCCACCTAGGGCACCTGACCCACGTGCCTTGCTTTGCACATGTCCTCAACCTTGTGGTGCAACGCTTCCTCAAGAGCTACCAAGGGTTGGGTGACATGCTGGAGAAGGTACGTAGGGTATGTGCCCATTTTCACAGGTCCCCCACCGCCAGCGCGTCTTAGGCACGGATGCAGTGGCAGCATAGTCTGCCACCCCACCGGCTCATCTGTGACCTCCCGACGCGCTGGAATTCCACCCTGCACATGGTGGAGCGCCTCGTAGAGCAGCGCTGGGCGGTCAGCAATTACCTGCTGGAGCACAGTGCCAGGGGTACTCAGGGGGCGGATTTGGGGTACTTTAGTGCAGAGCAGTGGCAGCAAATGAGGCAGCTCTGCCAAGTATTTGCCCCCTTTGAGCAGGCGACACGCTTTGTTAGCAGGGACAATGCGTGTCTTAGCGATGTGATACCCCTGGTGTTCCTCCTCAAGCGCACGTTGGATGGGCTGCTAGAGGAGGGTGACGTGCCTGAGGAGGAGGAGGAGAGTAGGCCCCGTAGGCAGGCAGAGGGGGCTGAGGAGGAAATGGTGCCCGATGAAGAGGATGAGGGAGAGGAGGACTGGGTGCCTGGGCAGCATGGGGAGCAGGGCACATGCCACCCAACCACCCCAGCTATTGTCCGCGGCTGGGAGGGTACAGAGCAGGGGCAGGTCGAGCCAGATGACCTGCTGCATCTGGAGGGCAGTCAAGAAGAGGTTGGTTGGGGGCACCTCTTTTACATGGCTGCCCATATGCAGACTTGCCTCCGAAGCGATCCCCCATTGTTGGCTAATTTCTTCTGGTTGAGGCCTAACATGGCTTCTAAATATGTTGCTTATAATTTTGCCACTAAGTTGGCTAATTTCTTCTGGTTGAGGCCTAACATGGCTTCTAAATATTTTTCTTACAATTTTGCGGCTAATGTCTTCTGTTTGAGGCCTGTCTCATTTAATTCTTCTGGCTCTAATATAGAGTCGATTAAAAGTTACAACATGACTGTTGCTGCCAATTGCTGTTGCTACTAATGCCTCATTATTTGGCAAAAGTCTTCTCTGTTTGAGGCCTTCCTCATTTAATTCTTCTGGCTCTAATATAGAGTTTAATTTAAAGTTACAACATGACTGTTGCTGCCGCTGCTGTTGCTACTAATGCCTCGTTATTTTGCAAAAGTCTTCTCTGTTTGAGGTCTGCCTCATTTAATTCTTCTGGCTCTAATATAGAGTTGATTATAACATGACTGCCGCTGCTGTTGCTACTAATGCCTCGTTATTTTGCAAAAGTCTTCTGTTTGAGGCCTGCCTCATTTAATTCTTCTGGCTCTAATATAGAGTTGATTTAAAGTTACAACATGACTGTTGCTGCCGCTGCTGTTGCTACTAATGCCTCGTTATTTGGCAAAAGTCTTCTGTTTGAGGCCTGCCTCATTTAATTCTTCTGGCTCTAATATAGAGTTGATTACAACATGACTGCCGCTGCTTTTGCTACTAATGCCTCGTTATTTGGCAAAAGTCTTCTCTGTTTGAGGCCTGTCTCATTTAATTCTTCTGGCTCTAATATAGAGTTGATTAAAAGTTACAACATGACTGTTGCTGCCGCTGCTGTTGCTACTAATGCCTCATTATTTGGCAAAAGTCTTCTCTGTTTGAGGCCTTCCTCATTTAATTCTTCTGGCTCTAATATAGAGTTGATTAAAAGTTACAACATGACTGTTGCTGCTGCTGCTGTTGCTACTAATGCCTCATTATTTGGCAAAAGTCTTCTCTGTTTGAGGCCTTCCTCATTTAATTCTTCTGGCTCTAATATAGAGTTGATTTAAAGTTACAACATGACTGTTGCTGCCGCTGCTGTTGCTACTAATGCCTCGTTATTTGGCAAAAGTCTTTTCTGTTTGAGGCCTGCCTCATTAAATTCTTCTGGCTCTAATATAGAGTTGATTACAACATGACTGCCGCTGCTGTTGCTACTAATGCCTCGTTATTTGGCAAAAGTCTGGTGGGTGTCTATAAAGGCTTCTACTGCTGTTGCTGACACTACTGCTGCATTGTCTGCAAATTTTTTTAGTAGTTGAGGCCTAACATGGTTTCTAAATAGGTTGCTTATAATTTTGCCGCTAAGTTGGCTAATTTCTTCTGGTGGTTGAGGCCTAACATGGCTTCTAAAAATGTTTCTTCGAATACTGCCACATTGTTGGCTAATTTCTTCTGGTGGTTGAGGCCTAACATGGCTTCTAAATATGTTGCTTCTATTTTTGCTGCTTAGTGGGCTAATTTCTTCGGGTTGAGGCCTAACATGGCTTCTAAATGTTTCTTCGAATACTGCCACATTGTTGGCTAATTTCTTTGGGTTGAGGCCTAACATGGCCTCTAAAAATGTTTCTTCGAATACTGCCACATTGTTGGCTAATTTCTTCTGGTGGTTGAGGCCTAACATGGCTTCTAAATATGTTGCTTCTATTTTTGCTGCTTAGTGGGCTAATTTCTTCGGGTTGAGGCCTAACATGGCTTCTAAATATGTTTCTTCGAATACTGCCACATTGTTGGCTAATTTCTTTGGGTTGAGGCCTAACATGGCCTCTAAAAATGTTTCTTCGAATACTGCCACATTGTTGGCTAATTTCTTCTGGTGGTTGAGGCCTAACATGGCTTCTAAATATGTTGCTTCTATTTTTGCTGCTTAGTGGGCTAATTTTTTCGGGTTGAGGCCTAACATGGCTTCTAAATATGTTTCTTCGAATACTGCCACATTGTTGGCTAATTTCTTTGGGTTGAGGCCTAACATGGCCTCTAAAAATGTTTCTTCGAATACTGCCACATTGTTGGCTAATTTCTTCTGGTGGTTGAGGCTTAACATGGCTTCTAAATATGTTGCTTCTATTTTTGCTGCTTAGTGGGCTAATTTCTTCGGGTTGAGGCCTAACATGGCCTCTAAAAATGTTTCTTCGAATACTGCCACATTGTTGGCTAATTTCTTCTGGTGGTTGAGGCCTAACATGGCTTCTAAATATGTTGCTTCTATTTTTGCTGCTTAGTGGGCTAATTTCTTCGGGTTGAGGCCTAACATGGCTTCTAAATATGTTTCTTCGAATACTGCCACATTGTTGGCTAATTTCTTTGGGTTGAGGCCTAACATGGTTTCTAAATAGGTTGCTTATAATTTTGCCGCTAAGTTGGATAATTTCTTCTGGTGGTTGAGGCCTAACATGTCTTCTAAAAATGTTTCTTCGAATACTGCCAAATTGTTGGCTAATTTCTTCTGGTGGTTGAGGCCTAATATGGCTTCTAAATATGTTGCTTCTATTTTTGCTGCTTAGTGGGCTAATTTCTTCGGGTTGAGGCCTAACATGGCTTCTAAATATGTTTCTTCGAATACTGCCACATTGTTGGCTAATTTCTTTGGGTTGAGGCCTAACATGGCCTCTAAAAATGTTTCTTCGAATACTGCCACATTGTTGGCTAATTTCTTCTAGTGGTTGAGACCTTCCATGGCTTCTAAATATGTTGCTTCTATTTTTGCTGCTTAGTGGGCTAATTTCTTCGGGTAGAGGCCTAACATGGCTTCTAAATATGTTTCTTCGAATACTGCCACATTGTTGGCTAATTTCTTTGGGTAGAGGCCTAACATGGTTTCTAAATAGGTTGCTTATAATTTTGCCGCTAAGTTGGCCAATTTCTTCTGGTGGTTGAGGCCTAACATGGCTTCTAAAAATGTTTCTTCGAATACTGCCACATTGTTGGCTAATTTCTTCTGGTGGTTGAGGCCTAACATGGCTTCTAAATATATTGCTTCTATTTTTGCTGCTTAGTGGGCTAATTTCTTCGGGTTGAGGCCTGCCTCATTTAATTCTTCTGGCTCTAATACAATTGATTACAACAATGCTTGCTGCTTGGTTGTCAAATGTATTCACACTATTTTTACTCCTAAAACGACTGCGGCCAAAAGTCCTGTGCCTCAGTCATTATTCTTTCTTTTGAAATGATAGGAGTGCTCTAAAAATGTATACAGGGAGGGCATGTGTGTGTAGCAGTAACTGAGTGAAACATAGGTGCGAATTGCTCTTCCCATTGATTTCAAAGCAAAACATGGCATATATACATTTATCACTGTGTACAAAGCTTAAAAGTAAGGGAAATGTTTTAATGGTAGCCCCAAAGCCATGTCTGGTCTGGGAGTCAAAATAGGCCCTGGCATTCAAATTACACAGAGGCCCAAACAGGCCCCAACCATCAGCCCAGTAAATTTCACTGGAAACCAACCAACCTGGCAACCCTGGGTGACGCAAACATAGCCATAAACTCTACTTAAATTCATGCTGCTGTAAGCAATAATTTAGATGGAATTTGTCCTCTATGAATGCTTTTGTCCTTGAGTTAAATAAACGAGACAACACAGTTTGCTTAATGGAAAGAGGAATTTCATTCCTAGATGATGTCCATCTTAAATCCCACTTTCAGCTGCATCTGCTATTTTGCAACTTTCAACTTCATAAGCAGTCTTGTCCCAGTTTGCTGTCCATAACCTTCAAAGAGAACACACGCCATCCTTTGTTTCCAAACACTTTACATAACGTATTCATACATCCAGTGCAAAGCCCTTAAAGGGGTGGTTCACCTTTAAGGTAACTTTTAGAATGCAATAGTATGGCAAATTCTAAGCAACTTTTAATTTGGTTTTAATTATTTGCCTTTTTCTTCTAAGTTCTGACTCTTTGCAGCTTTTAAATGTGGGTCAATGAGTTGACCCCAACTAAAAAGCAAATACTATGTCAGGCTACAAATGTATTGTTAGTCATTGCTACTTTTTTCCATTTAGGCCTCTCCTATTCATATTCCAGTCTCTTATTTAAATCAATGCATGATTGCTAGGGGAATAATGTTACTTCTAATAGTGCCTAATTACCAAATATAGTGTGACTTAATATCAAAATTTATTTAAAAAAATCAATGTAGTCAATTTATCAATTTCGGCGCCGTCGCAACGCGATTCGGTGCGCGTCATAGCAAAACTGGGTTTGCGCATGCGCATGCGTGTGCGTCAAAAACGGGCGTCGCCACTATAAATAGCCCCGCTCGTGCTTACAGTTGTAGGAGTGCAGTTTGAAAATGGCAGGACCTGGCATGATGTCAAACCAGCAGCTACTTCATCACGTACCTGCACAGGGAGGGATACGACAATATCCCTCCTGGTGTGAGAGGCATCCAGGCACTCCGGCGGAGTATCATGGAGAGGCTGAGGCGCAGGCTGCGGAGGGAGTTCCGCGTGCGCTTAAGTTTGCGGGAGCTCCAGAGGATTTGGAGTGATCTAAAAAGACGCCACAGTGCATTTGTTGGAGAACTGCGCGTGGAGGTTGAAGGTAGAGTTATTTAAAAAGAAAACATCTTATAATGATTTGCTATTTTACAGCAAAAATGTATTTAAGTGAATACTGTAATTAGGATTGGAGCAGTTGACTTTGACTGACTGACATAATTGCAGACAAGTTAGATAACAAGTAAATGAGCTGTCCAATGGAGATTATAATAGATTTGTTTAAATGGAATACATGGGTTTCCCTTCTTAACTACTATAAAGCCACTTGATTCCTATTTATTTTGGAGCAAATGTGTATTTGTTTAGGCCTGTGACAAGGCTAATAAGAATTTTACTTCACATAAAGGTAGATTTATTTAAACGGAATAAATAGGTTTCCCTTGTACAATAAAGCCACTTGATTCCTATTTATTTTGGTATTTTGGAGCAAATGTGTATTTGTTTAGGCCTGTGACAAGGCTAATAAGAATTCTACTTCACATAAAGGTAGATTTATTTAAACAGAATAAATAGGTTTCCCTTCTTAACTACAATAAAACCACTTGATCAGGCTCGGATCTGTGGAAAGGCCACCAAGGCTTTTTAGGGTGGCGGCATGCTGCCCAACCACACCCATATTGGTTCAGAAACACTGGGGATGCACAGGAGATACAATAGTTTCCCATGCAGCAATCCCCATTGCTCCTGTCCAGATGATAAAAATTTGCCTGAATAAAGGGGAGGGGACAGGGGCGACGAATGCCAGTGGGCCTAGGGGTGCCTACTATGTAAATCTTGCCCTGCACTTGATTCCTATTTATTTTGCTATTTTGGAGCAAATGTGTATTTGTTTAGGCCTGTGACAAGGCTAATAAGAATTTTACTTCACATAAAGGTAGATTTATTTAAATGGAATAAATAGGTTTCCCTTCTTAACTACAATAAAGTTAATTTTCCTGTAGTTACAACATGACACCTTATCCTGTATAATTCATACTGTATAAATGCAATTGCTGTGTTACTCAAACTGCAATTTATTCATTGCCAGCTGAGTAGATCCAGGATGATCCTGATGATGATGGGGATGTACCACCACCACCTGACCAGGCAGCACCGCCATCACCTGATCAGGCAGCACCGCCTCCACCAGACGAGGCAGCACCGCCTTCACCACCTGACCAGGCAGCACTGCCACCTGTCCAGGCGGCACCACCACCTCACCGGGCAGCACCACTACCCGAAAGGGCGGCGGCACCACCACTGGACCAGGCGGCACCACCACCACCACCTAACCAGGGGCTCAGTGTAGGCACTCAGACTGAACATGCCTACTATGACCACACTGAGCTCCTGGTCACCCTGGTCCACCAGGTCAATGCCATCAGGCAAGATCTGGGAGATTGTGGAATCCCTTCAGAGGGTCGTTGCTCCTCCTCTTCCACTGTAATGTACATATACATCTGTTGGCCTAGCACTGTTGTGCTATTTTGTATATATTAAAAAAGTTTTTATATGATTATATCTCTATATTTTGAGTTAATTTTTCATTTAAATAAACTAATACTCACATGGTACTTGAAATTGTTTGGATTCTAATAACACAACGATGACTATTCTTAATCGGAGTCATTAAAATTACATTACATAGTATTTCAGAATCATTGCAATTACATGATGTAAATATAAGGTTCATTCACATAAACATATGGTTTATTCATTTTTATCTGAGATACAAAGCATCCAGATACTATCTGTTCAGATTTATTAGTTGTACTTGTGTTAGTAATCTACTATTAGATATATAAAGTACAGATGGTACTTTTTGGTTAAACAGTGATATAGAGTAGTAGTAGATACCATTACCAGTTGACCAGAGGTGATGTAAAAAAATCCACAAACGTTAAAAGTTTAAGAAACTTGCAAAATGGGATCCATTTTTTTCAAGATAGGAGTCCTCTAACAATGCAGGGCATGTGTGTAGCAGTATACTAAGTGAAACACGCATGTGTATTGGTCTTCCCATGGAGTCCAATCCAATTCAGCACATTCAGACACAAAGCAAAAGATACCATATTCATTTATCATCACATACTACAAAGCTTGAAACTAAGGGAAAATTTTTTATTTGTAGCCCCAAAGGTGAAAAAAGATTATACCAACAAAACACCCTTAGAAGATGGGTTTCATCAAATTGCGCGTCAAAAATAACGTCGCGCGTTAAAACACTTATTTGCGTCCGTGACAAAATTATTTTGACGCGCAACAAAATCGTGCCACGCGTCTCGATTCGCGAATTTTTAGCCGTTTCACGAATTTCCCTGGAAATTCTCGAATTATTCAGCGAAGCGAAACGCGACAGATTCGCCCATCACTATTAATGAGGATAGTGTTTTCTACCAAGCATTAAAAAAAAAAGCATTTGAGAAGCTGACTGGCAGGGCTGGGCCCTTTGGGGAAAGAAACCAGGTAATTTGCTGGATGCGCCATAGAACAGCCATGTGGGGGTGCTGGTTTTGCCATCTCCAAAGCAGCTGTCGCTCTTGACTGCAGCCTGAAGAAAATGCAACCAGTGAGCCTGCATAGAAGAAAGGGTTCTGTACAGGCATAAAGAAACCTGAAAGGTCTGAAAAGGCACCCGCCGGGATTAGAACTCAGAACCCAATGGGGGTTAACATGCGCTTTAAGCATTGCACCACAGGAACCTAGACCTGCTGGAAAAGGTTCCTATAGGTACTATTATTTTATTAACATTTATTTATATAGCGCCACCATACTTCGCAGGTACTATGTACCTCTTACGTGATTTTCTCATGCCCAAGTATTCCTCTACTTAATCACCCATCTATTTAAATGTGTTAAATTGAAAATCTATAAGAATAATAAAAGTGTTGTCTATCCTTTTCATTGGCTCTTGTCCTTACTTGTTGCAGACACCCTGGGCTGCCATAAGGGGGGAAAGGTAGGACTCTGGTCATTATTTCCTGTAGGGAGGCCTGGGATTGGTTTGCTCTGGGATTGGCTGGCCAGCAGGGAGGGTCCTGGAAAAGGCTTTAAAAATACAGCTAAAAGCCCATATTTGCCACCCTCCACTGGAGGAAGCAGCAAGGGGGGCAGTGGAGGCTGGCAAATAAAGGCTGTTAGCTGTAAGGGGGGTTAGTTTTCCTTTAAGGTTGTACCTTTTGCCCTTTTCTTAAAACAGCCTTGATATAACGTCATCTTTTACCACTGGAATCTTGGGTGGGGGGGTTATACACATCTACCTTTTACAGCTAAATCTAATCGAGTTGGAAGTTGGAGCATAAGAGTCCCCTCTCATATTAAACTTACCCCAATAATAAGAGTTTCATTGAATAAACAGCAGGACTTTATTTCCACTTCATAGAGTAATGACAGGTCTAATGACAGCCCTATACATACAGATTATTTACACCGGCAGCATTATCTTCATAATCTTGACTTGTCACTTTCAGATATCTGGATCTGTACATGTCCTTGCACTGTACAGGTATAGGATACTTTATCCAGAAAGCACCGAATTATAGGAAGATTATCTCCCATATAGTCTATTTGAATCAAATAATGTTAATCTGATTTCTTTTTCCATGTCATAATAAAACAGTACCTTGTACTGAGATACATGAATATTGGGGGGGGCAAAGCAATCCTATTGGATTTATTTAATGATTTTTAGTAGACATAAGTTATTGAGATCCAAATTACAGAAAGATCCCTTACCCTGAAACCCCTAAGTCCCAAGCATTCCACAGAATAGGTTGGACAACAGGTTGGAGCACAAATATAAAGCAATAAATCTTACACTAATGTCAATATCACATATTTGGACATTGATACTTTTGCATTATATTAACGATTTACCTTTGGAATCTACTACCTACAAATGCAGGAGCATGTTATATATCTGTGATTCAATGTGATACCAATTATTATGATTAGTGACAAATTTGCGCGGTTTCGCCGAAAAATGTGCGGATTTCCCGGGAAATTTGCAAAACGGCAAAAAAATTGCGAAGCGGCGCCGGTGTCTCATTTTATAAGCTGGCGTCCGTTTTTACGACGCAGGCGCACATTCGCCAGCAAATTTTCACGGCCGTTTCGCAAATTTATTCACTGGCTGTGAATCGGGCAAATTCGCTGCGAATTCGCACCTGGCGAATAAATTTGCCCATCGCTAATTATGATTCCTATAGGGATGTATCAGTATCACTATAAAAGCCTTCCTGGCACAAACATAACTTTTTATAACTAAACCTTTGCCTGGCTGCTGCAGCACTGACACCTGGGGGAACTCTGAGATGAACAGCATATTCAACCAATCAGGGGCCTGGGCGGGCCGCCCCTGTCTGCTCCAGCTCAAGGTGATTGGCCACCGCTTGTCAGATGTTTAGCATCTTTGCTAGAGATCACAGCCTGTTACCTGCACTCTCTGTAAGTACATTTAATTTCCGGCTAAATATTACAACCTTTTTAAGTTTATCATTAATAAATAGGGAGGAATTGCATATCTAATAGCATTTTTATTTAGCATTTATATAGCATTTATTTAGCAGCAGAAACAGAACACATTTATGCACAGTGTCTGTGCCACTGATGAGCAAGGTTGGTAGTTAATGGCAGTTGGACAGCAGCTCAATGGATGGAAATAGTAAAACATATCAACACAAATGTGCAGGGATGCATCAGTATCACTTGTATATGATTTGTCTGTGTGTTGGTCACTGTGAAATAGTACTTGCCAGAATTTGTTGTCATTTGGGGATGTCCAGCCAACAACCAAAGTCAGTTGGGGGGGATGTTGTGAGTTGCAGTTCAGTAACAGCTGCAGGGGCTATAGATGCTGCTGATAATGTGTACTTTCTCATTCACCTGCACTAAGTCAACCAATTCCCTTTCTGGTCCCCAAGCTTAATAGACATTGGACTGGTCTGTCAAAGTATAAGGGGAGTTCCCAGTGGGCTCCAGCCATGAACAACTCCCATCAGTTATTTCTTATTTCCCCATATAATTCATAGCATTTAGCAGTATCTATAGCTAATGTTTGTGAATTTGAGCCCTCCTAGGATGTCCAACCAACACTGGCTAAACAGATTTAGAATTTAGAGAAATTAAAAGGGACTCTCTGGTCCTGTCATACCCATGTTCTGCAGCTTTTATGTTGTCTTCACATTAGCTGTAAATTTACCAATATCTTTTATTTTACAGGAGAAACGGTCATGGGTTGTACTGCGTGTAAAGGCGAGGTAAGTCTGTGCTCATATTTCCTTTTGTCTACAGGGTCTACAGTAAAGATGCTGGCAATGGAGGGTGTGGGAGTTAAGGGCAAAGCGAATGGTTGGCCAGGACTTAATCAAACCCCTTCAACCATGGGGCTCTACTTACATATCAGATAATTACACCCACATTGTACTGATACCACATAGCAACACATTTGGCTGTTCTTCTCTCTTTCAGTTATCACTCACAAAATAAATTCTCTCATAACCTGGATTTTGCTGTATAACAGTAGAATATTAATCACAATCAATACATGAGAAACAATTATATTAATAGGTGGTTAGGTGGTGGCGGGGGTTATTAATTAATATAATTTTGTTCATTTCTACAGAGATCAATTGATCATATTCATGAAAATGAAAATAATTATGTGGAGATAATGGAGATCACCGATATTTGTGACTCATCGGTGGAGCATATTGTCATCCTAGAGCTGCCTGACCACCCGGCACAGCCACCTTCATTTGGTAAGTGTAATCATTACTAATAAGCACTTATTATTTTGTCCTTATCATAACTTATATTAGTTGTCCAACTATGTAACCCTTAGTATTAGTATTATGACATCTATTGTGTTTTTATTGTTGTAGAATCTCCACTGCCAGCTGGGAATGAAGAGGACCCTGGCTCTTCCCATAAAACTGGAGCAGCCATTCCTCTTCCTGAGCCTGAGAGCTCTGATCCAGCAGAAACTGCGACCAGGGATACTGCCAGCCCCACCAATCTCAATTGGCTTTCTTTCGTAAGTACATTGTATAGGTTTGAATTATATATATATACACTCTTATTTTCTAACGGCATGCTTAATGTTCTTCTCTTCTTATGCTAATTTCTTAATATGTCTTTTAGGATGCCATGGTGGAGGTCCCTGGAATGATTCATTTTTCAGAGGCCCTGGTGAGCATTTGCGTTAAAGCAAATGAATATAAACCACCAGCGATGCCGATTTTTTCAGGTAAGTAGGACCATCTTACCGTTTATGAAGTATAGTTCAAATACTGTTCTTACGATAATTAACTGTGTATCATGTTAAGACTATTCTGATTCATTATTGCAGATTTAGAAGCTCCTAGAATTGATGCTGGCATGTCCAATAACAGCGGACACATAGACCCCATTCAGGAGCAAGGATCTGAGCCAGAGGAGGCCACAAAGGATGATGGGAATTCCACCTCTTCCAGTTATCCTTTAGTAGTAAGTAAATTCTACAGATGTGATTCTTCAATAGACATTGAAGCTTGTCTGTAAGTTATTAAAAGCTAATGAATATAATTTGGCAAGAACTTACTTTGCTTCAAGGTTCACATTCGCTAAGTATTCATTATAAATAATGCAAATATCAAATTGTAATGTTCCTTCTGCATACCGCTCACTGTTATTTTTTCTTTTAGCTTGACATCCCTCAGTTTGGCTCAGATTCATGTGATGAAACACAGGGCATAGAAGGACCATCTAACAAGTATCTGATTTGGAACATATTCTCATGTATTGACTCAGAATTATATGATATATATAAATATATATATATATAATTTTAGTATTTGCCTAATTTACACCTTATGTAAAGTTTATTCTTCATATTGCCCATCTTATTAGAGGGTATTATGAGTAACTGTCCAATATCCTCTGCTGATTGTATGCTACAGAAAAGTAGTTCCTAAGATTAATCTCGTCTGTAAACATGAACAAAACACATTTACATTTTTTCTTTCTATTATTTTTCAGCCTTGTTGAGCCCAGATCCCCCACCACACTTGAAAATTTCAACCTGGGACAAGTGTTGGGAGAAGGTGGATTTGGAAGGGTGAGTGACATATTCCATAATAAGGTTTTAGTTAATACTAATGTATCCAGAGTAATTCAACTTGCCTTCCTCTTCCAGGTGTTCCTGGCCCAGAACAAAAAAACCAAACAACTATGTGCCATCAAGGCCTTGGAGAAGGCACAAATTTTAGAAAAGGGCAACTTGAACAGGTCAGTAAAAGGGGAGTTGTTTTGCCCATTTCTTTAAAGTCATATTTTTTTCAACTTCATACAGTATGTTAGACAATTTTCTCTTTTTAGATTTTGAATCTGTCTCATATTCTTTTGAATGATTTGCATTTGGTTATCTGCTGTATTGCACTGTGTCTGACCATAAGGATAAGTGTAATGTTCCCTTGTATGAGTCTCACATGGTGATAATGTGATGATTTACCCCACAGTGTCTTCAAAGAGAAGGAGATTCTTCAGAGGATAAGTCATGCCGCACACCCGTTCCTGATAACATTGCACGGAACATTCCAAACGGATTCTCACCGCTTCTACGCGATGGAATATCTACCTGGAGGTGACATGTGTGATTTCCTCAATCATGTAGAACTGTAAGAACCTGATGTGATGTGAGTAAAATCGGAATGGGGGGCTGATTCTCAAAATTGTACTTTCAGGGTAGAATCATAGCAGAATATATCACTACAACCAGATTTTATTTTTTCTCTATTCAGGTTTCACACCGCATGTGTAGTGCTTGGCCTGGAGGCATTACACCGGATCGGCATTGTACATAGGTAAGTATTAATATCAGTAAAACTGTCTTTAGTTACAGAAGGTGCTGATAACACTACTAATGTATATCTATATATATACTTCTTAACTATTTATTTGTTTTTAATGCAGAGATCTAAAGCTTGAGAATTTGCTGTTGGACCAGGACGGATATCTAAAAATCGTTGATTTCGGCCTCAGCAAAGACAGTAAGTGTTGTTTCTAATTCTGGATCATTTTAATCATATTGTTATCAGGATCAAACAATACTATTATATTAAAATATAATAGTGTTTGTTTTTAAAATATAATGTTACCTGAAAGTGGTATAAACAGATGTGAGTGGGTGTGTAGTTTGGAAGCAGCAGTTGAGGAAAGTCTTTCATTACATTACATTATATTCTGGCTCCAGATCTGGTTTTCTTACAGTGTTTCTCGTGTTTCAGGATTTGGATACAATGACCGTACGACCAGCATGTGCGGCACAAGAACCTACATGGCCCCAGAGATCTACATGAAAATAGGATACGGCATGGCCGCTGACTGGTGGGCCTTAGGAGTCACTGTATACATTATGCTCACGTATGAGGTAAAGACAGTTTCAACCTACATTTTGGTATTATTGCCATTGTCATAATGTGACTAAATATAGTGTAATATAAGTATAATATATAATCTCCAAGCATAACTTCCCAAACTCTCAGATTAGCATTTGGCTTCCCTTTATCATATATATATAAGAAATATCGTATAGCCATTGCTGCTGAACTGAGTGATGGTATCTGTATGACCAAAAAAATTGTTCAATTAAAGAAATGATTTTCTTTTTCAGTTACCATTCAACAACGAAGATCAAATTGAGCTAATGAAGAGCATCCGTTATGATGAAATTGAGTTGCCAGAAAATCTTTCACAGGATGTCTCTAATTTAATATATCAAGTAAGTTGGTCCCAGAACATCAGTATCATGTGTCTTTAGTGACTTGTTGTATTAAGGTCATATACATAATAATATAGTTATTATTTTCACAGTATGACAGAAGTGTATTACACAAGCAGTGAGTAATTTAGTGAGGGGGTGTTAACTTAATCTCTGTTTTTTTTTTTGCAGCTCTTAGAAAAAGATCCAGAAAATCGGTTTGGATCTGGCGAGGCTGGTGCTGAAATGATCAAAGAGCACCCCTTCTTCAGAGTAAGTTTCTATTCTCGTAATTTTGATTTACAGGCAGAAATGCATAAATGAATATTGATAAATCCTTACTGTTTTATATAAATTCATCTTTACTTTTTTGTAAATTCCTAACGCATTATAGTTCCAGCCATTCTAGTTTTTGGAATGTTTAGTCATTTTGAAATATCACCTGTTTTTCAGGATATGGACTGGGAACAACTTTTACACCGAAAAATAAGGCCTCCATTTGTGCTAAACCACCAAGGCAATCTGGGAGAGCTTGAACGACCCTGAATGCCAAGCTCCAGCACTGACACCACTTGCAGAAAAGATTCCATCAGAGCTGCAAGAGGCATTCAGAGGATTCGATTATACACCTGAATAAACATCAAATAATGGTCGGTAAGGATGGGGTAGGTGGAGGGCCAGTCCATATTCTCTTAAGAAGTGCCAGCCATATAAACCAAACTCCAGCACTGACACCACTTGCTGAAAGGATTCCATCAGAGCTGCAAGAGCCATTTAGAAGATATGACACCTGAATAAACATCAAATAAGGCCCAAACTCCACAGCGCAATGTCTTCTGATCCGCCGCGCCGAGATGAAATGCAGGTGACCAGTCTGAGGTTCTGAATATAATGTAAGTTATAGAAAAATCGCATCTACAAACTACACACAACACGACTGTTACATGAAGATGCAGCGTGCGGCGTTTGCATCGACAATTTCGGATGCATGTAGTTTGTAGGTGTGATGTTTCTATAAATTACATTATATTCGGTTCCTCCAACTGGTCGTCCACGTTTCCTCTCAACACATCGGATTGGAAGACATCGCACCATGGAGTTCGGGCCTAATGGTCGGTATGGACGGGGTAGGTGGAGGGTCAGTCCATATCTATATGGACAAAAGACCTTGGGGGCATATTTACTAACATTAGAGATAAATATCTGAAGAGATTTCTGGAGATGTTGCCCATGGCAACCAATCAGCAATTAAATTGAAATAGCCACATATAAGTTAGAAAACAAAAGCAAAGATCTGACGCTATGGGCCACATCTCCAGAAATCTCTCCAGATATTTATCCCCAATGTTAGTAAACATACCCCCAAGTCATATAAAGTGAACATCAGGTGTCCGATCTCAAGTTCTGACAGAGAAGGCTCATGTTGGAATATTGTCCTCACATGATTTTTCCAAAGATATCATCATCATCAACAAAGACACTGGATACATTTCTCAATAAAACAGCAAAGCATCAGTTTGAGCCAAACAACCAAGGCAATATGGAGAGCTACAAGAACCTTAAGGATCCCATCAGAGCTGCATGAGGCATTCAGAGGATTCGATTATACAGCCGAATGAGATCAGAATCCGATAAGTATCCATCCATATGATTTATATTCTTATAAGAAGGAATGTCAGGTATATCATCTCAACAAGTTTCTGACTGAGAAGGCTACTGTAGGGGTGTCTTTGTCACATCTTCACCTTTGGTTCAGTTATGGGTTTTCCTAATTCAGGTGCTCCTGGGAATTTTCCAGAAACAGCTGTTGTTTCTAAAATGTCTGTCTCTTCTATTTCTCTTCCCATCATCTCATCTCAGAGTGCTGTCCATATAAATTACATTAATTACATTAGTTATTCCTAAACTTGAGATGTCTGTCACAGGCACATTGTTTGCCCCTTATCCACTATAGATCCACACTGGTGTTAGACCTACCCTGGTTAAGTTTATATAACCCACATATTGTTTAGAGTACCGGTAAGTTATTGGAATGGGGTCCTGTCTGTAAGTCTGCCTGAAGTAAATGCCCTTTACACATTGCTGAAGTTCACGTTATAAGCATTTATCTGGATTCTTGTGTAGTAAGAGCCAGTAGCACATGTGTAGTTGAGGCCAGGCCCAACCTCAAAGAACAAACCTAGACTGCTTGGGGTTTGTAGTTATGTGAACAACAGGCAAGTAAGATCTGGCACCAAAGTAAGAAACCAACAGAATATTTTCACAGCAACATTCTGCACTACCTTGTATTGCTTTTATTTGCTTCCTGGCTAGGTTGCGGTTGCCCACGTTGGGAGATCTAAAGAAGAAGATATTGAAGATGGTTTATATCTATATCCAGTCCAAAAAAGTGAAAAGTAAGTTTAATTCATCCATTGCCAGTTGCAATGTTTCACTGATAATGGCAGACAATGGTATCCCTTTAACTGAAAGTGCAGAACACTGAACGACGCAAAACATTAATTTATTTGTAAATTCAATATAAAATTGGGTTAAATATATATGTGTCAAAGTTATCACAGGGGTATTTGTAATGTGTTTGTGATACTAAATATGGGCCTTTCCTTTAATAATAGATGGGATCTTTGCACACCATGTGTACCCCTGTGTCAGTAACTGATTCATTTGCTGTATTGAATTTAAAGTTTATCATAAAGTCACCTACAAAGTGGAATAACTCGTCATGGTGCTTATTCATTTATAATTAGCTCATAAGTTTAGTTGAGATATAATTCCTTCTGTGATTCTGTTTTTCAGAGACAGCATGGAGCGGTCAGGAAATCTTAATTAACGATGAATACTGTGGATCGTGTATCATACATAACTTGCTTATCATGCCATTTATATATATAATAATACAAATAAAAAAATATTTTTTCTCAAGGATATGCTCTGTGTATTTATTAAGAATTTTGGGTGGATACATTAGCACCAGTTATTGGCCAATGGAAGCTCACAGTGGTTTAAAAAGTTCTCAGGATCCCTGTTGTCCTCTCCTTTGGCCGGTTCTCCTCCAGGTGTACCTTATCAGAAAATCTCAAATAGAATGGATCAGCGCTCCAAGGAGTTCAGGTGTAGATAGCAAGAACTAAATTGATATCTGTAGTACACTAAACTTTGGGTCTTACAATTCATCCATTTGGCATACTAGGGATGGTTAGAAATGTTTTTCACCGCACCCAGCAAAGTTAGATTGTGTTTTTGCAGTGTGTTATTTCCTGGGTGCACTTGGTTGATGTCACAAACCTAACCTTAGCCTGGGTTGATCATTAATGATATTTTATTTCTAAAGTGCATCTCCCAATAACAGGGAAACACAGAGGTATCATTATAGTTGCACACAGTGACACAGAGTGGAGAGGCCCAGATGCTTACACTGCATCTTAGAGTCCAAGGAAAAGTGCAAGAAAAGAGGTTTGAGGTGTAGGCGACGGGAGTTTCAGCAATTTGTATGTATATTTGCCAAGAAAAAATATAAAATAGGACATAGAAAAAATGTGTGACATTCACTAGTTGCTCAGGGTTGAGGTTGAGCTCTGATTTCCAATGTTAGCCTATGGCCAGTGCTGTATGGCACTGTGATTCTTGGTGGTGCAGACTGTTGTCGTGGATTTCTCCTTGTCTGACCCCCCAGCAGTCAAACCTGCTTATTAAACTATTGTATCCAGATTCTAATCACCGATATTGGCATCAAATATGGCCATATTGGATTATCTATTTTCCTATTATTTTTATGTGAATGGTTATTTGCAGGTCAGAAGATTGGCACGGATGGTCGTTCATCTGACATAGGCTATAATCTGCACATCTATGGCCAGTTTAAGTGTTGTATCCAGGAGTCCCAGAGACTACCAATGATTACTATTAAGCATCTATTAAGACTGAAAGGGTGGGAATGGAAAGAAAAAGTGATTAAATTAGCAAACGGTGAGGATTAAATTAGGACTGGGGTTAGTATAATGAGAATGGGAAAATGGGAATAAGAGGAGAGATAAAATATAAAATATCAGAGGGATATGGAAAACAGAATAAGGAAAGAAAATGGGGAAGGAGGAGAGTAGTGGTGAAATTGGGGAGAGGAAGTATGGATAAGAAGATAAAAGAATATATAGAATAGAAAGCTATAGAAAGATTTTTAATAGAAAGGAAGAGGTGAGAAGTGTAGGTTGCTTAGGTGTCCTGAGTGTTTTCTCTAGGTGGATAAGCATGAGTGTTTATGTACAATTATATAATATAAAGAACACATATAAAGTTAAAATACAGATACACCAAGAGGGATGAAGCTAGTGCATAAGAAAAAGGTAGGTAAGTGGATGTCTGTACCAACTGCATTTCACTACCGACCTATACCTTGGTTGTCCCTTTTGCTTGTTACTGTATATTATGTTCTTGGGATGTAGGTAACCGCTGCTTCCCACTGTACTTGCTGTTTAGGGTGTTTCTAGTTACCTGTAGCAATTGAGCTTGGCCTAATCAATTTGCTACAGTGGGATTTGAATGGAGGACTGTCAGTCTTGCAAGACAAAAAAAGCCTCCCAGGGTAAAGCAAATGTACAGTCCACAGATAACTCCTCTGTAGAACGGCATGCTTCTTTTCCTTAAAGTATAACTTAAGCTGCAGCTAAGAAAGGGGGAGTGTCTCCATAAACATACAGGCAGTTTTATGGGCTTCTGATTAAGTTGACCCCACTGTGTGTGAATGTGATAGGGACCTTAGCTTGTAAACTCCACTGAGGCTTCGACTGATGTGAATGATGTATAATCTCTGTTAAGCACTGCGTAAATATATCTGTGCTATATAAAATAATAACCTCAGCAGCGCTATCCTTTTACAGCAAGAACCTCCATTGGAAGAATTCCCATCAGCAGCATAATGAGAACCATGTACCTGGGTTATGTGTATATGTAGGGAAGTTGGGAGGTGCATCGACAAGCCAACCTGTGGCCCTCCAGCTCCAGTAGAATTGCCACTTTGTGCATCTTTTTATTCTTAGGCACTACTGTAACTGTTAGTTCATAAGAAGCTGGAGGTTCCACATGTTTTCAATACAGAGACAAGCCTTAAATATACGTATGCAAGTTACACACAATAACCAAGGTGCAGTGGAAAAGAAGATGGGGGGCTACTGGGGAGCACCATCAGAGGCACAGATCTTCACTGCTAAAGGGCCGTGGCCAACTTGAGTTGGTACATGAGCTGAAAACAAAATGTTTAGCACTTCTGGTGTAGCTTTAGTTCTACTTGATGTCGATAATCAATTCTGTAAGAAATTATTTTAACTTATATGTGTAATAAAGACCAACAACAAACATCAAAGGATATGTTCACACATACACATGTAAAATAAAATATAACACTTATAAACGGTACCAGCTTTATAAGGTTCGTATTTTGCAATTAAAGGGGCGGTTCACCTTTACATTAACTTTTAGTATGTTATAGAATTGGCTTTTCAATTGGTCTTTATTATTTATTTTGTAAAGTTTTTAAATTATTTGCCTTTTTCTTTCCAGCTTTCAAAAGGGGGTAACTGCCCCCCTCTAAAAACAAATGCTCTGTAAGGCTACATTGCTAATTATTACTCCTCTTTCTATTCAGGTCCTCTCCTATTCATATTCCAGTTTCTCATTCAAATCAATGCATGGTTGCTAGAGTAATTTGGACCCTAGCAACCAGACTGCTGAAATTACAAACTGGAGAGCTGCTAAATAAAAATCTTAATAGCTCAAAAACCACCACAAATATAAAAAGGAAAATCAATTGCAAGTTGTCTCAGAATATCATTCTCTACGTCATACTAAAAGTTAACTCAAAGGTGGACAATCTCTTTAATACCTCTAAAAAAGGCACATCATACCTGATAGGGGTTTGTTTCACCAGTGGTGATTATAAGCCAGGCCTGACAGCAGACCACAAATGGAAGGCAGCCACTGGCTGAGCAGAGAAACAAATGGAACGTTCATATACCATTATTATATTCAACTGTTATTTCAGTAACTGATCAAAGGTGGAACATTCTAATACCAGATTTGTACACCAGGGGGTTATTGAAGAAGAAGGAACATAAGCATTCTATATGAAACTACATATAGATCTACAGATAAGTCTTTCTATTGAACCCCAGTAATTTTCCTCAACAAAAATTACGAGATGCCACACAAAATGCTGTCCTTGGTTCCTCCTCTTGAATGCTCTATATTTTGATCATAACAACTTACAAAAATAAATATTTATTTAAAAATGCAGGTTTTTAGCATATTTTATGTTATAATGGACATTTCCTCCCGGTCTCTGCTCTCCGACAACAAACTGACCATATCTCGAAGGTATTTCATTAACTCCGTTCTTACATCCTCAGGGTCATCTTCCAGATTGGAATATATAAGGGTTAATTTAGCAAGGGCAGGAGCTGTAAAACAAGAATTTCCTAAATTACGGGCATGTATAGTAACATAAAGTTATAGCAAACAACACTTGTGTAATAAAATATCTACACGTTTATCTGTATAACAAGCTCTTAGTAATTACACAGAAAGAATCCCAATGCAATGAAAAGCCAGATCTCCAGATCACAGATACATTTTTTCTTTAAATTGAAGTACTAGCTTTTTATAATACTGAGAAAAGATGTTGTTCTGCAGTCACATAATGAAGGAACTGACAGAGTAACTCTATAAAGAAAGATCTCAATAAGAACTGGAGGTATTACATATAACACATTGAGAAATCAAGAAGCATAGACATTGGGGTATATTTATCAAAGAGTGAAGTTAGAGATGGATGCAGTCTGAGTGACATTCCGCAACTCTCCATTTATTTCTATGGGATTTTGAAAGGAGTATTTATCAAAGGGTGAATTTTCACTGTCAGCCATTGATAAATAGTCTTAAAAATCCCATAGAAATGAATGGAGAGTGGAGGAATTTCACTCTAACAAACTGTAGCCATCTCTAACTTGACTCTTTGATAAATATACCCTGTATCTGACAAATGTGCTTAAAGGGATACTGTCATGGAAAAACATGTTTTTTACAAAATGTATCAGTTAATAGTGCTACTACAGCAGAATCCAGCATTGAAATCAGTTTTTCAAAACAAGAAATGGATTTTTTTATATCTAATTTTAAAATTTGCTATGGGGCTAGACATTTTGACATTTCCCAGCTGCCCTCAGGTCATGTGACTTGTGCTCTGATAAACTTCAGTCACACTTTACTGCTGCACTGCAAGTTGGAGTGATGTCATTACCCCTCCCTCCTACAAGCTGCTGTAATGTAAATAGAGCCTTGTCTGCTGAGCCTGTCAATTGAACAATAGGCAGGAATCAAGATAAGCTCCCACTGACACCACTTCAGAAGGACTGAAATAAGATAGTCCTGTGATCACTCTGCCCCCACTTACGTTTCAAAAATAAATATATACATATATATATATATATATATATATATATATATATATATATATATATATATATATATATATATATATACACATACACACACAATTCATTTTGGGCACTGGAAAAAATATTTTATATATATTGTTTATTATATTTGTTTACACAAAAATGAATGGCAGAAACACAGGAGTACACTCCCAGGACTGATGACAGGGAATAGAAAAAAAGGATAAAATAAAGAGGACATACTTGAAAACCAGGAAAACTTAAGAGGAAGTCTAGGAAGGGTTAAAATAGCTCAGGAGAAAGGAGGCAGTAAGTAGTTAATGAAAAAAGAAGTATTGCAGGCAGGAAAGGAGCGCAGTCTGTGTGAGGTGGATAGCAGAGGGAACTCACAGCTCCTTTACCTCATCTAATAACCAGTAAAACAAACTAGGAAGGCAGCAAGGAGAGAAAGCTCCCCCCTCTAAAGGAAAGCAGAGAACAAACTTACAGAACGGCAGGAGCTTTGATAGTGTCTGTGGGAGGAGGGGCTGCTAGTGCAGCTGTAGAGCAGGACGTAGGAAAGTGAAAGTAATTGCTTCCCTGCAAACCATGTGACCTCTCTCCTCCAAACATCACACGCATGGGCAGAGAGGGGAGGGGGAGGGTACAGCTGGATTCTCATGTCGTAGTGCGACCTGGCTTTTCATTACAGAGTGGCTGCCTCCAAGCACACAGGTAATGCTGTGCCTGCTGTTAGAGCAGCACAGGATGAATGTGTAATGAGCAGAAATGGAAGCCCCCATGACAAAATACAAACTAAAATAACTTATGCATGGATTTGTGGATTAACATTTTATTTGCCAGACAGTGTTTATGGATGTGTGTTTTTTATAAGAATGCAAAAAAAAAAAAAAAAGTTTAAAATGACAACAGATTCCCTTTAATTTGGATTGTTGTTCTCTGCTACCATCTAGTGGCACTAAAGAGGAGAAAACATTTTCTTAATCTACAACATACTTCATTAACAAATACATCTTCATTATGGTGAGGGTATTTTTTTCCAATTTGGAAAGTCACATTCCAACTACTATGCTTAAGATTAAGTATTTTCTTTGTGTTTTCTACATTATTAAAAAAAGCAATTTCTGACTCACATAAATGTAGACGTTCTCTTTCATCCCCTGACCCAGGCTTCTTATGTGCAATTAGAAGACAGCGACTTTCCTGCAATCGCTGCTGCTGGATAAAGTTCGAGTGCCACATTTCAATCTCTTTGAGATGACTAGGAATGTCAGCATTGAAAACAATGATCACTCCATGTGAGTCTTTCATGATTGCTGGCCAACAACTCTCAAACCTGTTAATAAGGAATAAGAGATGGTTGATTTATAATTTCTGCAAATTAAATTGATTATTACATTATGTAGGGACCTATAGGATCTATTAGGCTCCTATAGAGTTAATCCCCTACCTTTGCTTAAGTTCTCTTTTCCTCTGTTATTGGGCCAAGCCCTTCTAACTGGTAAAGTGTAACATCCACACCTATTGGACAAAGAGTGTAATACCACTCCCCTGCCACACTGCTATATAGTGCTGTGTAGGGAGTGGCCTCTTCCTCTTTGGCTCCTGGTGTCTGTGCTGCTAGGTGTTTCCCATTGAGCCTGGGATCACCAAGGCCCCAGTAAGCCATTTACCCCAAAGGGACCTGTACCTTTGGTGCTTAAGTCGGGAACCAGGCAATCCCATGAACGAGGATTAGCTATCATTAGGGCAGATCCTGTTATAGTCTCTATAGGAGAGAGAGATAGCCAGATTTTAGTAGCATGAGCAGTTCTGTGCTCCAACAAGGAGAATAGCAGGGAGTAGCCTCCCAAAGGCTTTTAAGGTGCCTTTAGTGTAGGGAACTCAGTGATAGGGAACTCAGTTCGCAGAGCACTGCCTGACCCCTACTTGATCGATCCTGTTTCACTTTGGTCGCTGGTCTTTGGGAGTGAGATATTCTTCCTACTGTTTGACTTGAGGAGTGACATCTGTACATGCTGCATCATCATCAATGCTATCATGTCTCCTCTGTGATATGCTAACTCCTACTACAGCTCCTGCGTGAGTAAACCTGTGGTCAATTGCTTTGCCATATTATTGTGCTAATAAACCATCACACTGTTTTCACTTTTTAAAGAACCTCCTGGCGTCCATTATTCTATCTTTTACACTTATATGCCTGTGGGTTGTAGTTTTACACCATCTTAAAGGGGAAGCTTCCATTTAGCGAAGGCTCCGCCCTGAGTGTAGTTTCACAGTGTAACCCATGCTCATACACTAGCTGGACACCCTTAACCCCTAATTGGCGGGATAGGCCAGAAAAGCGTTACATTTTGGCGCCCAACGTGGGGCCCCGCCCCCAATCCAGGCTATATTGTGTTTTTGGCAATTTTTAAAAAAATTGTGTTCTGTCTCTTTAAATTTTTGCTGACAGGCTGCCGGACCCATTAGGCAAAGGGCAGTCCTGCACGCACTTACTATTTTGGTGTGCGCATAGTAAGGCCGTGGGTTCGGGCTTGGTGGTTCTTCCCGTGTCCCATTAATCGCCTGCGCCACTATTGCTTTCGCCAGGCGCATATTCGCTGGCGTTTTTGTTTTTGTGCACTGTGAATTTTCGCTGGCGCCATTGGTGTCATCGCGAGATTTCGCAGGCGCCATCTTGTCCATGCGCATATTCTTTGGCGCGCTTGGACTAGGCGGTTCCCTGACGTCACGTCACCGCCGCCATTTTTGTGGAGGACTTCCTAGAGGACGGACGCGTCTCTGCAAGCTCCAAACTCTTCACAGGCCTACACCCTTAGCGGCTGCTAAGGGAACTTGCCTTCTTGTCTCCACTACAAAGCGATAACCGCTAAAGGTATACCGCTTCTTGCTGCGGATCTCTGGAATCATCAAATTTTATCCCGGTTCCCAGCATATCATAGTTGTCCTGCGGCTGCAGGTACACGCTGTTCAGGAATTTTCTCTGCACTTCACTGTGTCCAAGACAGGGATGGCGGATCAAGGCTGGGATGGATGGCCTGACCCAGAGGCCCGAGAAGGACATATCACCTTTTCATTCCGCCCAAGCGTACCAGCCCCCTCACCTAACAGGTATGTCTGGAGGGGCACTTTTGGTGAAGATTTCCTAAGCCCTGGCTGTAATATTATGGTGCCATATTGCGGGGAGTGTGGGGCAGAATGTGGCGCTGCATTTAAGAGGCTGACTCCCTCATGCAAAATGTGTGGGCGAAGCTGCTGGATGGGGCCCTTCTTGAAAATGGAGGAATCCTCAGGGCCCATTATACTGGCTCCACCATTATCTACTGTATTGCCTGCCTCACCATTTTCTGCTATTCTGCCTGTTGCACCCTTTCCCATGTCTGATGTCGCGGCTGCGACTTCATCCAAAGCTGAAGCTACTACTGGCACAGCTGCTATACAGCCCATGGGTGCTACAATTACTTCTATACCTTCCTCTCCTATCTCTGCCGAGTCTAAAGGGGAAGAGTTGCAGGAAGTTACAGATTCCATGGGGGGTTTGAAGGTGGAACCTGCCACCAAGAAGTCTGCTACAAGTGGAAGGGGTCGCGGACGCGCCCCTCCCAAAGTTTTTGGAGAAAAACCACCTGCCACATTGACTGGTGTTGTTACCTCCGCCTCCTGTTCCTCTGAAGGGAACAGCTTTGAGTCCTTGCATTCGTCTTCTGATCCAGATTGGAGAGAAATGGATTTTGGACCGCTGCCTTCATCTTCTGCATCCTCTAAGGAGGAACTGGTCACTTTCTTTGAAAAGCCCATGCCGCCTGCAGGGAACCCTGCCAATGATACTTCCTTTTGGGTTTCTCCTGGCCGTGCTGATCCTCAAAAGCAGCGTGCGGTGTCAAGAATCCAGAGGATTATCAACATTCGAGTGTTTGACCAATGGGGCTACTATATGCCTTATGCCCCAGAATTCGTCTATGATGAAGTGGAAAAGCACCTCGACGAATGGGTGTATGGAGAGTTGATCAGAAGGGAGAAAATTGGATCAGGGGGACTGTTCCAGAAAAATGCTTCGAAGAGGGAGCGCGATCTTTCTTTCTTGAGCAATGTGGTCCATGAATGGTGGTATGGCCGCACTGTGTTAAAGCATTCGGTGAAAAGCTGTGGGAAGTTCCAGGATGATAAGCATTTTAGCTTAATGGAGCAAGTTTCCCATGGGGGTCGTGTGGAGAAGCCACACCCCAATTATTACTTGTCCTACAAGGATACCGTGGCAAAGTCTTGCCTTAGCAGGGAGCACCACCAGCCATCCCCTAGGGGGGTGTGAAGTTTTCCTCCCTACATACATGGTTTCCTGTGAGAGCTACAAGTCAAGGGACTCCTGCTTGAGAGCCTGATTTGTCCACTGTTCCTGTTGTAAATGATGTTAATTTACATCCAGGCTTCTATTCGTCTAGATTGATGCCCGTTTTATTGGGGCCTTCTTCAAAGAAGTTTCTTCTAGATCGATGCCCAAGTTTGGGCCTTCTTCATTGTTTGTTCACCATTTTCAGTTGCTGGACTTATGGACATTGTCCAGGACCTTTGTATATATGTTGGGTTCATGAGACAAGGACTGCTGAGCCCCACCAAAACTCTTCTACCTCTAACTACTCGCTTAGTAGCACCTTTATTTCCTTGCCTTACTACTCCCCAAGTGGCTCTCAGTAACTTTGTACACTTGGGTAGGGGGGGGTGTAATATGGAATAAAGCTTTTGGTTATGGTGGGGTCATGTAACTCAACTGCACTGAAAATGAGTGTTGCTATGTGAAAAGAAAACTATGCTAATTTTTCTTTTCAGCCAAGTCTGTGCCTGGACCTCCTGATGTGTAGGTATGGTTCAAGTATCATAAGTCAAGTGCCTGAGTGTCCTTAAGGGTTCTCACGAAATTGTACTAAAGTTTAGTGTAACTGAAACAGTTTTTGCACTTACTTACCCTGACAGTATTGCATTTTTGCTCTGTACTGTTCTTTTCTCCACAGTACCCATTGTTACCAGGTATTCAGGAGAGGGTACCAGAAGAGTGATGTTCAATGGTATTGTTGGTTTGCACTTATATATTCACTGTGTTAATATTGTGTTTATATCATTTCACCATTGTCGGGACGAAATGGATTTTTCCCCCGGGTGTATGTAGGGACCTATAGGATCTATTAGGCTCCTATAGAGTTAATCCCCTACCTTTGCTTAAGTTCTCTTTTCCTCTGTTATTGGGCCAAGCCCTTCTAACTGGTAAAGTGTAACATCCACACCTATTGGACAAAGAGTGTAATACCACTCCCCTGCCACACTGCTATATAGTGCTGTGTAGGGAGTGGCCTCTTCCTCTTTGGCTCCTGGTGTCTGTGCTGCTAGGTGTTTCCCATTGAGCCTGGGATCACCAAGGCCCCAGTAAGCCATTTACCACAAAGGGACCTGTACCTTTGGTGCTTAAGTCGGGAACCAGGCAATCCCGTGAACAAGGATTAGCTATCATTAGGGCAGATCCTGTTATAGTCTCTCTAGGAGAGAGAGATAGCCAGATTTAGGTAGTATGAGCAGTTCTGTGCTCCAACAAGGAGAATAGCAGGGAGTAGCCTCCCAAAGGCTTTTAAGGTGCCTTTAGTGTAGGGAACTCAGTGATAGGGAACTCAGTTCGCAGAGCACTGCCTGACCCCTACTTGATCGATCCTGTTTCACTTTGGTCGCTGGTCTTTGGGAGTGAGATATTCTTCCTACTGTTTGACTTGAGGAGTGACATCTGTACATGCTGCATCATCATCAATGCTATCCTGTCTCCTCTGTGATATGCTAACTCCTACTACAGCTCCTGTGTGAGTAAACCTGTGGTCAATTGCTTTGCCATATTATTGTGCTAATAAACCATCACACTGTTTTCACTTTTTAAAGAACCTCCTGGCGTCCATTATTCTATCTTTTACACTTATATGCCTGTGGGTTGTAGTTTTACACCATCTTAAAGGGGAAGCTTCCATTTAGCGAAGGCTCCGCCCTGAGTGTAGTTTCACAGTGTAACCCATGCTCATACACTAGCTGGACACCCTTAACCCCTAATTGGCGGGATAGGCCAGAAAAGCGTTACAATTATATACATAAAGTCACTGCTTTCAGTCTTTGCCTTTACAATATAAAAGCATATAATCGGTAGACAACACAGTAGACAGCAGACCTGCACCTGGCACAGAAACCAACATGTATCGACCTGCACCCACTGCCTATAGTAGTCATGAATGTCAATGTGAGTCACAGCAAAAGGACTTCTGGGAAGGAACAGCTGGGTAAGAAAGGGAGGAGCCAGAGGGTGTGAGCGAGTTTATAACACCAGAATTACCCGTGTAAGATGAAAGCACTTCCTCCGGTGGGAGTGGTGGATAGGGGGGTCGGTACACCGGGAGGCTACACAACACCAGCGGAACACACACAACTCAAGGCCCAGCTGCCACGGCTCTCCCATTGGCTGAAACCTTGGACATAAACTGCTGATTGGCTACAGCCGTTTTCATAGAAACAATCACATAAAATGCACACGCTGCCGTGCAAATGGATGCGCATGCGAGGACGCGCGCTACTGTGTGTAATTGAGGACGCTCGTGCGCTACCGTGCGTAAGCGAGGACGCGCATGCGTAAGAGCCATGTCAACACGAATTGACATCATAGGGGTAGGCTGCTTATGAGGTATGTGCCTGGCCCCTCCAAGCTTTGCCTCATAGTCCTCCCCCCTAGTTCCGGCTCTGGTTACAGGTGTGTGTTACTTTGTTGTGGACGGGCCCCTTATGGATAAAAAAGAATAGAAATGCTCAGTATCAGCATCGAGGGGCTGGGTTCATAGTATCTTATGTGCAAAAATAGCTGCAGCAACCCCCTCCCCAGAATACTGCAGAAATAACAGCTCTGCCCCCAGATGTAAGTCATTTGCCCCTGAATCCTAATCCCCCCATTAGAATGCACAAAAAGGTCATCTGATAAAAACTCAATGGGGCCAGGGGGCGAGTGATGTGCAGACAGGTCCGATACTCGCCGGCCTTGCGGGTTTAGGCTGATTACATTGCTCCTCGACCTCAGACCTCTGTCTTCCTGTTTTATAGACTCTATAAATGGAGGGGGAAGGCAGGCAGGTACTTCGATCCCTAACGCCTGGTGAATTTGTGCTCTGGCGAATGGCCGTAACTACGCAAATTCATTAAGATGCGGATTTCACTGAACGTTACCTCTTGCGCCAGATTTGCCTTTGTCACCAGGCGCAGTGCAATAGATTAGATAGACATACCTCCCAACATTTTGGAAGTAAAAAGAGGGACAAAAAAATTTTTCCGCATGTAGCGCAGCAATTTTTGACCACACCCCTTTCTGTGGCCACACACCCTAATTACCATGTTTGTTTTACAAAATTTGGCAGGTTATGAAAGTTTGAAAATATTTCTCCTTATCTAAACTGTGTTTTTGTGTCTCAAAATTGTTACAAAGTATCTTATTTGCACCTGTTACCTGTTCTGGGCTCTCTGCTAAAAGCCAATTAAGTGAGAAACTTTGTTTCTTTTTCTGGCTGTTCAGTGCAGAGAAAAGAGGGACTTTCCAGTACAAATGAGGGACTGCGGGTTGAGCTGTCAAAAGAGGGACTGTCCCTCCGAAAAAGGGACAGTTGGGTGGTATGGATAGGGCTTCCTCAAAAACATTTTTCTAAGTCCCAAAAAACGCTGGCGACTTCATTTTTCAGGGTGATAGGCTGCAAAAGAGCGTACATTTTTCCTGGGGTACCCGGCTTCCCCCCTACATTTCCTAACATATGGCACATAAACTATTCACTGGGCTCATGTGTAGGGCATTATAACAACTCTATTTTATTTCATTAAAGTTTCCCAGGCTTGTGTAGTTTAATGTGTTCGCTGCAACATATACGTCCAACATATTAACTTCCCCTCCGTATGCAAGTTAGGCAACGCTAGCGCAACTTCGCTTCACTTGCCGCAGTAATGCTAGCACTAATTCACCAGCGTTCGGCGCCCTGGAGGCAACTTAGAATTTTAGTGAATTAGCGTCCTGGTGAATTTACACCTGGCGAAGTGTTGCTCTGTGAGCGAAGCCGTCGCTGGTGAATTTTCGGAGGTTAGTGAATTCACCAGGGTTGCCACCTTTGCTGATGGCTAAACCCGAACACGGGGTGCGGGGCAGATAACATTGGGGGTGGGACAGTGATGTAGGAACAGGCATGATGACATCAGAGGTGGGCACAATGATGGTGGAATTATGACACCAGGGCAAGGTTATTGCATTACTTAATTGCAACTGACTGGATTTCTATCCAGTATTCTCAATGTTTGAAAGTGTTGATGCCCAGTTCAAAACCACACAGGTGGCAACCCTATCTCTAACTATATTCTGCTTGAGTAAGCCCAATCCTTTAATTACAGGAATGGGATCTATTATACAGAAATCAGTTATCCAGAAAGCTCTGAAATGCAGCAATACTAATTTAGAAAGAAAACACTTATTTTTGATTGATTAGCTTTTTTTGTATTTGTAATAAGAAATTAACTGTCATGTTGAGGTGAGTATCTTAATATTTAAATGCTTTTCATGTATTGGCTAGAAGATTTGGGTTTTATAAGGCTGAAAACCGAACAGAAAGTTCAGACCCAAATAACAAAAACCGAACTGTTCGGGTCAAAACCGAACAGGTGGCAACCCTACCCACACATCACTATCAGGGATGTATTTATATCTGAGGGCCTGTGCTTAGGGCAGCAACTTTTTGGGCAGTGGCCCTTCGGTGCCTATATATCTGAAGACATTTTTCAAAGAAAAATACCCCCTTAGCTGCCCAGGGAAACTGCTTAAATGGGAGTTTGAGGGGTACAAGACCCAGTGCAGTGTAATCCAGATGTGATGTTTTGCAGGAGGGACATCAGGGACTTCATGCTGTACTTTGCAGGGCGCTGTAAGGTCTGGCACTCACTTAACTCACTCTCTGGTCACAGTACTTAAATAAAGCCTTGAATGGGGCCATGGGCAAGGAAATGATTTTGGGAACTTCACTTTGTACCCCACTTTACAAGAAACAAATAGATAAATAATATGCCCTACAGTAGACACAGTGGCCCCACCATTTCATGACATATTGTTGCCCAAAGCATTCCACAGCACACTGTGGTACCTGAATTTCATGATAGCAACATCCCTGCAGAAATGGCCAGTGAGCATGCCAATAACTTCATACATGCCAGTAAAATCACTGCAGAAATGGTTAGATAGAAAGCATGGTTAAAAAAGACATTCGTTACTATAGCCAAGTTCTAATACTTGCTAAAAAGCTAATGTTCCATTGCAGTTCATCATTATGTAGTTTAAAAAAACTTGTAAATATTCTAAACTTGCTAAAAATGTTCCCATACAACCATATTGCAGCCAGAGATGTTCAGATAACTAGAGGTTTGTGAAGAGAACCGTTTGCTATGCTCAGCTATAGCCAGGGGGAATTATTGGTGCCACACTGCCTGTCACAAATACACACTGACAGCCTGGCAGGAGCATTGGCCATGGTTATGCCACAGGTATTGCAGTATGTAGGAATAATGTGAAAATATTTCTTGACCACTTGGTGCTGCTATAGTACCAACACCCATATCACCTCTTTCCAGTTGTGCTGGAAGTTTTGTGTGTATGTACTGCAATGTACTACATTTAATAGTTTCTCTGTTGTTCTTCTACTACTGCATATATTTGTGGCACTATATACATTTACAAATAGAGCACACTAAATCCAGGCTTCTAGAACACAGCCTGCACTTAATAACTGGCCCAAATTTGGGCATGTAGGTGAGTCAATATTGTTTGTAAAAAAGCTGATCAGAGCTATATAAAATCGTTGTGTATAAACCTATCCACACACTTGTAACTTGTAGAATGCTGAAGAATTTGATCACACAAGTGGAGGGTCAGATTGCAATGGTATCATTAGCTGTAGTCTTAACTGCTATGAACGTACAATTTGGTTAGAATTAAGAGAAATATATGAAACCAGATAATCCACCACAGATTTCCTGATGATATAGCTCTTGGCCGTTTGTGTTTCTATCCGTTTTATTCAACATACATACTAAGCAAAAATATAGCATAACTTGTATGAGCAGATCTGCATCCATGGAAGGCAGAAGAAGATGGGGTTCCTGACTTGTGTTCCACTGAGTCCACTTAGTTCCCTCATGTTTGTTCCTTTTCCATCCAGCTGCATCCTCTTCCCACACAGCCAGCACTGAGTAGGGGATAACAAGAAGTGAAGGGGTCCTACAAAAAGTATTTTGGGCGGTTGGACACATTTTAGAGACAGCAGCCTTCCAGCTGGCATCAAAATGACACTTGTGAATGATTCTTTATGTGAAAGTACGTGCCACCTGCTGATGTTGACGTGCAGATTGACACTATGATGCATCAATTTTTCATATTAGCTCTGATGTGTACTCGGGCTTAGGCCTGGACTGGCAATCTGTGGGTTCTAGCAAATGCCAGAGGAGCTGCTGTAAGATGCCATAGACATTCACTATTTCGTGGGCTGGTGGGAGGCTGCTTGGGCCTTTGTGTATTTTAAATGCCAGGGGATTATTTTGAATCTCAGTCCAGACCTGACTGTGGTCCTAGGTTCATTTCTGACCAGGGCATTATCTGGAATTAATTTGTTCTGCCCATGTTTGAGTGAGTGTTTTTGGGCACAGTCTAAAACACACAGGTAGCTTAACTGATTCCTGATGAAACATAACATGCATAACAGGAACAAATCATTACAAACAAATAAGATCTCGGTCTAAAACACGGAGTTGCAGTTTCCAGAGGTTACAGTGTTAAACATTAGTCCAGCTACCGTACAGTGCTTGAGCCCTAGGTCTGATACCAGTCAGGGCATTATCTGCAATGTATGTTCTACCTGGGCAATATTCCAAATGTATGTAAGCCCATGTGCCTTAACAATCTGCCATTATATTCTCCTCTTGACAATAGGTTGTTGGTTGGTTCTGCATTCTATTCATGATTTAGCCGATGATAATCTTACTGCGACATTGTGACGCATCCTGGGTGGGCACCTTAAAACAACTGTCACAACTGCACCATCCTACTGAGCCAGACCTTGCATATTTGGACGATACCAACTTCTTCACTCTGATCAGATGATCCTGTTTGGGCATTACAAAAGAGACATATTATCTCTCTCATATTTCTCTCTCAACACTTCACAACAATGGAACAAATTTTGGGAGGGGCTGCATATTACACTGTGAGTTTAAGGGAGTAGGGAAATGGTTCCTGCGAGCATATACAGACTATCATGGTTTCCTTTCAATCTGTGGAATCAGGAATTAATGCACCTTTTCTACTGAAGCTGAATAGCCTATTAGCCTGCACCTTTGGTTGGGGATAACATGTTTACCCAAAAGGTGCCCTTTAAAAGGAGAAGGAAAGCCTTTTGCAAAAAACACTGTACCCCCCCCCGGGTAAATGCCCCATACTCCATACTTACCCCTCCGGGCAGATTCTTCCAGCGAAGATCCACACATCCATCTTCCGTGTCTTCTGTAAGCTGACTGGAAGATTGGTATTTCTGAGCGTGCGCAGTTGGAGCAGTTTCACGGTTTGCGACAACTGTGCATACGTAGAATTACATGGAAATTGCTGATCTCCCAGTCAGCTTACAGAGGACGTGGAAGATGGATGCGTGGAACTCCGCTGGAAGAATCTGTGCCGAGGGGTAAGTATGGAGTATGGGGCATTTCCCGGGGGGTAGTTACCCTGGAGGGAGGGGGGTCTTCCTGGGGTGGGTACAGAGTTTTTTGGAAAAGGGTTTCCTTTTCCTTTAAGGGGGTTTGTGAGGGTGTTTTTTAGTCAAAACTCGAGATTTATTATACCCCAAACCTGGAAATAGCTCAAATCCAAATATACACCATCTAAAACCTGTCAAGGTCATGTAGAAGTCAATGGCAGAGGTCCCTTGAGCCATGTGATGTCTGTAGCCTTCATATTGTTCGAGTTTTTTTCAACTTGATCAATTTAAGTTTTCGAGTTTTTCACCCCAACTACAAGTTTTTTCCATTTGAGTTTTTCATGAATGACAAACCATCCGAGTTGTCAGTTTGTGAGGTCTAAAAAAAGCTTGCACACCTCTTAAGATCAACACTGCTTCTAAGTGACACTATTTGTTGTTGGTTGGATGAACAGGGAAAAGTGCAAATCTAACCATGCCCATTCCCTAAAAAATGTTCCGATATGGGCTTGCTTAAAGTAAAAAACTTCCAATTATTGAAAATCTTTGTAAGCATTTTTATTGTATATGTTTGTGTCATGCTGCCTGGCTTTTATGTTGTTTTTTTTTTTACTAATGTTGGATTGTAATCAGTGCCCTCAAAGGGAAATTATATTATATTTTTCTTTTTAAATCTTTACATTCCAATAAATTGCAAATCTGCAATCCTGACATTGGTGAGACAGTGTGTCTTTTTCAGGTAACTGATTCAGGAAGGGAATGAACGGCATAATACATTTTTATACAACTACTTCTTATGTGATAGTTTGGAAGAGTCTGGAAGTGCATGTTGGGTTATTATAGGGTCAATGACCTTCACATTTACTGACATTTTTATATGTTATGCTCTGCGGATTCGTAATCAGTTTTCCTATTTAAAGAACACTGATTCCAGTTAGATTTTCTCAGTAAAAGCCATAATTTTCCATTTAGCTGCCATTTTCATTCCAGTACCACCAAATCCCAGAATGATGTTTCTCTTTCAACATCACTGATAACGGGCTTAATGGGCTGGAGTTTATTACCCATGAAACTTTCTGTATTTGCAGATTTTCCCATAGACTGTATAGAAATTTCTTGAGATAGAGCTCATTGATAACATTTTCACAGGTAATATAATCCAGCCGATGCCTGATTCAGCAAATGAGATAACAAAACTGTAAAACTACAGCACATGGCTTTGTGGATGGGATCATAATTTCCTTATGCTTGGAACAGAGTCAACACAACAGCTAAGCAAAGAGTGGGAATTAAGAGATGGTACAGCACAATGTGTGGGGCAAGCTAAACAGAATCAGATGTGGGAGGCACAGAAAGAGAGAGAACAGCTACAGGGTCCACAGTGTGAGCAAAATGTGAGTCAGGTGATAACTATGCCAAGGTAATAAAACAACTCAAACATTCAGAGCCATAAATCATGAATCTGTGGTTCAAGCCCCACATTTGACAGGAAGATGGCGACTAAACGGTCAAGATCTAAGCACATAAAAAGACAGAACAATAACAATATAAGTAGATAACATTAACCATTTGCAATGTTAAATGGGATTATAAACACTGCATTCTTTCACTGAGAATACTCATGGGACAAGCAGTAAAAAAGCCCTTCGTCTGCAAAATGTTTGTATTGTAATTGTTTCCATAAGTAAGTATGAAGACAAGTTTTTTTTAGCGTTTTGTGACCCACAACACTGAACCCAGACTTGCAGTGGCTAAAATGAGATGTGTTTATACAATATGATTTCCCCTTGTACAAAACATGAATATATATCACAAATGTTCTACACCTCTGTTTATTATTCACTTTAAGCCAGTTGGATTTTGACCCAAATATTAAATTAAATTTAAAACAAGCCATTTGTATTTGAACTAAAACTGAGTGGAACATTACATATTTGCTTACTGTATCTCCACATGCTGGCTACCTCACACCAGATTTCATTATTCAGCACAAATGTCTACCCTGCAGGATGGATTTACTCAGCTGGAAAGGACAGGTCAGCATTGTCTACATTGTTAGGGCTCTTACAGAGAGGCGTTTCACCCTGCATTTAATTTTCCTGCATTCCACCACATGGGAGCGCAGAATGAAGTGCAGCCTGTTGTTCCTGATCGCCCTGTATTGATACAGGTGCATCCAAGCACCAAACACTGGTGAAACGCAACATTTTGTGTTCCACTTGCATTCAGTGGTGAGATGCTACTGTGTCAATATGGGCCCATAAGAAAGAGGAGTGAAACACCTATGTGTAAAAGCCCTTAAAGTGCTGTATCTTCAGGATCAATGTAGGTGTATTTCCATTTATCTACAGGAGTCAACTGCATTTACTTAACTTGTTTTTGGAATGCCTGTGGCTTATTTAACAATGAAGGTGCACCGGGACACTGGGAAAAAACCTGGTCGGCCTCAGCTTTGTAGGCCCTGCTGTTCCTGACCTGCTCCCATTGAATTTAAAAAGTTAAAGGTACGTGATCCATGTAGCAAGGGGGGAGATGGGGGTTTCATGGGTTTGGTGTCATTGGGTATAGAGCTTGTGTCTGGGGGCCCCTGAGGTGCCATTCCTGGTGGGCCCTGGACATCCCAGTCCGACATTGGACATGGGGCTTAGATGAGGCAAAGAAACCCAATTCATTCAACATTTAATAAATGCCACAAAAGATTCCAGGGGTCATTTACAGTGCAGGAAATAGTGCGCAAAGTGCAGAATAAAAGCTGCAATTGGCCATTTTTTTGTGTCCGGCATTGCTTCCTTTTTGGAGTGCTGGCAACAACCGAGGCAAGCACTCCAATTGACATACAGGGCCTATAGCATGCCAGTGCTATTGGCGCAATATGCACTTTGTGAAATATGTAACTATTTTGTATTAAAAATGGAGGGGATACCCCTGAATGTCAATGTATTCACCATATTGCCAGAGGCCTGGTGATGGCTGATGCAGGCTTAAAGACCAGAAGAACTGCAGCATATTATTTTTGTGAGACCAGCAAAGATTGGCTATGTAGCATTTACATCATTTATGTTTATGTTAATGCCATCTAGTTTATCACTTTGATAAACTGAAGGAAACCTCCATTCAATACTTAGGAATATACCTTACTGCTGATCCTGAGAAAACTTTGGCATCATGCAACAAAACCTGCAAATGGAGCTCAATAACTGAAAATCAACAAACATATTGTGGTTGAACCGCATAAACACATTAAAAATGCTCATAGTACCTAAAAGAATGTACAGCCTAAGAGTTCTTGCAATATTTCTACCTAGATCTGTCTTTTCTAATATTAACTTGCAAATTAGCACAAAAATACTTGGCAGAGATCTTCCAACTAATCTTAGACCTAAAGCTGGCCATAGATGTTGAGATTTTTAAAAGATCATATCCTCATTGTGAGACCACGATTTTCTCGGAACGATCGTACGATCGCACATATTGACCATCAACTAAAAAGACCAATTTGCCAGGAAAACAAATGGGAACTGCCTGCTTGGCCCTGCAAACATAGATAGATTGCACTGGGACCGACAAAGATTTTTTGACCTGGCAGATCAATTTCCTGTCGGCCGAAAAATCGTAAGATGTACGATCGTTCAAATCCCACTAACCGCATAATTTCTAAGGATTTGTCGGACTCCCCTAAAATTGGTCGTTCGGCAAGAAGAATCGTCGCGTCTATGGGGAGCTTTAGTGATACTACCATTCCAAACGTATATTGCATTCCTGGGACTACTCTTAAAAGAAGAAGACAAAGGCATAATCCTATATTCACTGTTCACTATCTCAGATATTTTGTCCCACTACTGGAAAAACATGGAACTCCCACAACTGCCACAAATTCTTCCCAAATTATCCCAAAACATACAATACAAAAAACTTTCAATAAATTAGCAGTCCAACTACAGACAAGAAAGTAACAGAAAAAGATTGACCCTATGGGACATTTCAATGCAGAAAACCACATAGAAAAAGATTGGCAACACCAAAAGTATTAAGCATGCAGTACTAAGGCATGTACCTAATGCTTACCATAACTAAAGTTACCATGTATGTGAGTATCTAAACTACTCTATTATTCTCTTGACTTTCTTTTCTGTATTTCTTCTACTTTCATACCTCTAAATGTAAAAAGTCAATAAAAACAATATTGCTGAAGTTACTGAATATCGCAGATAAATGTGTATACTTCATCAAATAATATAAAATAGGTAATTGCATATGTCTTAGGTGGCTTTATCTACAAATCCCTCCATAGGCAGCAATAATTTTCTTTAGATAAACTGCCCAGCCGAATCCAAATTTGCATATGCAAATTAGTGGTGGCGTGAAAAATCATGTGACTATTTGTCTCAAAACAAGGAAGTAAAAAATGTTTCCCCCTTCCCACCCCTAATTTGCATATGCAAATTAGGATTCGGTTCGGTATTTGGCCGAATCTTTCGCAAAGTATTCGGGGGTTGGGCCAAATCCAAAATGGATTTGGTGCATCCCTAATGATAACCTTTTCACAGGTATTGGAATTAAATTAAGTCCAGACTGATTTTACATGCTATAACAGTTAAAGGAAATCTATACCCCCAAAATGAATACTTAAGCAACAGATAGTTTATATCAAATTGAATGACATATTAAAGAATCTTACCAAACTGTAATATATATTTACATAAATATTGCCCTTTTACATCTCTTGCCTTGAACCACCATTTCGTGACTCTATCTGTGCTGCCTCAGAGATCACCTGACCAGAAATACTACAACACTAACTGTAACAGGAAGAAGTGAGGAAGCAAAAGGCAGAACTCTGTCTGTTAATTGGCTCATGTGACCTTACATGTGGTTTGTATGTGTGCACAGTGAATCTTACGATCTCAGGGGGCGGCCCTTATTTTTTAAAATGGCAATTTTCTATTTATGATTACCCAATGGCACATACTACTAAAAAAGTATATTATTATGATAATGATTCATTTACATGAAGCAGGGTTTTACACATGAGCTGTTTTACTCAGTATCTTTTACTAGAGACCTACATTGTTTGGGGGGTATAGTTTTCCTTTAAGCAATACATTTTTTGAGTTTTATTATACCCAACCCTCCCTATAAATAGCTTGAATCCGAAAATATACCATTTAAAACCTGTCAGGGTCATGTAGGAGTCAATGGCAGAGGTACCTTGAACCATTTGAAGATGTTAACAGCCTTCATACAAAACTTTAAAATGCAACCTTTGATAAATAACCCTCTAAGAATAACACAGAACACGAGACATACATAGAGCAAATAAGCAAAAAGAACTATAGAATTAAGAACTGTACAAAGTAGCAAATTGCTATAAACAACAACAGAGTAAAGTACTGTTAAAAGCAGAGAATAAGTACTGCAACAGTTATAAGAGAGGACAAAAGACAGCAACCATGTCTTAAGGCAATGAAGCTATTACACCACACATCAATGTTCTTGTAAATGTGTTTGTTACTTACAGAACATGTTTAATTCTGGATTTGTGCCATTATTACATTCCCTATGTCCTGCACAGTGCAAAGTCTTGTTTCATAATATTCCAGGACATACATAATCCTTTTTGATGAGTTCATAAATCTGAGCAGAGGTCTCCAAGAGTGCCAAGCTACAATGCCACATTGTCTTGAAACAAAATATTACGCATTTCAGACTTTCTACACAATCTTTGTATTTAAACTGACACCTCACACTCCCACGAAACCACCAGAGGAGAGTGCAGATGCTGACACACACACACAGTATAAGTTAGATAGATTAAAGGGTTTTACAACATAAAAATATCCCCAGGGCTCCAAACTCCTCTTCATGTTCATTTGAAAATTGTTATCTTATGTAGCGTCTATTCATATTTGAACATAAACCCCTTATAGGACAATCACATTTTATAACACTGAAGCCAATGTTTATGTTTCTTTCTTTTCTAGTGGATGCCATTGTTGTGTCTTTAGATTTGAAAGCAGTTGAAAAAGTTAAAGCATAACACTGTTTATTTTTTATCGTCTGAGTTGGCTTAGAGGGATGGCGTTTCTTTCTGTCCAGCAAAGTGTGTGACTGGGTGGGCTTTACCCTCAGTGGCCTATGTGGTTCCTTTCCTCTGAGAATTCTGACTTTGCACAAATTCATTTCCACTCTGTAAGAGAGGCTGAGTCATTCTTTGTGATTTAATAACCCTTTAATTAACCCTTTTTACATTGAAGCTTAAGGAGCATACTCCCACCACTCAGATGTAGAATGAGGGGCCAAAGTGTGGTACTAACGCTTCATTTTTTATTTGTAAAATCTATTCAAAGGGATTCACACAGTCTGAAATTTTTGGCAAAGTTTTATTTTTTTCTCTGCATGGTTTCCATGTGTCTAGGGCCCAAGGGGCCACTCATTTTCTGCTTTCTGATTATTGCTTAGGGGTAGGGGAACAAAGGTTCCATTTCTATAAGTCTTTACCAGAAATACTGCAGATTGTTAGCAGTTTGGATTTCACATTTATAGTTTATTTTATTAAAATAAATATATGCCCATGAGTTGTTCATTACCTTGTTTTGGTCCCTTTGCTGTTCATTATGGTTCATTAGAATCTTTTGTTTATTGTTCTGAGGGTATAGGGACTAATAATTTGGCATCTGCAAATAAAAAAAAAATCTCACCAAAAACAAATTCATTTCACATAATTACATTTTACTCTTGAGTTGATGGAATTCCATTTGCGATAAGATCCTTCCTTGCTTCCTTCGATTTTTCCTTTCCTGCCTATAGCGTCTACCCTGATCGTTTCTGACCATTCCTAAAGGAGCAGTATACCCCCTTGTTTAATATGAGTGCAATGAATAGGGCTTGGGCTGAACATACTTTTGGTTATTGTTTTAATCACAAAAATTCTATCCCCCAAATGTAATATTTGGCTTTATCGCAGCACGCATTCGCACTTTTGTGAGTATATTTGCGCTAAGCGGAATGCAACATTTTTCGCTCAGATATATTACATAAGCACAAAACAGTAGCAAACGCATAAATAAGATGAGTAGCAATGAAAGATGTTTTCACTGGAAAAAAACTAATAACCATATACCTTTACCACATATAAAAAAAATGCTGACATATATCTTTACCACATATAACTTGACCACATTTTTAAATTACATGAAGAATAGCGAAAAAACTTACGCAATGCGAACGGTGGAATTGCTCCACGAATATCTTTCTGCAAAAGTTGTACATACACCTTCTTCTCACAACACTGATAGCGTAAACACAATTAAATTGCGATTAGATTGTGAATAACATTTGCACTGAACAGCGACTACAGACACAACTCGTTAAAAAACAAGCGCAATATAAGCAATTTGCGATAAGAAGTTTTATTACATCGATAGCGCAATAGAGCGCAATAACAAAAGTTTGCAAAGTGGAGGGAAACGGCGGAAACAGTCACAAATGTAGCAGAACAGTCGCAAAGCGAATTATTACATACCAACTCTCGCGCGCAAACTACTCGCAATTCACTTTGCGAACAGTTATATTAAATTCCCCCGTATGAGTCTTATTTCTTGAGCTAAACAGGACAAACAGGGAAAATTAAGCTACTCCATGCTTAGTTCTTGCAAGGCAGATAATTAGATTGCCAGTGCACAGATACACCTCTGAAAGATAATGCCCATGCAAACCTATACATCATGTGGTGCCCCAACCCCTATAATGTATGCTCCCACTGAAGAAACACCCCTCTGATCTCATGACTTGGTTTATACTTTCTGCACAATTATTTTGTTGCTTGCCAAATGCATAATAATTTACTTTTTATAATTGAGCTCTGATCATAGGAGACTATTAGCATTTACATCCGATTTATAATATCCTCAATGTCACATAAGGACTACCTCAGAGGTTAAGCAGGTTCTAAAAATTTGGAAGCAATTTCTGAAATATTTTAATGGGAATTCCTTTTGGCAGGAGGATTTTATAGAAAATTATAGCATACTATATTTGTAGGCTATGGAGTGTGGGAAAATAACTTCAGAAAAAGTAGACCCTTAAATACTTGTAATTTGGTACTTCTGATACTCCTGTCGTTGTTTTAGTTGTAAATATGTCACTTCATATATCTAGTCAAAGGATACTTTTAAGAAATGATACATTGGTTTAGTTTGGGTAAGTAAATATAATATTAAGTTTAAAACAAAATATATGCCAAGTCGTGAAGACAGTAGATTCATAGGCGCAAATTCACTAAGCGCCGAAGCGCCGAATGCTAGCGTTAATTCGCTAGTGTTTGGCATTTTTCGTTACTGCGCAAATTCACTAACGAACGCTGGCGTAGTTTCGCTAGTGTTACTTCGCACCCTTACGCCAGGCGAATTTTCGCTAGCGACGTAAATACGCAAATTCACTAACTTGCGCAGTGTACTGAACGCTACCTTTTACGCTAGACTTCCTTCGCCACCTCAGACCTGGCGAAGCGCAATAGAGTAGATAGGGATTGTTTCAAAAAAAGTCCCAAAAAACGCTGGCGTGTTTTCAACATGATGGGTGATAGGCTGAAAAAGATCGAAAATATTTTTGGGGCTCCCCTCCTTCCCCCCTACATTTCCTGACTCATGGCAACTTACCTAGACAGTGGGCACATGTGTAGGGCAAAATAAAATTTTTATTTGCTGATTTGAAGGTTTTCTAGGCAATTGTAGTGCTAATACGTGTTCCTCCATTGAAATTTAAATTTGGCGCCGTATGCAAATGAACCATCGCTAGTGAAACTTCGCTTCGCTTGGCGAATTAACGCTAGCGCAACTTCAAAAACTTGCGCTACCCCTGTGCGCAACTTCAGATTTTATTGAATTTGCGGAGCGCTGGAGAAAATACGCCTGGCGAAGTGCGGCGAAGTTGCGCCTGGCGCAACTTTGCATCTTAGTGAATTTGCCCCCTAGTCTCTAGAATACTCTACTCAGTTTGTCCATAGTACTTATAGGATTGAGTCTAGTGAATCTGAAAAACAGCTCTTCTGAGCCATGAAATCTCATTTACAAACATAGGTGGTAAATAGCGCAGGTGCAGTTGTCCAATTGCCAATGAGTTTTGATTGGTCTACTTGATTGGGCTACTGCTAGATAGGAAAAGGAAAGATCTGATTGATGGCTAAAGAAAACTGCACTGGTACAATTGAGCACCTGTCTTAGTAAATCAGCCCATGGTCCGCCTACATAACTGCTTGGAAAGCTTAGGAGTCCCAGAGTGAGTTGTCAAAATCGTTATAAGAGAGGGCAACTTATTTTGTTCTTTATGTTGGAACTCTTAGAAGTCCAGCATACTGTGCCTTTAAAAAATGATGACAATTTAAATTTTTTCTTAAATAAAGATAGTTTTACAAAATCACACAACGTGACTACCTCAGAGACACTCTGATATCTGTAGTAGCTGGAGCCACTTCGTCTCGTCTCACTGTGTATTTGTATACTGCTGAGATGACAATAAAGTTTACTTTGACTTTATTTTTAAAGGGTTTATCAAAAGTCACTAAAAAGCTAGAGGCACACATGTTGAACTTGTATTAGGAACAGTGACTTTTCAGTGTCTTGACACTTGCATGTTTCATGTCATGGGCTGACAAACACCATGGGGCAAATTCACTAAAGGGAGAATTTTCACCTGTGAAGGTTTTGCCACACTTCGCCAGGCACACATTCGCTACCACTGCACTATTTTTCTTTGATAATGTGTTGCATTTATTTGCTATTAGGCTGTGAATGATCTGTGTCTAACACAAGCTGCAAAATCTATAGTATCAAGTTGCCCAATATTTTGTAATATTCGATACATGAACTTATGGTACTTTTTGTAACCTTTAGAAATGATCTACCTTGTATGTAACAGGAGTGAACTGTCTATGAATAATGTGTCAGCTTTCAAGCCCAACAAATGACAACATTTTTGGGGCGATGTTTTGCCAGGAGGATGGAACATTTTATTTTTTGGTTAGAAAATTTTAAAATAAAAATTGTTCTTCATTTAAGGGACCTGGGGGTTTCCAGATAAGGGGTCCTTCCAGAAGGTGGAGCATTATAAAAAAACAAGCAAAACATTTAAGTATTAAGAAAACAAATGCAATGGCACAACATAAATACATCAAAATACAAGGAAAAAATCAAAGGAAAAAATTAAGACTTTTTTTTAAAGAACACATTTTGGGAAATAATATTGAATAATAGATGCCATACCTACCATGACATTGATAAACTTTTCATTTTATTAGTATCACTGACTAAACATGTAAAAAGCAGTAACGACAATGATGGTGTTCTGATCTTGTGCATTTGACTGTGTTTTTGTACTTTTTAAAATACAGCTTCTTAAAGGGATACTGTCATGGGAAAAAATGTTTTTTTCAAAACGCATAAGTTCTTAGTGCTGCTCCAGCAGACTTCTGCACTGAAATCCAATTCTCAAAGGAGCAAACAGATTTTTTTTATAATCTGACATGGGGCTAGACATATTGTCAGTGTCCCAGCTGCCCCCAGTGCATGTATTTAAAGGGATCCTATCTAGTATAGGTCAATCTAAAAACAACTGGACTTGCTGAGTAATACTCAGCAAGTCCAGTTGTTTTTAGATTGACCTATACTAGATATACTATGACCTGGATGAATGAAAATCTTCATAGTCTTAAAGGGATCCTGTCATCAGGTTAACACATCAGTTAATAGTGCTACTCCAGCAGAATTCTGCACTGAAATCCATTTCTCAAAAGAGCAAACATATTTTTATATTCAATTTTGAAATCTGACATGGGGCTAGACATTTTGTCAATTTCCCAGCTGCCCCTGGTCATGTGACTTGTGCCTGCACTTTAGGACAGAAATGCTTTCTGGCAGGCTGCTGTTTTTCCTTCTCAATGTAACTGAATGTGTCTCAGTGAGACATGGGTTTTTACTATTGAGTGTTGTTCTTAGATCTACCAGGCAGCTGTTATCTTGTGTTAGGGAGCTGCTATCTGGTTACCTTACCATTGTTCTTTTGTTTGGCTGCTGGGGGGGGAAAGGGAGGGGGGTGATATCACTCCAACTTGCAGTACAGCAGTAAAGAGTGATTGAAATTTATCAGAGCACAAGTCATATGACTGGGGGCAGCTGGGAAACTGACAATATGTCTAGCCCCATGACAGATTTCAAAATTGAATATAAAAAAATCTGTTTGCTCTTTTGAAAAATGGATTTCAGTGCAGAATTCTGCTGGAACAGCACTATTAACTGATGCGTTTTGAAAAAAACATGTTTTCCCATGACAGCATCACTTTAAGTAGGTATCATGACTGGGGGACAGAATGCATGGGAGATATTGAGAATCCTTTATTGGCTATATGACAATATTGTGAGTCCATTGGGATAGTCACATTGTTGTTCTCCAGCTTTTGTTGTACTACAAGCCATAGCGTCACCTTTTTGTGTTGATGGAAACTTGTAACTGAATATGTGGAGCTCACATGTTCTCTCTGGCTTCCTCCTTATTATGTTTCTCTCCCATTTTCTCCTGGCTATATGTATATATATCATATTTTGTTTCAAATTGTGTGAGACATCTAAATCATATTATGACTTCTGCAAATATTAAAATGTTTATTTTCAAGAAAATGCACGGAGATCTCCAAGAGACTGTTTATGTCATGGGCAATAAAGATATTGGGGAAAGTGGCTCAATCCTGTCTAAATGTAAGGGTATATATTTTCAGACAAAAAACATTTAAGAAGCTTTTGAGGCTAAAAAGTGGTTACTGTTTTTCTTTCATATGAATAATCCATTATTTAAATATTTATACAGCTGTTTGATTTGTCATTCATTTTCAATTACAGTAAACAGTCAATAAGTAAGCCTCATTTATTCAACACACACAATCCACTGTGAACTAGCCAGTTCTGTATGGTCATTTTTTCCATTTACATATGCTCATTTATTCTCATTCACTTATTTCCAGCCAACCCAACCACAAGTACCATACCAAGCCCATTCACTAACTCCCAACTAATAATAAACATACTCCTTTTCTGTAACATATGCTCATTTATCCCATCCACTAATTTCCAGCCAACCAAATGCCAAGTACCCTATAAAACTCATTTACTAACTCCCAACTAATAATATATTGTCGCCATCTTTGTTCAGTCACAATCATCCATAAACACGTCACCAGCTTCAGTCCCTCAATGAATTTACCATTGCCTCGTCATTAATATTCAGTTTTCAACTACATTTATTATTAACCTTCTGCATACATTTGACCATTCCTATATATTTACTCTAGCCAACAACATACATTCTTATCCACCAGCATTTCCCAAAATATAGGGCTGCACTCCTAGATGGCTGAAAGCAGTGACAGTCTGAAGACCAATTAGTGTGCAATGGGAGGTTGATTGCTTGTTTATTGTGTTAATTGTAATAAAGAATGAACCATGCTTTCATATATCTTTAATATTGTTAAGAGCTTAAAGTGGGGCCCAATTAAAAAAAGTTGTGTCCTCAGACTAGACTTTAGGACACCATATTTGTTTAATTAAATGCTTTGATATACTTGGGTGTGAAAAGCACATCATTATCTTTGAAATACTCATGAAATACAAAATCAGTTAACCAAGGTGATATATTCCTGTAACCAGCATTTTATTATCAAATGTGCTTTTTTCTTGGGATCCTTCTATAAATAATATCAGAACATTACAATAATTTTTACAGGCTAAAGAAAGATGCGCAAGTCTACCACTTCCATTACACTCATGTCACACAAGGGCATAAGTAGATGCTTATTTTGGCTGTCTAGAAATATAATTTCATTAGTTTTCCCTTTTATGGCCTCAGAATGAACTGATTAGCAGCTACAAATCTCTAGGGGCCCAATATAAGACTGATCAATGTTTCGGTAACCAAAACCACTTAAAGGAAAACTATACCCCCAAAATGAATACTTAAGCAACAGATAGTTTATATCAAATTGAATGACATATTAAATAATCTTACCAAACTGCAATATATATTTACATAAATATTGCCCTTTTACATCTCTTGCCTTGAACCACCATTTCGTGACTCTATCTGTGCTGCCTCAGAGATCACCTGACCAGAAATACTACAACACTAACTGTAACAGGAAGAAGTGAGGAAGCAAAAGGCAGAACTCTGTCTGTTAATTGGCTCATGTTACCTTACATGTGGTTTGTATGTGTGCACAGTGAATCTTACGATCTCAGGGGGTGGCCCTTATTTTTTAAAATGGTAATTTTCTATTTATGATTACCCAATGGCACATACTACTAAAAAAGTATATTATTATGATAATGGTTAATTTACATGAAGCAGGGTTTTACACATGAGCTGTTTTACTCAGTATCTTTTAAGAGAGACCTACATTGTTTGGGGGGTATAGTTTTCCTTTAAGAGTTCCTAAACTCTCCCTTCGAAAATCTTGGCTTCCTGGTGAGCAGATATTTTTCCCCCAACCAAGAAAGAAAAAGCTTGGCAGGTTTTAGGTGTCGAGCTTTTAATTTTTTTGGAAAACCTGCTCAGGGGGAAAAATAAACGCTCGACAGGAAGCTGAGGTATTTGAAGGGAGAAACCAAGATTTTAAGATCACTTGAGCATTCTGAAATCGGTCCCTTGTAGTGATGGGCGAATTTGTGGCATTTTGCTTCACCAAAAAATTTGCGAATTTCGCTGGAAATTTGCGAAACGGCAAAAGATTCGCAAAACGGCACTAGTGTCTCGTTTTTGACGGTGGCGTCGATTTTCAACGCTGGCATCCATTATTTGGTGTCCAACAAAAACGGTTTTGCGAATTTTTTCGCCACGAATTCGCTCCTGTCGAATAAATTTGCCCATCACTAGTCCCTTGGTGTTACATTGGCCTACAATTTTAGTCAAGTATTCATGTGTTTATTTGTGTATTCCATTTTTATATCTCCTTATAGCAATAGTTAAGGAGAACAGAACGATACAGGTATAATGCTAGATTAAATATAATTCTTCAGCCTCAATAACAAAACTGCAAATGTTCCCTTATCAGTTCACTAAATAGGTATTGCTTATTTCAGTTATAAGCCTATGAGTAAACAGGTGCTTTGTTAGAATTTACACATTTTTTAAGGACCACAAAAAGTATTTCTATTAGTGACATTATTAGAAGTCGTTTTGCCTCATAAAATCTTTTTAGGATCTCTATCTGTAAAAACCTTCTGGAAATAGATCTATTTTACACATTTATATAGAAACTGAGCACAAATACAAATACTGAGCACAATTGGACCGCCTGTTCTTCTGGGTCTGCTGTCTCTATTTCTTGCTTACTTGCTTGCTTGCTGTTTCTAACTGAAAATGCTTAATAGTTTTAAAACATGTCAGACATATAGGGGCAGATTTACCTAAGGGCGAATTGGCTAACACTAGCAACTTTTTCGCCAGAAATCACATCCGCAGGGACATCGGCAATTCGCTAGCTAAAGACACCGTTGCTAGCGTTCGTTCACATTCTATCACCAGACGACTTTTCGCTCTGGCGAATGGTAGTTACTCCACAAATTCAGTAAAGTGCAGATTTTACAGAACCTTATCTCTTTTGCCAGATTTGACTTTGCAACCTCAGACCAGGCTAAGTACTTAAAAGAAGCTAGATCTTCCTCAATCTTCCGCAGTATGCAAATTGACCTAAGTGCAAGATCACTAGTGAATTTTCACTAGGCATAAACGAACGCTAGAGCATCTTTGCAATAAAATACTCACACTGCCGAAGTAACGCTAGAGAAAAGTCGCCAGCATTCGGTGCCCAGGGCGCAACTTTGCATATTAGTGAATTAGCGTAGTGGTACCAAATTTGCGCCTGGCAAAGTGGTGCGATGTGTGCGAAACGGTCACTGGTGACAATTCGCCCTTTAGTGAATCTGCCCCATAGCATTTTTACTGATTTGTGTGTTTCAAGCTACCCATGCCTACTCTCATGCAAATAAACTGCCACTGAAAGTTTCAAAGGAACTTGTTCCATCAGATTCTTCTGTCCCAAGAGTTAGTTCTCATGTTCTGCTTTATTGCTATTTTACCTGCAACATTGTTATTTTCATTTTATGTAGGCATGTATATTAATTCAATACACAGGTACTAAGGCACTAGTTTTGTATTATTATTGTTTCATATATATTTGTGTTTGCCTCACTTGTGATTAACACCAGCTGCTCATGTGTACTTCTGTTTACTAAAAGCTGTTTGCTAACAACTTTTATTTCATTCTTTATTTATCAAAATTCAAATCTGTGTAGATGTTTTTCAACTACAACAATAATCACATGTTAAAAAAGCGCAAATGTCTACTTATCTATTAATAGATCTCAATAAAAAAAGCACAAACCAATGAAAACGCAGAACAAATTTGAATAAGAAAATGAAAACTTCAAAATCTTTGTTTACTTTTACAAGCAAAAAAAACCCCTCAAAGTAACTAATATTTTACAGTTTGATATTACAGGAGGTAAAGAGGACCAACCTCAATAGAGCTTAAGGACACCCTAGTAACCAGATAGCGGTTTACATACTATATTGGAGAGCTGCAAAAGTTGAGTAATTAAAGTACAAACATGGAACTTAAATGCAAATAATTAGGTATTGTGCTGTCTGCATCATTCTGAATTAAGAGAGATTATGGACAGTACTAGTACTGAACTCACTGCTCTCCTTGATATACTCAACACTGCATTTGCCATTGCAGCCTTAAAAAAATGTTAAAAAACACTTTTTTACTAGATGCTTGCAAATTAATCCATACAATCCTAGCATAAATTGTGTCAGTAATATATTCAAGCTACCATACTGTGGTATCCTAGCATAGAGAGAGTGTGTTGGATCCTGTTCTGGCAGCAGCTTTATTGTTTCCATCAGAATTGAACTAATACCTCTCCATGTTTTGTACATATTAAACTGTCAATAATCACCAGTCATCACCCATTTCCACCCATGCGTTCTTTGCTACCAAACTGAAAGAAATATAATAATTAGATCTTCATCGTTATCACAGTATACATTTGTCACTGTTTCAGTTATTCTTATCTGGCAAAGAAAAAAATCCCCCATAATTTTAAAAGTCATCCCTATTAAATAGTATAGCAGGAAGTGATTTTCTCAGAAGATAGAATTACGCTGCTAAATAACTCCTAAGGCCTCAGTGTAACTTGATCGCAAGAAGGGCTGGCATTGATCAACAGGTCAACAAAACATTATTTCTCAGTGAGATGATAACGGGGAGAGCCCTGAAAGAATGAATTGTGTTGAATTCTATGATCCTTAAGTCCTTAAGTTTGCTATTTATCTTTCCAGTGAACACTGATTTAAACAGAATTTCCACCAGATGGTGCTGGTAATATATATAGTGTTATCATGTTACATCCCCCCCTTTTCAATGAGTGAAACAAACTTTTACCAAATTTAAAGGGCTTTGATGCAGAGAATGACTTGAGCAGCTAGTTCCTGTGTGCTCAGACAAGCTCTGGAGTTCTCTGGGCTCTTGTACCATAAGAACCTCTAGATTGTCACTGGATTTGCCAACGCAAAGTTTATTCACCTCTTTAGACTTCTTGAATTTTTTGTCTCTGCTTATCAAGATGAAATACCCTCATGTTTTGGTTTGGTCCTTTAGTTTCTTTGGATTTACCTGTGGCACTGGGTTCATGTACCAGTTCCCAGCAACCAACCTGCAACACAACTATCCTGATCAGAACTCAGCATCTTCTAGCAGCTTTTCCAGTAGGAGGTAAGTAAATATCACTTTACATTTGGTCAGATTTTAAGATGAAAAAGGCAACATGCCTTTGAGAAAAAATGATTTCAGATTTCATCTGTACTTTATACAGGACGTGTAAGCATGCTTCTGTATTCCAGCTGCAGCAAAACTACAAATCCTCAGAACTCCCCAACAAAAGGGAATACTCAAAGCTGTAGTTTATCATTATTAGAGAACTAAAACTCACATAGCTCTCTGCTACAGATCTAGAAATAAGGCAATGCTAATGTATTTGTGTTTAGGAGTGGAAGGGATTCATTTTGTATTCTTTTTTTTATTTAAAATAAAAGTATAATTAATTATTTTTAAAGTTATTTATTTTCCAGTTATTATTATCTTTTTACACTGCAGTAGGTGCCATGAAAGTATTTTAGTAAAGCTAAAACAGAGTTTTATTGCACTTACTGCACCTACTATAAACTGTCATATAACTAATTTTAATGGAAATTATACATTTATGCTAATTATATATATTATATATCTATCTATATATCAATCTATCAAAAAAAGATTGAGAAATGTATTATGTGTACAGTGTTCTCCTGGTCCCATGCTGTACACAGAACCCATAACCTCTTTGGTTTAAGGGATGCTTTGAAGAATGTTAGTACAGGTATGGGACCTATTATCCAGAATGCTCGGGATCTGGGGCTTTCCGGATAATGGGTCTTTCCGTAATTTGGATCTTCATACATTAAGTGTACTAGAAAATCATGTAAACATGAAATCAACCCAATAGGCTGGTTATGATTCCAATAAGGATTAATTATATCTTAGTTGGGATCAAGGACAAGCTTCTGTTTTATTATTACAGAGAAAAGGAAATCATTTTAAAAAATTTGGATTGTTTCATTACAATGGAGTCTATGGGAGACGGGCTTTCCGTAATTCGGAACTTTCTGGATAACGGGTTTCCGGATAACAGATCCCATAACTGTATAGGAAATTGTAAGCTACACAAATAAGCTGTGCCATTCACATAATTGTATATAGCTAGTACAAAAGTACCGATAACTTCTCATTATGTTTGAATTTAGAATAAATGTGAGCCATAAATGACGGTGAACTCATATGAACTTGCTATGCTCATTGGCTAGCAGATATCTCTTGAAAGACCACAATCAGATGCTGATTCATATGCTAGCACGCCACCAGCGTTGGTGAACTAGCGAATGATTTGCTCATCAGCTTTTAGAATCCCCCTGCAGGGGGCAGCCTTACCCCGAAATGAAGGAGACAGCCCAATGATAAAATCACATTTTAATTTCTCATGTTTATATTTATGTCATGTATATGTGTCATAAGCTAACACTTAACATCCATACCTATGGCTATTATAGTCTACTTGAAAAAAGAATACAATTTATCTATTGTGCATTTTAGGTAACTACCTCAAACTTTCAGTTAAGAAATACCGAAGCTGCTATAGTTTGCATTTTATTAATCCTCCTCTCCTAGGAAGTTTTCAGCCATATAAGAACAACAAACAAGCCACATGCTCTTGTTAAAACCACAATAATCATAAGGATTTCAATAAACTCAATAAAATATTTTATTACTTTTCATTGACTTGTTTTCAGTAGATGCAAAAATGTTCTTGTTTATCTGTTTGTAATATTTTAACACATTTACGGGGCAATGTAATAAAAATCGATATCGGAAAAACTATTCGCAATGCGAAAAGTTATGCCTTTGCGTGAACAAATTTTGCTTTGTGCGAATTTAATATAGCTTTTGCGAGCCCGGAAACTGTTTAGCGACCACTTCCGACAGTGAAAGACCATTTGCGAATTTTATAGTTTGCGCCAATGCGCAGTCAATGTAATAAAACTTCTTACTGAAAAAGTCGTTATGTTTGCTCCAATAGATTACGACACCTTCAAGCACTTCTTATGAGTGCGCAATTAAAATTTGCAATGCGCAATTAAAATTCGCAATGCAATAACAGTTTAAGGAACAATATTACATTGCGAGATGTGGATTTTTAGTCTTATTGGTGCGAATTGTTTTGCTCTTTGCGACTTTTATTACATTCCCCTATATGGGTTAGTTCACACAAGGAGATTCGGGGAGATTTTGACGCCTGGCGACTAATGAATATTGGCTTTCACACAACGTTTATTAATCAGCAGCACATCTGATTTCCCGATGCATTTGAATGGTATACAATAGCCATATCAATGGGCATTGATTTTATGCTGTAAAGTAAAAGTAATCCTAAAGGTTAGTTCAGACGAGGAGATTCGGGGAGATTTTGTCGCCTGGCGACTAATCACCTCGTCTTCTGAGCGACAATCTCCCCGAACTGCCTCAGCGTGTTTTCCCATAGGCTGTAATGAAAAGTCGCCTGCACTAAAGCACACGCGTCGATGCATTTTCCATAGTCGCCCGAAGTTACGTCCAAAAAGTTGCCCGCGCTAAAGCACCCACAGCGATGCGTTTCCATAGTCGCCCGAAGTTGCCTCCTCCGAGGCAACTTCGGGCGACTATGGAAAACGCATTAGAGCCTATGGGAAAACACGCTGAGGCAGTCCAGGGAGGTTGTTGCTCAGAAGAGGAGGTGATTAAAATCTCCCCGAATGTCGTGTGAACTAACCTTTAGGATTACTTTTTTTGTGTAACAGCATAAAATCAATGCCCATATATACGGCTATTGTATACCATTCAAATGCATCGGGAAATCAGCTGTGCTGCTGATTAATAAACGTTGTGTGAAAGCCAATATTCATTATATAGATTGCTATAAAAGTTTTGCAATTCAGATATAACATGGTTTCTCCCATTGTTCACTCTAACTTCTTTTGTCTGCATTTTTAAAAACCTGTCTGTGCAGTGAGGTGGGTGGCTCAGAATTAGTACAAAGTTATACATTTAGCAAAAAGTATTTGTGTGCACCACAATCTGTTGTTTGCACTGACCTCAAGATTTGTTCTTTGAACACAAACACATCATTTAGAGGGAACATTGGTTTCCCCCAGTGTTGCTTATGGGGCATGGCCTCCTGATGGAGCTGTTTGATGATATCTACATGATGTCTTTCATACAGTTGATTAAGATGACAGCAAACAAAAAAAACTGCTAAACCATTCAATGACTTTAAAAGGAAAAGGCATTTTAAAGCTTATTTCACCATGTATTGATGTATGTAATCTTCACTGTATGAAAAGCTGCACGCCAAAAGTTAATACAGGTATGGGATTCATTTTCCAGACACCCATTATCCAGAAAGCTCAGAATTACAGAAAGGTTGTCTCCCTTAGACCCCATTTTAACCAAATAATCCAATTTTTTTTAAATTAATTATTTTTTCTCTATAATAATAAAACAGTACTTTGTACTTGATCCAAATTAAGAAATACTTAATCCTTATTGGAAGCAAAACCAGCCTATTGGGTTTATTTAATGTTTAAATGATTTCCTAGTATACTGATAGTATTAAGATCCAAATTATGAAAAGATTTGTTATTCGGAAAACCCAGGTCCTAAGCATTCTGGATAACGGGTCCCATACCTGTATATAGCTTGGGTACCAGAGCCTTGTAGCAAGCAAACAATATTAAGAATTGATGGCACTCATGGAATGTGTTAAAAATTCAGTGATAGGGATTTATTGTCTTAGGATGTCTCTCACTCTAGACTGAAGGAAGGCAGTCTGTCCCTGTAAAGCTTATAGTCTATGTGGATGGGTAAGTTACAGGCACAAAGAGGAGGATAATTAGAGCTACCAGTCAGAGGGGTTGACCTATCTGCCATAAGCCAAGTACATGCCCCCATTCACAATGAAAGAAAAAAAAGTAAAATGGTGCAACTGAAGGGGAGCTGCAACTGCACCTGCTTGTATAAGCAACACAGTGACTGCATACTGACTAGACTAGGTACTGAAAAAATTGTTTGATTGGGTTCAAGTCTATTTGATTTGCAGCCAATCACAAGGAAGAATCCTTTAATCGAATCCAATGATGACATCATAACAAAGTAGCGCATGATCAAGCTCAGACAGCAGAATATTTGTGCCTTTAAGTGTCAATATCCACAACGAATAATCTTAGTCAACATGGAATAAAAAAAAATTGTACTGTAGAAAATGCACAGTAAATAAAATAAAGTGTGCCTTATGGTACATTGGCAGACCTGTTTGGCTCCTGAACCATAGCTACAGCATAATGTGATCCATGTGGAATAAGCATCAATACAATTATTACAGAAACAGTACCTTGTACTTTATCCTAACTAAGACAGGGCTGTCCAACTGGCAGCCTGTGGGCCACATGCGGACCGTGACCCCCCCCATTTTGTGGTATCACTACAGAGATTAACTGGCCCCTGCATTGTTTAAACCTCAAATTCAGACTAATCCCTTGTATTGTTCACACCTGTGATCCCCCTGCATTGTTCACACTTGTGACACTTTTATTGTTCACACCCAAAAGCCCTGTACTGTTCACTCCTGAGACCCAGACAGAAACTGCCCACATTGTTCACCTGTTCACACTCATCCAAACTGCTGAAGGAGCACCAGCACTGTGTCACTGTATGTAGTACATCTTACAGTGGTCCTGATGAGTTTCCCTGTCTCCTGCTCTGTTCTGCCTTCCCTATGCTCCCTGTGTGTGCCATACTTTACCTATGTGTGCCCTACTCTGCCTGTGTGTGCCCTGCTCTGCCTTTGTGTGCCCTGCTCTGCCGGTGTGTGACATACTCTGCTTGTGTGTGCCATTCTCTGCCTTTGTGTGCCCTGCTCTGCCGGTGTTTGCCCTTCTCTGCCTGTGTGTGCCCTGCTGTGCCTGTGTTTGCCCTGCTCTGCCTATGTGTGCCCTACTCTGCCTATGTGTGCCCTACTCTGCCTGTGTGTGCCCTGCTCTGCCTGTGTGTGCCCTGTTCTGCCTGTGTGTGCCCTGTTCTGCTTGTGGAACATAAGCCTGGTATTTGTTCTGGGGGTTTGTAAGCATTTGAAAATAAATTATTGTTAGGGGCCCTAAGATGTTTAATCATGTGCTGGGGGTGCTGTGTTATCCATGGGGAAGAGGAGGCATATGGATTTAAGGGTATGTCTTAATATGACAACTTTTTTCACATATGAGTGATAGTGATATCCGTGCAGTGAGCACCAACCATTTGGTTTTTTGGTGTGCTACCACAATTAATGTGGACATGTTCTTGTAGTAACATGGGTGTAGTTTAAAGTGGTTGTGGTTTAAAAACAGGAAGTGGTCAACACTGGCTTCCATTATCGGCCCTCCACCATGTAGGCTACAAAAATTTTGGCCGTCAATAACACAGAAGTTGGACAGCACTGAACTAAGATATAAATAATCCTTATCGGGGGCAAAATAATCCTATTGGGTTTAATTAATGTTTATTATTATTTTTTTTTCTTTTAGCAGACGTAAGGTAAGGAAATCCAAGTTTCAGAGAGACCCCTTATCCAGAAAAAGGTCTAGAGCATTCTGGATAACAGGTCCTGTACCTGTATATATATATATATATATATATATATACATTATAGTAGTCAGTGCTCAATGTTCCCTCCAATCCCTTCTTGGCTATGTGCGCAAAAAAAATCTTTTGTGTGCAAATTTTAAACTTTTATGAGCAGTTTTTAAAAACTGTGTGCTCAGGTCAAAATTAAATATTTTTTTTGTGTTTTCACACAAAAATTCTTTGTGCATCTCACATTCAGAGGGAACATTGTCAGTGCTATTTGGCATTTTTTTACTCATTTACTTTTGAAACTTATGGGAGACTAATCACTGCTGACTAACTGTACATGTAAAGCCTGACAGATCATTGAAGAAGGGTTAATACATCCAAGCCTCTAATGCTTATTTAATGAAAGAAGCTTAAGGGTTATTGTTGTACTGCTGTTGAACTGGTTTAATGTTTAACCTCAATGCAAAACATTACATGTCTGCCTTACTAGACATTGGGAAGATGTATACATTTTGTGCCACATCTTTGACATGTAATAAATTGTAATAAGTCTCAGTGCATAAGACATATAATAATTATTATGCTTTATTTATATAGCTTCAACATTCTCTACAACAATTATACATTACTTTTCCAAGTAGAGCTTACAGTGTTCCTCTGACACACACACATTATAGTTATTTTATCAGGAACCTTCCTGTATGTTTTGAAATGTGGGAGGAAACCAGAGTATCCAGAAGAAACCCACACAAGCACAAAGAAAACATAAACTCCTTGCAGATTATACCTGGCAGGAATTGGACCTCGAACCCCAGTGCTGCTGAACAGCAGTGGTAATGACTGGATGATCCATGATTTTTTTCTTTGATAACTATAGACACTCTCCTATTCTGCTAAACTTTTAGGGGCCAATTCACCAAGCTCGAGTGAAGGATTCGAAGTAAAAAAACTTCGAATTTCAAAGTGTTTTTTGGGCTACTTCGACCATCGAATTGGCTAGTTCGACCTTCGACTTCGAATCGAAGGATTCGTACTAAAAATCGTTCGACTATTCGACCATTCGATAGTCGAACTACTGTCTCTTTAAGAAAAAACTTCGACCCCCTAGTTCGCCATCTAAAACCTACCGAACTCAATGTTAGCCTATGGGGAAGGTCCCCATAGGCTTGCCTAAGTTTTTTTGGTCGAAGGATAATCCTTCGATCGCTGGATTAAAATCGTTCGATTGCAGTTTTTGCGCTAAAATCCTTCGACTTCGATATTCGAAGTCGAAGGATTTTAATTCCCACTCGAATATCGAGGGTTAATTAACCCTCGATATTCGACCCTTGGTGAACTTGCCCCTTAGACTATTTGTCTAAATCCCATTTCAATGATAATTCAAGTTCTGATGAATTCTATAAAAAATGAAGCATTCACTTACTATGGCAAACATATCATCCCTAAAAAATAAGGTGGCGAAGAAATCTAGAGGCAAGGAAATTTCAAACGGATTAACTGGGTCAAAGTGAGGGGAGAGTGAAACATTTTTATAAAAGGTCAACTTAAGCCAAAATGGAAAAAAAATTAAATTAGAGGTTTATAAAAAGGACCCTAAATAACAATTGTAAAGATTCTTGCTTTTAAGAATGTGCGAGCTTTAATGGTTAACATCTCACAGACTGTTTGCGGCAGACGGCAGTTATTTACTGGGAATACTGGGAATACAGAGAATTAATGCTATCTTGTAAATTTAATTTGACTTGTTTGATAAATCAAGTCCAGAGCTGCTAAGGTAGAACTATAAAAAGGCCTTAAATGCTCCCAGACAGAAGACTAATTAATAGACTGCCAAGAGCTGACAGCAAATGGAAAAATCATTACATGAAATAGACTATGGTTAAATGATAAGTAGCAGAGCACAGAAAAAAGTTCTTTTTTGGAAGGTTAGATGTCGTATTTGATGTCTTTGATACTATTTTGGATAGGCTAGATTTGAATAATTGCAAATAATGAAACACGAAAGAAAGTAGAACAGAGTATCTGGTAGAAGAAACCTAATAAAACCACAAAACATACAGCCAAGCAATTAAAGGGGTGGTTCACCTTTGAGTTAACTTAAAGGGGCAAATTAACTAAAGCGTGAAACGGCTAACGCTAGCGCAAATTCGCCAGAGTGACGTCATTTAGCTTCTTTGCCAATTTACTAACGGGTACTGGCGTAAATTCGCTAACGAAGTGGACTTACTCTAGCGCTACTTCGCTACTAATACGTGATATGTGCGGCGCAGCATCACATTGGGGAATGGCATCACAGGTAACTGTGAGTTTAGGAAGGGAAGGAGGCAATAGCCACATCTGCACAGACAAGCATTGTATAGCATTAGTGCAGCTGGGTCCAGAGGCGACCCAGTATGGCACAGCCTGCGGCCCGACGGTTGGGGACCCCTCCTCTATGAGCTACTGTATACTAAGAGGCTGATGAATTTTATATATGAGTATCTTCTCTGTAGGCTTCGTTGGATGTTAAAAACCAACTACAAGGTCTCCAAGCACAATATGGGGCAAATTCACTAAATCGCGAATCGGCTAATGCAAATTCGCCAGTGTGACATCATTTCGGTACTTCGCCGATTTACTAACGGGTGCTGGCGTAAATTCACTAGCGAAGTGGACCTACTCTAGTGGTACTTCGCACCCTTACACCAGGCGAAGTTGCGCTATGGCGAAGGGACGTAACTACGCTAATTCACTAACTTGCGCATTTTACTGAACGTTACCTCTTGCATCAGACTTGCCTTCGCCACCTCAGACCAGGTGAAGTGCAATAGAGTAGATAAGGATTGCTTCAAAAAAAGTTGACATTTTTTCTAAGTCCCAAAAAACGCTTGCGTCTTTTCCTTTTTTAAGGGTGATAGGCTGAAAAAGATCGTACATTTTTTTTGGGGGCACCCTCCTTCCCCCCTACATTTCCTAACATATGGCACCTAAACTATACAGTGGGCACATGTATAGGGCAAAATAACAACTCTATTTTATTTTATGAAGCTTTCCCAGGCTTGTGTAGTGTAATGTATTTGCTGCTACATATACGTCCATTGTACTTTAACTTATGTGTAGTTTAAAGTGGCGCCATATGCAAATTAGGCATCAGTAGCGTAACTTTGCTTTGCTTGATGAATTAACGCTAGCGCAACTTTGCTACCTTTCGCCTCCCTGAGCGCAACTTCGGATTTTAGTGAATTAGCGGCGCCCTATGAAACTTCACCTGGTGAAGTGCGGCGAAGGCTGTGCTAGCGCAACTCCGCAGGTTAATGAATTTGCCCCCATGAGTCCTAATTATAAGAACCATGCACTGAAAAAGTTTAGAGAAACCTCTCCATTGCCTTCATCAAGGAGGAATATAATGTCTTCATACTACTAAACGAGCAGTGAAGTAGGAGACGTGGACTGGGTGTAATATTTTAACCAAGATTATAAGAATGGGAAGTATTCCTAACAAAACATGGTAGTAACCAGAAACCAGCTTTGCATTTATGAGCCCCAATAACATTTCTGTTACTACACACTGACATTCCAATAGCTGCGGTTCTAGTTTGTCAGTACCTGTAGGATTCCATGTGCAAAGTCCTTGGAAAGCAATGCCTTATTTCTCAACTCTCAACCCAATCCAACAATGTTATGCTACTCTTCTTTATTGTTTAAATTATATATATATATATATATATATATATTGAAATGAATGAATGACTTGCAATTTAATTGGTCATTGAAAAGGTACACTTAGTTAACTTTGTTATTTGACTTAATTAAAATGTAGCCTTCAACTTGCCTTTGACATGTGTCAGGCAATTCGGTGTCACCATTTTTGTGCTACTTAAAAATGCGCTGCTAGAAAACTGTCAAAATAGGTGATGCATTTACCACTGCCTCCCCGCATTTTTGTCCAATAATACAGCTATAGATCCTGTTATTCAGAAAGCTCAAGCGCTGGGGTTTCCAGAAAATGGATTTTTCCATAATTTGGATCTTCATACCTTAAGTCTACTAGAAAATCATGTAAACATTAAATAAACCCAGTAGGCTGGTTCCACTTCCATAAGGATTCATTATATCTCAATTTGGATCAAGTAGCACAGTAATTGTGACACATCTATTACTCTATGACCTTTAGCATGATAAAATGTAAAACAACAAGAAGTACAGTTTATACACATATTCAAATTCCTACGGATATGAACACGTTTAGATATAAATTAAAACTAATCCTTTAGTTCAAATACTATCAAAGGTTTAATAGCTAGCAGGAAAAATGAACAGGCTTTGGTTTTTTTTTTATTAACCTCAAATTCTATCCTGTCTCTAAGATGGAATTAGCTTGAAAGTATAGAGACATTTTATGTGTAGGTCTAGTGATTTTATTTTCCATCCCATTTACATCATTGAGTAAGGTGTTTTATTAGAAAGATGTGGTTAAAATTAAAGCACTTGATATTTAGATAACCAAGTCACACATCATTAGTTAGAAATGCATGGAGGAAATACACAGGATTTAGAATTAGAGAAACAGAGATGGGTGGCAAGGAGGCTGATACAGGGAAAGATGTGTGAAATGAGTAGAGAAAGGCAGTATATGAGATAACTATTGTACTTTAAAAATATTTAGGATAGAAGAAAGTTTTATTGACTAAAATGGAGCATGTCAACTCAAAACTGACAGTTAGTATATAAAAAAAAACAGCAACACTCTTGTATTTGTAGCTTTGGCCTTTTTATAATTTATTTTCAACAAAAACAAGATTCAAAGCACCACAACTTGCCTGCCATTGAAGTAAGTGGAAGCCATGTTGAAGTACTGCTTATTAAACATGCAGGACCTTTTTCAACACTCAGATCAATAGGTCAGCAAACTTCAGTTTCAAAAGGAACATAGTACCATAACACTCTTTGGCAGTATGGCTGCTTTCTGGGAAATAACCTTTACCCTTGCACTTAGCAGTTGGGTTTTTCTTTAGGTGATAGTTTGGGAGAACGGAACCCACAAAAACTACTTGGTCTGTGCAATGCAATAACCCTTTCTCAATTGCACTGCTGCACCTCCTTGATCTAGGATCAAGGCCTGATCTGGATAAATCCTAAGCTGGCAATACACATACCAGTAAAGTTGGATAAAAATATTCTTGTTTGAAGTTTAGTACATGTTTGCTAGGCTAGGATGTTCAATCCTATATATCATGGATATTGGTTGACTCTTTGATTGGATACATTGGAAAATGTCATCTCTGGAAGTACAATATGTGCAGTGTATGGTACATTGGTAGATAAGGACATTTTGGGCACTTCCCAGTTAGCAGGATGAACAAACTACCTTAGCAATCAAAATATTAGGAAATATTTTTGTTGTACATTATACTGCAGTGATCCCAAACCAGTGGCTCGTTAGCAACATGTTGCTCACCAACCCCTTGGATGTTGTGCCTAGGGTTGCCACCTGGCTGGTAAAATACAGAGCCTCATTTAGACTGCCAGTGCACATAGGTATACCAAATATCCAATCACAGCCCTTATTTGGCACCCACTAGGAACTTATTCATGCTTGAGTTTCTCCCCAACTCTTTTTACAATTAAATGTGGCTCATGGGTAAAAAAGGTACCTCTAGCTTAGGTATACAGTATAACAGGGGTCCCCAACCTGAGTTGGGTAGAAGTTTGTTGGGGAGTTTGTTCAACCCACTGAATTAAAGCTGAAAGTCTGCAGTTCAACTGCATCTGAGTTGTTTCAATTAAAATTCATTGTGGTACAAAACCAAAATTAGAAAAAAAGGTGTCTCTGTCCAAAGATTAATGGCCCTAACTGTATCTCTGTATGTGTAGCAATAACAAGGGGTGCAGTCAACTTCCTAATATTCTAGCGCTACAGACCTGGTACATTTTTTAAACCTGTGCTTAAAATTAACATTTGAAATACAGATCTACAAACGTTCTAGTTTTTAGATCAGGCAGTACAGACATTTTAACATTTACCCTTTAAGGTGTTCCATCTCAGTTCTACATGACAATGATTTCTTCTGTTAACATACCTTCTAATATCCCTTTAACTGGACAACAAATAAACTCTGGCAGCTGTCCTAACCTGCACATTTGTAAATGTAAGGAAGTATGGGCTTTGCTATTTATGTAATGCTCCAAATGATGCATTTGTTAAACAAAAAAGCATAAAGCATTTTCATGTCAGAATGACAGCTTTGGTTATAGAACAGTGACCTTATTATTTGGGCTTTGGAAGCTAATGCTTAGCAAATGGCAGCATCTGACAGCAGTAGGAAACAGCACTGTTGACAGCGCCGGTTTTCTTTTCTTAAATAACATTATCATGATTCCTTTCAAGATTTAAGCAGCGTACCGATTCTGTAAAGTATATGTTATGAGCGCGAAACAATCTATGATCTGTGAAAGAAGTATTACAGCTGGCTGCAAGTTCAGTTTGTGCAGACTTTGCATATCGAGTGTACAATTCAATATAGAATGAAAGTCAAATGGTTGTGCCTGTAATGTATAAAAACAGTAGAGAAAGGACTGTTGTGCATCCTATAGATTTAGAGAACCATGTCGACAATACAGTGTCATTGCTTAAAGTTCTGTATGTTTAGCTACAGAGATCCCAGAAATAAGAGAATTGCAATATAGTTTTGTATTCTGTTCTGAGCTGCAGTCTACCCATTCATTACACGGCACTCACAAGAAGATGGCCCACTACACATGTAAGCCTATACCACAAGCTACATCACTATTACCTATTGATTTGTTCAGCATAAACCCTAAAGGCCATGTGTCTTTAAAAGTCATATGTAGTTGAATCCTAGTGAATTTAAAGTATATTTGCTTAATATTTGGTAAAATGACTGCTATGGTATTTTAGAAATAGTACTTACTCTTGGAGTTCAGCCACCGCATCCATACACAGTGAGTTCAATCACTTCTCTACTACCCTCAGTCTGCACACTGTAGAATCAGTTGAGGTCCCATTGACCCATTGAGGTCTGATATTATGCCCGGACCCTTATCTTTTCAGAGCCTTGTCTTACTCCTGGTTCATTGCTCCATAGACCATACACCATCATTCTTAATGAAAACCATAAAAGCCCCATCCTACATACTGCTAGGGGGAAACCACGTGACATCCTTGTACCAATGGCAACCTCCCCTATACCCATATGGCTAACCCATGCACTTGGATGGGGACTACACCTCTTCCCATCTAGCCCTTTATTTAAAGACTTTAATTTACAAAGGGGAAACATAAATCCTTACTCTCCTATGACAACATATTCGATTAAGCAATGTCCACCCTGAAGAAATATTTGTCTGGATAACAACTGCCATTATCTGTTGAACAATTGTTTAATAAAAGCTATCAGTTAATGGGTTGCTTCTTGGACAACCCTGGTGTTACTGTTTTTGCTAAAAATAAGAAACTGTAGGGATACAACATAATTCCTTTAATTTCCCTCTGCATACAAAGGCTGTTCTCTGAGGCCTCACAAAGAATGTGGATAAAGGCAACCACTACTACATGCTTAGCTGCAGTTTGCATGTTTGTTGCCTGTGTGTGTGTAGGGGGGGAGTTGATCTAGAACAAAGGTTAGAGACTAGCAGACTGCAGTTGCAGAATTTTGTATGTATGCATATTATTTATATAGCAATGCTTTTATGCACAGTATATACACATTAATAAAGGGGAAACTAACATTGCAATACATAAAGTTGGTGCTAAAGTGTTAAAAGACAGGAGGCAGGAGGCCACCCCTCTGTAGGGTTTACAATCTAAGGGCCTTCAAACATTCCCTCCGCTTAATACCAACAATAATAATAGTGTATTAATAGGAAACACTGTGCAGGGACCTTCTAAGTATAGGCTAATTAAATATGCTGTTTATTGTATCAGAAATATCACACATCACTCAGGATTGCATTTTAAATGAAAGCATAAAAAATCACCACTAATCTCGTGAAATAGTCAGCTGAGTCGCTAAATAGATCACTTCTCTTTTCTGTACTCATCTCTTTCCTGGTACCTTAGTATGCACACCACAATGGCACCTCAGGTCTAGCAGTAATATGTAGCAGTTGTCAATCAAGCAGTCCTCTCACCCACATTCTGAGAATGGTAGGTTTCCTAGAGCATCACCTACATGTTTCATAAACCCCCTGCTCATTTAATAAGGGCTAACTAGTTATAATGGTGTGCATAATGGTGTGCATTATTACTTGGCATCTACTGTCCAAGTATTATTATTTTTAATGCTGAGTGATTAGTGATATCTTTGAACGTTATGATACCAATGATACCAAACTTTGTGACTTTAATTACATTAACCAATATGTGTTAAAGGTACTACATTTGCACCAGGATATCAAAAAACATTTTAAATGTCTCCTGACACCTTTGAACCAATGGTATCCCTGTCCAACCAAACACCTAATATATAGTTTTAAAATAAACAAATGTACTACAAATTATATATGGAAGTGTTCTGGATGGGCAGTAATGTAGTAAATAAACAAATGTAATACAAATTATATATGGAAGTGTTCTGCCATTGGCAGTAACCCGTGGCAACCAATCAAATTGCTGCATTCATTGTTCTACTTGCAGCTTTAAAAAGCTAATCACTGATTGGTTGATGTAGGTAACTGCCCATGGGCAAATTTGCCCAGTGTTGATAAATGAGCCCCATTGTATAGTAATACATAAATATATTATATTTATGGCAGCTTTGCTGAAAGCAGTGTGTTAAATGCATAAGTTAAATTCTTAGCGCATACATTTTAGAATGTGTTCTTTTTTAATTTAACATATTGTGTTTTGATAATTTAACACCAGTTTTTGCAGAATTTACTACAACACCTGAAAGACTCTCTGCCATTGAAAATAACTTTCCAAAAATAATTTCCTCAAGATTAAATAGTCACATAATAAAAGCACACGCACTCATAATTATTTCTGAAAAGTGAAACAAACCCGAGCTGGTTATTAGTTCTTCTGAAACAGCTTCAAAACATCAGTTTAAAGAATAACAAATCAGGCCCCTTTGGGGCTAAGGTGATTAGGAGAAATGTCCTGACCATTGTCACTGAGATCTAGTAAAAACAGGAAAAGAGAAGAAAAAAAACAAAACAAAATTAGTTGAAATAATTAGCAAGTCATTAAACAGAGGTTGTAGTTCTCAGGTGCCTGGTACTGGTCAGATGCTGGAGTGGGATCAGTTTCGGTATGAATCATTTTAATTGAACCCTCTAGTTTAAGGCTGGATTTCATGAAGGCCTGGTTAACATGGGAACTGTAGACCCTGAGCATTAGCCAGATGATCTCAGCAGAAAATCAGCCATGGTCACAAAGGCTCCTTTCCCCTTACGGATCAGTATAGAGCAAGAGTCTTGCCACTGGTAGACAAAGGAGTGGATTTACAGTAACACTTCTTTCATACGCGGAATTTTAATGTACATTTTCCTTAAATCATAAACAATAGATAATACATGGTATTACCTTAAATAAAATAATAAGTATAGATAGAGGTAAAATTTTCAATCAACCTCTGGGGAGTTTGTGAATGTTATTTTGAGAAGGATACTACCAAGGATACTACTATAAATTCATCTCATGATTGCACATCAAGAGTCCAGCACATCTGGCACCCATGAGGCTACGTAGAGACATTGGTGGAGAAATGTGTACCGCTCTCTACATGGGCTGCTAAACTTAATTCTCCTTTGTTTTTTTTCAGTGCTGTTCCCTAGCAGTCTATAAGAAAAAAAACACTATTATTGCATCTTTCCTTGTCTGGAAAGCACCCAAATGTAATATGAATGACTTCCATAGTGATATAAATGGAATCTGGATTTTTGTGATATACGGTAGAGTTGTACAATCTATGGCTCATTTTCTTCCAGTGCTCGGATTTGATGGGTTTATGAACTCCCAGTTTGACCATAAAGTAGCAGCCCATACATTCCCATTACTGAGCAATTTGGTTGTACTTTTGTTTATCTTTTAAAAGATAAGACATTCTTACATTTATACATTTTTTTATGGCTAATGATGTTCCTAGAGCATATGAAGCCAAATGAAATTTAAAGAACACTTTGCAAAAGCACATAGTGAGCTGGGCTACTCGGTGCAAAGGCACAACTGGAGTCCAGGGAAATATCTGTGGGTTATATCACTGATAGAATTTAGTGGTATATTTCATAATATCTACATTTTTCTAATGTGGCTTTGTAATATACTGTAGTGTCAGAACCTTTAGCAACAAATAAAGGAGCTGAGAAATTTTAGGAGGGTGAATCAATTGAAAGGACTGACAGACCATCTCAGTGGTTCAATTTTTCATTTGCTTTATACTCTTTAAATATTCTGTGCATATTAGAAAGAAGAATATTGTATAGCTATTTATATGCTTAGAAGTTGCATTGTCCTCTGTGTTGTATTTTTCATAGACCTTTAAATCTGTTTCTCTTCTCATGTTTAAATAAGAAGGATCTAGCTGCCCCCAGTAGCTTAAGAGGTGTTTAGGGCAGTAGCAGAACAAGGCAACAATAGGAATATTTTTGAACTTTTGTCACGAAATGTGCTGATGAAATTTAATGATGTCAAGGGAATAGTGTGGGTTTAAATGTCTGAAAGGTAGCATGTTGGTGCCAAGTCAAGCACGAGTTGAAAGAGGTGGCAAGAGACATGTTACAAAATAACGTTTTTTTTCCAGAATTGTAGAGGTTAATGTTTGAACTGTATTCTAATGGCAGTGCCTTCCCAGAGCCCTTGATCCTTGTTGACAGGTGAGAAGTTTGGGTAGTTTAATGTGTCCCACCCGTAAGGTCACCACTGGCTTCTGATCCAAAACAAATTGCAGGGGGGCTTTAAAGGGTAAAGGTTTAAAGGGAGGGGGAACATGATCCTACGTGAAAGGCTGAAAAGTATTTTTGTTTATTTAATCTTTAATTTATAATTGGAAAATTGTGGTTCAAGCGAATTCTTATTTTGAACGTTCTGACAGAAGGAATTCTTTTAAACTATAAAGAAAATTAGAAAGGGCCTTTGCCTATAACTGTATCTAGTTATCATGTACATAGCTGGATTCAGTTGTGCCATGATTAAATAATGTGGATGGTTTCCTCCAGGTACAGAAGGCATATAACTTGATTATTTAATTTCCTTTTTTTCAATCTGATAAATACTTCCATATATATGCTTTAACACACCATTGGAATTGAATTGTAAACTCAATAATCTGTAAAATAACTTTTCAGTAACATTGACTCGGTCTGACACAAAATATAATACATTTGTGGCTTTTGGTTCTACTTGAGTGAAAGGCAGTATTTCTCTTTAACAATGGAAAGAAGACCACTTCTGGATTATAGCCAGTTTCCCCAAGAATAGCAGGGGTTTCAATTGCTACAGGAATAGGTAACAATGTCTGTACTTACATATAATAGGGCCCAACACAGATGCTTTATTACACCAGTGCAGTAGACCATAGCAGCCAATCAGCCATTAGCTTTCATGGTGTAACTTGCTGTAGAGTGATCAAAGCCAGTTGCTCATATGTTTCACTGGTGCTATAAATCACATACTAATTTATTTACTAAGGTAAAAATAAACTTATATACACACATATACCATCTAGACCAGGAATAGGCATTATTGTTGTTATCTGTTATTTATATAGCACCAATACATTTACACAGTGCTTTACAGAATTATTATACATCATTCACATCAGTCCCTGCCTAGTCTAGTTTACAGTCTAAGGTCCCTAGCATATTTGCATAACCTAAGAACAATTTTATCAGGGGCCAGTTAACCTGCCTGTATGTTTTTGGAGTGTGTAAGGAACTGGAGTACAGCCATCCAGACACGGACACTATCTACTTGCAGATAGTCTCCAAGATGGAGTCAAACTCAAGCCCCAGGGCAGTGATCCCTACCAGTGGTTTGTGAGCAACATGTTGCTCACCAACCCCATGGCTGTTGCTCCCAGTAGCCTCAAAGCAGGTACTTATTTTTGAATTCTTGGCTTGGAGGCATGTTTTGGTTGCAAAAAAAGTGCACTGCCAAACAGACCTTCCTGTAGGCTTCCAGTCCACATGGGGGGCAACCAAAATGGCCAATTACAGCACTTATTTTTCATCACCCAAGAACCAAAGTACTAAATATGTGTGAAATAATAAAACATTTTTTTTATAAAGTTTAATTACAGTGTAGTCAGGGCCAAACTGGGCCAGTGGGACACTGGGTAAAAACCTAGGGGCCCCGCCGACCCACACCAGCTCCTGTCTGCTGCCCACACAGGCTCATGTTGCCCCATGATCTCCCCAGGCCCCAGTTAAGAGAACAGGTATGCACATGGGCCTGGAGGGGGGTTGCGGCTGAGACAGGGGGGAATGGAGCGGGGCTGGATCCCCTGTGTTGGAAGCCCCAGTAGGCATCGGACCCTCCATTCCGACACTAAGAGTAGTTAACTAGAAGCTAAAGAGGGTCAGTCACCTATGATCCCGGGCTGGAGCTTCTCTTAAAAAAAAAAACAAGACCAGGGTACTTTTTGAGGAGCTCTGATATCTGGTTTCAGTATCTTAGGCATCCTCTGCACCTATTGAAGCTGAGTGGTTGTGCAGAGCCCAATGGGACTGTCCATCATCCCAGCCATGGAGGCCCCCGAATCCCTAGATGCACTCCCCAAACTTCTACCACCACTCCCTTCTCCCCAACTGTACCTCTGACCCACTCTGAGTAATTTCTCTCCGTTGCAGCTGCCTGAATCTGCTGTACCTCACCCAGGGTAATCTAGTGGTTGTTAGTAGCTCACTAAAATAAGGCAATGGCGCTTCCCCCATATATATTTATGTACATTAGTTGGGATCAAGTACAAGGTACTGTTTTACTATTGCAGACAAAATTAAAATTATTTAAAAACAATTATTTGCTTAAAATAGACGCTAGGTCTAGGAGATATGTTCTTCCCATAATTTGGAGGTTTCCAGACAAGGGATCCCATAACTGTAAGAACAATTGTTACTTCTGTATTTTAGAGAACATAAATCAGCAGTACAAATATCTTGTTCATGCCACTCAGTGTTTCACCTTCCTCTGTAACAAAACACAGCTAAAATCTCCAATACACTAATCACTGACTAATTGTGTAAGTTTAGATACCTGTCATTTGTTTTCAATATATTGTCTCTGCTTCACCAATCTTCAGTCATCCACTCCCCCCCCCCCCGATCATTGATGAATGGGTTTTTTCGCTCCCTTATCCCTGTTCCGTGCTGCAGTTTGGTGCCTGCAGCATTAAAGTTATAATGACACTAAAAAATGTATTTTCAAAATATTAATCTACATTAAAAGTTAGCTATAGGCCATGTTGATCGTTTTTTTGCTGATAGTTCTGCTTTTGTAATTGTAATTGTTACTTGAAGTTCCTAAACCTGACTGTTTTGCCAACCTAAGTGTCCCTTCTCAACCTGTCAGTTAGAGTTTCTAATGCTAACAGACTGCAAAAGCTCAAATATGGCAGCACCCTCAGAGAGGAACACGGGGGTAAGAAAGGTAATGTAAAAGCACCAGGCAAATACTTTTATGGAAAAATTATAAATAGCATTCAAGATAATGTTATGATAGATATAAAAAAAGGTTATTTTCTGGTGTCAGTATCTCTTGAAGTGTTCTTTAAACATAATGTAAGGGAAACATATTAAACCGGTTTAAGAGCAAATATTATATGTGGGGAGCCCATCATTTTGAAAATTTAAAAGGCGTTAATCTGTGGGCTGTAAGAACAGTAACGGCAGGTCTATGCCCTAATACAAAATCAAATAGATTAACTTTAATCTGGAATATCGCCCGCGCTGGCTTCCCGCACATCTCAACACTTCGCCAGGCGTAAATTCGCTTGGACAACGCTAATTCATGAAGATTCGAAGTTGCGCACAGGGTACCAAACGCTGGCGAAATTACGCTCAGCAGTTCGAAGTTACACTAGCATTGGCTAATTAGCATACGGCGTGCAGTTAAAGTACAATGGAAGTATAAGCTGCAGCAAATACATTACACTACACAAGGCCAGGGAACCTTAATAAAATTATATAAAGTTATTATAATGCCCTACACATGTGCCCACAGTATAGTGTAGGTGCCATATGTTAGCAAATGTAGGGGGAAAGGAGGGTACCCCAAAATAAAATTTACGATCTTTTTCAGTCTATCACCCTTTAAATAGGAAAAAATGCCAGTGTTTTCTGGGACTTAGAAAAATGTTCAACTTTTTTTTGAGGAACTCCTATCTACTCTATTGCACTTCGCCTGGTCTGAGGTGGCGAAAGCAAGTCTGGCGATAGAGGTAATGGTCAGTAAAATCAAAAACGTAGTGAATTTTCTTAGTAACGCTTTTAGGCCAGACCTAAAATTCGCCTGGCCATAGAGTGCTAAGTTGCGCCAGAGTGTATCTCCTTGGCAAAATTACGCCAGCGAATTTACACCAGCTACCGTTAGTAAATCGGCGAAGTGCCAAAATAACGTCACGCTTGCGAATTTTCGCCAGCGTTGGCCACTTCGCCCTTTAGTAAATTTCCCCCTAAATAAGGAAGAAATACATCCATTAATGTACTAAAAAAAAAAGTTAGCAAACATATGTTTTCTGTAAATGAAAATGCCTCATTGTAAAAACGCCTGCCATTGATGAAGCAAAGTGACAAAAAAGTTACTCCATGGCTCTTCGTAAACCTCATATGTGGATGTATAAGGATGTTGCTACTTCCGTACATTCCTTCAGGCACATGCTTCAACCAAGTCCTGACACATCTGCTGCAAATGAGAATATAATATGGAACAAGCCATTCTTTCAACACTTGTCTTTATATTAATTCTCATGTATTTAAAAGGATCCCTCTGGGGTAGGTGTTCACAATTTAGCAGAAATCTCAGCCGGTACATGAGGGAACTGTCGGAATGACTACAGCAAGGGTACATCCAATTGGAGCTTTTTTTTTCCTTATCCTTTCCTAATTCCTAATCTTTAATAATGGCACTTTCCTTCAGCACCACATTCTGTGCAACTAGAATGTACCAGTAGTTTCAAACCCATCTGGTTACCATGGTGGAACTGTTATGAGCAGGGAATAGATTCTTATTCCTATGGGTCTTCTTATTGAAGAGAGAGTCGTCATAGAATCTATAAAGACTGCTCAGACATTAAATAAGTTAGTAGCATTTCTAAATCTTTCAGGATCTTAGCAGGACTAAACTGATATGAGATAAGGCTCTTGTGATGGATGACTACATGAACTTAGAACTACAGTACTCAGTTTAAAATGAGTAAAAGCTAAATGTACAGTAGATTTCTTCCATGAAAGAGCAATTGATCCTTGTAACCCTTTCTTGGTTATATGATGAGCCCTAGCAAAGAGGTCAGAGGAGGCTGGACTGTACTCCTCAACACACCCAGTGCTTAAAACAGTAAATTGCACCAGTGGTTCTTGAAACAAATAATTTAATAGCAGCAAGCACATCTCAGTATATTCAATATTGCAGGTACAGTGGGGTTTACTCACACACCACAGGTATTGTGTCTTCCATTATTGCTACATGTCACCAGCAGGTATCATTATAAATATTGTGATTTTGTGAGCTAGCATGGAGACCAGTGCATCCCTCTAGCTGTGAAATACATGATGTTCACATTCTCTATTGCTTCAATTTCCATGAACAAAAACATATATCTGGTAAAACGAAGTTATTCTATTATATAAGAATGCAAGTACCAGTGTGGGAATTCTTATCCGGGAACCATAAAGTTTCAAATTAAGTCCATTTTAAGCATATGTTTATATTTACTTATGATTTCCTTATTCTCAGTTGTAATAAAACAGTGCCTTGTATTGCCACTTGTGTATTAAAATAAATAATGTACCCCCTGTTGAAAAATATGCAGATTTTAGCATTTAATGCTCCCACGTTTATCAGCTTTGTGCTGTTCTATGACCCGTACAAAAGCACTTGACCTTTGGCCTTGTACTTTTATATGGTCATGGAACTCCTTAAAGACTTATGATATTAAAAGTAACTTTATATTTTCAGATCAATAATAAAGATTCCATCCTGATGAACTATATGCTAGTATCTGTAGCTTGAGTTGGAATTGCAGAAGATGTGTTCTTTTTGTTCTACTGCTGCAATGTTTTGTGTTTGGAGTAAACTGCAGTAGTTTTGTCCACATTGGGTCTTTGCTGAGTTCAGAAGTGGCAAAAAATATGTGGATAGTTCTCATACTGTACAAGCACCTCACCTTGGGTGTTTTTTGACTGCATGATGTTGTAGTCAAGTATATGAGACTATTATTACCAGGATACAGTTATCTGATCCATACTGATAAATTGCCCTTAATTATAAGAGTTCCAGAACCATATGAAGAAAAATGTTATACGTATTATTGGTCTGTATAAGCTTTGTGTGTAAAAAGGGCAATACTGAACCGGAAAGTTTTAGATTACATCTCCACTTTCATGTTTCTGTTATAGAGATAACAAGTTTACAATCCTGTACTCCGCCATTCTTCTGAACAGGAACTCCAAACATGGGCGCACTAATTAATTCGCTTTAGGGTGTCAGGTCTGACAGGTCTTCTCTATTAGGAATATACAATTTGAGAGATGGAAAGCATTATGTTTAATGATGTATTTTTTTGGATTATGAACAACTTCTGGTTGAAATTAAAAGCTGAATAAACCCACAGGGGAAAAAGGAAAATATTTCAGCCTACTATTTTTGACACATAACTTGTTCTTCACTGTACAAAAAAAGTGTAAGTTATCTGACACATCCCCATCAGTAATAGGGAGTAATGGGGATACTTAATATTAATTAATAATCACATTAAGGAAAGCAATTATTACACACCTCTTCATGCAAATCAATTTTATTGTTACTCTACTTTCTATAGACAATGCACTTTATGTATATATGTAATAATATATTAGTACAGGTATAGGATCTGTTATCCTGAAACCCATTATCCAGAAATCTCTGAATTACAGAATGGCTGTCTTCTTTAGACTCCAAATAATCCAATTTTTTTAAAAATGATTTCCTTTCTCTGTGCAATAATAAAACAGTAGCTTGTACTTGACCCCAACTAAAATATAATTAATCCCTATTGGAGGCAAAACCAGCCTGTTGGGTTTATTTAATGTTTACATGATTTTCTAGTAGACTTAAGGTATGAAGATCCAGACTACAGAAAGATCCGTTATCCGAAAAAACCCTAGTCCCGAGCATTCTGGATAACAGGTCCCATACATGTACTAGCATTTTTTCAGACATGTTTTACCACAAGCATTCACCTGATATTGCTATTACTCATTACAAATGTTTTTTATGAAATACAATATTAAAAATGTGATATTATTCTATCTGAATCTAGAACATCCCCTGCAAAGTACAACTTTATTGACAATAAGTAAAATCAAGAGGTGCTCTAAATGATGCTGCAGGTTTGGCACTGGAATGTTCTACAAGAGCTAAGACTAAATTAAAATTCTTGAAATCACATGGCCTCAGATTTCAATAAGCCTTTCTTCCCCTTAGCAATGTTTGCCGTTTTTTTTTAATTATAAGTGATAAGATTTGCAACGCTAGAGCTAGAGGGCTACTGGAAGAGAAGATATAGGAGAGGTCAGAGGGCCAGAGGCGAAGGGCTGCTACAGAGAAAGATTGTGCAAAGGTGCAAAGAAGGAGAATAACCTGCAAGAATCAAGCTTAAAGGGGTGGTTCCCCTTTAAGTTAACTTTTAGTATGTTATAGAATGGCTAATTTTAAGCAACTTTTCAACTGGTCTTTATTATTTATTCTTTATAGTTTTTTAATTTTCCAGCTTTCAAATGGGGGTCACTGACCCCATCTTAAGGGCTAGTCCACACAAAGAGATTCAGGGAGATTTTGTCGCCTGGCGACTAATCACCTCGTCTTTTGAGCGACTATCTCCCTGAACTGCCTCAGCGTTTTTCCCCATAGGCTACAATGAAAAGTCGCCTGCGCTAATGCACACGGCAATGCGTTTTCTATAGTCGCCTGAAATTGCCTCACTGAGGCAACTTTGGACAACTATTGAAAACGCATCGCTGCATGAGCATTAGCACAGGCGACTTTTCATTGTAGCCTATGGGGAAAAACGCTGAGGCAGTTCAGGGAGATAGTCGCTCAAAAGAAGCGGCGATTAGTCGCCAGGCGGCAAAATCTCTCAGAATCTCCTTGTGTGGCCTTACCCTTAAAGACAAATGCTTTGTAAGGCTACAAATTTATTGTTATTGCTACTTTTAATTACTCATCTTTCTATCTAATATAAGTAATTCAAAAAGTTAAAAAAAACAACAACTGGACTTGCTGAGTAATTATTGAAGATGTTTCACTACTCATCCAAGCAGCTTAGTAGTGAAACGATTCCAGTTGTTTTTTGACTCACTTATATTAGATAGACCATGACCTAGATGAATGAAAATCTTCATACTCACCTTTCTTTTTATATTCCAGTCTCTTATTCAAATCAATGCATAGTTGCTAGGGTAATTTGGACCCTAGCAACCCGATTGCTTAAGTTGCAATCTTGCAAACTTAAAGCTGGTGAATACAAAACTAAATAACTCAAAAAACACAAATAATAAGAAATGAAAACGAACTGGAAATTGCCTCAGAATATCACTCTCTGGGGTAAATTTACTAAAGGGCGAAGTGGCTAACACTGGTGAAAATTCGCCAGCGTTACGTCATTTCGGCACTTCGCCGATTTACTAATGGTAGCTGGCGTAAATTCGCTGGCGTAATTTAGCCAAGGAGATAAATCATACTAAGGGGTTATTTATCAAGGTCCAAATTAAACTTAATATCGGCTGCTACAAACTCCAATCTAAGCTCGGGTTTTCCACGCTTATTTATTATTACATTTTCCTGAAAATTACCTTTGAGGGAAAAGCTCAGAATTTCACAAGTTTTCCTCCGAAAGCTCCGAAAACATAGTGAAATTGCCCGAAACCCCCGAAACAACCAAAAATCAATGGGACTGTTCCCATTGACTTTTTATGCAACCTCGACAGGTTTGAAATGCCGTGGTTTTATATTTGGTCTTTTTAGTCCTCGGGGTTTACTAAATTCCGAAAAATTTTTGATTTTTTAAATCAGATTTTATAAAAAAAAAATCACAAATTTTTCGGATTTCGGGGGAATTTTCGGGTATTTGGAGCTTAGTAAATAACCCACTAAAAGTTAACTTGAAGCTGAACAACCCCGTTAATAGATTACATTACTACTTTCTAGATGTTTGTTCTGATGCCAGTGAATTTGGAAAGTTCTATGTACTGTGTTTCTGAGCACCAGGACCTGCAGCCACCCCTGATTTTGGCAGTACTGTATTTAGGGGTAGATAAGGCATGTAGCCATCATCCTCCCACCCCTACTTGTACCTTAAAAGAACAGTAACACCAAAAAATTAAAGTGTTTTAAAGTAATGAAAATTCCATGTAGTGTTTCACTGCACTGGTAAAACTGATCTGTTTGCATCAGAAACACTACTATAGTTCATATAAACAAGCTGCTGTGTAGCAATGGCAGAAATTGAAAAAAGGCTATATGGTACAGGTTAAATAGTGGGTAACAGATAACACCATTATGTTCTACAGAGCTTATCTGTAGTGATGGGTGAATTTGTGCCCTTTTACCTCACCGAAAAATTTGCGAATTTCGTGCAAAATGGCAAATTTTTGCGGCCGATTCGTGAATTTATTCGCCGATGGCAAATCCCGCAAATTCGCGCCTGGCGAATAAATTCGCCCATCACTACTTATCTGCTATTATGAATATTATGTTGAGACCTGCACATTTTCTTTCACAAAATTTGTTCTCTTTGCACATTTTATTACATTTCCCCCGTAGTACTCTGCTGCCTGGGGTATTTGTTCTTAATTATTAATATGCAGCCTTCTAGAGACAATTCTTAGTACTACTGACTGTATTACAAGTCTCAACCCACGAAACAGCTGTTGAAAGTGACTACAGAATGGTAGGTTTGGTTTCTATATTTCAGGAGAGGTTTTTGTGAAGTTAATTCATTTCTATTACATTATGGAACAATATAACACATACAGTATTTTTTTTAAATGTTCTTATAAAGAATGTATATATTATTTTACCAAAATCAAACACAGCAAAGGCTTATCCTTATAGACAAATCTGAACACAAGGCAAAGGAAAATGACAATGTGATTTCTTCAGTAAGGGGCAGATTTACTTAGGGTCGAATATCGAGGGTTAATTAACCCTCGATATTCGACTAGGAATTGAAATCCTTCGACTTCAAATATCGAAGTCGAAGGATTTAGCGCAGAAAATTCGATCGAACGATCGAAGGATTATTCCTTCGATCGAACAATTAAATCCTTCGAATCGAACGATTCGAAGGATTTTAATCCAACGATCGAAGGAATATCCTTCGATCAAAAAAACTTAGGCAAGCCTATGGGGACCTTCCCCATAGGCTAACATTGACTTCGGTAGCTTTTATCTGCCGAACTAGGGGGTCGAAGTTTTTTTTAAAGAGACAGTACTTCGACTATCGAATGGTCGAATAGTCGAACGATTTTTAGTTCGAATCCTTCGATTCAAAGTCGTAGTCGAAGGTCAAAGTAGCCCATTCGATGGTCAAAGTAGCCCATTCGATGGTCGAAGTAGCCCAAAAAAAACATTGAAATTCGAATTTTTTTTACTTCGAATCCTTCACTCGAATTTAGTGAATCGCCCCCTAAATGTATTCCCTTATTTAACAACACCTACAGTAAATATGCAATTGAAATTAATATGACATGGGCTTAACAGTGATATTATGCATTTCTGTTAGGGATGCATTGAATCCACTATTTTGGGATTCCGCCGAACCCCGAATCCTTCTTGAAAGATTCTGTTGGATACCGAACTGAATCCAAACCCTAATATGTAAATCAGGGGAAAGAAGGACGAAAAAGAAGAGCACAGTTAAAATTTTTCTTACTTCCTTGTTTGTAACAAAAAGTCATGTGATTTTAATGATTCGGATCCAGTCCGGCCAGACACGAGGATTCTGCCAAATCCTGCTGAAAAATGACTGAATACTAGGATTTATATATCCCTAATGAATCCCTAATTTATATATCATGTTAATTCACCATAATTGCAGCTTTATGTGAGCTTAATTGCTAAATTGCCCTGATGCTTTAGAAGTTGTTATAAAGAATGTGAAAAAGAACACTTAGGGGCATATTTATTATGTGGTGTAAAAAATAGTGGAATAATTCGGCACACATTGCAGTGTAAAAAACAATGTAAAAGTGGCATAATTTTTTAACAAGCTTTTTCTTTCAGCAACTTCCACCGGAACTTACTTACAAAGGTCTGAAGCAGTGTAAAACAACGGCAGAAAATGGTTTTCGCATGCCGTAAAATAAAAAACAGCTTGATAAATTTGCCATTTATTGTACACAGTTTTTAAACTGCAAATTTCTGCAAATTTAGTTTTACACAGCTATGAGATTTATAGGGCAATATACAAGGAAGCTGTAATGGTTAAAGGGGACCGCAAGAGCAGTGATTTACGTGGATTTTCAATTTCCCTAATGCAGTGTTCCCCAAGGATTCCAGGGTCGTTGCTGTCGCAAGTAGGACACTATTGCTGCCAAATTTAAAACAAATGCATTTCACTGTTATTGGGCACTGGGAAATTGGCATGAACGCAAGTGCTGTAGCAGACAACCCCCGCAAGTCTCTACACATTTATTATTTTGGATTTAGGTGCTTATCTTCTGATTTCATTTGTCTATACCACAAAACCACAACTAATACTCAGTATCAATGATATTTCATAACTGGGTTCATTTATTAATTTTTACAGCCATGCCATTTTATCATAAGTGCAAATTTGATCAGAACAAAATTCAAGGACAGCACTAATGTCTCTCATATGTTTGAGATGATATTTGATGTATGGAGTGACCATATATAATGACAAGATGTGACTGTTAAACTAATGACAGCGGTGTTTGCTTAAGATGTGGTCTGCTTAGATTTTACATAGGCTTTTACTAGTAAAATTACTGTATATAGTAACATCTGTTGGTCTGGGTCGTTTTAGAATTTACAAGAACATAGCATTGGCTATCATAAATTTTCATTCCAACTTTACGGGGCAGATTCATTAAGGGTCGAATTTCGAAGTTAAAATTACTTCGAAATTCGACCCTCGAATTGAAATCCTTCGACTTCGAATATCGAAGTCGAAGGATTTAGCGCTAATCGTTAGATCGAACGATCGAAGGATTTTTCGTTCGATCGAACGATTAAATCGTTCGAATCGAACGATTCGAACGATTTTAATCAAACGATCGAAGGAAAATCCTTCGATCAAAAAAAGCTTAGCAAGCCTATGGGGACCTTCCCCATAGGCTAACATTGACTTTGGTAGGTTTTATCTGCCGAAGTAGGAGGTCGAAGTTTTTTTTAAAGGGCAAGTACTTCGACTATCGAATGGTCGAATAGTCGAACGATTTTTACTTCGAATCGTTCGATTTCGTTCGAATTCGAACGAATTTAACCAATTCGATGGTCGAAGTACCCAAAAAATACTTCGAAATTCGAATTTTTTTCATTCGAATTCTTCACCCGAATTTTGTGAATCGGCCCCTACATGTAATGAGTGTATGTTGAGTAAATGATTGATGGAGAAGGGTCTGGGAATATTTGCAGACAGTACACTTAGCTGTACCATACAACGCCAGAATGCAGCAGCAAGATATTTTATCGTATCAAATCTAGTGATGAGCGTTTTTTTTCGCCAGCCATGGATTAGTGGCGAAATTACACATTTCGCCATCTAGGAAAATTTGTCACACGTAAAAAACGCTTATTGACTTCAATGTGTTTTTCAATTTCTTCTCTGTTTTGTGAATTTTTTTGCAGTTTCGCAGATTCTTCGGCTAGGCATGCTGCTTGCCCAAGCTTGGAGGTGAGCGATCAGTTTGTGGAGGCTGCAGGAGGGGTGTAGTGAGTTTTGCAATGAAGGTGGGAGCCTCTGCAGGTGGGCCCCAGATGCCTTTGACATCGCTTCATTGGGATCAATAGTTATATCTACTGTAATCAACTATATTCACTGTGTAGGAGGTATACTATCTTATGCATAATGTTATCATCTTAAAAGTAGTGATGGGCAAATTTGGGGGTGTTTCGCTTTGCCAAAATATTTGCGAATTTCCCGTGAAATTTGCGAAACTTGTGGCAAATTCCCACGATTTGCCAGCGTCCATTTTTTCTTGACAACGGGGATTTTTCATGCTGATTTTGCAAATTTATGCGCCGGTGGCAAATCACGGGAATTCGCGCCTGGCGAATAAATACACCCATCACTACTTAAAAGCAAACAGTGCTGCAGAAAGTGCTGACTTCACATGACATGAAAAGTGCACCAGTATCCTGGAGTTATTACTGTGGTTTAGCTTGCTTAGGGCAATGCTGCTGCAATATCTCAGCATGTGCCAGGAGACACGAGAAAGCAACAGCTGTTACTACAAAGTTTAGCAGATGTTTGTGAGAGTTACTGAGGAGCAAACATGCCTTTTCCTTTCTTATTAAACTTACAGTCCTTAACTGATCAAGAGGTCATTTATTTTCCCCAAGCCCTGCCATCACCTGCAAAAAGTTCTGATTTTCTTTTCTGAAGTAAAGATAGGGCTTCCTTTTAATTAGGGATGTAGCGAACTGTTCGCCGGCGAACTAGTTCGCGCGAACTTCGACTGTTCGCGTCCGCCGCAAGTTCGCGAACGTCGCGCGACGTTCGCCAATAGGCGTTCGCGTCAAAAAACGTTCGACCATTCGACCATTCGATTCCTTCGACCGCTAAAATCGAAGGATTTTCGTTCGAATCGAACGATCGTAGCCATTGGATTGAATGAAATCATTCGATCGAATGGCTTCGATCGTTCGATTCGAACGAAAATCCTTCGATCGAACGATTAAAATCCTTCGATCGTTCGAATCGAACGATTTTCGGATGTTCGAAGTTCGCGAACTGTTCGCATTTTTTGCCGGTTTTCGCGAACGCCGTTCGCGAACACATACTCGGCAGTTCGCTACATCCCTACTTTTAATAAAATGGGAGACCTAGAATTAATTGCATGCTCTAAAAATTATGATATAATTGGTATCACTGAGACCTGGTGGGATGAAACATGTGACTGGATTGTGAATTTAAATGGTTACACCCTTTTTAGGAGGGATAGAGGGATTAAAAAGGGTGGAGGAGTGTGTTTGTATGTAAAGCCTGAATTAAAGCCATGCGCTAAAGAAATAAAAATAGCTGGCACTGGTGAGGGTGTAGAATCACTCTGGGTAGAGATTTCGACTGGGCAAAAGGTATCAAAAAGAATTATCATTGGTGTATGCTATAAACCACCTCGTATAAGTGTCGAGTATGAAGCCGAGCTACTCTTGCAGATACAAGCGGCTTCACAGCTGGGTCAAGTTGTTGCTATGGGTGACTTCAATTATCCAGACATTGACTGGGGTAATGGGGTTGCTAAGACAGAAAAAGCTAGTAGGTTTGTAAATATGCTGAATGACAACTTTTTATTCCAGCTCGTTCAAGAACCTACTAGGAATAACTCTCTTTTGGACCTTGTAATAACTAACAATACTGAACTCATCTCTAACATTTGTGTGGGTGAGCATTTAGGGAATAGTGATCATAACATGGTCTCCTTTGAGATTCTGTTGCAGAAGCAATTCTATAAGGGAGTTACTAAAACACTAAATTTCAGACGTGCAAACTTTGACAGTATAAGGGCATCTCTGCAACATATTAAGTGGGAAATGCTTTTCACAGGATTAAACACAGAACAAAAATGGGAAGTCTTTAAAATGCTGCTTAATAAATATACTTGTCAGTATATTCCACTTGTAAGCAAGGAACGTTGTTGCAAAGCAAAACCTTTTTGGTTCAATAGAAGCGTTGGTGTTGAGGTGGGTAAGAAAAGACGTGCTTTTAAAACTTTCAAGTTAGCTGGTACAGCCGAATCATTTATAAGGTACAAGGAGGCCAATAAATCATGCAAAGAAGCTATAAGGCAAGCTAAAATTGCTATAGAAAAGGATATTGCAGTAAGCAGTAAAAAAAATCCAAAATTATTTTTTAAATATGTTAATAGTAAAAAAATGAAGCAGGAAGGGGTGGGTCCCTTACTATCAGAGGGGGGTCAGCTGGTTGATGAAAACAAATTAAAAGCGCAGATTCTGAATTCATATTTTTCATCTGTCTACACAAATGAGGAATCAGTAAGTGAAGGTTTCCTTCTTAACAGTCCCAATTCTAGTAATACAACTAATGATGCATGGTTCACACATGATGAAATTCAAAAGAGACTAGAACATGTTAAGATTAACAAAGGTCCAGGGCCAGATGGTATTCATCCCAGGGTAATTAGCGAGCTTAGCTCTGTGATTGCCAAACCTCTTTACTTAATTTTTCAGGATTCATTGAGATCTGGCATAGTGCCGAGAGACTGGCGAATTGCTAATGTGGTGCCTCTATTCAAAAAAGGATCCCGTTCTCAGCCTCAAAACTATAGGCCAGTTAGTCTGACGTCAGTGGTAGGAAAGCTTTTCGAAGGGTTAATAAAGGATAAGATACTGGACTTCATAGCAAATCATAATACTATGAGTTTGTGCCAGCATGGTTTTATGCGTAATAGATCTTGCCAGACTAACTTAATTTCTTTTTATGAGAATGTAAGTAGACACCTCGATTCTGGGATGGCAGTGGATGTGATTTACTTAGATTTTGCTAAAGCATTTGATACAGTGCCACACAAAAGGTTACTGGTTAAATTAAGGAATGTTGGCCTGGAACATAGTATTTGTACTTGGATAGAGAACTGGCTAAAAGATAGACTACAAAGAGTGGTGGTAAATGGAACATTTTCTAATTGGACCAATGTTGTTAGTGGAGTACCGCAGGGCTCTGTACTAGGTCCCTTGCTTTTCAACTTGTTTATTAATGACCTGGAGGTGGGCATTGAAAGTACTGTTTCTATTTTTGCAGATGATACTAAATTGTGCAGAACTATAGGTTCCATGCAGGATGCTGCCACTTTGCAGAGTGATTTGTCTAAACTGGAAAACTGGGCAGAAAACTGGAAAATGAGGTTCAATGTTGATAAATGCAAGGTTATGCACTTTGGCAAAAATAATATAAATGCAAGTTATACACTAAATGGCAGTGTATTGGGAGTTTCCTTAAATGAGAAGGATCTAGGGGTCTTTGTAGATAACACGTTGTCTAATTCTGGGCAGTGTCATTCTGTGGCTACTAAAGCAAATAAAGTTCTGTCTTGCATAAAAAAGGGCATTAACTCAAGGGATGAAAACATAATTATGCCTCTTTATAGGTCCCTGGTAAGGCCTCATCTGGAGTATGCAGTGCAGTTTTGGAATCCAGTCCTTAAGAGGGATATAAATGAGCTGGAGAGAGTGCAGAGACGTGCAACTAAATTGGTTACAGGGACGGAAGACTTAAACTATGAGGGTAGACTGTCAAGGTTGGGGTTGTTTTCTCTGGAAAAAAGGCGCTTGCGAGGGGACATGATTACACTTTACAAGTACATTAGAGGACATTATAGACAAATGGCAGGGGACCTTTTTACCCATAAAGTGGATCACCGTACCAGAGGCCACCCGTTTAGACTAGAAGAAAAGAACTTTCATTTGAAGCAACGTAGGGGGTTCTTCACAGTCAGGACAGTGAGGTTGTGGAATGCACTGCCGGGTGATGTTGTGATGGCTGATTCAGTTAATGCCTTTAAGAATGGCTTGGATGATTTTTTGGACAGACATAATATCAAAGGCTATTGTGATACTAAGCTCTATAGTTAGTATGGGTATATAGAATTTAATTAAAAGTAGAGGGGTGTATGTATGGATGCTGGGTTTTCATTTGGAGGGGTTGAACTTGATGGACTTTGTCTTTTTTCAACCCAATTTAACTATGTAACTATGTAACTATGTAATATGTTGTCATGTTCTGATGACTTAGCCTCCTGGAACAATAAGCATTCTAGTGCAGACAGTGGATTTAAGCCAGAATCAATCAACAGTACATTAGGTACCCCAAGCTGTGACCCACAGAAGACAATATATAAAGATTTAAGGGCCTACACACACTCCTGCATGAAAAAGTGTCATATTTTTACTATCAGTGTGGTAATAAAAGGGGCAAATATGTTTATTCCTATACAGGTATGAGACCTGTTATCCAGAATATTTGAGATCTGGGGTTTTCCGCATCAGATATCTTTCTTAATTTGGATTTTCAGTCTCCTAAAAAATTATTTCAACATTAAGGGGGTTATTTATCAAAGGTCCAGTGTTAGAGTTTTTTTTTTTACCCCGAATGAACGCCAATGACCTCGAAACATGAATGGTATCTTATTTAAGAAAAAAATTTGAATGGCAAAAACCTGATTCTGCGAGTTCGAGCCCTTCAACCCAAAAACTCTTGATTGAGTTTTTTGCAGAAAAAAAACTGAATCGATCGATTTGAGTTCTTAATGAGTTTTGAGAAAAAAAGCTTGAAAAAACTCGAACATGAAGCAGGCTGTAAACCTCTTCAAATGGTTTAGGGGACCTCTGCCACTGACTTCTACTGAACCTCGACAGATTTTAGGCGGTGTATTTTCGGATTCTAGACATTTCCAGGGTTGAGGTATAATAAATCTCGAGTTGCTACAGGGTGGCTGCGTGCTGCTGGAGCTGATGTTGCGCGTCTGCTGGGAACCTCTCCATGATGAACTGGTAGATGCTCTGGCAATGCCAGCCTGGTACTGTTCATGCGCGGGTGTGAATACAAGCTCATGGGGGCAGCCATGTCCGTGTAGCCTCCTCCTGCTGCTGCCGCAGCCGCCCTGTAGTAACTCTGCTCTCCGCTGAGGTAGGGCACGACTCCCAAGGAGTTGGGGCTGGACACCAAGTAGCGCTCCTGCATGGCTCCTCCGCCATCTCCTGCAGCAGTGGGCGCTGCCAGCCCCGGGCACATCGATGGGGAGCACATGTATATTTACACATGTATATATCCAATTTCTGCCAATATATTGCACATTTCATGTTTACATATTTATTGTGTATTTTTAAGTGCCTTTTTGTGATATGTACTAGCTGGAGCCACGTCGTCTCGTCTCACTGTATATTTGTATACTGCTGAGATGACAATAAAGTTTACTTTGACTTTGACTTTGAAGTGGCATGCACAGCCCACTGATCCGGCTCTCCCAGTACCTGCTGCTCTACTGCTGGGAATAGGGGAAGCGCTGCAGACTCTGGGAAGCAACGTTTGGCTCACCCGGCTCCAGACCTCTGGCTCTGTGGCAGATGTGCAAGAAACTCAGTTTCCTCGTAGCCCTGGTATGTGACAGTGCAAGAGTGGGAGGCAGTGGTGAAGGTGAGGTGCACTCAGGCTCGGGCACATCGGGAAAACTTTGCCCACAAACCCCACTACAAACCCTGCTCCACCAGCCAACACTCGTACAGCTTCGGGCCATGCCTGCCCAGAGCCTGAGAGCAAAGCCTCAGCCTCCTTCAAATACTGTCACTAGAATAGCCAGGGAGGAGAAACCGAGCACTGCAGGATGGATGGTCGCCCTGCCGCCTTTTTTGAAGAGGATCGGAAGTGGAGTTTCTTAATTTCTTAATAAAGCTTTGCAATTTAAAAGTTTAATCTGTCTTGGTGTTTATTTTTCGTTGTATACTAATGAATTTTTTTAAAACATTTTTTGATGTTACTGTTGCTTTAAGGTAAACTCCCTTTGTGCCTTAAGTTACTTAAAAAGGCCTTACCCTTTAAACAAACCAGCCATTGTTTGTCCATATGTTGCAATATACTGTATTTAAGCTGGCCAACTACATCAAAGTCATCTTTGGTCTGGCCAGTCCTACACTCATTTTCATCTGATTTATTAGGAATTCTATTGCTTCATTATATTATTTTACACAGGGACTAAGTTTTACCCGCAAGGTTAAAACTCCCACCAGTGGGATCACCTGACTATAGCTGGGAAGGGTGGGAGCTACAACATGGAGCTGGTCACTGCTCCTGCATAAACTATAACAAACAAGGGAAACTTGTGCTCACTGCTAATTTTTTAAACCATTAAGCGGGGGAGCAATGAGGCTGGGATTCATATAGACGAATACAAGATCCTCTGCACTCAACCCATTATCAATATATTAAGGACATTGAGACATGTTGTGACTTAAGCTACTAAAAATGCCTTACCCTTTAAACAAAACAGGGATTGTTTGTCCATATATTGCAATATATGGACATCCCTGGTATGGCCAGTCCTACACTCAACTTTCCATATATTCCATATATAAACACTGATTTACAATCCAGTTAAATTCCTTTGCAAAGAGTCAATGCCTTCACAATGTTGCCAAACGAGTGGATCTCTGCCCAATATGCGAGGATGATACCTGGCTGATCCCATAGTGCATCCGATACGGGCCGTCAGATCGCGGGACCACATAAACGCACAGATGTGGCCTCGATTTGACGGGATTTTTTAACCTGCCTGATTTTCAGCCATATACAGTAATGATCAAGGGAGCCCATCAGATGGCCCCACACATGGGCCAATAAGCTGCCAACTCGGTCTGCCGGCAGCTTTTTTAGGCCCGTGTATGGGGGCCTTAAGTCAGTGCATTTGGCGGGATACATTTGTATTGCTAATAAATTAAAATAAAATAATTATCATCTGTTATATATTCTTATTGGTAAAATACTGGTTTTGTACAAGTGTAACACTGGCCCATAGTTTAAAACAACGCTGTCCTGTTTGTTGTATTTTCATTAATAAAAGACAACTACAGTGTATAAGACTGAAGAGCGAGGTAAAAAATAGAAAGCTATTTATACATTTTGGGGAATCATGCCCATTGCTGGAGTCAGATGAACATTTTTCCCACTAGAATTGAGTGACCCTTGTGTCTCAGAAATTCCTCCACTTTAATATGGAAGCTGATAGCCCCAGTTATTACTAGGGCTATCAGCTTCCATATTAAAGCAGAGGAATTTCATAGACAAAAAGCAGTTATACTGAAACTGAGGGAAATCAGTCCTACTGCTTTCCGTGTCCTCAAAGCTATTCCCAGCTAACTATAACATACAATCCATTATCCTTGTTCAAACAAGAAGATAATTTGGTACAGTTGTTTACATAGTCAAAAGGTTAAAAAAATGGCATCCTTGGATGGAAGGTTACATTATATAAAATCCACCTGTGGGGACAGACAATTAACTTGAATTCCTTTGTTGCACTGCTAAATGCCTTTCTAAGCGATGTAAAGTGAAAAAAAGTAATTTTTATGGTAGAAAGCAAGCACAAACTTTTTATGGATATAGAATCATAGGAAAAAAAATAGTAACTGAGGAGTATTTGTTTTAGGATATGTACGTCTCACATGCGTGAAAACTGCTAAATGTCTTGCTTGAAGGTCACTATGTTTACATTTTTAAGTATCGCTGTGGGTTTGTTTAATGTCGGTATTACAAAATGAATGAGTAATATGTTTTATTACTGGCTCAGCTTGAAGTTGAAGCCTTGCCTAAGATGCCATAGGGGAAATGTACTAAAGGGCGAAGTGGCTAACGCTGGCAAAAATTAGCTAATTTTACTAATGGTCGCTGGTGTAATTTCGCCAAGGAGATAGACTCTGGTGCAACTTTGCACTCTCACGCCAGGCAAATTTTTTGCTCTGGCGAAAGAGCGTTACTACATAAATTCACTAAGTTTTTGATTTTACTGACCATTATCTGTATCGCCAGACTTGCCTTCGCCACCTCAGACCAGGGGAAGTGCAAAAGAATAGATAGAGTGAAAATTTTTCTAAGCCCCAAAAAACGCTGGTGTCTTTTCCTTTTTACAGGGTGATAGGCTGAAAAAGATCGAATTTTTTTTTTGGGGTACCCTCCTTCCCCCCCTACATTTGATAACATATGGCACCTAAACTATACTGTGGAAACATGTGCAGGGCAATATAACAACTCTATATAATTTTATTAAGGTTCCCTGGCCTTGTGTAGTTTAATGTATTTCCTGCAGCATATACGGGCATTGTACTTTAACTGCACGCAGTATTCAACTTAGCGAACGCTAGTGTAACTTCGAACTACTGGCATATTTTCGCTAGTGCAACTTCGCCAGTGTTCGGTACCCTGTGTGCAACTTTGGATCTTCGTGAATTAGCGTTGTAGAGGCGAATTTACACCTGGCGAAGTGTTGCGATGTGCGCAAAACCAGCGCTGGCGAATTTTCGACCCATAGTCTCTCTGGGTGGCTGCCAATACTGATTTTTCCCTTCCAGTAGGTCCCCAATAAATTAAATTTTTCTATCCAAAAAGCTTTGATTCATGCTGTTAACAGGTAATCTGGTTTAGGGATATATAACTTGCAGAAAACCTTAGAAACCTTATAAGTCTATCAATGCCACCTGCATCATTGTCAGTCCTCCAGAACCACACATATCAAATTCATTGCTATCCAGCTGTTTTGCCCTGTTGTTACTCGCAGGTTGTACAGCTCTGTAAAGGCAAATCTATTATTGTGGAGTCCCCTCCAGAGCAGTAACTGTAACTGTTATTGGCATGTTTTTTTTTACAGTCAAATTGACTTTTCAAAAACGACATGACATATTCATTAAAGGGATAGTTCTCCTTTAAATTAACTTTTAGGGGCACATTTACATAGGGTCGAATATCGAGGGTTAATTAACAATCAATATTCGACTGTCGAAGTTAAATCCTTCGACTTCGAATATCGAAGTCGAAGGATTTACCGCAATTCGTTCGATCGAACAATCGAACAAAAAATCGTGCAATCGATGATTAAATCCTTCGAATCGAACGATTCAAAGGATTTTAATCCATTGATCAAACTATTTTTCTTCGACCAAAAAAAGCTAAGAAAGCCTATGGGGACCTTCCCCGTAGGCTAACATTGAGGTTCGGTAGGTTTTGGTGGCAAAGTAGGGGGTTTGAAGTTTTTTTTAAAGAGACAGTACTTCGACTATCGAATGGTCGAATAGTCGAATAATTTTTAGTTCGAATAGTTCGATTCGAAGTCGTAGTCGAAGGTCGAAGTAGCCAATTCGATGGTCGAAGTAGCCAAAAAAAACATTCGAAATTCGAAGTTTTTTTCATTCTATTCCTTCACTCGAGCTAAGTTAATGTGCCCCTCTAGTGTGTTATAGAATGGCTGTTTCTAAGCAACTTTTAAATAGGTCTTCATTATTTATTATTATTTTATAGTTTTTGAATTATTTGCCTTTTCCTTCTGACTTGTTCCAACTTTTTAAAAGGGGGTTACTGATCCCATCTAAAAACAAATGTTCTGTAAGGCAGCAAATTAATTGTAATTGCTATTTGTTATTACTCATCTTTCTATTCAGACCCTCTCCTATTCATATTCCAGTCTCTTATCCAAATTAGCACATGGTTGCTAGAGTAATTTGGAGGCTAGCAACCAGATGGCTGAAATTGCAAACTGGACAGCTGCTGAATAAAATGTTAAACAACTCAAAAACTACAAATAATAAAAAATGAAAACCAATTGCAAATTGTCTCAGAATATTACTCTCTACATCATAATAAAATTGAACTCAAAGGTGGACAACCCCTTTAAAGAACCTGCAATGTGAGAATTAATACCAGGTGGATAACTACAAACTTGTTCTGCTATTTAGTATGCTCGGACCTGAGATTCTTTGGAAAAGGGATCTTTCAATAATTTGGATCGACATATCTAAAGTGTATTAAATAATCATTTAACATTAATTAAATCCAATAGGCTTGTTTTGTCTTTAGTAAGGACAGTGACGTAACTAGGTGGGGGCGGGCCCTGGTGTGGGCCGTGCAGCCGGGCCCCACCCCCACCATCATCCGTTCGGCTGCAGCCGAATCCAGTGGGCGCGTGACTGCCGGGGGGCCCTGCGGAGGTGTGGGCCCTGGCCCAATTGCACACCCTGCTCCCCCGGTAGTTACGCCACTGAGTAAGGAAGAATTATATCTTAGTTTGGATCAAGAACAAGGACCTGTTTTATTACTACAGAGAAAAAGTTTTTTTAAAAAATTTTAATTAATCAAATATAATGGAGTTTATGGCAGAGGGCCTTCTGTATATCGGGTTTCCGGATAACGGATCTATGCCTGTAATCACATAATTTTTGTGACAGACCAGGATGACATCTTGTATTGAAACCATAAAACCGGTAAATTGGACACATTCCAAAATAGAGAGATGCTGAACAAAAAAGCTAAATAATAAAAAAAAGCTTCTTCTTCTCCAAATCTTCATCTCTTTTCTATTTATCGCATTCTTCTCCTGCTAGCAGTGCTGTGATTCAAAGGTCCTTTTTACGAGCATTGCAAAAAAAAAAAAATACATGACTTTTTTAACTAAGGTAGTTTTTTTATTTTGACAACAGTATCCTTTAAACCTCCTTTAATGGAAATCTTTTTTCATATTTAACATATATTTTAAGAGACTCCACAATTGTTTTCATAACCTTAAAGGAATCTGAAACTAAAAATAAACCTACTCTTGTGTACTGATTTCCTATTTACCTTTGGTCTGGGTTTTAAATGTTTTCATACTGCAGGAAAAGAAATTGTAAATGTGGTTCAAGGGCAGCCATCTTTACATATTTAGCCAGACTGTGCTGTCATCATCAATCTTCTACATCAAAGACTGAGTGGAAGAAATGCCCTTGCTTAATACATTTAACATTCATTTTATTATATGTCAAACAGGGGATCTATTTTTCATTAAACTGTTTTATTGTGTTAGTGCTTCTGGCTAATTTAATATTTCAACTGTTCAGGACTGCAGGCAAAGCTGTATATATATATACAATCCTTGAATCTTCCGCACACCGTTCACTGGAACAATCCAGGTGCTACCATAAACTGCTGTGTTATTCAATCATCAAGTAATCGGCACACACCAGGATTTGTTACAAAAATTAAAAGTCAATAATTTTATTTATCACATTAAAAACAGGTCAACATTTTTGTCTCCTTCTTAGACCTTTATGAAGACCCTATTTCGCTCATCACTAAAGCTACTTATAAATTTACATAAAGTATTTGCACAATGTTTTTACATTATGGGGCAGATTTACTAAGGGTCAAAGTGAATTTTCGAAGTTAAAAACTTCAAATTTTTAACTTTTTTCTTCGACCATCGAATAGGCCTAAATTCGACTTTGATTCGAAGTGAAAATACTTTGACTATTCAACCATTCGATAATCAAAGTACCGTCTCTTTAAAAAACTTCGACTTCGATACTTCGCCACCTTAAACCTGCCGAATTGCTATGTTAGCCTATGGGGACCTCCTAGAACCCATAGCCAACATTTGTGTCATGATACAGGCCTGTAATAGTTAATAAAACAGGCCAAGGTATCATGAGAAATATTTCTGCCAGCATCTAAATCAGACACATAACAAGCCTCTTCTCACTATGGTCAGAGGGGTCAGAGCTGTAATGCCCTCTTCATGCCCTGGCTGATAAGAGCCATTCCATGGGGAGGGAGAAAGCCCAAGGAGTGAAAACTTAATGTTCCCAGCAAGACCCTCAAAGGTGAAGTAAAGGTTACATATAATGTATACTCCAATATATTTATCCTTACAGAACCCATACCTGTTGTACGAACAGTATTAAAAAACTGGTGATGGGTTCAAGGCAATTTCAGATTTCAAACGAGTCCAAACATGACTAGGTTTGGTACTCTGTGTATTAGATGTGAATATCTGGGCAGGTGCAGGTCACACAGTGTTGATGTTTAGTATCTATGGAATCCCTGAGAGAATTAATAACCAATGAATATAATATCATCTCTCTCCTATGTTCCCATAAGGAGTTATGGTCATTATATTCTTGGTCCAGTTCCTACTCACAGGAGGTCATAAAAACTCAATCTGTGTCCTGCTAGGCCACACCCCCTTACATTCCTTAGGGAGGGGGGAGTGTGCAGTTACCTGATGCCCTGAAATCACTAATAAATAGTCAGCTCTTCTGACTAAACTTTGGATTTACTTTGGAGGGCCAATTGCGATTGGAAGTTATCCCGTTTGTTTCCCCTTGCCTCCAGGACCAGGAATTCTATATCTTTGGAGTTAAGTATAGGTTTTCCATGTTTTCCCTTTTATTTTACAACTGTAATTGTATTATTGAATGTATGTCTCTTTTGTAACATCTTTTTGTATTTTGCACTGTTATAAATGTTATAATATTAAAGAGAATTTAATAAGATTGTCTTTGGTGCTTTAAACGAACCTAGCCTGAAAGAGTGTAAGGGGCCGATTCACGAAGGGTCGAATATCGAGGGTTAATTAACCCTCGATATTCGACTGGGAACTAAAATCGTACGACTTCGAATATCGAAGTCGAACGATTTTGCGCAAATCCTGCGATCGATCGATCGAAGGATTTTTCGTTCGATTGAACAATTAAATCCTTCGAATCGAACGATTCGAAGGATTTTAATCCAACGATCGAAGGAAAATCCTTCGATCAAAAAATCACAGGCAAGCCTATGGGGACCTTCCCCATAGGTTAACATTGACTTCGGTAGCTTTTAGCTGCCGAAGTAGGGGGTCGAAGTTTTTTTTAAAGGGACAGTACTTCAACTATCGAATGGTCGAATAGTCGAACGATTTTTACTTCTAATCGTTCGAATCGTTCGAATTCGATCGAATTTGATCGAATTTAACCAATTCGATGGTCGAAGTACCCAAAAAATACTTCGAAATTCGAATTTTTTTAATTCGAATCCTTCACCCGAAATTCGTGAATCGGCCCCTAGCTGTGAGCCTTAACCCTCTACATGCTGAAGTACTTGTTGAGTCAGTAGGAACTAACTGACTATAGTGAGTGTTTAATGCATTGGTGTATTGTGAGTTATTACCTGTTAGAGAGAACAGGGGAATAGTCACATTAGGTTTCTATCGCCTGTGAATGATAGATAGTGAGTTTTGTGGGTGTTGGTTGGTGTTTGGGGTGCTTTTGTGTTAGTCTAACCTGTGTGCAAGGTGGGTGAGAGACTGAGTGAGTGACCCCTGATAGCCACACCTAAAGTCACGTGCGGTTGGAAGTACCGTGTCCGTGACAATTTGGCTACGTTTTTAGAAGTCCCAAGTAAAATCATTCGATCGATCGATTAAATCGTTCAAATTGTTTGATCTGAGGGATTTCATTGTACGATCGAACGATTTTACTTCGACCGAATATGGCCAAATTCGATAAAAAAAACTTTGACTTCGAATATTGAAGTAATGCCATTCGATGGTCGATTTTTGAAGTTTTTTACACTTCAAAATTCAACCGTTGATAAATCTGCCCCTAAGTTTTTAGAAGTGAAATCGTACTTAAATTGTTCGAATCGTTCAATTCGAAGTACGATCGTAGTATGATCGTACGATCATAAACTTTGACTTCGAATGTCGACATAACCTATTCGATGGTCGAATTTCGAAGTTTTTTGCTCTTTGAAATTCGATCCTTGATAAATCTGCCCCTAAATGTCTGATGCCCCATGTTCCTGTATGAGGGGGCTGCCATATTTGTGCAGCAGGAGTCCGTTAGCATTAGACAGGCTGAGATGGGACAGTCAGGTTGGCAAAACAGACAGGTTTAGAAACTTGAACTAACAATAACTTATAAACAAACCTCTCAGCAACAAACGATAAACATGACCTATAGGTAACTTTTAATGTACATTCATATTTTAAAAAATTGTTTTTTAGTGTCAGTATCACTTTAAGTCTAAAAAATCATTTAAACATTATTTAAACCCAAAAGGATTGTTTTGCTCAGAATAAGGATTAATTATAGTTGATTCTGGATTAAGTTCAAGGTACTGTTTTATTATTATTTTATTATTAGATTTATTTGAATATGCAAATTAGGATTTCGTTTGTGCGGGCATAAAGATTTGACGAATCCGAATCCTGCTAAAAAAGACAAAACCCCAAACCGAATCCTGGATTTGGTGCATCCCTAGTGTATTTATCAAAGGGTCAAAGTTCACCCGTTGATAAATACACCTTTAAAAATCCCATAGAAAAGAATGGAGAGAGGCGGAATTTCACACTAGTGAACTGTGGTGATTTCTAACTTCACTTTGATAAATATACCCCATTGTCTGCCTGTGTTCATGCTCTGTACTCAGGAGGGGTGGACGGGAGGGGGGGGCACGTATATGTGATTTTGTACTTAGTGCTCCTGTATCTCAGAGACACCTTTCAGTGATTTGTGTGTAAATAATGATGTTAAACTTCTTTAAGATTGCTTGTTACAGTATATTAAAAGATATACATCTTGATAGAGTGTGAGTTATTTCTCTTGTGTTCCCTATGGTGTATGTATCATCCAGATGACAAGGTGTTTTGGCAGCCAGGCAAGTTCCTGCTCCACAAGTTCATGTGCTGGTACAGAAGCCCGACAGTTACATTTCCATGTAATACAAACAGAGTCAGAGATTAGAGCTAATGGTGACTTTTAATAGGCTTCACTTAATTGGGTGTGATTAATCACTGTACAAATTGTATACAGTGAACGCTTTCTGATACTGTTCAGTGTTTTTCAAGTATTATTTTATAGCACGTCACGTTCTTGCTATCAAAAATGTTTTCACCAATGAATTTTACACTTCAGTACTTCTATAATGCCATAATCTTTTGGAATACTGAGCAGAATTGCATTTAAAGGTATTTAGCACCCAGAATAGAGGATGGTGCTTGCATACTACATAGACCCACTCATTCAGAGGGACGGAAAGAAGGAATAGCTGGTGAAATTTATGTTTTTTTTTAGTATAAGACAGCACCCAAAAAAAAATAAAGCTAGCATTTTAAGCAACATACTAGGCCTCATTTACAATGTAAGACACAGTGTACAAAGGGCACTTTGCAGGCTGCAACCTGTATTGTGTAACTTACCACTGCCCGTTGTATTCAGTTTTGGAATGCAGAGCCATGTGGCTGCCATTACTAATACAGCACTGACTGTGTTCGTCAGTACTGTATTGGTGGGGAGCAGGCCAGGGGAGGCATGTCGGGTCCCCCCACCATATGCTATGCAGCAGGAGGCACAGCCTGCCTGGGCCCTGTCCTTACCGCCTGCTCTAAAGTGGGTGGTAAGGACAGGGCTGAGAGGTGCCCTCACCAAGCACTGGATAATTAAACTGGCGCTCAATGCATAGACCAGCAACCCCAAGGACCAAATGCTTGGTATGTGAGCACTACAGGGTCCCCTCTTACACTCCTGCAATTTTAAATAAAAACAAAAATTGACAATTTTCTTGCACTTTGCAGGCTGCTTTCTGCATTGTATAACTTGCCATACCACCCCTAAAACTTTGCAGGAGTTTTGTGGTCTTCTCCCAGATCCGGATCTGATTGTTAATGATGCCTATAGCCTGCTTGACTTTCTCTAAGGAATAACTTTATTTTTATACATGAAAATGGGTGAAATTCATTTGAAAAGCAAAAACGTTGGAACTAAATTTTCACCAGTGCATTTTCCTGGCAAATCTGCAAATGTATTCGTTGTTGGCAAAATGCAGAAATTCGTCTGCATAAAAAATTCGCCCATCACTATACATGGATGGAAACAATTTACTCCTGTAATCTCTGAATAACATAGCATCACATCTAGACAAGCCTGGAATATCTCTACTGTAGAGAAATTCCCTGCAAATTCGCACCTGGCTAATAAATTCGTCCATCACTATACATGGATGGAATCAATCTCTGAATAACATAGCATCACATCTAGACAAGCCTGGAATATCTCTACTGTAGAGAAATTCACTGCGAATTCGCGCCTGGCTAATAAATTCGCCATCACTATACATGGATGGAAACAATCTACTCCTGTAATCTCTGGATAACATAGCATCACATCTAGACGAGCCTGGAATATCTCTACTGTAGACATCTATTTTGTCAAAAATTAAATAATCTACACAATCCTTTTGGTGAAGCATGCTGCCTAACAATATACCTATACAACCTTTTAGTACCACTCAACAGTAAATTTATCTTGGGAATCCAAGTGCTGATTGAGATTTGTTCTGAGAACCATAAAAATCCTTGATTACATGAATGCCATACAACAAAAACAAAATTGCACATTAAGCTAGGCTTAATTTGTTTTCTTAAATATGTCTTAATATTTAATATTTTTCTCCTAAACAGAAACTGGTGTCAGTTCACTGTTACAAGAACAGTTACCTGTCAAGTACAAAATGGATCTGAGACAGTGGTTCAGAGGGTTTACCAGAGCTGCAGATGGCCTGGACCATGCACCAATCTCGTGAGGTAAGCATCTGATCAAAATCCATTGTTATAGATTTGTTCTGTTCTGGGATATTGTGTTTTTTGTTCCCCTTCTTTACATCTTTTGTCTTTTAAATTGAAAGAATACTTCCCTTTTCAAGGTTTGTTAGTTTCCAGCTGTTGCTTCTTGGGACAGCCAACCCATAGACTGTCAGCTGTCAAGTTGTATTCTAATAGCGGCTGAAGACACATAGTTAGACTGTCACCAGCCTTAATAAATAATAAAGTATTTCCAGCTGTTCTATGGTGAAAGGACTTGCAGATGTTTGAACAATGCCATGACTTAAGAGGCACACATACAGTATAATCCAAGAATTAGTGAACCAGCTGACCTTATTTTCATGTCTTAACATTGAATACAAATATCATTCATTTCGAAAACAAGTTATCCTGTAAGGCTCTCAGCACAAATCTGACACAGGAAACCTAAAGTGAACCTATTCCTTACTTCATTTAGGCTTAGGCAATATTAGTTTGTAGTTGTTCCTAAAATAATGACATGAGGCTCCATGCAAGACTGTCAATGTTTAGTTTGTTTTTTCTTCTGGAGAATATGCATTGGGGAGTGGACACGGTTATTCTTTACAAATACATTAGAGGACATAGACAGATAGCAGGAGGTCTTTTTTCCCGTAGAATAGATTAATGCAGCAGAGGCCACACCTATAAACTATAGGAACAGAACTTTCATCTTAAGCAGCTTAGGTGAGGTTGTGATGGCAGATTCTATTAATGCCTTTAAGGGTAAGGCCAGGCGAGGACATTCGGGGAGATTTTGTCGCCTGGTGACTTATCGCCACGTCTTTTGCGCGTTTATATATGTAAGTGTATAGATAGGTCTGTATAAGTATGTATATATAGATACATTTGGAAGAGTTGAATTTGATGGACTTTTGCCTTTTTTCAATCCAAATTTCAACCCCCGTTCTATCTGCTTATCTTTAGCTTTAGTGGCTTACGTTCATGTAATTAAAAGTAAAACTGTTTGATCAGCAATACCTGCCTGTTGATCCAAGTTTATATAGTTTATGCTTGTTTGTATGCAAAATGCAACACTTTTAGGGGCCCATTTACTTAGCTTGAGTGAAAGAATAGAATAAAAAAAACGGCGAATTTCGAATGATTTTTTTGGCTACTTCAACCATCGAATTCGCTATTTCGACCTTCGACTACGACTTTGATTTTGATTCGAACGATTCGAACTAAAAATCGTTCAACTATTCGACCATTCCATAGTCGAAGTACTGTCTCTTTAAAAAAAACTTTGACCCCCTACTTCGCCACCTAAAACCTACTGAAGTGCAATGTTAGCCTATAGGGAAGGTCCCCATAGGCTTTCTAATGTTTTTTAGGTCGAAGAAAAACGTTCGATCGATGGATTAAAATCCTTCGAATCGAACGATTCGAAGGATTTAATCGTTCAACCTAACGATTTTTAGTTTGATCGTTCGATCAAACTATTTGCGGTAAATCCTTCGACTTCGAGGATTAATTAACCCTCGATATTCGACCCTATGTAAATCTGCCACATACTGTTACATATACTTTTCACGATATACATTCACTGACATCGGTTTTTTTAACAGCTGTACTGTAAAGTGCATTTTTTTTTTGTTGGGAATATATATATTTACACTAAACAGTCTTGGATAGCTATGTTTTTCACTGACTGGTTATATATTTGTCTATGATGATGGTTTCATTTAAGCCCTTACGTCCACTTTACTACTAACTTCTATAATCTGAAACAAATGGTTTTTTTGGGTATGAGGTTAAAATATACATACAGTTTAGGCATTCAATTCACCAAAAAGCAGTTACATAATCATTTTTCATTCATGGATTTTACTTGTAATGTTCGCTTTTGAACATGGGGCATTGCCTTTATCTTTTATCAATTTTCAATAGTTTTTATTTGTATTTACAAGAATAAACCACCAGATTAACATAAAACAATGTTAACAATATACGTCATACGTCAGTAGGTATAAACTGAATTCAAGTAGTATTCATCAATGATAGAACATTATGAATACAATAATACTGTCAACGAAACTTTTAGGGGCCGATTCACGAAGGGTCGAATATCGAGGGTTAATTAACCCTCGATATTCAACTGGGAACTAAAATCGTTCGACTTCGAATATCGAAGTCGAACGATTTTGCGCAAATCCTGCGATCGATCGAAGGATTTTTCGTTCGATCGAATGATTAAATCCTTCGAATCGAACGATTCGAAGGATTTTAATCCAACGATCGAACGAAAATCCTTCGATCAAAAAATCACAGGCAAGCCTATGGGGACCTTCCCCATAGGCTAACATTGACTTCGGTAGCTTTTAGCTGCCGAAGTAGGGGGTCGAAGTTTTTTTTAAAGGGACAGTACTTCGACTATCGAATGGTCGAATAGTCAAACGATTTTTTATTCTAATCGTTCGAATCGTTCGAATTCGATCAAATTCGATCGAATTTAACCAATTCGATGGTCGAAGTACCCAAAAAATACTTCACCCGAATTTCGTGAATCGGCCCCTTAGTATCAATAAATTAACATGAATAAACTTTCAAAGTATATAAAAAGAAAAAGAAAACAATAAAAAGAAAAACAAATGCAATCTCAAAGTTAGCTAATACAGGTATGGGATCTGCTATTCAGAATGCTTGGCACCTGGGGTTTTCCAGATAACATATGTTTCCATAATTTGGCTCTTCATATCTTAAGTCTACTAGAAAATCATTTAAACATTAAAGGACATGTCAACCCCCACAGCAATAATTTAATCAGTAAAAAGCCTCACTACATTCTTCACATACCGATTACTCCAGTCCTTGAAAAGCAATCCGCTAAGCAGCTTGGTTGATTTCAGCTTCCAGCTTCTTTCCTCCACAATCTGCCTCTCCCCCCCCCTCCCCTCAGAACGAGCGCTGGCGCTTGGCCATTTGCACATGCGTACTTTCTAGCAAATAATCTTTCATGTGCATTAGAGGGAAAGCGGCTTTGGCTAAAACTTTCAACCGCATCATTAGTGACCTCTCAAAACAGCCTATGCATTTGATCCGCCAATCAACAAATAGCATTGCCGGTTGCTATACAGACTTGTAGATCTTAACTCTCCTCTGCCCCCCCCCTCCTCCAAGCACATATTTCTTCTGCTGACTGCAGCAAGTGGAGAGCCGGAGACTTTAACTATTACACTGCTTTTTCCATAATATCCATAATAACATAGTAACCATAATGTAGAGATCAGGTGGGAGGGACCATTGGCGCATGTGCAAAACAATCAGGAAGCTCGCAACCCGGAAAAAATGGCCGCCAGGTTAATGCTTGAATCTACCGAGAAAGAACACAGTGCTGCAGGGAGCAGGAGGGGAATTTTCGTGCGAAAACGAATGCGGTTCGGGTTGGGTTAAGTTAATGTATACAGGCATGCCAAAACTGGAAAAATGGTTGACATGTCCTTTAAATAAACCCAATAGGTTGGTTCCGCTTCCAATAAGGATTAATTATATCTTCGTTTGGATCAAGTACAAGCTACTGTTTTATTATTATAGAGAAAAAGGAAATAGATTAAAAAAAATCTGAATTATTTGATTATAATGAAGTCTATGGGAGACAGCCTTTCCATAATTTGGAGCTTTCTGGATAACGGGTTTACAGATAACGGATCCCATACCTTTATCTCTCTATTTTTGTTCAATAAATCAAAATATGGTAACCACTTTATCATATAATTTCTTCTATATTTTTCTGTACTAACTCTAAATTTGATACTCTTAAACTAACAGAGATCATACAGGTACATAAGAATGTTTGATTTTGTGGAAGAGGATTGATCCAATATTTGTATATTGACCTTCTCACAGATAATATTTGAAGAAATTTAATTGGATTTGGTTTTTCATTTAACTTTATCTTTTATAATTAAAGATGCCTCTGCAGAATCTAGGGCTGCCACCTCTTGTGTACAAGAATACCGGCCAGCCATGATAGGACAGTGATGTAGCAGGGTAGGGTCAATGATGTAGGTGGGTGGGGACTGTGACATAAAGGTGTGGTACAATGACATCAGTGGGCAGAGTGATGATTCCAGGAGTATGGTGGGTAGGTCATGGGGCAGACTCTTGGAGATTCAGAAGAAAATGTTAAGATTGTTCAAAATTGGGGCGGAATGCAAATAATTAAAAATGTACTGGTAAGTACATTGCCTATAAATTTGTAATACCCATCCCTGCCTTGGCTTGGATGGTAACTGTCTGGTCAACCATTCTTAAATAGCCTCAGGTGAGAACATTTTTAATAGTATCAATTTGAAAAAAATTATTAAAGCTCATTTTATGCCCAGGGGGTTATGCTTGACATCTTTTTGGGTAAACAATTGGATAGATTTTACCTCTAATTACCTCACTGTAATCAAATCAGCCTAATTTATAAATATATTGTGCACAGAATTCTTGTTGCTACCAGTGTCCTGCCATTTTGAATGATTTAAAAATATATACACATAAATTCATGTTTCTTTTACAGTTACAGGACCCTTCTCAGACCTATTTATAAAATGTCATACAGAACAGTGACCACCCAAGAATGGAGATGCTGTCCTGGTTTCACTGGAAGTAACTGTGAGGAAGGTAAGTTATCTTGAGGCTCCTTATTTTGTTCTTATTTCAACTACAACATACCATGTGGTCTGTTAAGCTAATGTACTTAGAAGATGCATTCATTTTTAAGAAATCTGAAGTCATTAGAAACAGCATGGCTCCAAGCATTACTCATCGATAATACAAAGAGAATATAATTTATGTTTAGGTATTCAGTGTATTGTTTTGTTATTGATAACTTTTTATTTGCAAACTTTGGAGCCTTCTCTCATGACTGGTTGCCTTCTTTTCTTCCAGATTACAAATGTTATTTTAAATTTGCTTTGGGTATTGCCTTTCTTAAATTTCTTGGACATTAACATGTGTTCCCATGTGTTTTTGCAGCGTCCAGTGCAAAAGCACTGGGATCTTCTGGATAATGTGCTGAACAATATACAAAGCCTGTTTTGTGTGTTTATTGATCTATTAATAATAACCTTATTGTATTGATTTATAAGGACATTGCAAGAACTATTCTGTTAATGTATGGGTTGCACAAACAGATATTTGCATCCCCATCCATCTTTATGGGCTATGTGAAATCACATGTGAGCTCACTGTTTTCCTTGACTACAATTGTGTGCACAAGTTGTTGCAGAACTGGCTTTATTTTAAAAATGCAGCGTGCAGCTCAATCCAACAAAGTTGCAGTCAGCCTTGAATGCGATGTTAGCCTCTACATCTATAGGTCTATCTCTATTTGCAATAGGTGCTCAATATAGAATTACAGTTCTCCGCTACCCCGCTCACCTGACAACATGCCAGTGGTCCTAAGAGTACATTTATCAAAGAGTGAAGTCAGAGATCGCCACAGTCTTCTAGAGTGAAATTCCGCCACTCTCCATTCATTTCTATAGGATTGTAAAAGGCGTATTTATCAAAGGATGAACTTTCACCCAATGATAAATAATTTTTAAAAAAATCCCATATAAATGAATGGAGAGTGGTGGAATTTCACTCTAAGGGACTTTGGTGATCTCTAACTTCACTCTTTGATAAATAAACCCCTTAGAGTCCACAGTTACACCATGTAAAATGTTTATTAAAATAGTTTCCAGTGCTGGTGGTGACAAGATAGACAAGGGTGCAGTTCCCTCTTAGACTTATGTACTTTCAGAAGGGGTTATACCAATTGAGCATATCCAGAGCATACAGTTTTTAATAGAGGCTCATGTTTTATACCAGCTCTTACTATTGAGCACTGAGCTATTGCCAAGCCAGGCTCTATAGATCTATCTCAAATGTAGATGATTATTCACCTAAAGATGGCCATACACGGGCCGATAAAAGCTGCCGACAGACTGTGTCGGCAGCTTATTGGCCCGTGTATGGGGGCCCCCGACGGGCTTCCCCGATCGAGATCTGGCCGAAAGTCGGCCAGATCTCGATCGGATGGGTTTAAAAACCCCGTCGGATCGCGGCCGCATCTGTTCGTTGATGCGGTCCCGCAATCCGACCGCCCATTTGCGAATGCTAGGATCCGATCGTTGGGCCCTAGGGCCCACGATCGGATCTGCCCGATATTGCCCACCTCAAGGTGGGCATATCGAAGGGAGATCCGCCCGTTTGGCGACATCGCCAAACGAGCGGATCTATCAATGTATGGCCACCTTAATTCAGATAAGAAATGTATACATCCAAATAGGTACATGTTATCATTGAAGGTGCATAATACAGTGGAAAAAAATACCAGGTGGAAAAGAAATTGGGCCAGGTGTGGGAGAACAGTAAATAAATATACATGCAATCCCCCCAAGTAAAGATGACAGGACTGTGCACTTCAGCAAATACAGTACACTGTCCTACTGGCATCCGTATTAAAATGCCTGCATTATGGGGCAGAGCAGGGGAAAGCAGAGGATGATGCATCTGGCTAGAATGACATAATGGCACTGTGATATAACTGTATTCAACATAATCCAATTAGTGCTTATACTGGATATTGTTTTCATGAAATAGTATCTTTTCAGTTTTTTACATGTTGTACTAAACATAGCAGAACAGTGAGATTAAAAGAAGTTTAATTGTATTCTTTCTTCAACCGAAAATTGCTGCATATTCTATGGGCCCAAAGCAATCACCTTTTTTATATAAAGTCCTGGTGCGATTTGAAGGGTAGAGGTTCATTCAGGACTTAAACCCTATTTAATTTGTGCATTTTAAACATTGTTGTTATTGTACTGGTGGAGAACAGCCATAACAAATTAAATACCACTACAACTGAGAGAGAATACCTAATGAGCAGATTATCTCTGTGTACACAAGATGTGAAAATAATCAACCTTCATTTTGTTCTTAGCAATATATACCCTTTAGTGAGGCTTTACCAGACAGGATTATTTACTGAATTATTTTTGCTAGGAAATCATTTTTTCCATACCATTTGTGGGGCTTTGAGTGAAGGCCCATAAGTCAGGTGCATGAATTAGATATGCTTAGAGAAAGCCACCCGGCTATAAAGCTCATATATGACTTTATGATGCACTAATATTTACTAATCTTAGGGGTTTTATTGTATTAGCTCAGAGGAAGGAAACTGCAGAGGCCGAATTTGAGATATGTGTCCCTGATGGGATCATTTTCGAGATCTGAGATGCAAAAACTGGGATAATGTCAGCATTTTTGTCTGTGGGACAGATTTTTTTTTTCTGTGCCAATAAATCGATGAGCAGATGTGCAGGTTTGGAAGTAAGAGCTTGAGGTTTACAGTTGTGATATTCAGTCTTCTGAGAACTATACAGTATATTGAGAGGTACAGAAAACCCCATAGCAACGAGCAAGCTCCTAGTCCTCTGCAGAATAGATTGTTATCAGCTCATGTTGTGGTTAGATTGGCTGTAGCGTAAAACAAGATCTCTTCATTGGGCTGAACGGAAATCATAATAATCTTTGCTGAATTTAGAGCACCATCCCTTAATGAAAAAAAATACAAAAACAATGTAATAGTTTTGCCATTTATATAAATTAATGCTAGATATATTAATTAAGCGTGGTTGTAATTATTTTATTTATTATTTCAATGGTTTTAAAGGTATTTGTATACCAAATATTGGAGCTCTTATAGGAGAAATAAAAGGTTAAAACTAATTAAGCTTTATCTAAAAGGTCTATATAAATACACCAGTAAACCCTCAAAGTAATGCTGCTCTGGGTCCTCTATCAAAAGAAACACCACATTTCTTTCCTTCTACTGTGTATACATGGGCTTCTGTAACAGACTTCCTTCTTTCAGCTTTAAGGAATTGTTCAGTGTAAAAACTGGGTAAATAGATAGGCTGTGCAAAATAAAAAAATGTTTTCAACATAGTTAGCTAAAAATGTAATTTATGAAGGCTGGAATGACTGAATGTCTAACATAATAGCAAGAACACTACTTCCTGCTTTGCAGCTCTCTTGGTATCCACTGATTGGTAACCAGGCAGTAACCAATCAATGACTTGAGGGGGGCACATGGGTCATAACTGTTTGATATTGAATCTGAGCTGCATGCCAAGGATCAAAAGCAAATTCACTGAACAGTTATGTCCCATGTGGCTCTGCTTCAAGTCACTGACTAACTAACTAAAAGAGCTGAAAAGCAGGAAGTAGTGTTCTGGCTATTATGTTAGACATCCACTCACTCCAGCCTTTATTCATACATTTTTGGCTAACTAACTATATTAGAAACAGTTTTTATTTAGCACATTAGCATATTTACAAGGTATTTATTTTTACACTGAACATTTCCTTTAGACCACCAGGGTACGGTCTTGAGCATGCTCAGTTTTCTCCTCTCTCCCCCTCCCTTCTCCATCCACCCTCCTCCCAGGAGAATCAGACAGGAAGTTATGTCACACCAAGCTAATATGGCAGCTGCTATCCTTAACAAACAGAGAGAGTTTCTAGAGCTGTTTACTCAGGTATGGTAAAGCATTTTACAGAATAAATATAGGGGCAGATTTATTAAAGGACGAAGTGGCAGTCGCTAGCGAAAATTTGCGATAAATCCCATTTATCCACATTGGCAAATTACTAACAGGCATAGAGAACAATTCGCTAGCAAAAGAGACCGTCGCTAGTGTAATTTTGCACCATATTACCAGCCAAATGTTTGCACAGGAGAACAATCATTACTCTGCAAATTAACTAAAGTGCAAATTTTAATGAACGCTACCTGTTTTTCCAGAGTTTCCTTCGCCACCTTAGTCCTGGCAAACTGATAAAATGAAGCTACATCTTCCTCAATCTTATGTCAGTGAAATTATATCCTGAATGGCTGAAAGTCATAAAAGTTCTAAAAAACGCTGGCGTTTATCATATTTTAAAGCGGGATTGCCTTCAAAAGTTCTAACTATTAAATATTTTTGTGTTTAACCAATTTGAGGGGCATGCCTCATTTGTTTTTAGGGTAGGCTCATGTCCAGGGCATTAGTCTTTATGTTACTTCCTTGGACATTTGTAATAATAAGTGGCCACTGGCCACTTTAAGCATTTGCACCAACATCTCTAAAAAAGATGTCTATACGACCTATATGTACCTGCCCTATTGACCTAAGCGTAAGAGTACTAATAAAGTTTCGCTAGGCAGAATTGAACGCTAGTGAAAGATCGCTATGAAACGCTTGCACTGACAAATTAACGCTATTCATTTATATTGGAGCTCTCAAGTACATGTTTCTGGAAATATATAATCTAATTGCAAAATTCTTCATTATTTAAAAAATAAACTACACTTTTTATATAAAATTGCAATACAATATATTATGCATTTTACATATAGAAAAATAGCCAGTGACTTGCCCTTAGTAGATGTTAGTACATCTTAGTACATATTAGCAATTGTAAATAGTGCTGGGAATAAACAGACATTGTGATTAAAATGTGAAGAATTTGTTATCAAGTCAACCAATGTTTTTCTGCCAATGATATTTTTTCCTTCCAAGTTTAAATGGATAAAATTCATTAACTCGGCTGAGGAAAAAGTGTTTGCCCTGTTACTTAACAATTTCTTAAATAGCAGGATTTAGAGTTGACATAATGGATAACAGTATTCTATTAAGTCTTGGCTTTGTAACAGTATGGTACTCTTCCAGTTCTTCTTGAAGCTTACAAGAGCTTGAAGATCAAGATATTTCCCACTGGGCATGTTAGATTAAATTTGAGATGTGAGATTTAATTTTCCTTCTGCCAAATATATCATAAAGCATTTAAGGCGAAAACCAAGTTGCCTATTAATAGTCCAAGCTCAAGCTGTTCTGTTCATGCAGTGTATATGTGCTTTCTGTTTTGTGGTGCTTACAAGTTGATGTTTATATCTAATTACTTACAAAATGTGCAAGTTACACGGGATCTAGAACAGAAATGTGATTGGAAGTACAGTAACAATGGGTTAAAGGACTGTAATGCTGGACTGTTGAATTAAATATAACAAATTCCACTCCTTTTAATAAATGAGAAGTAGCATGTGTAAGTAAGGGACTGGTAAATATGTAGCAGGCAGTCCTCTAGTGTTCTAGACATCAGTTAGGAGGGGGACCTGTTTCCTTTTCCTGCTTTGAGCTATGCCCCCTGAAGTTCCATCAGTGCCTAGTAGATGGCACTGTGCTAAAGTATAAAGTCCTGGGCAGCCATGTGCTTAGGGTCCATTTTGTGTTAGCCCTGGCCCCTGGCCCTGGAAGGGTAAAGGGGAATCTATAAAGTTCAGGTCTAGTAAGGATAGGCTACCTGCTCTAGCTGAGCAGCTTGAGGCTCCTATGAGGAGTGTGAGGGGGATTAAGATCCTGGGTACTAATTGCCCAGAGTAGGGACCAAGTGTACAGACCAAGGGATGTAGAGATTCCCCTGAGTTCCATTAAGGGAAAATGCTGAAAGCTGGGTGTACCTTCACTGCTGCTATTTATTCTCTCTTCCCTGCGGAGACTGATACTGAACAGTGGTGCTTGGAAGTATATGCCTATCGACTGTTGCTCTATGTTCCTGCTTGATCTTTATGTACACCCTTTGTAGATTATCCTGTTCAATAAATACAAGAACCACTGACGCCCAGTTATTGTGCACTGCACATAGTTACAGCTGTACTATACACTGCCTCCACACCATTGCGAGGGCTTAACCCCCTGAGAATTAATGTCTCCTGCTTCATTTTTTAAAGACATGCGCCTGCTCACCCCACCTCTTTTGTGATGTCATAGGGACGGGGCGGCGCAGGTCTAAAAGTGGAAGCCAGAAGTCGGGCAGGGGCGGGTGGAGGAAGGGCGGGTTAGGGTCATCATTATTACACATGGATTTTCATACTGCTCTAATTCTATCCATATTGACTAATTTTATGCATCACACTGTAACCACCTGTTTGATCTTTTCGCAGTAGGCACGAAAAAGGCATGAATATTCTATAATTTAATTCCTTATAGTGATGCTTAGTGATGTCATCAATTATAGTGCTTAGTGAAGTAATTTCTGTCACATGATTCAACAAACATTGTGTATTATAATAAATAAAGTACCCCCTGTTGTAAAATATGGGGTATTAGAAGTCACCTAGAGTTCCATGACCTGTTTAAAAACACTCTTCCTTCAGCCTCATGCTTTCATATGGTCACGGAATGTTTCTGTGACTTATAATATCCCTATATTTTAAAGGGGGTACATTATTCACTGTATAAATGGTGGCAAATACAAAATTGATGATCAGTCATAATCAGTGCTTAGTGATGACTCACCAAAATTTGTATATTAAAATAAATTACGTTCGTTGAAAAATATAACAATATTAGAAGCCACAATGAGTTCCAAGACCTGTATAAAAGCACTGCAGCCTTGTACCCTATAGGCACGGAACTGTTCAGTGACTTATAATATCCTTACATTTATATATATATTGTGCCAAAATAAAAATATTGTATTTATGTGAGCATATATTCAGCCGATATATATATATATATATACACATATCTGTATAAAAATATATATCTATATATAAGTATATATCCATTATATATATATATATATATATATATATATATATATATATATATACACGCATCCATTATATATACATTACTGCACATAAAGGATTTGAATAATTAGTATATGTGTATATATTTCTTGATGCTTCCCTGCTCAGTTCTATCACTCCTGTCACACTGAATGATAGAATTGAGCATTGACGCATCAAAAGCTACTTGGCCTTCCCTCGCCTGGCCAAACAGTAATGGGCACTCTGGTTACACTTTCAGGATATTAACTGCATGCTAAATCTAAAAATAATAATAAATAATATAAATTGTGAAAGTGCTCAGAAGAGAAATATTGGGGTATTTGTCATTTTTAAAGGGGTTGTTCACCTTTAAATTAACTTTTATTGTGACATACTGTAGACATTGATATTTTGGGACAATTTGCCATTGTTTTCTTTTGCAGTTTGGAATTTCAGCAGCTATTTGGTCACTAGGGTCTTGTTTACCCTTTCAACCAGGTAGTAGTTTGAATGAGATACTGGAATAATCTGCTTCTACTGTATCTCTACATATTGCCTGATAAAGGTATTTGCCCACTGGTCTGCTCTCACATCACTATTAAAGCAATTAATGAATAATGGTTTCTTTGACAAGATTTTCTATTTACATATTAAATAGTTAATTCTGTAAGTTTTAGTTTGGATAAACTATTTCTCCACCAACGGAAATTACTTTATAAGATTTAAAATTATAGCCTTATTCTGTATCTCAACACACATATTTTTTCTTTCCAAGTTTGAACATTATGCTACATTTAGCTTATTGGATTAGAAATGCAGCTCTTGCCCACCATAATTTGGAAAAGGATTGCCTGTATAAACCTTATGGCTTTTGGGTCAGTTCCTTTCTTTTAGCATGTGCTTAAAGTACTCCTTGAAGTTTGCCAACTGTTGCTAGTTTGGCAGTCGTCAAACATGCTCAGTCTGTTACTTGCTTTATATCTCTGAGGTAGACCATGGTCATAAATTCTTCATTTTATGTATCCATGTATCTCGAAATACTAATGAAAGCTATAGTCTTTTTCTTATATAGGGGCCCATTTATTAAACCTTGATTTTTTCTGGTCTGGGTTTGTGGGGGAAACGAAATTTTTCATGAAAAAAAAAAACCTAGAATTTTTCATGCCCCAAAGCTGCTAAAAATTAGGGTTGCACCGAATTCAGGATTAGGTTTGGGATTCGGCCAAGATTCGGCCTTATTCAGCAGAATTCAGATTCAGACAAATCCAAGTACCAAACCAAATCCGTATCCAAAAAAATCAGATGGTTTTTCATCACACAAACAAGAAAGTCCAAAAATTTTTAGCTGCACGTAGCATGCACGGTTCTCTTTCCCCCTCATTTCCCTACTTTATACATGCAAATTAGGGTTTGGATTAGGTTCTGTATTTGCCCAAATCTTTCACAAAGGATTTGGGATTCAGCCGAATCCTAAAATATTGGATTCGGTGCATCCTTACTAAAAATCTGAATTCGGAAATACTCTCAAATCCTTTCAAGGTCATGTAGAAGTCAATGTCAGATGTCCCTAAAGTTGTTTGTTGACATTGTGATCTGTGCTGGATAATCCGAAACGGTCAGGGTTTTCGTCCAATAATTGAAAAAGTCAAGTTTTCGAAAGTGAAAATTAGATGAGTTAATTGTATGATATGAATTGACGCTCGATTTTATTGCAACTTTTTGTCACTCCAATTTATTTGATTAAAGCATTCAATTGGTGGAAGGGAATTTTGTTGACTTTCTTTAAAAAAACTGAGATTAATTCAGGTATTAGTAAATCAGCCTCATAATGTTTAGCTTCTTGATTTTATCTAGAGTTTTAAATTCTGGGTCCAGGCATAATCCAAGCAAGTTCTGACATCATGTTAATTAATCCAAATAATTGTGCACATTATATTTAACTGTCATACATATAGGGGCAGATTCACTAACTTCGAGTGAAGGATTCGAATGAAAAAAACTTCGAATTTCGAAGTTTTTTTTGGGTACTTCGACCATCGAATTGGTTAAATTTGTTCGAATTCGATCGAAATCGAACGATTCAAAGTAAAAATCGTTCGACTATTCGACCATTCGATAGTCGAAGTACTTTCCCTTTAAAAAAAACTTCGACCCCCTACTTCGGCAGATAAAACCTACTGAAGTCAATGTTAGCCTATGGGGAAGGTCCCCATAGGCTTGCTAAGCTTTTTTTGATCGAAAGATATTCATTCGATCGTTTGATTAAAATCCTTCGAATCGTTCGATTCGAAGGATTTAATCGTTCGATCGAACGAAAAATCCTTTGATCGTTCGATCGAACGTTTAGCGCTAAATCCTTCGACTTCGATATTCGAAGTCGAAGGATTTCAATTCGAGGGTCGAATTTCGAAGTATTTTTAACTTAGAAATTCGACCCTTAGTGAATCTGCCCCATAATATCAAGAGAAGAAAAATTTTAATGAAACATGACAATAGCATGCTATTTCTATAAAGAAGTACAGTAGTATGTAATTGTAATTCAAGCCTGTCCATTAATTTTCAGCAAAGCTAAAAATATTTGTATAAATTGGGAAAATAAATAATTGAGTCAATAAGAACAATAAATAAGATCAAATCGTGGATTCTAGTTTGGTTGGACTTTTTTATTTTAAAAAATCAGATAAATTCAGATTTTGATAAATACCCCCATAAATTTTGGGATTTAAGTGCAAAAAAACTCTAAACTCAAATATAAACATCTAGCATTTAGCAGCTGACGAGTTCATGTAGAAGTCAATGAGAATTGTATTAGCAAAATTCAAGCTATTTTTAATTCCAGAATTTGAAAATTGGCAGACTCATCAAAATTTGAAATTGAAGTTTTAAAAAAACTTTTCACATTTGATTTGATTTTTATAAAGTTCTTTCTGGAAAAAAAAATAGATTTTTGATAAAGCAGCCTCCCTTAAAATTTTGCAATTGGTCTTTATTTTTTATGTATTTAATAAGATAATAAAGCAATTACAAAGAACATATAAACAAAATATAAATACACGTGAATTCAATCAAAATATAGTTGTTCCATACTATCCATACATATTGCAGAATATATCAGACGAAAATTATATATTTCTACTGCTGCCATTATGCAGAATTGTAGTGATTATTTTGTTCTTTTCTTTTTATGTTTTCTATAATCATGAACTTACATGGGGCAAATTTACTAAAGAGTGAAGTGGTCATCGCTAGCGGAAATTCGTCATAAATCCAATCCGCAGTGACAGCTCCAAGTACATCGCTAATGAAGATTCATGACCTTTCGCCAATGCAAATTATTGCTCAGGCGAACAATCGTTATTCAGCAAATTCACTAAAGTGAGAATTTTCCATTACGTTACCCCTTTCACCAGTCTGCTTTGCCAGGTTATACCTGGCCAACTGATAAGATGAAGCTAGATGCTCCTAAATTTTATGTCAGTGACATCATATCTTGTATGCCAAAAAGTCATAAAAAAGTAAGAACTGTCTTTTAATTTTTTAAAGTGGGTTTATATTTAAAAGTTGTAACTGTTTTTTATTCTATTTGAAGGTCATTCCACATTTGTTTTAGGGTGGGCTCATGTCTAGGACATGAAGATCTCTTTTGTCTTTATTCTGCTTCCTTGGACATTTTTAATAATAAGTGGCCACTTCCAGACTGGATATGTGGAAAGGCCACCAAGGCCCGGGCCTAGGGCAGCAGGATTTTTAGGGGGCAGCATGCTGCCCAACAACATGCATTTCCCATGCACCAAACCAGCATTTCTCCAGTCCCGATGATGAGAATTTGCACAAATAAAAGGGAGGGGACGGGGACAACGAATGTCCCTGGGCCCTGGACCCGCCCTGTTTAAATTGACCTAAGCGTAAGTGTGTTAATGAAGTTTCACTAGGCAGAAATGAACGGTAGCAAAAGTTCACTATGAAATGCTCGCGCTGACAAAGTTTCACTGGCAAGACTTCGCCATCGTTTGTCTGCCGAGACATAATTTCTCATTTTGATGAATTAGCGCTGCAAATTAACATCTGACAAAATGGTGGGAAGTGTGACGGAGCCTTCCGAGTCGAAAATTCGTCTTTTAGTGAATTTCCCCAGTATGTCTTTTAAGTACTGGCACAATACTTCAACATAGAATCTTGCTGCTGCTTATTTGTTTAGGAACATGATGATAGTATTTCCTGAATTTTTATGATTTAAAGAATAGTGTAATAGTAATTGAATTGGAGACTTGAGCAGTGCTGAATCTGTATCAGACAGTGGAGGGAAAGATAGAGTGGCAAAAAATGTTTTTCCTTTTTTTTTTTTTACTACCGACAGCATAACATTTACTATAAACTTCCCTAAAAATGTTAGCTATTTTAACTGGGTCATTGAAACTAGACAGAACAGAAACTTTTTTTTCACATCATGTTTCTATGAATAAATAAATAAATAAATGATGCAGACTGCTCAGGAATGCAAGCTCTTATTGCACATTATATATAAGTGCATGTGAAGCATTACCACTACTAAATGCTGTTTGCCTTTTAATGACTCAAAATAGTTTACTCAAAACATCTGGGTAAAATTGCTTATAAATACTTGATACTTGCTTGATACCGTATGTTAACTCCCCATGCACTCAAAAATGAAAAACTCACCCTAGTGCTTCTAAATATCTCAGAAATCAGTTTTTTACATTGTCCAAAAAATGAATTAATGCATATTAAGGGCCTTATTTATCGAAGTCCAACTTTTTCTAATTATTTTAATTTAAAAAAGTCTGACCGTTGGACCTTATTGATAAAGAAACAGGATTTAATCAGATGGGGGTACAAACACAAAAAAATCAGCAAAAATCTGAAATCTGAATTGTGCAAGTTTTTTCCCAGATTTCTAAATTTTTTCAGGCTTTTTCCTGAAAAGCCTGATTTTTTTTGATTTTTGCAAGAGAAGTCCAAGATTTTTGCCCGAAACAGTCAGATTTTTGGGCTGATGTCAGCGCAGACCACAGAAACTTCCAAATAATATAGGGATGTCTCCCACTGACTTATATACAACCTCGGTAGGACTGATATGCTGAATTTTTGGATTGAGATTTTTTCCAAATTCCGATTTTATAGTATAGGTATGGGATCCGTTATCCGGAAACCTGTTATCCAGAAAGCTCCAAATTACGGAAAGGCCGTCTCTCATAGACTCCATTATAATCATAAAATCCAAAGTTTTTAAAATGATTTCCTTTTTATGTGTAATAATAAAACAGTAGCTTGTACTTGATCCCAACTAAGATATAATTAATCCTTATAGGATGCAAAAACAGCCTATTGGGTTTATTTAATGTTTACAGGATTTTCTAGTAGACTTAAGGTATGAAGATCCAAAATACAGAAAAATCCATTATCTGGAAAGCCCCAGGTCCCGAGCATTCTGGATAACAGATCCCATAACTGTATACCGTTTTTGGCATTTGAACGTTAATAAATATATGAATAAATACATGTTTTGGGCTTTCCATTAAATCATGTCATCTTTGGGATTATTTTTAAGTTATCATAGAAAAATTGACATGGTAAATGGTGGCAATAAGTAATTACATGCCGTGTTCTCTTTTTAGATTTGCAAAAGTAGAAAATAATTCTAAGATATTAAAACTACAATAAGGGTTTATAATTTTAAAGATCTGTAAGCATCATACATTGATTAAGAGTAAAAATTCTATATTGTAAGATAAAAAAAATAGATCAAACTTTGTATTGTATAATGCCAAAGTAATGTTTCATACATTTCTGTATTTCAATGACTCCAAATATTAATAAAAATAAAAAAAAATTCGAGGGCAGATGTATCAAAAATGTTCCCCCGCTGATTAACACTTTCCTGACTCTCAGGAAAATGTTGTTTGACGACACATTTATCAAAGTTCAATGGGGCAAAGTTACTAAAGGTAGAATTTTTGCCAGCGAATGATCCGCCACACTTCGCGCCATTTTAACCAGGCATAAATTCGTTACCACTACGCTAATTCGCTAAAATGTAGGGATGCACTGAATCCAGGATTCGGTTCGGGACTCTGCCAGGATTCAGCCTTTTTCTGCAGGATTCAGATTTGGGCAAATCCTTCTGCCCTGCCGAACCCAATCGGAATACTAATTTGCATATGCAAATTAGGGATGGGGAGGGAAATCTTGCAACTTTTTGTCACAAAACAAGGAAGTAAAAAATGGTTTCCCCTTATCATCCCTAATTTGCATACCAAATTAGGATTCGGATTTGGTTCGGTATTCAGCGGAATTTTTCAGGTTTGGCCGAATCCAAAATAGTGGATTCGGTGCATATCTGCTAAAATGTGAAGTTGCATCTTAGCAGCTGAACACTAGTGAAGTTTCACTAGCGTAAATTAGTCAGCACGAGCATTTCCTAGCGCTTTCAATTCTGCCTAGCGAAACTTCATTAATACTCTTACACTTAGGTCAATTTGAATAGTGTGGGGTCATATAGATATCTTTATTATAGATGGTTAAAATACTTAAAGTGGCCATTTATTATTACACATTATTATTATTATTATTATTACACATGTCCAAGGAAGAAAAATAAGGATTAAAGAGATCCTCTAATGCCCTAGACATGAGCCCACCCTAAAACTATTGTGGCATGCTCCTCAAATTGTTTCAAGAAGTTGTTAACACAAAAATCTTTAAAAGTTAGGACTTCTGAAGGCAATTCCGCTTTAAAAAATGAAAATACGCCAGCATTTTTTTTTTTACAACTTTTATGACTTTCCAGCGTACAGGATATTATGTCACTGACATACTGAGGAGGATGTAGCTTTGTTTTATAAGTTCGCCTTATAAGGTGGTGAAGGAAACTCTGGCTTGGTAACGTTCTGTAAAATTCGCACTTTAGTGAATTTGTGGAGTAATGACCATTCGTCTGAACGAAACTTCGTTGGCGATGGTCACTGTCGCTAGAGAATTGTCGTCTATGATTGTTAGTAAATTTGCGACGTCCCTGCGGATGAGATTTCTGGAGAATTGTCTCTAGCAACGGCCACGTCGCCCCTTTAGTAAATATGCGCAAATGTGTTTAGAGCAGTATAACACGATTCTCTTTTATGGGGTGGTAGAGCTCGAATACCCCTCAAAATTTGTGAATCTGCTTATCCTTATTATTTACCAATGAAAAAGTCTGAATACGTTCTGATGCAGATTAAATATCAGAGACATGCACAGTTTCTCGCTTAAAAACATTTATTGGTGCATATTAACCACAAAAACTAACATTTCAATGTACAATTCACACACACCACAAAGCAGTGTCTCCCCCCCAGTCTGCCTACCTGTTGTTAGCCACACCCTCCTGACGCGTTTCGCGCTATTGGGCGCTTCATCAGAGGAGCCTCCTCTGATGAAGCGCCCAATAGCGCGAAACGCGTCAGGAGGGTGAGGCTAACAACAGGTAGGCAGACTGGGGGGGAGACACTGCTTTGTGGTGTGTGAGAATTGTACATTGAAATGTTAGTTTTTGTGGTTAATATGCACCAATAAATGTTTTTAAGCGAGAAACTGTGCATGTCTCTGATATTTACTTTGGTTCAATTGGACCTGTGCACAGTACTCGCTGTATAGACAGCAGCTACCCCATAATCGATTTTTGTTCTGATGCAGATACAGATGTGATAAAGGTGACCCACGTAAACTACAAATATAATGAATTTTGGAACAACTGGCTCACCTGCTGATCTACTTCATACTTCTACTTCATACTACTTCAAATGCTAAATATATGTCGCTTGTATTTTTTAATTGTACTGAATTTGTAAAGGATGTGTAAATTGTAATTTTTATTATAACTGACATGTATTAGTCTATTGAAATTTCCTTGATTTATTTGACATTTAGATGTATTAAAGATATGCATCTTGTAGTGGTAGCTTTTCTATTTCCTGATTGTTAAGGGTTAATGTTTTTAATTTTGAGTCTGGAGAAAAACCTTATGTAAGGTCAACCTGGACGTCATTTCCTTCAATTAAGTTTAAATATCTGTAATGGTTTTCTGTCAAACAAGTGCCTATGATTACGTATCATTTGATAAGAAACGCGTTAGGACGTGTATCTTTTAACATGATGGAATAAACCTTCAAGTTTATCTGATTAAATTTGGCTCCATGATCTTTGTCCCTGCAGCTGGAGTTGGAAACAGTAAAAGGGATGTAAAGGCAAAATTAAAATCCAATACAAATCTCTACACAGTCGCCGACCCTCTACAGGGAAACAAACAAAGCTGCTTGAGTTCTACATGGCTGGGAAGTAAGGCGGGACTCCCCCTGCTGTTCATAAGTATGATTGTTTCCCTGCAGAGCAGTTAGGGACCGTCTGACAATTTCTATCCACAGCAGTAAATGAAGGGAGGATTTCACTGTATACAGTCAGGTTTCTTATAAAAATGGTACACATTTGTTAATTAAACTATATTGGAGATAGGTTTCTTTTTCATTAAAGAGTAAAGTAAAAATGGGATTATTATTTTTTTTGCCTTTACATGCCCTTTAAGGAAAATATACCAGGTTCAGTGTAAATTACAGTATCATTTTTAAAAATCTGCTACATGTGGTTTATAATTCTTGTAACATTGTGCAGATTTGCTGTTTTGACAACCAGTTGTCTACAACAAATAATAATAGTTAATGTTCCCAAAAATTTTCCCAGACCACGAGCAAGGATACACTCCACATGTTGCATATTTTCTGCAAAAGACCTTATTACATTTACCTCTGTAATGTGGATGCATGGACCAAAAAAATTTAAATTGTTTCCAGCAATAATCTCCAAAAGAAAAGGAAAAGTTTTAAATACATGGACCAAGGACATTGTTGCTTGCAAACCTCAGAAGTGTTCAGAAAACAAAAACATCAAAAAAAATCAAGTACCTTTCATAGAATTAGAATTTTCTGTTGCTTACATCTGCTGAGTGTGCATTGTCTTGTCCTGTCCCTGCACTATGCTGTCCTGTCTTGCAGGAATTGCATATTTTTGCAATTGCATTTTTTGTCTGTTGCCCAGTACTTCTATGTTGTGTGTAGCACCATGGTCCTAGAGGAACGTTGTTTCATTTCACTGTGTACTGTACAAAACTTATATGGATGAAATGACAATAAACTCACTCTCTTGACTTATGCATTTACAACCAGCAGACATTAGCAAACATTCCCTGATAAATATTGTTACCATCTTTTATTTTTGCAGCACTTTTCAGAGACTGTGTATCACATCAGTAACATTATGCAGTTTACACAGTGCATATAGAAGCATGGAGAATATAGCTGGTTTGATATTTGTATCTACAGACTACAGTGACATCATTGGGGAGCAAAAATGTTAAAACATATGCAATTAGGGATGCACCAAATCAATTTAGTGAAAGATTCGACTGAATACTGAACCGAATCCAAATCCTAATTTGCATATGGAAAAACGGGAACGGAAAAAGTGAAAAAAATTCAAACCGAATCCTGGATTCGGTGCATCGCTATATGCAATATAGGGACAAAAAAATCAGTAGAGGAAAAAATGCATTGGTATACATGGGGTGGTCTTGGATCCTAAGTACTAATTGTTACTTGTTTTACCCCATATTGCATCTACTGTGGGGAGTCTAGACACCATATAATATTACATTTTTATGATTATCTTTTTTTCAGATTATAGGTTTTGTATGGATACACTGTTGTTTCTAATCTCAGAAACTGAAGCAGCAGTATGTTGGGAATCCAAACTTGAACCAACACAGGGGATCCAATGCTGAATTCAGGAGACCACTTGAGGTGAAAGGCAAAGTTTATTTAACACGTACTCCATGGATTCTGAACTCACCAAGTCAGAACAAAGGAATCACAGAGTGTTTACAGACTTGTAAAAATTAAGATACCGGTGGGAGAGCATAAATAAATTGCTTTCCAGCACAGAAAAACAAAAAACAGCTCTAACAGCCAAACCAGTGGCTCTGCCCTCAAGTCCAGGGTGGTAGTAACCACAGCTAGCTTGAGAACAGAATCCATACAAGTCAGGGGTATAGTGGAATCTGCATACAGAGAATTGTATAACCTTCCATCTATCTCTCTGTCCAGCATCAATAACCTATTGGTCAGAGCCTAAAAGTTGATACGTGCTCTTTAGGGCAGGACTTTACTAATTATCTACTAAAGTGAACCTTGTCACTCTAGTAATAATGTAAACAAAAACTCAACAAAATTTCACATTGAAACTTTATAGAATGAGACAAAACTCAAGTAAGGTGCTGAATGTGTGTGAGTTAGCTGTCTGCATTAAATCATCTTTACCCAACAAGAAGTGACCTAAAGACCATGTAGACAGGTATATTCTTCAAACTGAACATCCATTTACCACTGTAGCACTACTAACTGCCAGATCCCAAAGCTTCAGAAGTTTTATGGGCCATATGGTCAGACAAAAAGGCCAAACAAGGTCTACGTGTGAATGGACATGAAGCCTTTCTTTTCATTGAGGAGGTTAAGTCCATCTTCAGTAATGCATAGCTACCAATTTAGATATTTAGCCGACCAGTAAATGATTCCTGTCGTGATAACTAGAACTTGAGAATCTTTGAGATAGTTATTATATTAGTTTCCTTGCATTTCTCTACTACAGAGAATCTCAAAGCAATAGTTAGAAGCAATGTTTAGTCAGCTGGATTCATGCTTTCATCATTTTTAACTTACGTATGCAATGCTCTGAACCACAGCTTGTAATATAATGTCAACTATAGCAGTGAGTATATATATCTGAAGCTTATAAAAATGTTATGAACAGAAATAACATGTATTAACATTTAAAATGAGTGCCTCAGGAATGTAACTATTATATGGGTCACAGATTGTTGAAATAGAATTGCTCGTATGCCTGCTTACTGCGATCAAAGAATGCAATCAACATGCCTGCCATAGTTTTATTGCTACAGTTCACTGACATGCAAGTGGGCAGAACCTGCTCATTATGTACATCTAAAAAAACAATATGCATATAGTATCTTAGTGGTGGCTCTGACGTTTGTCGCTTCTCTGGTACGGATAGTATAAAAGCTAGCCATAATTTAATCAGCAGAATCAGTCACTGTCACATTTATTCACAGAAACATATATAACACAACATTAACATTGAGTGCTATATGCACTTAGAACATTAGATCAAACTGTGGGTCTAATTCCCCTCTAATTATAGTCACATAGTTTGTACACCCCAAAATTTGGTTTGGGTAGTTTTAAAGGCTTACAAACACATGTATTTTAATGTATCATTAAATACCAGTACATTGGAGAACAAAATGCTTAATCAAGAAGTAGGCTAGAAATGGTACGTGTCGTGTTTTGGGGTTCGGTACCAGCCCAAGGCAACTGTAGCACTTTAGCGGTGACGATAGCCTAAGCATTAAGTCCTATTCATTAACAGACTCATTTTAGTGGCTTTAGAGGTCTTTGAAACCACGACTGAACTTACTTTCTCTAAAACTACGATTGTCATGAAATTTATTAAAAAATCCAAATTTAAAAAGCAGAAATGAAAAAAGCGCTGAATAATCCAAAAATAAATCAAACCCTAGCAAAACAAAAAACAAAAACACTCTAAAACCCAAATTGATTAAAAATAGTCCATAGGATCCGCATAGCTCCTATTGACTTCTATAGGACCTCAACAATTATACCTGGCAAATGTTTATGTGGTTGTTACACTTAATAAATCTCAAGTTTTACAGAAATATAGAAATACACAAATTTTTAGGGATTCGTGGAAAAAAAATCCAATTGTTAGTAAATAGGCCCCTAAGCTTCTCAATAGCTGCCCAGAGCACACAGAGCATGTGCAGTGTCACTGACGCTCCTAACAAAATCTAAGTTGGTGAACTCCTGTGTACAACTTTGCAGACCTGGATCTTTACTGTTATAGAGATGCCGATCCTTTAGGCGGTCCTGTAAGTTCAGTATATAAAATACAGCAGATCTTACATTGTTAATTTTTAGGGTTTAGTTCTCTTAGCAGTATTCTAGAAGTATTATTGCATAGTCTAGTTCCTACTTCAGTTATACGATAACTTTTACTTTAGCCCACTGAGAACCAATACATTGGCTGAGAAACTATTTTTTTGTATTATTATGATTTATGGGTTCTGTGGCATGCTAATGTTGTAGAAATCAGTTACCAGCAACCACATGAGGTTTATATGACATGAGCTCCATGGATTCTGAACTCACAAAGAGTCAGAAACCCAAAATCAGAAACAAAGCAATGTATGGAAGTAAAAGGGAGTTTCTGGTGGGAGAGCATAGAAATATTTCTTCACAAAACAAAAAAAACCAAAAAACTGCTCTTAGAGCCAAGAAGGTGGCTCTGCCTCAAGACAGGGAACTAGTGACCAAGGCTATCGTGAGAACAGAATCCATCCAAATCATGGGAGCAGATTTACTTAGGTCCGAATTTTCAGAATGCTTTGCCACACTTTGCGCAATTTTGTCAGATGTTAGTTTGCAGCAAATATGTGTATTCATCAAAATGCAAAGTTTTGTCTCGGCAGATGACAGCTGGCGTACTTTTGCCAGTGAAAATTCCTCAGCAAACATTTCTAAGCAAATTTTCTCTAGCGTTACTTTCTTCCTAGCAAAACTTCGTTAACAAACTTGTGCTTGCGTCAGTTTAAATATGGCGGGTACATATAGGTCATATATAGTCTTTATCAGACAGGGGCCGATTCACTCAGCTCGAGTGAAGGGTTCGAATGAAAAATACTTCGAATTTCGAAGTATTTTTTGGGTACTTCGACCATCGAATGGGCTACTTCGACCTTCGACTACGACCTTCGACTTCGATTCGAACGATTCGAAGTAAAAATCGTTCGACTATTCGACTATTCGATAGTCGAAGTACTTGCCCTTTAAAAAAAACTTCGACCCCCTACTTCGGCAGATAAAACCTACCGAAGTCAATGTTAGCCTATGGGGAAGGTCCCCATAGGCTTGCTAACCTTTTTTTGATCGAAGGATTTTCCTTCGATCGTTTGATTAAAATCCTTCGAATCGTTCGATTCGAAGGATTTAATCGTTCGATCGAACGAAAAATCCTTCGATCGTTCGATCGCAGGATTAGCGCTAAATCCTTCGACTTCGATATTCGAAGTCGAAGGATTTCAATTCGAGGGTCGAATTTCGAAGTATTTTTAACTTCGAAATTCGACCCTAAGTGAATCTGCCCCTAAGTGTTGGTGATGTTTCTAGAAGTGGCCCTTTATTATTAAAAATGTTCAAGGAAGTAAAATAAAGACATCCTAAAACAAATGTGGCATAAGCTTTAACTAGTTAAAAACCTTTACAACTTTTATACATAATCCCACATTAAAATGTGAAAACACGCCAGCATTTTGTCTTTTTGAATGACTTTTTTGGCATACAGAATATGATGTCACTGACATAACATTGGTGAGGATGTAGCTTCATCTTATCCATTCGCCAGGTATAACAGACTCTGGTGAAAAGGATATATTGGAAAGTTCGCACTTTGATGAATTTGTGGAGTAATGATTCACCTGGCGAAATTGTGCAAAACTTCGCTAGCGCTGAGCTTTTTTACTAGCAAATTGCCTATTCATCATTTTGTTAAGTAATTGAAGATGTCCCTGGGAATTGTTGTTTTGGGAATTTTTGCTCATAAAAGCCTCTTCGCCCTTTAGTAAATGTGCCCCATGGGCGAATCTGATTAGACAGAATTGTATTCTCTTTCACTAACTGCTACGGCCTCATGAATGAAATATTTGAAGTTTATTTTTTTACACTTAAAATGGTTTATCAATCCAATTAGAAAACATTGCACTTTTGTAGCAAGTATTTAGCCCACTACATTATATTATTATATTTATACAAGCCTGAATGGAATTAGTAAAATTTGGGGTTTTCCAAGTTAAGATCCATTTTTCATCTTAGACGGTCTGACTTTCCAGGTTAATCAAATTAAGATATAAAAAAATGATAGCTCAAAGCACTACATATAAATTGCCCTTACCCGATTCCTAGTAATGCAGCAAGTATTTACTACAGACTCATATGGAATTCATTTTAGGCCTTTTTTTACCCAAGCTAAGCTGTTATCACTGTTTTCCTATATTTTTCATACAATACAATACTATATTCCCCTTGTGATCACCATATAAACCACTGTGAAAGGGATAATGGCATGTGCATTATAAGCAAGAATTCACAGGCCTCCATAGGGTTCACGTCAGGGACTGGCTTGGAATGACATGGAAGGAGCAGCTTTTTGAGCCAGAGCATGATTCAAGCAGAATAAGATTAAGAGGAAGCTCTAGCCAGAATCCTGATGTTATCTCAGCTCTGCTAACCCCATGAGGAACCACAGTAAGGAATAACTGATCAATTATAAATACTTTGACTGTAATAGTGAAATACTTTGTATATAACATGTCTTGCACATTAAAATAATGGCAATCTGATGTCTAAGAAGTCTTACCTTTTTTTTTCCTTTTTCATAAAGATGTATCCCTTGTAGGCACTGTTTCACTGAAACCTATTAAAAACACGTGAACATGAATTATGCACATAAAGCATAAATATGCATTTTTTGTGTATTTCTTTCATATCTTCCCTCCTATTCTCTCTTATATTTCTGTCATCCTTTCTTTTCTACTAAAGTTTCTTCATGGTTTGGCTTTGCTTCTGCTCCTTTCTTCTCCAAGCACACCCTTCCTTCTTCTATGCACTTCTCTTTTACACTTCCCTTTATCTTGCACTTCACTTCTACTTTTCTGAGACCCTTTCCCATGGTACACAAGACATTTTGTCACCCACAAAGCTACCACGAGCAACAAGACGTTCCTAGTTTCCTTCCCTGCAGTAATAACAAAACATCCCAAGTGGCATCACTATTAAAAGGAAAGTGAATTATTAATATAGTACTTTTCTTTCAGGGAACTCAAAGTGCTTTACAGCAGTCAAGGTCAAATCCTATTGTTTTCTTTTTAGTATGCTTCATTTTCTTTCTAGCTACAACCTCTTTCTCTACCCTCGTTTCAATGTTACTACCAATGTTACTAACAATGCCCAGTGACTATATCCACTACAATTCCCATGTATACATTCGCTAAATGATCTACCCTCCCTATTCTTCTCCCTCTTATTCTTACCCTTGCCCTTCCGTGTTACCAACTGCCTTGTCTCCCATCTCCTACATATACAATGTCAAGCTTGATGTCATAAGACTTAAAGAGGAACTATTGTGAAAATGAACATTTTATATAAGCTTCAGCATATTGAAAAAATAAACTTTGTAAATACAATCAATTAAATATTCTGCATTGTTTCTGAAATAATCAAGTTTATCTTCACTATTCCTCTCTCGTCATCTGTTTCTCTTCATTCTGTCTTCATGCAGGAATTGAGTGTCATTGTCATTGACAGTTAGATCCAATATATCTCATAGCGGGGGCATCCTTTCTTAGTAGATGAATTAGAGCTCATTCAAATAATGGATTCCAGTACAAACAAATGTCTGGTGATTTTAACAGAGTGAGCTCTAATCCATCTTCTAGTCAAAAGGAGAGCCCCCCTATAAGATATATTAGATCTAACTGTCAATGTCTGACACCCAACTGCTGAATGAAGATAGAATAAGGAGAAATAGATGCTGAAAAAAGTATAGTGAAGATGAACTTGATTTTAGGAACAGTACAGGATTTTTAATTGATTGTATTTAGAAAGTCTCTTATTTCAGTATGCTGAAGCTTATATTTAAATTTCATTTTTGCAATAGTTCCCCTTTAAACTGTCTTGATCCTTTGCGAGATAGTGGGAGAACTAGTTCCATGACAGTTAAGGATTAGCAAGAGAGACAATGCTGTCATTGCTGTAAAACGAGGTCATGTCTGTTATCCAATTCTCCTGCTAGCTCACTCTGCATGAAGTACAGAGAAGTAGAATTAGTTTGCTCAGTGAGTTACCTTGGTGTATTACATGTACCCCTAACAGGAGTCTAACAAAAGAGAATTGTATTAAGTTTCAATGTATATGCAAAATTATTTTCTCTCTCTTTCTCTCTTTTTCTTATTTTTAATAAAAACAATAATAATAATAATGCCAGACATTTTATGAACATGAGGTCTTTAATCCTCTTTTCTTTGCAAAGGAACATATTCTGTCTTTCATGGCATGTCCTCATATGTCTTGTTAGCAGTTCCCTTCGATTCACAAGCCAACAATGCATGTTAAATTCCAGGCTGTGGGTCAATATTTCCTCAACCAAGATCAAGTTCAATCAAGTGCAGCAGACGGTTAGAAAGCATTTGCTTCAAATGATTAATGATCATACTAGGTAACCCTAAGTTACACTGCCTGTGGGAGGAAAGAACCATTAGACAGAGAGTTTCTAAGTGAATGCTTTCTTAAGCTTTCTTCCCAGATGACAGCAGAGGCTTGGTTATTCCTAAAGCTCTCTACACAGTGCTGGGAAATTCTGTATGTACTAAAGCTTTACCAACTTTTTATATATATATATATATATATATATATATATATATATATATATATATATATATATATATATATATATATATATATATATATATATATATATATATATATACATTTATCAAGATGGAAAGTTATTTTTAACTCTATGGGGGTTATTTATTAAACTTCATGTTATAAACTATAACATGAATTTTTAGTGGAAAAAAAACACACATTTGTAGGGATTTATTATACCCCGAGGATGGAAAAAGTCATGTAAATCCGGCATCTCTTAATTTTAAGCCATTTTTACTTTGTAATTAGCACACAGGCATAACATAACAGATACATGGAAGATTTGAATTGCTGTAGTGAGTGCACAACTAATATGATGACGCTTCAGTGATGTGGTTTGGATGTCTGGATATAAATTTCAATGTCAAATTATCAGTATCACTGCTACCTTTATTTGCAAAAAGTCTATAGAACTAAACATTTTTGGCAGCTTTGCTGTAGAACATCATATAGCCTTGGAAAATGTATTGTTGTTGAATTAGTCAGTTCACAGAAAATAGGGGCAAATTTACTAAGCAGCGAAAATTCACCAGCGACGGCCAGCAGCGTAACACTTAGCCAGGCGAAAATTCGCTAAGACAACGCTAATTCTCTAACATGCAAAGTTGTGTCCAGGGCGCAGAATGCTGGTGAAGTTGCACTAGTGTTAATTGGGCAAGCAGAGCGAAGTTGCGCTAGCGTTGGCTAATTTGCATACGGCGGGAAGTTAAAATTGAATGACGTATATGTTGCAGCAAATACATTACATTACACAAGCCCAGGGAACCTTAATAAAAGAGATGTTATAATGCCCTACATATGAGCCCAGTGTATAGTTTATGTGCCATATGTTAGGAAATGCAGGGGGGAAGCCGGGTACCCAAAAAAAATTTTACACTCTTTTGCGGCCTATCACCCTAAAAAAAGGAAAAAAGCCCGCGTTTTCGGGGACTTAGAAAAATTTTCAACAAAATTTTGAGGAAGTCCTATCTACTCTATTGCACTTCACCTGGTCTGAAGTGTTGAAGGCAAGTCTGGCGCAAGAGGTAATGTTCAGTAAAATCCGCATCTTAGTTAATTTGTGCAGTTACGTCCCTTCACCAGAGCGCAACTTCTCCTGGCAATTGAGTGCAAATGAGCGCCAGCGTCAGTCTCTTTCGCTAGTGAAGTTACAGCTCCGCCCATAAGTAAATCGACGAAGCATCGAAATGACGTCAAGCTGGCGAATTTTAGCCAGCGTTAGTCACTTCGCCCTTTAGTAAATTTGCCCCATAGAGCAGATATCAAGGTAAAAAAAATTGGGTTGACTAGGAATTTTTCCTGTATTTATCATACTTTCCAATTCCAAACATTTTTTATTATTTGTAGTTTTTGAGTTATTCGGCTTTTTATTCAGCAGCAGTTTGCAATTTCAATTGGCCAGGTTGCCAGGGTCCCAATTTCCATAGCAGCCATGCATTAATATGAATAAGAGACTGGCATATGAATAGGAGGCAATAAGTAGCAATAACAATAAATTTGTAGCCTTACAGAACATTTATTTTTAAGATGGCGACCCCCATTTGAAAGTTGGATGGGGTCAGCAGAAAAAGGTAAATAATTAAAAAAACTATATATATAAAAAAAAAAATAATGAAGACCAATCCTGGTGAAAAAATCATTAATGTTGAGACAGTTTTAAAAATGTTGGCAAACACTTTAACTAATCTGAAACTGGCCAGTGGGACATTGCTAAATTTACTAAGCAAGCCAGTCAGTTGTATCTCAGATAAATCTTACCGCATATGTTGCACTCTTTTGTCTTTTTGCAATTGTTTTTTACTTTGAACATCGAAAAGTATGAATAAATCCTTGGTCACTAAATTAGTCAGCAGGATATGCTTTTTGGACAGACTGGTTGTTTACCAAGCTAGTTGAAATTCAGTGGTTGGTGAGTAATAATCTCCGTTGAAGAATAAAGGATGATATCTGACAAGTAGAATTATCTGGCTAAAGAAAACCATGTGTGGGAAATGTTTTATGTTGGGCTGCCTGAGAATTTCTTCAAGATAAATATTAAGGGTTACTTGTCACCTAGGCCTTTGATGGTACATGTGATAAATAGTTTGAGCCATCAGTGCTGTTGGTTACAGTTGCACAGAGCTCATTACGTTGTAAAAGGTGTAGTTAATAAATAAATTCCTCTGCATGAGGCCAGGTAGAAGTCATTAAACCGTTAGTTTGTATTATTCTTGCTCATGCATACCTTGTCTGTCACTGTTATTTATTGTTAGTATTAATGCTAAACCTGTTACCAAATGGTACTTGGATCAAAGAATCAGTGAATGATTGTGTATTGTATGTGCAGTTCAAAAGAACAGAGGAGCCACAGGGTTAATATCTTAAAAGTTAACTGTTAGTAACTTATATAATGGGCAATTCTAAGCAACTTTTCAATTGTTCTTCATTATTTGTTTTTTTTATAGCTTTTTAATTATCTGCCTTCTTCTTCTTCTGACTCTTTCCACTGGCCCCATCTAAGAACAAGTGCTGTATAAAGCTAACAATGTATTGTTACTGCTACTTTTAATTATCTTTCTATTCAAGTCCTCTCCTATTCATATTCCAGTCTCCCATTCAAGTCAATGCATAGTTGCCAGGGTAATTTGGACCCTAGCAACCAAATTGCTAAAATTGGAGAGCAACTGAATTAAACTAAAAAAACACAAATAATAAAAAATTAAAACCAGTTCCAAACTGTCTCAGAATACAGGTATGGGATCCGTTATCCTGAAACCCATTATCCGAATTACGGATTGGCCATCTCCCATAGACTCCATTTTATCAAAATAATCTACATTTTTTTAAAAATGATTTCCCCTATAATAAAACAGTAACGTGTACTTTATATAAACTAAGATATAATTAATTGTTATTGGAAGCAAACCCAACCTATTGGATTTATTTAAGCTTTACATGATTTTTTAGCAGAGTTATGGTATGAAGATTCAAATTACAGAACACTCCCCAGGTCCTGAGCATTCTGGATAACAGGTCCCATCAGTGGCGTAACTAGTTGTTACTGGGCCCCATAGTAAATTCAATTTAGGGCCCCAAAATATTTATAAGTTGGCCTATTTTACCAAGATATATTAAAATTGCTAATTAATTAGGGTCTCACTGGGCCCCCTACACTCCTGGGCCCCCCTGCTTCCTCTATAGTTACGCCCCTGGGTCCCATACCTGTATCATACAGCCCAACTGTTCCATTTTTAGAAGGACAGTCCCTCTTTTGACAGCTCAACCTGCAGTCCCTCGTTTGTACTGGAAAGTCCCGTTTTTCTCTGCACTGAACAGCCAGAAAAAGAAACAATGTTTCTAACTTAATTGGCTTTTGGCAGAGAGCCCAGAACAGCCACCAGGTGTACTTGGAAACTTTTGTAACAATTTAAGATAAACAGGTCTCTTGGGGAAAGTGTGACTGTGGCAGCTTAAAGGGCAATTCACCTTCATTAGCAAAACTGTAATAACTGGAAAAAAAAAACAAAGAAATGTGTTCAGACTTTCATAACCTGCCACATTTTGTAAAATGAACACGGTGGGAGGTGGCCACAAAAATGGACGTGGTTAAAAAATTGTTTGCCACGCAACTTTTTTTCCTTCTTTTTATTTCCAAAATGTTGGAGGTATGCTGTATCACTCTTTACATCATAATAACAGTTAACTCAAAGGCGAACAACTCCTTTAAACAGGAAAAAGACTGGCAAGGCTATTGAGCTACATCTTAAAGGGGACCTGCGACCCTAAGAAATAATTCCGAATCCTTTTCATGTTAGTTGAGCAAAATAAACTTTACTCTCAATATATATATATTATTTAAATTTTGTATCCTTCAGTCTTGGAATTAATCACAACAAGCAGGCAGGGGTCGTTTGTGTACACTGTTATTAAGGCAAGTTGTGTAGAAATGAATGCCAATACCTGTAGTTGCAGCAAACGGTTTGATCCCTAATTTATTCAATGGTGCTATACAACACTTTTCAAACGATTGTTTGAAAAGTGTTGTATAGCACCATTGAATAAATTTGGGGTCACCCCGTTTGCTGCAACTACAGGTATTGGCATTCTTTTCTACTTGGATTTACTACTGGCGAGTGGCTAGGCCAGTGCCATATACCTGCATCCCCTGAATTGACTTTGTATGAATTAAGGCAAATTGTGTATAACCCTCAATATATTGTGTGCCTGAATGGGAAACCTAATGCAACATGCACAACATGCATATAATGGATCCCATACCTGTATTAACAAGCAATGCATAGTAGGACGATTAGGCATAGATCAAACTGATTTATAATTTCATGGAGAGGAAAAGGGAGGTCTCAGTCACATATGGGGCTTATTTTTACTTTATTCACTATGGGAAAGTTACTTTATTTACAATCATTACACATTATATTGTGTTCAAAAATGGGTGCCGAAAAAATTCCTTACCCAATATGCTTGCTTCATCTTGTACTAATCTATCATAGCGTGTCAGTGGCTCCCCCTTTGGCGCATGAGGCAGAAGAAGGCTCTGCATCTAACACTGGCCCTGTTGTACCGATCACTCAGAATGGAAGGGTGTGTAAGTGCAATACCGTGCCCTGCCTGCATGTTGTGCATGTTGCATTGTGGATTAAAACGTGGTGAACTGTGCTGATTGTTTGCCCACACTGCGGAAATGAGCCCGTCATCTCCCTGTGTAAGAGGCACCAAGAACTAGGCCAAAAAAAATCCCTGTTATAATAGAGCCCAGTGTAAATGATACATTGAATGAAAGCATATTTTTCATTATTTTAGCAGAAAGGCGTTTTGGCAGAAATAGGTGCATGACAGCATTTTAGCAATAATAACCTTAGGCTTTTGCTGACATTTAGTAATATATGGAGGGGTTTTCAGGATGATACATTGTGTGCTCTTTTGGCCATAAATGATAACATCGAAGAGGTAGCCTGGTTTTTATTAAGAGGGAAATATCTATGATTTCTGCTGATATGGTAAAATGAAATTCTCATAAATTTATGGAGTCATACGATGGGCCAGGGCATTTCATAATTCCTGCAGTTTTATAAAACACAATAGGCTTATGGTATTCTGCATTGTGGGAGAGGTTTAGAAGTACAGTATGCTTCATCTTCACTTATGTCAGAAATAATATGCCACATGCTAGCTATTTTACTTCAGTAGAAAAGATTGGGCATGACAAGGTAGCTTCCATTTACTTTTTGCAGATGCAGAGATGTTTTTTGGGCAGACCCTTTTTTACCTCTTGTATCTGTTTTATTGGCTGCTGTGCATGAAAATCTGTGTGTTTAATGTATACTTCCATTAATTATACAGAGCTGCAAAATATGTTGCTGCTTTATAAATATGGGATAATTCTAATGTCATAAGTGTGATAATGAATAAACGGTGCCTGCATTTATTATGTCACATACAATGTTTTAGGGGCATGTCCCTTCATTGGGCCTCCTCAGTTATTTTCTGATACTCCAAATCTTTGGACAAGACCCCCTTTAATGACATTCTTCAGCACTTCAGCATAAAAGAACATAGTGCTGCCTGCATTGATTCTCATTTACATGAGAATGCACAGCATCAATGAAAGAGGTAATCCATGGCATGCAAAGGTTTAAACTAAAAGAGTGCATATTAGATGACATAAAAATCGGAGTGTGATAAAGAATTATTATTTATATATTTTAATTATTAAGGACCAGTAACATCAAAAGAAATTTGTTAGTATACATCGAAAACATTCACATGCTGTCAGTACAATAGGAGAGATAGCCAGGGAGGAGAAATCCAGCGCTGCACGATGGATGGTCGCCCTGTCGTCTTTTCTGAACAGGAGCAGAAGTGGAGTTTCAGTAAGTTATTTCTTAATAAGAGCTTTGAGATTTTAAAGTTTCATTTGTCTTGGTGTTTATTTTTCAATGTATACTAATGAATTTTTTTTTTTTTTTTAAAATTTGATGTTACTGGTCAATTAAGTAGGGTTAATTTGTTTCCAAAAATTATCTAATTGATTTCTATCACAGAGGAAAATATTAACATAATGGAGACGTAATTAATACACATAGGAGGGCAGACAGGTAAAGAGGCTAAGGGCGCAGAGGCAAGGCATTTTACTTAATGCCACAAAGGGTTAAACTGGCAACATAAAATATAGAAATACAAAAAGATATTGCACACCTATAATATAGACCCAAATAAAAAACATGAATCAGGCAAACTGGTATATTAAAAAAATGCTTAATTTCAAATCGCCATGAGCATTCACAATTAGCATAGTATAATAACCAAATACATATAGAGGTATGGGGCCTGTTATCCAGAATCCTCAGGACCTGGGTTTTTTGGGATAAGGGGTCTTTCCGTAGTTTAGATCTCCATACTTTAAGTATACTAAAAAAAATCGCCCAGTATGATTGTTTTGCCTCTAGTAAAAATTAATTATATCTTAGTTAACATCGAGTAGAAGTTACAATTATATCTTGGTTAGGATCAAAAACAAGGTTCTGTTTTTTTATCATAGAAACAGATTTGTTTATAATAGAGGCTATTGGAGATGACTGCCGGAAGCTTTTTGGATAACAGGTTTTGGATAACTGATCCTGTACCTGTACATTCCAATTTAATGCCAATGTGAAGAAAATTCATGCCTTGATGATCCAGAGTGAAGTTCTTTCCCAGGAGTAGGAAAAACTTATAAAACCTTAGGGTATTCTCTTAATTACTAACGTGTCTTCTTTGCATGGTCAATGGTCATGATAATTAGACATACAGCATTGCTTTTTTTTTTTTTTTTAAATAGCAATTTTCTTTATTGTGAGTCTGTATTATGGGTGTGCATTGGATTTTAGTATCTCTATAGTTAATATTAATACAGTCATTGCAAATGATGCACAATAATAGGTTTTCCCTGTGATATTGACATGGTATAAACATATATTTACAACTTTTATCTGCTTCGAAACAATAATTCTATGCAGTATGTAGACTTTTGGTTATCTGTTGGTCAATTATAGAGGACAGAAGAATGCGTTAAAAAAAAAGTGATGTTATAAACAACCCAAGACAAATGCTGTCCTCCTATTCTGTTTTGCAAGGGTTCCAATGTTCTAGTGTTCCTTTGAACTATTTAATGTGCTTATTTCGAAAGAAACCATTAGGAAAAACTGTGTAATGGTAAAGATTAAAGAACATCTCATACTTCATCATCATAAAGTAATTAGGTGCTATTTCCTTATAGGAGATCAATGCTACGTAAAGTGGTTAGAAATTGCTGTTTCTACATAAAACATTGCTCTATTTCTGCATAGCTGACTTAAGAATTGAGCTGTGTACAGTATACGGTACCATAGAAACTACAGAAGAAATCTGAGTCATATAAGGGGTGATTTACTAACATAACTGTTAAACACTCATCTACTAACCCACAGACACCAGGCATAGATCCCCTTTAATCTAAGTTACACTTTATGGATCAAAGCTAACTGATGACGGGTTGCTACAGGGTATGGCACACGTCTGTGTTAATAAATAACATAGTGTGCAATTTACCACCCATGCTGTAATGCAGAATGTATGCCTAGCCTCTTAGAGCCCAATTTTATGTGAAAAATATATCTTTTATATAGCCCCGAACAGCTGCACCTTGATCGGTCCTTTGGCCCTTTCCTGCAGGGTTAGACTTGGCTGTGACACAGTACCGCACTAAACGGGAATACTTGTGAAAAAATCAAGATATATTGAAAAAATCAGACGATTCTAACTGTGCTCTATCTCAAGGATAACAACCCTTGATCCTTGAGAAAGAGCACAATTCATGTTCAAATGTCAAACAACATGCGGTCAAAGGAGCTTTCCATGCAGGTGAAACAAGCCATCCTTAAGCTGCAAAAACAGAAAAAAAACCATCAGAGAAATTGCTACAATATTAGGAGTGGCAAAATCTACAGTTTGGTACATCCTGAGAAAGAAAGAAAGCACTGGTGAACTCAGCAACGCAAAAAGACCTGGACGTCCATGGAAGACAACAGTGGTGGATGATCGCTGAATCATTTTCATGGTGAAGAGAAACCCCTTCACAACAGCCAAACTTGTGAACAACGCTCTCCAGGAGGTAGGCGTATTGATATCCAAGTCTACCATAAAGAGAAGACTGCATGAAAGGAAATACAGAGGGTGCACTGCAAGGTGTAAGCCACTCATAAGCATCAAGAATAAAAAGGCTAGATTGGACTTTGCTAAAAAAAAATCTAAAAAAACCAGCACAGTTCTGGAAAAACATTCTTTGGACAGGTGAAACCAAGGTCAATCTCTACCAGAATGATGGCAAGAAAAAAGTATGGAGAAGCCATGAAGCAGCTCATGATCCAAAGCATACCACATCATCTGTAAAACATTTGGGAGGCAGTGTGATGGCTTGGGCGTGAATGGCTGCCAGTGGCACTTGGACACTAGTGTTTATCCATGATGTGACACAGGACAGAAGCAGCCGAATGAATTGTGAGGTGTTCAGAGACATACTGTCTGCTCAAATCCAGCTAAATGCAGTCAAATTGATTGGGAGGCGTTTCATAATACAGATGGACAATGACCCAAAACATAGAGCCAAAGCAACCCAGGAGTTTATTAAAGCAAAGAAGTGGAATATTCTTGAATGGCCAAGTCAGTCACCTGATCTGAACCCAATTGAGCATGCATTTCACTTGCTTAAGACTAAACTTCGGACAGAAAGGCCCACAAACAAACAGCAACTGAAAGCCGCTGCAGTAAAGGCCTGGCAGAGCATTGAAAAGGAGGAAACCCAGAATCTGGTGATGTCCATGAGTTCAAGACGTCAGGCTGTCATTGCCAGCAAAGGGTTTTCAACCAAGTATTAGAAATAAACATTTTATTTTCAGTTTTTTAATTTGTCCAATTACTTTTGAGCTCCTGAAATGAAGTGATTTTGTTAAAAAAAGGCTTTAGTTCCTCACATTTTATGCAATCTTTTTGTTCAACCCAATGAATTAAAGCTGAAAGTCTGCAGTTCAATTGCATCTGAGTTGTTTCATTCAAAATTCATTGTGGTAATGTACAGAACCAAATTTATTTAAAGTTTAAATGATTTTCTAATAGACTTAGGGGCCGATTCACTAACTTCGAGTGAAGGATTTGAAGTAATCCATCGGAGCCACTTGCTTGAAAATGTTGTAAATTGTGCGTCTGTTGCTGTGGAGAGCTCTTCAAACTGAAACAATTCCTGTATTTTTATCAACCAGTCACGTGTAGTTGGAGGTTGGTGGGATTTCCAGTGTAAGGGAATTAATTTAGAAGGAAACTTTTAGGTGAATTAAAAAATTGTGGGAGAGGCATTTCTAGATGGAATAGCAAGATGTATGTTGGATTGTTAGGTATGGCCGTTCTATCCCAGATAGTATTCTATCCCAGTAGGGGTGTATTACAGGGCATTCCCAGAAGATATGTAGTAGGGTACCTGTGGCACGTGAGCAAAGGTCAGAGGTATGTTCCGATATTTTCTTTAGACAAGCTGAAGTATAGTACCACCGAGTTAGTAATTTATAGTTAAACTCTTGGATTCAACAGCATCTGGAGCTGCGATGAAGGTTGTTAACAAACGTGGAGGCACGTTTTGATTCTATAAAACCAGGTGTACTGTCAAATAGAGCCCCCTCTCAGTACACATAGGGGCTACCAGCACTTATTTTGTACCACCCAGGAACATTTTGCATGCTTGTGTTGCTCCGCAACTCTTTTCACTCTTTTGCTCACAGGTAAAAAAGGTTGGGGACCCCTGGTGTCGGGCAATGGCTACTAAATGTGGGTTCTTGTCCAAGAGCAAAGGCAGGAGACAAACAAAAATACCACTACTTCTACTTATGAAGAAGTTCCACTTTTTTGCATTGTCTACAATCCTCTGACCAGGATGGAGTAATAAAAAGAGCTGATTTCTGATTTTCTTTAACGTTCAAAGCAGCCAGTCAAATATTGGTTGTCTATACACATAGATTGTCTGGACTAATGGGTCCCAAAAACGAACCTGCTTGGGTCACTGATCAGGCCAGTTTTTTTATTATCTAAAGTTTATTGGTTTTTCATTTGTGGTATACAGAAGAGAAAGCGAAAAAAAAAGAAAACATATATAGTGATTGAGTACAACCCAGTTATAGGGATCATTTGGTGTAACGTAACAGTTTAACAAAAGTAGCTGTCCACATTTTATTTAGATTTATGATCAATGTATCCTCATAGCCTCTGCAATTTTATGATGCTGCAACTCACAATAGCAATGATCTGTGGAGAACTAAGGCATGGAGAAGCAAAGGAGAGAAAAGAAAGGAGAAGTGGTAGTTAATAGGGCTCAGAGCACCATACTGATATAGTTCATAATGTTTCTGTAATCTGTTATTTTTCAAACTCCATCCAGGGGAGACATGAAAATTCATGGTAAAAACCTTAACTCTGTATTTTTGCCCTTCATTGACCTTACCACTTCACCATAGTGACTAATACTAGTGGGCACCTCTAGGCCTGCTGTTGTTCGTTGCCCCCATCCCTCCTTTTTATTCGCTCAAATTTTCATCATTGGGACAGGAGCAATGGGGATCGGTGCACGTGAGATTTAAAAAACTATTGTATCTCCTGCTCATCCCCAGTGTTTCTGGACCAATGTGGGTGTGGTTGGGCAGCATGCCGCCCCCTAAAATCCTGCTGCCCTAGGCCCGGGCCTTGGTGGCCTCTCCACAAATCCGGGCCTGCTAATACCTGTTCAGTAAGAGGGGTGGCCATTTTCCAATTGGTTGTCAGTATACAGGTCTCAGCATATTGACATCAGAAGACTTGAGTGGTAGGTCAGGGGATCAGAATTAATTCTAACATAGTAAGTTTGGTTGACACACATCCTTTAGTAATCTAATTCTGTATTTGAAGATGTGCCGCCTTCTCCTAAAATGCACCTATGAAAAAAGGTGCTCCTCTTTCCACTGCCTCAAAAGCAGAAAAAAGTGACTGTACCACCCGATAAGTTGGAGAGGCAGGAATGGGTATAATATGATTTATAAACCGATTTATAGGCCTTTTCTGTCACTGTGAAACAGGCGGAAGGCCTTCTATGCACGAATATATGGCTTAAGCATATCCTCTTAACGTAGTAGAACTCACCAAGGTAGAATCATGGCCCATGTGCTCCTGCCCCAGGCCCTCAGCTCAAGAGGGCAGACAATCCATATAGAATCTGAAAAAATAGGCTTTAAGGCATTCTGGAAAGCCACAGATAGATCAGACCAAAAACCTAGGTTTAAAAAGTAGAAAAAATCTTTTTTGAACAATCATCTCGAGCCTTACACGTATCGTGTCCACAAGACACTTAATCATAGGCTTGAGGAAGGCCTTCTATCCCAGATTTTGTCATGTAAGTCTGGATCAGGCTAGTGTTTTCCACTGAAAGGCTATTGTACAGTAGAGAGACTAGGTGAGTATTGGTCTCAGATCTGTTGTAGGAATGCAGTATGCTCAAACTGGAGGAGAGGTGTGGCTCTTGTGGAATGTTTGAATGATGAAGTGGTGGATCTGCAGATATCTAAAAAGTTGTTGATTTGGAATCTGGGAGCTTTCTTTAATTATTTGGAAGGACAAGACCTCCCAACCTGGGGCTAGGGTTGTGCATAGATAAGCATTTGATTGAATCCAGGGTATGAACGCTTTTAAACCAATGCTTGGAAGTGAGCCTGCATTAACCAAGAAAGAGTCATTTTTGTGGGGAAAGTTGCAATCTTTCCCAATATTTATCCCAGAGTCTGATACTCCAGGCGGTCATTGAGAGCCATAACCCCAGATCCCTTCTATCCTTGGAGGGGATCTACACCACCTGGCACAGCCGTCAGGCCAATTTTTAATTTTGGCCAATCAACTCTGGTGTTCTTACACCACAACTTACACCACAGTTTTAATTGGGCAAATCACTTAACAGTGAGAAACATATATGAACCAATGATCATGCAATCTGGTCAAAATTTGACTGAATTAAATGCCTAAAAGCTGAATATACCACTAGAAATAGCTATACAAATATATAACATTAGTTAAAGGGATTCAAGCAGTTCTAAGCTTCTAATTATCAATAAACATAAACATAATTTTCCTTATTCCCGAGAAAATCTTCTATTTCATTTTCAATTGTTTTTGTAATAAAGCAGATTCACCCTACTGATTTCTACATCTGATTGCAGTTATTCGCTTTTTAGTTTCTTGGATTCTGCTATTCGCAGCTTTGCATGGTTTTTAATATTTTTTAGAGCTACAGCAATCACTCTGTCTCTTAATAATTATACACACTGAAACCGCAATAAAAAACACATGAAAGCTTGAAAAGGAAAATGTTATGGATTTTTACATTATAATGTGTTGCAAATTTCCCAGCAAGAGAATTGGCAAGCAAGCAACTGACAGCCTTGGCTTATTTTTTTGTAATGGTGAAAACCTGTAATACCAGTACTGGTATGGGATCTGTTATCCAGAAACCTATTATCCAGAAAGAACTGAATCATGGGAAGGCAATCTCCCATATGTAAAAAGTATTAACATTTTTTAAAATAATTTCTTTTTTCTCAATAATAATAAAACAGTACCTTGTACTTGATCCCAACTAAGATATAATTCATTCTTACTGGGTGCAAAACAATTCTATTGAGTTTAATTAATGTTTAAATTATTATTTTTAAACGATTTAAGGTATGGAAATCCACATTATGGAAAGGCCCCCTAACCCAGAAAACCCCAGGTCCCAAGCATTCTGGATAAAAGGCCTTCACCATTTAGTTTTTCATCTAAAGTATCCTTTTTTCTCCTGTGCTTTCCTGAACTTTATGGCTCCCAGGAATCAGAGTAGCCAGACAAGCCATAATTTAGGGAAAGAGAGATTGGAATATTTATAGAGAGGGCTAAAATGATAAACAGCAAACAGATGAAACTCAATAACTGGAACAAATATGACCAGGCACCACAACGAGTTTTGATTGTTTAGGTTGTGTCCCAAATCATGGGTGAGCATCGACTGTGCAATAAAAATATAAAATACTTTACACGGTTTGCCTAAAACAGGCAGAAAATCAGTTTCATTGTTGCTAAAAAAAACCCCTAATAGAAGTGTGACCTTTAATCCGAGACATAAAAAGCATTATCCTTATAAATGAGAAGTTAAGAGGCATTATTCTATATAAGGACAATGAATGCTAACTTGGGAAACCTATATAAACCACAGACCCCCTCTCCATGAGATCAGTTTTTTCCAGTTATCATATAATTTGTCTCAGATTAACACAAACTTTAATCTCTTATGCACAGCCACGTTCTTTTTCTGAAATCTGTTCGTTATTATATCATAATGTTCTGGTGAGTGAAGCCAATTTGTGGCTTTTTTTTGTTGCCTTTTAGTATTCCAATGTGTAAAAAATGCAATAAAATAAATCCATGATTAAAAAAAAATTCAGGAGAATAGGTTTTGTGTTTGCCTATGGTTTATATTACATTTGTTTTCTGTTGAAAGAGACGTCTGAAAATGGATTATTGTGTGGAAAGACCATTTCTTCTCTGCATTTTACATACGGAGGGGAGGTGCTTGGTTCTTGGTTCTCAGAGGCATTGGGGGATGCTCTTTCCCACAATAAACTATGCTGTACTCACAATTGGTAGCAAAGGAATAAAATTCTACATGGCTATTATTTTGATAATAGTAACAATGAACAAAATTATAACAAGACTTTGTCTACTTTGCATACTTAAAGGGGTAGTTCACCTTCAAGGGGGTTAGGGGGTTATTTACTTAACTCCGAATGCAAAAATCCCAAAAAATTTGTGATTTATGTTTTATATAATATTGGACTTTTAAAAAAATCCCGATTTTTTTGGAATTCATTAAACCCCGAGGATGGAAAAGTCAGAATCAGCAAATCCGGAATCTCAGACCTGTCGAGGTTGCATATAAATCAATGGGAGAAGTCCCAATGATTTTTTGATGTTCGCTGGGTTTTATGCAATACCCCAAAGTTTTCAGAGTTCTCTGGCAAAAAAGCATAAGAAATCTGAATTTTCGGGTGAAAAACCTAAAAAATAGTGAAAATCTGATTTTTTCCCGCAAAGCAAATTTTTGGGAAAGTGTAATAATAAATAAGCGTAAAAAACCCCAAGTGGATTCAATCTGAGTTTGTTGCAGAAAATGTTAAAAAATAACCCCCTTAGTATGTGATAGAATGGCCAAAGCTTTAATTTTAATTGGTCTTCATTATTTTTGTTTTAAATATTTGCTTTCTTTTCTGACACTTTCCATCTTTCAAACGGGGTCACTGACCTCATCTAAAAATATAGTAAATGCTCTATAAGGCTACAAATGTGTTGTTATTGCTACATTTTAGTATGCATCTTTCTATTTTGTGCCTCTCCTGTTCACATTCCTGTCTATTCAAATCAATGCATGGTTGCTGGGGTAATTTTGACCCCAGCAACCAGATTGCTGAAATTGCAAACTGGAGAGCTGCTGAATAAAAAGCTAAATAACTCAAAAACCACAAATAATAAAAAAGGAAAAACAATTACAAATTGTTTTAGAATACCACTATCTAGTCTACATCATACTAAAATTCAAAGGTGAACAACCCCTTTAAATAAAAAACCTTGGAAGTCTCCAGTTTAGATAAAAAGCATACACCATAAAAATAATGACAGTAATTGACTTCCCTGGCACTACCGTGGGGACTGCGCCTTTAAACAACAGTGTAACTGCTGTAGGGCTAATTTCATGATTAATAGAATGGAATCATTATGCTAAGGTAAACCGTAAAATTATTTTCTAAACTCAGAATTTCCACAGTAAACAAACAGGGGTTCTATAATCTTCATGCTGCGTGTTTGTTTGCAAAATAATTAGAGAGGCTGGTTAATGAAATCCAGGTTTTGGTTTTTTAGAGTAATCCAAAGCAAATGTATTTCAACAAGATCGGTGTAGGTCTGACATTTATATGAGAGGTTCATTAAGTAGCATACCTAAGCAATTCTACTGATTACGCTTTCAGGCTGTATATCCGTGACCATGGAATACAATAAAAATGTTTTGAGTATGCAGTAAGGGGCAGATTTATTAAGAGTCGAAGTGAAAATACAAATTTAAAAATTCGATTTCCAAATTTGGATTCGAATTAGAAACAATTGGAACTATTCCAATATCGAAATTTTTCATGAATCTTTAATATTTCGACTTCGAACATTCATCATCTAAAACCTGCCAAATTGCAGTTTTAACCTATGGGGGACATCCTAGAACCCATTTGGAGTCATTTGGTGGAAAAATCTAAGTTTTTTGGGGCAAATACTTTGTTTCGAACTCGATCAAATGCCTATTCACCTGAAGTTAAAAACTTTAATTTTTCGAATGAATTTCGATTGGTCTTTTTTTTATTCGAATTTCGAGTTGATTGGAGTTTAAAAAAACTCCCATCACATCAAAATTCGACCCTTGATAAATCTGCCCCTAAATGTATGTGTACAAAAATGCTATCAAATGCACAGGAAACCTATAGTAACAATATCCTATTCTCAAGGCACCTTTAGTATTATTCTGTTCTCCTAGTTCTGTACTTTTTTCCCCTTTAAGTTTTGTTTCCGTTCCATGTGCATAACATCAATATAACTATAACTGGCATCGCAGGTATTCTGTATGCTTTTGGTTAATAACATTTAGTTAAATGAGACAAGCATGTGTAGCCATGTGTCAGTGTAATCTTGAGATTTAAAGTTTATCTACGGTATCTTATCAGTGTGATGCATTTTCCGGCACACTGAGATAAGCTGCCTAATGATTACATGATGTATCCATATATTCTAATCAGGTGAACAGTTTTTCCTAAACTTTAGGAGAAAACTCAACATTTTACAGTGGAGATGGATCAATAGCATCAGCTCTGTACTAGGTGCATCTGCTAGTAGCATCTGTGTGACATGATCATGACCCATGCATCCACCTACACTCACTCCTCTGACACATATAACCAGTGACAAATATCATTATTTGTAATGATCATGGCCACAGCTTTTATTAATACATAACAATGCATAACATCAATACAAATGTAAGCGTGAATAGTTCATCCATAACATCCATTTATATAACATTACAACAATTCCATTGGATAATAACAATGAGTAACCCAAACTTGTCTGCCTGAGCCCATTGTCAGTCTACCCCGTCCAAAGCAAACCAGCATATCCTCCAGCCGCCCAATCTCTAGCTCAGAGGATCCCTGCCACCTCTCCCGGGGCTTCCTATTGCCCCCCTTTAGTACTCCATCTGTTAACCGTGGTCACCAACCTTAAGGGGTTAAACCACCCAGTTGACCTGATCTGTCATCCCATAACAGATCACCTCAATGGCAGACTGACAAAAAGACCCGCTACAGTATGCAGAGCTGGACTCCTTCAGCTCAGCATACAACGCCATGCCCTCCATGCTAATGTAATGGCCTCCTGTAAACTGAAATTAAATAGGTCCAGGCCTAAATCATTTAAATGTACCCCATCCAGTCGAAAATAACCCCGATCTTTCTCGAGATCCATGTGCCTCACAATTATCCCTCCATTGCCCTGCACAAATTTTGAGACTGCTCTGTTGATCTTAATTCTAGACTTGTTTACGGCTTGATGTGAATGGGCCCCTCTCCAAAGGGCTCTAGGGATGATCTCCGACCATATTAGCACGACCCCAGGGAAAAGGGACCACAACCTGAGACAATCCCTCCTAATGTCTTTTATTAGAACTTTCATGGGACATTGCCCACATCATTGTCCCCTGCATGTAAGACAATAATGTCAAGTGGGCCAAATTTTTTTGCCTTTTGCACAACCAAGGGTATGATTTCCTCCCACTTAAGCCTTCTCCTGCTGACCCAACGCAACTGCACCCAACCGAACTGGCCATCTGGCCGATGAAACTTAGCCCGTTGCGCCGCCCAATGTATGTATGAATGTCCCAGAAGCCACGCCTTGCAGGGCCGGGTACCTGAAAAAGATACAAGTCACTACCATTTTATTAAACCCAAAACAAAAATTTTCTTTTCTTTCTTTTTTTTTTTTTAACCTTCAACTCTACTTGGTCTAATATAAGAACGGAACCTGTTAGAGTCCCATCTACCAATCCGTCTAATGACTGTTTCATCCAAACCCCATCTGGCTGCTTCTGTGGCGGCCCCTATTCTAAACGGATGACTCCCGTATTCGGCCGCCGCTAGCTTTAAACCCTCCAGGGACCTCTTCAGCACCGCTACAAATTGAAATTTAGATAAGGCCGAACCATCCTGGTGAATAAGAAAAATGGCAGCTTGTTCATTCCTGACCCTGCAATATTCATCAAAACATTTTACTGGGCAAGCGTCAAATCCCTCTACCCCATGCAGCTCCACCATAAGACCTTTCCCGCTTTTGTCGGTTTTCGCCTCTCTAATCCTAATCGACAAACGCTGCACTTCCCTCTTTATGTCCTCTCGCAAAACCCCCCTGCTCCTGCCCTGTTGGGACTCACCAACTCGGATAGTCTAAATGCCTCAAAGAAAGCCCAGGAAAAAGCCAATCTGAATAGCAACAGTTCAAATGGTGAATGTGAAATGCCACCCAGTTGACCAAATATTCCCTCCAAAATATTCAAGGTGATGGGCCTCCTAATATCTGTTGCCCTCCTTCCCCTCTTGAACCCCTTAACTGCTTGTTTAATAGCAAAATCCTTTGTGACATCCGTCCAGCCCCGAAATTTGAACAAAAAGCCAAAGCCGATAACTTCCTTTCAATCACGCTGACGGACACGTTACTGTCAAAATCCTTTGACAGTTGCCACGCCAGGAGCCCCAGCCTGTCATCACTGTTGTCCAATAGGGATGTAGCGAACCGCCGACAATGTGTTCGCGAACGCCGTTCGCGAACACCGGCAAAAAATGCGAACAGTTCGCGAACAGTTCGCGAACTTCGAACATCCGAAAATCGTTCGAATCGAACGATCGAACGATTTTCGTTCGATCGAACGATTTTCGTTCAAATCGTACGATCGAAGCCATTGGATCGAATGATTTCATTCAATCCAATGGCTTCGATCGTTCGATTCGAATGAAAATCGTTCAATTTTAGCGATCGAATGGTCGAATGGTCGAACGATTTTGACGCGAACGCCTATTGGCGAACGTCGCGCAACGTTCGCGAACTTGCGGCGGACGCGAACAGTCGAAGTTCGCGCGAACTAGTTCGCCGGCGAACAGTTCGCTACATCCCTATTGTCCAACAACCCCCATCTCTTGCTCTAAGCGAGCCCAGTCACACCATACTTTACTGTAGCTGCTCCAAGTGCTTGGGGCTAATGACCTTCGTACCCACTCCATCATACCTGATGCACCAGCTCCCAAATCCGGTCTGGGCACCGCTCTCCCTCCTGCTCCACTTCGGGCGCCAGCCCCCAGAATCTGATCCACTGTGAGCGACAAAGCTTCAGCAATTTCATTAACTTCACCTGGTATGTGCTTTGGCCTAAAGTGTATATTGCGTTGCAAGCACTGCAGCACCAAGTGTCACAGAAGAGCTAGCACTGGGCGAGAGGATGAAGTCAAGTTATTGACCGCTGCCACAGCTGCTGTATTGTCTGATCGAAACAGCACAGATCTGTTCGCCAACAATCGACCCCACAGCTCCACTGCCACCACAATTGGAAAAAGCTCCAAAAAAGCCAAATTGCCAATAAGTTTACTGTTTGCCCATTCCAATGGCCATTGTCCCGCACACCATTTCCCTTGAAAATATGCCCCAAAGCCAATTGACCCTGAAGCATCCGTGAATAGGGCAATTTCCGAATTTCCGAATGTGGTCCCCAGCCAATAGGCTTTTCCATTAAAATCTCGGAGAAAAGCGCTCCATACCGCTAAGTCTGCTTTGTGCCCCGAATTGAGCCTAATGAAGTGGTGTGGTTGTGTAATACCCGCTGTCGCCAAGGCCAAACCTCTGGAAAAAACCCTTCCCATGGTAATAATTCGGCAAGCAAAGTTCAGTTTACCCAATAGGGACTGGAGCTGTCTTAATGTTATCTTTTTTGCCCTCCTTGCATAGCCTATATCCTCCGCCAGTGCGGACACCTTATCCTCCGGTAACCTACACTCCTGCCGAATGGTGTCGATCTCTATTCCCAAAAATTTTAGACATGTAGTTGGCCCTTCAGTTTTTTCCTCCGCTAAGGGGATCCCAAATTGTACAGCCACATCCTGCAATGTCTGGAGGAGCACTGTGCATAAGTTAGACTGAGAAGGGCCCACACAAAGGAAATCATCCAAATAATGAATGACTGACCCCACACCTGCCTTAGTGCGCCACCCACTCCAGAAATGTACTGAAGGCTTCAAAATATGCTCATGAAATTGAGCACCCCATGGGAAGACTCCTGTCAACATAGTAATGACCCTGGAATTGGCACCCCAACCTATGCAGTGACTCGGGATGTACCGGCAATAGCCGGAAGGCAGATTCCACATCGACCTTAGCCAGGGGTGCTCCACCAATGAGGCGAGTTGAGACACTTGCCTCAGGCGGCAGCGCCCCCCCGGTTGCCAGGGGTGGCAAAAATGCCGCTCCTGGTAACTAAGAGCCGAATTTCCGGTTTTCAAAACGGAAATTCGGCTCTTGTAGTGCAGAGAGCGCTATTGCGCTCTCTGCACTAAGCGTCGCGGACCGCCCCTGCCCTCTCCGGCGCTATAAAGGTTAGTGCCGTGGGGAGGGAAGGGGGCAGCATTATAGCAAGAATCGCCCCTGACCTTATCCAAAAATGCCCCTTTTCCCGCTTGCCTTGCCAACTGCACTGCTTCATTATTATTATTATTAGGGATGTAGCGAACTGTTCGCCGGCGAACTAGTTCGCGCGAACTTCGACTGTTCGCGTCCGCCGCAAGTTCGCGAACGTCGCGCGACGTTCGCCAATAGGCGTTCGCGTCAAAAATCGTTCGACCATTCGACCATTCGATTCCTTCGACCGCTAAAATCGAAGGATTTTCGTTCGAGTCGAACGATCGAAGCCATTGGATTGAATGAAATCATTCGATCGAATGGCTTCGATCGTTCGATTCGAACGAAAATCCTTCGATCGAACGATTAAAATCCTTCGATCGTTCGAATCGAACGATTTTCGGATGTTCGAAGTTCGCGAACTGTTCGCGAACTGTTCGCATTTTTTGCCGGTGTTCGCGAACGGCGTTCGCGAACGGCGTTCGCGAACACATACACGGCAGTTCACTACATCCCTAATTATTATTATTAACATTTATTTATATAGCGCCAACATATTGCGTAGCACTTCATCAAATGAAGTATAAGACACTCGTACCAAACCCTTATCAATTTCATCATTAACCGAACTTCCCTTCGGGTAAGAAAGATGGTGTATCAGCCTAAACTTTCCAGCCTCTTTCTTGGGCACCAGCCCCAATGGAGATGTCCTAAGGTTCGGTAAAGGGGGTTCTTTAAAAGGGCCTGCCATGTGTCCCAAATCCACTTCCTTTCTCAGTTTTTCCATCACCAACACCAGGCTGATTTAAAATTTTTGCTGGCACCCCCCTTTTTTTTGCCCCCCCCAGGAATTTGAAAACCCTCGGAAAATCCTCCCCGTAGTAACTCTGCTTTTTCTTGATTGGGATAATTATTTAGCCAAGGGAGCATCGCCTTTATTCTCACTGGCGTCCAACCCATTTCCAGGACCCCTCCTGAAATCGCTCCCTTCTCTTTTTCCTTTCTTAAAGCATCTGCTAAGTGGGTGGTTCCCCGCACACAGTGAACATTCATGCCGGAAACGACAGGATGCCCCCCATTTGCAGTGGCTGTCATTAAACAGCCAACATGTTCCTTTTTTGTGCACTCCAGCTGGGCTGGAAGGCTGCCCGCTGGAGCTGCCCTGAAAGGGCTACTGTCCTGATGTTCCCTGCGTGCCCTTACCTTGATAGCCCTTATTGTTCATTAACCTCATCCACAAACCAATGTCTCTGTGATCCCAATTTAGATCCTTCCTTATTGACATTCTCTGTCTGAACTGCTCATCATACCGGAGCCAGGCGAGGCCCCCGTACACTCGATTGGCTTCCCATATGTTATCCAAGTAACAAAACAATGCCGAACACTGTTCGGGATGTTTTTCCCCCACTATGCTAGCTAAAATTGAGAACGCCTGCAACCAGTTCCCGAATGTCCTAGGGATCAGTCTAAAGTGCCTCCTGTCCTCATCTTCCTCCTTCCTATGCTCCTTGCCTTTTTCAAATTTGTCAATGTTAAACCTTTCCAGGTTTCCATATTTTTTCCTGCACCTCCGGTTTTAAGTGCGCCCCCATAGGACCCTCGAAGCAAATATACGCATGCCCCTTTGCTGCATCGGACATAGGTATTGGCTTGTCCCCTGTTTTCGTTGTTGTTGCCTCCGTCATTCCCTTTGCCCCTATTGAGGCTGTCATGTTATGTCCTCCAGAGCCCGCCCCCTGGCCTTTTTCTTCCCACTGACCTAACACCTGACGTAGCCCCGCCATGAAACCTACCAAAGACTCCCCCCCAAATGGGAAGTGCCTGGCATAGCATTGTCAATGATTGCCCCATGTCCCTTGAGCATACCTTGTCCTGTGGTATTGGTGGTATCAGTCCCTGCTGCCGAGTCTTGAGCCGTCCGCAGATGCTGCACCTCTCCATCTCCTCTTCTGTGAACCTGAGGTAAAACAAGTGTGGGGGGGTACACCTGGGCTTGCAGCGCTAATAGTCACTGCTGCCCTTTCCCTACCCACCACTGAGATGCCGGAACTTGCTGTCCCTGTGGCCCAAACCTCTTGCTGTCCTGCCTGTGGTCCATGTGCTGATGAAGCCCCCTGCAAGGCTGAACCTGTGTGCCAGGCAGCCGTCTGGGGGTCGCCATCCAGCCCCCCCTATCCCTCCTGCTCTGCTCAGTTCTGTGCCAACCCTGCTGTACGTTGCTTGGCCCCCCCCATCCAAATCCCCCCTCTGTCTACCATCTGTGGCCTCACTGGTGTGTGAGCGCATGCCCTGCTCACTTGCTTCATCCCTCCTGCCGGTTTGCTGCCTATGCGCATGCTCCCATAATATGCCGGCAGCTCCCGCATGTCCCTCATCACTCGCCTGACTGTGACCGGACGTCTCCCTCTCCTCCTCCGAAAGCTGTTGGAGCTGAACCTCTGCATTTAGCTGGGGGTGCCGACTGCCTCCTCTGTTACTTCCATGGGCTGCTCCCCTTCCGAAGTCCTGAACCGCCAAAGTTCCGAAGCTGTGAAAAGACCCAAAGTCACGAAAAGTTCTGAACTTGAAGTCCCGAAGCCGAGAAAAGACCCGAAGTCATGTAAAGAGCTGAAGTTTAAGTCCTGAAGCCACGAGTTCAGTTGTACTGAAGACCAATGTGTGTTTTTTTTATTTTTTTAATCCCCTAGCCACCAATGTATTATTTTAATACTCTATAGACCCCTGCCACCAATGTTTTTTTTTTTTAAAAAAAAATATTCTCTGGGGCCCCAATGATTTTTTTTAACTTATAGGGGGGCCCTGACCATCACCTGACCAGCTTTTTATAACGTGTGTGTGTGTGGGGGGGGGTTTACCGTTTTTAGTTTTTATGTCTGAGTGGTCTTTTAACTGTGGTGTGGGCGGGATCTGGGGTGGGGTTTTTGTTGTACCGGTCCCGTGATTTCCCTGTACAGTTAGTTCTATAATCTACTATATGGAAATCATTGATATTAATAGCCCAGAGGGCTCACTTACCTTGACAGAGTGAGAAAAGTGCAATTTCAGACACTATCACCATTTTTTATTCCACAATGCAACGATTTTTCCTGGAACTCATGCATCATTGGAGGGGCAATTAGGGTCTTGAATAAAATTTAAGTGTGCTGCATCTGTGCGGTGCCCGACGCAACTGCTTCCAATAAGTCAAAATGGATGCAACTCTACATGACATTCACCATAAATTGGAGGCTGCCTGTTGCGCCGAATATTTTTGCAGTCACGAATGGCGTCTGAGCCAGATCCTTTAGTTGCAAGTGTGCTTGATCTATTGACACAGGGCACTGAGGGAACCCTGGAGCTACCTGGAGGGACAAGTTGTATTTTGTATTGTGCTCATAAGTGCAATGGAGAGGGCTATTTATCAACTTTTAAATTTGTGTAGTTTTAGAAGTTTTTTTTAGCCACAATTACACATTTTTAAAAAGCTACTTATTATTATTTTAAGATCTAAATATATATAAGCATGAGCGGATAAAAATGCAGAAGGAATCCAAATAAGAACATGAAAACCCTTGAAATCCCATGTTTACATAAATGTTTTTGTGTAATTACAAATAAATAAAAACCCTGAAAACCTCTAAAAGCTCAAAGCAAAGAGAGTTTGCTATTTGCCAAGCATAGGAGGTTTTTGTGGTTTTTACACTTCATAAATATCAATTTTTTAATGGTTTAGAGTAATTACACGATTTTTAGTGCTAAACAGATTGATTCTGGGAAAATAAAAAAATTCTAACTAATGTTAGTAAATCGGCCCTTTAGTAAGCAAAAACGAAACACTGGAAAAATATCAAATGGCCCTTATGACGTTCAAGAATTGCATGTATTTTTTTTTTTTTTGCAGTTGTGAAAATATTTTACCCTTGCACTATTCCTCTTGTACCGTAGCTTACCAAGAAACTCCTTCCTGTATCATTTAAGAAGTGATTTTTAAAACCGGTTTAAACAAAGCCCTTTGCCATGCTGATAGTCTGTTGGTCTGTGAGTCTCTTGAAGTTGCCAGAGGAACATAAAACTGCAGCAACAAGAACCTCAAATAAATCAAAATCTTGAATGTAATGCTATACTTTAATAGATATCCTACACTGCGATGGGTACATCGATATGCACTAAGTAGTGAGTTAAAAGCACTTGTAAATCTTTTGCGTTATGAAAATACTGTAGCCATTTCTAGTAGAATGTTATACACATTTGAATTTTTTCCTTTAATCAAACTATGATAGTCAAGGACGTCATGAGTTTAAAGAAAAATGGCAACTGGTAATGCTTAGCTGAATACGAATGGAATTGGAAAATGTAATAAAGAAACTTAAAGGCACAGATGGAACATAAAAGATGATACAATTATGCCCAATAGACTTACAAATGAATCGTTACACCCTTTTACTCGTCGTCTGACATCATGAACTACCCAGGACTGATTTTAGTGAAAAGCATGTGATATGAAACTTTACTGAGATTGTATCATGTCTACTGAGTACGGGACTTGGGTGTAGTCAGTCCCTGTAACACAGCAATATGCCAGTGATGTTTTGAGGGTCTCAGCAGTTATTATTTCAGGCAGTTATATAGACTTTATCATTGTCTGAGAAACGTGTATAACTGACATTTTTACTCTCATGCTAAGTTACAAATGGGAAAACTGAGCGATGTGTGTTAAGTGCAAAAGTTACTCTGAAAATGATTTGATTTGCCTTCCTGATCTATCACTGTTGCAGAGGACTAAGACTGTACACTAAAGATAACCCCATGCCTAGGAAAATCTTCCTCCATGTGACATATACAGTATCCATGAATCAACCTTTATCTGTACTCTCAAGGGTGTAGGCAGAGGATTTCACTTGCAAGTTGATGTATGCAGTTGTAGGTATGCGTCTTGTTCTTGGACCACACAGTTAGTAAATATAAATCTCATAGTGGATGACGGTAAATGTTCCAGATTTTGAAAGATCATACTTATTATGTTACGTGTATAACATTTTGGGGTTTCCGATCTGATTTTATCTCATTTTTTTAAATAATAAAAAGCTTGACTAAACTCCCATCCACAATTTTGCCTTATTTATCATTAAAATAACTAGAAATAAATCAGATTGGGAAAAAACATGATAAAATCGAGCTAAAACTTGAACAGGGTACATTTAAAAGATAGAATGAGCTACGGTGCAAAAACAAATCTTCATGGTTTTGCCCATAAAGTAGCATGTTTTTCCTAGCGCATTCTTGTAATCCTTTTTGCCAGTGTCATGTGCAAATGTTTCCACCATGGTGGAAACATGGTTCTGTGGGCTGAACTTGTGCCCAGCAATAACATGTAAGTTAGAATATATACAGTACTTGCACACAGGGGCGTAACTACAGAGGAAGCAGACCCTGCGGCTGCAGGGGGGCCCAAGAGGCATAGGGGGCCCCATAAGGCTCTAATTAATCAGGAATCTTAATATATATTGTTAATACAGGGCAACCACTGGATATTTTGGGAGCCCTGAAATTATTTTGCTGTGGGGCCCAGTAACATCTCGTTACGCCACTGCTTGCACACCTCTAAATTTGATGTCATTCCACAGGAGCAAGCAGAACTGGCTTCACAACTCTGTACTTATCACTTAACTTAAGGTAGTTATTAAATACCATGCTTCCTTGCACCCTAAAAACACAAGGGCACACACACACTGCACCAGGAACATGCACAATGGAATGGGGAATTTTATAGCAAAACTATAATTCTCATTCTGAGTATGGGGCAGATTAATCAAAGAGTGATACTAGAGCCCCACACAGCTTACTAGCGTAAAATTCTGCTGCTATCTATTCATTTATATGTAAAGTTTGAACACATTTCTGAGGGTTTTATGGTTTACAGTTTTGCTAATGAAGGTGAATTGCCCTTAAATGTGCAAGTCTCACAAGATACCTGCTTATCTTAAATAGTTACAATTGTATCTTTGCTTGTCTTAAATTATTACAGATGTATCTAAGAGTAGGTGCCACATATTCTGGGCTCTCTGACAAAATCCTCTTGTTTCATTACGTTTAAGAAACATTGTATCGATTTTTGGATGTTCAGTGCAGTAGATCAAAGAGAAACTTGACATTTCAGTAACACTTGCGCTGAGCTGTCAAAATTGGGACTGTTGCACTAAAAACAGGAAAGTTGTGAGGTATGGTTCATGCCATACAAAAATGCCATCAAAATAAACAGAGGGTGATGGAATTTCACTTATTCCTATAAAAGAAGAAAGGACATGCTTTATGTTTTTTCGAAGACACTTTGATATGTACACCAGGAAATTGACTCTATTAAAAAAAGGACCATTGCGTTATTGGGGCAAAATAAATCTCTAAGACTTTACAAACATTTACATTTTTTTGCAGACATTGTGTATATTAATGACAATATACCTCACAATGATACAAACTAGCTTTGTTCTTGAATTTCATGTGGTTTCATATGTAACCAGGGATTTCCCATACAGAGCCGGGCCAACCCGGCCAGGCACCCTAGGCAACCTGGCGGGCACAGCGCCGGCTCAGTGTGCGCGAAACTGCGCATGCGTGAAATTATGATCCAGCGCGCATGCGAGAAATGGTGTTCACGCATGCGCAGAGGCGCATGTTCGTTAAAGTTACACTAGCCAGTCTGGGAGAGACGGGACCAGACACGGGGTAGGCGGCAGAGCATGTATGTGCCTGGGGCCCCTCCAGCTTTGCGCCCTAGGTACGTGCCTACTCTGCCTACCCCTAGTTCCGGCCCTGTTCCCATAGTTATATTTGTAAGACTGCCTATTACAACTAAAGCTTAAGGGTAACCAGCTATGGGATCTGCTATTCAGAAACCCATTATACAGGAAGCTCCAAATTATGGGAAGACCATCTCCCCTAGAATCCATATTAATCAAATACCGGTACGGGATCTGTTATCCAGAATGCTCGAGACCTGGGGTTTTTTGTATAACAGATCTTTCCGGAATATGGATCTTCATACCTCAAGTCTATTAAAAAATCATGTAAACGTTAAATAAACCCAATCAGGGCCGGGCTAGGGGTAGGCAGAAGAGGCATGTGCTCAGGGCACAACGAAGTGGCGGTGCCAAGCACGGTCCTCTTCTTTCGCCACTCCTGCTACTCCGTGCCTTCTCCCTGCGCATTCGCAAATGCGCCAGTGAGGGAGCGAAGTACCCTGAACTTCATGGCCTGAACCCAACAGGCTGGTTTTGCCTCCAATAAGGATTAATTATATCTTAGATTGGATCAAGTACAAGCTACTGTTTTATTATTACAGAGAAAAAGGAAATCATTTTTATAAATTTGAATTATTTGGATAAAACGTGATTCAGAGCTTTCTGGATAATGGATTTCCGAATAATGGATCCCATACCTGTAATTCCATTTTTAAATGATTTCCTTTTGTAATGATAATACAGTATCTTTTACTTGATCCCAACCAAGATAAATAAAAGGATTATTGGAGGGAAACCATCCTATTGGGTTTATTTAGGTGGTTATCTACTAAAATACAAATTTATCTATTTTTTTAATTAAGAAAAGCTCGGCCAAACTCCGATCCACGATTTTGCCTTTTTATCATTAAAAAATCGTTTTTAGTTGACAAAGTATGATAATCCAAATTACGTAAAGATTCCTTATCCTTATTCAGCATTCTGAATAACAGTTGCCTGTTTCACAATTTGTGCAAACCTTGTGGCCATTCAGATTAAATGTTTGATCCCACCTAAATGTACTGACACAACTGCAATTGTTCTGCTTTCCTTCGTTACCTCCATATGTTATTAGTCTGCCAAGTAAGGGTTAAACACATTCACGTTTTAGGTAACATTAGCATTTGCTCAATGTTAACCATATGACAGATGAAAACAGGCTCAAGCGATTACCCAAAGCAGCTGCTTGGAAGACTTTCTATTTTTCACTGACGATGGCAATTATACGTTCTGGATATTGTAAACTTACTGTACCACAAAACATAAGGCATACCTTAGGATGATGTCATGTCTAGACATGAGATTCAGGTAAAAAGTGACTTGTTTAGAATAGATAAAAAATATAGCTAATTTTTTTCTAAGGCCCTGGTTGTTTTAGAAAAGTTGGAGAGCATTCTGTGCATTTCGTTTAGTATACACAGCCGATGTTATGCTAGCAAAGCTCATTTTTCCCATTTACGTGGGTTTTTTTCTTTTAAAGAAATACATTTACGACAAAAAAAAGCAAACAACTAAGTGCAGTTTGGGAGTTGAAATTGCTGACTAGTAATGTTTCCAGTAAAAATAAAATTTACAAGGAACCATAACAATTGAAATGTGGGAAAAAAACGCAAGTAGGTGGAGAAGCCGTCGCTCCTGACGATTTACTATATAGGACATCATGATAAAATAAAGTGACTTGTGCCTGAAAATATGTGCTGCTAAGTGAAGCTGGGTAGTCCTTAGAAAAATAAAGTCACTTTGAGGACAAGCAAATGTTTATACACTGGGGGTACCAAAATATTACGCACCCCACAATGTATTAAATTGGGAACATTGTTCCATGGACTGATGCTCCTGTTCAGTACAAACTGCACCAGTCTTACTCACTAAGGGGCAAATTTACTTACCTCCGATTGCACCGGTGATGGCTTCGCTGACATTGCAACACTTCACCAGGCGTAGATTCGCCAGGACAACGCTAATGCACGAAAATCCGAAGGGTGCCGAACACTTGCGAAGTTGCGCTAGCATTACTGCGGCAAGCAAAGTGAAGTTGCCCTAGTGCTGGCTAATTTGCATACGGTGGGAAGTTAATGTTAAATGGACATATATGTTGCAGCATATATATTACATTACACAAGCCAGGGAAACCTTAATAAAATAGAGTTGTTATATTGCCCTACACATGAGCCCAGTGTATAGTTTATGTGCCATATGTTAGGAAATGTAGGGGGGAAGCCGGGGACCCCCAAAAAAATTACGATCTTTTGCAGCCTATCACCCTGTAAAAAGTAAAAGACACCAACGTTTTTGGAAATATTTTTTGACCAAGTCCTAGCTACTCTATTGCACTTCGCCTGGTCTGAGGTGGCGAAGGCAAGTCTGGCGCAAGAGGTAACGTTCAGTCAAATCTCAATTTTAGTGAATTAGCGTAGTTACGTTCATTCACCAGATCGCAACTTCGCCTGGCATTAGGGTGCGAAGTACCGCTAGAGTCTCCTTCTCTAGCGAATTTTCGCCAGCATTAGTCACTTCGCCCTTTAGTAAATTTGCCCCTAAGCACCATGCTGTTATCTTTGTATTACTTCCCAAGGCTCTCTTATTGCCATAAGGAAAAATAGGATATTTTTACTAAATTGTGCACATGCAAGCCTGAATATACAAAAGGGAGCCTTGGGAAATATAACAAGCTAGGTGCAGATTTATCAATGGTCTAATCGTAAATTAGAATTTGAATTTCCGAGTGTCAAAATTCACACATTCGAATTTTAATTCTTCTTCGGGCGACTAATCTTCCGAAAAGCCTTCCCTAGGGCTAGAGTCTAAATCGATTTGGTCAACTTTTTCAAAGTTGACCAAAGTTGCCTCACGAGAAAACTTCGGGCAACTTCAGAAAACGAATCGCTCCTAGAATCGCTGCTCAAAGCACACTGAGCATGTGCATGCCGCAGACAATGCTAATAAAATCCAAGATTGGAAACTCCTGTGGCAAATTTGAAGCCCTGAATCATTAATACTATAGAGATGCTGAACATCTAGGGTGGTTCAAAAATAATATAAAATTTGACATTTCTTGGTTTTAGTTTAGTTAACTCTCATTATAATTTGTCTATTATGACTAAGACCCTGTTAGCATATACATGTAGGGGACTGGTTTCTCACTTTTATTATGGCAGTATAAGCGTTTATACACAGATTAGACTGTAGTCTCAAAGAATGTGAAGGTATACTACCAGCACTTCACTTTAAAAAGTGTGATGATCACATGATCACAGAAACTGGATATTTTTAAAGCAGCAGTGATCACATTCTAGTCATATTTAAGCACCGAAGAGTTGTAGTTCTCCTACATCTGGGCCCTGCGAGTTGCTCATGTTAACTTCAAAGAGTCATCATGTGGAAGAATGCTATGGAAAACTGCGATTGAAAGTTAAGGCAAGGTCAAAGGCAAGTAAAGGACATTGTGAGCTTGGCATGACTACACTGTCAGTTCTGATTAATCCCTGAGGCTATAGACAATTCAAAATATTATTTTACCCCAAAAAAAAATGTTTTTGATGAAAGGAGTTTCAATATGCTTTTGTGTGTAGCCACATGGTTTTCTGATGAGACACTGGTAGGTATAGCTAAGCCATATAACATTTCATTACCTCTTCATTGCTTACATCTGACTAGATGTGCTTTTTATGGTCTTTTCTTACAATATTGGCAGATGATTGCATCCCCCATTGCAGCGTTTGAATGATCCCGCATGTGCATTTCATTTTAATTCCTGGTGATGTTCTTGATTGATGATGTTAGTGTCTTTTTCCAACTCATTTAGCCTTCACTTGGCAGTGGCTGCCTGCTTGGAGTGGCCGGTTTACTTTGAGCATTTTCTTACCATATTAAATGGATAATGTACCCCCAGCCGTCCATAGTAAGGATATGTCAACATGAACTTGCTACGGTTAATCTGTGTTGTTAAACAAGAGGGAATCATTAACAGGATGCTGTTATGTGTGAATGGCAATTAAGCCTTAACCAATTAAATTTTATAGCAGTACAAGAAGTAAAGGCTTTTAGGTATATATAAAAAGTAATAGGCGATGACCTAGTAATACTTATGGAAAGAATTATGACCTGACTGCAGATCGTTATTCGCATACAAACGCTTCTTCTTCATCATCATCATATTTTTGGATAAGTGTAATGAAAAACAAAACAAAAGACAAATATTTCTTGGCGTATTCCGACAGTTGTATAAATATAAGGTGTATATTATCCCAGTGTTATTCATGTTACAGCTTACATTATATGCCCTGCTGCCAGAAAAGGGAAAATGGAAAACCTTTTTTTTTTTTTTTTTTTAAAAAGAGTATTCTATTTCTAAAGTGAAACTGCAATATTTCTATGATACAGAATGATGTCAGAATTTTTTCCAGCCAAACGTCATCATTAATGTGAGCCTAAAAAGCCACCCAAATTTGTACAGGTATGGAACCTGTTATCTGGAATGCTTGGGACCTGGGGTTTTCTGGATAATGAATCTTTTCATAATTTGGATCTTCATACCTTAAATCTACTATAAAATCATGTAAAACATTGAATAAACCCAAATAGACTGGTTTTGCTTCCAATAAGGGTTAATTCATTAATTATATCTTAGTTCTGATCATGTACAAGGTACTGTTTTATTATTACAGAGAAAAAGAAAAATTATTTTTAAAAATGTGGATTATTTGGATGAAATGGCGCATATGGGAGATGGCCTTTCTGTAATTCGGAGCTTTCTGTAAAACGCATTTTTGGATAATGGATGCCATACCTGTACTTCTATCTTGGGTGCAGAAAAGGGTTTTTTTTTAATCTAAAGTGAAGTATTAGGGATAATCGATATAATATATATATATATATATATATATATATACACGGTATGTATATAGAATATATTTAATAATTTGGATCTTCACACCTTGTCTACTAAAAAATCATATAAACATTAAATAAACCCAATACGATATTTTTTGCCTCCAACAAGGATTAATTATATCTTAGTACAAGGTACTGTCTTTTTAGTATTGGATAAAAAGGTAGTATTTTAAAAAAAAATCTGAATTATTAGATTAAAATGGAGTCTATGGGATGAGCTTCCCTTAATTCAGAGCTTTTTGAATAACAGGCTTCCGGATAACAGATCCCATACCTATACTAATAGTACAGATTCCCTAATATAGTACATTGCATTGTGCTATATCAGTGAAAATGTTTTTCACCATTACAAAACAGATTTTAAATTTTGTCTACATTCTCTGCACTTCTAGCTCTGAAATAATGTTGCAAATCAGCAGATTAAAAGACATAGAGGAGAACTGACTCCTGCTATGCTGTTTTAAGACCTAAACAGAGAGAACAGAGAGGAATGCTCAAATACTGCTTTCATTCATTTATTCAGGATTCGGTTTGGGATTCAGCCAAGATTCGGCCTTTTTCAGCAGAATTTAGATTTGGCCCGAATCCAACTGCTCGGCCGAACCAAATCCGAAAAAATCACATGACTTTTAATCACACAAACAAGGATGTCAAAATTTTTTTTAGCCGTGTGCTGCTCAAGCGGTTCTCCTTAGCCCTCCTTTCCCTAATTTACATATGCAAATTAGGGTTCATATTCGGTAAGGGATTCAGCTGAATCTGTCCCAAACTGGCAGCTCGTGTGTCTCGTGTGCCCCTAATCCTCTGGAGCAGGGTCCTCTGAAATGGTGTTTACCTATGTTCGTTGCAGTTTCTTATATTGGGTCAGATTCAATTCAGTGAGAAAAGGGTTTATCACATGAAAAGTCATGAAAGTGATTCTTCAGATGCAATTCAATTCAGAAAAACTTATCTCAAGGTTTATGACTTGAAAACTCTGTTGAAGTCTATGAAAAAAAATAGGAACTGAATTTGGAGAAAGGTTTTTTTCTCCTCAAATGACTCTTGTCCATGAATTTTCACGTGATAAACCATAAGTTGAATCTCACTGAATTGAATCTGGCCCATTGTTGCTTAAAGGAGAAGGAAAGCTACCAAAACAGATTATTGTCAGTATATTAACTACAATAGTGCAAACTATATTTTATATATATTCTCTGTATATTTAGGATAGCAGCTGCCATATTAGCTTGCTGTGACATACTTTTGTGCCTGAGTCTCTCCCTGCTCGCTAATAGCTCTGGGCTCAGATTACAGCAGGGCAGGGAGGAAGGAGGGGGAAAAGGGAAGGGGAGAGGATCAAACTGATCATACACAAGCCCTAGAGGTTTATACTGAAGACAGGAAGTCTGATACAGAAGCCCATGTATACACAATAGAAGGAAAGAAACCCTACTTTGAGGGTTCACTGGTGTATTTATATAGGCTTTTCTGAAAAAGCTTACTCAATGTTACCCTTTTTACTTCTCCTTTAATACAAGTACGTGAGAGTGATCACATTTTTAGCACAAGTTGCAAATTTAAGGCGTATGCAGTCAGTTTTGGTGATCTGCTATTAGTTTAATATCAAAGCCTTGTTTCTGCCTACAGACCTTTACCCATAATGCAAGGACAAGATATTTTGTTTTATTTGTGGACACTGCAGACCAGCACAACATTTTGTCCCAGATACGTATGTCAACAGAGTTGTGCATGTTAGGGAATTATATACATATGGGTGGATGGGAACTTGTGCCTGAGAAGTGGTGGTACAGTGATGGGACATATAGGTGCCCTTAAATTCCTTTCAGTTGTATGTGATTTCAATGGTGCCAAAAAGATCACATCTAACTGCAATACCCAAAAAAACCCTCAACTTGCTACTTGGTCAAGGCAAGTGTTAGAGACTACACTCCTAAGAATCTTACAATGCTGCATCTTGTGCCTCTAAAGAATGTATAACTGGCAAGCAGGCACAAACACTTTATGCATGATGTTTTAATGGGCACACTTCTGCACTCCATTATAGAGCCAAGATCAGCATCAAGTATAGTAAAGGAGCCCTGCTGTGCCATTAGAGGCAAAGCAATGCTCATAGAAATGAGAGACAAAACTGCGTATGGCTGAGTACATGCCAAATGCTTTATAACAAGTATTTGTACAAGTATTTGTGCCCTGGCATATATCCTGCCTGTCATACTTTTCAGGCCTCATTTACTGTTGGCAACCACTAGCCACATAAAATGTACATACATTTGTTATATATTTCATATGGGTTGAAAATTGATACCCTCCAAATGACCTCAGTGTATTTATTTATACACGCCTATACAGACATATCTATACACTCACATATATAAATTATATAGGAAATCTAAAGACTCATCCAAGCCACTCTTAAAGGCATTAACTGAATCAGCATCACAACATCACCCGGCAGTGCATTCGACAACCTCACTGTCCTGACTGTGAAGAACCCCCTACGTTGCTTCAAATGAAAGTACTTTTCTTCTAGTCTGAGGGGGTGGCCTCTGGTGCGGTGATCCTCTTTATGGGAGAAAAAAGATTTCCTGCAATCTGTCTGTAATGCCCTCTCATGTACTTTACCAGTGTAAAGAGTAAAAAATGTTCCCGACCAAGATTTTTGTTTCCAGAGAAAACAACCCCAACCTTAACAGTTTAACCTCGTCATTTAAATTTTCCATCCCTCTAACCAGTATAGTCTGCACTCTCTCCAGCTCATTTATATAGTTTTTTAAGGACTGGAGGCCATTTACCAGTTGCACCAATTAATGTGAGTGAGGACCACTAGACACCTGGAAGATTTCTCTCAGTTGCAGGTATTAAAAATATATGACCACATCCTCCACGCCACGTGCCTTTTTTTTTCTGTCTTGGGAAGCTTTTGTTCACCTTTACCAAAAGCAGGGCCACTCCTGCAATGAGGCAAGATGAGAGGCCAGTTACCAGGATGGGCAAAAAGCCACCTCTGGTAGCTTTAAAGGAGAATTCAACCCCTTATTTAAAAAAAAAACCCTACCCCCTATCCCACATAGACCCCCTTCCCTCCTCCCCCCCAGCCTAGCTGCTACCCTGGGGAAATACCCCTAACTTTTTACACCGTAATTGACGGAAATTGCTGAAGCACCGGAAGAAGACACGAAGACCCAGAAGATGACTGCCGTGAACTGCGATCCCTGAATCTGCACCAAAGGGTAAGTAAAAAGTTAGGGGCACTTCCCCAGGGCAGCAGCTACGCTGGGGGGGAGGGGGTCTACGTTGGGTTTTCTTTTAATTAGAGGTTGAATTCTACTTTTAGACTTGAATGTCTGTTATTGTTCTCTCTGCACTAGTGATGCAGCTTCCCACTTGAACTGCTCCAACAACAAAAAAACACAGAAATATGTTCAAACTTTCATAACCTGACAAATTTTGAAAAATTAGCATGTTAATTAGGGGGTGTGGCCACAAAAATGGTCATGGTCAAAGCATTTTCTCTGCGCTACACGCAGCAACTTTTTTGTCCCTCTTTTTATTTCCAATATGTTGGGGAGGTATGATTTTCCTCTATTTCAGGCCCCTCATATATACGTTGTTATTTTTAACAAAAATACAAGTATAGCTTAATTTTTTCGAGGAGAGTGTAAGTTGTCACATTTTCAGTGGACTGTTGCACACATGGGCCCTATTTGCAGCTATTACCAAAAATGAGGATGTTTGTTCTTTTGTTCCAGTAAAAAGTCATGATAAATAAGCTCCACATTTTGCATTAGCCTATTGAAACTGCAACAATAATATTTTACGTAATTAAGTAATAGGCAGCAGTGGTGGAGCCAATTCGACACAATTTAACTATTTTTCCCTGTAAATGTTTTTTTTTTTACTCCGTGTACTGTGCAACAATTACTCTTCCAAATTTATACATATCCACCATTGTCTTTAAGTCATTCTATCTCCATGGGAGCCAAAAGAGCTGGCTTATTTTATGGGGGATGGGTTCATACTTTGCCTCTGCAATAGCAACTCAGTTGTTTTAGATTAACATAAAAATATACTTCAACATCTGTTCTTAATCACTTTCTGGTAGAAAGTAGATGCCAACACATCATTTATTAAAGCTGTCGATTTTCTAATGTTTTTGCATGTTTTTTTGTCTCCTATGTGAACATACTCAGGGTTCCAGGAAGTCTTTCATTTCATTGCAGGACACATTTCCTCCTGTCTAACATATCAGGATATAATAGATTCCAGTGTGCATTTTAAATTATTTTGGAATCAAAATGTATCCTATTAATCGCGGAGATACTTGACCATCTGCATGGAGTTTGTTCCTTTGTTTTTCATCTCAGCAGATTTGGCACACAGTTTACAAACTCTTAATGGTAATACTAGTAGGAATATAACAAACATATTACAAAGTTTCTACCAGCCAGAGACTCATCTGGAGAAACTTACAGTATATCACATTACAGCACCATATTATTAACTATGATAAATTATGATAAATTGGGTCATTGGCTAATGTAATAGGTAATTTCTCTTTTGAAGCTCTCTTGGTTTCATTATTATTTTGGGACATTTGGAGATTTAATAGGTAGTTTCCATCTTTTAGCTCTGTTGGTCTCAGTATTTATTTGCTCCAGCAGTGAACATGTTGCCTTTATAAACTGCATGTCTTGGGTAATTTAAATACAGCTCCAATATCCAACAAATATGGTATGTACGTCAAGTCAACAGGTCACCTAGAGAGTCTTAGCCGACACAAGAGGCAGATGGCCCTGATTTTTTGGTTTATTCATACCATAAGAAAACTGGCTCGTGTTCTACAGATATGAGATTCGTTTTCCGGAAACCCGTTTTGCAGAATTCCGAATTATGGAAAGGCTGTCTCCCTTAGACTCCATTTTCATCATCATCATCATCATCATCATCATTTATTTATATAGCGCTGTCAAGATATGCAGTGCTTTACTGCAGTTATAGCAAACAGGGAATAAATGGTGGATAACAAACAAGGATTACAGAGTACAATAGGGTTAGAAGGACCTAGAGATTAGTGTTTATAAACTAAAGGTTAGGGTACAATTGAGACATTAGGATTATATAAACACTTTGTCATTTTTGATACAGCAATGATTAATTAAGGTACATCGAAAAAGCCTTTTTAAACAGGTGGGTCTTTAAGGAGCACTTGAAAGTTTGGAAAGAAGGAGAAAGTCTAACAGCTTGTGGCAGAGAGTTCCAGAGAAAAGCAGAAGCCCGAGAGAAGTCTTGTAGACGAGAATGGGCAGAAGTGATCAGAGGAGAAGTGAGGTGAAGATCAGAAGCAGAGCGTAGGTTTTGTGAAGGAGTGTATTTGGAGATTAGAGATAAATATAGGGAGGGGTTTCATTATTAAGGGCCTTGAATGTGAGTGTAAGTAATTTGAATTTGATTCTAGAAGAGATTGGGAGCCAGTGAAGGGACATACATATGGGAGCAGATGATGTTGAGCAGCGAGCTAGATGAATGAGTCTAGTGGCCGCATTTAGAACAGATTGGAGTTGTGAAAGGTGACTTGTTGGAATACCTGTGAGGAGTAAGTTGCAGTAATCAAGGCGGGAGATGATGAGAGTCTGAATCAGTGTTTTAGTTGATTCTGAACTGAGATATGGTCATATCTGAGCAATGTTGCGCAGTTGAATACGGCAAGATTTTGCAAGTGTTTGAATGTGTGGTGAAAAAGACAGATGAGAGTCTAAAATAAATCCTAGGCAGCGTGCCTGTGTGGTGGAATGAAAGGTGGTGTTGTTTACGGTGAGTGATATCTGAGGGACAGGGGAAGATCTTGGAGGAAATATAATGAGTTCTGTTTTAGAAATGTTCAGTTTCAGGTGGCGCTGTGACATCCAGGAGGAGACAGCAGAGAGACAGTCTGTGACTTGGGAAAGGACAGAATTAGAAAGATCAGGAGTAGACAAGTAGAGTTGGGTGTCATCAGCATAAAGGTGATACTGAAGTCCAAATGACTGAATGAGTTTTCGTAGGGAAGTTGTATAGATTGAGAACAGCAGGGGGCCAAGAACAGAGCCTTGAGGAACTCCAACAGAGAGTGGGAAAGTAGTAGAAGTAGAGTTAGAGAAGGAAACTTTAAAGGAACGGTCAGACAGATAAAATGTAAACCATGAAAGAGCAGTGTCCCGAATGCCAGCTGAGTGTAGAATGTCAAGGAGGAGTGTGTGGTCAACTGTGTCAAAGGCTGCAGAGAGATCTAGAAGGATTAGAATGGAATAGTGACCTTTAGACTTTGCCAATAGAAGATCATTGGTTACTTTGGTGAGTGCAGTTTCAGTCGAGTGTGAGCCAGATTGCAAGGGGTCGAGGAGGGAGTTGTGAGTGAGATGCTGGATCAGGCGTTTATAAACAAGCCTTTCTAGTAATTTGGATGCGAATGGAAGAAGGGAGACCGGTGATAGTTAGTGGGAGAGCTGGGATCAAGGGAAGGTTTTTTGAGGATAGGAGTGATTAGTGCTTGTTTGTATAATGATCGAAAGGTACCAGTAGAGAGTGAAAGATTAAATAGGTGGGTAAGTGCAGGAGAGAGTGTATCAGAGATTGGGTGGAGGAGGCGAGAGGGTATGGGGTCAAGGGAGCAGGTGGTGGGTTTTGAGCAGGCTAGAAGTTTGCTAACTTCATCTAGAATTGCAGGGGTGAAGGAGTGCAAAGTAGATGTGAGTGGACTGCACTTTGGTCTGAGATTGTTGTCGGACGGTATGCTCAGCCTAATGAGATCGATTTTTTCATTAAAGAAATGAGCAAGGTCTTGGGCGGTAACATTAATAGGTGGTGGGGGTGGAGGGGGGCATAGGAGTGAGTTAAATGTGGCAAACAGCTGCTGTGGTTTGGAGGCCATAGTAGATATTAGAGAAGAGAAGTATTGTTCTTTGGCTAATGATAGAACTCAGTTATAGCAGGAGAGCATGAATTTGAAGTGGATGAAGTCAGGATCAGTTCGTGACTTTCTCCACCGTCGCTCAGCTGATCTACTACATCTTCTGAGGTACCGTGTTACACTAGTGTGCCAGGGTTGGGGTTTAGCTGGCCGGATGTGACGGGTGGTAGAAGGTGCAAGGGAGTCAAGTGCTGTTGAAAGGGCATCGTTATAGAGAGAAGCTGCCATATTGGGACAGGAGAGAGTATTAATATGAGATATGGATTGTGCTGATACTGTTGATAATTGTTGTGGTTCAAAGGCATTAAGGTTTCTGTACGTGTGGGTAGACAGATGGTTGTGAAGGTGCACATGAAAGCAGTATCTGAAAGGAGAGTAGATGATGGTCAGACAGAGGGTAGGGAGAGTTAATTAAGTTGGATGGGCAGCATGAGTGGCAGAATATAAATAAGGTCAAGAGCATGACCCTTGATGTGGGTAGGTGAGTCGGTCCACTGAGAGAGACCAAATGAAGCTGTTAGAGAGAGAAGTTTAGAGGTGGCAGCAGAAGCAGAGTTGTCAATGGGGATGTTGAAGTCCCCTAAAATGAGAGCAGGTGTCTCACTGGAGAGAAAGTATTGAAGCCAGGCAGCAAAGTGATCCAAGAAGGTGGAGTAGGGACCAGGGAGGCGATATATGACAGTAACACGCAGAGAGATTGGAGAAAACAAACGTATGCTGTGGACTTCAAAAGCAGTGAAGGAGAGAGAAGTCATGTAGTTAAATTTTGAAACCTACATTTGGGGGAGAGAAGAAATCCCACCCCACTGCCATGACGGCCATCCGGTCTAGGAGTGTGACTAAGTGAGAAGCGTCCATAGCAGAGGGCAGCAGGTGAAGCAGTGTCTGAAGGGGAGAGCCATATTTCAGTGATTGCAAGAAGGAGAAGGGATTTAGCTATGAAGAGGTCATGGACTGCTGTTAGCTTATTGCAGATTGATCGAGCATTCCAGAGGGCACATGAGAAAGGCAGGGAGGGTGCTGGCTTTATGTGAATTAGGTTTGCAATATTAGAATATTAGATTTTAAAAAAATATTTTAAAAAATAATTTCCCTTTTCACTTTAATAATAAAACTGTACAGGTATGGGGTCCGTTATCTAGAAACCCGTTATCCAGTACCTTGTACTTGATCTAGACTAAGATATAATTAATACTTATTGGACGCAAAACAATCCTGTTGGGTTTAATTAATATTTAAATTATTTTTTAGTAGACTTTAGGTATGGCGATCCAAATTATGGAAAGATCCCTTGTCTGGAAAACCACAGGTCCCAAGCATTCTGGATATGGAGATCTGGATTCTGGAGATCCCATAACTGTACCTTGCACTTGATTCAAACTAAGTTTTAATTAATCCTTATTGGAAGAAAAATGCCATCGTTTTTTTTTAATTTTACATGATTTTCTAGTAGACTTAAGGTATGAAGATCCAAATTAAGGAAACATCCATTATCTAGAAAACCCCAGGTCCCTTGCATTCTGGACAACAAGTCCCGTACCCATATGCACCTTATCCAATACCGGTCAGTTTTGAATAAATGTTCAGACCTCCACTGTCAGTGTCAGCACTGCAGGACTGAAGAAGCCGAGATCCGATCATATAATAGATGGGGATCTCTGTTGAAATGCTTGGAAGGTCATCAGCTGATTTAGAAGGGGGCAGGATAATTTACACCCCTGAATTTGACCTAAGTGAATACTATCCAAGTACAAAAGCATAACAACTGTCAGTCCAAATACATGTATATGCATTAAAAAATGACCAAAGACTACACATGCCTATAACTTTTAAAGGGGAACTATTGCGAAAATGAAAATTTGATATAAATTATACTGAACCACACTGCAATAAGAAACTTTCTAAATACATTCAATTAAAAAATATGTATCATTTCTGAAATAATCACGTTTATCTTCACTATTCCTCTTTCAGTATCTGTTTCTCTTCATTCTGTCTTCATTCAGGAGTTGGTTGTCCAATACTCATAGACAGTTAGATCCAATATATCTTATAGGGGGGCTCCTTTTGCCTAGAAGTTGTATTAGAGCTCACTCTATTAAATTCACCAGACATCTCTACATGCAGAATGTGTGCATAAGGCAGTTATTTTGTTTTTTACTATAAAATATATTGGATGGAACTGTCAATGTCGATCTGACACCCAACTGCTGCAAGAAGACAAAATGAAGAGAAACAGATGCTGAGAAAGGGATAGTAAATATAAACTTGATTATTTCAGAAACGGAACAGAATTTTTATTTGATTGTATTTAGACAGTTTCTTATTTCGGTACGATGAGACTAATATTCAATTTTCATTTTCGCAATATTTCCCCTTTATATGAGTCCCACTATCTCTTCTGTTTGCATTGTTTCTGTTAAAAGAAATTGAACCCAATGGTCTTTGGCATCCATGCCTGGCCTGTCCAGTTTATGGAGGTTTGTCAGCAATATAAGAGAGAAAGAACTAGAGTTACGCAGACAGTGGGCAAGGCCAATATTAACATCTGTAGTTTTAGCACATCAGTATTTGCAACAGAGAAAAAAAAACAGTTTATGGGAAAGTACTGCGGAATTTTGTAAGAACCTATCTCTCAAAAAAATATTGTTTCTGCACATAAGTAATCAAAGGCTTGCGTAGCCATGCTTTCTGTCCAGGTGTTTTCTTTTATATATACACCATAATCTTTCACATTGTCATCAGCTTGAAGTTTCTCTGAAACAGATCTCCTTACTTCCTGTTTCATGGCAACACTATTTTATTTTTGAAATACTATATATTCAAATTAAAGGCATGTCTATTAAACATATTGTAGTAATGTAATGTATTGTGTTTTAGGAAAAAAGATCAACTACTATCTATGGTACCATGCAATGCATTCAATTAATATTTAAATTACATTTTAATTGCATTGTTTAAAGTAAATAGTCTGCTGCTGAAACATTCCCAAATAGGCTATGTTTTATTTCTAAATTATTTACAATATCCAAAATAATGATTAAAACTGTGTTTAAATAGTTAATAGTAGTGGCAAATAAAGGGAAAATATCAGGACTGGGCCATGCCGACAGGGTGCCCTAGGCATCCTAGGTGCACGCTCCATAGGAAGAAGGTGGAGGGAGGTAGGGCGTAGTGACAAAGGGAAAGGAGAGGAGAGGAGGAGGGGGGAGCACCTGGACTAGGGTAGGCAGAAAACTTTTGAATAGGTACCTGCCCAGTGCCCCCACATCTTTGCGCCCTAGCCAAGTGCCTCTTCTGCCTACCCCTAGTTCCCTGCCCTGCAAAGTATAATACAGGTATTTACAAGTTAGTCATTCAGAATTGTTATGTGAAACTTACCAAAAAGCACAGCTGGTCTTCATGTTCTGTGGTTTGTTATAAATTTGTAACATAAAAGTGGCTATGGGATGCACATGGTTCAAACTTATTATTTTCAGTTTCAATTCATGCAATGCAATGCCCCCTCACCAAACCTGTAAAAAATTAAACAAATTTTTTAGAACCTGTAACAAATCTGCACGCAACAAAACTACTAAAAAGTATAGGTATGGAGTTGGTTACCTGGAAACTCATTAGGGGTCATTTATGACTGTTAGGGGCCGATGCATCAAGGGTCGAATATCGAGGGTTAATTAACCCTCAATATTCGACTGGGGAATGAAAATCCTTTGACTTCGAATATCGAAGTCGAAGGATTTTGCGCAAAAAGTTTGATGGAATAATCTATTGATCCAACGATTAAATCCAACGATCGAAGGATTATCCTTCGACCAAAAAAACTTCTACCCCCTAGTTTGCCACCTAAAAGCTACCGAACCCAATGTTAGCCTATGGGGAAGTCCCCATAGGCTAACATTGGGTTCGGTAGCTTTTAGGTGGCGAACTAGGGGTTCGAAGTTTTTTCTAAAAGAGACAGTACTTCGACTATCGAATGGTCGAATAGTCGAACGATTTTTAGTTCGAATCGTTTGATTCCAAGTCAAAGTCGTAGTGGAAGGTCGAAGTAGCCCATTCGATGGTCGAAGTAGCCCAAAAAACACTTCGAAATTCGAAGTTTTTTTACTTCGAATCCTTCAATTGAGCTTGGTGAATTGGCCCCTAAGAGTAGTTGCCTTTTCACAGTCAGTTGTGTGTAAAACCCCATTCAAAGGTATTTGCGTCAAAATGTGCTCTCTGCACCTATAGCTTAGTCCTTCCGGCCTCCTTTCTGAAAAAGCTTAGTTGCATTTATTGATGCAGAGGAACCTCGGAGCTACCTTCAACTTGCACCAGGTGGTAGCCCCAGGGTTCCCTCAGCATCCGGCATCACTAGGTGCAGCATACTTGGTTCTATAGATTTGGGTGCACATGTTACTCTCCTGTTGAACAGTGGAAATGATGCCAACTAGGGATGTAGCGAACTGCCGATTTGGTGTTCGCGAACGCCGTTCGCGAACACCGGCAAAAAATGCGAACGTTCGCGGACAGTTCGCGAACTTCGAACCCTCGGTAAAATCGTTCGATTCGAACGATCGAAGGATTTTAATCGTTCGATCGAAGGATTTTCATTCGAATCGAACGATCAAACGTTTTAAAATCGTTCGATTGAATGAAAATCATTCGATCGAATGCTTACAATCGTTCGAACGAATGGAAATCGTTCGATTTTTAGTGGTTGAAGGAATTCGAATGGTCGAATGGTTGAACGATTTTTATTCGAATCAAACTCGAAATGCGAACGTTCCCAAACGTTCGCGAACATTCGGCGGACGCGAACGGTCGAAGTTCGCGTGAACTAGTTCGCCGGCGAACAGTTCGCTACATCCCTAATGCCAACTCGAACTGGGAAACTTTCAGCTTTCAACATACGCCACAATAGCAGTAATTTTGATACATCGGGTGCAATTGCATCGGGGAAACATCCCCTTGCAATCACAGCAATGCCAGAAAAACACTGCATTGTGTGGGAAAAAACACTACATTTGTGCTTTAAATTACACTTTGCTCATTGCACACAAATGGTCTCTATTATCCAGAAAATTTCAAAATGTGGAAATGCTACTTCCCACAGTGTCCTATTTAAACAAGCAATTTTTTCATTTTTGACTAATTTGCCTTTTCTTAGTATTAAAAAGACAGTAGTGGCCATTTACTAAGTACAGGTCATTATGTTCTTTTCTCTTTTTACTAAAGTGACCTGTTCCACTTTATGAAACCCCAGGTGCCAAACACTTAGAATCAGGGTCCAACTGTGCTGGCAGGGAAAACATGGTTGTCCCCAGCCTTCTGTGCCCCACAGGCCCAGACCCGCTCCCCACAGTAGGCAAAGCTGCTTCTTTCCTGCACTTCTTCCTGACCTCCCCCGTCTGATTGCATGAAGAAATGACACGCATGAAGAATATATGCTTTGGCAGGTGGGTAGGGGGACTGAGGGGTATTTTCTGCTGGGGTGGGGTTGGGGCCTGTGGGGGTGGTTTAGGGCCCTGATGTGGTAGCCCCAGTGTTGCTATTCTGCTTTAAGGGGTTGTTCACCTTTGAGTTAACTTATAGTATGACACGGATAGTGATATTCTAAAGCAATCAGCAATTGGTTTTCATTTGTTATTATTTAAGGTTTTTGAGTTATTTAAGCTTTTTAGTCAGCGGCTCTTCAATTTGCAGCTAGGGTCGAAACCATGTATTGACTTGAATAAGAGACTGAAATGTGAATAGACGAGGACCTTACTAGAAAGATGAGAAATAAAAATTAGCAATAACAATAAATTTGCAGCCTTAGAGAGCATTTGCTTTTTAGACACCCATTTGAAAGCTGAAAAGAGTCAAAGGAAAAAGGCAAATAATTATACAATTACAAATAAATAAATGGAAAAGTTGCTTAGAATTGGCTATTCTATTACATACTAAAAGTTACCTTAAAGGTGAACCACCTCATTAAGAGATGGGATAACCGGTAGCTCAATCTCATGTGAGCCTGCAGCTTTATTTAAACAGAAAAGAAACTGCACACAGGCACCATGCTTCTCTTGTTCCTCGAAGACAAAGCTTTATTAACGCTTCTGCCTTAGCAGGCAAAGATCATGTCACATGACACTGTATCAGTATCAGATCTGTATGGGATCTGTATGAGAACACACACATTAATACATATCTTAACACCAAGTGGGCACAGACCCCTCAGTTCAACTCTGTTCAGGATAATAGATTTAATGCCTTTACTAAGTATTCTTGATTATTTTCCATTTGGGCACACAGCGCAGATGTCCCTCATTTGGGATTGATTAATCCCATAAGAAAAGCGGACCATGTAATATCAAGGTAATCTTATCTGGTGAGTTTGCAGGCTATCAATGCCAGTGTCTGGTTGAGAGTTCCAAGTCCTTGTATCTGGAAAACCCAGTACCCCAACATTCAGAATAATAATTCATGCTTGTAACTCGGTATTTTAGAGAGTGATATTGCCCGCTGCACTAGCATTCTGTTTATCCACAACACAAAGATTACCCATGCTGCCTTTAACTGTACTATATTCAGAGGAATACTGTTTGTGGAGTTTGTTGCAAGAATTAAAACCTTTTGTTCTCTCAACTCAAAATAGATTTTTGCAAGGCATAAGGGAATTTTGTTACGTTATCAAACAGCATCTAAGGCATGTAAACAACTATGTACATTAATAAGAAAGGCTGAATCCACAATGCAGGAATCCAAGGCATTATGAAACACTCAACAACTGTAATATAAACATTATGCTGTATGTCTAGCTTTTTTCTTAGGCTGACTTGTACCCTGAACATTTCGGAAATTAAAAAAAATTGCTGCTGAACCTAGTGAAGCAAAGCTAACTACTAGAGGTTTGTTCTAAAATGTTGCAAAAAAGCAACAACAATCCATCTCTTTATAAGATTCAGTGTAAGGCAGGATTAAAGTTTTAAATCCAGTTAAACTTTTTGGTTAAAGCTGAGAACATCATAGTATTTATTAGTACTTTTAGTTTAGCCAAGAGAAACTTTTCTAAAGATGCAAGTTTGATCCCATGTTAAGTTGTATAAGTATAACTGTGATGGTTTTTTTTCAATATCGCTCAAGGACCGGGGGTAGAGCTGGGTAGTGGAGCTCAATGGCATGACTCTCAATCAACATACTGAAGAGTTAGGGGGTCACAAGTCAAAATGTATGTATTATTTGCCCCCTACTACACTAGATACAGTAAATATTAGGTAGGAATTAGAGGGTCTAAATTAGTGATGTGCAAAAATTCAACCCACACCCTCCCACTCCCAACCCACACATGAGCCGAACCTGTCTGGCAACTCCATTTATAGACCGGTGTCCAAGCCGCCCATCTCTGTCATCACAAAAGTCTAAATAGTCTAAATCGTGGGGGAGAAACAATAATAGTTTTGCTTGGAAATGCCGATGACAAGCATTATGCCCCCCTCCCGGGTGCATAATGAGCAAGTACGGAAGCTCAATTGTTATGTGCATGTGTGTGATGTAGAATCAGGAAATATGTCTACCAAACCAGCAGCTTGAAGGGGAAATGATTGGGTTTCTCTGTGCAGTTGAAGCTCCAAGACTCAACTCCTGGCTTAGCATAGCTGATGCAGATCCCTTTCTACTCTGCCCCTGTCTCTTTCTCTCTCTCTCTCTTGTTGGGAGTGTCGGCAGGGGATGCTTTATAGCTTCTGGAGGCCAACCCTGTAGGTTGGCCGCCAAAGCCATGCTTCCCATCTGTCTTCCTTCTTTCCCAGATTTAAGCTGGCCATAGACGCACAGATCATATCGTACAAATTGTGGATTCGTACGATTTTCGGCTTGTGTGTGGAGAGCGCCGCCATCTTTTGTCTGGCGGAGATTGGTCTTTTGGTCGATCGGACAGGTTTGATTTTGACCCGACCGATACCGCCGGAGCCCATTGCACATCGTAATCAGATCGTTCGCAGAACTACCGGGGGAGCAGGGGGTGCGAGCGGGCCAGGGCCCACACCCCCTCTAGTCATGTTACTGTTCGTATGGCCGAACGTTCAAATTACCCCCGATATAGCCATGCTCGTTAATGGCATATCGGGGAAAGATCCGCTCGTTTGCCGATGCCGCCAAACGAGCGGATCTTTGCGTCTATGGCCACCACAGTGGGGAACCCAGCAAACTATCACTTGGTCACTTGTTCTTAGAAAACTGCTTGAAGGATTGAGTGGTGCTAAACTGAAGAATTTACCACCGATTTTCTAATTTGGCCAGTGTTGTTAGTAGAGTAATGCACTGATCTTGTCATTGTTCCTTTGCTTTTTAATTTGTTTAATGACCTTGGGGTCGGCCTTTTAAATACTGGCTCTAATTTTGCTGATGATACAAAATTGTATAAAACTATAAGTTCCATGCTGAATGTTGGCGAAACTGGAGAACTGGGAAGCAAACTGATAAATGAGGTTCAAGGCTGATAGATGCAAGGTTATGAACTTCAGTAGAAATAACATAAATGCGAGTTATATACATTAGCTTTCAGTTCAGCTGAAATAGTTTGTAAGCCAGCATGTCACCTTCACTCCCATATGTAGAAATTTGGAATAATAAAACATTTATGAGCTCCAAATATAAATAATAGACATAGAGTGTTTGTCTACAAAATAAAGCATACTCAGTCCCTTGCTTATGGTTCATTCTAATCTTGCTGGGAACTACAGCTGTGTCTATTTAGGATTATTACTATTTTCCCTTTATTTGAGCTGATTGAAATAACATGGTGTGGTTCTCCAGACTGAAATAAGAACATGACTTCCTGGCAGCTGGAACATCTGTATCTGTATTTAGAGGTTTTCCCTCCGGTATGCGTCCTGTGCTAAAGTTTATTTGATCAGCTCAGAGAAGATAACTAAGTTCTGTAAAAGAAAAAAAAAAGAATGACTTGGATACATTGCTCTATCCTTATTTGCTCTACTACAAAAAGGTATCAGATATACCCCGAGACAGATTTAAATTATTCACTGCTGAAGGTAGAAACGTCTGGGGAATGGGAAGAAAAATAAAGCCAGGGAAGCAGATAAAATGTGTCATACTTACGGTGAAGCATCCTGTACAAACTGCAATACATGTAAAGTATTTAGGTGGAACCACCAGAGCCTCATTTACTAAACTAGGCCCAACTGCAGGAGGCAAAGGGGGCTCAAGATTTCTTCTGTTGCCTGTGTGCATTGTTTATGTACACTAATGTGTAGCTTTATTTTTGTAAAGCAAGGATTTGTAGACTTGGTTCTTTAGCTGCTGTTTAATTACAGCAATTAATTCTGCCTAATTATGAGGCTGGTTTCTGTCTGTACTGGCTAAGAAAGAACTACATAGGGCCTGTGTGTATATGCAGTGCCTGCTGGCAAAAACAGTATAATAAAAAAGGAATAAGGCCCATAATTAACACTAATATACGAGCAAGAGGTGGAATACATTAAGGATTACAAAAGAGAACAATGCTTAATATAAGTTAAAATCTTACATCATGAATTTGTGCTGACAGAACAGGTTTTGCTTGCATATAGTGCCAGGTGTTCAGGTCAGAAGGAGGGTGAGCTTAAAATAATGCTGCCATTTTTGAGAGATTAGAAACATTACCATAAGCTTGGCTATATCGGTCAATGAATGTTTTCTTTTTCCTAAATTATTTTCTGGTGACAGATCCAAATTACGTTAGAGCTCTTGAAGTTTTGTAACATTCTAGAGGTCATTTATGAGCACTAGCACAGTTGTAGTTAAATTGTTCCATGGCAAGTGTCCCTTCAATGGGGCAGATTCACTAAAGGCGAGGTGGCCCGCTCTAGTGTCAATTCGCCAGAAATCCCATCCGCAGGGACATCGCCCATTCACTAGCAGGCACAGACAACAATTCACTAGAAAAAGAGACAGTCGCTAACATTCGTTCGCACTCTATCACCAGGGGACTTTTCGCTGAAACGAATGGACGTTACTCCGCAAAGTCACTAAAGTGCGGATTTTACTCAACGTTAACTCTTTTGCCAAAGCTTCCTTTGCCACCTCAGACCAGATGAACTGCTAAAATGAAGCTACATCCTCCTCAATCTTCTGTCACTTACATCATATCCTGTCTGCCGAAAATGCATTAAAGTTGTAAAAACATTGGCGACTTGTCCTTTTTTTAAGGGGGATTAGCTGCAAAAGTCCTAACTATTAAAGTTTTTTGTGTTAACATTTTTCCCCAGACATTTGAGGGGCATGGAACATTCATTTTAGGGTGGGCATGTGTAGGGCATTGGAGAATCTATTTTGTATTTATTCAGGTTCCTTTTTGTAATAAAAAGTGGCCACTTCAAGATTTACATCAACATTACTAATAAAGATGTGCAAACGACTATAATGTACCCGCCCTATTCAAATTAACCCAAGCGAAAGCGTGCTAGTGAAATGCTAGTGCTAGGCAGAAATGAACGCTAGCGAAAATTCGCTATGAAATGCTCGCATAGCAGAATTAACGGTATGCAAAAGTCGCCAGCATTCGTCAGCTGAGACATAATTTTAGTGAATTAGCGTAGTAGTAACGAATTTGCGCCTGGCGAATTGGCGCGAATTGGAATGAATCGGTCGTTGGCGACAATTCGCCCCTTTAGTGAATTTGCCCCAGGGAGTTACACCAAAAAAGTGCTTGCATCTAAATCCGCTCTTTGCAGATAGTTGCACTCCTGTTGCACTCATATTGCCTCCTGTCCTGTCCTCAAATTTGGTGCAGTCAGGATCAGAAATACAGGTAGGCACATGCCAGGAGCACATCAATAAGGGGTGCTAGTCATGTACCTCTTCTGTCTGCCTACCCCTATTTTCGGCCCAAGTAAGAGAATGTAGTTTATTGAAGATTTTCATGGTGCTTGCACTCAGCAACAGCCCCACTGTGTGTCATGCTGGAGCAACCATACCAGTGCTTGGTGTGAAGAAGAGCCGTGGGTGCTACACTGACTTGACCAGCACTTATTGATGCAGGGGAACCCTGGAGCTACTGCCCCTCCAGACCCAGCATGAGCTCCAGGGATCCCACAGTACCCTGCTCCAATCTCCACAGTGCAATTACAGCGAAAGAATAGGCTACACGTCACTCACATGCCGGAAATGATACCAACTGGACAGTGCAATTGTGATTCATGTCTGAAATTACACTAATCTTAACACATCAACTGCAACTGCATCACGTGCAAAATGATGCTAGTATTCTTGGAAAAAACAATTCATTGGGGGGGGGGGAATCACCAATTTCTCACTGCTCTTGCAGTCATAAATGACCCCTTTAATGTTCTTGTCTTATTGAACAATCAATTAATAATAAATACAAATACCAAAAGGAAAACCTGAAACAAAAGCTAATGAACAGCCTTTCTATATTTGAGTTTTGGAATGCGCTTAATTAATACATGTTTTGGTTCTGTCGGGTTTGTATATGAGACATACTGTAATCTTGTACATTACAAGGAGGAGCTGTCTTGTACTAGAGCAGATACGTGTTGGAGGCTGTTTCTTTGTTATTGATATTTGTGTTACATGTTAGTTGAATAGTTAGTCAATGCTCAGGTGATGAATGTTGAGTGCACCCCTCCAAAACACCTTATAATAACATGGCCCTATTCTTCAACAGAGCTTCTGCTCTTCTGCTTGCAGGAAGCAGAAATTAGGATGTGAATTCTGAATGGCTGCTTATTCTTTAATAGAAAATGTCTACTTTTATATTCTGAATTAGTTACATTTTTTTTTATACAATATAAAAAAATAGATAAAAGTAACTCTTGTAAGGCCACCCCACTGATTTAATAACAATGACCAACCTGTAACATAGAGTGAGACATCAGGTATTTGCCTTATTTTGTGGGTTCAAGTTATTTTACATACCTCAAGGCTCAGGCTACTGATTAACCATATATGATTATGCCCAACAGTCATTTACGCAGATTGAATTCCTTTTTATGAAATGCTTAAAGGGAAGGTTGAAATAATCTGGCAGGACAAGTGATCATTCCACTAAAACAGAGCAATATCGGATTATGATATACAAACAAGACTAAGAAAAGGGTTTGATGGGATAACTATACAGAATGTATTTACTGTACATTCAAGTACATTATTTTATATTTTGATTATACTATACATTATACTTTCTAATGACATTCAATCCCCTGCACATTCAGATGTTCTGTTGCTGAATAAGAGTTCATGAAAAGCCTAGTCCTCAACTCCAATCTTTGCTTTAACATCAAATTATCCATATAGATCTTGACACTACAGAATATGGCTTTGTACAATATGTTATGAGAAATATAGCAACGCAAAAGGAAATAAGATTGTGAGAAATTACCTCTGTTTTATGTATGAATAATCTTCTAAATATGTGAACTTTTCGTGAAACCTTTAAGAACCCATAATATCTCTCCAGTGGCCACTGGTGGCGATATATGGCCTCTGAAATACACCAAAGTAAGAATAATGTTGTACAGGTATGGGACCTGTTATTGAGAATGCCCAGGATGTGGGGTTTTCCATCTTTTAATAATTTGGATCTTAAAGGTGAAGGAAAGGCATTTTTACCTTGCCTTTACGTACCTGATTGCATTTACGTACCTGAAACCCTGGGCCGGTGCTCCTATCAGCAGAAAACTGCACCGGCCTGGGGTTATTCCATTGAGCATGGATCAATCATCTTACAACTTCTTCTTTCTTCAAATTTCCTGGTGCAGACGCATTCACAGTAGAATGAAATAGCTGACTTTTTTGTTAAAGTTCTAATTCGAGTGGAAAGAAGAAGCAGGAAGAGGATCACTCCGTGGTGCTGTTTTCTGCTGATAGGAGCACTGGCCCGGGTTGTCAGGTAAGTAAACACAGTCACTTGGGGGGTGCCTAAAATTTGGCACCCCCAAGTATAACATGCCTTTCCTTCTCCTTTCAGTCTACTAAAAACCATTTAAACATGAAATAACCCCAATAGGATTGTTTTGCTTCCAATAAGGATTAAATATATACAGTATGAGTTGGGATCAAATACAATGTACTTTTTTATTACACAGAAAAGGAATTATTTGATTAAAATGGAGTCCATGGGGCAGATTTACTAAAAGGTGAAGTGACCAACAGTAGCGAAAATTCATCAGCGGGACGTCATTCAGGCACTTTGCTGATTTCATAATGGGTGCAGGCGTAACTTCGCTAGCGAAAGAAACAGACTGTATCGATTATTCGCACTGTATCGGCAGGCGAATTTTCCCTCTGTTGAATGGACGTAACTCCGCAAATTCGCTAAGATGTAGATTTTACTGAACGTTACCTCTTTCGCCAGACTTGCCTTCGCCGGCTTCGACCAGGCGAAGTGTAATAGTGTGCATAGGACTTCCTCAATTTTTTGTGGAAAATTTTTCTAAGTCCCAAAAAATGCTGGCGTCTTTTCCTTCTTTCAAAGTGATAGCCTGCAAAGGTCTGTATAAATGTTTTTTTTAGTGAATTAGCGTTGTCCTAGCGAATTTACGCTGGTTATGGAATTTGCCCCCATGGAGGCAGCCTTCCTGTAATATGGAGCTTTCTTCATAATAGGTTTGTGTATAACGGATCCCATTCCTTTACCAATGCTGCTGAAATATTTATAATAAACAATACTTTCCTTTAACTAAAATGTTAATGTTCTTGAATTCTTCATCTTAAATCATATACAGTATTTGCACAAACCAGCAGTTTCCCTTCAGCAATTTAATGCCTTAATGTTTTCTTTATTCAAACTTGAAAAAAGTGATTCAAATGTTACCGGGTTTTAAGGAAAATATACAAATGGGGAAACATTATAAAGTACAATAAGCCAAAAACTATGCAATCCTGCATCCTATAAATTACGAATTATCAGGGATTTCAAAACCATATTCTAGAAGGAGTAAACTGCAAATGGACATTTGAATGAAAAGTCTTATTGCAGCTACAGAAATGTTCAAATTCTAAAAGATCTATAAAAAGGATCTGGCCATTGAGTCACATGCAAAGGACTTGAATGTGCTTAGATTTTAGTTTAGGCTATTATTTGCAAGTTCTAGTGCAATATGATACTTAGACAGATTAAATGCTAGGGAACAAGGACATGGCTGCCTCTGTCTATGAAACTGATGGATACTGAGCAGAGCTATGAAGTAGCTTTGTGCATTGAGAAAGCCCAATCCTCTGAACTATTTTTATGGAGAGGGAAATTGGCGTCCTGTGCATTGCCAGTGATTATACACTAAGTGGAAATGTTCTCTGCTAGTACAATATGTGTTTTCTTTGCGTGTAATGCAAAGACGTCTCTTTGGGAAACATGCCTAGTCAAAACACACCTTTCATTAGACCACCATAATGTTATCACTACAGGCCAAGATTGCATGATGTTTTAGAGTCAGAATGTTTGGAATTTGCTAGAATATTGCTGCTATGTAAAGTTATTCCAACGGCTTTCACACAATAAATCATGGAATATTTGTTTAACCCCTTTGCTAGGCTAGGTTAGAGCACAGCAGGAAAACGACTTTGTTATCATTATAGCTTAAAATGTATATAGCAGACATATAAAAGCAAGACACCCAGTTTTGTGAAATACAGCATAATCAGCAATTCTTCATATGTAGCAAATAACATCCAGCGGATTTATATGAGAACATAACATGAAGGGAAAGCATGCCATGGAGTTAATTAGGGGAGGTTCCGCTGTTGCTGAAAGATGTCTCCCAGAATCCTTAGCCGGCTGTTGCAGTAATGGAGATGACTTCACTAGTCACAGCTTTGTTGTAAAGGATAAATGTACATGATATGACTTTATTGCGCAAAAAGCTACTGTAGAACTATATATATATATATATATATATATATATATATATATATATATATATATATATCGATAGATACAGTACATTGGTGTTGATGCACTGATGGGTAAAGCACTGTTATTTATGACTCCACACCTAAGCTGGGCCCTCACTAAAGTATCAGAGCAAGGGTCCCAGGCAGGGTCGGACTGGGCCGGTGGGCCCCCAGCGCTCATAGCCCGGGCTAGATCCAATCCCGTGTGCCTGGCAAAGCTGCTTTCTTCCTGACCTGCTCCCACCTGACCATAGTGCAAATTGGTGCGCAAAGAAGGTAAGCGGGGGGGCGGGTTAGGAATGACAGAGGGGTATTTGCACAGTGGGGGCCTGGGGGTAGAGGTTGGGGTGGGGGGCCCTGGTGTGGCAGCCCCGGTTGGCCCACACCCCTCTCAACAAATATACTTTTACAAATAAATTTGACTGCCAGAAGTTCTTGAACAGTAGATTTGTTGAACAAATTTCAAAAAGGAGGTACCTTTTTTGTACACCAAATGTTTGTGGCATGATATCACATGATACACAGAGTTCACCATGGGTAATGCATGCCCCAACAATGTCTTCCTCCAGTTGGATCTCACAGTGTGATCCAAAGTATTACCTACCCACTTGAGTCAATACTATCTGGTGAGCTTAACCTGTGGAACTACCCCAATCCAAATCTCATTGGTGGAGCAAAAAGCTGCTTTTGATAGCTTACACCGTCTATCTCGCCACTCCTAGAGTTGGCTATAATAGAAACTGCCTACCATTACCCTCACCCTTTTTCCCCAACTAAACTTTAGTTGCCTTAAGGCTCAATACTCTCACTGAGGTCTTCTATCTTAGGCATCCCAAGATAAACACCCTGGCACCAAGTGAAATCCAAAAAAGACAGAATCCTGTGCCCCCTCCCCTTTTATATAGCATAGTGAATAAGAACATCCCATAATAACTGTAGGCCACTTAAGCCATGGGAACACTACCACCGTCGAGGTTACATATCCTCACAGTGTGGATGGTTAACTCCTTCCTATCCATTATGCTGCCATAAGGAGAAATGGTTGGGTAGTTGGTTGAGATAATGATTCATTACATGTGTTTGTAGAAACCAATGATATGGCAAACAAGCAGTAAGCGTAACGATTATCACTTCTTTGTAGAGGTAGTGCACGTTCTTCAATGGCCTCTCTCCATTGACATCACATCAAACGTTTTAGAACAGCACCACCGACTATTCTTATTTAAAAAGCCTTTATTAGTGCTTTAGTGCATGTTTCATGCCATGCAGCCTTTTATAAAACTTATCTAGCTTGAAAAAAGGCCGCATGGCCTGAAACGTTGCTGTGATTCCCTAATAAAGGCTTTTTAAATTAGAAGAATACTCTGGGGTACTGTTCTAAAACGTTCCTACATGTAGAAACCAATGAAACAACTGTAGGTAAAAGAGTAGAGGAAAAGTAAGGGACTAAGCAAAACCAAAATTTCTAAATGACAATTGCTTGATGGCTCTGCCATTTAGTCCTGTCACTTGTCATATACAGCGCCCAAGGCTCATGATCTCTTTTGTTTAAAAATGTCAAGGTAGCAAGCCAATGAGTGTATGACAGAGGAGGTTTGGAGGAAAGCACCAACTCTGTGGGAACTGCCTTGCTTGCTATGTCCTCTCCTCTGCAAGTAAGTATGGCATCACGAAACTGCCTTCATTTCCTTTAAATTAGTATGTGCATAAATACACATGTGTACACAAAAATAAACAACCTTAGCTTTACACACATGGGATGTTTGAAATGGAAGGAAATTTCCATTCTCCAGTTCTACAAAAACAACAGTCCATTCACCACTATAAGATCTAGGGAATCAGAGGACTGTTCCACATATTACAAAAATGGATACTATTATTATTATATGAAAATGGCTCGTTTTTAAGTGACACCTTTCCTGCAGGATTAGCATCCACCGAACTTCTCTTACAATACTATTTCATTTCAAAGGAGTCCTGTTTCTCTACATAATAGCCATGAAGTCAGTAAGCTTTGCAGCATTCCTGATGTCAACACACATCTTGCGGTTTAGAAATACCTATACAAAAGCATTGAACATATTTTCCACATCATTCATTCCTCTGCCTTAAGTGGTATCTGTCACAAAAACAAAACAAAAAACAGCAAAGAAAAATGCTGATTAGGATTTATCAAAGAAATCAGATCCTGAGATCTATATACCCGGCCATCTGTGTTGTGGCTTGAAAGCATTTAAAACTTTCCAGTATTGGTTTCTTTGAATTGCTCAGCTTATACTGAAGGAACAAACAGACAGGAATAATTAAGAGAAAAATACAGGCTAGGAAAAAGCTAGAAGGCAGAATGCTATGTGTATATAAACATGGAGGGGAAACTACAGATTTACACTTTTATTACTTGCTGTACGTTCAGGTGATATGTGTCAATGTTGCACAATAATCAATGAACAACACTTCATACAATTAGTTATCCTATATAAAATAATGACAATAATAACTGCTACTAAAATATCAATTAGCAAAATGGGAATTGCCATTATGTGTCATTATTGGAATAGCCCCAGAAGATGGATATGTTTGATATATCATTAATGATTGGTTTTGGCCTAATTTTGGTCTTGGGTCTAAGCAAAAGATGTGTGCAGTTATAGAACCCTGATGCCACGGATTAGATCTATTGTGCTATCTTATTGAATGGACCATGATCACCCTCTGTATCTGTCATATGTACTATAATATCAAGCTAAATCAGGCTAAGTAAAGTACATTTGCAGTTATATCATGTTGAAACCAAGCATGGATTTCTGATTGGGGTATCTCTAGGACAGAAGGTCCTGTGACTGCTCTTCTCAAACACCCCCCCCCCCACCACCCAGATGCTCAGATTTACACTAGAGTACTAGGGATTAGACGTGCCGGAGATTTAAAGGGATGCTGTCAGGGGAAATTTTTTTTTTCCAAAACGCATGAGTTAATAGGGCTGCTCCAGCAGAATCCTGCACTGAAATCCATTTCTCAAAAGAGCAAACAGATTTTTTTATATTCAGTTTTGAAATCTGACATGGGGCTAGACATATTGCCAGTTTCCCAGCTGCCCCAGCCATGTGACTTGTGCCAGCATTTTAGGATGGAACTACTTTCTGGCAGGCTGTTATTTCTCCTACTTAATGTAACTGAATCAGTCTCAGTGGGACTTGGCTTTTACTGTTGAGATCTACCAGGGAGCTGTTATCTTGTGTTAGGGAGTTGCTATCTGGTTACCTTCCCATTGTTCTATTGTTAAGATGCGGGGGGGGGAGGGAGGGGTGATATCACTCTAACTTGCAGTACAGCAGTAAAGAGTGACTGAAGTTTATCAGAGCACAAGTCACATGACTGGGGCAGCTGGGAAAGTGACAATATGTCTAGCCCCATGTCAGATTTCAAAATTGAATATAACAAAACCTGGATTTCAGTGCAGAATTCTGCTGGAGTAGCACTATTAACTGGTCTTGTCAATAGGTAGGTTTTGGTTTCCAGTTCATGCCGCTTAACATGTTGCAAGCATATGTGGTATTCACAGCAACCCACATAACAATAAACAGAATTCTGCTAACCTCAATAAGAAAACAAAATCTTTCCCTGCTCGTGTCCTTGGAGTTTCAGCTAAAGTACATAGATTTAAAAAACAAAAAACAAAAATAAAATGTTTTATCAGATTCTGAAAGAACCATAAATGCTATAAAGAATGTTCTTCTTACTGAGATTGTATCTTGCATTTTTGCACAGTCCTTATGTATCTATAATGAGAATGTGTGTGCTTTATTTAATTCTATGATGAACAACCAGTAGCTCATCTGATGTTGTTGTACTACAGTCCAAATGACTGCTGACAGTTGAAAGATAGGCCTATTTTATATTTATTATGGAGCCTGGGCCCTGGCACTACAAAAAATCTTACTAGAAAACCCAGTATCTGCATCTTCTAGTTCTGTGTAGGGCTTATTCCTGAAAGCAGCCCAATGAGGAATTTTTGGCTTGCAAATCACCATTTTTAACTGACATTTTATAATTCCAATGTCTTTTTACCCACACTCCAATGTTTTCCCCCCAGACTTACAGTCATTGTCAACACTGGCAACAATTTTAGCAAAAGTTGTGGCACATTTAGTGGGAATCAAATCCAGTATTCCATTAGATGCAGCATTATGGTCCATTAGAGTGATTTTGGGCTAGGCAGGTATAGATGCCTCTCCAGTCGGGATGCATCAAATCCAGGATCCGGTTTGAGATTCGGCCAAGATTCGGCCTTTTTCAGCAGGACGCATCCTTCTGCCCGGCTGAACCGAATCCTAACTTGCAAATGCAAATTAGGGCGGGGAGGGAAATATGTTTTCACCTTCTCACTTTTAATTTGCATATGCAAATTAAGATTCGGATTTGGTTCAGTATTCTGCCAAATCTTTCCGGAAGGATTCGGGGGTTCAGCCAAATCCAAAATAGTGGATTCGGTGCATCCCTACTATCCAGTGCTCTGTACTTAAAGGGGTGGTATACCTTTAAGGTAACCCGTGAGCAACTTTCAGAAGTAAAAGGAGTTGGGGAGCAACAGTAGCATGAAAAATGTTCTTGGGGTGCCAAAAAAGTGCTGTGATTAGCCATTTAGTAGCCCCTATGTGGATTGTCAACCTACATTGAGGCATTTGGCAGTACACCTGGTTTTTATGCAACTAAAATTTGCCTCCAAGCCAAGAATTCAAAAATAATCACCTGCTTTGAGGCCACTGGGAGCAACATCCAAGGGGTTGAGTAGCAACAGGTTGCTCACAAGCTACTGGTTGGGGATCACTGTTAAAGAATGTCCAATTCCTACCTACTTTGCAATTGGTCTTCAGTATTTATATGTTATATTATTTGAGTTATTTACCTTTTTCTTCTGATCCTTTCCAGCTTTCAAATGGGGGTCACAGACCCCATCTAAAAACAAATGCTCTGTAAGACTACAAATGTATTGTTATTGCTTCTTTTTATTACTCATCTTTCTATTCAGTCTCTCACATATTCAAATTCATATTCCAGTCTTTTATTCAAATCAGTGCATGGTTGCTAGGGTAATTTATACCCTAGCAACCACATTGCTGAAATTTCAAACTGGAGAGCTACTGGATAAAAAGCTAAATAACTCCAAAACCACAAATAATACAAACATGAAAACCAGTAGCAAATTTTCTGAGAATATCACTCTCAACATCATACTAAAAGTTATCTCAAAGGTGAACAACCCCTGTAATTACCAAGAGGACAAGGCTGCAGTTATTTCTAGGGTTCCCTAGTGTCCAAATGTACAACTGCACACAATTCATCAGAGCAGGCTTAAGCTGGTCATACATGGGCTGATAAAAGCCATGGGGCCCTCCGATGGGCTTCCCCGGTTGATATCTGGCCAAAAGTCAGACACATGTAGATTGGGAAGGGTTAAAATTCCTGTTGGATCGCAGCCGCATCTGTTAGTTGATGACCGCCTGTATTGCCTGCATTATGCATTATGATCCGATCGTTGGGCCCTGGGGCCCATGATTGGATCACCCCGATATAGCCCACCTCAATGTGGGCATATCGGGGCGAGATCTGCTCATTTGGCCAAACAAGTGGATCTCTATGTGTATGGCCACCTTTAGAGGGCCTTCACCACAAGCATGTATGTATCCATTTGAGTGATTTAGAGTTGCAGTAGGTGTTTGCATTCATAAATAAGCCTTCTTGTTGGGAATCTACAATTGCAAGCATAGCATAGTAATTCGAGGACTGGGAGAGACAGTTCTACAACAGCTTAATTACCAAATATTTCCTGTTATCCTGAATATCTGATTGGTTTTTATGGGCTACCTGTGGATACATGCTTTGCTTGTGCCGAAAGCATTGATATAATGATGCCTTTACAAATGTCTCTCTAAAGCCATAATGGGGTATATTTATCAAAAAGGGAAGTTAGAAATGAATGGAGAGTGGCGGAAAAACCGTGGAAGGTTCAGCAAATCCATACTGTACTTTAGAATGTTTCTAGCTCATCTGATTGTTTTCTTTTTTATTGAATCATGGAATATACCAACTATGTGAAACCATGCTGACATGTCTGTTGCCTCTGTGGGGGGTCATATATATTATCAAGTAACCTTCAGAGCATAACTGGCAGTAATTATGCATGGAATTATTTTCCATGTTAGTATGCATACGAAGGTCTATTTGTAATGTAAACAAAAGCTAAGCATTAATCTAGGGATTTTTAAGCGATAATGTAAGAACTCACCCTGGAGCGACAGGGACGCCTTCTGAAGGAATAGTTGCGTCGCTTGCTTCCGGGTTTGAAGCAGCAGCGCAGATGACGTCATTGCGTTTTGGTGAGAGATTTAAACATTTAAAGGTGCAGGTGCCAATTACCCGTTGCCCAACTTAAAGGGGTTGTTCACCTTTCAGATAACTTTCAGTATGATGCAGAGAGGGATATTTTGAGATAATTTGCAATTGGTTTTCATTTTTTATTATTGAAGGTTTTTGAGTTATTTAGCTTTTTATTCAACAGCTCTTCAATTCGCATTTTAAGCAATCTGGTAACTAGGGCCCAAATTACCCTAGCAACCATGCATTGATTTTAATAAGAGACAGGAATATGAATAGGAGAGAGTCTAAATAGAAGGATCAGTAATAAAAAGTAGCAATAACAATACATTTGTAGCCTTACAGAGCATTTGTTTTTTTTGAAGGGGACGGCGACGCCCGTTTGAAAGCTGGAAAGAATCAGAAGAAAAAGACAAATAACTATAAAACTATGAAAAATAAATAATGAAAACCAATTAAAAAGTTGCTTAGAATTGGTCGTTCTATAACATTCTAAAAGTTAATGTAAAGGTGAACCACCCCTTTAAGGTCTATTCATAGTTCATGGCAGGGGTGTAACTTCAGAGGACGCAGACCCTGCGGTTGCAGGGGGGCCCAAGAGATATAGGGGCCCCATGAGTCCCTAATGCATATACAATTTCAATAAATATTGGTAAAACATGTCAATAGCTACAATATTCAATAGCTGTCAACATTTTGGGGGCCTGATAAATAATTTGCTGTGGGGCCTGGTAATATCCACCACTGGTTCCTGGGTGCGATTTCTGTGTGCTTATAAGTTGTTTGACCCTGCCTGATCCTGACCAAGTCCTGTTTGCTGCCTGTCCGGACCGCTGCCTGTACTTTAACCACTCTCTCTGATTCCATCTTAACGCTGTATATTTGGTATTGACCCGTCCTATGTTACGACTACGCTCTTGTCTAATGATACTGTACCGCTCTGCCCGTTGGTATTGACCCGGCCTTTGATTCTGACTACGCTTCTTGTTCTCCGTTCCTGTATCACAAACGGTTCCCTTGCCTGTCCAGAACTATCTCCCTGTTCCTCTCATGCTGAGACCTGGCAGCACCCGAGTAGTGGAGGGCTCCTCCCGAGTGAAAAGTGGCTGTTATAGGTGGAATCAGCGCCTGAGGCGGCTCCTGCAATGCCGCCCCCCCTCGCCGGCTTACCTGTCAGGAGGGGAGCCAGGAACACTAGTGCGGAGAGCACAATTGTACTCGCTTGCAATAGTTCAGCCAATTTCCAGTGTAAAAAATGGAAATTCGGCTCTTAAAGGTACCGGGAACGGCTTTTTGCCGCCCCTGGAAACCTCTCTGGCACTGCCGCCTGAGGCGAGCGTCTCAGCGCCCCTGGGTGAAAGACTGAGGATACCAATCGTAACAGATAAAATTACCCTACACTGAGTAGTAAATAAATCTAATTTAATGCTTTACCCTTGAAATGACACAAATCGTAAGATCTACAGTCTGTTGATAAAAGATCCAAGTGCAACAGAATTTATATTTATATATTTATTTGCTTGACTTTCTCTAATGTGCACTTTGTAAACATATAGGATTTTCTAGGGTCAACTTAATTCAAGGGTCTCTTATGCCCCAAAAAATCCTGGTGGGGAGTTGATTTTCCAATGGCAATGTGTAAGCCATCAGAAATTTATACAAATAGACTTTTTTGTCTCTACAATCCAAATATTTTGTATTCTATTTGGTAAAAAAATTGTTCAAAAGACCACTGGCATTCATATTCATAATGTTTTATCGTTATACCTGAAGATTTGTGGCAGGTAAGATGCTGTAAAACGCTGGCGCAGAAAGAAATATTTACCTTTGTCACAGTGTACTCTTAGGGGCATTTTTGGCCTTCTAAATGCTTATTTTTGGTGTGGAAAATTGCATTGTGGTGCTGTGGATTTTTGATCTATACAAAGTAAAGCGTAGATATATGTGGGTATTTGATCTATACAAAGACAAAGTCATGAATTTTCATAAAACGATACATATGTAGTACTGGCACACTCTGGAGACTTGGAACTTTATGATATTTCTTTACAATATTAAACAAGTATATATTTTTTTCATTTTTACATATTTTGACAAAAATTCTGGCTCATTTAGAAAGCTTATTGCCATTTTCCTAGGTATACTCAGGGATCTGTCCCTAAAGTGAAAGACCACCAAATTGGCTGGCATTTAACTCAAATGAAATGTGAAACTGGCAGGCACTAAAAGGGTTAAATCTATCTGATTTAAAAACTTTGAAGAAGAATTCATATCTAGTTGTACTGTAAAAGATAACCGAGTTAACAGAACTCTATCTGAAAGTGTTTAACAGTCTAATGGAATAAATAAATAAATACTCACATAAGTAAACCATTGCAAATATGTTTAGATTTTTTGAAGAGCTCAGCCGTCTTGATAATGGATGAAATTATGTTTTTTTGCTTCTTCAGTGGGGCCATTTAATTAATAAACTAAAGCATGAGACAACTTCATTCTAAACATTTATATTCAAACAACATAATATAGCTACTATTAAAAATACACATTTGTTTTACCGGAATTGTTTCTCTTATTAGGCCCAGTAGAAAAGCCATAAAACAGGCACATTGTTTACAAAGCAATCACTACAGCTACGGTGTATCTATCAGATACTTACAAATTGCAGACTCCTACGTTTCCTTTAAAGGGATCCTGTCATTGGAAAACATTTTCCAGCAGAATTCTGCACTGAAATCCATTTCTCAAAAGAGCAAACAGATTTTTTTATACTCAATTTTGAAATCTGACATGGGGCTAGACATTTTGTCAATTTCCCAGCTGCCCCTGGTCATGTGACTTGTTATACATGTAATGCTACTTACAGCAAGGCTGGAAAGTGGACAGCATGTGGGCTTCTCCTGGAATTCCATCTATCTTGCATCTCATGGGGAATGCAGAGGAATGCAGTAATTCATCGCAGGACTCCCTTGTAACTGACAGATGCTCTAGCTGCCAATGCACAGACACACCTGTACCATTAGCAAAGGAGCCCAACACTATGGGGCAGATTTATCAGGAGTCGAAGTAAAAATCTGAATTTCGAATTCAAATTTAAAAATTCGAATTTTCAAGTTTATTTTAGTGTAATTAAAAATTCGATTAGAATTTTTAAAAAAAAAATGGAATTTTGAAATTCATCATGTACTAGCCCTTTAAGAATTAGAATTTGACTATTCGCCACCTGGAGTCAATTCGGAGTTGTTTGGTGGCATCCTGAAAATCTATTTCTTTTCTGAGAAAAAAATTGAATTGAATTAGATTCGAATTTTAAAATTGAGTTTATGAGTTTTAATAAACTCCCATAATCTCTAAATTTGACTGTTGATAAATCTGCCCCTATGGGCCAAATTCAATTTCATGAAAACATTTTTTTTTTTATTGTTTATTATGTGAAAACTTATGGATGAAAATACATTTTAAAGGGGTTGTTCACCTTTGTGTTAACTTTAAGGGGAACCACCCCTTTAGGGTCAGCTCACATGGGCAGCTTCGGGGAGATTAGTCGGACCAGCGACAAATCTCCTCTTCATCAGGGCGACAATCTCCCCAAACTGCCTTTCTCTGCCTTGTAAAATCTCTAGCGTAATGGCACTTGCAGCGCTTCGTTTTCCGAAGCTGCCTCACGTGGAAACTTCAGGCAACTTCGGAAAATGAATTGCCATCCCGCTGGTGACTTTTCATTCAAGCCAGTGGGAAGGCAGGGGGAGGCAGTTCGGGGAGATTGTCGCTCTGAAGAAGAGGCGATTAGTCGTCAGGCAACTAAATCTCCCCGAATCTTCCCATGTGCCCCCACCCTTAAGAGAAGAAACTTTTCTACTGATCAAGGTACAATGCTCTTCAATAGAGTTTTCATTCGACAAACACTGAGATAAGGTTTTTATCACTGTATTGCATCAGGTTATATGGGAAGATGTGGAATTGACTTAGGAGATTACTGATTAGTGGCATTCTCCTAAACAATTTCCTAAGGCTAGAGCCTAGGGTTGCCACCTGGCCGGTAAAAATGATGACTGATTCCACTGTTATTAATTGGGAAAAAAGATAAATATAAAGGAAGGCCGGTATTTTTTTCTAGAAAAGGTGGCAACCCTTCTAGGGCCACCCCTACTGTACGTCCACTTGGGTGCAGGCAGACATGGCGGATTTTGTCACCAAAACGCGTCTGATTAATAGCAACGTGGGCCTAAGACAGTCCTGAATATATGTGCCACCCATGCTGGGATTAATATTGTAGCACCCTCCCTCCTAACAATATTGCTAATCATTATTCACTTGGTTTGGTGGATGACAGAGCTGCAGTGTATTTACAGTAACTGAGCCACTCAGTAAATGCCTGAGGTAGTTTAGAAAAGAAGTAGCAGAGATGTCAGAGCAACACTGCAATGGCCATGGCCAGGTGCTGTACAGCCTAATAGCATTAGGGACCTCACCTACTATTCAGCCCCATCCTCAGTTTGGTCTGCTGCCAGGAACACTAAAGCTAATTAGCAGCAGACTTAAACTTAAATCACCATTTAGAAAAACACTTTTATAGGCATTGACTGTCTGGGGGCTTTGGTCCCTACTAGGCAGCAGTAGCCCATATTATAATTTGCAGTGAGTTTAAAAGTGAACATGAGGGGTAAAGGGTATACAAATATTATACTGTATTTATATTGTGCCAACTTATTTCAGTGCTTTAACTGATAATCTTCTTCATTGTGTTATATGTAAATGTTGGATCCATTATCCAGAAATCCATCAGGAAAATCTATAAATTACGGGTCATCTCCCCATTTTAATGAACTAATTGGAATTTTTTTGAACGATTTCGTTTTTCTCTGTAATAATAAAACAATGTAGGTATATAGGGCCAGATTCAACTTCATTGGAAAAGGTTATTTTGTGGGTTACCCCGTGAAAACTTATGGACGAGATTCAATTCAAGGAGAAAAAAAGTTTCTTTTTTTTTTTTTACTTTTTCCCATAGAGTTTTCATGTAATAAAGGGCCAGATTAAATTCTTTGAGAAAAAGGTTTATCACGTTAAAAGTCATGGAAGAGATTCAATTTGACATGCAATTCAATTAAGTGAAAATTATCCCACAGTTTATCAAGTGAAAACACTATGGAAGTCTAAGGGTCAGAGTGCACGCTCAGATTCTGGGAGATTAGCCGCCCGGTGACAAATCTCCTCTTCTTCAGGGTGACTCAGAACACTTCATTTTCCGATGTCGCGACGTCGGAAAACAAAGTGCTCCAAGTGCCATCCTGCCGGTGATTTACATTCAAGCCAGTGGGAGGCAGTTTGTTGAGATTATTCGCCCACAAAGAAGAGGAGATTTGTTACTGGGCGACTAATCTCCCCAAATCTGAGCATGTGCCCTGACCCTTAGGGGAAAAACTGGAACTTTCTTGTATTTGAATGTGGCCCATAATATGATATGTGTGCAGTGAGCTGCTTATGAGGTTTATTGGAGATTCTTAGTAATTTGCTTTTATGCAGGACTGAAGGGAAAATATTGCTGAATATCCCCCAATGTCTTTGTAACCTCACAGAGTAATAGATTTTTGCCTGCTGGGGTCAGTGACCCCCATTTAAAATCTGAAGCGAGGCAGAAGAAGAAGGCAAATAATTAAAAAACTATTTAAAAAAATAAATAATAAAAGAATAATAAAAGTTCATTCTTTAATATACTAAAGGTTAACTTAAAGGTGAATCATTCCTTTAAGAAAGATACATTATGGAGTTCATATTTGAATATCACACAGCCCCAACAATAATGCTTTCTCACACAAGGACAAGAAATGCCCCAAAACTATTAGGAGCCAATCTGAGAGCATCGGTCCACATGCATTATCAGCAATTTTGAATGCCTAGCTGCCAAACAGCAAGGGAATGTTAAAGGGGATGTAAATGGAAAAAAAATAAAATCCCATTTTAGCTTTCTTTAATGAGAGAGAAATCTAATATCTCCATATCTAATATAATCTCCAATATATTTTAATTGAAAATTGTGTACCGTTTTTATAAGAAACCTAACTGTAAGCAGTGAAATTCCCCCTTCATTTTACTTGCTCTGTCTGCTGCAGATAAGAAACTTCAGACAGTCCCTAACTGCTCTACAGGGAAACAATCATATTTTAAAACAGCAGGGGGAGCCCCCCACCGTACTTCCCTGACCTCGAGCAGCTTTGTTTGTTTCCATGTAGAGCAGCTGGTGACTGTGTAGAGAAATCTATCTACAATATACTTTAATTAAAACTGTAAGCAGTAAAATTCCACCTTCATTTACTTGCTCTGACTGCTATAGATAGGAAAATTCAGACGGTCTCTAACTGCTCTACAGGGAAACAATCATATTTTTAAACAGCAAGGGGAGCCCCCCCACCTTACTTCCCGGACCTTTGTTTGTTTCTCTGTAGAGCAGCTGGCGACTGTGTACAGGTTCGTATCCACAGACCCAGTGCAGTCTTCATATTCTGATTATTAATCAGTCTTGCTGTATCGGGTTCTATGGCAGATATTATTTAACTTGTGCTGTTTTGATAATTTCTGACTATCCCTAAGCACAAGACCACACTGAGCATGTGCATAGTCTTGGTCTTGCAAAAGATTGTAAACAAAGTTACAAGATGACAGCCCCCTGTGGCCAACTTTGAACGCATAATCATTTGTTTAATTAGGCCTCTGATGCAGTAAGTTCATGTTTATATTTAGTATACAAAACACAGCATTTGTAGCATTGATCTATTTTAGACTTTAGTTCCCGTTTAAGGAAGCACACTAATAAAAATGTATTATCTCAAGCACTGTTTTTATAACAATACCAGTTCCCCTTTAATGTCTAATTCAAATACAATAGCCCTTTCTGTGCTTCATAACAGGTTTTTATGATTAAATGGAGAAACAAATCAAAAACAACGCTCCCATAACCACACAAACTCTTCTTTGCTTGACTTTCCCTTTGATCTGAACATTAGCCTCAGTCAGAAAAAGCAAAGCAATACAGTTCCCTGATTGGACACACAATGTTAATAAGTCACTGTGCCAAATCTGGTTAAATTCTGGAAAGAACCCTCTTGCCTGGGACTTTCAGAAAGCAAATAAATCTATGAAAACTGTATACTATGCATACAAAACATGGTTGCTTTCAGGACACAAGAATTACAAAAGAAAACTATTATTATTATTATTATTATTCTGTTTCTTTTTTTTGTGGTTTCTTAATTTGAATGGTGGGAAAGTTTTCTTGGCTTTCTAACTAGAAACAAAGAGCTCTAAGCAGATTATTAAACAAAAGATGATATGAAACAAAGCTAAAGTGATAAAGGGATGTAAGGCTGGTCATTTTTATATTGTGAATAATGTACCCCTATTGTAAAATATAAGGATATTATAAGTCACAGAGGAGCCCCATGACCATATAAAACATGAGGCAGAAGGCCAACATGTGGGTCACGATGAGGTCCTTGAATGAGAACATGTTCCAGCAAGGCTGATACATATCTGAACAGGCAGGTAGGCTGTTATTCTGTCCTCATACACAAGCCAATAAGATGGACTGTGGAGTGGCCAAGTGGCTAAGATCTGGAGTGTCTAAGTCAACAGTCATTATCAGCCCATGATTTCTTATACTGTTTCAGAATTAAGGCCACGTCTGGAGTCAAAGTTCATGAAAGTCCCAAAGCAAAGGCAGTGTCATACAGAACTAAATATATTATTGTACATTAGTGGCCTTTGGGATTTTTGCTTTGAAATTAGCATGAGTGTGCAGGCAAAGTATGATGTTACATATGTATAAAAAAAGACGTTTACTGCTCTCTGTTCAGGTCAGTTTTACTTCAGAATGACTTGATGCTTTGTTTCATTTTCCTTACTAAATATAACTAAATATATCACTAAATATAACCCTCATACTTGTTTGTCAATTTGACTATATGATTAATCATATATCTGCTCCAATCCAATGTCAATTTAAAAGTAGTCTTCTTTAAGAGCATAGTCAGGAAAGAAGTAATAATAGGTTGATGGAGCTGCAGTTCCAGACTCCCATATTAGCAGGAGGAAGACACATGCAGTGACTGCTTAGGTAAGCAGCGGGGCATTCAAATAGCTGTCAGTCTTTCCGTCCGGCTCTCTTTCCTGCCTGTTGGAAAGTGATTCTGTTATTTAACAGCTGTCACCAGCACCTCATGACTCTCCCTCCTGCAAGTTCTGGAAAAAACTATGCAATTAGCTAGTGAGGAAGGGGGAGGAAAACACAACTGAACACACAGGTAGGCAAATGGGAGAGAAGAAAAAAGAATGATTGCATAGATGATAGAAATGAGTGAAATTGTGAAGTGAGTTGAAGTTAAGAGAGAAATGGCAATGGGGATAGAGATGCAGCAAAACAGAATCTAAGGGGCAGATTTACTAAAGGACGAAGTGGCCGTCGCTAGCAAAAATTTGGCAGAAATCCCATCTGCAGGGACATCAACAACTTACTAACAGGCGTAGAGGACAATTTGGCGCAGTTTCACACCCTATAGTTCACTAAACTACTACAAAAAATAGGCACAGAAAAATTTGCTGCAACAAAAAAAGTTGTGCGTGTAAAAATTGTCGTGGGTAAAAAATATTTTGACGCCCATTGACACAGAGAGGTAAGGAACATCACTTAGGAATTCATGTATTTCTGGTGTTTTCTCATCTGGTAGTTACCTCTCTCCAGAATGTTAACAGAAAATCTATAGGACAACCTACACATTTATTGATGCATGTAGGTTGCCCTCTACACATTAATTGCCTCTTTTAATGCTCCTTTGCTTTCAGAAACATCAAACATAAATGTCCAGAAAAGTGATTATTTAAATCATATCAAATCCTACCAATCCTGAGGAAGGTCCTGTTTGTTCCTCCCTTGAGCTGGTTATATCTATTCAGATCCTCCATAGCTGAACTAACAAATCAGCGATGCAAAAGGTAGCCAAACTAGATACGGTAATAATGGCCCATATTGGTATTTGAGCAGTAATATGAATGCCCGGTTTTCAAATTGATTGATCCATATTTCTGTTTGCTGAGTCATTCAAGAAAAAGACAGTTTAGCAGAGTCTTATTAGAATCGGAACTAATTACGATTGGAATGGTTCCTCATTTTGTACCGATAAATGGGCTTATAATGAACCAGTTTGGTTAAAACTACCCAAATTCTCTATTTGTGTTTTGCTGCAGCTGCAGTCATCTCTCGCACTAGTTCCAATGTGCTTTTTATTTTTTCCAGTCTGGTATTTGAAGCACTACCCACAAGAGAGCTTCTCCCTCCCCCCAAAAAAAAGCTTTGTCAGCTCTTAATGTTACAAAAAATATATATTTTCTAACTGGAGAAAAGCATGTTTTAATTCCACATAACAAATACATTATTTTCTGCCTTCCAGCTATTATTCCAATTGTGGGGATTTAAATTATATTATTCCAAACAAAGAACAATTAAAAACAAACTGCAGATGCAACTTGGGAGAGTTGTTTTAGTTCAAGTTGGCCTTTATTCAAACGGAAGATGCCGTAGGCATCCTTAGAAATATCATTAAATGGAAAGTTGTACTCTGTTGACTGTTAGCACTGATAAATCCTTGTAATATAGGTTACATTTTAAAGGTATAGGTCACTAAATACAGTATCCAGTGAATTAGCAGGAGACAGCTCCTGCTTTGAAGTAAACAATCTAAAAACCCAAAAGCAAGACCAGCTCTCGCAAAAAGTTAAATACAGGTATGAGACCGGCTCAGGACCTGGGGTTTTCTCGATAACAGGTCTTTTTGTAATTTGACATTTCTAAAACATAATTGAAGCATTAATTACACCTAATAGACTGGTTTTGCCTCAAATAAGTATTACGTATATCTTTTGGATCAAGTTTGGATCAAGTACAAGGTACTGTTTTATTATTACAGAGAATAAGACAGGCCCATATTTCAGGCTTGGGCACCCCTAGACTGAAGGGTCCTAGCGCCAAGCTCCCTCGCGAGCAGCCCCTGCATGCGCATGCGCCAAAGCACTGGGGATTACGCATACTCCTTAGGTTCGCCTTAGGTTTTTGCTGGGCGGCATGCTGCCCCTAAAAACTAGGCCCGGCCCTTTGTGGCCTTGCAACAAAAGCGGACCTGGGAAAAGGAAATCATTTTTAAAAATTATAATTATGTGCTTATAATAGAGCCTATGGGAGATGGCCTTCCCATAATTCGGAGCTTTTTGGATATCAATTTCCAGGTAACGGATCACATACCTGTACTTGTGTCAAACTCAGAAACTAGATCTAAAAGTAACAGAGACTTCAATGTGCTACAGCTTTAATGTTTGTAGTAGCTACAATTTGGTTGGGTCAGCAAGAAAATGAAATATGTAGTCCAGCAAATGATTTTAATACTGATTTTTATACTGGACAAAACTTCACCTGTTTTAGCCTCAGTGGCATCTAACGTTTAGCAATCCCTACTGAATAGCTTTCTAGAATTGGAATTGAAAGCCCCAGTTCCAAGAGTGGCTCAAGACTCTGGAGGGCCAAGTTCAAAACTACTGATTTTACCCCTGCCCCTACCCTGTACTGTGGACTACTCTGACACTACTTTTTTTCTTTATTGTTTGGTCTATGTCTTCAAACAGAGCCATTAATGCCATCAGGCAAGACTGTTACCTCAATCAGCAATGCTATAGGGATGGTGAATATCCGTTTTTACTTCAAAGACAGGGGTCCCCAAACTTTTTTACCCGCAAGTCAAATGTAAAAAGAGTTAGGGAGCAACACAAGAATGCAAAAAGTTTCTGGGGGGTACTAAATAAGAGCTGCGATTGGCTGTTTTGTAACCATTATGTGAACTGGCAGCCTACAGGAGGCTCTGTTTGGTAGTACACCAGGTTTTTATGCAATCAAATCTTGCCCCGAACCAGAAATTCAAACATATTTGAAATTTGAGGCCACTTGGAGCAACATTCAAAGAGTTGATGAGCAACATGTTGCTCGAGAACCACTGGTTGAAGATCGCTGTTCTAAGTCGTGAGAGATGGTGACCTAACCCTTGTAGCGCCTCATCACTTCCTGGCACTAGTCCGCATTAAGGTAGAAGGGGGTCTAGCTTAAATAGACTATAGAGCGTTTGGGATTTGAGGCACATTATCCATGGTAGTATAGACAGCATAAGCTTGCCCCTTAACTTTTCTTCACTGTGTAGTAACACTAAACTTACATTCAGATCATAGAAAAATAAGACAACACTTTTTACATAAAATCGTAACTACTTACAAAAAATTGGTGCCATGAATGGCATTAGTCTTGCTGATCTGCAGACTACTGGCCACATATTTCATATTACCTTTATAAATGTAAAGTTATATTGAGAAACACTTGTTTTTTGACATCAGAATGTGAATAAAGTATCAGTGACAGTTCTGCACCTGACTAGAATTCTAGGAGTTTTGAAGCCATAAACAAACTCTGCATTTGTCTAATGAAAATCAAACTTCCTGGATATCCTGTGACCCATTACCAGCGCGATCATGGCTCTGGCTAAGGCCTTTAAATAGGATGTCTTTGTGAGTGCAACTCCAACTGCAGTAATTATAGACATAAATCACTAAAGTGCCTGAATAGAAGCAAATTTTGTCTGTAAGTGTGGCAATGAGTGAGCACTTTTGGAATGTATTCTCGAGGGGGTATAGGGAAGGAAAACATTTTTAGCAATATACAGAGGTGGAGTATCAGACAATCTGTACAAATTTGTCATTGAGAAAGAAGCAAGAGATTTGTTCTTAGAGAGACTTGTTTTTAGCTTTTAGGGCACCTACTGTGATTGCACCTCTGTGGATTCAGCAGTTTTGCTCAAAAGTAGCTTTTCATCTAAGAAGTAAAATCTTTATTGATCCTGTGGCTGATCAAGAGGAAAGCTACAAAGCCATATCCAGTTTTCTTCAAACTGGATCTTTCCTGAGTTCAGCAGACATGTCCATGTATTTCCATTATCCTTTATATAGCAATATCAGTGTACTTTGTAGTCTACAATGTTGCATCTGCCAGTACAACTTATTGAAATGCTTACTGTACAAATTACTAACGTAAAGAAAAATTCCTTCTTTCTTTAAATTTGAAGGGGTGGCCTTATAGTCTCTGGCAAGAACCATTTGCATCAGGAAAGAGTATTGTACTATACATTCACACAAACTAATCATGGCCCTTTTTAACATCTATTCTGCACTGCATATTTTAGAAGCGGTCTTTATAAATCAAACGTATCTATACGTATAGGTAAATACCTATTAAAAGACAAGCAAATAATAATGGCTCTTGAATGAATTCAGAATGCAGTAAGTGGGTCGAGTTACTAAAATTAGGATTTCTTCATTAATTTTTTCATGAATCATATTTTTTCTCTAAGAGTCTTTTTTTCTATTTCTCTAAAACTCTACAAATTCAAGATTTATAAAGTGTAAAAACCACAGAAAACTGTAATACAAAACTTCACCAATTAAAAGCTGTTGAGGTCCCATAGAAGTCAATGTGAGCTGCACTGATCCTTTTTTTTTTTAGCAATTCAGGGGGTTTTTTTTGTAGTAATTGCCCAAAAAAATTTTTTTTTGTGGTTTAAGAGGTTTTAGGATTTTTTAAGAGCATTGTTCATTGATATTTTTCATTCTTGCTTTTTATATTCAGATCTTTTACTAAATTACATGGCATTCCTGGTTTTAGAGAAAATGAGTTTATTCGTGATTTCAAAAACCTCTATAACCACTAAAATGAGAATGTTGATAATTGAGCCTCAGCAGTGGCTTCACAGACGTTGACCTGTTTTACCAATATATGTTCAAATTTCTCATTAATTAGGGCCACATGGGGCCCCCTATACCTCTTGGGCATCCTTGCAGTCACAGGGTCTCCTTCCTCTGTAGTTGCTCCTCTGCAGATGCTCCTGAGTCTCAGTCTATACAGTTTGCAGCCATTTCTCACTAACGCTGCATGAATCTGCACCACAGTTTCAGACCTAGGTGAGATCACGGTCCCTTCTCTCTGTAACCCTCATGCACCTTGGGCAAGGAATGTGTACATTGCTTTATGCCTCAAGACTGTACATGCTCATTACAGTAAAGCCATTCTTTCATTGCCTTCTTGGGCCTTTTCCAAATCTGAATTAGTTGTACTATGATCAAATTTGTTACATTGCAGTCCCCTTGTTCCCAGCGCCGATCCGCGCCTTTATGCCGCCTGAGGCGGGCTTCCATTGCCGCCCCGACCCCTCCTCACGGCGCTCACATTTTCTGCGCAGGAGGGGGTCAGGGCGCTGCACGACGCTAGTGCAGAGAGCGCAATTGTAGCGGCTTCAATGAGCCACGTGGATCAACGCCAGCGCCTTGATTGCGCCCATCGCAGAATTTGAAAATAAAATCTTCCAGATCATGTGTCCGATGCCTGATTTTAGGAATTGCTGACTTGTGTTCCTGGGTAGGGATGTCGCGGACTGTTCGCCCGCGAACTTGTTCGCGCGAACATCGACTGTTCGCGCCCGCCGAATGTTCGCGAACGTCGCGCGACGTTCGCCAATTTGGGTTCGCCTTAGCTGACAAAGTATCTTATTTGCACCTGTTAGCTGTTCTGAGCTCTCTGCCAAAAGCCAATTAAGTTAGAAACTGGATTTTTTCTGGCTGTTCAGTGCAGAGAAAAGAGGGACTTTCCAGTATAAAAGAGGGACAGGGGGTTGAGTGGTCAAAAGAGGGACAGTTGGGAGGTATGCAAGTGCCACCTAGCTGTGTGAGCTTTTTCATATTCTGTCTAAATAACAATAATAATTAGGTGTCCGTAAACATCACCTGAGTGATGTTTTTACAGCAGCAATAATATATTCCGTATCCACTACTGTATACGTTGCCCTTGCAGGCATTGTTTGCCCAGTCTTTAACCAAGTGCCACCTAGCTGTGTGAGCTTTTTCACATTCCGTGTCCAGAAACATCACCTGAGTGACGTAGTGTGATTTCTGCCCTTTACAGCACAAAACGCAGTGCTGTGTCAACAATGTATTTTTCAGATACATTTTTGCGCTTGATCCCCCTCTGGCATGCCACTGTCCAGGTCGTTGCACCCTTTAAACAACTTTAAAATAATTTTTCTGGCCAGAAATGTCTTTTCTAGCTTTTAAAATTCGCCTTCCCATTGAAGTCTATGGGGTTCGCGACGTTCGCGAACCGTTCGCATTTTTGGATGCAAGTTCGCGTATATGTTTGCGAACATTTTTTCTGCCGTTCGCTACATCCCTATTCCTGGGTTCCCTAAATTCCTAAATTGATGTTTCCTGGATTCCTTACCTGCTTTGACCCTGATTCTTATTCTTGCTGCCTGCCTTTTGAACCTTTGCCTGAATTGACTACGCTTTTGACCTGACCCCTTTTGGATAATGCTGAACTTGGACTTTTACCCAAAGCATCCTCCTTGGTCCGGACTTCTCCCGCTGGGAGCCGACAGGCCCCATGACAGTATATCAGGTAGCCATCGTGTTACCATTTTTAATGGGCCAACATCCTTTGTACTGGAAATATTAATCTACTCAATGCACCAGTGATGCAGCTCCCCTTGCCCCACTGTGAGTTGATGAGACACGCCTATCAGGCCTACTGGGTATATTTTAAATAAATTTTAAACTTTTCATGGAGTATAGCTTATTGGTACTGGAGTTTATAAAAAGCAGTAGCTACACAATAAAGTGCAACAAGAGTACAACCAATCATTCAAGACACATACTGCATAGTGCTGAATCAATGTTGAACTCACCATAACTTGAGAACCCTCAATGGAGTTAACACGAGTTGCCTTGAATTACAAGTATGCTGTACTGATTATATGGTTTTTGCTTTTTTATTAGTTATGACATGTATGAATTGCCCTCTGTGTCAGAGTTTATATTGTTCCATCTATTTGTAAAATCCCAAATAGTTTGATAAACCATATTTGCTTCATAAGCAGAAGATGACAATTGTATTTTTTTTTTTTCGGTGAACACATCTGCAAATAAACTTGATACGCAGAGAATTAAGTGCATAGAACTAAAAACATGGCCTGGAGCTGCACTTACTGTTCCTGCACTGAGAGAGTAATGAGTAGACGAGTTTCCATATTGAGTTATTTGTGTCCTGTCCACCCAGCAGCCAATATATGATGAGGCTTTTGCAGGCTTGTAAATGTCAAAAGGAATACTGAAGCAAGTATCAAATGTTAGTGCTTGTCCATTTAATATATGCAAAACCCCATTTACGTATTTATAAAGAACAAAGAGTATCTTGAGATATTTTTAGTTGTTTTCAAATGTAATTTTCTAAAAGACCACACAACAAAGTACTAAACTATACATTAATAGTTTTGTTCTTGTCCAAACAATTGAAGGGACTGCATGGAAATTACAGTCAGAAAAGCTAATTACATTCAAATGTTAACATGAATAATTCCCCCCCAGGTAATGAAAGCTATTTTAAATACATTTGTTAGCTATATTTTGTTAGCTTGCTTCAGATGTTCTACAGAGATATAAATGCAATGTTAGTAGTAATGTTATTCCTGTTACATTATACATTAGTAGTCACATAACTGGGCAGTCACATAACTGGGCAGTAACTGTTACAAAAAAGTTGCAAATATAACCAGCTCTAACATCTCCATGGAACAGTCTAAACTTTTTATTATAGAGATATTGCCTATTGTTTTCATCTAGAGTACTAGAGTCACAATGTATGTATATGTACCCAGTGCTTAGTTACCAAGCTATAATGCTTATGGGGAGAGAGGCTAAGAGGAGTAGAGATGTCGCGAACTGTTCGCCGGCGAACTTGTTCGCGCGAACATCGGGTGTTCGCGCTCGCCGGAAGTTCGCGAACGTCGCGCGACGTTCGCCATTTTGGGTTCGCCATTGTTGGCGCTTTTTTTTGCCCTCTCACCCCAGACCAGCAGGTACATGGCAGCCAATCAGGAAGCTCTCCCTTGGACCACTCCCCTTCCCTATAAAAACCGAAGCCCTGCAGCTTTTTTTCACTCTGCCTGTGTGTGCTGAAGAGATAGTGTAGGGAGAGAGCTGCTGCCTGTTAGTGATTTCAGGGACAGTTGAAAGTTTGCTGGCTAGTAATCGTTTTGATACTGCTCTGTTATTGGAGGGACAGAAGTCTGCAGGGGTTTGAGGGACATTTAAGCTTAGGTAGCTTTGCTGGCTAGTAATCTACCTTCTACTGCAGTGCTCTGTATGTAGCTGCAGTGGGCAGCTGTCCTGCTTCTGATCTCATCTGCTGACTGCTGCAATAGCAATAGTCCTTGTAAGGACTGCTTTTATTTATTTTTTTGTTGTTTTACTACTACTACTACTACTACTACTACTACTACTACTATAAGAGCCCAGTGCTATTAGTCTAGCAGTGTTGGGGAGTGGGACTGGTGTGCTAATCTGCTGCTCCTAGTAGTTCAGCAGCACCAACTTTAATTTTTTTTTTTTAATATTCATTCTTTTTTTATTTAACTTTTTTTTTATTTTACTACCGCTGTAGTAGTGTATAAGTTGACCTTTTAGGCATTATTTGCCCTGTAGGCATTTTTTGCCCAGTGTGTTATTCAACCAACTGCTATCTAGCTGTGTGCCCGTGTTCACATTCTGTCTAAATATCCATAATATTACCGTCTCCAGAAAAAACACCGGAGTGACTTTTTTCAAGCAGCCATAATAAATTTTACGTAATCCGTATCCATCGCTGTAGTAGTGTATAAGTTGACCTTTTAGGCATTATTTGCCCTGTAGGCATTTTTTGCCCAGTGTGTTATTCAACCAACTGCTATCTAGCTGTGTGCCCGTGTTCACATTCTGTCTAAATATCCATAATATTACCGTCTCCAGAAAAAACACCGGAGTGACTTTTTTCAAGCAGCCATAATAAATTTTACGTAATCCGTATCCATCGCTGTAGTAGTGTATAAGTTGACCTTTTAGGCATTATTTGCCCTGTAGGCATTTTTTGCCCAGTGTGTTATTCAACCAACTGCTATCTAGCTGTGTGCCCGTGTTCACATTCTGTCTAAATATCCATAATATTACCGTCTCCAGAAAAAACACCGGAGTGACTTTTTTCAAGCAGCCATAATAAATTTTACGTAATCCGTATCCCTCGCTGTAGTAGTGTATAAGTTGACCTTGTAGGCATTATTTGCCCTGTAGGCATTTTTTGCCCAGTGTGTTATTCAACCAACTGCTATCTAGCTGTGTGCCCGTGTTCACATTCTGTCTAAATATCCATAATATTACCGTCTCCAGAAAAAACACCGGAGTGACTTTTTTTCAAGCAGCATTCTTATATTTTACGTAATCCGTATCCACCGCTGTGTATACGTTGACCTTGTAGGCATTATTTGCCCTGTAGGCATTTTTTGCCCAGTGTGTTATTCAACCAACTGCTATCTAGCTGTGTGCCCGTGTTCACATTCTGTCTAAATATCCATAATATTACCGTCTCCAGAAAAAACACCGGAGTGACTTTTTTTCAAGCAGCATTCTTATATTTTACGTAATCCGTATCCACCGCTGTGTATACGTTGACCTTGTAGGCATTATTTGCCCTGTAGGCATTTTTTGCCCAGTGTGTTATTCAACCAACTGCTATCTAGCTGTGTGCCCGTGTTCACATTCTGTCTAAATATCCATAATATTACCGTCTCCAGAAAAAACACCGGAGTGACTTTTTTCAAGCAGCCATAATAAATTTTACGTAATCCGTATCCCTCGCTGTAGTAGTGTATAAGTTGACCTTGTAGGCATTATTTGCCCTGTAGGCATTTTTTGCCCAGTGTGTTATTCAACCAACTGCTATCTAGCTGTGTGCCCGTGTTCACATTCTGTCTAAATATCCATAATATTACCGTCTCCAGAAAAAACACCGGAGTGACTTTTTTCAAGCAGCCATAATAAATTTTACGTAATCCGTATCCATCGCTGTAGTAGTGTATAAGTTGACCTTTTAGGCATTATTTGCCCTGTAGGCATTTTTTGCCCAGTGTGTTGACCTTGTAGACATTGTTTGCCCAGTTTTTTTGGACGCAGCCACTGAAGCACAGTTGCCAGAAAAAATATGCCATATAAATGCTGAAAATATAAATTTTTTTGGTTGCAGCCACTGAAGCACAGAGGCCAGAAAAATTATGCCATATAAATGCTGAAAATAGTCATTTTTCGCCATACGTTGACCTTGTAGACATTGTTTGCCCAGTTTTTTTGGTTGCAGCCACTGAAGCACAGAGGCCAGAAAAAATTAAACCAGTAGGGTTTGCACCCTAGTTTGTAACGGTGGCGGAGGGAGGAGGACGCTAAAGGACAGCTGTGTGTGGAGTCATGAGGCTTGAAGAGAAGGACAGCTGCATAGAAGTCAGAACAAGTCTTCCGGCGTGCAGTAACCCTCCGAGATCCACCCCTCATTCATTTTAATAAAGGTCAGGTAATCGACACTTTTGTGACCTAGGCGAGTTCTCTTCTCAGTTACAATCCCTCCTGCTGCACTGAAGGTCCTTTCTGAGAGCACACTTGAGGCTGGGCAAGACAAGAGGTTCATGGCAAATTGTGACAGCTCTGGCCACAGATCAAGCCTGCGCACCCAGTAGTCCAGGGGTTCATCGCTCCTCAGAGTGTCGATATCTGCAGTTAATGCCAGGTAGTCCGCTACCTGCCGGTCGAGGCGTTCTTTGAGGGTGGATCCAGAAGGGTTGTGGCGCTGCCTTGGACAGAAAAACATTTGCATGTCTGACGTTACAGACCGGCCAAAGGGCTTTGTCCTTGCAGGTGTGCTCGTGGCAGGATTACTGGCACCTCTGCCCCTGGAATGTTGATGAGTTCCTGAAGTGACATCACCCTTAAAAGCATTGTACAACATGTTTTGCAGGCTGGTTTGTAAATGCCGCATCTTTTCGGACTTGTGGTATGTTGGTAACATTTCTGCCACTTTATGCTTGTACCGAGGGTCTAGTAGCGTTGCGACCCAGTACAGGTCCTTCTCCTTAAGCCTCTTGATACGGGGGTCCTTCAACAGGCATGCCAGCATGAAAGACCCCATTCTCACAAGGTTGGATGCAGAGCTATCCATCTCCGCTTCCTCATTATCAAGGACTGCATCATCCACGGTCTCCTCCCCCCAGCCACGTACAAGACCAGGGGTCCCCAAAAGGTCACCACTAGCCCCCTGGGAAGCCTGCTCCTGTTGGTCCTCCTCCTCCTCCTCCACAAAGCCACCTTCCTCCTCTGACTCCACTTCTGGCACCTCTCCCTGCGTTGCAGCAGGTGCCTGGGTTCGTTCTGGTGATTGCGACCATAAATCGTGCGCTTCCAGCTCCTCGTCACGCTGGTCTACAGCCTCATCTGTCACTCGTCGCACGGCACGCTCCAGGAAGAAAGCGAAGGGTATTAGGTCGCTGATGGTGCCTTCGGTGCGACTGACCATATTTGTCACCTCTTCAAAAGGTCGCATGAGCCTGCAGGCATCGCGCATAAGCACCCAGTAACGGGGGAAAAAAATCCCCAGCTCTGCAGATCCAGTCCTACCACCCAGTTCAAAAAGGTACTCGTTGACGGCCCTTTGTTGTTGCAGCAGACGTTCCAACATAAGGAGCGTTGAATTCCAGCGAGTCTGGCTGTCAGAAATCAAACGCCTGACTGGCATGTTGTAGCGCTGCTGAATGTCAGCAAGGCGTGCCATGGCTGTGTAGGAACGTCTGAAATGGGCCGACACCTTTCTGGACTGGGTGAGAACGTCCTGGAATCCTGGGTACTTGGAGACAAAACGTTGGACTATTAAATTTAACACATGTGCCATGCAGGGCACATGTGTTAAATTTCCCAGTCTCAACGCTGCCAACAGATTGCTTCCATTGTCACACACCACTTTTCCGATCTGCAGTTGGTGTGGGGTCAGCCACCGATCGGCCTGTGACTGCAGAGATGACAGGAGTACAGATCCGGTATGGTTTTTGCTTTCCAGGCACGTCATCCCCAAGACAGCGTGACAACGGCGTACCTGGCACGTCGAATAGCCTAGGGGGAGCTGGGGGTGCACAGGTGTGGAGGAGGAGAAGGAGGACCCAGCAGCAGAGTAAGAAGAAGAAGAGGAAGAAGACGAGGTAGAGAGCGATGGAGGAGTAGAGGTGGTGGCAGAACCGCGTGCAATCCGTGGCGGTGACACCAACTCCACTGTTGTTGTTGTTGTTGAGCTACCCATTCCCTGCTTCCCATTCCCAGCCATTACCAAGTTCACCCAGTGGGCAGTGTAGGTGACATACCTGCCCTGACCATGCTTGGAGGACCATGCGTCAGTAGTCATATGGACCTTTGGCCCAACACTAAGTGACAGAGATGCGGTAACTTGGCTCTGCACATGTTGGTACAGGTGTGGTATTCCCTTTTTAGAAAAAAAATTGCGGCTGGGTACCTTCCACTGCGGTGTCCCAATTGCTACAAATTTGCGGAAGGCCTCAGAGTCCACCAGCTGGTATGGTAAAAGCTGGCGGGCTAAGAGTGCAGACAAGCCAGCTGTCAGACGCCGGGCAAGGGGGTGACAGTCAGACATTGGCTTCTTACGCTCAAACATGGCCTTCACAGAAACTTGGCTGGTGGCAGATGACTGGGAATGGGAACAGGTGGTCAAGGTGGAAGGCGGAGTGGAGGGTGGTTCAGATGGGTCAAGGAGAGCAGAGGTAGAGCAGTAAGATGCTGGACCAGAAGGAGTGTGACTTTTAGTTTGCCTGTTGCCTTTGAGGTGTTGCTCCCAAAGTGCTTTGTGCTTGCCGCTCATGTGCCTTCGCATAGAAGTTGTACCTATGTGGCTGTTGGGCTTACCAAGGCTCAGTTTCTGACTGCACTCATTGCAAATTACAATGCTTTTGTCAGAGGCACACACATTAAAAAAATGCCACACTGCTGACTTTTTGGAAGTCTGCGATCTGGCGGTAACAGTAGAAGTTGGCGGCATTGGCGGCAATGGCGGGTGCGTTGGCCGGCTGAACACAGGTGCCGATACATGTTGTTGCCCTACTGATCCCTGCGGGCTGGCCTCCCTGCTTCTTCTAAGTCTTATTCTCCTACTGCCTCTCTGACTCTCCGTCTCTCCATCTGAACTACCCTCCTCTTGCTCTCTTCTACTAGGCACCCACAAAACATCAATCTCCTCATCATCATTCTCCTCAGATGCATCAATTTCTTCTGACACATCACAGAAGGAAGCAGCAGCGGGGACCTCCTCCTCCTCCTCATCACTCATCATTATGTCCATCTCTGTCGTGTTCTCTGCCAGAATTAAATCTGGTGTAACGTCCTCATCTCCTTCATCTTCTTCTGCCAATAATGGTTGCGCATTACTCAGTTCAAGAAACTCATGGGAAAATAACTCCTCTGACTCCAGTGAAGATGGGGCACCGGTGGTGGAGGAAGTGTTACGTGGGGTGGCCATAGCAGTGGAGGATGAGGAGGATGTTGTGGTAAAGTTAGAAACGGTAGAGGATGGGGTGTGCTGTGTAAGCCAGTCAACTACCTCTTCAGCATTTTGGGAGTTCAGGGTCATTGGCTTTTTAAAACTGGGCAATTTGCTAGGGCCACAGGATTGCATAGCAGCACGGCCCCTAGCACGGCCTCTGCGTGGCGGCCTGCCTTTGCCTGGCATTATTTTTAAAAAAACAACAACAACAAAAACTCAGTTGGTTTTTCTGGAAACGATAATACACACAGCTAGATGGCAGTTTGAAGAAAACAGTGTGCAAATAATGCCTACAAGATCAACGTATACACTACTACAGCGGTGGATACGGATTACGTAAAATATATGAATGCTGCTTGAAAAAAAGTAACTCAAGTGGTTTTTCTAGAGACGATAATATTATCAATATTTAGACAAAATGTGAACAAGCTCACACAGCTAGATGGCGGTTTGAAGAAAACACTGTGCAAATAATGCCTACAAGGTCAACGTATACACAGCGGTGGATACGGATTACGTAAAATATAAGAATGCTGCTTGAAAAAAAGTCACTCCGGTGTTTTTTCTGGAGACGGTAATATTATGGATATTTAGACAGAATGTGAACACGGTCACACAGCTAGATAGCAGTTGGTTGAATAACACACTGGGCAAAAAATGCCTACAGGGCAAATAATGCCTACAAGGTCAACGTATACACAGCGGTGGATACGGATTACGTAAAATATAAGAATGCTGCTTGAAAAAAAGTCACTCCGGTGTTTTTTCTGGAGACGGTAATATTATGGATATTTAGACAGAATGTGAACACGGGCACACAGCTAGATAGCAGTTGGTTGAATAACGTATGGCGAAAAATGACTATTTTCAGCATTTATATGGCATATTTTTTCTGGCAACTGTGCTTCAGTGGCTGCGTCCAAAAAAACTGGGCAAACAATGCCTACAAGGTCAACGTATGGCAGTTGTTTAAAGAGAACAGTAGATTACTAGCCAGCAAAGCTACCTAAGCTAAAATGTCCCTCAAATCCCTGCAGACTTCTGTCCCTCCAATACAGAGCAGTATCACGCAGATTACTAGCCAGCAAACTTACTATCATCTGTCCCTGAAATCACTAACAGCTCTCGCCCTACACTATCTCTTCCAAGCACACACAGGCAGATTTTTCAGATACATTTTTGCCCTTGATCCCCCTCTGGCATGCCACTGTCCAGGTCGTTGCACCCTTTAAACAACTTTAAAATCATTTTTCTGGCCAGAAATGTCTTTTGTAGATGTTAAAGTTCGCCTTCCCATTGAAGTCTATGGGGTTCGCGAACCGTTCGCGAACCGCTCGCAATTTTGCGCAAGTTCGCGAATATGTTCGCGAACTTTTTTTCCGACGTTCGCTACATCCCTAAAGAGGAGTGGGAATGCCTACAACTGTACTTTTAATATAGTGAGACCCTTTATAAAGCACAACAAACATAATCACAATTGTGAGATTTTAAAATACATTTAAATATTTACAATTAGAGATATGGAAGTTGCTTATGACCCTGATGGCATTGAGGCCACACATGTATTCAGAACTGATGCCCTACAATCTCAATACAGCCTTAAAATTCTGAGCTATAAATCCAAACCTGCAAACAACGTGGCTTGATCCTGCTGGACTTCTTCAGTATAAGATATTGGTTTTAAAGCAATGATTGTGTATTAAATAAGAAATGTGAATACCTTCAGTTATAAGAGTCTGTATTAAACATATTGTGGTTGGCTCTCTGACTTTTTGGGCTGTCTTGTCCAAACCCCTTTGGTTCCTCTCTTTGGTAACTCTTCAAGTCTTAAGTCTCAGGAGTCCTGTTCCAATATCTTGCACTGATCAGATGCAGCAAGATAACAAGAAGGTGGGTGCAGGTTTGGAATTTCAGCTGCAGTTACAGCAAAAAAAGAAAATAAGGCCACATTTACACAGATTTACATTAGGGCACAATAGGATTTTCTCTTGGATTCACAGGGTCACTGAATCTGTAGAGCTGAAGAACAATTTTGTTGAGAATATTGGTTTAGGCTAATTGAAGCTAGGGACTAGGGATGTAGCGAACGTCGGAAAAAAAGTTCGCGAACATATTCGCGAACTTGCGCAAAAATGCGAGCGGTTCGCGAACGGTTCGCGAACCCCATAGACTTCAATGGGAAGGCGAACTTTAACATCTAAAAAAGACATTTCTGGCCAGAAAAATGATTTTAAAGTTGTTTAAAGGGTGCAACGACCTGGACAGTGGCATGCCAGAGGGGGATCAAGGGCAAAAATGTATCTGAAAAATCTGCCTGTGTGTGCTTGGAAGAGATAGTGTAGGGGGAGAGCTGTTAGTGATTTCAGGGACAGATGATAGTAAGTTTGCTGGCTAGTAATCTGCTTGATACTGCTCTGTATTGGAACAAAAAAATAAATAAAAGCAGTCCTTACAAGGACTACTGTTATTGCAGCAGTCAGCAGATGAGATCAGAAGCAGGACAGCTGCCCACTGCAGCTACATACAGAGCACTGCAGTAGAAGGTAGATTACTAGCCAGCAAAGCTACCTAAGCTTAAATGTCCCTCAAACCCCTGCAGACTTCTGTCCCTCCAATAACAGAGCAGTATCAACACGATTACTAGCCAGCAAACTTTCAACTGTCCCTGAAATCACTAACAGGCAGCAGCTCTCTCCCTACACTATCTCTTCAGCACACACAGGCAGAGTGAAAAAAACGCTGCAGGGCTTCGGTTTTTATAGGGAAGGGGAGTGGTCCAGGGGAGAGCTTCCTGATTGGCTGCCATGTACCTGCTGGTCTGGGGTGAGAGGGCAAAAAAAAGCGCCAACAATGGCGAACCCAAAATGGCGAACGTCGCGCGATGTTCGCGAACTTCCGGCGAGCGCGAACACCCGATGTTCGCTGCGAACAAGTTCGCCGGCGAACAGTTCGCGCCATCTCTACTAGGGACAGTATCGGCTTTTCTATACCAGCAGTTTCTCCGCAGGATGAGAGAAGCCAATGTGCTCCCATCTGCCCTGTGTTGTACCACTCCATTTACAGGCATGGAGTCAAACTGTGTGCAGGCCCAAATAGATGATATTAGAACAAAAATGCATTGTTTTGTGTTTTTGCAGCATTATCCGTTTGTGTGTCTGCACACGGTGACATTGTAACTGTCAGTACAGAGCCCTTGCAGAGCAGATGGGAGCATATTGGAGAAAATATAGATGGAGAGAAGCTGAGACTGTTCCTAGTGTGGCATTAGTCTTAAGAATACAAAGATTATGAGTGCAATTCCCAGCATTCTTTAACGTTATAATATATTGGAGTATGCTAGACGTTTTAGTCCAGCAAATTTTGAAGTGGTTGAGCAAGAGGATTTAGATCCCACTTAAAAGTGCAACAAGATGCAGTGCTCAATTCCAGTGGCGTGTTGCTTCCTTACATGTCTGGCATTGGCATCAACACTAATAGTAGTGAAAAGATACCACACACACTAAACTTATGTAAGAGTAAGCACGTTTAACCCATCTATTTTTATTTCCATACACAGTTTGTGACACAAAACACTACACGAAAAAACTGTTCTGGGGACAAGCCTTCTTACGAAGGGTATCTTGTTTCCTGATATGTTGAGCGTTTTGTGTCACAATCTGTAACTGAAAAGAAATGGATTGGACACTCTTCTATACTTTTCATGTGCCCAGCTCCTTTTTCACTACTCCTTTAAAGTCTTACAACCCAACTATGGTATTTGGCTTTGTTCTTGATGACCCTGACTGTTCATGCTCTGAATTGATATTAGAAGTTCCTTGGTTTTTTTCTATGCATGATGAACAAATGCATCCAAATTACAGCTAAAGAGTATGAAATTGTAACCAACGCTGGCCCTCATTAATGGTTATTTACCCTTAATCTTCCATGGGACCACCACTTTATCTATTCTTATATAACATCAGAAAGTGAAGTAGGATTATTTATCTTTGTTCTTCCTAAATAAGTTACTGAGGTTTTTTCTTCTAGCCATAGTACCCAAAATATCCAAACGCTAGATACTAAAATAAAATTTTTACCCAACAAAACACTTGAGACCAGAATGAAATGTATTTAATATATTTTAACAGTCAGTAGGACACCACATAGGGTGTACTTTGTAAATCCTGTTCCTGAAACCCTAACAACAACCTATTGTGCTCCCAAACAACTCTAGAAGATTACTTGGATGAATGATATTGGCCCCTCTTTAATAACTGAAACACTGAATGACTAGCCAAATCCAACATTCCAGGATTCCAAGCCCAGCATCACCAGATAGTAGCCCTCTGTGCCTTTAAAGCTATGGCAGCCATAACCATAATTTAAGAAGGAAGATGAAACCTAGGTGCTGATTTATAAAGTTATGTGCTAAATTACACAAGTAGCAACCGACCATAAATTAGTTTTGAACAGTCCACTACAAAAATCCAAATGAAGGCAATAATCTGAGTGGTTGCTATTTCCAACTGTACTTGTGCAGGTTAGCACCAATGTTCATGATTAAACCCTATAAAGTGTGTGGGTTGGGAGGAACAGAAAAGATCCCTGTTTATTTTATGATATTAGCACTAAGTGAGTTTTACAGAGCATTTATGAATTCAGAACAAACCCACCTTATCTGACTAAATTTGTTTCATAGAGAGCTAACCTACTGCTTTTCAAATCACTGCCTATTCCCTCAAATGTACAGACGAGTCAGAAAATCTTGTTGCTAATTAGATCCAGTACTTACACCATTAATTAACCCTAAGAGAATGACTATACATCCTTTCTTCAGTAGACCAGACATTTGACAGACTTTCAGTTATCCGAGAAATGTTATACAGTATGTCCTTCTGTGCCCTTGAACTGCAGTCGTCTCTCGTCTGATAGAAATTGGAAGTGTATTTATATATTCTATGCTCAGTGCGAAACAAAACATATCCCTATTTAATGTCCAAACTATTTCACCCCTGAGAGCCAGAAAACCAGTCAGGTTTATACATTATCTAGAACAGTAATGCACTTTTACTAGATGGTGAAATGTAACATGCAGCTATAATGTTAATGAAGCCCATATGCTAAATAGGTATTAAAATTTACCAGATGTGGAGAGATGTAGAGAATATTCAGCTAGGGCACTAACACAGTGTATTATGAACCTCAGCCAAGGACATAAAGAGGCAGTCAGCAGAACAAGGCTTATTAGGTGCCATCTCATAATTGCTGTACTAGTGTGCCTCTGTTTTTGTGTCAAAGTTGCATTGCACGGAACTCTTGTATAGCTGCTGCACGTATCTACACAGTCTAAAGTGTACAGGAATTAAAAGGACACTACATCCTACTGTAGTGCACTGCTCAACCACGCTTTACTCAGTTGATGCTGTACTACAAAAGAGTCCATAGTGATCCCAGATATTCAACTTCCATTGAACTCTAGACGCTTTCTTGGATTAATGCTGAGTTTGGCTTGTCATTCAGTATTTCAGTTATTAAAGAAGGGTTTAATAACTGAATGACTAACTAATCTCAGGATTCCAAGACCAGTGTCCAAGATAGTTGGTTAAGCCCTCTGCCTTTAAAGCTATGGCAGCCAATAGGGATGGGCGAATGTTTCGCCATAAAAATGAAGCCCATAGACTTGTATGGCGACGTGCAACAAAAAAAAGTAAAAAAAGACACGCGTCAAAAAATTTCGCAGAGCGTCAAAACTTTTTTGATGCCAATAGACTTTAATGGGGGTCGGCAAATTTTTGACGAAACGGGTCAAATTCGCCCATCCCTAGCAGCCATAACTATCATGTGGAATTAGTATAAATATATATATATATATATATATATATATATATATATATATATATATATTCATAATTATCTTATTATCTCTATAGAGGTAGATGATCCGTTATCCAGAAAACCTGTTTTCTAGAAAGCTATGAATAATGAGAAGGCTGTCTCCCATAGACTCCATTTTAGCCAAAGAATTCAAGTTCTTCAAATGATTTCCTTTTTCTCTGTAATATTAAAACAGTACCTTGTACTTGATCCAAATTGAGATATACTTACTCATTTTTGGAGGCAAACTAGCCTACGGGGTTTATTTAATGTTTATATGATTATTTAGTAGACTTAAAGAAAAACTATACCCCCAAAATGAATACTTAATCAACAGACAGTTTATATCAAATTAAGTGGCATATTAAAGAATCTTACCAAACTGGAATATATATTTAAGTAAATCTTGCCCTTTTATATCTCTTGACTTGAACCACCATTTTGTGATGATCTGTGTGCTGCCTCAGAGATCACCTGAACCAGTGTCAGACTGGCCCACCAGGATACCAGGAAAAGTGCCGGTGGGCCCAGGAGTCAGTGGGCCCTCCTACTGCTAAATATTTTGTCATGGCTATTTTCTATTTCTATGAGGACAAAGAGGCTAAATAGATGGAAAATATAGTATATTAGGTAAAGAAAATACACTAGGAGAATAGAGGTTGAGTGAGGAGAGGAATAAAAATAGTACTAAGAGTGGGCCCCTAGTCTAAGATTAATTGGTGGGCCCCTGGTCAAAGGTTTTTGGGTTGGCCCCTGGTGTCCCAGTCCGACACTGACCTGACCAGAAAAACGAAAACTCTAAGGGGCCCATTTACTAAGGTTGAAGTGAATTTTCAAATTCAAAAACTTCGAATTTCGAAGTAATTTTTGGGTACTTCGACCATCGAATAGGCCAAAATTCAATTTGAATTGAAAAAATGTTGACTTCGAAAATCGAAGTACTGTCTCTTTCAAAAACTTCGACTTCGACACTTCGCCACCTTAAACCTGCCGAATTGCTGTTTAACCTATGGGGGACCTCCTATAAACTTTGGCTAAGTTTTGAGTATTCAAAGTATTTCATTGTAAAATCGTTAGATTCTTTGCCTCTTCTACCTAACCCTAGTTCCTTAGCTTCAGTTCCACTGAAAATAAAGCCCATTGTCTGACTATTTACAACTACTCATCACCAGCTAACAAACACATCACAGAGCTATTCAAACAGGCCCAAAAAACAAAGTGAATCAATTCACACACAGGACATTTATCTTAGGGAGAGTGACCTCAGTATCATCCAATTTGCAACACTCCACTACTGGGAAAGAATGTTTCCATTGTCATGGCAAACCCTAAAAGCTATAGTAATGCTCAACCACTGAGGTCTAGAAGAATAGCCAATCTATTACATTTTACAGATGATAATGTCCATCAGTAGAAGCCTCTGGTCAGCATCTATACATCCCAGTGGGTCAGCAACAGCTTATTTGAATTTTGTCTTGCATACCTAAATAGGGTGGAGCTTTGGCCCCAAATATTTTCCTCTCCCAAAGATAATCATTATGTGTGCAAATGTGTGGAAATGAGCATTAACATCCCCAAAGCTATGTATCTTTTGCTGAAGATCATCTCCCAGTGTGCACAGACACCTGTTACTTGTTTGTGTTAGTAATAGGAAGCAGATGTGTATGTGTCCCTACTGATATACTACTTAACTGCAGACCTAATATGCCCAAACAGCTTTTTCTTGCTTTTTTTTACGACTTAAAAATCAAATGATGATCTCTTCAATCTTGTATGGATCTTCTACATGTTAATAGATTGAGTCTCCCACCCTCAATCAGTCCTTCTACTTATTACTATGTAAAAGCCATAAAGGTTGTTTATGCGTACTGCTGGGAATTGCAGTTTAGCAGCATCTGGCCAGGTGCAATGAGCAGATGTACAACCTAGATTGGAATGTGGGGAATTTAATTATCAAAAACCTGCAAAAGGGCCCATCTATTGTAAATGGTGGAGAATGATAGGAATTGGAGTTCAATGAAAATCTAGTAAATGCTTGGAGCTGTAGTACAGGTATGGGGCCGGTTATCCAGAATGCTTGGGACTTGGGGTTTTTCGGATAATGGATCTTTCTGAAATTTGGATCTTCGTACCTTAAGTCTACTAGAAAATCATGTAAACATTCAATAAACCCGATAAGCTGGCTTTGCTTCCAATAAGGATTAATTATATCTTAGTTCGGATCACGTACAAGATACTGTTTTATCATTACAGAGAACAGGGACATCATTTTTTTAAAAAAAATTGGCTTATTTGGATAAATTGCAGCCTATGGGAGATGATAGCCTTTCCATAATTCGGAAAACTAGTAAGAGATCCCCAATAAAAAGGCTTGTGCCAGCCCTAGTCATATTATGGGCTTACAATAAGTGGATTGGGATAATGTCTGATATAGGTACAGTGTAAAATGGTTATAGAAATAGTTTTAATAACTTTTTTAAAATATAATTTAAGTGCTTTTTTGTTATCCTTTAGGACTCATATCTTGTGTGGAGGAATAACCTTGTTTTTTCAAGCAAGTAAGAGACGCATATACAGTAACTATAGCCTGGGCACTGTGGTAATCTTAAATTCGAAAAATAGAATTCTTAAAACTCGGATGAATTTTACCAATCCGAAAACTCGAATCCAATTCAATTTGAATTATACAAAACTCTTTGAAAAAACTTGAACGTCAGGAAGGCTATAAACATCTCCAAATTGATCCCTGGACCTCTCCCATTGACTTATACAGTAATTTGGCAGGTTTCAGGTGGCGAATAGTCAAATTCAAATTCTTAAAGGGCCAGAGTATGATAAAGCTCAAAAATCTAAGTAGAATTTTTTAAAAAAACTTTACTGCTATTTTTTATTGCTCGTCATACTGTTCAGTCCCTGTCCTATTCATATTTCAGTCTGGTATTCATATCAAGGCATGGTTGCTAGGGTAATTTGCAGCTTAGCAACCAATTTGCTTAAATTGCAAAAATTGTAAATTGGAAAGCTCATCACTCTCTACATCATGCTAAAAATGAATTTAAAGGTGAGAGGGTTTTATATAAGTTACAATCAGACACAACATGTTCTATCTTTTCAATGTCACATCCACGGGGGGAGGGGCATATGTCTGCACAAGCAACAGTTTTCTAAAAGTAAAACATTATTTTTAAAACCCAAAATAGGATGAGGGGGATTCATCTATTGCAGGGGTGAGCACTTTGTCATTACAACATGCACATGTGTATGCAGTGAATTTGTTCGGCATTGATTCTTTACCGCCCTCGTGGACTAACACCTGGCAAATAATAGAGAAACATGTCTTATCTATGCTGTTGACACGCCCTTGGCTTTGTCCAAGGAAATAAATCTTGAATCAGTATAAGATATCTCAGAGCAGCACTTTGTGAGTGGAGTATTGCTGCTGGCTAACCCCAGATAAACCTGGAAAACATAAACAGTCACAATCAATCACACAAAGAAACATCAATGTAAATACATTTTTCTGGATAATTTATAGGGGATAGGCCCCTGCTAATACTCTAAGCTTTAAATAGGCACTTATTATATTTTGTTAAAGGCCCCTGCCATGATTAGATCACAGGTATGGGATCCTTTATCCAGAAACCCTTTATCCAGAGAAAAATTTTAATCAAATAATTCAAATGTTTAAAAATGATTTAGTGGCGTCTACTTGACCCCAGCTTAGATATAATTAATCCTAATTGGGTTTATTAATTATTTTTTTAGTTGATTTAAGACACGTAGATCCAAATTTTGAAAAGATCTGTTATCCAGAAAACCCCAGGTTCCAAAAATTCTGGGTAACAGGTCTAATTCCTGTACTTATACTGCCAACAGGATTTTTTCAGGAGGCTACCTGAAAGAGGTACTATTATTCTTATGTACTTTTCATTGTTGGAACGCCCTGCATAATTTCCAGCCTTTATTGTTGCAGATTCCCAGCTCCTCCATGCTGTATTCTTATCTGTGTGGATACAAGGTTTCTAGTCCATTTCTCATGTCTGAGATGAGCTCCATAGATACTGTCCTGGCGTAAGCTAGACATGCACAAGGCAGATGCTCATTTGGATATCAGGCCTAAGTGACTGATATTCTGTACTAAACATGCTATAAAGGCTGAGATTTGGCTCAGATTTAGCTGGTCAGTTCAGACAATATTGATTACAGTCTGTTGATGCATTGTTGAGCCTACACATGGATATCCACTCGTTTTGGCCAAACAAGTGGATTTCTCCCCGATATGCCCACATTGAGGTGGGCAATATAGGGCTGATCCATCGTGGGCCCTAGGGAACAATGATCATATCAGAATGTTGGATCTCGGGACCGCATCAACGAACAGATGCGGCCGTGATCCAACGGGATTTTTTACCCTGCCCAATCGTCATCTGCCCGATTTTCAGCCAGATATCAGGACACCCATCAGATGTCCCCACACACGGGCCAATAAGCTGCCGACTCAGTCTTAAGAGGAGCCACAGCTTTTCTTTACTTCCTGCAGTTCTGATCATTGGAGCTATCCAATGGGAAAAATAGGAAGGTTGCCATTAGTGAAGAGTGAATCTGTGTCATTTAATCACCATGAAATTCGCAAAACAGCGAAAAATTTTCTAAACAAATTGAAGTCAGTGGACGTCAAAATAATTTTGACGTGAGCGACAATTTTTATACTCGTGACTATTTGGTCCAAATGCATTAAAGTCAATGGGCATCCGAATAATTTTGATTCGATTCAAAAAAATTTATGACGTGACGGATTTTTTGCCGGCGCAGTTTTGGATGTTGCTCCCTGTGACCTTAAATCAGGTGCTTATTTTTTAATTCTTGGCTTGGAGGCAAGTTTTGGTTGCATTTGGTTGTCCTGTCAAACAGAGCCTCCTGTAGGCTACCAATATACACAGGGGTTGCCAAATAGCCAATCACAACAATTATTTGCCCCTCTCCGGGACTTTGTTTCATGCTTGTTTTGCTCCCCAAATCTTTTTAAAATTGAACGTGACTCATGGGTAAAAAGAGTTGGGGACCCCTGCCGTAAAGTATCAGCTAGTGTATGGCCACCCAGTGCCAACCTTCAGGGGAAGGTAAGCACCTGATTGCACTATCACACAGGAGCTGGCAATGAATTATGGATTATCACTGTAAAAGAGCTGCAGAATATGTCAGCACTATTTAAAGAATACAGGTACGGGATCCGTTATCCAGAAACCCATTATCCAGAAAGCTCCGAATTATGGAAAGACTCTAAGTTATCTGAATAATCCAAAATTATTTCCTGTTTCTCTGTAATAACAAAACAGTATCTTGTACTTTTAATCCTTACTGGAAGCAAAGCAAACTTTTTGGGTTTGTTTAATGTTTACATGATTTTCTAGTAGACTTTGGTATGGTATGGAGATCCAAATTATGGAAAGGTTCGTTATCGGGAAAACCCCAGGTTCCGAGCCTTCTGGATAACAGGTCCCATACCTTTAGTAATAATATTGTTTCTTGAACAATAACTGATCCAGACAGAGGCCTTTTTTCAATTAGTACAATAAAATAAATGTTATTGTTTATAAGTCATGGAATAGTTGGCATTATAACATATAATTGATTTTATGTGAAGAGCCCAATTTCTCACCCCTGCTTATTCTGTATGCCGTTTCTGTCCGCAGGGAAAATCATTGCATATTGGTAGTTTTTCTACTGGCTAAGAAAACATCTTGTGTGACATTAGCCTTAATCTCCCCAGCACTTTGTTGCATTATCAAAAGAATTAATTTATTGCTCTAGCTCTGCATACATTATCCAAGTAAAGAAAAATACTTGTCCCCCCCCTCCCAATGAAGTTCAGCAAAATAAAACAGAGACATGAATTTCCTCCGGCTGGGCTGAATGATTTCTTTAGTGATTTCAAAGCCATCATTCTAATGCAGACTGCTTAGAAAATAAATATGAAAATACTAAGATTGGAAGAATGGACATCTGGAGATTTTCAAAATAAAATGATTCTGATAATTCTGTCTGCGGTCTTTAAAGGGACGTTAATAAGGTACTCTTTATTAGGCTGTGCCACATAGAGTTAGAATACATTCAGCTTGGATCGAATTAAAGAAACAAGGGATGGCATCTAATGTGTGAGAATTTAAACACCCTGCAATATAGAAGGAATTTGCTGTATTGACCTTAATTTTTGTTGTGCCGAAAAGCAGCTATGATAACCCTCAGAGATGCCTTGACATGTACATGCAGGGGAAATCTGAACAGGGCAACCTTATCACGCAGACACTGTTTTACCTTGTGGCCCCAATTGGGTATAATCTGAAGATTTGTCTGTTTTGTTCCTTGGAAGAAGATAATGAGGAGGAAAAAGGATCAAGAACAGCTAATACGGGGTGGGTGGGGGGTAGTCTGCACATTATTATGATAGTATATGATTGTATTCATAAAGTAAATATAGAGTGGTGCTTTATGCAACAGAGCTCTTACAATCATGGTAGAAAGGACAATATACCCCCTTGTTCAACATGAATTTAATGAACAGGGCATGCTAAACATAATTTTTGCCTTTTCATTAGAAAATATATATATATATGGTTTTGCTATTTCTTGCATTAAACAGGACCCTCCATATAAACAAACCCCATCCTGTTCCCAGCTGCAGCCTCATAAAGTCTGAGATAAAGAGCTGCTTATTATACAGAGCACTTCTCAGGCAGCTTGTGATTTGTTTTGATTGTGCTCGTACGAATCAGGATATAGAATGTAACTCTGGTATTGGTTTCAGGATTTACCCTGTTTGCAAGAATAACTAAAACCATAGATACCTGAACCAATAAAAAACCCAAAATGTATGTTCAGCACAATCATTGAACTATTGCTGAAAAAGGAATATGCTGCCCCTTCCTCAGATTTCACGAAAAATTCTGGCCTTTCTGGTGGCTACAAATTTGGATTTTTCACACGACAATCCGAAAAAATCTTTGTTTTTCGTGCGACAATCTGAAAAAGTGGCGTTTTATTCCGATACAACTTTATAAATCGTTTTTAAAATAGAGGTAGATCGTGGAGTCAGACTTTTTTATTTAAAATATCAGAAAAATGTGGATTTTGATAAATAACCCCCTCAAGCTCAATCTTTATTCCAGAAGAAAATTACCCAGGGGACATCACTGTATTGATGTGTATGTGTGAGTGCATATTTTTATATCTTTAGCATCTATAATCAGTAAAACATGACTATGACTAGCAAAAAAATCCATGGTTCCAAATAAGCTTCTATTAGGCACTGATTTTGTTGTAATTTTTTTGATGGTTTCTCCCAATTGTTACAAGAGCTGTGTCTAAGTATGTTCATTGTTTCCACGCCGGTGGTTATCTTTATAGTCTGTATATAAACCAAATGAGTTGCACAATCTGTCAGTAGAAATCTCTGGCTGCTGGCATGAAGTTTTGATGGACTTAGAATACAGTGAGTCAGCATTCCGCAGTCTGCACTGATATAACTGATATACAGTATGCTCCCTGGGGCTCTTCTTATTTCTTTTAGATTGGACATAGTTGAAAATATTGTTTTCAAGGTCCGGAGGTTAGTTACCCTTTTTTGATTACAAGGCACATGATTCATATTCTGATGGATTTGAAATGAAGTGAGTCAGCAATCAAGGTGGCTCAGCTCTTTGTATGAATTTCACATTTTATTGAGATAACATTCAAGGATAAATAAACCTTAAAAAATGTAGAATTGCTCCGGGTGCTCTTCTAAAATTATTCCTATGTAGTTTTAGAGCTATTTGAATATTTAACTGGCAATATAACACATTTTGCAACCACAGCATGGCCTGCTGGTCAGTTCCTGTAACTGAATGGTTGTAAAGATAGGAGAGATACCCGTAGAAGGAAAACAGAGAACTGTTCTGAAGTTGTTCTGCTCAGGAAAGAGATCAGAAGCCTTAGACGGTCGGTACAGTAGATTGCCCTTATCTTGTCTGTAACTAGTGATCAGATGATTGACTGTCCCTGTTGGCTTTTTCTAACTCTCACACATCATTTCCCCATAGAATGCAGAATGGTAATATATGGTTTTATATTAAATAGTAAAGTACAAATACAAGTGCATCACATTTTTTGTGTTACTTTAAGTTTCTGTAACTTATAGCAGGTGCACTGAAGGTAGAAGGAACACACCGGCACACAAAGCTTGTAGATGCAGGATGAAACCTTGCAATATTTCATATACAGCTGCAACAAATGAAAATTGTCTTAATTGTTTCCCCTTCAAATGTACCTGGCACCACTCATCCACTATTCTTGACAAAGGGGCGGTTCACCGAAAACTTGTACTTCCGCATTAAGACGTTGCAAGAGTTCGTCCTACATCTACAAGCTTTGCATGCCAGTGATGGAGGTTGCCGAATCCTCCAAGCTTACCAACAGTATATAATAAGGGCGTGTGAGTGTCCCTCTGCTAAGAGTTGGTGCTCTGGAAAGCAATACCTGTCTCATGCCCTGCCTGTCTTACTTTTGTGCCTCATTCTACAAAACTAAACCAAAAATGTGTGCAAAACCGTGAGCAGATAAAGCAGTGCATTCCCCAATTTATTGTACATCCTGGAGAACCCATTCTACCCCTTAATACTGTATCTCATTTTCCTGGATTTAACTTCAAACCAGGTCCAGATGTTGGTTCTAGGGAGATATAACATGAGCCAAAAAGTAATATTGTTAGTATTGTTGTAGTGTCCCAGAGTACTGTAATCCATCATAACGTACACAATTGCAGATGGCTTTTGTCGGCCCTTTGTTAGAATAAGAGCAGGATAGGATAGACTAATCAATGTGGCTGTACCTCTTTGTTCTCATAGAAGGCTCAGCTAGATCACTTGCTTTTATTGTACTTCAGTATCCCTTTTGTTTAATATTTGAAATAATTCTGGCTGCTCTCCGTGTCTGGTTAATGGATGAGGGACCAGTAGAGATGCCGTCTCTGGGAATATTAGTTTTGCACCAGAAATCAGATGACTGCAAACCAAGCCCAATCCTACCATGTACATGGAGCGAACCTTTCATCATTTGGCTTCTAAATAACACTGTTTTGGTTTCCATCACGTTCCCTCCGGTTCTACTTGGGAGAGGGTTTACATGTGAAATTTCAGCTGCTGGCTTTAGGTTTCGCTTTTGGCTGCCAAATAAAGGAATATCAAGGAAAAAAAGTCTATTTTGCCATGGATAATAAAATTAACTGCTCGGAATAGGGCAGATGCAATTTTTATTTCAGGGGTAGGACAGTGTTTAGATCTCTGGAGATGTCTGGGAATGTGCATCACATTATTTTCAATCTGTGGAGTGAGGATCTCAAGTTATTCCAAAGGAAATGTAATCCAATATCTGAGGCAAGCCTTTGCGCTCGGTAACAAAAGCATGATCCATTATCAGTCTGACTTTATTACTAAATAAGCCCAATTTTATGTACTAAGGAGGTTCTGCAAAAAAATGAAGAAACTGTTATTCGTTTTATGACTGCTCTGGCATTGCTATGATGTTGCACTGCTTTGAACATATGTTTAGCTATGGGAAATTCTGCAATCCTCCATCGGATAATGAAACAAAGATTATATGCTGTTTCCATACTTAGAATTCACTTTGCTTAGGATAATGGCACACGGGGTGTTTAAACTGGAGCTGCCCCTTTGGTGGAGAATAGCTGTAGTTAAAACGTCCCTGTCCACCTGTCATTGTTTCTAATACTGTGCTATCTTGGTTTGAGGTGCCTCTGTCACCTGCTCCATGTTTGCCCAATAAGGAGCAAAGTAGGTGGAGAGGGGCATTTCAACTGCCATTGCTCTCTGCTGCTTAAATGCTGGTCAAATACCCTGTGTGCCATTATTTATTACCAACACTTATCCTTTTATTTGCATGGGATCTATTATATGGAGAACTAGGGGCAGCTTCACTAAAGGGCGAAGTGACTAACTCTGGTACAAATTCGCCAGCGTGACGTCATTTCGTAACTTCGCTGAATTCACTAACTGCCGCTGGCGTAAATTCACTAGCGAAGTGGACCTACTCTAGCGCTACTTCGCACCCTTACGCCAGGCGAACTTGCGCTATGGCAAATGGGACGTAACTACGCTAATTCACTAACTTGCACATTTTACTGAACGTTACCTCTTGCGCCAGACTTGCCTTCGCCACCTCAGACCAGGCGAAGTGCGATAGAGTAGATAGGGATTGCTTCAAAAATAGTTGAAATTTTTTCTAAGTCCCAAAAAACGCTGTCGTTTTTTCCTTTTTTAAGGGTGATAGGCTGAAAAAGATCGTAAATTTTTTTGGGGGTACCCTCCTTCCCTACATTTCCTAACATATGGCACCTTAACTATACAGTAGGCACATGTGTAGGGCAAAATAACAAATCTATTTTATTTTATGAAGGTTTCCCAGGCTTGTGTATTGTAATGAATTTGCTGCTACATATACGTCCATTGTACTTTAACTTGGCGCCATATGCAAATTAGGCATTGCTAGCGTAACTTCGCTTTGCTTGACGAATTAACGCTTGCGCAAATTCACTACCGTTCGCCTCCCTGAGCGCAACTTCGAATTTTAGTGAATTAGCGGCGCCCTGGCGAAAATTTGCCTGGTGAAGTGCGGCGAAGGCGTCGCTAGCACATTTTCGCTGCTTAGTGAATTTGCCCCATAGGGTTTATGCAATGGAGTACTCTGATCAGGCTGGGCCCCTGGTGGAAAAAGATCTTTGGAATGCCCACAGCACACCCGGAGTGCCTCTAGATGCCAAGCCCCCGTTCCACGCACCCGCGTCAATTGCAAATGAGCAAATGGGCGGGAGAATTTAAACTTTAATTGGGGCTGGAAAGGAATAACTACCATACAGCAGACCCCCTGGTCTGGGCACCTCTTGTCCTCCAAGTCCCCCTGTGATTGTTGGCTCTGCTGTACTGGTTTTACTTAAACAAGTACATGGGAAATGGCGTTTCTGTAATTTGAACACTTCTGGTTATTGGGTTTATGGGTTATGGGGATTCCATATCTGAACACTAGCATTGCTTTATAAATAAAATAAACATTATTACATACAGTAGATAATAAGCATACAGCAATTAACATGTTATGCAAATATAATAAGTTTGATGTATACTATTCATTTATCATTTATTAGGTCAGGTTTTTAGACACAAAGCAGAATGACTTCACCTAAAGTTATCTCTCTGAGGGCCTTTGATATTTGTAGGTTCATTACAAAAGTAAAACTGTCCATCAGAGGATGTACATTGCCAGACAGGCTGCTAGCCAGGTCCCTGATCAGTGTATAGCTTGCCTCTGTATGAAGCTGGAAAATGTAATAACTGGGGCAAAATGTTCTCAGGTTCTAGTAACCCATAGCAACCAGTCTGCAGAAGGCATTTATTGGTTTTGTTGTAAACATTTGATTGGTTGCTATGGGTTACTAGTAGCAAGCTTTCTCCTTGTTATTAAATTACTGTGCAAGACACTTTCGTTAAGCAAAAAGGTATTTGCAAGGTCAAAAACAGTTTAAATGAGTGTGGCTCCTTCTCCTGCAGAGTCCAAATCCAATCTCTTATAATGCTAATACGAGATGAGTTTTAGCTGGCTATGTGTACAGTTAATACATTTTTATTACAAAGAAAGAATTATAGTATCATCTGCTGTCTTCATCTTTTTGCCCCGTCTACAAAGAAGACTTAAGAATATAATAAAGAAAAGAATAAACAATAAAAATCGAGGTGGTGGTCCATTGTCTAAACTAAAGATAAATGTGCTGGAACAGGTTAGAACCACCAGTAGAATAAGGTATAATAATCAGAACTATAAAAAGCTGCAGAAGTGTTACTTTAGGAATAAAGAGTAAATTCTTTATGTTATGGCTATAGCTGCATTCACAAGCCTTTTTTTCTTTTTCCTTTATTTTTAGTGTTTGGCCTTTGCTAAATTTTGCTACATATAATGATTAGAGTAATAATATGAATGCAATTTATTTCCAGGAATTTCCCTTGAATTACATTTTATAGAAGATTATATTTTACAGACTCATATTTTAGTTTACAGCACTTAATATAGTCTTACTGGAATAAAAATATGATCCTTCTCGAGCCAAGTCAAATAGTAGTAGCTAAAAGTGAAATAACAACACTAGGAACATTTTAGAATAGAAGGAATAAGAGAAAAAGAGAGAAAGAGAGAGAGAGAGAGAGAGAGAGAGAGCTTATAAAAACAATAAAGGATCATCCCATGTGCCAGTTTCTTCTCTCACTGCCAATATCTGCAAATATTTTGCAATAGTCCAATTGCTGAGACCACTTTTCTTAAATATTAATCCAACTTGGGTTTAACGGAGGGTGTTCCTTGTGTTCAGCACTAACAATAGGAATCAATGTGCCAATTAAAGGGGTTGTCCGCCTTTGAATTAACTTTTAGTATGATGTAGCAATTGATATTCTGAGACAGTTTAGAATTGGTTTTTATTAGTTGTGGTTTTTGAGTTATTTAGCTTTTTATTCAGCAACTCTCCAGTTTGTAGTTTCAGTAATCTGGTTGCTAGGATCCAAATTACCCTAGAAACCATGCATTGATTTGAATAAGTAATTGGAATAGGAGAGGGCTTGAATGGAAAGGTGAGTAACAAAAAGTAGTAATAATAATAATGTGTAGCCTTACAGAGCATTTGTTTTCAGATTGGATCAGTGACCCCCATTTGAAAGCTGGAAAGAGTCAAATATAATAATTCAGAAACTAAAAAAAAGAAAAATGAAGGACAATTGAAAAGATGATTAGAATTAGCCATTCTATAATGCTACTAAAAGTTAATTTTAAGGTGAATCACCCCTTTAATTTTACTTAGTCCAACTGTCATCTAGCTGTGTAAACTAGGCCACATTTTATTGAATGTGCTTAATTAATAAAGGATACATGAGATAAAGTATAAGATATATAAAGTATAAAAAAACATCTACACTTCAGTTCTTTCATGGGATCAGGAGTAGTGATGAGCAAAACTGTCCTGTTTAGTGATGGCCGAATTTACTCCAGCTTTTCGCAGCCGGCGAATAAATTTGCAAAATTCCCCAAAAAAATCACAGGCGAAATATTTTTGACCCCGGCGACAATTCTGACCCCGGGCGACAATTCTAGGAGCCCATTGACTTTAATGGGTATCAGAATTGTCACCAGCATCGGAATTGTCGCCAGCGTTGGAATAGTCTCCAACGTCAAAATTCACGTTTCGCTAATTCTTCGCCATTTCGGCGAAGCGTAACGGGAGAAATTTGCCCATCACTAGTCCTGTTTTACTTCACTAAAAATTGAAAAAAAACTTACAAAAGGGCAAAATTTGCCACTGGCTGTTTTTTCTTGTGCCAAGTACAATGGAGTCAATGGGCATCTCTTCCTCCATGTTTCTTCTCATGACAAATGCTTAGCCAATGAGCATTTTTTCTCAAGCCTAATGCATTGCCGTTCATGGGTGTTTTTTGTAATTTATTTTACTGCGTGAAAAAGCTCGATTTTTTCCCCAGTAAAACAAAATGCATTGCAAAATTCTATATCAGGCGAAACAATACACTCATCCCTAATCAGGAGTCTTGACTGACTTTTAATATCTTGTCTTAGGTTTTGAACTGTTCTTTCTTAAACCACTGGAGCAGGAGCTCAGACCGCATGTCCCTGCTGAATCTGAAACTCTTCCCTTTCCACTGAAGCCAAGAAGCAGATTTTTTGACCAGCCAAATAAAGCCTGTTACATACTATTTAAGCACTTTCCTTACCAGGTTTAAGTGCCTGATCATTAAGTAGTTATGGCTTGAGCACTGTGACTTGCCCATAGCTCTAATTATTCCTTGCACTCACCCTTCCTTGTCTGGGCCTGTTTTGGTCCCTGCTCCGTCCCCTCCATTATGCCCTGCTTCTCCACCCACTCTGTCCTTATTGCTCCCAAACAGCTCCATGTCTGAAGGACTCACCACCCTCCTATCCATGCATTGGGAATTTCCCCATAAATCCATGACACATGCATGCTTTGTAAGTATGCAATTTGGCTAATAGGCACGCCCTAGAGGTGCAAAACATTTACCCCAGTTTGTCTTGACTTGTACCAGAGACGTAGGATTCATTTTCCAAACTAGCCCTATCATGCAATTATCAAGTCAAGTTTTTGGTATATTTACAATATCAGGATAATCTGTTTACAAACAGATAGAATGGGTTTTATTTATCTTTTTGTCTACACATGCCACAGGCCCTTTTTCGGATTGCAACTAATGGTCTGCACCATGTTATGCCAGAATAAATCTTAATATCTTTAATGCGTAATCCATTTGTTTTCCTTTTCATAAAATAGAACTTCCTATCTCTTTTGTTGTATTATGATGGAGGGAGTTGAATGGGATCTAAATATCATTAACCAGAATGATTACAAACATCATAATAGTGAAGCAACAACCCAATTAGCCACGTCTTACTTTCCCAAACAATTGTTTCCTGAAATGTTGGAAATAGTTATACTACTGCTCAGATAAAATGGAAGAGATTCTCTGAAGAAATTACCCACTTCTATTAACCCTTTATTGATCTTAGGTAAATGGTACATAAATGTATATACCCGTGTACCTTTAAAGGCAAAATTGTTATTTGCATATATCCTCTGTGATAGATTTGGAGGTCTGGTTTTCATTTCCATTTAATTTAAGCATTTTGTTGACTTTTTCACATAGCATAAGAAAAACAAATTGCATCAATTTAAGGAAGATTTCCAAATTAGTCCCTATAGAGGCAGGAAGGTTCCATAATAATCATTAGAGAAAAAATTGTCAAGTTAAAATAATATCCCATACATTCAATATACAGGTATGGGATCCCCATTATTCAGAAAGCTCAGAATTAAGAGAAAGGCCGTCTCCCATAGACTCTATTTCCAAGTAATTCACATTTTTAAAAATGATTTCCTATTTCTCTGAAATAATTAAACACTAACTTGTACTTGATCCAAACTAAGATATAATTAATCCTTATTGGAAGCAAAAACAGCCTGTTGGGTTTATTTAATGGTTACATGATTTTCTAGTAGACTAAGGGGCACATTTACTTAGGGTCGAATATCGAGGGTTAATTAACCCTCGATATTCGACTGTCGAAGTTAAATCCTTCGACTTCGAATATCGAATTCAAAGGATTTACCGCAATTCGTTCGATCGAAGGAAAAATCGTTTTTAATCCATCGATCAAACGATTTTCCTTCGACCAAAAATTTGTTAGGTAACCTATGGGGACCTTCCCCATAGGCTAACATTGCACCTCATTAGGTTTTACTTGGCGAAGTAGGGGGTCAAAGGTTTTTTTTAAAGAGACAGTACTTTGACTATCGAATGGTCAAATAGTCAAACGATTTTTAGTTTGAATCATTCAAATCGAAGTCAAAGTCGTAGTCGAATTCGATGGTCGAAGTAGCCCAAAAACCTTTCGAAATTTGAAGTATTTTTTTCTTCACTCGAGTAAATGTGCCCTTTAATGTATGAAGATCAAAAAAACGGAAAGATCCATTATTCAGAAAACCCCAGGTTCCAAGCATTCTGGATAACAGTTTCCATGCTTGTAATATAAGCTACAACTTCCAATTTGCATTTTGTTGCTTCAAATTCCAATCAGCATTTTTGTTTTTCCATCGTTTTGTATTTGTTTAGTTTAGTAAGAATTTCTCATTTCTTCCTTGCTCCTACTAAATGTATCATTTTTCTCCTGGCTGTAGTGTTTGTACAATTTACCAATAGCTGCCCACACATACTGTATAAATATCTTGAACCATGCAGAGAATCTGCTCTACTTACTCTTCTTAATCTGTCACACAGATACTGGCTGCCAACTGGGTCACTCTTAAACAAGTAAGAAACTTATTTGTTGGCAGCTGTTATATGCTTTTAATAACCCTCAAAATGACACACAGGCTGTAGATGCAAACTTTTCCTAATTGATATGAATAAGAGACAGGAATATGAATAGGAGAGGGCCTGAATAGAAAAATAAGTAATATAAAGTAGCAATAACAATACATTTGTAGGATCAGGGCACACAGGCAGATTCGGGGAGATTAGTCGGCCGGCGACAAATCTCCTCTTCTTCATGGTGACTAATCTTCCCGAACTGCCTCCACTGCCTTCCCGCCGGCTAAAATGTAAATCGCCAGCGGGATGGCACTCGGAGTGATTAGTTTTCCGCCCAAAGTTTCCTCATCAGGCAACTTGAAGCCCGGAGGGGCAGTTCGGGGATATTAGTCGCCCTGAAGAAGAGGAGATTTGTCGCCGGGCGACTAATATCCCCAAATCTGACTATGCGCCCTGACCCTTAGGCTTACAGAGCATTTGTTTTTTAGATGGGGTCAGGTACCCCCTTTTGAAAGCTGGAAACTGTCAGAAGAAGGTAAATAATATAAAAACTATAAAGACAGACCAATTGAAAAGTTGCTTAGAATTTGCCATTCTATATCATACTAAGGGGCAGATTTATCAAGGGTCGAATTTTGAGGGTTAATAAACCCTCGAATTCGACCATCAAAGTAAAATCCTTTGATTTCGAATATCGAATTCGCAGGATTTAGTGCAAATGCTTAGATCGAACGATTGAATAAAAATCGAATGATTCGAACGATTTTAATCGATCGATCGAACGATTTTTATTCAATCAAAAAATTCTTAGAAAATTGCTGGGGAAGGTCCCCATAGGCTAACATTGCAGCTCGGTAGGTTTAAAGTGGCGAAGTATGAAGTTGTAGTATTTTTTAAAGAGACAGTACTTTGACTATCGAATGGTCGAATAGTTGAAAGTTTTTTACTTTGAATAGTTTGAATCATTCGATTCGATCGAATTCAATCCAATTTGTCCCATTCGATGGTCGAAATACCCAAAAAATTCTTTGAAATTAAAATTTTTCCATTCGAATTCTTCACTCGAGCTTAGTAAATCTGCCCCTAAAAGTCAATTTAAAGGTGAACAACCCTTTTTAACTCTGAAACCATCAGTAATATTTTACCAATTGGTAACAAACTTTACTACTCAGTAAAAAGTCTGTCTTGTACTGTATATATCAACACCTATGTTACTACATAATCTCCATAAACAAGGGATATAATCATATAAACATAATCACCCAAAACAAGGGAATACTTATATGAAGAAAGACCTCACCATTTGGGACCTGTGATTGTTAATGCGATGTGTCTGGACTGAGACAGATTTATATTGGCTATACACAGCCACTCCACTCCTTTTTCTGTAATTAATCTTCCTTTCTCAGTAAGCTTTCCTGTGTGCTAAGCTAGTGATTAGAGGGAAGCCTAAAAACACATGTAATGTATGGCATGAAGTGCACAAATAGCAAAAACAAACCATTTAAAAAGCAATAACCATTATACTATTTTGATGAATGGAGACACAAATCCTCTTTGTTTTAATTACTATTAGGTAAGTTGGCCCTCAATAAGAAAGACAATTTAAAGTGCAGTTCATCTTAAAATGAACTTTTCATGTGACGTGGTATTCTGAAACCACTTGCAATTGGTCTTCATCATTTTTTTTTTTTGTTGTGGTTTCCAGACTGCCTGCCTTTATATTCTACCTCCCTCTCTGTAATGTAAAGTGTCATCTGGGTGCATTGTCAGTCATACAAACGAATAATTATGGCTTCTACAGACAAGCGTTTCTTAAAAGGAATGTCAACCCAAAAAACTATTTGTTGCCTTATAAAATAATACATAATTCTTAGCAACTTTACAATATACATTCATTACATTTTTTTCTATGTTTTTTAAGTTATATGTATATGTATTGCTATTTAAAGCAGTGTTTGTCTGTATCTGTCTATTCTCTGTCCTGGTGGCTCAGACTGTTGATACAATGTAAGACAAGGCAGCTGACTAACAGACCTGCTTTTATCTAAGACTTTTGCAACATTGTTTAAAAAGTAACAGCCAGGAGTTAGGCATATGCAGCTTTCAATAGCCATTGTTTTTACAAACAACTTTAAAAGCACTGAACATTTTTAATAAATGTACAGTATCTCTAAAAGTTGATTAGATTTGTTTTCTTTTATTAGTCATTTTTTTATTTTGGGGTTGACTTGCCCTTTCCTTGCAGTGGATCTTTCATGGGTCACACTGCAAGAAACCTGATGAAGAAATTCAGGGGGACACTGGACTAGAGTCCTGCGCAGGTCCAATCTGGCAGATCCTTGCCCGACTCGGTCCCGCTTGACCTGCAAGGCCACCTGCAACCGTCACCCACTATGCCCCGCCACCCAGACCCACTACCTGACACAGCCAACAAACAACTCATTTACCTCCTGACCCGGTACCTGCAAAACCAGAAGTGCCGTCACTTTTAATGGGAAAGGAATCTTAACACAAACTCAGGGGAGGGCAGGAGGAACCAGTCCTGCAACGTAGCCAGGTACCCAGACAAATTAACGCTACCTGCACAATGAGACACTCTGAAACCCGACCACCTTGCAGGTATTCCGCAGGCTGAAGAAATCTCAGCAAGCACTCCGGACACCACTCGTAGGATAAAAAGTAACTTTATTTCAGCTAATTAAAACATCAATCCTGATGCTACGTATCTTCCGATACAAAACGTGTCAGGATTGATGTTTTAATTAGCTGAAATAAAGTTACTTTTTATCCTACGAGTGGTGTCCGGAGTGCTTGCCGAGATTTCTTCAATTTGTACGGAGCGATGCACCTGGGCCACTCGGCGAGTGCATTTTCTCTTCATTGCAGTTTTACCTAAGAGATGTATATTACACAAGCATGGGACCTGGGGTTTCTACACCCAGGTCAGAACACTTACGGGTGAGTGCTTCTACTTGGGAGGCTTTCTTGCTGCATCGAGTTGATACATACAATGTTATAGTCAAAGCTCTGATTTAGTAGTAACCTGTATTCCAGGCCTGGACTAAAAAGTCAAAATAGGCCCTGCCATTCCAAGTACACAGAGGCCCAAACAGCCCCTACCAGCCCACTGTATGGTAACATTCTGTGGAACCATACAGCAGCCCCCCTGGCATTTGCCAGAACCCACAGATTGCCAGTCCGGGCCTGCTGTATTCTATAATTTATCATTTTGGATTAAGCTGCTTTCAATTTCTATAGGTATTCCGCAGGTACCCGACCCCGATGCAAGACTCTATGCAGGACTCTATGCTTGGCAACTACTGATGTATTAGAATCCTTATCCTTTATTTATATACGCCAACACTTTCGGGAACAATTTACTTTAGCTTCAACAAAACGTGAAGCTTCAGAAAAATTTGCCAAAGGTCCATAAAAATCCAAAAAAATGCATGGAACAATTCTGACTGTTGGCATTTCTTCTGGCGAAACAAAATGCATGGCTCTACATATATACAACTGATCTTGGCTCATTCTTCCAGAAAGATGTATTTCAAATAGTCCCACAGGTTCTCAATTGGTTTAAAGTCAAGATTTTGTCTTGTCCATGGCATGTCATACAGTGTTTTGTTTCTAAGACACTCTCATACTCACACGCTAGTTTGTGTTTGGGATAACTGTCCTGCTAAATGATTCACCCAAAATTCCCATTTTGCACATAGGTTCTTTTGCAATTACATGTAATCTGGAATATCCAGGACCTGATGTTTTCCATGTAATGGATATGGATCTTCATAAACCCAATAGGCTGGTTTTGCTTCCAGTAAGGATTAATTATTAATTTTTATCACAAAGAAAAAGAAAGTCGGTTTTGAAAATTTGGATTATTTGGATGCAATGGAGCCTGTCTGTAATTAGGAGCTTTTTGGATAACAGATCCCATACCTGTATTTTGCAACATGCAGACGCCCTTGGATTTTAATTTTGCAGTTCAGTCTTCCAAGTAATCCAAAGTAAGTGTCCACTCCCATCCTTATTAAGTCCTGGTGTCAGAAATAGAGTCATTAAGGGCCCATATAAGCCTGACTCTGCTGCCTCTGGTGCATGGCCGTTTAGTTCACTAACTGTGATCCAGCTAACTGGTTATTTCCAGAAGCTTCTGCATTCCTGTTTGGTTCCTGTTTGCTTTGTCTGGTTCTTGTCCATAAGGGGCTGCCCAGAGAGCAGTTTTCTGTGTAAGGCTTAGAAGACCTGAGGAAACAAGCTTGGCTGCTGGAAAAAACAAAGCAGCTAAGCACCTAAACATGACATTGGAGCTGCAATGTCTCCATGTACTGAAAACCCTTCATAATGTAAAGTAGACCATTTACAATAAAAACAAAGGCTAAGAAAACAAAGCTGATGTGAAAATCACTTGCAGCCATTTCTATATGATATAACAAGGAAAGATGTTGCTAATTCAGAATATATGCAGGTCTTGTAATTGATCTCAAGATATATTTGGCCAACGTAGAATCTACAGTATCTGAAGTTTTCAGACTTTTAGAATTTTATATGACTGCCATCTAGTGGATTGCTAGTGGAATAATGTGAATTAGAGTGTCATTTCCAATGTTTCTTGTGGTTTTATTATATTAAAGCTCAGATTTTACAGATTCTTTATGGGTCATTTAGGCACAATGTTACTCGAAAATGTACACAGTTATGTGCCTTGCATTACAGGCTCTTAGTCCAAAGAAGCTCCTAGCATTTCTCTATAGTTGCACTCGGCACCAGTCAGTCCGTCATTCTGTTCACAAATTACTGCTCTGACCCCACCTTCAATAAACACAGTAGACTTGTGGCTAAAGAATCATATACGGGGACAAGGAAGGATACAAATCCAACTGAAATTTTGCAGCACAAATGCATCTGATTCATCATAATGTGTGAAAAAAAATGAGTGCTCGATCAGTTATGTCCAATGTAGCTTTCCCTCTCAGAAACCCTGCTCACTTTTAGATGTAAATGAGCACATTGTGTTTTGAGATTAAACTACCATACACAGCACTTGCTTGTATAATAAAGGGGATGTACTGTATCTAAAATCCAAAAAACTTACTTTTATCAAAATGAAATGTTAAGTCAAGCAGCAAAAGTTTGGGGGCCCAGGCCCCCCTGCAACATTTTTTGGGCACCCCAGCAGGAAACTGTTGGAGACCCACAATCTACTCAAAACAGCAGGAAACCTCAGCCCCTGCCCCCCATGGTTGTGGGGTCTACCACCTCTATAGTAGGAATAAGGAAATACCAGGACAAAGTACTGTAAGGTCCATAGAGGGTATATGCACATACCAAAAGCACCATATACAGTATGCTTGATTGGGTGAGGGTTGTGTGACAACAACTCTGGTAATGTGGGTGCTCAGGGGACCAGACCAAGACTGAATGCATGTGCAGTAAGTGTCTCAAATTCTGTGCATGTGCATAAAGCCTAGTAAGCTCTGATGATGCAAAGATTACAGAATAGTGATAGGTGCATGTCCAGCTGAAGAGACGTTTCAGTGTTGTCAGCACGGGAAGCTCACAAGTCTCTATTGTTTGGCTGCAAACCCTGCTTACCTGTAATTACCCAGGTGAACACTGACAGTTCTCAGTCTGTGAATGGCAGTGCCTCAAACACACGAACAGAAGAACTAATAAAAGTGAGTCCATTGTATCTTGGTAAGACAATCTGGCATGAGCTACTACATTGTTTATGTAGTTGTTGTTTTACTTTTTTTGTTCTTGGTCTTTATCTGAATCAGTAGTGGTCATGGTCAGAAACCCTAGGGCAACAAAGTCCCCTACATGAAGCTTGCTAGGACATTGAAAACCATCTTGTGCCATAACATTATTTAGCATTCTGCTTAATGCTATTGATTGTACCATGAGCTACTGCATCATGTTGATGCGCATTACATTTTCAGACAATGTCCATTGTTGGCAATAACTATTTGAAACTTCTTATTCCCCAAATCAAGCACAAGTCACTGGAGAAATAATACTTGCAAATGTCACAAGGCAGGGTCTTAGTCATGCCTTTCAAACTATTTTGCATCCTTGGGAGCACAAACCAGGTAGCAACTGGTTTTGTTAGAGGTTGAACTGATTAAACTGCATCTTAAAGGAGAAGGAAAGCTACTAAAGCAGTTTATTGCCAATAGATTAGCCACAATAGTGCAAGCTAGAAGACTATATTTATTCTGCAGAATGCTTTACCATACTTGAGTAAATAGCTCTTGAAGTGTTCTCTGTTTGTTTATGATAGCAACTGCCATATTGGCTTGGTGTGACATCTCTTCCTGCCGAGTCTCTTCCTGCGCATTCATAGCTCTGGACTAGATTACAGCAGGGAGGGGAGGAGGGAAGGGGAGTGGAGCAAACTGAGCATGCTCAAGGCTGTGCCCTGGATGTTTAAGCTGTAAACAGGAAGTCTGATACAGAAGCCCAAGTGTACAAAATAGAAGGAAAGAAATGCTGTGGTTTTTTTTGACAGAGGGCTCAGATCAGAATTACTTTGAGGATTTACTGGTGTATTTATATAGACCTTTCTGATAAAGCATACTTAATTTTAGCCTTTGCTTCTCCTTTAACTACAGATCTTAGCAATCCAACAGCCAAGGTTCTTTTTCTAATCATACTAATTAATAGAAAAAATATCACATCCCTTCTCACTTGAAAGAAGCCACTGAGAGATTACAAGTTGCCTAAAGATGAGTGCATCAATTAACCTGTGTTTATGTGTTTTCTAAAAAGTGTGCAGCATATATGCAATTTGCCTGTATAGAGACGATGTTGGATCCTATCAAGACTCATAAAAAGAGGAAAGGATTGATAGGGTCTGATTATAAAAAGATGACTAGAATAATGGGTGTATCTTTATAGTTCCTCAGTGGTGGTTTCCTTCCAAATAAATGACAAGCACATCTGTTAAATATTTAGCACTTTCTCTATGGTGATTTTCGTCAAACAGCTCCAGATTGTTATTTTATTAAGAGGACCACATTGTCTTGGGTATTACTCCTTTGGATAATTATTTACAGGCCCAGACATATCAGAAGACTTCCAAGGAGAAAGTGAGATTGTGACCCTTTCATTTGAATGATTTGAACTTGAATTCCAGCTCGTATATACAGCTACCCTATACCTAAAATAACCTTGTTTGTTGCTGAATGCTGAGACTGTGCCAAACTCTTTTTGTAGTCGCTCATGAGTTATCCACGTGACTTAATATAACACATTATAAAATGTCCTCACAAGCTACACAGAAGTATAAAACTAGCCATCATCTTTTTCCCTATGGTGAGCAATAAAAAACTTGCTTCACATATAAAAAGATGGCGAAGTAGAGTAATGGTGATCATTATCAAGCCAGCGACAAAATCAGTTCCAGCAAGATAAGATAAAACAGTTAAAAAGCAAAGTTTGGTTGTTAGATACTTTGTGAAAGGACTGGCTTGCCTGGGTAGCTACACTGGTTTGAGTCCTTTAAAGGAAATCTATACCCCTGAACAATGTAGGCCACTATAAAAATATACTGCATAAAACAGCTCATATGTAAAACCCTGCTTCATCTAAATAAACCATTTTCATGGAAATATAGTTTATTTAGTAGTATGTGCCATTGGATAATCATAAATAGAAAATTGCCTTTTTAAGGAATAAGGGGCACCTCCTGGGACCACACGATTCACGGAGCACACAAACAAGGGGCACCCATACATGTTAGGTCACAGGAGCAGGGACGGATTTCCCTGCTTTGCACCCCGAGGCCTCAGGGTCCTCGCACCCGCCGGCTGAGCGGACACCCCCCGCCCTCCACTGCACATGCATCATAGCGCAGAAAACTCTGAGTAATTTAGGATGTGGCCCCTTAAATTTTGCCGCCCTAAGCCCGGGCCTTTGTGTCCTCACTACAAATCCAGGCCTGCACATGAGCCAATTAATGGACAAAGTTCTGTCTTTTACGCCCACATTTCCTGTTACAGTAAGAGCTGCAGTATTTCTGGTCAGGTGATTTCTGATGCAGCACAGAGAATATCACAAAATAGTGGTTCAAGATAAAAATGAAAAAGGGCCATATTTTCTTATATCTATTTTCCAGTTTGGTAAGATTCTGTAATAGGCCACTTAATATGATAAAAATCTGTTGGTTAAGTCATACCTCCCAACTGTCCTGTTTTTAGAGGGACAGTCCCTCTTTTGACAACTCAACCCGCAGTCCCTCGTTTGTACTGGAAATTCTAGTTTTTTCTCTGAACAGCCAGAAAAGAAACAATGTTTCTAACTTAATTGGCTTTTGGCAGAGAGCCCAGAACAGCCACAAGGTTCAGATAAGATACTTTTGTAACAATTTTAAAATGAGCAAATAAGTAATTGCAACACTATAAGATAACAGGTCCCTTGGGAAAAGTTAGACTCACAGCTTAAAGGGCAATTCACCTTCATTAGCAAAACTGTAATAACTGAAAAAAAACACACACAAAAACTTTCATAACCTGCCAAATTTTGTAAAATGAACATGGTAATTAGGAAGTGTGGTCAAAAAATGTCCACAGCAGCAACTTTTTGTCCCTCTTTTTATTTCCAAAATGTTGGGAGGTATGGTTAAGTATTCATTCTGGGGGTATAGTCTTCCTTTAAATGGGTACAATTTAAATCCATTCTGCTCTCAACTATGGTAAGTAGGCAGGAGTTTTCATTTAAAAAGGCTTTTAGTGACTCATTCCAAGTTTTAAATAGGGGGCGTAATCAGAGCAATGTCTCTTACATGATACTAATTGCAGGTTTTCAAATAAAGCGGTGGATCCACTATGCTGAATCCATTGCCAAAATAAGCATTTTGGTAGTAGTCATCATTTTACTGAAAGTGTGCCATTATTTTCAAAGAGGGCACATTTAAAATCTAAAGGACAAATAACTTTGCTGATGATTGTCCGGAAGTGCAGTCGACTCCTTATGCACCTGAACTGTCTCTGCCTAACTAATTAGCATAGTATTAATCATAGAAAAGTTTCTGTACAGCACCTTGTAGAATAAAAATGCCTTTATTCAATTTTTCATGGCAGTATCTGGTTAGCAACGTTTCAGGCCTACATGCGGCCTTTTCTCAAGCTCACTTAACACTGATTAAATTAGCTCTTTTATAGACAAAGTTTCGCCACCTACTGGCTACAAAGAGGTATAAAGATACAAATGTAGTCATTAAGTGCAGTAACTAAAATATAGATACAATTTTGTAACAGAGTCGTTATATTCATACAAAAGTTCTTAACGCTGTATATCATACAGTCGTAGTACTGAATCAGACACATCTGAAAGACATAATAATTAAAAAACAAATCAAAACCAAGATATTTAGCGAAAAATAGCTTGGAGATCATATTCTCGATTTAACCCTTGTGGGGCTAGTGTCTCCAACCGTCTTATCCAGATGGCCTCTTTTCTCAGTAATGTTTTAACGCGGTCCCCCCCTTGTCTAAGAGTAGGTACATGGTCCACCACTTGATATTTTAATTGGTGTATTCCATGACCTGTCTCTATAAAATGGTGTGCAACTGCTTGCTCTCTTTTGCCAGTTCTGATTGCAGATTTATGTTCTCTCATGCGCTCTCTAACGGGACGTGTTGTCTGTCCCACATATAGTAAGCCACTGTCAGGGAGCCGGGAGCTCCCTCCAGGGAGGTAGTCGGGATCAAGGAGGAAGCCCTCTTGAGGGTGCAAGTTCGCGGTGTCCAAGGGTTAGTCCAAAGAATAGTCAGAATCCAGGCAAGAGTTCAGGGGCAGGCAGATAACAGCAAAGTCCAGGCTAGGGTCAAGGATAATAAACAGGAACAGGATTAGCAATATAAGCACACAGGGAACCCAGGAAATACTTTGGGAAAGGTTTCCTATTCTTGGGCGCCATTCTGGCATCTGGATGGTGTTTTTATTTTGAATTTGGCGCCATTGATGTCATTGACGTCCTTGCGCCAACGTCGGCGCACTGACGTCATCGCGACGGCACCGCTTACCCACGTGGCGGCCATGGGCGCCGCCATTTTAGGAGCGACGCCGGCAGGAGAGGACGCCTGCTCCGGGCGGCGATCGCGACAGTACCCCCCCCTCACGGGGGGCCTCCGGACCACCAGGACTTGGCTTCTGGGGAAATTTGGAGTGGAACTCCCTCACCAGACGAGGAGCATGGACATCAGAGCGTCCTTCCCAGGAACATTCTTCAGGGCCAAAGCCTTTCCACTTGATGAGGTACTGAAGCGATCCCCTGGAGATTCTGGAGTCAAGGATCTTCTCCACTTCATATTCTTGTTGACCATCCACAGAGATAGTAGGAGGAGGAGGCTGGACAACAGAAAAGCGGTTGGAGGTAGCGGGTTTCACCAAGGAGACATGAAACACGTTGGGAATTCGCATCTCAGGGGGAAGCTGAAGTCTGACAGCCACAGGATTGATCACCTCCAGGATGGAAAAAGGACCTACGAACCTCGGACCCAACTTAGGAGATGGTACCTTCAACCGAATGTTCCTGGAAGACAACCAGACTTTATCACCGACCTTGTAGGGAGGAGAGGGTCTACGTCTACGATCTGCAAACGTCTTATGAACCAGAGCACTCTTCTCCAGGTTGGACTTGGTTGCAGCCCAAATAGCAGACATGTGGGCTGCATGGTCATCAGTGGCCGGAACATCGGACAACACAAAGTCCTGTGGGAAGGCTTGAGGATGTTGACCATACACCGACATAAATGGGGACCTTCCAGTGGAAGTGTGGCAGGCATTGTTATGAGCAAATTCCGCCCACGGGAGGAGATCAGACCAATCATCTTGACAAAGGGAAACGTGGTTTCTCAAGAACTGCTCCAAGGCTTGGTTCACTCGCTCAGCCGCACCATTCGTCTGGGGATGATAAGCTGAGGAGAACTGAAGATTAATACCCAGATCTTTGCACAGGGAACGCCAGAACTTTGCAGTGAATTGGGACCCTCTGTCAGAAACGATCTCGGCCGGGAAGCCATGCAGGCGAAAAATGAACTGGATGAACAACTGTGACAACTCCACTGCAGATGGAAGCTTCCATAGAGGAATGGAGTGGGCCATCTTGCTGAAGCGGTCAATGACAACCCAGATCACGGTGTTCCCACTGGAGGGAGGAAGTTCAACAATGAAGTCCATTGCCAAATGCGTCCAAGGACGAGAGGGAACAGGCAACGGCTGTAGTAACCCGCTAGGGCGAGAATGGCTAGACTTGGAAGTGGCACAAACGGTACAAGCAGCAACAAAGTCTTTGACATCTTTACAAATAGTCGGCCACCAGACTAGACGTCGTAAAAGTTCAAGAGTCCTAGCAGGACCAGGATGTCCCGCCTGTTTGGAGCTATGAGTCTGTTGCAGGATAGGCAGACAAAGTTCAGGAGGTACGAATACCATACCAATGGGAGTTTCAGGAGGGGCAGAGGATTGACTAGCCAGGATTTGATCAGCAAATTGAGGGTACAAAGAGGCGATGATCTTGACAGGAGGAATAATAGGCTCAAGTCTTTCAGGAGTACGATCCACCGGAGTGAAACTTCGAGACAGAGCATCGGCCTTCCGATTCTTGGAGCCAGGGCGAAAAGTCAAGACAAAATTGAATCGAGAGAAGAAGAGAGACCACCTTGCTTGTCTGGGATTCAGCCTCTTGAGAGATTGAATGAACTCTAGATTCTTATGATCCGTGTAGATCGTGACTGGGATCAACGAACCTTCAAGGAGGTGACGCCACTCTTCTAAGGCAAGCTTAACAGCCAGGAGTTCTTGATTTCCTACATCATAATTTTGTTCTGCAGGTGAAAACTTCTTAGAGAAATATGCACATGGGTGCAGCTTCCCATCAGAGGGATGTCTTTGGGACAGGATAGCTCCAGCTCCAACTTCAGAAGCATCTACCTCGATGAAGAAAGGTAACTCCGGATCAGGATGGAGGAGAACCGAAGCAGAAGTGAAGGCATCCTTCAAGGATTGAAAGGCTTCAATAGCAGGCGGAGGCCATGAGCTGGGTTTACCCCCTTTTCGGATGAGGGCCAGGATAGGAGCAATACGAGAAGAGAATCCCTTAATGAATTGCCGGTAGTAATTGGCAAAACCAATGAATCTCTGGATTGCCTTAGTGCTCAGCGGTAGGGGCCACACTTGGATTGCAGACACTTTCACAGGATCCATCTCGAAACCCTCTGGGGAGATGATATAACCCAGAAAAGGGATCTTGGACACTTCAAACACACATTTCTCCAGTTTGGCAAAAAGAGAGTTCTTCCTCAAATGAGAGAGTACTTCCTTCACCTGGGAACGATGGCTTGAAAGGTCCTTGGAGAAAATCAGGATGTCGTCAAGGTACACGACCACAAACTTTCCCAAGAGATCCCGGAAAATGTCGTTCACGAATTCTTGAAAGACAGCGGGGGCATTGCAGAGACCAAAGGGCATTACGAGGTATTCATAGTGCCCATCCCGAGTGTTGAATGCTGTCTTCCATTCGTCACCTTCCCGGATGCGGATAAGGTTATACGCCCCACGGAGATCCAAATTAGTGAAGATTTTAGCCCCCTTCAGTTGGTCAAAGAGGTCGGCAATCAAGGGCAAGGGATACCGGTTCTTAACCGTAATTTTATTAAGACCCCGGTAGTCGATGCAAGGACGTAGGCCTCCATCCTTCTTTTCCACGAAGAAGAATCCAGCCCCGGCAGGAGAAGTAGAAGGGCGAATAAACCCCCACTGGAGATTTTCTTGGATATACTGCTTCATGGCAGTGGTCTCCACTGGAGAGAGAGGATAAGTACGACCTCTAGGGGGCATGGTTCCAGGCAGGAGATCGACAGGACAATCGTATTGTCGATGTGGAGGAAGGAATTCTGCAGACTTCTTACAGAATACATCAGCGAATTCCTTCACCCTCTGGAGGGGTACAGCAGGAAGACAGTTCTGCTGGCAAAATGGGCTCCAACGGGAAATCTGTCCTGCGGACCAATCAATGGAAGGATTATGCAGGCGCAGCCAAGGGAGACCCAACACAACTGGAACGGATGGGCAGGAAATAATTAGGAACGAAAGTCTTTCTTTATGCAGCGTCCCAACCTGCACAGACAATTCCCCAGTCGTCATGGAGATAAATTCAGCCTCCAGGGGTCTGTCGTCAATGGCAGTGACACGGAGAGGAGAATACAATGGGAATAAGGGAACTTCCATGTGTTTGGCGAATTGAGCATCCATGAAGTTCCCAGCAGCTCCAGAGTCAATGAAAGCAGAGCCGACAATAGTCTTAGTGGCTAGGCGAATCTGTAATGGAAGGAGAAACCTGTGAGTGTTCTCTTGAGACTTCGGAGTAGTGCCCCCTACATGAGTTACCCTAGAAATACCTCGGGGAACAGAACTCGTGGGCTTCACCGGACAAGAGTTCGCAAAATGAGACTGTCCGCCACAATACAGACATAAGCCAGCCATTCGTCTACGGAGTCTTTCTTGTTCGGATAGACGAGCCCTCCCAACTTGCATTGGTTCCTCCGGAGGAGAAGGAGAGGCTTGAGTAGCAGGAGTATGCAGGAGAGGTCTCTGGAAGCGAGGTGCCAGCAAGGGTTGAAATCTTTTACAGCGCTCCCTCTCTACTTGATGCTCTCTGAGCCGCGTGTCCACCTTAATAGAAAGTGCGATCAGATCCTCCAGCAGGTCAGGGAACTCCCTGGAGACAAGATCATCCTTAATGCGAATAGACAGACCTTGGTAGAATACGGCCTTATAGGCATCGTCATTCCAGGAAGTCTCAGCCATCAAAGTTCTAAAGTCAATAGCATAGTCACTGACACTGCGGTTACCCTGCCGGAGTTGCAGAAGACGAGAAGGGGCATTAGTGACCCAACCCGGGGCATCAAACACAGTACGAAATGCTTGAAGAAAAGCCTTGGCATCAAAAGTCAGCGGAGAATTCTTCTCCCAAAGAGATGTTGCCCACTCAAGCGGTTTGCCCACCAAACGAGACATCACATACCCCACCTTGGAACGTTCATTGTGGAAGTGCGAGGGTTGGAACTCGAACTGGATCTGGCACTGTGTAGCGAAACCTCTGCAGGCTTGTGGGTCCCCACTGAAGCGAGGGGGAGGCGGAATGCGAGGCTCACTAGACGAGGAACCTGCGGTGGACGAAGCGGCCGCCAAGGAAGGATTTACCGCAGCTTGGGGAGCAGGGGGCGCTGGCGGCATCCGAGAGAGGAGGGTATCAAGTGCCTGCCCAATGCGGTACTGCTGGGCTTCATAATCCTCCATGCGCTCGTCCGACATCAGACGTAGCTTCCTCAGTAGGATCCATGGCCCAAGAATAATGTCAGGGAGCCGGGAGCTCCCTCCAGGGAGGTAGTCGGGATCAAGGAGGAAGCCCTCTTGAGGGTGCAAGTTCGCGGTGTCCAAGGGTTAATCCAAAGAATAGTCAGAATCCAGGCAAGAGTTCAGGGGCAGGCAGATAACAGCAAAGTCCAAAGTCCAGGCTAGGGTCAAGGATAATAAACAGGAACAGGATTAGCAATATAAGCACACAGGGAACCCAGGAAATACTTTGGGAAAGGTTTCCTATTCTTGGGCGCCATTCTGGCATCTGGATGGTGTTTTTATTTTGAATTTGGCGCCATTGACGTCATTGACGTCCTCGCGCTAACGTCGGCGCACTGCCGTCATCGCGCCAGCGCCGCTTACCCACGTGGCGGCCATGGGCGCCGCCATTTTGGGAGCGACGCCGGCAGGAGAGGACGCGCCGCCCGGAGCTCCTGGACCTGCTCCGGGCGGCGATCGCGACAGCCACACGGGCATTTTATAATGTATACAACAAAACTTGATGCACATGTGTAGAAACCCCGAATTTTTATTGGTGTACCTTTACGTGGGCGATGTACCACATCCCCTTTCTGGCAATTAGAGCAGCAGTTGCACTCCAAACAAGGAAAAGTTCCATTTTTTACAGGACACAAAGTTGTTTGAATCTGTCTCTTGCCTCCTATGTCGGATTTAACCAACATGGATGCCAATGTCCTATCCTTCTTATAGGATATCAGGGGTGGTTCGCTAAAACTCTTCACTTGAGGAATGCCCTCCTTAAGAATCTCCCAATGTTTTCTGATAATATCTGTCACCTGATGACTTAAGGTATTATATTTTGACACAAAAGGAATACGATCCCCACGTTGTCTATTTTGGCCCACAGTGTAACTGTTAAAATTTGGATTCTCAATTTCCCCCCGTTGGGATTGTAACAATTTGTTGGGATAACCTCGTTCTTTAAATTTTTCTTGCATCTCATCCAATCTCTGGGATAGTATTTGACTGTCCGTCACAATACGTTTCACCCTACTAAATTGTGATTTTGGAAGGGATTTTTTTACTTGCATCGGATGGAAGGAATCGAAGTGCAGCAGAGTATTCCTGTCAGTGGGCTTGGTATACAAGTCCACCGACAGGGATCCACCACACCTCGACACCCTTGTATCCAAGAAGGAGACACAATCAGGGCTCCTTTCAACACTGAATTTTATAAAGGGCAACGTCATATTTATCTCACTGACAAATTTCTCTAGGGTCCAATGTTACATAGTTACATAGTTACATAGTTAAATTGGGTTGAAAAAAGACAAAGTCCATCAAGTTCAACCCCTCCAAATGAAAACCCATCATCCATACACACACCCCTCCCTACTTTTAATTAAAATTCTTTATACCCATACCTATACTAACTATAGAGTTTAGTATCACAATAGCCTTGGATATTATGTCTGTCCAAAAAATCATCCAAGCCATTCTTAAAGGCATTAACTGAATCAGCCATCACAACATCACCCGGCAGTGCATTCCACAACCTCACTGTCCTGACTGTGAAGAACCCTCTACGTTGCTTCAAATGAAAGTTCTTTTCTTCTAGTCTAAAGGGGTGGCCTCTGGTACGGTGATCCACTTTATGGGTAAAAAGGTCCCCTGCCATTTGTCTATAATGTCCTCTAATGTACTTGTAAAGTGTAATCATGTCCCCTCGCAAGCGCCTTTTTTCCAGAGAAAACAACCCCAACCTTGACAGTCTACCCTCATAATTTAAGTCTTCCGTCCCTCTAACCAATTTAGTTGCACGTCTCTGCACTCTCTCCAGCTCATTTATATCCCTCTTAAGGACTGGAGTCCAAAACTGAACTGCATACTCCAGATGAGGCCTCACCAAGGACCTATAAAGAGGCATAATTATGTTTTCATCCCTTGAGTTAATGCCCTTTTTTATGCAAGACAGAACTTTATTTGCTTTAGTAGCCACAGAATGACACTGCCCAGAATTAGACAACGTGTTATCTACAAAGACCCCTAGAATGTGGACCCGTCCAAACCGCAAACACGTCATCGATGTCGCGAAACCACATGTGACAGTACTGACTAAACAATTCATTGCTGTAAATGTACTTGATTTCAAATCTGTTCATGAAAATGTTTGCGTAGGACGGGGCCACATTGGAACCCATCGCCGTACCATGTGTCTGGATGTAATACTGGTCCTGAAATAAAAAGAAATTATTATATAAAACCATCTCTAGGCATTGCAGCATGAACTTCTTCTGTGCACCATCCAGTGCTAAGTCGCAGTTCGCAACTCGATGTGGACAGCCTCCACCCCCCATCATGTGGGATGGAGGTGTAAAGGCTCTCCACATCAAGCGTGACAAGCAACACCTCCCCCTGAAGGTCTTTACATGTATAAATTTTCTGCAGGAAATCACCTGTATCTCATAAAAAAGATTGTTGTAATGTTACATAGGGGTTAATTATCCAATCCACAAATACTGACGATGGGGTTAATATTGACTCGACACAGGACACAATAGGACATCCTGGTGGCTGGTCCATTCTTTTATGGATCTTGGGAAGGACATAAAATACTGGTGTCACAGGTTGTTCAACTTGTAAATACGATGCTAATGTCGCATCAATTACTCTTAGATCCAAAGCTGACCTAACTAACTGTTGGATATTATTGCGAATTTGGGGGAGGGGGCTGCGATCCAGAATTTTATACGTGGTCACATCGGACAACTGTCTTTTTATCTCTTCCACATAGGAACTTTTATCCAGGATCACCAGCGCCCCCCCCTTATCTGCAGGTTTAATAATAATATCCCTATTGTTAGCCAATTCTTGTAATGCTTGATACTATATTTTTGAAAGATTATGGTGACCATCTTTACTGTATTTGTTTTCCAATTCCCTGACATCCCTGCTAACATTATTGATAAAAGCTTCTACAAATGCATTATCACAATCTGGAGTATAATAGCTAGGTGGTTTTAACCCTAGGGAGTCACCCGTATAAGTGCCAATAGTCTCTATTTTTGGTTGTACAGACGAGTCAGTGAATTGTACTTTTAGTTTTAAAGTTCTAAAAAACCGATACATCTCTAAATCAATTTCAAAAAAGTTAGGCCTAGCAGTCAATCCAAATGACAGTCTTTTTTCAAGTACCTGAAGCTGTGCGGGCCTCAGTGTGGATGAAGAAAGATTTACCACTGTTTGCGCCTTCGTCTGTATGGCCCTTTATTTGTTGCTTTTTTATGTTTGCGGCCTCCGCGTTTTCTCCTTCTGGTGGTCCCGATACCTGTGATGCTTCTAAAAAAGACGAAGAGGCAGTAGAGGTTGTTGAAGCTGATGTGGACCTGGTGCGGGTGGTTGCGTCTTCATGGGGAGAACGGCGTGTGCGATATTCGCCATCTGTATGTCCCCGATATCTTTCCTGTCCTCTGTTCCACTGCGTGTTAGCCCGGCCATTAGTGAGCGACCATCTATACACGCTCCCTGCCGCGTAGTCAGCGGCGTCTTGTTGAAATTTTTGTCTCTTGCGAGACTCGACCTCTTTGCGGAAGTTCTCCAAGTGTTCCACCAGCTTTTCCATCCCCCCGGTTACCGCTTCTCCTGTAAAGGAGTTCCGGATGACATGTTCCTTGGCCTCAATCTCTGCCTTAGTCTCCGGGAGGGTTTTCTGGAGTTGCTCCATTGTCGCAAGCATCAAGTCAAACGAGCCTTTATTCATAATTGCTTCCCATCTCTGGCAAAAGGCAGTATCATAAGAAAATAATGTTGGTCGCAGGTTGGCTCTCAAGCCACGTGGTATACGATCCATCTTTACATATTCGGCCAAAGTACGCAAATGAAAGTCTTAAGAGATGTATTTACGTTTCAGGCTCTCCGATTGTCTAAATTCATGTAGACAGTCCTTTCAGGTTAAAAACTCATTTGGGCCAACTACAGCGTCAGTAATTCGATTTCTGTCCATATCTGAATATGCAAACATCTTGTAGCGGGGTAAAAGCACGACTCACATGGAAACTCGATACAAAAACTTCAGAGTCAGCTTGTCTGTTTCCCCCAATCTTAAGAAACAGGTGCACGTACCATCAGTGGTCCATGCTCCACCAGGAACAGTGTAATAGAAAAGTTTCTGTACAGCACCTTGTAGAATAAAAATGCCTTTATTCAATTTTTCATGGCAGTATCTGGTTAGCAACGTTTCAGGCCTACATGCGGCCTTTTCTCAAGCTCACTTAACACTGATTAAATTAGCTCTTTTATAGACAAAGTTTCACCACCTACTGGCTACAAAGAGGTATAAAGATACAAATGTAGTCATTAAGTGCAGTAACTAAAATATAGATATAATTTTGTAACAGAGTCGTTATATTCATACAAAACTTCTTAACTCTGTATATCATACAGTCGTAGTACTGAATCAGACACATCTGAAAGACATAATAATTAAAAAACAAATTAAAACCAAGATATTTAGCGAAAAATAGCTTGGAGATCATATTCTCGATTTAACCCTTGTGGGACTAGTGTCTCCAACCGTCTTATCCAGATGGCCTCTTTCCTCAGTAATGTTTTAACCCGGTCCCCCCCTCGTCTAAGAGTAGGTACATGGTCCACCACTTGATTAGTATTAATCTTATACTGGCTTGTAATACAATTTATTCTATGCAACAATGAAGGGAGTGCCTTGTCCTGCTCTGGGGCACAAATCCTCTTTGTTGGGCAGCTGTTCTTTTTGGAAATCTTTGAAAGGTACAAATTTTCTTAAATGATTCCTATTTTAAGGGACAGTTAAGGGACAGTAATGTAGATTTTTTTCTTTTAGAAAAAATAAACAACCCCTTTACATTTTTTTTGATGCAATATGTTTTTTGTAATGACATAAAAACATTTTACGGTATTTATACAGTCGTTCTGTTCTTCATTGCAAGTCACAAATTACTTCTACTGGACTTCTATTAAATATTACAGATACGGGACCTATAATCCAGGCATGGAGTTTTCCCACATTATGGATCTTTGGATCTTCATACCTTAAGGGGCCCATTCACTAAGTTTGAGTGAAGGAATAGAGTAAAAATAGTTCGATTTTCAAATGTTTTTTTTGGCTACTTCGACCTTCGACTACGACCTTCGACTTCAAATCGAACGATTTGAACTAAAAATCGTTTGAATATTCGACCATTCGATAATCGAAGTACTGTCTCTATAAAAATTTCTTCGACCCCCTAGTTCGCCACCTAAAACCTACCGAGGCCAATGTTAGCCTATGGAGAAGGTCCCCATAGGCTTCCTAGCAATTTTCTGATCGAAGGATAATCCTTCGATCAATGGATTAAAATCCTTCGAATCGTTCGATTCGAAGGATTTAATCATTCCTTCGAATTTAATTATTCCTTCGAATTGTGCAAAATCCTTCGACTTCGATATTCGAAGTCGAAGGATTTTAATTTGGCAGTCGAATAGCGAGGGTTAATTAACCCTCGCTATTCGACCCTTGATACATCTGCCCCTAAATCTACTATAAAATGATATAAATATTAAATCAACCTCGTAGGCTGGTTTTGCTTCCAGTACGGATAAAGTATATCTTAATTTGTAAGTACAAGGTACTGTTTTATAATTACAGAGAAAAAGGAAATCAAAAATTTGGGTTATTTGGATAAAATGGAGTCCATTGGAGGTTGCCTTTCCATAATTCAGAGCTCTATGGATAACAGGTTTCTGGATAACAGCTTCCATACCTGTACTTGTGTTACAGGCCTTTTAATGCTGTGCTAAAGTCTTTCAACTATGCTTTCCCTTTAACACTATCTGGAAAGGCTAGGCCACAGCTGAAACCATATATTATGAAGGTTTATGCACCATATCAAAACAGAATGTGCTTGAGTTACTGATAATTTATGACTGCTTAGCTATAAATGTGTCCTTAATATTAACAATTTAGTTAAGTATTTAGTTTAACAAAAATGTAGCCTGCGAGTTTATTTTCCAGCCTCCTTCCCTGAATCATCACTGTTTCAGTGTTTACATCATTTTCTCTCGTTATTTAAATTGTCTGTTTTACCGTGCCTTGGAAACGAAATCTGCCAAATGTAAGGATATCGTTAGAAAGGAACGTCGTTAGAAACATCTTCTTTTTTCATTAAAATAGAAAAATTATAACGGTCTGGAAGCAATGTTAGATTTGAACAGTTTTGCCTTGAGTACATTTTCTACATGTGTTCACAAATAAACCCAATACATAGGACCAGTGTTGCCTACTTTTAAAACTTTTATTTGTTGTACTAAATAGTGTAGAATAAAGCAATTAAACAGCGGATTTCTATTATGCCTTTACCCATATTTTTGGTTCTTCAAGCAAGAAGAGGAGGAGGAATTCAATTAGATTCTCCTTACCAGTTTTCCTTTACCTGTTTATTCACGTTTTCAAACTGGCACTGACTCTGCTTCATTGACGAATGTTACATTTAATTCAGCAAGAAACCAGCATCAAATGCCCTGCAGTTTGGTTGGACAGCCTGTAGCCAGTTTCTACTGAACAATATTCTCCATAGGGAAATATTATTGTTTTGTGAGTTTTTGTGTATTGTACCGTAGAAGTATGGGGCCTGTTATCCAGAATGCTTGGGACTTGGGATTTTCTGAATGAGGACTCTTTCCTCAATTTGAATCTCCATACATTAAAATTGACTTAAAGGAGAAAGAAAGCTATAGAGGCAGTGTATTGGCAATAACTTAGCCACAATAGTGCAAGCTGTAACACTATATTTATTCTGCAGAATGCTTCACTATACCTTAGCAAACAGCTCTAGAAGATCTCTGTTTGTGTAAGAAAGCAACCACCATCTTAGCTTGGTGTGACATCACGTCCTGCCTGAGTCTCTCCCTGCTCACTAATAGCTCTAGGCTCAGATTACAGCAGGGGGGAGGGAGAGAGGAGCGAACTGAGCATGCTCATGCCCATGCCCTGGAGGTTTATGCTGAAAACAGGAAGTCTGATACAGAAGCCCATGTGTACACAATAGAAGGAAAGAAATATGGTGTTTCTTTTGACAGAGGACTCAGAGCAGCATTACTTTGAGGGTTTACTAGATTATTTATATAGATCTTAAAAAGCTTACTTAATTTTAACCTTTCCTTCTCCTTTAATAATCATTTAAATATTAAATCGGATTGTTTGCCTCCTATAAATATAAATTATATTGTAGCTGGGATCAGTTATGAAGTACTGCTCTATTATTACAGAGAGAAATGAAATCATTTTTAAAAATTTGAATTATTTGATTAAAATTAAGTCTATGGGAGATGCCCTTCCTGTAATTCGGACCTTTCTGGAAAATGGGTTTCAGTATAACGGATCCCATACCTGTGCTATTTAAATACTCTTTAAAATAAATTCATCATCTGTAATCCTATCTTATTTTACCAAGGTCATTCCCTTTCTTGAATCTAACACTTCTACTTCCAGATGAAGAGACAAAGGTAAAGATACAAATAACGCAAACACTACAAATAATGAAAAAATTAACTAATTGCAAATTGTCTCAGAATATAACTCTCTGTCGTACAAAAAGTTAATTTAAAGGGGAACAATCCTAAAAGAACCAAAATAACAGATATGTTTATATGTGACCACTTCGGTAAATATTTTTGGAGTTGCTTATTTAGCTGTTTATTCAGAAATACTTACTGCAAATTAATCAGGTCTTCGTTACTGGAGTCCAGTCTCTTACCTTAAGCTCCCATAGACGCAAAGATTTTTCTTGTCGAATGACCGATTTTAGCGAAGTCCGACCAATCCTTCGAAATTATCGTGAAGTTAGTGGGATTCGAACTATCGTACATCTTACAATTTTGATCGGCCAGGTTAAAAAATCTTTATCGGTCCCAGTGCAATCTATTTATGTTTGCAGGGACAAGCAGGCAGCTCCCCTTTGTTTTCCTGGCAAATTGGTCTTTTTAGTTGATGGACAATTCGTACAATCGTACGATCGTTTTGAGATAATTGTGGTCTCACGATGACGATCGGATCTTTTAAAAATCTTTACATCTATGGCCAGCTTTAAGCTTCAATAGCACAGACATTTTAGAATCTATTCTGTTGTTCACTTAACTTTTTTCCTCCAGCAAATATGAAATGCATAATTAAAAAAATGTTTTCAGCCAACATGTGCACATATGTTAGACAGCTTAATAATTACTTCAGCCTCTACTACCATCTGACGGCTGCTCTGAGACCACCTCGTGCTCTGAAGGCTTAGCGTTCTGCTTTTCAAAAGACCTGTTCTGCTGCAGGAGGGAGCAATGACTTTACACTATGGAAAGCTGCCACAGAAAAAAAACATTTTTGGCATTAAAGTCCTGTAATTTGTTTTTCCAGAATGTCACATATTTTACACACTTATAGTTTCCTGTTTGTGTTTTTGGCATCGGCTCATATCAGGTTTGCTCAGTCCTACATATGTCTCAAATAACACTCAACTTACACAAACATTTACAAGAAGTGACAGCAATTACTAATTTATACACTATTTACAGTGATGCTGCTGTCTGCAAACACATTTTCATACATTTAACCCATTGCTGTAACCTTCATGCTGTTGGATATGTGTGCATTCCAGTCCATTTCATAGGGACATAATGTAAGTTGAAATTGTTCCATAACTTATTAATTTATAATTCCATATTTGAATGTAATAGGGCGGATAGAAATGAAAAAAGAAGTTGGAAGGATTAGAATAGATTAGTTTCAAAATAATTCAATTAAATATTATATCAAAGCAGGTCTGGGAGTTCTGACAAATTTCAGAGAGTAGAGTCCTGCAGCTGGTCGGGTACCCACAGGTTACCCGAAAAAAAAGCAGGCACCCTGCAAAATGAGGGGAGGATTTTCAGGTGCTGGTTTAGCTGCTGGTCTGTGGGTCGCAGGTCTGAGGGTCGCGGGTCAGGTTGCGGGTCTCATCTAAATCTCTTATGTAATATTGTCTATATTTTACAAAACTTGTTTCTGTCTCCGCCCACTTTTGATGACGCCACTTCTGGTTTGCAGCACCATCACTTCCTGTTTTTATGGTGGTCGGTGGATTGCGGGTCGGGTTGCGGATAAGGCAGTTGCGGGTCCGGGTAGCGGATCAAAGTGGGTAAATTTGCGGGTTGTGGTTTGGGTTGCGGGGCTGCGGGCTGGTAGTTGCGCGTTCGGGTCTTAGAAATTGGTTCCGCGCAGGACTAGAGGGGCTGCTGTAAGATGCCATAGACAGTCACTATTTATTGGGCTAGTGGGGGGCTGTTGCGCTAGTTGGGGCCTTTGTGTACCTGAAATGCCAGGGACTATACTGAATCTATACTGATACCAAGCATAAGGCAATGACCTCCATGTGACATTTTCATAAATACTTCTAGTAGTGCCTGCTACTGTACCATGCCTCCCAACTGGCCCGTTTTTCGCTGGACAGTCCTGATTTTGTCAGCTCAACCAGCAGTTCTGGATTTTACTGAAATGTCCTGACTTTCTCTTTGATCTCCAACACTGAACAGAAAAAGATTTCTAACTTAATTGGCTTTTTTTGGCTTTTGGAGAGCCCAGAATAAGTGGCAGGTGCACTTCAATAGTTTTGTAACAATTTAAGATAAGCAAAGAAGCGATTGTAACATTTAAAGATAAGCAGGTCTCTTGGGGAAACTGTGACTTGCAGCTTAAAGGGAAATAATGTTAATTAGGGGGTGTAGTCAAAATAAATTGTCCCTCTTTCTATTTCCAAAATATTGGGAGTTATGCTGTACATGAGAAAGGCAGAAGGCAGTGAGTGAGATGATTGGGTGGGTAAGACCTAAGGTAAGTTCTTTAAACTGGTGCGCTCAGTAGATCTTAGTTTTGTAACTTTTTATATATAGGATAGAGCCTATTGGTAAAAAGTGGTTGTCAGTGTGACCTATAAGTGATAAGGCTGAAGCCTTAATGGAAGAATCATCACTAGAATGTAAAAGAACAATTACGTTATATAAAGGAATTATAGGAGTTTTTAAATGTAGAATAGAGGTAGTGATCCACTTATAAGTAATGTTAGAGCATTTCATTTGGAGAAAACGTCAACTTTTACTAAGCTCTGGTTAGGTCGGGTTTATAGGTTGGGTTTTTTGGTTATATTTATTCTTATTATTATCAATGTACGACGAGCTAAAGGAGTTGCCTCACTCAAATATAGTTTCAAATACTGGTTCAGTACACATGCTGTTCACAAGGGATTGATTTGAGGAAGCTTGACCTTTTCTCCTGAAGTTATATATTTTCCCGATTTATCAAAACTTTCCTGGCTGTCAGGAAAGTTTTCAGTGACCTAACACGTTTTTCATACCTTGACAATTTGTCACAATTCGTCAAAGCAAATCATAGTCTTTTTTTTTGCTAAATCCAAAGGGTCAAAAAATTTTTACTGAGAGTTAATGGAAATACATCGTAAACTTTTTTAGATAACAATAAATTGTTATCTCTATATATTGATGCTAATATTGATGCGAATGAAATCATCTTTTTTTAAATAATTTCTATTTGTCCTTAGCTGGATAGAACACCCATAGTATTTACCCATATGGGAAGAATAGATATCCCAGTAGGAACATCCAATTGTTAAAGAACAATGGCTCCTAAGAAGCATTTTTGTCTAAAGAGCGATGTGCTGTATAATTGTTCATCTGGCAGGTCAGCAATATAGGGGCAAAGTGTTAAGGTGCTATCTGCTTGCTAGTACAGGTATGGGATCCATTATCCAGAAACCCATTATCAAGAACGCTCTAAATAACTAAAGCACTGCCTCCCATAGAATCCGTCTACATAATCCAAATTCCTTTTTCTCTGTAACTAATATATAATTATCTTATAACCCCAGGACCCAAGCATTCTGTATAATAGGTCCCATGCTTTTATTATAGTTTTAGGTACTTCTTCTTCCCAAGTCCTCCATTTTGTTTTTTAGTGCTTGTATCTGTATTCCTAGTAGCCAGGTGGGTATCTAGGTCATGAAATCAGTTATTGCCACTTTGAGCTCAGTGTGCAATATCTCTTGTCCTGTTTCAATTCATCTTGTACTACTTTGAAGTGGTCTTGATTCTTCATGTCAAGTGCTTTCTCTTGCTGCTCAGTTTGTACCAGAGACAAAACTGACAGCCTTGAATTATTTGTCAGATACCTTCAAAATAAGGATAAGGTCCTTGACTGCTATTTCATCTTGGATGGAGCTGACACCTATCATAAAAATCTTAAGGTGCCAAATATTTCTGTAGCGACAAAAATAGCCTATGAATAAAAATGGAAGACAGAGATCCTGATCACTAGCAGTCTAGATCAGGAGTCCCCAACCTTTTTTATCAGTGAACCACATTTAAATATAAAAAATATAAAAAAATATAAAAATATAAAAAAAAGTTGCAGAGCAACACAAGCATGAAAAAAGTTCTTAGGGGTGCAATAGGGGCTGTAATGATAGTCGCTTTGTGGACTTACAGACTACAGGAGGTTCTGTTTGGCAGTACACCTGGTTTTTATGCAAGCAAAACTTGCCTCTAAGTCAGAAATCCAAAAATGAGCACCTGCTTTGAGGCCACTGGGAGCAACAGCCAAGGGGTTGGTGAGCAACATTTTTCTTGTGAGTAGTGATGAGCGAATCTGTCGTCAATGGGCGTTAAAATATTTTTATGAGCAACAATTTTTTATTTCTCACTCCAAATACATTAAAGTCAATGGGAGTTTTTTCTTACGGCAACTTTTTTTGTCTCTGTGACTTTTTTGTCCAAATTTATTAAAGTCAATGGGTGTTTTTTCTTATGGCGACTTTTTTATCTTGGGACTTTTTTGTTGTGGCAAATCTTTCAATCTTTTTGTGACCGTTTGCTACCTCTTGTGAGCCACTGGTTGAGGATCACTGGTCTAGATGAAATTGGTGGACAACAAAAGCTACAGTAAGAACCTATTCAATTCTAGACATATTCTAGGAAATAAAAGTGAAGGAAAGAAAACCATGCCTACAGTCAAGTAGTCAATAACCAGCGAACATACGGTCATTGGCTGTACTGTATATGCACAGACTACCGAATGCAGGCCTTTGCTTAACCTCAAAACTCAGACGTATCAGAGTAGAGGAATTGTTAGTTAAGAAGAGAGCACCAAAAAAGATAATTAGGGGTAGGAAAATTTAATTTCCCTTAAGAAGCTGTAAAAGAAGTAGAAAGATAAAGACAAACTGACCATTAAGTTTAGATGAGATACAGAAAACTCGCCAACTGGATTATCTTTAGAAAGAATAGAAGAAGAAACAATATAAAGCCAACATTGCCTGAACAAAGATTTACATGGAATGGGCTCTTAATGATAGGATATATATATATATATATATATATATATATATATATATATATATATATATATATATATATATATATAATAAAAGTTAAAGGGCCCACTTATGAGTGCAAGTGCAATTTCAGGTGCAAGTTGCCATGTTAGTTCCAACAAAGATTTGAAAAGAAAGGAACTCACATGCCCATGCTGTGGCCACTCTTCCATTGTGTCCAATCCCAATGGTGTACTGGTTCCCTTGTACTGGTCTCGATATCGAGGCGATATTAAGAAAATAATCAATCAGGGAAATTTTTTGGATATTTACTCTAAAGACTAGGCATCCACATGGTCTCAATAACGACTGGGAAGTAACATGCTTTTTTCAGCCATAATGTGTGTATAACAACCCATAAATGTGCACACTTGATGACTTATAAGTGAATAACATTGCTGTCAAGGAAGTGTAAAGATTAATGTATATATTATATTATGACAATATTTGTTGTGACGAATATGACTTGTAACAAACAAAAATATATGTTTTTTGTTTGTTTTATTTTATATCTGAGATTTTTTTTAATGAACACAGGTATATAAGGCACAGGATATCCTGTGACTTCACCTCTGATGAAGTGCCAGAAAGAGGCATGAAACGCGTCAGGTGACTTAACATGTCATAGGGTAGGAGTACATCTGTAAAGGATGCCTGTTTGTTGTTTTAATTATCCCAATAAAACTGGACAGTCATTTTTATCCCATGTGTGTGGAATGGCTTTCTCACCCACTAAATCCCTTGCCATGTTAGTTACCAAAATTGCAAAATTTCTTATAATTGTAGCGTTATAGTGGCTGCAAGGTATAAATGTGACACAAATGTGCCCGACACAATGATAATAAAAATCTTCAGCATTAGGATGTTGCCATTTCGGGTGCACAACGTCCCTGCATGATTTTATGGATGGAGGTGTCAGGGAGCCGGGAGCTCCCTCCAGGGAGGTTGTCAGGATCAAGGAGGAAGCCCTCTTGAGGGTACAAGGTCGCGGTGTCCAAAGGGTTAAACGAAGAATAGTCAGGATCAGGCAAGAGTTCACAGGCAGGCAGAATACACACAAGGTCCAAAGTCCAGGCAAAGGGTCAGGATACAAGGCAGGAACAAGATTAGGCAATAAGACACACAGGGAACCCAGGATATGCTTCAGGAAAGTAATCCTATTCTTGGGCGCCATTCTGGTGTCTAGTTGGAGTTTTTATATTCAAATTTGGCGCCATTCTGACGTCATCGACGCTCCTGCGCCGGCGTCGGCGCGCTGACGTCATCGCCCGGCGCCGCTACCCACGTGGCGGCCATGGGCGCCGCCATTTTGGGAGCGACGCCGGCAAGGATGGACGTGCCGCCCGGAGCTCCTGGGCCTGCTCCGGGCGGCGATCGTTACAGTACCCCCCCCCCTCACGGGGGGCCTCCGGACCACCAGGACTTGGCTTCTGGGGAAACTTGGAATGGAACTCCCTCACCAGACGAGGAGCGTGAACATCACGGTGTCCTTCCCAGGAGCATTCTTCAGGGCCAAAGCCCTTCCACTGAATGAGGTACTGAAGGGACCCTCTGGAGACTCTGGAGTCTAGGATTTTCTCCACCTCGTACTCGAGTTGACCCTCCACAGAGATGGCAGGAGGAGGAGACTGACCGCCAGAGAACCGGTTGGTGATGGCGGGTTTCACCAGAGACACGTGGAACACGTTGGGGATTCTCATCTCTGGTGGAAGCTGGAGTCTGACAGCCACAGGGTTGATTATCTCCAAGATGGGAAATGGTCCCACGAATTTTGGACCCAACTTGGGAGATGGGATCTTCAACCGGATATTCCTGGAAGAGAGCCAGACATTATCACCCACCTTGTAGAGAGGAGAGGATCTTCGACGACGATCCGCGAAAGTCTTATGAACAAGAGCGCTCTTCTCTAGGTTCAACTTGGTAGCAGCCCAAATAGCAGACATATGGGCTGCGGAATCGTCAGCAGCCGGGACGTCAGATAGCACAAAGTCTTGGGGAAAAGCTTGAGGATGCTGACCATATACCGACATGAACGGAGACCTTCCTGTAGAGGAATGACAAGCATTATTATGAGCGAATTCCGCCCATGGGAGGAGATCAGACCAGTCATCCTGGCAGAGGGATACGTGGTTCCTCAGGAACTGTTCCAGGGCTTGGTTGACACGTTCAGCTGCCCCATTCGTCTGCGGGTGGTATGCAGATGAAAACTGAAGAACAATTCCCAGGTCTTTGCATAAGGAATGCCAGAACTTGGCAGTAAACTGGGTGCCTCTATCGGAGACGATCTCCACCGGGAAACCATGCAGGCGGAAGATGTACTGGATAAATAGCTGGGACAACTCCACCGCAGAGGGCAACTTCTTCAGAGGGATGAAATGGGCCATTTTGGAGAAGCGATCAATGACAACCCAGATCACAGTGTTCCCACAGGAGGGAGGAAGTTCGACAATGAAATCCATGGACAGGTGGGTCCAAGGACGGGAAGGAACCGGCAAAGGCTGTAGTAACCCACTGGGGCGGGAGTGACTTGACTTGGATGTGGCACAAACATTACAAGCAGCAACAAAGTCCTTCACATACTTGCGGATATCAGGCCACCAGACCAGGCGTCGTAAGAGTTCAAGAGTCTTAGCTGGGCCAGGGTGTCCGGCCTGCCTGGAGCAATGGGTCTGTTGCAGGATAGGCAGACGCAGCTCAGGAGGAACAAATGCCATCCCAATGGGAGTATCTGAAGGGGCAGAAGACTGACCAGCCAGGATTTGGTCGGCAAACTGTGGATACAGGGAGGCAATAATCTTGACTGGAGGGATGATTGGCTCTTGTCTTTCAGGAGAGCGGTCCACCGGAGTGAAGCTACGAGACAAGGCATCGGCCTTCCGATTCTTGGAGCCTGGGCGATAAGTCAAGATAAAATTAAATCGAGAGAAGAAGAGAGCCCACCTTGCCTGTCTGGGGTTTAGCCTCTTGAGGGACTGGATGAACTCGAGATTCTTATGGTCGGTGTAAATCTGAACAGGAATCAGAGAACCCTCCAAGAGGTGACGCCACTCTTCAAGGGCAAGTTTAACAGCCAAGAGTTCTCGGTTCCCGACATCGTAGTTCTGTTCTGCGGACGAGAACTTCTTGGAGAAATAAGCACAGGGGTGCAACTTCCCATCAGCGGGATGTCTCTGAGACAAGATGGCTCCGGCTCCGACTTCAGAAGCATCAACTTCGATGCAGAAGGGTAGTTCAGGATTGGGGTGTCGGAGGACAGAAGCGGATGTGAAGGCCTCTTTCAAGGACTGAAAAGCTTCAATGGCAGATGGGGGCCACAAGCTGGGTTTACCCCCTTTCCGGATGAGGGCCAGGATCGGTGCAATGCGGGAAGAGAACCCCCGGATAAACTGTCGATAATAATTAGCAAATCCGATGAATCTCTGGATTGCCTTGGTACTCAGTGGGAGAGGCCACTCCTGGATGGCCGACACTTTCACGGGGTCCATCTCAAATCCCTCTGGAGAGATAATGTACCCTAGGAAGGGGATCTTGGATACCTCGAAGACACACTTCTCCAACTTGGCGAAGAGAGAGTTCTTCCTCAGACGAGAGAGTACCTCCTTCACCTGGGAGCGATGACTTTCAAGGTCCTTGGAGAAGATCAGGATGTCGTCCAAATATACGACTACGAACCTTCCTAGGAGATCTCGGAACACATCATTAACAAACTCCTGGAAGACGGCAGGGGCATTGCATAGGCCGAAGGGCATAACGAGATATTCATAGTGCCCGTCACGAGTGTTGAAAGCCGTCTTCCATTCGTCACCCTCACGGATGCGAATGAGATTGTACGCCCCCCGGAGATCCAACTTAGAGAATATCTTCGCCCCCTTCAGCTGGTCGAAGAGCTCTGCAATCAAGGGCAATGGGTACCTGTTTTTTACAGTGATTTTATTCAGGCCCCGGTAGTCTATACATGGCCGAAGGCCTCCGTCCTTCTTCTCCACGAAGAAGAACCCAGCCCCTGCAGGAGAGGTAGAAGGGCGGATAAACCCCCGCTGGAGATTTTCTTGGATGTATTCCTTCATTGCGGTAGTTTCTGCAGGAGAGAGAGGGTAAGTGCGACCTCTAGGGGGCATGGCTCCTGGCAGGAGTTCGACAGGACAGTCGTAGGAGCGATGTGGAGGAAGGAATTCCGCAGACTTTTTACAGAACACATCGGAGAATTCCTTATAACAGGAGGGAAGAGATTTTAACTCGGTTGAGGAGATAGTTACCTTCTTGAGGGGTTTTGCAGGAAGGCAATGCTGTTGGCAGAATGGGCTCCAACGAGAAACCTGCCCTGTGGACCAGTCTATGGTGGGATTGTGCAGGCGCAGCCAGGGGAGACCCAAAACAACTGGAACAGCGGGACAAGAGATAATAAGAAACGAAAGTCTCTCTCTATGCAGGGTCCCAACCTGCACGGGTAGTTCGCCAGTGGTCATCGTGAGTACAGACTCCAGGGGTTTATCATCTATGGCGACGATCCGCATGGGAGAAGGCAAAGGAAATAAGGGAATTCCCATGTGCTTAGCAGAGAGAGCGTCTATGAAGTTACCCCCGGCACCGGAATCAATGAAAGCATTCCCGAAGATGGTCTTATCAGTCAGACGAATCTGGAAGGGAAGGAGAAACCTGTGTGAGTTTTCTAGGGTCTTCTCCTGAGACTTATCACGAGACTTTTGAGTAGTGCCCCCTACCTGAGTTACCATAGACATACCTCGGGGTACAAAACTCTTAGCCTTTGCAGGACAGGCATTGGCGAAGTGGGAATGTCCGCCACAATACAGACACAGGCCTGACATCCGTCTACGGAGTCTCTCTTGTTCAGTGAGGCGAGTTCTTCCCACTTGCATGGGTTCCTCCTGGAGAGAAATGGATGCTCGGTCAGGCGGGGTGACGGGAGCCTGCAGGAGAGGCCTCTGGAAGCGGGGTGCCAATATGGGTTGAAACCTCCTGACACGATCTCTCAGACTTTGATGCTCTCTCAGAAGAGTGTCCACCTTGACTGCTAAAGCGATGAGGTCCTCAAGTTGCGTGGGTAATTCACGGGAGACCAGGTCATCTTTGATGCGGAGGGAGAGACCATTATAAAATGCAGTATGGTATGCGTCGTTGTTCCAACGAGTCTCAGCAGCAAGTGTACGAAATTCGATAGCATACGCTGCTACACTGCGACTCCCTTGGCGGATTTGGAACAGACGGGAAGCAGCGGATGTCACCCGACCGGGAGCATCAAAGACGATCCGGAATTCTTTGAGAAATGCTTCTGCGTCATCCATCAGTGGGGACTGCTTCTCCCAGTGTGGAGATGCCCACTCGAGAGCTTTCCCTGCCAGACGAGTAATCACGAACCCCACCTTGGCACGTTCAGAGTCAAATTCAGTGGGGTGCAGGGCAAAGCGAATCTGGCACTGATTCACGAATCCTCGACAGGCTTGAGAATCGCCATCGTAGAGAGGCGGAGCAGGAATATGTGGACCAGAAGTGGAGGGCTGGGTAGCCATGGCAGCAGCCGCTTGCGGAGAAGGTGCCGGCAGGAGGGGCGCTGGTGTCAACAAGGAGAGCTTTTCCAGGATCGCCTCCAGCGTGTGTCCCACGTAATTCTGCCGGGCTTCATATGCCTCCATGCAGGAATGCAGGCCCCGAAAGGCCCTGCCGAAATCTGGCTGAGCTTCCTCAGTGGGATCCATGGCCCAAGAATAATGTCAGGGAGCCGGGAGCTCCCTCCAGGGAGGTTGTCAGGATCAAGGAGGAAGCCCTCTTGAGGGTACAAGGTCGCGGTGTCCAAAAGGTTAAACGAAGAATAGTCAGGATCAGGCAAGAGTTCACAGGCAGGCAGAATACACACAAGGTCCAAAGTCCAGGCAAAGGGTCAGGATACAAGGCAGGAACAAGATTAGGCAATAAGACACACAGGGAACCCAGGATATGCTTCAGGAAAGTAATCCTATTCTTGGGCGCCATTCTGGTGTCTAGTTGGAGTTTTTATATTCAAATTTGGCGCCATTCTGACGTCATCGACGCTCCTGCGCCGACGTTGGCGCGCTGACGTCATCGCCCGGCGCCGCTACCCACGTGGCGGCCATGGGCGCCGCCATTTTGGGAGCGACGCCGGCAAGGATGGACGTGCCGCCCGGAGCTCCTGGGCCTGCTCCGGGCGGCGATCGTTACAGGAGGCCACTGTGGGAATACTGGAGCTGGCATTAGTTTCAGGGTTCCTTTTTAAACTGAAGACAGGTTCTTGAATGATAAGTGTTTAATAAATGGACGCAAGTAGTGACAAAGAAGGAACCGGACTTGATTCTACTAATGACACATGCCATCCTCACATAATGTACAGTTACTGTTACATACAGCCTACTGAGTGTGCTTAGTTCAGGGAATGTACAATCCCACTGGAAGCCTCAGAGGGTGAAGAACAGTGGCGAGATGGGTTCAAATAGAATCATTTTTGCTGCATCAGATTAGTTTCTGTTTTGTTTCAACAGAGAAACTGATAAACTTCTTTCTTCTTTATCCAACAAATCAATCTAGTAAGTTTACCTATTCAGTGTGACACCATCTTTTTTATCACTTTCTTTTTCTGGCTTTCATCTCCTGTCTGCTTTAAGCACATATGGTACTGGGTGTTGCAGACATGACAAAGTTCAGCCTTCTTTTTTTATTTTAAGGGAGACAAAGCTCTCTGAATTATCTCAACGATAAATCAAATGGCCGTTTGTTCTATGCTGCATGTCTGTGGGATTGGCAACTGCGAACAAGTTACAAATGTTCAAATTTGTTATGTTCTTTACCAAATGCCAGAGTGACGAGTGCTCTGTGTTTATTTCCAAAGAAAATACAGTAGTATAATTCCTTCTACTTTTGTCATTCTGTAAATGCCTGCCAAACAAACCTGCACTGATACAGATTTTCTGCTCACTGAAATCCAGAAACTCTCCTGCCCAATGTGAAACCTTACTCACTGCTCTCTTTTCCTTCATCTCTTTGTAATTCTAGGATGTTACTTATTATTATTATTATTTCTTATTCAAGACAATGAAAGGTACTACAAGTATGAAATCCATTTTTCAGAATGCTTTCCTTAAATCTATCAAAAAATCATTTAAGTATTAATTAAACCCAATATTATTATTTTGCTTCCAATAACAATGTTATCTTATTTTGGATCAAGTACAATGTACTGTTTTAATATTACAGAGAAAAAGGAAATAATTTTTAAAAATGTTGAATTATTTGATCAAAATGGAGTCTATAGTAGATGGCTTCCAGCTTTTTGGATCCCATACTCGGTGTTTATTTAGAGAAACCAATAGTTTTCCTACATAACAGCTCAGCTTAGCACATGCAACGTATGAAGTTATTTGCAACGATTTTGGGAATGGGACATATATGGGGGAATGTAATAAAAGTTGCAAAGAGCAAAACAATTAGCACAAATAAGAATACGTATACTGTTATTATACTGCGAATTTTAATTACGCATTGCAAATTTTAATTGCGCATTGCCACTTTTAAGAAGTGCTTGAAGGAGTCGTAATCTTTTGGAGCAAACATAACAACTTTTTCAGTAAGAAGTTTCATTACTTTTACTGCGTGCTGGCACTAACTATAAAATTTCGCAAACCTTCTTCCACTGTAGGAAGTAGTCGCTAAACGGTTTCCGGGTTCGCAAGAAAGGTTTTAAATTTGCACAAAGGAAAATTTGTTCGCACAAAAGCATAACTTTTCACATAGCGAATATTTTTTCTCTTACTGACTTTTATTACATTCCCCCAATAAAACTCTAAAATCTCAGTGGGATGATTTATATCATGATTTATAACATCATCACTATGATTTTGATTATTTTATCTCTCAGCCTGAAGGCTCTAAGCTCTCTTGGATACACCTGAAAGCACAGTTTGAAGGAGAACTAAGATAAGATTTGGGATAAGCACTTATTTGCAGTCTGCAGTATTTTTGGACTGTCTGAACAGCTGATACACCAATTTATTCCTTTATATGTTCCTTTTTTATGAATTAAGGGGGATCCTTAGCAAAGGATAGAACTTCAAGAAGCTTGAATGGGAAAAGCCTGACTACCACTGCTCTAAAGTTACTACTCAGTAGTTGCTGCTTCAGTTCACTGCGCTGTCCCCATGGTAAAGTGAACATGTCCAGTGGCTGATCTAGAGATGTGTGGGCTCAATACAAAATTTGTACCTAAGCCCCAACTTTACAGTGGCCCTCCATCATCTTCTGCCCTTCTCTTCATGGCATGCACTTGCCACTGCAGCATTTACACACCACCAGCCTGCTTCTTGCTTAAAACAGAGGCCCTAATGGGGAGGAGGCCCTTGTGAAGTAGCCCCACTCTTTGGTTTTTACACCACTGCACATGTCCTACAGATCTGTCTAGATGCCCAAGCAGTGTGGTACTGGGAGTGTCTGGGCCCACCAGAGCTGCCACATCAGAGGCCTGCACACACCCCTATGGCCCCCCGTGCCACAGAGTACCTACTTATTACTTTGGGTGGCCAGGGAGGTCAGGGAGCCATTGCTGAAGAGGCCATGGGGATCAGGTCTGGGTCAGCAGGGCCCAATTTGTTTTTTCCTGGTGGCCCAGTCTGACCCTGTGCTCATGGGCATGCAGGGAGTGAAATGCGAAACCCTGCACATTTCTCTGATATTACAATGCAAGTTTAAAAGGGATTATTGCATCACTTGAAGTTACCTACCTGTATTTTAAGTCAATGACCACTTTATTTGGAGTGATCAAAGCAGAACCTAAATTGACCTATTTAATACAGGAATAGAAAGTATTCAGAGTGGGCTTCCCCAGCCAATACTGTATGTTCAAGGATAAATACATTCACATGGAGAGTCACTTCCTGTATCCCAAAGCCAAGTCTCGGAAAAGAAATGTTATCTTCACTTCTTATTATTCTTGACAAAATAATTACGCCTTCCATTTAAATATCCTGAAAGGAAACCACAAAGCCTTTTTGCATGGTGAAAAACAACGTAGGATTTAAAATGTAATAAGTAAACGTTCTTACGTTCGGCATTTTTCTCACATACTGGGAAAAATGAGTAGAAATGCCAAAAAATGCATTAATACATTAGTAATGTTATTTTGTCTGATAACTCCACAACAAAGAGTTCTCCAACCAAAAAAAGCACATTACAAATGATTTGTGTAACTTGATAGTCTTACTGACTGAATGAAACCACTTACAGGAGTGAAAACAGTTTTGGCCTTCAAAGTAGATTTTCGTACAGAAAACCTTGTTTGCTTGCTTGTTTGGTTATGTTATCCAAATCTCACAGGGGTTTAGGTGGGAGTTGCCGGCTAAATAAAGAAAGGAAAAATATCATTTATTTAAAAGTGTGGTTTTTGTGCCATTAATGTACTATTATTTCCCCTTAAACTGACAGTGAGACAAGACAAAATAGTTTGCTTTGTTCACAGAACAATAACAAAGACATTAAACACAGGAATGGGATCTCTTATCCACAAACCCAAGATCCAGAACACCCAGAATTACAGAATTGCCATTAGCTAAACTTCCAATGAATTACTGCATTCTTCGCATAGTTGTCTTTATTTGACTATTTATTTACCGCAATTAAATAAGTGGCTCCATTATGCTGAGTATAGGGAAGATTAGTTAAATCTATCAAAATAAAGGTATTGGTTTTGGTATAAATTTTAGAAGAAGAGGATATGCTACAAGGTTTATATGCAAAATGTTAAATGTACCTATTCTCTAGTTAGGGTGTGCATGGGAATGGTAGAGAAGATTCAGTAACCATTGCTATTACTACAGCTTCTATGGGTAAACTATATTGACAGTTCTGGTTTTGTTGGGCAATTTAGTTGTAACAATTTCAGTAACTGTCTGAGTGTGTGTGTGTTGGAAAATTCATCTATCCATGGGGGGAATTTACTAAAGGGCAAATTGCAGTGAATACGCTTATTCATCAAAATGCGAAGTTACGTCTCAGCAGACGAGCACGTGCAAATTTTCATCAGTGCAAACACGTCTAAGTGAACTTTTGCTAGATTTACTTTCTAACTGTAGGCTATGCCTATGATTACGTGTTTTAACACACAAAACTCGTTAGGAGGAGAAATGTTGGGGAAATAAAGTCACTTTTTAATTCACCGCTGGCCTCTGGTTTGTGGACGTGCACGCAACAGTTTGAAGTGTTTTGTAGGCCAGGCCTCCCTAAGCTACGGGTTTGGGGCGCCGCACCCAAGCCAGAGTCGTTGATCAGTGAGTAACCTGATTTGAATGCCTATGAGAGTAACAACTTAAGCGACCGGCACATGCATCTGGACCCACCCAGTTATAGGGTGAGCGATCATAAAAAGGATTTCTGTATGTTACTTCATTTTGTTAAAAATATTGGCTGAGGGGTTAGAGCACATCCCAAAAAGCCTGTTCACAAATATATATAGCTTTACTTCATTAACACACCAATGCTTAGGTCATTTTAAATAGGGCAGGTACATATAGATCATATACGTATATGTCTTTATTAGAGATGTTAGTGAAATCCTCTATTGTCCTAGACGTGAGCCCATCCTAAAACAAATGTTGCATGGGCTTCAAAAAATATTTAACAGTTACAACTTTTAAACATAATCCCATTTAAAAATATGAAAAAATGCCAGCGTTTTATCTCTTTTTATGACTTAGCGGCAAACAGGATACGATGTCACAGACATAAGATTGGTGAAGATGTTACTTCATCTTGTCAGTTTGCCAGGTATAACCTGGAAATTTCGCACTTTGATGAATTTGTAAACGATTGCTCTTCTGAGCGAAAATTCGCTTCCCGAAAGGGAGGGAAACTTCATTAGCATTGAGCTCTTTCGCTAGCGGATTTTCCTTTACGCCTTTTAGTGAATTGGAGCTGTCACCGGGGATTGTCTTTTTGCCAAATTTTCATTAGCCAAGGCCACTTTACCCCCATGAATGCTTCCTGCAAGGCCAATGAGCCATGAAATGCAAGAAGCCAAACATTTGATACAATGAAATTAATATGGGGATAGAGGAATTGAGGTAAAAAGAGTAAAAAGAGTAGTGTTACAGTACACTACCCATCCTACAGTTCCCATTAAGAGATTCTCACTCCCAGACGAAAGTGCATCCAACCTATTAAAAAAACTGGAAGCAGTAATTGCAGAAATTGGTGCCATTCATTACTTATTCATTACAGTACTTGTGTCTGGTATGTCTCTGTCATCTCCTTTTCCAAAACACATACAAATATGCAAATATAATAAACTTGGGCTTGTACCTAAAGAACCATGCACTGATGTCTTACTTAGACCAAGCGGCAGAATTTTGGCATCCAGATTTAGCAGATGAGGTCAATTGTGGACACATTAGCAAAGATAATCAAATCAAACTCAATCGTGCATGTTTTGCACATCGGCCACAATTGTCATATTCTGACTCAGTTCTCCCCTTTTCCTGCAATTATGCTGGAATTATGGAACAAAACACTGCATTGTTGGGATTAAACATGATAAATTGCATCAAAAATTGCTCACAGCTCTTGCGCAAGTAATAAATAGGGATGCACCGAATCCAGGATTTGGTTCGGGATTCGGCCAGGATTCAGCAGGATTCGGATTCGGCTGAATCCTTCTGGCTAACCGAATCCGAATCCTAATGTGCATATGCAAATTAGGGGTGGGGAGGGAAATCACATGACTTTTTGTCCCAAAACAAGGAAGTAAAAAATGTTTTTCCCTTCCCACCCCTAATTTGCATATGCATGAAGGATTCGGGGGTTCGGCCGAATCCAAAATAGTGGATTCGGTGCATCCCTAGTAATAAACCCAGCTAAACACAGCAGTCCTTTTTAACCTCAATAATGGTAAGCATAAGTGCATGTATATTTCCCACCTGGAACTGATGTTATTCATTAAAGGGGCATGTATTCACCTATGCCCCTTAACACTTCCACATGAGTGCCAGTGTGTTACAAAATACATTCATATTTTGCAGTAAATGCAAGGGCACCCTGGATATACCTCCACCCTGAACACAATGCAAGGGCTAATCCATCTTGGATATGGGAAGCTTTATCGTTCAGATAATGGCTTGGTTCAGTAATCGTTTTGCCCCAAATGCAAAGAGGAAAACGTGAACCTTTTCCATTACCTTTGAAGTTGTCCTCACATTACCCTAGTATGACATAAATAAGTGACTTTATCTGCTCATAGTTCTTTCCCCAGATTATGCCCATTTAAACATTGGTTCTCCATCTTTTACATTGAGAAATCTTTGTAAATCTAACCCCAATATGATCTTGATCTTAATTTTCCACTTTATGCCATAAAATAAGCCCTATTTCTGTTCTGGATTTTAGAGTTTTCCCACCACCATAAAAGATATCATCTGTGCTGGCAAGAGGCCATAAAAACTAGATCAGAAGACCCTCATCTAAAACACAGATTTACTGATAATTGGTCTCTTTACTTCGATTAAGTGGACCCTAGCTGTTACAGATTTAACTTTAGTGGCTCTTTGTCTTTATAATGCATTTGATTTCATAATTCCACCATGCGAGGCTTAGTTTTATGTTGGTTAGATTTATTTATTATTACTTTTTTTGTTTATTGGCTAATCACCCTTGTACGATGAAGTTATTGTGCTTATAATTATATAATTTTTATATACCTTTGGGTTGTAAGCTGCATGACATACAGTTTACTTTTATGAAATTTTATCGTGGTTAACATGATCTGTTAAAATTAAAATCTTTTGTGCTTTGGAAAACCTAATAAAAATGATGAAATACACAATGCAAGGGCACCTTGGATCTACACCATTGGGACTAGGCACATGTGTCTTCTGCCTACCCTTAGGGGGTTATTTACTAAACTCTGAATGTAAAAATCACGATTCTTTATAAAATCTGACTTTTAAAAATTACAAATTTTTCGGACTTTTTTAAACCCTGAGGATGGAAAAGTCTGATTCAGAAAATCTGGCTTCTCAGACCTGTCGAGGTTGCATATATAAGTCAATGGGAGAAGTCCCTATGATTTTTTGATGTGCGCTGCATTTCGTGCAATTCCCTGAAGTTTTCTGGCAAAAATCGGGTGGAAAATCCAAAAAAAATGGATTTTTTCCTGCAAAGGAAAAATTTTCGAGAAAACGTAATAATAAATAAGTATAAAAAACCCGAGTGGATTTGATCGGAGTTTGTAGCAGAAAATATTGAGATAAATTCGGACTTTGATAAATAACCCCCTTAATGTCCATCCCCGGATTTTATATTAAAAGTCAAAGAACCAGATTTAATAATGATGAGAAAAGCTTATCTCATTATTCAATTCCAGATGATCCCATTGAGCCAGATGAGATTCCATGAGAAAAACTTATCTCACTATTTATCACATCAAGTCTCTATTAAAATCTATAGAACTGAATTAGGAAAGAAGCTTTTTCTCCTTTAATTGAATCTCGCCCTTGAGTTATCACACAATAAACCATAAAACAATATTTACTCGAGAACTTAATATAGCCCAGTATATGATACAGTCATTTTCAGTATGTTTCTGTGTTTGAAAATGGTTCTCTTTTGTTTTTTTAACAAATTTCTGGATGAATGTGTGAGCCAGGGACCAGAGTTATGCAGCTCTTCTTCCAGACATTTCCAAGAGATGACTAAAAAGATTTGTAGACTGATAATTTTTATCTATGAAGTCATGCTCAGTGTTGTTCTTTTCTCCAGTGTATGAAACGTGCAGCTTTATGAGGCTGAGCCACTGATGTGGCAGCAGCTGTGTGAAATATGAATAGCGCATTGCTGTTATCTTGATTTATTCATTTCATGTTCCTTGAGGTCCACTGTCATGTAACGTTCCACAAAGTAACTGCTGGCACTCGCTAGCTTGTGAAGCGAAATGATGTTCCAGTTAGGGGACGAGGCACCTACGGGTAAATGCAGGTAGTGCTGTGTTCATTGGGGAATGCAGGTCTCTACACTCTGTTTAAATGATTTTCCAGTAGACTTTAAGGTATGAAGATCCAAATTATGGAAATATCCGTTATCCAGAAAACCCTAGGTCCTGAGCATACCTGTACAGTGCTTCTGAATAATGCAGTGATAATGTTACACAAGGGCTATAGGGGCTCAATAACTTTGTAAAGGGCAGGGTGCAAAGTGCAGAAAAAAGTGCAATCTGCCATGAATTTGCACTTTCCTCTTTAAACTTGCACATAGAAGAATTGCTGTAGGTCTCTGTGCTACAGAACAGGCCTGTGTTTACCCCTTAAATACATAGTAGGGAGCATTGTATTAAACAGTGATGTATTCAGTGGGGGCAGATGGGCAAAGGCTTGTATGTGTCCCCCCATCTGTCCCTTAACTTGAATATCACTCAGTTGCTGACTCGTGCAGGCCACAATGTGGTCTTGTACTTATCCCCAGAAAGAAGCACACCTATCCTCCGACAATTGCCCTTTAATCAATTTATTGCAGCAAAAAAGTTTCACAAGCTTTCGGGGGAGTACCCCCTTCCTCAAGTCTAATCTAGGTGCAACCCTAGTGAATCAAGTAAGTGGTGTACGGAAGAGATTCTGCTTTTTGCCCACCACCAATGCATTCTGCACCTTGCCCTAGATAGGAAATTTGACATTAGGCGCAGAACACAGCAAGATCCTGGATGCAAGAGCTTTTTAATAAGTATAAAGTGTTTTTAGGTGCTATTACTCCCCTCAGTGCTATTCCACTTCTGTTTGGGGTCAAACTACTGTAGACAACCTCAACTGTCTCCTGTATCTTGGTAGCCTCCTCAATCCTGTTTGGAAATCTTTAATGCATGGTACATTGAGTAAATAAATAATTATTCGTATCCTGTAACACACCTAGCATATAGAATTATATAGAATTTAATTAAAAGTAGGGAGGGGTGTGTGTATGGATGCTGGGTTTTCATTTGGAGGGGTTGAACTTGATGGACTTTGTCTTTTTTCAACCCAATTTAACTAGCAGGTGATACAGGTATTAGCTGCACATAAAATGTGGATCATTTTTCATGATCCTGTCTGTAAGCAGTTCAGGCATGAGATGACAACCTACAACTTTCCAGGCATTGAACAACTCCAAAAACCCTAGCAGCTTTCAGCTGTCAGTTGGATGCAGAGAGTTGTAGATCAACATCTGGAAGGTCATAGGATGCCCATGTCTGATGCAGAGACAGTTAACCTCCCAGTGGAAAGTTAGTTTACATGAGAGTTTGAACTCTTTAAAGCATAGAGTGTCATGATATCCATCTTGCCTCCCTATCTGTCTGGCTCATTCTGTCCATCCATCAATGTGAACATAAGCTTTCATTAAATATTTCGTAAGTTACCTTAAAATACGAAAATTCAAGGCCAAAGGAGGAAGAGATGATCATTCAGTGTTTATAAGGGAAACTAATGACACATGGGGATCTATGTTTGAAATACTCTTTAACCTACAAGGAACTGTACAGCGCAAACAGAAAAATCTTGATGTAATAAACCTCTTTTTCTCACTTCATTAACATAAGATCCATCTGTGTCAACATTGCCTTTGAGGCCCATAGATTCTTTATTATGTTTGGACATGGTGTATTATCTGAGAGAGAGATTTAACGTTACCGTATGTCATATCTGTAGATTCGCCTCTTCCCTAGGGATAGGCCACAGGTGTCTCGAGTGTTTGTTTCACATCCATTCAATGTCAGGTTCTGGTCAAACACTTTGCACAATGTTCAAGCTGTGTTTATTTAGGGAAACCATTATACAGACAGCCAGTTCCATTTGTTTTTAAATGCATGGTCACTGACATTGTTAGGCACAGGCTACTATAAGGAACATGCCAAACAAATCTGAATAAAAATATTTTTTTAATAATCAAAATCGAATTTGCTGATGTGGTGTTTCTATCCTTTTTTTCATTTTAAAGGAATAGTAGAGGTATGGGATCTGTTATTCGGAAACCCGTTATCCAGAAAGCTCCAAATTACAGAAGGGCCATCTCCCATAGGGGCAAATTTACTAAAGGGCGAACTTCGCCGATTTACTAAAGGGCGCTGGCGTAAATTCGTTAGTGAAGGAGATAGACTCTAGCTGTACTTCATACTTTAAAGTCAGGCAAAATTTCGCGCTGGCGAATGGACGTAACTGCGCAAATTCACTAAGATGCGGATTTTAATGAACGTTACCTCTTGTGCCACATTTGTCTTCGCCACCTCGGACCAGGCGAAGTGCAATAGAGTAGATAGGATTTTCTCAAAAAAAATTTGAACATTTTTCTAAGTCCCAAAAAACGCTGGCAATGTTTCAGTTTTTCAGGGTGATAGGCTGCAAAAGATAGTAAATTTTTTTTAGGGTCCCCGGCTTCCCCCCTACATTTCCTAATATATGGCACATAAACTATACACTGGGCTCATGTGTAGGGCAATATAACAACTCTATTTTATTTTATTAAGGTTCCCTGGGCTTGTGTAGTGTAATGTATTTGCTGCAACATATACATCCATTGAAATTTAACTTGCCTCCGTATGCAAATTAGCCAACGCTAGTGCAACTTCGCTTTGCTTGCCGAATTAACACTAGCGAAACTTCGCCATCGTTCGGCTCCCTGGACGCAACTTCGCATTTTATTGAATTAGCGTTGTCCTGGCGAATTTTCACCTGGAGAATTGCGGCGAATTTCCGGAGGTTAGTGAATTTTCTCCATAGACTCCGTTTTAATCAAATAATACTAATTTGTAAAAATGATTTCCTTTTCCTCTTTAATAATAGAACAGAACCTGCTTGATCCTCCCTAAGTAATATATACTTCATTCTTATTAGAGGCAAAACAATCCTATTGGGTTTATTCAATATTCAAATGTTTTTTTTTAGCAGACTTGGATGGTATGGAAAAGATTACGGAAAGATCCCAGGTCCCAAGCATTCTATAGAACAGATTCAATTCCTGTATAAACCTGATCTGTACCTACCTGACTGGAATTTCTTTCTGCTACATTATGTAAGGTCCGGCTTCCTCCAAGGATCAGGGGAGGTTATTAGTTTATCACAATTTGCTAATAAACAACCATTAGTAATGAGTTTGTTGGGGTCAGTAATAACGACTCACTTGGGTTTATGGTCAATGCAGGGCAATCAACCATTTTTTACACTTTGCACACTGTGTTGTGTATTGGGTGAATTTCTGCAGTACTCTCTCCAAGAAGGGTGGGAGGTATGTAGGGATCCCCTTTCACCTCCTAACTTGGGCATCAGGGCCCCACAATAGGGCCCTGTCCTTACTGTCTGATCTAAGGCAGTTGTTAAAGACACAGCTGTGCTGTACCTCCTGAAGCCTCTCTATTCATTGAGCTTTGTATTTTTGACCCGGCGCTTGGTGCAGAGAGCAGCGTTTCCTAGGGTGCAAGTGCTGGGTATGTTAGCACTGAGGGGCACTCTCTTGCATCCATCAGCACTGTAACACATGTGCCCCGTGGAATGAAAAATTACCCATATTGACCATGTTTCTCCTAGCTCACCACTCACAACATGTATGTTCATAAAATGCATTTTATTTTATTTGTTTACAATACATAATGGGAATTGGGTAACCCAAATACCCACATCATTGAACATGTGGAATTTCTTTCAGCTGAGACCCCTCTATATGGAGCAAATCTCTAAATACATCAGGGCAACGAGGAAACAAATGTACATGGCAGATCTGCTGCAGAAGCAGAATTCAGCTTATGTGTTATATACAGGAGCGTATTATCATATCAGCACTTGAGGGCCTGTGTCTAGGGCAGCAGCTCTCAAATGACAATATGGTGAGAAAAAAAACTTTCCAGAAAAAACCTACGGAAATACTGTACCTACTGACAGTAGAGGTGGGGAGTCCATCCAACATGGCGCATTGTGATGTCACGTACATCCGTGACACGCCATTATATCGCATCTGCTGACATCACATCCACTGACTGGAGTTCACAGGTCCATTGCATAGGGCAGCACCGGACCTGAATACACTACTGGTTATATACTGCAGTTTTCCATTGATTTTAATTCTAGATTTGATCAGCCACTGAAAGCTATCATTTTCTTTTATCTTGAGATTTGCAGAGAGCCAGAAGACTTTATAGTAAAAACAGAATCCAGCCTTAAGGTGGCCATACACGGGCAGATTAAAGCTGCCAATATCGTTCCTTTAGACCGATTCGGCAGCTTATCTGACCATGTGTGGGGGCTCCAGACGGGTCCTCCCGATCGATATCAGGCCAAAAATCATCCAGATATTGATCGGTCAAGTTTGATTTTTCATACGATCTAGGACCACATCGGCCAGTTGATGCGGTCCTGCGGCCCGTCTGAGCCTATTCGTAGCATTGCAGTCCGATCGTTCCGCCCCAGCTATAATCACAAATTTTTCATTGACGCACAAAAGCCAACATCAAAAACCATGAATTAAAGAAAAATCTTCCCGTTGTAAAAGGGATATTTGGCACTGACTTCTCCATGATTTTGACAGGTTTTAGCTGGAGTATTTTCGGATTCAGAATTGTTGCAGTTTTGATGCATAATAATCACTTTTTTTGGCGACATAAAGCCCGACCTGAAAAAGTTGCAGTTTAGTAAATCGACCCTTTACTGTGCATGTGTGTCTAGAATTTAAAGGGAACTTTTACAATAATCGGGAGAATGCAGAAGATGAAATGGAAGAATGAGGGGAGGGTCAAAATCGTGTTATTCCTGAAGAAATAGGGGGCATTGGCAGCTTTGTATATGGCTTGTGTACATGGCCTTCTCTGTACATGGGACACTGTCCTGTATCTGCGAGATAAAGAAATATTCATTGTTTTATTCCCGATATACAATATTCCATTGTAGTTGAAAATATGTGGTATGTGGATGAGTTAGAAGCCGTTCTATTTACATATTTGTATTTCTAGTATATACTGTATATGTTTATGTATGTTTTGATATCCCAGGAAGCAGACACTATTCTTTCTTCAGCAGATCCCCTATGGTTAATGACTATTTATAAAGAATACTTCATTATAATGATTTCTACTGCTGTGGAGGGGAACTGTCATATGGGATTCATAAGGAACAGAGTCTCGATACGTCTGACAAACATGACAAAGTGTATAAAAGAAACCTTAATGCTTTCAGCCATTTTCCAATTTTCCATTTTATTGTGACATACTGTATGTAAGTGTATGTGTTTTAATGTATATGTTTAAATAGAAGCGACGCAAGACAATATGCTCAGGGGAAGAAACATAGGGGGTCTCACCTCTTTTTTAGAAGTCATTTCATGTAGGTCACCCTCAATCCATAATTGGACAATAGAAATGTGATCAATTACCCCAGGCAAGAACACATTTGACGTGTTGGTTTTTGAACTACTGATTACGTTAAATTGCTTTATATTGCAATGATCCATCACATGCGAGAAATTTTGCAAGGAAAAATGTTAATCTTTTATCATCAAGCATTTCAGTTTGGGGGGTGTGCCTTTACAAGGTTTCAACAAATATTTATTTTTTATTATTTTAACATAATATTTACACATTAGTCTCCACTTTTTACATCAGTAACAAGTATGAACATCATGTTACATATGCACAAAATATTCATTTTTTTCTTAATGGGGCTGTTGTATTTTGTCTTAGGAGGATGATTCATTTTGCGGCAAGAACTAAGACACTCCCTTTCTCCTATGGATAAATTTATCCAGCGTTACACCAAAGTGATATCCCAGGCTATCCCCAGCCTAGGCTGCATTCCTGTGTATAATTTGGATGAAATGACTCAAGAAAAATCTTTATTCCTTAAGGGAACCCTGTGGCTTCATCTGTGTGAGCTCAAATATGCAGAGAAAGAAAGAAAAAAAACTGAATTGAGCTTCCGTTCCGTATAATATATATTCTATATACGTTAACATCATTTAAGAGAAAATAAATGGAAAACAAATATTAGAATACATCATTTACTTTCAGCTTAAGTGACACTGAGGGGGTTTCGCTCAAAAACTCTCAGATTAACTCTAGAACTGTGAGAGTTTTTCAGCCGAAAACTTGATTCATTCGAGTTTTCATGCTTTTATCCCTGAATTTTTTCTCAAAACATTCGGGGTTTTCCCCTTTAAAACTCGACCAGATAAATAGAGCCCCTTTAGTGTTGTTAGAGCTTTTTGTAGTTTTTGCACTTACTAAATCTCACATTTTTGAGTTTTAGAGAAATTTTAAAAATGAATTTTTAGGGGGAAAAACCATTCATGAACAAAAATAGAAATTTAAATATTAGTAAATCAATCCCCTAGGGGCAGATTTATCAAGGGTTGAATTTCGAGGGTTAAAAAACCATCGAATTCGACCCTCTAAGTAAAATCTTATTTTAGCGAAAAATGTTCGATCGAAAGATCGAATAAAAATCGTTCGATTGAATGTTAAAATCCTTCAAATCGAACGATTCCAACAATTTTAAGGGGTCGATCAAATGATTTTTATTCAATCATAAAAAGTGCCCAAAACTTACAAAATCTATAATGTCCCCATAGGCTAACATTCAATTCGGTAGCTTTTATTTGGCAAAGTATTGAGTCATAGGATTTTATAAAGAGACAGTACTTCAATTATCGAATGGTCGAACAATGTTAACTTGGAATCCTTGGAATCCTTCGATCCGATCGAATTTGACCAATTCAATGGTCGAAGTACCCAAAAAATTACTTTGAAATTAGAATATTTTTGCATTCAAACTATTCACTCGAGCTTAGTAAATCTGCCCCCTAGTGTACGGTTTAACCTGCAGTTAAATTCATTTCTCCTGGAGTCAACACCACCCAATAAGGAGTTTTTGCGTGGGATCAGTGGCTTGGAAATTCATAGCAGTAATCCAGGAGAACCAAGCATAACAACATAAAGGGGAAAATACTAGGGAACCTGCGAAATTTTGCCCTTTGCATTTTTATGCACTTCCTCATAGAAGGACTAATTATAATTATTTTAGGCTTTCTTTCCTCTCAAATGAAGTTAAGAGTATGGTAACACTGGCTTGTTAGATGTCTTAAGGCATGCAACAGCATAAAACAATGTTTATATGGTTAGAGAGCTTGTATTTTTCAAATTTATTGTTTGTGAAATCTAATAAAGAGATTACAGAATTAACTGAACCTGTTGTGCCTCTGGACAAAATCCCAGTGACAGGTTCACTTGTGTGTTTTCGAGGACTGAGGGCATGAGCTTTGCACTAATAGGGATTTATAAGCATGGCTTGAGCAAAACACATTTTTCTTGTGTGGTAAACTTTTGTCTCTTTCACATATTTATTATTATATTATGTCTCTGCCCATGATGCCTTATGGGAGAAACAAAACTCTTATTTTGGTATCTTGGCAGTGCTGTGTGTATGGCATGAGACAAGTAAATACCTTCTGATTTCAGAAGGCTTCACTTTGCATGTAAATTGCTAGTGAAGGGCTTTTTGACTCCTTTTAGCCCTTCTCACTTCCTCTATAGTTCTGAAGAATCCCTCTTTTCCCAGCCACTTGCCTACTCTGAGAGGGAACTTCAGGGAGGGAGGACACAGGGAGTATGTGAATTGACAAGCAAGAGGTGGGAGAGGGCTGGTGGTGGGCAGGGACAGGGTCGAACTGGGGGGCCTGGGGCCCACCGGGGCTTCTGCCCCAGACCCCCATCCGGCAACCTCTCCACCCGATCGCGAACATCACTTTTGCCACGACCAACCGGCAAGAAGAAAAGCAGTTTGCAGATCTGCGCAGGGAGTAGGCAGATGGGGGGGAGTAGGTGGGTAGTAGACGGGGTTGGGTAGGTATTACCATCCGCCCGACCCTGACAATTACTTTGTTTGCAGGGGGGCCTGGTGCACAAGATGAGTGCAAGAATTAGAAGAGCAGACATGCATATTGGACCAATTAGTAGAAAAATGCAGAATGTAATGTAATTAGACATAACTACTATGTGTTTTGTACCTTAAGAGGACTCTGGTTACTAGCCTATTTAAAGGGGTTGTTCACCTTTCAGTATGATGTAGTAACTTTCAGTATGATGTAAAGAGTTTGCAATTTGCAATTGATTTTCATTTTTTGATTAATTTTTCATTGGGTTTGCTAATTACCCTAGCAACCATGCACTGATGTGAATAAGAGCCTGGCATATGAATAAGAAAGGGCCTGAATAAAAAGATGCATAAAAAACAATACATTTGTAGCTTTATGGAGCATTTGTTTTTTTTAGATGGGTCAGTGACCCCCATTTGAAAGCTGGAAAGAATCAGAAGAAAAAAGGGGAATATAATTAAAAAAAAAGATATAAAAAAAATAATGAAGACCCATTGAAAGGTTGCTTATAATTGACCATTCTATAACAAAAAGGTGAACCACACCCTTAAGGCACAAAATGTGTAAGACTATATTTTCTTATACAACATTCTAAATACATGTTTCTGTTCCAGTGTGCCTACATGCTATTCTTATTATTGGTTGATACCTGTTACTTATGCTTAAAGGTCTGGGTCATGTACACCTGAATCTCCTCTCTACAGATACTGGTCCTTTATTCTGTATTAAACATGAGTGTAGAGGCTAAATGGGAGAACAGTACACTATAACCAGGGTAAATTACATTCAGGAAAGCAAAATATAACCTTATGTTTGGGAGTTGTAAGTAATGAATTGCTTGCCATTGATCTTACATGCTTTTTCCAGGAACCAAGTTATTTGTTTGTTATTATTTGTTGTTATTTTTATTCGATAAAATGAATGGAATTTATGGAAGAAACTTCAGTTAAAGTTACAGTACATCACAACAAGGTCCATTTATATGTTGGCCACAGAATAAAGGTGGCCATACCCGGGCTGATAAAAGCTGCCAACAGACAGAGTCTGCAGCTTATTGGTCCATGTGGGGCCCTCCAACAGGCTTCCCCAATCGATATGGCAGGGTTAAAAATCCTGCATCTGTTCATATTGGCAGCATTATGATTCAACCTCATTGTGGACATATTGGGCGAGATCTGCTTGTTTGGCTAAATCACTGAACGAGCGGATCTCTACTTGTATGGCCACCATTAGTCTGTAATATTTTACTGCCAATGTGGTTCCCAAACTCAGATTAATTTCCCTAAGTGGAGCAAAGAAAGGCAAGGCCCAGCTCTCAAGCCAACACTTGTTTGTATTACAATTACAATATAATATAATATAATTTTACAGGTGCAGAAAGGTAAAAGTTTTTATTATTTGGCACTCTGTTCCATATTTACGCACTTTTGTGCAACAGAAGTGGTGTCTCTTGGTGGATTTACACAATATTCCTTATGTTCTATTATAAATCTCAGCCTCTACAGAACTGGTGGAAATGGCTTTCCCCCGAGAAGAGAAATTGCAGAAGAGAAATAACGTAATGCTTACCAGTGGATTATCTGCTGCTAGACGCAAGCATATAGCGTAGAATTTAAGTCTCCTGTTCAGTGATGTGTGTTAAATTCCATGTGCCTACACCTTTCATTTTGTACAAATAATGTCGCAGTACCTTTTCTTTCCTTCGGAGCCTGTAATACAAGCTCGAAATGCCAGTAATGTTCTGCCAGGAGTTATCCCAAAGGTGACTGCATGAAGAGTGCTTTAGAAATGTACAAGATTAAGAAAATATAAGTTCATATTATATTACCTTGCTCCATGGCAACCTAATTGTAAAACATACGCTGCTCCGTTTGGATTCTGGAAAGTTTCATGCGGTTCTTCATTATGAGAAACGCTTGTAATTGGGGGGGGGCGGTTAAAATGTGAAGCGCATACCAATAAAACGTGCAGCTGATTTTGAGGGACTTTGGATGAAAACAATTTAATTTAAAAGCTGTAAGTTTACATTCGTTCTGTAATTTCTTGGCATAATCATGTAGAGCTGGAAAATGATGAAGAGATTAACTGCATTTTTATTGGCATGGCTAGGTGTGTGCTGGCATGTAAGAAGGCAATAGAAGGAACAGACTTGTTATGAAGAGCGGGCTTAGGCTTTTACCAATTTCTATAGGCCAAAGGATATTACCCATTCCACTGGTTCTCCAGAGACTCGTTTCTTTCTGTGCCTGTGCTTATATATATATATGTATTAATTATCTATGCCAATCAGTTACAGATTCATTGAAGGGAAATCTAATGATCCTTTAATAAACTCTTAGTATGACGTGGGTGATATTCTGAGACAATTTGTAATTGCTTTTTACTTTTATTCAGCAGCTCTCCAGTTTGCAATTTCAGCAATCTGGATGCTAGGGTCTAAATAACCCTAGCAACCATGCAATATAAATAGGAGAGGGTCCAGATAATAAAAATTATCAATAACAATAAATTTGTAGCCTTACAAAGCATTTGTTTTGTTAGATGGGGTTAGTGACCCCATTTGAAAGCTGGAAAGAGTCAGAAGAAGAAGGCAATTAATTAAAAAAAATTAGGGATGCACCGAATACAGGATTCGGTTCGGGATTCGGGCAGGATTCTGCCAGGATTCAGATTCGTCTGAATCCTTCTATCCAAATCTGAATTCGAATTTGCATTTGCATATTAGGGTTGGGAGGGAAAATTCGTGACTTTTTGTCACAAAACAAGGAAGTAAAAAATGTTTTCCCCTTCCCACCCCTAATTTGTATATGCAAATTAGGATTCGTATTCGATTCGGTATTCGGCCGAATCTTTCGCGAAGGATTCGGGGGTTCGGGCCGAATCCAAAATAGTGGATTCGGTACATCCCTAAAAAAATATAAGAGAAAAAAATGAAGACCAATTGAAAAGCTTAGAATTAGCCATTCAATGGCATACTAGGGGGTTATTTATCAAAGTCCAAATTTATCTCAATATTTTTTGAAAAAAACTCTGACTGCATATCTGACGCTGTCAAGATATGCAGTGGTTTACTGCAGTTATAGCAAACAGGGAATAAATGGTGGATAACAGACAAGGATTACAGAGTACAATAGGGTTAGAAGGACCTAGAGATTAGAGTTTACAAACTAAAAGGTTAGGGTACAATTGAGACATTAGGATTGTATAAACACTGTCATTTTTGATACAGCAATGATTAATTAAGGTACATCGAATAGGCCTCTTTAAACAGATGGGTCTTTAAGGAGCGCTTGAAAGTTTGGAAGGAAGGAGAAAGCCTGACAGCTTGTGGCAGAGAGTTCCAGAGAAAAGCAGAAGCCCGAGAGAAGTCTTGTAGACGAGAATGGGCAGAAGTGACCAGAGGAGAAGTAAGGCGAAGATCAGAAGCAGAGCGTAGGTTTCGTGAAGGAGTGTATTTTGAGATTAGAGGGAGGGGTTTCATTATTAAGGGCCTTGAATGTGAGTGTAAGTAATTTGAATTTGATTCTAGAAGAGATTGGGAGCCAGTAAAGGGACATGCATATGGGAGCAGCTGATGTTGAGCGGCGAGCTAGATGAATGAGTCTAGCGGCCGTGTTTAGAACAGATTGGAGTTGTGAAAGGTGACTTGTTGGAATACCTGTGAGGAGTAAGTTGCAGTAATCAAGGCGGGAGATGATGAGAGACTGAATCAGTGTTTTAGTTGATTCTGAACTGAGATAGGGTCGTATTTGAGCAATGTTGCGCAGTTGAATACGGCAAGATTTTGCAAGTGTTTGAATGTGTGGTGAAAAAGACAGATGTGAGTCTAAGATGACTCCTAGGCAGCGTGCCTGTGTGGTGGAATGAAAGGTGGTGTTGTTTACGGTGAGTGATATCTGAGGGACAGGGGAAGATCTTGGAGGAAATATAATGAGTTCTGTTTTAGAAAGGTTCAGTTTCAGGTGGCGCTGTGACATCCAGGAGGAGACAGCAGAGAGACAGTCTATGACTTGGGCAAGGACAGAATTAGAAAGATCAGGAGTAGACAAGTAGAGTTGGGTGTCATCAGCATAAAGGTGATACTTAAGTACAAAATTTGACTTATTTATTTACCGTATATACTCGAGTATACTCGAGTATAAGCCGAGTTTTTCAGCCCCCAAAATATGCTCGGTTTATACTCGGGTCAAGCGCAAAAACGGTCGCCGGTGTCTAAGAATAGTCGCCGGCGCCTAACAATAGTCGCCGGCGTCCAAGAATAGTCTCCAAGAATATTCTCCGGCGTCCAAGAATGGTCGCCAGCATCTAAAAACAAGACGCCGGCACCTCCAATGGTGCCAGAAACCCTACATTTTTTGATTGAAACTTACCAGAAGCTGCTACATTTCTCACCCTCGGCTTATACTCGAGTCAATAAGCTTTCCCAGTTTTTGGAGGTAAAATTAGGTACCTCTGCTTATACTCGGGACGGCTTATACTCGAGTATATACGGTATACACAATTTGAAAACTAAAATTATTATGATTATTGCACGAAACCCAGCGCAGATCAAAACATCTTCTCCCATTGACTTATATTCAACCTTGACAGGTGCCGGATTTTTTGGATTCATACTTTTTCCATCCTCGGGGTATAATAAATTCTGAAAAATTTGTGATTTTTTTTTTTTCACAAAAAAAACAGATTTTATACTAAAATAAAATGTGAATATTTCGGGTTTTTGGTATTCGGAGTTTAGTAAATAGCCCCCTTAAAGATAACATAAAGGTAAACCATCATTTTAATGAGCTTATATTTTGGACAGATGTTTCAGTTTGCTAAGTTTCAAATATAATTTTTTTATTCATGAGCAACATTTTTTATCAGGTATCAAATTGCAGCCAAAATTTGCACTGAGCTATAGACCCCAATGTATTTCTCATGAAAAAAGCTGCCACGAAAAAAAATGCCCAAAAACTCCAATGCAGATAAAGTCGCTAAGAAAAATAATTGGTACTGGAAAAGTCGGTCTCATTGCACAGAATTCCGTATTGTATAAAGGAAAAAAAGTACAGAAAGGTTTATCCTGATGAATTTATATTTATATGTCGAATGGTAGTCCTGATATGATTGTTAAATTGACTAAAGCAATAAAAGATTTTACTTACCAACAATCAGTACAGTATATAGTGCTTTTTCATGGATCCTGTCTTGGATGCCAATCTTTCCTTTATAATAAAGGTTTATTCTGGTTTGTTCTGGTTTTTGTTACTTCATAAAGAAGCCTTTGAATTGTATTAAAACAGCAAAAGCTTAATAGAGATTTCTCAGTGGATCAGATTTTTTGCTTTTGCCTCTTGTTCACATATTTTTCTATTATACAGTAAAAAAAGTAATTTTACAATTCCTGTATGACAGGGATTATGCTTTGTACTTCAAAAATTGTATGGAATGTTTCATTTTGTACATTAAGTTTCTATACATTTTTATAGGAACGTAAAGGAATGTCAGTGTTCTTGTTCAGTGAACATTATATTTCCAGCGCTCCTCCTATTCAGGTTCCTTTGCCAGAGACTGAGCATACGTTGGATTTGCCCACTGTGCTAAGGAAGAAATTTGTAATGTAATTGTTGGGGGTTTATGGATCATAAAGCCATAATAAATTATCACATTCTTGAATAAGCGTATAGATTTTAATTTGATTATTGTTGATATAACGCAACAAAAGACTGAGTTATAAATCTGGAGGTAATGGTTCACAGCTTTAGATCGCACATAGCTTGACACCTCATTTTGCCAGGGCTAGAAGTATTATTTGTGCAAAATGTACAGGTGCACTGGAGCCCAGTGAGGGCTGAGAACAGATATTTGTATTGGGGGGATTTTTCAGCGATTTCCTGTAGAAATGGTTCTAACTTACACGTTCAGCCTTTGGTTCCAGTAGAGAACTTGTAAAGTCACTTTGCTTAAATAATAACTACTCATGTATGGAAATAATGAACCCAAATCAGTAACTCTGGGAATGACCAGGGAATAATTGGCTGAAAAATGTTTCAGTGCCATGTTTCTAAATGTACTGCACCAGAAATAGAGCCACCATGGGATAAGATCTTAAAGGAAACTCTTTCTCCTTCGTTTTGATGCATCAAGAGGTATCTCCAAAGAGAAATACAAGTGTTGGCCTGTTATCCAGAATGCTCAAGACTAGGGATGCACCGAATCCACTATTTTGGATTCGGCCGAACCCCCGAATCCTTTGTGAAAGATTCAGCCGAATACCGAACCAAATCCGAACCCAATTTGCAAGAAACTTTTCAATTGGTTTTCATTGATTTTTTTTTATAGTTTTATAGTTATTTGCCTTTTTCTTCTGACTCTTTGCAGCTTTTAAATGGGCGTCGCTGACCCCCTTTTAAAAAACAAATGCTCTGTAAGGCTACAAATGTATTGTTATTGTTACTTTTTATTACTGATACTTCTATTCAGACTCTCTACTATTCATATTCCAGTCCCTTATTCAAATCAATGCATGGTTACTAGGGTAATTTGGACCCTAGTTACCAGATTGGTTAAGATGCAAACTGCCGAATAAAAAGCTAAATTACTCAAAAAACACAAATAATAAAAAATGAAAACCAATTGCAAATTGTCTAAGAATATAACTCTCTATATCATACTAAAAGTTAATTTAAAATTGAACAACCCTTTTAATAAAAAGTTTTTTTTGTAGAAGGTGTGCTCTACTGCTCTATAATATTTCTATTTGTTCTATGAATGAAGTTGACTGAAAAACAGGCATTGCAGTTGTTTGATAAACAGGAATACTTTAGTTAAGCACAGGCAGGTTTAACAAGACAAGGCAGAATGTAGGTGCTAGTGATGTGCAGGTCAGGAAAAACTCAACCCGCAAACGCAAAACCTTAAGCCGGCAGAGTTCAAGTCAGGTTAAGGCAGGCAAGGTTAATATAAGAATAAGGAGAGGCTTCCTGAGTGTGTGCAGGGACCAGCAGGTAAGTAGACCTAAGAGCTGGCAAGGTTACAATACAAGGGCAGGGTGTATATATAGGCAGTCTCTAAGAATAATATGCACCTAATCATAAATACAGAGCAGCTTGGAACAATTAGCACAGGGGTGCCCAAAAGGTAGATCGGGATTTACCAGTAAACCTTTAGCTGGTGATCAGTAGATCTCAAGAAGCTCTCAATACTGATGGGGTGTATTAGCAAAACGGCAAAAAAATTGCGAAATGCATTGGTCAATGCGCGACAGTCTTGAGACAAGCGAAAATTTTTATACCCGTGACTATTTTGTCCAAATGAATTAAATGGGTGTCCAAAAAAATTTTGGACGCGGGTTGATTTTTCACTGCAGTTTCGTGAAAACATTACCATGCCTGCCGAATTTATTCGCCCTTCACTAACTGTCAACAAACAGCTTGTATAAATCACCCTCGTGTTTCATTCTTTTCATTAAGATATTTATTACAGTGTATTTATTAAAGTTACATAATAAATAGTTGTTAGTTAAACATAGCAATATACATTTGCTCATAAATCAATATAATATTGTAAGTAATGTTTTCAATGGAACAGAATGCTAGCAATGATTTTATCGATGTAGATCATAATGGGGCAACATCACTAAAAGTAGACCCCTCATTAGTAAAGTATGGGCACTCCTGAATTAGCAAACCTGGGATACAGACTGGAATAGGTAGGCTTCAATACAAGGAAAGCCTATGGGGCAAATTCACTAACCGGCAGAGTTGCGCCAGCGATGGCTTCACCTGGCGAATTTTCGCCAGCCCTCCGCAAATTCGCTGAAATACAAAGATGCGCTCAGCGAAGCAAAGGTAGTGAAGTTGTGCTACCGAAGATTCGCCAGGCAAAGCAAAGTTGCGATAGCGAAGGGGAATTTGCATATGGCGGGAACTTAAAGTTTGAATAAGCCCAGGGTACCTTAATAAATGCAAATAGAGTTGTTATATTGCCCTACACATGTGCCCAGAGTATAGTTTATGTGCCATATGTTAGGAAATGTAGGGGGGAAACAGAGTACCCAAAAAAAACTTTCGTCCTTTTGCAGCCTATCACCCATGAAAATGGAAAAGACGCCAGCGTTTTTTGGGGCTTAGAAAAAAATTTACTTTTTTTTTTTTTGAAGTCCTATCTACTCTATTGCACTTAGCTAGGTCTGAGCTGGCGAAGGCAAGCCTGGCATAAGAGGTAACGTTCAGTAAAATAAACTGAATTTGCATAGTAACGATCTTTAGCCATGGAGAAAATTCGCCTGGCGTTAGAGTGGGAAGTTGCGCTAGAGTCTATCACCTTCACTAGCATATTTTCGCCAGCGCCCATTAGTAGATAGGCAAAGTATCGATCTTACTTAACACTGGCGAATTTTCGCCAGCGTTCACCACTTCAGTAAATTTGTCCCTATGCCTCTAAATTGCCTGTCTAGGGTAGAGGTAAAAGCAGAAGGCCATAATGCACCAGGTTCAAACCCAGCAGTGGACAAGAGAGGGGATCATTCTGTACCAATAGTTATTTGTTTGATTGCTTTGATCATATTATCAAGTATTGGGCTTGCTGTGACACATGCCAGACAAAATAAACCTCACCCCTTTCTTTACTGAGTGTATGTACATATGCACCATGGTATCATGCCAAAACGTCTTGCCCATAAAATACTGTGGTGAGAAAAAAAAAATCAGTGTTTCCTGTTTGCAAAAATGACACACTTAATAATTTATAGCTTTGTGAAATCAGTTTACCAAAAACATTAGCTCAACTATTTTTGTTACTATGGAAATAATCATCTCAGTATAAATCTGTAAATATACGACCGATTGCATCCAAGGCATACAGACACATTCTGTCAATGACCCCATGTCCTTGGCATGGGAACACACATTATATCATGTAGAAAGCCGTAGAACCCAACCGCATCCTTGGAAAAATGAAACTTGTACTGACTTTGCAATTTATTAAAATTCCTTAAGTATCGCAATTTTTACCAGATTCAATTTGATTTAAAAAAAAAAAACACAAACTTATATCTCTATTCAGTTGGAGATTGCCCCATAGACTTCAGTGTCATTTCATGAAATAAACCTCAAAATATGTTTTTCTCATTAAATTCAGTCTGGCTTTCCTTAATGTTTCTAGAAGTCACTTGATGGTTTGGATCTGAAAAATCTGTTTTGACTTAAACTGAGTTGTGTACAAACCCCAAAATGCCTACAGGCCATAAGAAAATATAGCGGATTTCCATCATTTCAATGAGAATTATTCAAATAGTGGGTATGAGATGTAGAATTGATAGATGAGCTAAAGACATAATATATACAGGCATAGGATCTATTAATCAGAATGCTCTGGGTCTGGGGTTTTCTACTGCTCCCCCACTGTCCAGCACCTTACTTACCTCATCAGATTTGTCTGACATGACCTAGTCTTCATAAAGCCATGCTGATTCCTGCTCTTAATCGTCTCCAGGACAATATTTTGAATGTGATCCCTTAACAAGCCTTCCACCACAGATGTCAAGCTTACTGTCCTATAGTTGCCAGGCTGAGATCATAATCCCTTTTTAATATTGGAATGACCTCAGCTTTTCTCCAATCCATAGGTACCATACCAGATGAAAGTGAATCAGAAATAGGGGCCTAGCTAATACTGAACGCCAGGGTCAGATGGGGTGTATGCCATCTGACCCTGGCGCCTTGTTTACATTAATTTTTATTAAAGCTTCATGAATCATATCCTGAGTCAGCCACTGACTGGATTGAGCTGAGCCAACAGTGCAGCTATGAAGTGAGCCTGGGAACTCTGACTCCTCTATTTAAATATGAATAAAACCCAATAAGGATATTTGCCTCCAATAAGGATTAATTAGATCTCAGTTTGTATCAAGTACAAAGTACTGTTTTATTACAGAGAAAATGGAAATGATTTTTAAAAAATTTGAATTATTTGATTAAAATGGAGTCTACACCACCTTCAAATATTTGGGGATTTGGATTCATGCTGACCTAACCAAATATACAGATCTTAATATTCTGCCTCAAATACGATATATGGAACAGAAAAGAAATGCATGGGCTAATTTACCTCTATCTCTGATTGGTAGGATAAACCTTTTTAAAATGATGATTTTACCGAAATTAACTTATGTCTTTAGACAATCCCCAATAATGATCCCTCATATGATCTTCTCTAAACTCAAAAGCCTTACACTTACGATGTACTGGAATAACGCCACTCCCAGACTAGCTCTCACCACCTTACAACTCCCGACCCAGCAGGGAGGTTTGGCGGCCCCCAATCTTTTCTTTTACTATTTGGCATCTCAGTTGGTAGTTGTGAGGAATTGGGCCCAATCTGACGACACCAATGCGTCTGTGATCCTTGAAGCTCAACTAGCAGGGTCCTTTGAAGGCCTCAAAAATCTACCTTATCGAGGTGCTACTTATAATGTTACGATCTCCCTTCTGATGAAAGAGACACTTAAGGCCTGGCGTTTGGTGTCTCAATATTACCCTAGGCTACAACCTCAATGCTCCAGCTTTGCCCCGCTGTGGTGTAACCCCTTTCTGAAGCAGTTTGAGTTGGTCCCTGACCCTCAGCTTTGGGCAAGATATAATATAAAATATATTTCAGATATTACAGTGGAAGGTAACCTCATTGGTTTTCAGGCCCTAAAAGAGACTTATAATTTACCGAACTATATGTTTTTTAGATATCTGCAATTGAGACACGCGTTTGTGACTCAGTTTAAGGGTGACAAGGTGGACACCAAGTTGAATAGCTTACAGGTAGGGGTACATAAACAGGTGTTATGTAAGACGCTCTCGTATTTTTATACACAATTACAGACTGTTAAGGGGTCCCCTCTCAATAGATTACAGACTAAGTGGCAGCAGGACATCCCTGAGATCACGCAGGAACATTGGGAAGAAACATTGAGTTCTGTCTTTGAAGGAGTAATCAGTAGTAAAGACAAAATGACACAAATTAACTACTTACATAGAGTTTACTTTACCCCACAAAGATTGCATAAAATGAATCCAGTCATTAGCTCAGAGTGCCCCAGATGTCGACACTCCCCGGCGAACTTTTTTCATATGGTGTGGGATTGCCCTGTGATTAAATCATTTTGGAGGGCGGTGGTACAGATCATTGTAGCTAAAACTGGCCTTTTCGTACCGTTAGAGCCCAGAGTACTTTTACTGAGTCAGATGGACGAAGTGTCCCCGAGGAGGGCGCAACGTACCTTATTATCTGTACTTTGTATGTATGCTAAAAAATCGATTGCAATTAAATGGAAGTCTGGAGATGGCCCCAATGTGAAAGACTGGGAACAACTGGTGGAAAACTCCCTCCCATTGTACAAACTTACATACATGAAAAGGGGTTGTCCTGAGAAATTTAGTAAGATATGGGGTTTGTGGCTTGAGGACTCTGAGGAGGACCCTGACTTAGATCCTCCTTGACTCTCTGTCTGATCACTCTGAGTTCACACTATCCTTTATCTGTACATATTACTCTAGTGGGGTGTGCGCGTGTAAAGGGATTATCTATTGGCTCATTACCGCTTTGTGGGATTTAACACTTACAATACATGGAGGAAGATACTGTGTGTGAAACAGGGGGGATGGGAATATACCATTGGCTTTACACTGTGTTAAACCGAGAACCTTTGGCAGCTCTGTGTGATGCTGTAGATACACTGTGGTTTACCAGATGTATCAGGATAGAACTGCACTGTGGTGCTTGTTATTCAAGCTGACAAAGACGGCATAGTGAACATAATAATAGGGATGTAATGACAAGATGAAAACGTGACTATGAAGAACGACAAAGACACCATGTTATTGTTATGGTTTAAGTTTTATTGTTAAAACTGAAATGCTTCACTGTACTGTATATTAACAGAAACAAACATTGTGTCTATTGCTGCTGTGATAACTGAATGTACCGTAAGTTTGTTTCAATAAAAGAATTGTTAAAAAAAAATAAAATGGAGTCTACTGTCTTTCTGTAATTCTGAGCTTTCTGGATAATCAGTTTTCAAATAACGAATCCCAGACCTGTACAGCTATAAATGAGCCCCACTGAATTTTAGGATGCCAGTTGATGGACAAAGCAGTATGCTGCTTACTAATAAGGACAGCTAGTGATCGTGTATTGATTTTGGCAATTTGATGTCTATAAATATGTGCCGGATATTATACAGCTACTTGAAAGGTAATGGTCTCAACAGTGCTGGCACAATATGTATGCTCCTGAAGTAAGAAAGAAACACTGGGATGGTATCTCTGGCCCACATGGAGCTAAAGAGCTATTTAACCTTCTGATATTTAAGCAGAAGATGGCGAAAGTTAACAGCTCTGTCAGCCATTCATTCCTGGTGGGTTTGATTTATTCCAGAAGGTTGAATTCTGGGAATGTAACAGTATGACCGACACATAAGTGAGTCCCTTATGCAAAGGCGTGAGAAAGTAGCACTGATTAATTCACTGCTCATTTACAGTATAAGAACCCACTCCTGCCACTGTGCTCATAACAGAGATAGGGTCATGCATAGAGTTTAATCGGGTGCCCAGAACATCTAAGCATGGCAACACAAAGACAAGTATTCGGCCTTATATCTCTGCTTGGGGCAGCTTATTATCAGCATGATTTTATCCATAAAGAGACAGAATGTACATTCACTTATTCATTTATTCATTGCTCATTTCCGTGTCAGACAGCCAGACAACAGACATTTCCTTCAAGTGGGTTTCCCTTTTGTAAACTTGGAATAAATGAGAATAATTGTCTATTTGCTTGACATGCTGCTAAATGTAAATGAGATTCAAACAACCCTTGGCCCTTATCCTAGATCTGTATGTAAGCTGTTGGCACAAGGACTTCTAGCCACACCTCTGTACTGTATCTTTTAGCAGTCTGGCTTTGTCTTCTACTTTCTCTTCAGTGACACAAGACAAGTGTTTTCAGCTTCTCTTTGCCCTCGTTTATGAAATCTTGTAAGGTTTGTTATACTTTTTGCTGAAAATAATAAAAAGTAGCAGTCATATCAGACATGTTTACCCTGTAGCCATCTATGGTAGCTTTCTAAGGCTGAAGTACTATACAATAAAAATACAATTACCTCTCATGAGCAACTGGGACAAAGTTGTATATGCTGTTCAGTGCTCTGCACAAGTAATAATATGCTTGGGTTTATGTATATTGAAGATGGGTGGGAAACACCATTATAGTGTGTCTCTAAAATAATTTTGTGTAGTTTTTCAGTTTTGTGTGCTTTGTGTTCAGCAGTGGTTTGAATGAGACTATGACTAGAATATGAATAGGAGAGGGACGGAAAATGAAGTTAAGTAAGACAAAGTAACAATAGTAATAAAATTGTAACCTTATAGAGCAATAGTTTTTGGCTGACTTCAGAAGAAGTCGACAAACCATTTAAAAACTATAAAAAATAGAAATTGAATACCAATAGAAAAGGAATAGGACATTTTGTAACTTGCTAGGGGGGCTATTTCTTAAACCAGTAACGTAACTGGAGGGGGGCGGGCCCTGGTGCGGGACGTGCAGACGGGCCCCCGCCCCCCTCCGTACCAGATTATCTGCCCCGAAATCGGCTGATGCTGCCGGAAATCGGCAGTGTGCGAGCTGCCGGGGGGCCCTGAGGGGGTGCGGGCCCTGGCCCAATTGCACTGTCTTAAACCTCAGTTTTTCTGGTCAGGCTTTTTGGGGCAAAACGTGAATTTTTCAAGGTAAAAAACACTCTTATTTTTAGAGGTTTATTATAGCATGATGCAGCAAAAAGCCTGAATTCAAAAATCCATCTCAGACCTGTCGAGGTCCTGTATAAGTCAACGTAGAGGCACCTATCTCAATTTGAAGTCACCGTGGTCTTCAATGGGTTTAGCCCGAAAATCTGACTTTTTCTCGGTTTTTGGACAAAAACTCAAAAAAATCGAGCTTTTCAGGAGAGAAACCTGAAAAATCTTATGATTTGAGTTTTCACTTGATTTTTTTGAGTCTTTTACCAATCCGTTTGAATCTAGTTAATTTCTTAATAAATAAGGCAAAATGAGGCACGGGAGTTTGGTCAAGCTTTTTTTATCCGGACAATGAGATAAATTTAGATTTTAGTAAATAGTCCCCTAAATGTTAACCTTTGAGATAACTTTTGGTATGATGTAGAGATTGATATGCTGAGAGCACTTGCAATTCATTTTTTATAATTTATGGTATTTGAGTTATCAGCAGCTCTCCAGCTTGCAATTTCAGCAACTATGCATCCAAATTTTCATAGCAACCATGCATTGATTTGAATAAGAAACTGGAATATGAATAGGAGAGGCCTAAATAGAAACATAAATAATAAAAAGTAGCTTTATAGAGTATTTGTTTTTAGATGGGGGTCAGTGACCCCATTTGAAAGCTGGAAAGCATAAGAGGAAGTTTCAATTCAAAAGCTATGAACAGTAAACCATGAAGACCAATTGAAAAGTTGCTTACAACTTGCTATTCTATATAATACTAAAAATTAACTTTGAACCACCAATTTAACTTGAAGGTGCTCCATCCCTGTAGAAAAAAATAGAAAAATTAGCACACACATTATAATCCTTTATAAATAATATGTTATGTTACATTTTAAATTGCAGTACTTAACATTCACATCAGTCCCAGTGGTGCTTACAATACATACACCTTATGGATTCACCATCAGCCAATTAACTTGTCTGTATGCTATTGTAACACGAGGAGGAAACTTATGCAGACATGGTGAAATCATTCACAGAGTGTTCTGGTTGGAGTCCAGCTAAGGACACATTGTTGCCAGGCAGCCGTTCAAACTACTGTTCCATCTGTGGCAGGTGTGTGCTTCTTGCAATCTAGAAAATTCCGGATTTTGTAAAGGCCGTCTCCCATAAACTCCATTTTAATTAAATAATTCAGATTTTAAAAAAAATATTTCCTTTTTCTCTGTAATAATGAAACAGTACCTTGTACTTGATCCAAGCTTACATCTAGGGGCAGACTTATCAAGGGTCGAAGTGAATTCGAGGGAATTTTCGAAGTAAAAAAATTCGTAATTTTTTGGATACTTCGACCATCGAATAGGATACTACGACTTCGAATTCAATTTGAAATAAAATACTTTGAATATTCGAACATTCGATAATCGAAGTACTTTCTCTTTAAAACAAACTTCAACTTCAATACTTTGCCAAATTAAACCTGCCGAAGTGCTATGTTAGCCTATGGGGACCTTCTACAGCATTTTTCCAAGTTTTTGGAAGTCAAAAGTAAAATCGTTTGATCGATCACTGAAATCCTTAGAATCGTTCGATTCGAAGGATTTAATCGTTCAACCTAATGATTTTACTACAACCGCAGGATACCCAAATTCGATGAAAAAAACTTCGATATTCGAAGTATTTCAATTCGATGGTCGAATTTTGAAGTATTTTTAACTTCGAAATTCGACCCTTGATAAATCTGCCCCTTAATGTATCTTTATTGCTGGCAAAATAATCTTACTGGGTTTAATCAATATTAAAATGATTTTTAGTAGAATAGTATGAAAATCTCATGTTTTAAAGGCTGACCAAACTATCCATGATTTACCATGATTTACCATTATTTATCATTAAAAAAAACCATGGAAAGATCAGATTGGGAAAAATCTGGAAAAACAGCGACTTTTTCAGATTGTCAAATGAAAACCCGCAACTTTTTCTGATTGTAGCGGAAAAGTCCTGACATTTTTTTTTGATTTGACACACAAAAAGTCAGAATTTTCAATGAAATCGTCAGAAAAGCCCAAAATGTTCGGATTATTGTACCATAAGCAGACCATCATATCTTCAAATTGCAAATAGGACCTCTGTCATTGACTAATACAGGATCTCGACAGGTTGAAGATGAAAATATTTTCGGATTCTGACTTTTTGTATCCTCGCAGTATAACAAATCGAAAGATTTGATTTTTTTTTTCAACTAAAAATTTGGATTTTATAGTAAAAAGTTTTCAGCATTCAGACTTTAATAAATAACCCCCTTTGAAAGTCTGGAGATTCAAATTAAGCAAAGATCTGTTATCCAGAAAACACCAGGTCCGGAGCATTCTATATAACAGGTCCCATACCTGTAATTATCTTTTGTGTTTTTTCTAATCAGCATGGAGGAAGAAAGGAATATTACATTCCAATTGCCTGTTGCTGCCCCTACACCTGTCTCTGGACATTACACACTGGTACAGAAACATACGCATTTATAATCTGTCAATTCAATGAAAAAACACGAGAACAGTTACAATGGGCACATTCATTTTATATCTCTCTTTAGTTCCAGTCCGTATTTTGTTTTCTCTTATAATATCCTTTGCAGGCCCTCTTCTTGTGCTTTATTTTATTGTTCCCCGCAGATGAATGTTATCCCTTCTAATCTTACCTTATGATTTGTCTCTAGGAATCTAGGTTTTCCATATGGAAAACATACACACTCCTTTTCCTGTCCCTGAAGGGGCATTTGATTAAATATTTTCAGAATATTCTCAACCAAAAAGAGCTGCAGCCATAAAAATAAAACTTGGGAAGCAGGTTGTTACATGTATGTACATTTCTGTATACAAGCCCATACTCTATGATAGGAAGTGTTGGCATTTTTGTTTTCATTAGAGAGGAAAGTTAATATCTGTGCTATTGCAGGGAGCAGCAGGAAAATATCAGGAATAATGGATATTACGTAGCTTCTATCCCTTTATGAAATGTCCATGTCTATATCCAGAATGTCTGGCCACACTTTTCATAAAACAATAAGCTGCATTTTAGTGTTGGAGTCCCAAAACAAATAAAGTTGGAATGTGTCTCTAGCATAGAGTGGCTGCGTCATTCAGTTATTTCTATAACATTAAAGATCTGAAACTATGTGCTACAGGTATGGGACCTGTTATCCAGAATGCTCAGGAACCTGTAATTTGGATCTTCATAGCTTGTCTACTAGAAAATGATGTAGACATGAAATAAATAAAGTTTTGCTTCCATTAAGGATTAATTATACTTAAGTTTGGATCAAGTACAAGGTACTGTTTTATTATCACATAGAAAAAGAAAAAAATTATTGGATAAATAAGTCTATGGAGCTTTCTGGATGGGTTTCCAGATAACAGATACCATACCTGTACAATGTTATGTTTTTTAGCTGATGTTCCCTGCCCAGTGTCGGACTGGCCCACAGGAATACCAGGAAAACTTCCAATGGGCCCTGGTGTCAGTGGGCTTCAAACCATTTGGCCTATTTCATGGTCATTCCCTATTTCTTTATGGGAAATAATGCTTAATAATGGAAGAAAAGAGTATAGTATGTAGAGATAAGAGACTAGGAGAATAAAGAGGTTGAGTGCGGAGAGGAGGTATAAAAGTTTGGAAAGTGGGCCCTCAGCCTAAGGTTTTCTGGTTTGCCCCTGGCATCCCAGTCCAACACTGTGCCTGCCCTGTTTGTGGTTTCTGTGTAAGTGTTTATTGGCACAACTCAGTACCAGCAATTGCAAGGCAATATCAGCAGTTGTCAGTGGAAAGCAGGGTTGGACTAGGCAGGTGGGGCACTGGGAAAAAACCCGCTCGTGTGGGCCCTGCCAGGCTAGTCCCGCTCCACGTTCCATCTTCCAGCCCCTGCAAATACAAAGTGTGTGCCGGCGGCTCAGCAGTAGAACTCGTCGGCAGGGGACCCGGAGGGGGCCTCTGCGACAGTAGCCGCGGTTAGCCGGGCCCCCCCAGTCCGACCCTGGTGGAAAGGGACTGCATAGGACTCAGATCATCATTTTCATAAGTCTGCAGCCCTGTATGCAGCTGTATTCCCTATGTATATAAACACTGTGTGTATCACTTACCTTTTTGCAGGCCATACGTGTGCCTGATTTTGCCTTATTTATTAATAATATAACTTAAATAAATCAGTTTGAGGAAAAACCCGATAAAATCGAGAGAAAACCTGGATCGTACAATTTTTTTATTTTTTTTTTTTACAGAATCGCTTGATTTTTTTGAGTTTTTGCCAAAAACCCAGAAACGGTCGGATTACTTCAAATTGAGATAGGTGCCTCTCTGGTTGACTTATACAGGACCTCGGCAGGTTTAGATTTGCAGTTTCTGGCTTTTTGCAGCATCAGGGTATAATAAATCTTGAAAAATTCGAGGTTTTTTCCAAACAAAAAAATGTAGTTTTTGCCCGAAAAAGCCAGACCAGATAAATTCGAGGTTTATTAATAACCCCCTGAATGTTGGCTAAAAACAGTGAAACAACACATTCACAAACTGACAGCAAACTGGAAAGATTATACCCACAGTAGAAAGTTAGCGAGCATTGCTTTGGCAAATGGAAAAGAGTTGGATCTGTTCCAGGCCACTTGATAGATTACTATTAGTATGGATCTGGTCTTCTGGACATTATGTGACTTGTATTTAGGTGTGGTTCACCTTTCAGTTAACTTTTAGGATGTTATAGAATGGCCAATTCTAAGCAGCTTTCCATTATTTATTTTTTTATAGTTTTTGAGCTATTTGTCTTCCTCTGACTCTTTCCAGCATTCAAATGACTGACCCCATCTAAAAAAACACATACTCTGTAAGGCTACAAATGTATTGTTATTGCTACTTTGTATTACTCATCTTTCTATCAAGGCTCTCTCCTATTCATATTGAAGTCTGTTGTTCAGATCACTGCTCAACAACAAATAATACAAAATGGAAACCTATTGCATATTGTCTCAGAATATCCCCCCCTACATCATACTAAATGTTAAATCAAAGGTGAACAACCCCTTTAATTAAATATTACACTATGGGGCTGATTTGTCAACATTTGTTTGTCCCCCATGAGCCTGCGAATTTTTCTTAACTCTAAAACTCGTCAATGTGAATTATTAAGCGGAAAAAAAAACAATAAAACTTGAATGTAAAACTTCAGCATCTAAATGCCGGCAAGGTCATGTAGAAGAAAATTAGAAAATGTAAACGATTGTAAGCCTCTATATGTTTCTTACAAGTGTTGCCTTGGAGATTTGAAATGTTGTGACATCCATTGGGGGTAAAGCCAGTGCAAATATTCCTTATCAGTTCAATTTAAGCAAGTAGTGTGTGATGGGCAATTCGAGGTTGTGCTGCTCGCTCATCTTATAATGTTTGATTTGCCCCATAGATTTTTTTTCTATTCTTAGTTCACCAGTGAATCAGGTATGGCTAGGTTTAGGAAAGTTCATATTTGTTTTTCCTTTGGCTCAATTTTTTATTATCACTCCATACTATATTTTTACTCCTCTTTTATTTCTAACCACTAGTTCACAAGCCCTAGAAGGATCACTTACTCTCCCCCTGTAATGTTCATCACATCAAGATTAGAAGAATTTCCCGCACACTATTAATGCTTTACCTGATTATTATGGTTAGTAAGTCCACAAACCTGTCAACACCTAAGGATTGCTGCCTTTGGAATGCCATCTGTTAATGTACCCTTTCTTCATCCCTCACAAGGTCGTGTGTTTGATTAACACTCAGTAAATTACTTCACTCACTCTTCCCCATCTGCTCCTGTCACTGCTCTCATATTTTTACGGTGTATTTCTCTATCTTCATGTGAAATCCTAAAACTTGACCTTCAACTCCTACAGCCTTGCTGACAATATCAATCACCTGGATATTCCCCATCTCCTTAACTGTCCACCTAAAGGGCTTTCTGCACTCTGTATAACCCGTACCCCTTACCTTCCCTAATATCTCACTTGCACTTTCAAAAAGGCTTCCACATGCTGAATGTCTCTCTCAAATACTCTCATATTTTTACAGTTGACATTTTAACTTCAAAACAGCTGCTTAAGCACGTCAATTTGAAAATCTCTTTTATACTGTATTCAACCAAACAAGCTACAGTACAGTTTACTGGTCCCTTGATTGGCACAAAATGTCCCTTGATTGGCACAAAATGGACAATCGTTTCTGACCGTTTGTGATAAGCAGATTGTCCAGGGTAGAGTCCTGCAGTGGGAAAACCTGCAAAGCGGAATATTCCTTATTTCCCTACTGTGTGTTGACAGTAGTACTAAAGCTTGGCACTAGTAGGCGGCCACTTTAGGGGTATACAATTTCTTCCAACAAACCGGGCATCGTGTGATATAACATCCAGCTTACGTAATGCATACATAGGAGGCAGGTAGGGTGCTCAAGGATGTGGGAAAAATGTGGGTTAGTGGGTGTGGAACTGCAAAAACAGTCCTGTGCAGGTTTCCAGTGTCAGACTGGAGGAGGGAAGGAAGCAGGGGAGTGACAGTACTTACAGGTCGGGATTGGATCTGGGGGGGGTATAAGCTGTTCATCAGGAAGGGAACTTACATTAGAGACACAAGATGCCGAGAGTTGTAGTTGAACCAAATTTGTTTATTAATGTTGTTACACTTCTTGAGCATACAAGCATGTGCACATCCACAGGGCTCAAATCTCCCCTACTACTACCTCACTCTTGTGGTACCTCTGATAATCGCACTCTGTCATGGGAATACATACACTCGGCACCTCTCCAATGTGCTCCTCAGTTTCCATGGTGTCCCTTCCCACTCACACCTCAGCCTGCAGTGTCCTACCAGGGTGTCTAGTCAGCCCTTCCCCCTCTTCCCGGACTTTGCCTTGACACCGCTCATGCTAGGTGGTTCCTGTGGAAGTCTCACACCCTTCACTGGCTTCTCCTCCTTTGTCTTCTCCTCCTTTGCCTATCCGCTTAAACCCTGACTGGCAGGATACCTACTGGGTCACTATGACCATTCCCTCCTTGTTGGGGGCCATAGCCGCCCATGCTAATTACCCTGTCTCATCTCACACTCCTAGAGTGTCCTCTTACAACTGCTAGGCCTAACACTACCTCTCCTGGCAGATAACTTTACTGCTTCAGGTGTTCTTTGCTTGCTATTCTTCCCATGTTGCATCTCTGCTTTTTCCCAGGCACCTCCCCTTTTTATAACTTCCCTGTCTCTACCCTCTTATGACTTTCCCTTATTCTTATGAAACTACTATTACTCTCTAGCTCCCTCTGGTCACCAACCCAGTTACACATTCACCCCCTTACAGGGGGACCAGGGTCCACTGTTTTTTTCCCGGTGTCCCATCAGCCCAGTCCGACGCTGCTGGTCCCTAGTCCTGAGTTTATTATAGCCAGTATAGTCCTTCGAAAAAATGGACAAAATACATGAACCAGTGGCCCTGCTGAACTGAAACATTTACAGTATTTCTTAAATATATTTTGCTTTGTGAAGATAGAAATGACAACTGAATAAAGGTATCATCTATCCCTATTGCCCTTTAACATGTTTTAAAACTTTGAGGAAATGTTTATGGTGTATTCCTATAAAACAGGAATGTAAATAAATGCTCATGTTTCTTAAATAAATCTTTCATTAGACAATAAATAATTTCAAGAAAGGGATGAAGGCTTTTTAGCAAGTTATAAAAAAAAAAGTTTACTGTCAAATCATACTCTTTCATAAACTAGAGCTATCAAACTTTTATCGTTCAGGAAGCATTTTCTTTCTTACTTTATGCAAATTGTAGCTTACAATAGTTCTCCCCCACACACACTTTCAAGAATAGTAGTGTTGTTTATTGTTAAATGGAGACAGTATGGACAGTATTGGAGCCAATGTACAATGCAACTTTTTACAATACAGAATTTATTTGATTACAGAATTCCCTTAATGGGATTGTTCACCTTTGAGTTAACATTTACTGTTGTGTAGACTGTGATATTTTGAGACAATTTGCAATTGGTCTATTATTGTTTTCTTTTATTATTTTTGGTTATTTAGCTTTTTATTCATCAGATTTCCACTTTGCGATTTCAGCAATCTGGTTGCTAGGGTCTAAATTACCCTAGCAACTATGCATTGATTTGAATAAGAGACTGGAATATGAATAGAATACCTGAATGGAAAGATGGGTAATGTTTTTCAGATGAAGTCAGTGACCCCCATTTGAAAGCTGGAAAGAAGAAAGCAAATAATTAAAAAAAAAAAAAAAACATTAATTATAATATAATGAAGACGAATTGAAAAGTTGCTTAGAAATGGCTGTTCTATTACATACAAAACGTTAACTTAAAGTGAACCACCCCTTTAATACATATTTTAATAAAATAATGTTTGCAATGCCTTATTATGAGAGCATAGCTAATTAACCCTGCAACATGTCCAAGGGGGTGTGCTAACGAAGTGTTGCACTTCATGCAATAAAATAAGCAGGGTTTACCCACAATTTTTCCTCGTATAGGAACAGGACCTGTTTTCCAGAATGCTTGGGACCTGGAGTTTTCCGGATAACGTATCTTTTCGTAATTTGGATCTTTATACCTTAAGTCATTCAAGGACAAAGCTGAGAATCTGAAAAGCAGTTTGTATAGCATTTTTAAGATATTATACCAATTAGCAGCAATATTTTTTCCAGCAAAACCTTTGCTCTATTAATAGAGAGGAATCTACAGGGCAGCCATGAGTAATCTAAATAAAGGAAATTCAGCAACACACTGCTCTGTCATTTTGTCTTACAAAATAGAAATGATTGATTTCAAATCTGTGCTGATATTCCCATTAGGTTGCAGATTTATAGTCTGTACATCTGCGTGTTTTAGAAGTGACCGCTGAGGCATTTTACATGACATATTTCAGCATGCTGAAGGAATTCTCATCTGGCTTTTTTCTAACCATTATGTTGTCAAAGTGTTCTTTTTGTATAACAAAAACTTGAGTTCCTAAAACTTGTCCTGCTGTTAAGTGAATGGGGCAGCCACTTCTTACAAAGAATTCATGGATGTCAGAACCAGCGCTACACAAATAATCATATGCATCTTATATTTACTTACATTCACTGTTTTGATGTATGAAGGTTATATTACATGTGCATATCCCATATGGTCAGCATTCATGGCTCAGCGCTTTGTATTATTATAGCTATGAGGATTTTAGAGGATTGCCCCGGAAATGTTAGTTTTCTGTTTTTCTTATCATCTCCCAGGACCAACTCCAAGTATCCTCTAGCACAGTGCTGTTCAACTGGCAGCCCCCCTTGTGTGGCCTGATTACCATGTATACGCTTTAAAAGGTATCACTACAGAGATTAACTGGCCCCTGCATTGTTTATACATCAAATTCAGACAGTAAATTCCTGAATTGTTCACTCCTGTAACACCTCTATTGTTCACACCCCTAAAGCCCTGTACTGTTCACAGCTCAGACCCAGACTGAAAGTGTACACATTTTCACCTGTTTACACCTCATACAAAGTACTGGAGGGGCTCCAGCATTGTGTCACTGTATGTTGCACAGTATGAACTGTTTATCTAAGAGTGGTCCAGGTTTCCCTGTCTCCTGCTGTATTCTGATCTTCCTATGCTCCCTATGTGTGCCACACTCTGTCTGCCCTATACTCTTTGTTTGTGCCATATTCTGACTGGCCTATGCTTCCTGTGTGTGCCATACACTGCCTGCCCTATGCTACCTGTGTGCCATACTCTGCCTGCCCTATGCTCCGTGTGTGCCATACACTGCCTGTCCTATGCTCCCTGTGTGTGTGCGTCATACACTGCCTGCCCCACGCTCCCCGTGTGCCATACTCTACCTGCCTTATGCTCCTTGTGTGTGCGATACTCCACCTGCCCTATGCTCCCTGTGTGTGTGTGTCATACACTGCCTGCCCCACGCTCCCCGTGTGCCATACTCTACCTGCCTTATGCTCCTTGTGTGTGCGATACTCCACCTGCCCTATGCTCCCTGTGTGTGCCATACTCCACCTGCCCTATGCTCCTTGTGTGTGCCATAATCTGCCTTCTCTATGCTCCCTGTGTGTGCCATAATCCCTATGCTCCCTGTGTGTGCCATAATCTGCCTTCCCTATGCTCCCTGTGTGTGTGTCATACTCTGTCTGCCCTATGCTCCCTGTGTGTGTGCCATACTCTGCGACCTGTGGAATGTGAACCTTGTAGGGTTTTTTCTGGGGGTTTGTTAGCATTCTAAAATTATTGTTAGGGACCCTAATGTGCTGGGGGTGCTGTATTATCCACAGGGGAGGAGGAGGCAAATGGATTTAAGGTTATGTCTTAATATGACATAATAAACTTATTTCACATATGAGTGATGAGTGATATCCCTGCAGTGAGCACCAACCATTTTGTTGTTTGGTGTGCTACCACAGTGTGGATATGGTCTTAAAAGTTCTTGTGCTAACATGGGTGTGGTTAAAAGTGGGGGTGATTTAAAAACAGGGAGTGTTCAACACTTTCTTTCATTATCAGCCCTCCAAAAATTCTCATTCTCATTACCACAGAAGTTGGACAGCACTGCTTTACCACATAGGCAATGTTGCTGGGAACTGTATTTTGTAATAGGCTGGGAATTTTCTTTGTTGTCAGGTTTTCATTGCTTAACATCACAGCTGAGCAATCAGCAATCAATCCAAATACTGAGATTCATAACCATTTGAGCTGAGATATCTGATTCTTTAAAGTCTTACATGAATACATGTAGAAACATCAACACTTTAACCCCTTACAGCTCATTAGATTTTTGTTTTTAAATGTCATGCCTACCTGTAAATTCTAAGTTTTATGTTTTGTAAAGATTACTGGGCTGGAAAAAACTGTGCTTGTGATTCGTGATGGGCGAATTTGCGCCGTTTCGCTTCGCCGAAAAATTAGTAAATTTTCCCACGAAATTCGCGGAACGGCATCGGCATCGGCGTCTTGTTTTTGACGCCAACGTGAATTTTCGCGGGCGTTTCGCAAATTTATTCGCTGGCGGTGAATCACTATTCATTTTATTACCGGTATATTATTTTTTTATTTATTATTTTTAAAATAATTATTTTTAATTATTTGTCACCACTTACCTCATCTAAAAAAACAAAGGCTACACATTTAGGGGCAGATTTATCAAGGGGCGAAGTGAATTCGAGGGAATTTTCGAAGTAAAAAAATTCAAAGTAATTTTTTGGATACTTCGACCATCGAATAGGATACTACGACTTCGAATTTACTTTGAATTCTATTCAAAGTAAAATAGTTCAAATATTCGATAATCGAAGTACTGTCTCTTTAAAAAAAACTTAGACTTCAATACTTCGCCAAATTAAACCTGCCAAAGTGTTATGTTAGCCTACGGGGACCTTCTACAGCATTTTTCTACGTTTTTTGAAGTCAATGTAAAATCATTCGATCGTACGATAAAATCGTTCGATTCGAACTATTTAATCCTTTGAGCGAACGATTTTACTTCAATCGTTCGATGGCCATATTCGGTGAAAAAATTTTTAATTTGATATTCGAATTCGAAGTATTTTATTTCGATGGTCGAATTTCAAAGTATTTTTTACCCTTGATAAATCTGCCCCTTCTTGTTATTGCTATTATGTATTACTCATCTTTCTATTCAGGCCTCTCCTATTCATATCCCAGTCTCTTATTCAAATCAATGTTTTGTTGCTAGGGTAATGTGGACCCTAGCAACCAGATTGCTGAAACTGCAAACTGGAGAGATGCTGAATATAAAGCTAAATAACTTAAAAACACCAAATAATAAAAAATTAAAACCAATTTAATTTGTCTCAGAATATCACTCTCTACATCATACTAAATTTTAATTTAAAGGTGGACAACCCCTTTAATGTATACAGATCCTGCATAACTAGCTTGCTAAGAGCTTATTTGGTTCAAAAATATACATTTCAAACTTAGACATTGGTATTCTGAATGCACCTTGGTTGTTACCTTGTACCCCGTATTGTTTTAAATAATTCTCTAGAAATCCTTTTCTTTCTCATTTATTCATTTTTATACTGTTGTTTTTTCAGAATGCATGAACTGCACTCGACTTGCTGCAATGGCTGAGAGGTTAAATAATCTTGAAGCAAAGGTAAATGATCCAACTTTATTAACATTTCTACCAAAATGATTTTACCATAAACATGATTGTGTCGGTCACTTTCCCACCACAAATGATGGTTCTATTTAGACTTTGTGATAATGACTGACTATAGTTAATTGATTCTGTGTGCAAGAACTCATATCACATTATAAAATTGTGGGAATAATCTTTTCAAAACTATTTATGAAAGTATTATGAAAGTTGGACAGCTTCTAAACAATAGTATTCAAATCCCCAGCTCACTAAGGAACATGTATATACCTAGTAAACAGTGCTGTGCGAAGTTTCACGAAACAGGGAAAATTCACGAAACGCATTGACGTCAATGGGCGTCACAATAATTTTGACGCACAAATTTTTTGCCGCGAGTGACAAATTTTATACGTGCGACTATTTTGTCCAAATGCCTTAAAATCAAATAATCAAATAATTTTGACATGCGACAATTTTTATGCGCGTGTCGATTTTCGTGAGGCGGCGAAACACGGAAATTTGATGCAAATTCATGCCTGGTGTGTTTATTCACCCATCACTACTGGTAAATGGTCCTTCTTTAATTTGTGGAACCAGTGCCTTCTTTAAATAGTACTATTTGACATATACAGTACAGGTAGGGGATCTGTAAATCCATTATCCAGAATGCTCTGAGTTTCGGGAAGGCCATCTACCATAGACAAATTTTTTATTGAGTAATTCAGTTTATTAAAATAGATGTCCTTTTCTCTGTAACAGTACTGTAGTAAAATAGTATCTTGTACTTGATCCCAACTGTTTAAGGCTATGAACACATATACATTTCTTCGCGGTGGTCTGCTCTACGGTTTTTAAAAAAGCCAACCATTGCGTAAATACGCTAGCGGATGTGCCATTGACTAAACTTGAACCCAATAAGCATATTTAAGCAGTGGATGGCTTTTTTCAAATCTGTTCGCACCTAAAACGCCATGGAGAAACGTAATTGTGTCCAAAGCCTAACACAGTGTCGCTGTGGTACTAAATATTGCCCATTGGTCATCAGCCTGATGCTTTTGTTTACATAATAAATTCACAAGAAAACTCAATTTAGAGACCTGGAACGTTCGACAAAGAGGCAGAATTAAATTGGGACTCTTAGTAGATTTAGAAGTAATTTTATTCCATTTAGACATAAGTTGGGAAGCTGCCCACCCATGTTTATTTGCCATATACACAGCTGGTGTAATCGGATCGCATTGCTCATTAGTAACTTTAAAATAGACCATTTTTCTCCTTTTTTTTCATAATTTAACATACCATCCAGATATGCAGTAACTTTAGACTTATGATTCCCCATTTCTATTCTGGGGTTGTTGACCCAGACATCCAGATATCATTTGCTGGATATGGGAAGAATAAAAATACTAATAATTGAAAAGTCATATCAAATAAATAAAGAAGACCTATTGAATGGTTCCTTAGAATAGGTCTATAATACACTTCTAGATATATGTGATATAATAGACATTGTATTTATCTATTTAATGGATAAATTAACTAAATGCTGATTTAAAGGTGAACATCCACTTTAATTTCCTTTACAACATTGGCATCAGGGACAGAGCAAACACTTTTCCTTGCAACAACAATAACTGAGATAGCAATCAGCACAATGATTAGAGGCAAACACGAGCAGCCTTTAGGGCAGGAGCATAACTATGGAGTTAGCAGATCCTGCATAGGGACCCCATAAGGCCCTTATTAATATACACTTTCAATACATATTGGTAAAATAGGTCAACCTCTAGACATTTTGGGGTCCTTAAAAAGAATTTGCTGTTTGGCCCAGTAATATCTAGTTATGCCACTGCTACAGGGTAATAGAAACAATCTGCCCGCTGAGTTGCAAATGAGGTTTTTATTTTTTATTTGCGTTTTTTGAGCTATTTAGCTTTTTTATTCAGCATCCTCCAGTTTGCAATTTTAATCTGGTTGCTAGAGTCCAAATTCAACCATCCATTGATTTGAATAAGAGATTCACTTATGAATAGGAGAGGGCCTGAATAGAAAGATAAGTAATAAAATGAAGCAACAGAGTATTTGTTTTTAGATGGGGGTCAGTGACAACCATTTGAAAGCTGGTATTTCATCTGATTTCTCTTTGCTTTTTGCCCGAAAACTTCAGGGTATTGCACGAAATCCAGTGCACATCAAGGGGGTTATTTATTATGCTTCAAATATCCAAAATTTGAATAATTCTTAGTTTTGGAGTGAAAAAAAAGTACCATGAATTTTTTGGGAATTTTTTAAAGTCCGATGGTATAAAAAGCCTGACTCCGAAATTCCGGCATCTCAAAGCTCTCGAGGTCCTGTATAAGTCAATGAGGAAGGTCACAGTGTCTGCGCTTATGTCTGTACCAATATCAGATGAATTCAAGGATTCAGAGCAAAAAACTCAGAAAACTTAAAAAAAATCATAGTTTTTGTGAAAAGCTCTGAAGTTTTTCTGGCTTTTTTCTTGATAAATAAGGTCTATTCGGGTAGTCGAAGTTGATTTCTAACTTAGAAATACTTCGGACCTTGATAAAAAAAAAACCACAAATCATTGGGACTTCTCCCATGGACTTATATGCAACCTTGACAGGTCTGATTTTCTGATTCTGACTTTTCCATCCTCGGGGTTTAACAAATTCCGAAAAATTCGTGATTTTTTAAAAGTCTGATTTTAATTTAAAAAAATCACAATTTTTTTGTGATGTTTGCATTCAGACTTAATAAATAACCGCCTAAAAGTAAACTTAAAGGTGAACCACCTCTTTTGAGGGGTTTTGGATGTCTTTTTGGATAGGCAAAATATCAAAGGCTACACTTAATTTTGTGTATGCACGCAAAATATTTATAGGTATGTATCTGTGTGTGCATGCGTTTGTATATGTAGTTACAGAGTGAGGTGCAAAGTCAAAAAGTTACTCTAACCCAAGGATCCCCAACCTTTTGAACCCATGAGCAACATTCAGAAATAAAAGGAGTTGGGGAGCAACACAAGCATGAAAAATGTTCCTGGGCTGCCAAATAAGTGCTGTAATTTGCCATTTGGTAGCCCCTATGTGCAGTGTCGGACTGGGATGCCAGGGGCCCACCAGAAAACCTTAGACCATGGGTCCACTTTCCAAACTATTATTCTTCCTCTCCTCACTCAACCTCTTTATTCTCCTAGTCTTTTATATCTACATACTATACTATATTCTTCCATTATCAAGCCCCTTAAAGAAATAGGGAATGATCATAAAATAGGCCAAATGATTAGATGACACCTGGGCACACTGGAAGTTTTCCTGGTATCCTGGTGGGCCAGTCCAACGCTGCCTATGTGGATTTTCAACCTACATTGAGGCTCTGTTTGACAGTACATCTGTTTTTTATGTAACCAAAACTTGCCTCCAAGCCTGGAATAATCACCTGCTTTGAGGCCACGGGGAGCAACATCCAAGGGTTTGGAGAGAAACATGTTGCTCACAAACTACTGGTTGGGGATCACTGCTCTAACCTTTACAAATATGAGCAAGTGATGCTGGTATATGCCGTGTCGGACTGGGTGAGTTCAGGCCCTCTTCAGGGCCCCCTTGTCTGCTGCCTGCAACCCTCCTCTATCCCCCCCTCCCTGCCCCCAGTGTGTACCTGCTTTTCTTGCATTGGCCAGAGCTGGGAGAGATCACAGAGCTCCTGGCAGGTGGGTTGGCGGGGCTATTGGCCCGTTGAGCTTTTTACCGGCCCAGTCTGACCATGGGTATAAGGAAGGGTTGAACCTGATGGATTGTCTTTATATAAATCTAAATGAACTATGTAGTTATGCAACTATTAATACAGCACAAAACGGCTTTATCCATGTTTGTTACTGAATAATGGACATAGGACATAGACAAGGGGCATCATTGTTGCACGAAGTGTTTGTGGTTATGCAAATAGAGAAAATATTATACAGACAAATAAGACACCGTGTTTCATCGGTTTAACTACAGCATTATCACACATGTCTACTGAAAGTCTGACCCATCTGTAGAGTGAGTTTACTGGCCCCAAATATTCTCTAAACTCCTAAATCACCTACTACTATGGAAAGATCAGGGAATGTAATAAATATTGATGGAAATGGAAAAATGGTAATGGTATTGGAAAAAATATTACTCCGTTAAAAAATATACTTAGGGGCCGATTCACTAATTTCGAGTGAATGATTCGAATTAAAAAAACTTCGAATTTGACGTTTTTTTGGGCTACTTCGACCATCGAATGGGCTACTTCGACCTTCGACTACGACTATCGAAGGATTCGAACTAAAAATCGTTCGACTATTCGACCATTCGATAGTCGAAGTACTGTCTCTTTAAAAAAAACTTCGACCCCCTAGTTCGGCAGATAAAAGCTACTGAAGTCAATGTTAGCCTATGGGGAAGGTCCCCATAGGCTTGCCTAAGTTTTTTTGATCGAAGGATATTCATTCGATTGTTTGATTAAAATCCTTCGAATCGTTCGATCCAAAGGATTTAATCGTTCGATCGAATGAATAATCCTTCGATCGAATTTTCAGCGCTAAATCCTTCGTCTTCGATATTCGAAGTCGAAGGATTTCAATTCCTAGTCGAATATCGAGGGTTAATTAACCCTCGATATTCGACCCTTGGTGAATCGGCCCCTAAGTGAAAACATTTTTCCTCTGCCCCAATAATTTTCCCTTTGTGCATGGATATATGTTTTTCAAACACACAAGGACTCGTTTACCAAGAAGAACACGGGGTACAAAGTGCAAAAAACAAGTGCAATGTGCAATTCCTGTGTCTTTGAATTGCTGCAGATGTCTGCACTGCATTTTAGAGCTCGGGGGTCTGCTGCCTCCCCCATGAATTCAGGCTGCCCGGGTTCATCAATACTGTAAGGCAAGAAGGCTTCACCCCTCCCACCTCATACCTGTCCTATGGTTATCTGGCATATATATTTTTGAAGTTTTTTATTGTGTTGTCTTAAATGAAAATATTATGTCTGGTGTTTCAGAGAAGATATATAGCATTCGGTAATTTTCTGCTCCATGGTGGAATAGCAACAGCCATTTAAAATCTAAGCATCATATAGTTTACTGTCTGTCATGCTTTGCCACAAAAGAAAAAGAAAAGTTAGTGAAAGAATCCTTGCTTTGGCTCATGCAAAAAGAAAGTCAGATTATAAATCTTACTACACGTCACAGGAGAGTTTTGCTCCACGCTGTGATGAAGCACAGCTGCTAAAGTTCTTCTCTTTTACTATTTATCAGAACTGTCATGCCGCATTTACTCTTGCCGGCTAAAAGTGTAAATATACCCTATTTATCATTATTACAATTACAATTTTCTCATAAACAGACATTACAGCTGTCTACATAGTTTAAGCACCGGTTGTTTGCTTTTGTACCTGAAGATAGAGAACGAGAGCTAAAGTATATTATCATCATTATGATTAACAAGTACAGGTATGGGACCTGTTATTCAGAATGCTTGGGACTTGGGGTTTTCCGGATAACGGATCTTTCTGTAATTTGGATCTTCATACCTTAAATCTAGATAATAATGAAAATATTAAATTAGCCCAATAGGTTGGTTTTTCTTCCACTAAGGATTCATTATATCTTAGTTTGGATCAAGTACAAGCTACTGTGTTATTATTACAAACTAGTATAGTAGTAGGCACACTCCATTCAATGCTTCTGCAAAAAAAATTTGTTTTATTCAAGGTGAGATTTCAGCAAACGTTTCGGGGTCAAGCCCCTTCATCGAGTGCTGTTTTATTATTACAGAGAAAAAGGAAATAATTTAAAAAAAAATTGGATTATTTGGATAAAATGGAGTCTATGGGAGATAGCCAATCCGTAATTTGAAACTTTCTGGATAACAGGTTTCCGGATAACGGATCCCATACCTGTATTTATAAAACAAGAATATATTAGGCAGTGTTGTACAATAAATTGGTTTAAATTTTAAACATTGAAGGAACATACAAAAAATTAATAACCAGCATTAAAACAAGAGGTAAAGAAGACCCTGTAATCGAAAAAGGAAAAGAGTTTTTGACATAAGGTGTACGGACGGGAGTATAAGGCAGCGTCAGACTGGGGGGCCTGGGACCCACTGGGCTGCTGCCTCAGGGCCCTTGCATCCACCCCGGGACCCATGCCAAGTTGAAACTCCCCTCTGGCTCCCAGCCGCAACCTGCCCCCCCATGTATAACTTTTTCTTCTCACATAACTTCTTCATTCATAACTTTCAATTCTCACATCCATTTAAAGCATATAGTGCACATGCTTAATTATATGAGGGCAAACTTCTCCAAAGAAATGTGTTTTAATAGATATTTTAAAGGCCGAGAGATTGGAAGAAAGTCAGACAGAATGTAGGAGAGAAGGAGTGCAGCACTTATAAATGAATGAGTTGTCGAGGAGCAGGTTAGTACAGTAGTGTAACAAGTGGTTGGGTGAGTTTCTGGGGGTGAGTTCAGAGATGTAGAGGGGGCAGGGTTATAGACTGCTTGGAATGTAAGGGCAGCACCGATTCTAAGGAAAGTGCCGCCTGAGGCGGCTCCTGCAATGCTGTCCCCCCTAGCCGGCTTACCTGTCGGGAGGGGAGGCAGGAACACTAAAGCAAGGAGAGCAATTGCGGAAAATACTGCTCCTAAAGGTACCAGGAATGGCTCTTTTCTGCCCCTGGAAACCTCTCCATCGTGCCGCCTGAGGCGAGTTTCTCAACTCGCCTCATTGGCGGCGTGCCCCTATGTAAGGGTCATTAGCTTGAATTTTACTTGAATGGTAGCAGCAGCCAGAGCAGAAAATGGCAGAGAAAGAGCTGTTGCTGAGGTGTATGAGCTGTGGCATTATTCATAATGGGCTGAAGAGGTGAGGGGAAAGCTGAAAAGGAAGGCAAATCTAATTCATAGACAGTTACAGTAATCATTGTGTGATATGAGCGTGAGCCAGTATTTACGTGGCATCTTGGGTGATTGTATTTTGGAAATATTCTATTAGTGAAGGTGACATGATGTAGTAAGTGACTGGAGATAAGGAGTGAAGGACAGGGCAGAATCAAGGATAACCTCAAGGCAGCGTGCCTGATGAGATGGGATGATAATGTAGTTATAGACATTTCTGGGATGTTATAGGTGTTGGATGAGGGGAGGTTCACTTTAAGGTACATCCAAGCAGAAATATCTGACAAGCAGGATAGTTAAGTCTGCGGCCAGGAGAAGCCAAAGTAGCCTGAATTCAGGCTGAATACCCCTTAGCAGTATCCACCTTTTTCAGTCACATTTGGAACCCTTGTGTCTGCTCAGACTCTGAGTGTATTTATTCCATAGCCGACACAAGGGTACCGGATGTGAATGAAAAAGGAGCATACTGATTTTGGCCTGTGGATTTCATCAGACTGTTTTTGTTGCCGTCTGGCCCTAGCCTAAGGCTGACCATAGACGCAAAGATCCGATTGTACAAATCATCGTTCAATCGGACTTCCCATTTCCCGACCTGCCACTAACCATTCAGATCAAACAAAGTACAAAAGAAAAGATCAGCCGATGTTCTGCCCCTGACAGCAATCGTATGAAAGTTACTGCATGTCCGACCAAAGCTAGTGACAGTCTCCCTCTGAAAATTGTCTGATCGGCAATACATGCAGAGATATTACCCGCAGCCGACTGAAATCTTTTAACCTGCCCGATTGGCCAAACGACCGATCTCCACCGGATGAAAAATGTCAGGACTCTCCACACACGGGCCGAAAATCGTACGAATCCTTGATTCGTATGATCTGATCTTTGCGTCTATGGCCAGCTTAAGAGCTCTGGGTTGATTTTAGGGCAGTTAAAATGTAGTGTTAGGAAATGAAAGAAGGTAGATATTCTTTCCTTCTGTAATCATGCTGCAGGGAGGATCTCAAGACATATGATCTGGTGCAAGAAGACTATAGGTAACAGGGAATCAACATGCAATGCATAAATACAAATAACAATGAAACTGAAAACGTAGTATTAAAAAATGAAAACGAAAATATTTCTCCTGAGAGTAAACTTTCCCTTTAAATGGGGTATAAAAATATATTTTGGAAAATAAAAGAACATAATTATATAAGTAATGTCTTAGGAAATTTCCCATTATTTTCTTCTTTTACGATTAAAGGTTTGGATCAGACTGCAAAGTCTCCAGGCTTAGAGGATGACTAGCCTTCCCCCCAGACCCACATTTTAGAAAATAGAGAGGCCAGTGTTGGATATTTCATATCTATCTGGACACATTTATGACTGCGTCTGTGGGGGTTACTACAAGTCATTTCACATAAGAGCAAAGAGCTCTAATTATTGCCTCCCCTAAAAGCATTCTACACATAAAACAAAAGTGCTATGTGCAGTGTGATCTGCAATGAGACATTTGGCTGGACTTCATGTGAAAATGCTTATTTGCTTTTCCTTATTTCCTTCTTTGAGAATAGGAAAGACTTTTGGGTTCTTTTACATGTATATATTTATAGAAACGACATAAAGTTTTGGAACCAAAACTTCCATCCATTGTTCAACCTGCCTTATTGAAATATATCACTTGTATAAATGACATGTTTATTCACTGTGGTAATTCATGATAAGCAACATATTCTTTTCGACAATGTTCCCATTTTTTCCTGTTGAATTCAAGAAATTATTTACAAATGTTGCTACCCCATAACCTATGTACGGTGTTCTATAACATTATCTTAGCCATCACTGTACACAGTTTTACAGGTATGGGATCTGTTATCCAGGATGTTTGGGAACTGGGGTTTTTAAGTAATTTGGATCTCCATACTTTAAATTGACTAAAAACGATTTAAACAATAATTATATCTTAGTTTGGAAAATGTACATGGTACTGTTTTATTATTACAGAGAAAAAGGAAGTCATTTTTAAACATTTTAATTATTTTATTAAAATGCAGTCTATGGGAGATGGCCTTCCCATAATTCAGAGATTTCTGGATAATGGGTTTTCGGATAATGGATCCTATACTTGTAATATTATTTTGTTCTTCAAGGAAAATTCTTATGGTATAAATAATCCGTGAGCATAAAGACCCATGGAAATTTTTGATCTGGAAGTTTGAGTCTGTTCTAATGGGCATGCCTTGAGCACTGAGACATTGTCCTAAACATCTATATTATCTGAGGTCTGTTGTATGGCCACAGTATGGTGCTCATATTATTATATATTACATTAGATGACAATCAACCTGCCTGTATGCTGTTTTTTTTTTGTAACTTATATTTTTTATTGAGTAACACAGAAATCTTACATTATCATGAGCCATGCAAAATATCATATGTCAACATTAGCCATGTCAAACAATTACAGGATCCATGAGACTCAATGTACTTTGAGAACATAATAAAAATGAAACTATAACAATCAGCCTTGAAGTCATAATACGGTAAAAAGCCAGAATCTACAGTGTAAGAGGATGAGTTTATGTTAAAGCGGCACCTGGGTGTGTGCAATAACAATTATAAATTATTCAGCCAGACCCTCAAGTATCCAAACAGACCAGACCTGCAGAAATTTAGGAGTTTTATTCTGAATGTAAGCTATTCTTTCTTCAAAGTAACGATTACTATTGACCCTATTTATCACTTGTGACAGGGTCGGGGAATCTATTGACTTCCATTTAGCTGCTATAGACAATCTGGTTGCCGTTAGGATCTGGTTGACTAGGGTCTGGGACTGTTTGGAGAGTCGAGGGAACGGTTTAACCTGCCTGTATGCTTTTAGTGTGTGAGAGATAACTTACAAGCAGGAGTACATCCCCAGTTAAGAGAGGAGAGGGAAGATAGATTGAGTATCATCAGTGTAGAGGGTAAATAGAAACCATATTAATTGGTTAATTTGTCAAGGGAGGAAGTACAGAGAGAAACAAATGAGGAGCCTAAGGAAGAGCCTTGTGGGACCCCAACAGGCAAAGTAAGGGAGATAATTCATTGTAGGAGACACTGAAAGAATGGCTTGTGAGGTAAGATGAAAATCAGGATAGGGCAGTATCATGAACAGGCCCGGATTTGTGGCAAGGCCACAAAGGCATGGGCCTAGGGCAGCGAAATTCTAGGGGTGGCATGCCGCCCAGCCGCATTGGGAACACATCGTTCCCCAGTGCTATGGCAGATATGCAAGCATGCGTGCGCGGGGGTTGGTTTTCGCATGATCAGCAGAGCTAGAACCGCGAGGCCCCAAGGTGCCGCGGCTGGAAATCTGGTGCTGGTTATTAAGACCAAGAATGGAGGAACTGGAGGAGGAGATGGTGATCTCCAGTGTCAAAAACTGGAGAAAGATCTAGAAGCAAAACCAGGTTCCTCGAGGCAACCTACACAGAGAGAGAGGGGGGGGGGAACATGTAAACACTGCAGATAGTGACCTGACCAAAATCGGCAGTGATAACCAAAGTGCATATTTTTGCAGCAATGGCTATGATATATGCGTCCAAAAAGATGTTCTTGATAGTGTGTATACATTCTATCTGCCTACAACAATTTCCTGACAAATGCAGCCAGGTGTCTACATGAGATTTTCCATGTCATACTGGTTGTTTCTCTTCTGCCTTTCTCCCATCTGTCTATAGAATCCATGGACCATAGATCAGCTCAGCTGTTGCCTCCTCCCTAAAAGATTGTTGTACTGAGAAGGTTTACAAGAGCAGAACGTTACCCATTGTCACTAGGCTTAGCTATAATCATGGTTTACTACAGATTCATTGATGACAATGAACATCTTGATAAGTGCCTGATATATGTCCCTTTAAACCCTATCTAAAGTTTTTCAAAAATACAAAAATTCTCAAAATAGTTTAATTTAGGCGTAATTTTAATGCTTGTATCAGTGTTTTAGTGTAGCAGTATGGCTCTCATAAAAAGAAAAGCAGTTGAAAGGTTCCCTCGTGCGGAGAAACAGATTTATGGCAGAGTAACAAGAACTCTGTTTGTTAATCACACATTCATGTGAAACACCAGAGGAGTCCCTAAGTGAGCACACTTCTCTGAATGTCTTTCTTTTTTTAGCTCTGGGTTGTTAGCTCTGGGTTGGAAGGAGTTTACAAAATCACAGAGAAAAATTAAAAAATGCATTTAGGCAATAAGTTATTGTACCAAAAATAACATTTGTTTGTGGGTCATTTTTGTTCTTGATATTAAATTCGGCCATGTGCCATGTTTTTTTCCCAGTCTAACAATGTACTGTTCTCAGAAAAATTCCTTGCTTATTCTTCAGAAATAAACCCAGTATTAATTGCCAGAGATAATTGTTACGCTAGTAAACTATAAGAAAAATTGATTATTTACAGTATATGTTAAGATATTTTCATTCATTTCATGCACCGAATTAGGTTCGGGATTCGGCCAGGATTCAGCCTTTTTCAGCAGGATTCGGCCTAATCCTTCTGCCCGGCCAAACTAAATCCGAATCCTAATTTGCATATGCAAATTAGTGGTGGGGAGGATAATCGTGTGACTTTTTGTCACAAAACAAGGAAGTAAAAAATGTTTTCCCCTTCTCATGCCTAATTTGCATGTGCTAATTAGGATTCGGATTCGGTTCGGTAATCTTTCGCGAAGGATTCAGGGTTTGGGCGAATCAAAAATAGTGGATTCATTGCATCCTTAATTTTAATGCTGGTAGCGTTTTGTTCGCCCAGTTTCGGCAACATATTAGTATGATCTTAATATCTTGTGATCTTAATATAAAGCTGCCTGACAGAATTCTATGGTCCAAAAGTCCAAAAACTTTTAACAGGTTAATACATATAAAAAAAATAAAAGCCAATGTATGTTAAATAAGAACTAAAACCTAATAATAAAAATGGCCAGAAATACCTTATTTTATACACTAAACTCAATTCATCAACCTAAAGGTTCAGACTATATATTAAAAATTATGCAGGTTTTCAAAGTTGTCACAGGAGTCAATGGTGTAACTACTAAGAACCAGACCCCCAAGCAAAAAAATCTGCAGAGGGGCCCAGCGCTCTCCACAACCCCTACTCATGGCCCCGTTCCCTGCCTGCTTACTAGTGAACAAGCATGCCTCATTCCCCACCCACAAGCTGCGGTCAGGGCCCCCTGTCCTCTAGCCCTAAACCTAATTGTACTGGCAACAAACTTATGTTTTGTGAATCTAAATTAACAACTAATCAGTCTTGCATTGTTACATTTATAAGTCCCAGATCTTCATTGCTAAATTGCACCATAACAGTCAGTGCATGGGGCATTAGCAGATGAAGAAGTAAAGGGAGTCACAGCCAGGGCTGGATTTCTTATAACGGTGCCCAAAAGTTGCCCTTGCCTGTATTCAATCTCGTGTGCGTCCGTCGATTTGACATGGGATGGGACACGCAGGAGATCTTCTGCATGCCTAGACCTGAGTGACCCGTGCAAACTTAAGATCCGGCTGGGTAGCATGCCGCCCCTTAATATGTGCCACCCTAGCCCTGGGTCTTTGTGGCCTTGACACAAATCCGGGCCTGGTCTCAGCTCTTGTGCTTTTTTTTAATCATTTGTGCTCTTTGCTAGAATAATCAGAAGTACAGAATGATGGCCATATGGTGTGTCTCCCCTTATATGGTCTTCATTTATTCAGAGAGTCTACCTGAACCTTAGCTTAGTTTGTATTTGGCAGCCTTAAGCCGATATAGCACCATCAATTTCTGATACAAGAAAAAAAATGCCTAACCTTTCTCTGTCTCTAACACTGAAGCCTTATCTCTTCTTGCTTCTTTTAGCACAGCAAGTTTTGCTACCAATTGAGCAGTTTCAGTTATATTATATTTTTTAATTTATAACTCTATTACAATTTCACTAGAGAGGTTTTTTATTTGGGGATACTGATTGTGAGAAATATGCTAACTGAGTAGCAATTGTCCTATCACATTTGGTATGCTTACACTACACCATTTTCTCTCTTCTCCCTTTTACAAGCAGTTTTATATATGTAAAATAATCTAAGGCTGCTGTAGTGATTATAGTACCGGTAACATTTTTATAGGGATTACTATTGCAAAGACCATCTGCCCTTGTCCCCTCTGGACCCAACCAGAGATGACAAAATAGAAGTGCTCTCCCTGGATAGGTCAGCTACAAAAAAATCCAGCAATCATTGGAGACTGATTAATGGTTGCAGAGGTCTTAAAGGTATAAAGGACAAGTAGACTGGACACACTCCAAAATGTCTGTAATGATGTGAGGTGTTAGTGGATATTACTGGAGCACTTCATCCACAGGAATGCCAAAAACATTAACTATAGGCCTATTATTCCTCTCCTTTTCTGAGGGTTTCAGACCATGCTTTAAAAAAATCACAATTTGTTAGGTCATCCAACATTTCACATCTCCAGAAATACCTACAGGGAGGGTTTTATCAGGTAATGTAGTTTTTTTTTATGTGAAGAAACAAGAACATATTTGCAGATTCCCAAGCAGCCAAAAATGCAAAATAGAGCGTGTTTCTAACAAACTTGTAGATCAAGAATCAGAGACGTAATTTATAACTTGCTACTTCCATACCTGGAGCAAATTATTTCCTCATTAGAATTACCAGAATGGACATCAGATCAACTAGATGTTATGGGCAATGGGATTATGGGATTTCTGCCTTACTAAACAGGAATTTGTTTTGCTTTACTATAGCAAAATGTATTTTGAGACACTAACTCATACCTAAAGGGGTATAAAGTAAAACATAACCAAGAAATTGGTGCTGGAAATTATTTCATGCTTTCGTACTTACACTGAAAATCTTAAAGGGGTTGTTCACCTTTGAGTTAACTTTTAGTATGATGTAGAGAGTGATATTCTGAGACAATTTGCAACTGTTTTTTATTTTTTATTATTTGTAGTTTTTGAGTTATTTAGCTTTTTATTCAGCAGCTCTCCACTTTGCAATTTCATCAGTATAGGGTCCAAATTCCCCTAGCAAACATGCACTGATTTGAATAAGAGGCTGGAATATGAATAGGAGAGGACCTGAATAGAAAGATAAGTAATAAAAAGTGGTAATAACAATACATTTGTAGCCTTACAGAGCATTTGTTTTCTAGATGGGGTTAGTGATCCACATTTAAAAGCTGGAAAGAATCATGAGAAGAAGGCAAATAATTTAAAAACTATAAAAAAAAAATAAATAAATAATGAAGACCAGCTGAAATGTTGCTTAGAAATGGCCATTCTATAATATACTAAAGGTGAACTACCCCTTTAAGAGCAGAATGTATAATTATTTCTCTCTTGTGTTATTTCAAACAATATTGAAATTATATATATATATATATATATATATATATATATATATATATATATATATATAGGGATGCACCGAATCCAGGATTCTGGTCGGGATTTGGGCAGGATTCGGCCATTTTGAGCAGGATTCAGATTCGGCCGAATCCTTGTGCCTGGCCGAACCGAATCCGAATCTTAATTTGCATATGTAAATTAGGGGTGAGTAGGGAAATCACGTGACATCTCGTCACAAAAGAAGATTTTTTTCCACTTTTTCCTTTTCTGCTCCTAATTTGCATATGCAAATAAGGGTTCAGATTCGGTTCGGTATTTGGGCGAATCTTTCACCAAGGATTCAGGGATTCGGCCGAATCCAAAATAGAGGATTCGGTGCATCCCTAATATATGATCTATTTGCTGTGACAGTTCATGAACCCCAAGGAGCCAGCAACAAGTGTAGACTGACAGGTAGGGTATGGTTTAATATCATATGGGCCCAGAGAAAAAAAAACATTCAGTAGATGTTTAGTAATAAAGCACATGAATTTGCTTATATCCTATTTTTGTTATGCAGTATTTTATTAATTTATGCTAGGAGAGAGAACCTAATACCAGAGATAAAAGATCAGTTCTTGCCTTGGCTGTTTATATAAAGACACAGGACTCTATATGAGTAACAAGTTGACAATATATAATAATAAACAAGAGATTGATACCTATAAGCCTAAGAGGTATGCCAAATGGGAAGCTACTTAACTTTATAAAAGTTTGCTGTAATTAGTATGCTGCTTTTGTAATTGCTATAAGATTGTAGAGATCAGGATGATTAACCTCTTCAAAAAGATCTCTTCATCCTCATATGATATATAAAATCCTTTAGCTAGCAAGTTATTTGCACTCCTAAGGCAGCATCACTACCCTGGGTCATTGCAAGCCAAAATCTTCCAGGCTGATAGAGACAGATCTGTTTTTATTTCATTTGGTATGAATATCCATATCATTTAGGAACACTAACACTTTTTTCAGCCTAGGGTTTTTCTTTCATCCTGTGAACCTTTGTATGGGCTTCATATGGCCATCAACGGCAGCAGAGGTAAAGTCAATGAACAGTCAGTCCAGTTCTGCTCTCCATGGTACTGAAATGCATGCAGGTTTTCCCAATCTATTCTTACAAAAGTGTTAACACAGCTCAAAAGAGTAGAAAACAGCAACAAACACCCTAAATGTACCGTTGCCTGCATTTTCTGCCTACTGGTAGTGGAAATAGAAATACAATAACCAAACCTGCAAAAACCAAAAGATCTCACATATGCAATAGAGTACTTAGGACTGTATGTGTTAAAGCTAGGCATGAAAGCAATCCTATCTTTGCTACATAACATTCCTCAAGTACTATGTAGACTTTAACCAATCTGTTTCAAAACTATAACCTATTACTGTTCATTTTATAAAACCAGAATATTACAGATTCGGCATGTTATGGCCTCTGTTTTCATTCATAAGCTTATTTTCAATGTATAAAAGAATAGATGTTTTCATTAATAAGCTTATTTTCAATGTATAAAAGAATAGATGTTTTCATTAATAAGCTTATTTTCAATGTATAAAAGAATAGATGTTTTCATTAATATGCATCAGCTTCATATATGAATCCAGGATAGTTTGTCCATGATATCCTATAAGTACAGAAGGACTGTACTATTGAATTACACTGTAAATTAGCTTTTATTATTCACCCCACACCCGCCTAAACCGGAATTCTTATTACTTAATCAGCTCACTGTTTTCTTTTTCTCTATCAAGACATGAAACTTGATCTTTTCTTACAGGAGAAACATTCCTGCTATTGCCTGTTCAATAGCAGCTTAAAGTGAGGGTAGGCATGCTCAATCATGCCATCAATCATGAGTATATATTAAATATATTCTATATAATACATTTATCAAAGAGATAAAAGTTGCTATAGTAACAAACCTAAGATTTTGCAAAGCGCAGTTTTCTTTTCATAACAGTCTATATAACTCCTTTCCATAATCCTGAGAGGGTACATTAAGGGGCCCATTTACTTAGTTCGAGTGAAGGAATAGATTAAAAAAAACGTAGAATTTCGAATGTTTTTTTTTGGCTACTTCGACCTTCGACTACGACTTCGACTACGAATCGAATGATTCGAATTAAAAATCGTTTGACTGTTCGACCATTCGATAGTCGAAGTGCTGTCTCTTTTAAAAAATAACTTTGACCCCCTAGTTTGCCACCTAAAACCTACCGAAGTCAATGTTAGCCTATGGGGAAGGTCCCCATAGGCTTTCTAAGCTTTTTGGTTCGAAGAAAAAACGTTCGATCGATGGATTAAAATCCTTCAAATCGAACGATTCGAAGGATTTAATCGTTCGATGGAACGATTTTTTATTAAATTTGCCCCTAAGTGTATTTTTTTTTCTACTCAGTTTTGGTCCATAGACACCTTAAAGGGGTGGTTCACCTATGAGTTACAATGTTACATTATAGTATGTCAACTTTTCAATTGTTCTTCATTATTTCTTTTTTATAGTTTTTTAATTATTTGCCTTTTTCTTCCAAGTCTTTTCAACTTTCAAATGGGGGGGTCACTGACCCCTTCAAAAAACAATTGCTCTGTCAAGCTACAAATATATTGTTATTGCTATTTTTATTACTCATATATCTATTCAGGCCCTCTCCTATTTATATTCCAGTCTCTTATTCAAATCAATGCATGGTTGCTAGGGTAATTTGGACCACAGCAACCAGATTGCTAAAATAGCAAACTGGAGAGCTGCTGAATAAAAAGCTTAATAACTTAAAACCCACAAATAATAACAAATAAAAACTAATTGCAAATTGTCTCAGAATATCACTCTCTACATCATACTAGGGGGCAGCTGTATCAAGGGTTAATTAACCCTCGATATTTGACTGCCGAATTAAAATCCTTTGACTTCGAATATCGAAGTGAAGGATTTTGCGCAACGATTCGAAGGATTTTAATCCATTGATCGAAGGATTATCCTTCGGTCAGAAAATTGTTAGCAAGCCTATGGGGACCTTCCCCTCGGTAGGTTTTAGGTGGCGAACTAGGGGGGTCGAAGAAATTTTTAAAGAGACAGTACTTCGACTATCGAATGGTCGAATATTCGAACGATTTTTAGTTCGAATCGTTCGATTCGAAGTCGAAGGTCATAGTCGAAGGTCGACGTAGCCAATTCGATGGTCGAAGTAGCCAAAAAAAACATTTGAAAATCAAATTTTTTTTCCTCTAATTTCCTCTATTCCTTCACTCGAGCTTAGTGAATGGGCCCCTAAAAGTTAATTCAAAGGTGAACAACTGCTTTAAGAGGAGGGAACTCGACCTCAAAGTGACTACATCAACTATCGTTCAACTTCTGTCTTAGTGCCATGGTCAGACTTTGCATTATAACCACTGATAAAGTCCCTGTAAATAATAATAATACAATAATAACACAAGGACAAGCTCTGCAAGTACTAATATATTATTCCTTTGTACTTACTTTATTTCATTCCAGTTATTGTTTTGTGCTAACCTCATAAAGTCCCATGTGCCTCACACAGCAGGAACTCAATACTGGCAATGTAACTGTAAAATTAAATTAACGATGACGTTTCTCCCACTGGTTGTATATTCTAAGAAATTCACTTTTATATCTTAAATGCTAGGAAACAAAAGCCTCAGTTTAAACATCGGAGATCTGTCATTTTAGCTTTTTTTTTTCTTGTTTTAAGGAAAAATTAGCTGCAAATAATAGTCAATAAAAGGAATAACTCGTAGGTATCACACCCAGTGTGTTTAATGTTGTGAGCTTTACTTTCAAAATCAGGTCTGTGTTGAAATCCATGTGTTCTTTTATTGAATCAGTACATGATATTCTAAGCCCTAATTATAGATGACCTTTTTATTTCTGCCATATGGAGAATCTATGGTGCAATTTCTTGCAAGTGATACTGGATATGCGGGTTATTTGATCTTATAACTACCCAATTTAAAGAAAATTGCCTATGCAACATCTTCAATGATATTGTGTAAGTTTTGACGGCCATTAAGTTGCCATTGAATAAATGGGAACTTTGGTAGTGTAAAAGCTGCCAAGAATTAGGCCATTGTCATCACTGAACAACTTCAATGTGAACCTTTTGGACATATTCAGCCATTTTCTTCCTTGAGAACATGTAACTGAAATGGGTAATCGCTAGGGATGCACCGAATCAACTATTTGGGATTCGGCCAAATCCCCGAATCCTTCGTGAAAGATTTCGGTGCATCCCTAGTAATCGCTATGCTTATAAATATTTCAAGTTGAATAACCTTTTATACCTTTGTGTGAGCTCAAATGCAAAAGGTCTTTGTTAAATGTCTATGAAAGTTTTAATTCATACAGGGCATGGAATACAGTATTTCATAGTGATATATCTAATTGCAATCTTAAAAACTCTTCATCACTTATGCAAGAGACTTAAGGTGGCCATACCTGGGCAGATCCACTCATTTGGAGTCACTAAACTAACAGTTCTTGCCCTGATATGCCCACCTTGAGTTTGCAATATCGGGTTGATCAGATCGTGGGTCCTAGGGCCCAACAATCGAACACCTGGAATGCCAGATATTAGTCAGGACCCTAGACATTGGCCAATAAGCTGCCAACTTGTTCTGCCAGCAGCTTTTATCTGTCCATGTATGGCCACCTTTATTCATAAGTTTTCCAATATTCTAGAATGATTGCATTATTTCATGCTGTGTGTCTCCCCCCTGTGCCTTACTGGTCAGATGATCCTGTTTCACATTGTTAATGCTTTGACAAAACCCCATTCTGGGTATCTGCAAACTTTTAGAGCAACGTTTCTTTTTTTTTGGTCTTTGGTGACCTCCGTATTGTTGTCCACTGAGTTTATGGGTCCTGTTCCCTTACATGTATTCAAGGCTTCCCTTTACACTTCCTCCAAGTATAGGCTGGCCATGATAGGAGAGACCATAGCAGAACCATGTTTTGTGCCTATAAAAGATATTCTTGTTCTTGAAGTTTGTAGTGTTTAGACATCGATCCAGTAAAGAACATTAGGTCCAGCAAGTCTTTTCTGAAGTTTTGGAAATACGTAAAGGCATCCTAAACTTGAACCCATTCCTTATGTCTCTCTGAACAATATCTGATTAAAGGGATTCACTTTCCAATATTTTTTCAGTCCAGTTGGTTTCAGAAAGACTTTTTCCCAATTACTTTCTTTTTTCTATTTGTGGCTGTTTTCTAATATTTGAGAAAGCTTAATTTTTGACCTTCTTATGTCTTTCTGAAGCAGCCCTAAGAGGAATCACACACTTTGTAACTGTTCTAAATTGATATATTAGCTGATACATTTCTTGCCTTAGTCCCTGCTGAGCAGAATCCCTGAATTTCATTAAAGGCAGCTGTTAGAATTGATACAATAATTGCTAATATTCCACAGATGCTGCTATTATCAGATACAAATTTGCGGCGAATTTCTGTGTTTTGCAGCAAGCAAATAAATTTTAATCTGCGGCGACAATTCACCGGCAAAAAATCTGATGTGTCCAAATAAAACTGACGTGCATCAAAATTGTCGAGTGTCGAATTGTCGAGTCAAAATTATTCGGACGCCTTTTGAACTCGAATGGTTTCCACTTTAAGAAATTTGAATGAAAAAAACTCAAATCAGCGAGTTTGGGGTTAATGATCCGAAAACTTTGGTGAAAAAAAACTCGAATCACTCGAATTGACTGAGTTTTTGAGTGGAAATCCTCAGAAAAAAACTTAAACATCATGAAGACTATTGACATCTTCAAATGGTTAGGGACCTCTGCCATTGACTTCTACATGACCTCGACAGGTTTTAATGGTTTATTTTTGGATCCAAGTTATTTCCAGGGTCGGGGTATAATAAATCACTAAAATGTGAGTTTTTTTTTAAACAAGAAAATCGATTTTTTTTTTTTACTCCAAAATAACCTCGAAAACTTGAATTTCCCATGGAAAACACAACTCAAACCTTAATAAATATACCCTTTAATCTATTTAAATACATTGTATAATTTACTTGAATGGGCACCTGGGATTATACTTCTTATTGTTTACCATTAATCGATTACATTTTTTTCCCATGCTAAATTAAAATGTAGTGTTTTTTTACTCAATCCATCGGTAGTGTGTTCTGATGGTTTGTTTGTTTTTTTTTTCATTTCTAGATAATCAACCTTGTGACTGCTGAGAAATCAGACAATGATCTGCTGATCACAAGAGAAACAACATCATGGAATGATGATTTTCTGCCTGGTGCTATTCCTCTTCTGAGCCCTGGAATCAAATTTAGGAAAGCACTGAAACCACCAACAGGTGAGACAATAGGACCTTGTTGGGTTTTTTTTAATGTAGAAATATATGTCTGTGGCATTGAGAATTTTTAATGTATGTTACTGCATACCGCTGCTAGTATAGCACCCTTGCTATAACAGGCTTACTATTCTAAAGGGGGGTCCTATCACACAGGTTGTTTTCATTTAAGTCACAAGTGATTGCTTAAAAATGCAGGGATGGACGGCAGTGCTACAATACATAGAACTCTCAGGCAGTACAATATTTTCATGCTGCAAATGGGCTCCCCTAAATTGTTTTCATTGTCCTTTAAGAGACGTCTGAAATTCTCTTATGTAGTAGAAGTAATTTATCATAAGAGCCATCCTTTTTCTACAAACTGTCTTCCTTTAGTGCAGACTTAATATATATATATATATATATATATATATATATATATATATATATATATATATACAGTATATATATATATATATATATATATATAGATAGATAGATAGATATACATATAGTCATATATATTAATCTTTATTTGAAATTGATTATATTTAATTGTATATTGCATATGTACACATCTGGGTCAAGAAACGTCAAACAAATATCAAACAATTGATCTGTTGTTGTAATTTAACAGGATCCAAGGGTGAAAATATTGAAGAAAAGAGAACAAGAGGTAAAGAAATATCATCTATTTATACACACATATACAGTATATATATATACAAATACATATAGACAAATACAAGAGTCCTCTGCACTCAACCCATTATCAATATATTTAAGACAGAGACATTTTGTGCATACTGCTACTGAAAACAAAACAATCCCTGTTTTGTTTAAAGGGTAAGGCATTTTTCAGTAGCAGTATGCACAAAATGTCTCTGTCTTAAATATATTGATAATGGGTTGAGTGCAGAGGACTCTTATATTTGTCTATATGTATTTTGTGGTCACAGCCTCATTGCACCCCCGCCTAATGGTTTTAAAAAATAGTGGTGAGCACAACTTTCCCTTGTTTAAATTATCCCCAGCACTCCAATATATAGCCCCCTGGGAAAAACTATTTTGTACAACTGAACTGCAACTCTAGTAAAAAAACAAACTTTTAGTAACAAAGTTTGTAAAAAGTATGCATAAGCTGACGCGTCCCACCAAGGCAGTGTCCAAGCGTCAGTCCTAACTAAGTGAAAAAAGAGAAAGTGTTATCTTCGGGGGAGAAAGACCATACGTGCTTTTCTCTTTATTTAGCATGATCTCTTCCAAAGACACCATTAAGTGGGGGTTGGGAGAGCAGGCATTGAGGGGAGAGCCATCTCCCCATAATATAAAATGAAAACAACAAAGTGAAATGCCGCCCATTCCTTTTTATTGGGTGCACATGGGTCAGGCTTGATATACATACTACTACAAAAAAAATACTACTACAAAAAATAAGTTGTCCCAGGGGGCTATATATTGGAGTGCTGGGGTTAATTTGTGTAGTAGTATGTATATCAAACCTGACCAATAAAAAGGGATGAGCGGGGCATTTCACTTTGTTGTTTTAATTCTATACAGTATATATATATATATATATATATATATATATATATATATATATAATAACGTTTATATGTACTATAATGTATAATGCAAATAGATGCGTTTGCAATCCTTAGTTTATATGACTATAAAGCACAGTTTCTTTTTAAAACACAGCTTTAGACTAGAAGAAAATAACTTTAATTTGAAGCAACGTAGGGGGGTTCTTCACAGTCAGGACAGTGAGGTTGTGGAATGCACTGCCGGGTGATGTTGTGATGGCTGATTCAGTTAATGCCTTTAAGAATGGCTTGGATGATTTTTTGGACAGACATAATATCAAAGGCTATTGTGATACTAAGCTCTATAGTTAGTATAGGTATGGGTATATAGAATTTATGTGAAAGTAGGGAGGGGTGTGTGTATGGATGCTGGGTTTTCATTTGGAGGGGCTGAACTTGATGGACTTTGTCTTTTTTCAACCCAATTTAACTATGTAACTATGTAATTCAAATTAATTTACCACACCACAATGTACAAGAGCAATTTTTGATGGAATCACCATGCTTTTTATCCACAAAGCATTGTAGTTCTCAGGGTTATTGCATTTTATGCAATTGCATTTATTTAATATTGAACCCAGTATTTCCAGCAATGTCATATTTTCCCCATTAATAAAAACAGAAAACATCTTCTTGAGCCAAGAAACTGACACATCTACCAAGTGCTTTGAGCAACCAAACACATTCAATTCAAAGGGGTTTTTATAATAACTCAGTATATCGAATTGTTACTCCACTGCAAATTAGCAGGAATTAATGATTCCTTATAAATAGATCTAGCATAGAAAAGAGGTGGTTACATCTTGGACTATCATTATTGAAAAGTAAATCATCCCCATATTCTCTAAGTGTTGCTTCCATTTACAGTATGTATGTTCAAAAGATCTTGGTTGAATTTTTTTTAAAGATTTTGGAGCATTTGCTATGTGTAGTATTTATTGATATTAATTCTTTATTATGTGTTCTTTAATTGATGTTACTAAATTGGACCGCTAGAATTATCCACCATTGTACAATACTTGTAGAGTTTTTAGAAACATGAACTTTGGCCTTTTTCCTCCTAACTTACTTCATAACTATTTTAATATATTAAGTACAATTCATTTAAAATGGCCATATATCCTAAAGCTGGACTTTTACATGAATATCCCTTAAGGAAATGTCATCACACTATTATTTTCTTAAAGCATTCTTTGCTCATTGCAAAAACAATGGCTTTTATCTAAATCAGTGCTGTCCAACTGTTTTAAAAACATGGGCCAATAATTCATTATACTGCATATCCAGGGCCAGATTATAATAAAATTATGAAATCATCTAAAGGGGTCATTGGACCTCTTGAAGAGTCTTGGGTGCCATAAAAATCTCTTGGAGGGCCACATCCGACCCACGGGCGTGCAGTTGAACAGCTATGATACAAATAACAAACGAGCACACAGCGGTTTCAGAGGGTTTCGCTGTCAGTAGTTGGAAGAAAAGCACAACAAAACAATTATGGAATGATTTCTTTTTTGCACTTGTACAGGGTTACCTGGAGTACCAGGTCCACCAGGTTCAACTGGGCCTATTGGTTTGCCAGGACCCAAAGGGGATCGTGGACAAGCTGGAGAACTTGGGCCTGCAGGTCCACCAGGTCAGAAACTTGAATTTGTTTGTAAAAGAAAATTGGCAAATAATTCTAACTTTTCCATTTCATTAAAAATCTGAACGTATTAGCTGGAAACCTTATACAGGAAATGTAGACCTTGGATTCAACTTACAGAAATAACAAATAGGGAATATATATTTTGAACATGCTCATTGACAACTGTCATGGCACATATAAAAGGATTTGCTTGGTGTTCCAGGTCTGCATCAGTTGGGATGCTCAGGGTCCATAGTCCCTTTTTATATTCTATAACCCATAAGAGAAAAAGTGGAGAAGATATGACAGTACAAGAAATGTACCAAAATATTGCAATTATTGTATAAGTCAAGTGTAAGCTCTTTCATACAGTATGTAGCTATTTGCTGAGAAACAACCAGAACAATTACATCTGTAATTCGATTTTGGTAGAGCTATAGGTGGATAAACAATGAATTAGTCTTGTTGATTGGGTGCATAGGCCCCTGACTTTCAGCAGAAGGAGTATGCAGGCTGGAACCAAATCAGACCAAATAGTTGAAGATCAGAAGCCTTAGGTTATTGTTTAAAAGATATTAGTATTTATTTTAATTATGAATAAAAGAAAAAGCCTTACACGTTTGTGTCACCAGGGGACACTTAGTCATAGTGTCTATGACTAACTATGAGTATGACAAAATGTCCCTTGGTGACACAAAACACGTTAGACTTTTTCTTTTATTCATAATGAAAAATAACTACTTATGCCTTTTAAACAATAACCTAAGGCTCCTGGTCAACTATTTGGTTTGGTTTGTTGCGATCCTACAATGATGTACTCCAGAGCTAGAGGTGCAGCAAACTTTGTTTGTATACTATATCTATATTTCTGCAATACCTATAAATATGCTCTTAATTGTACTTCAGGGCCCGCTGGACCACAGGGATCAAAAGGATCTCCAGGAGAAACTGGAAAACAAGGACAACCTGGCCCCCCAGGACCTCCTGGTCCCCCAGGCATACCAATTTCTCTTCAAGAGGGGGTAATATATTCATTGCAGCCAAGTGCAGAAAGAGAAAGTAAGTTAATAGTGATTATATTTCTCTTCATTTGAGGGGGAGGGTAAAGAGCTGACAATGTGTACCAACATCTTCCTTCATATTTAACATAAAGGGACATCTCTGAATCCATTTGCAACCTCTCTTGGGCTCTTATATCACTCCTCACATCCCTTTTTTTAGCCATATTAATACATTTATCTTTCTTATAAATCTTCAAGTTACAAACCCATCCCGCCAGCCTTTAATCTTTCTTTTGGTTGATTCTCCTCCAACATGGCTGCTGCTCTCCTTGATCCAAAATATAATTTACAATGCCCTTTGGCCTTTCCTCTTCTTTCCTTTTTTGCCGCTTAAGCATATCCCTATTTTGATTGACTCTGTTAAGATAAAACTGAACACCCTGAGGCACTTTCACAAGCTCTTCACCATGCACCAGTGCATTATAGATATGCCTTCATCCCTGTTTTATCTGACCCATACAGCTCCCATACTCTCAGAGCAGTCATTTTTTGGAGAACTTAACTTTGACTGAATGTGAAATGTGAAAGACGCCAATTCACTGTTTACAGGTTTGGTGTTGTCAAAATAGAAATAGGGGAATGTAATGGAATTTGTAAAAGGAATAAAAATTCACAAAATTAAAGAAAATTTAGCAATGTAACATTTTTTGTTAGTTGGTGGGCCACCAACTTGAAAGTCATCCCTTTTAGGTAGAATAGTTAGCCAGTTTGAATATACTGCAATTGTGTCATTTTAGGGCAAGTCAACCCCAAAAAAAAAAAAAAATTGAAAAAAACAAAATGTTATATTATCTTCTGCATACTGAAATAAGAAACAATCAATTAAAAATTCTTTACCGTTTCTGAAATAATCAAGTTTATCATCACTATTCCTCTCTCAGCATCTGTTTCTCCTCATTCTGTCTTCATTCAGGAGTTGGGTCAGATGAATGATCCAATACATCTTATAGGGGGGCTAGAAGATGTTTTAGAGCTCACTCCATTAAAATCACCAGAAATCATGTCTCTCTCCATGCAGAATTTGTGCCAAAGGCAGTTATTTTGTTAGATTTTGTTTGTACTGAAATCAGTTATTTGAGTGAGGTCTAATACATCTGCTAGGAAAGGGAGCCAACCCCTATAACATATATTGGATCATTCATCTGACACCCAACTGCTGCATGAAGACAGAATCAAGAGAAACAGATGCTGAGAGAGGAATAGTGAATATAAACTTGATTATTTCAGAAACAATGCAGAATTTTTAATTTATTGTAATTAGAACGTTTCTTACTTCAGTATGTGGAAGCTTATATTAAATTTTCATTTTCATGATTTCCCCTATAAACAATGTTGCAAAAGTCTTGGTTGCCCAGCAAAGACAGGTCTTTTAATCAGCTGCCTTATAAAAAAAAACTTAAAAACCATAGAAACATTGTTATAAATATATATTGCAATAGAATTATATTTTCTTTTATTAGGCAAACAATTATTTTCCTTTAATATATTAATATGGGTAAGTGCAGAGGGTCTCTAATACCTCTCCGTATGAATGTACTTTAAATCCACATTGCACCCCCACTTTTTTTTTATTGTGTCCAATAGAAAGAATAGCTATTTGAAAGTTTTAATCTTGGAAATACAGGTTAAATCGAATCCCTATAAAATAAATAATGAATAAGTAGAAATTTCAGAGAACCAGAAGAGAGTGGGTGTAGGACTGGCCTAACCAGGGATGACTTAGGTGATGTTGTTGGCAATATAAGGACAAACACAAACTGTCTTAAGGGTCAATTTACAAATGCAACCTCACTTATGGTGGCACAAAAATGGACGCAGCCATTGAAGAAATTGAAGCTATTATTAAAGGAGAACTAAACCCTAAAAATGAATGTTGCTAAAAATGCCATATTTTATAAACTGAATTTGTTGGTTGCACCAGCCAAAAGGTTCAGCTTGTCAATAGCAGCGATGATCCAGAACTTCAAACTTGTCACCATCTTGGAAAGTGTCTGCGACACTCACATGCTCAGTGGGCTCTGAGCAGCTGTCGAGAGGCCGAGCTTAGGGGTTGTCGCAAATTATCCAGCAGAAAATTAGGTTTGTCTGTAATACAAACTGATGCAACAGGGCTGATTATTAAATTCTGATGCTCAGCCTTATATTGTGACATATTCTATGGGTACTGTGTACTGTATTCTTTGTGTAAGCTCAGAAAGTGACAGCAGCACAGAGCATGTGCAGTGAATCGGCAGAAAAGAAGATGGGGAGCTACTGGGGCATCTTTGGAGACACAGATCTTTACTGCTAAAGGGCTGTGGTTGACCTTGGGTTGGTACAGAAGCCCACAACATTTCTAGCTTCCTTCTTTAGTTAAACTTTAGGGAAATGGCTCAAAGCCACTCTTTGCACTTTTGAATAGTTGTGCTGGGTGTCAGTGGATTTGTTCCTTCTCCTGTTCCAAATCTCCTACAAGTGCATCTACTGAAACCTGGAGCTACCATCACCTCAGGTTCCACAATGGGTTGTGTCCATTGTCACAGCATTCTTGTGCCCAAAGATTCACTCATAGCCCTCATTTTAACACCGAGCTCCAAAACTGCAAAGCTTCTAGTGCAATTGTGTCTGACTGGATGAGTGCATGTTTTAAAGCATTGTACACAACTGTGTCAGGCACATCTTCCATATACATTATTCACTATATATAACCTATGATTATGTACAACCCTGTTTTTTCTTTATAAAGACCTTCGAATGACCTGGCTTTTACAATGAATTATTTGTGCATTGTGGTTCTTTGACAATTGCCATAGGGGATTATGAAGCTCGCCTAATAAACAGTACTGTATTTTCCCAGTAATACTACTCTGGAAACATCTCTTGAAAAGGTTTAAGTTTGTCCTAGAGGCAATGTGAGATAAAGCATAGGGTGAAAGGATATGTAAATTCAAGCATCATACTGCAACTATATTCTGAGATTCTATTCCTCATGATACTAAAGTCTACAACTTGTATAGATATTACTATATATAGTATATGTGAGTGTACAGATAGGTCGTTATGAGTGTGTGTATGTATGAGCACTGGGGATCATTTGGAGGGGTTGAACTTGATGGCCTCTGGTCTTTTTTCAAGCCAACTTAACTAGGTAACTAATTATGTAACTATGTTCTCTCACATTTATATATTGAATACATCTTTAAATATGATCTCAATATTAAATACAGAAATCCCATATCCTTAATGTAAAAGGAACATTATCTCTCTCTTTTCTTTAGGGATAGTACTAACTTCAGGCCCTTTCTTGGCTTAGGGCAGAGATCACCTTTTTTTTTATCCATCAGCCACATTCAAATGTAAAGTAGAGCTGGAGAGCAGCACAAACATTTAAAAAGTCCCTGGATGGTGTAAAATAAGGGCTGTGATTGCTTATTTGGTAGCCCCTATATGACCTGGCAGCCGTCAGGAGGCTCTATTTAGCATTACACATTACAAATGTGCCCAGCCCCAGAAATTAAAAAATAAAAACCTACTTTGAGGCCACTGAGAGCAACATCCAGTGGTTGGTGAGCTACATGTTGCTAGTGAGCCACTGGTTGGGGACTTGTTTCTTATGGCAAACCCCAGGGGAGTAACTGGATTCCTGTCTGTGTGTGCTCTTCTGCCTTTTACAGCCACCTTTGGCTTTGGGCCTGGCCCTCAGATACTTGGGTGCCGCCACGATTTACCGCACAAGAATCCAGCAACTCCCACAGGTGGCAGGCAAGGGAGCCTTACGTATAATCTGGGAATGAGCCATTAAGGAAGGAGCTGGACGTAGTCAGACAGGCCGGGTCAGAACCAGATAGCAGGAGCAGAATTGTGGGTCAGAACCAGGAAGTCACACAGGGATCAGGAACAGGTAGTCGGAATCAAAGGAACAGCAAACACAGGTTATAGGACTGACCTATAATGGCCAGTGAGTCAGTGCATAGCAGGGGGTTATGTAACCAGACTAATGACTAACTCACAACACCTGTGAATAGATTGACAACAGGTGAAACAGGCCATGGGAAAACAGGGATTCCAATCATAGTTAACCAGACCTGTAGCTGTCTGCTCATATAGAGCAGATGTAATACTGACAGCATTGATAACGCCAGATCACTGGTTCAAGCCCAGGCAGGATGTTACAGGACCACAAAACCTGATGTCTAGTTTCTATTGCCCTTTACATTAAAGGAACAGTAACATCAAACAATGAAAGCATTTTAAAGTAATGCACATATAATGCAGTGTTGCCCTGCACTGGTAAAACTGGTGTGTTTGCTTCAGAAACACTACTATTATTTATACAAATAAGCTGCTGTGTAGCAATGAGGGCAGCCATTCAAAAGAGAAAAGGTTACACAGCAGATAGTAGATAAGCTCAGTAGAAACATATTGTTATGTTACCCACTATTTAACCTGTGCCATATAGCCTTTTTTCAATTTCCGCGATTGCTACACAGCAGCTTGTTTATATGAACTATAGTAGTGTTTCTGAACCAAAAAGATCAGTTTAACCAGTGCAGGGCAAAAGTACATGATAGTTTCATTACTTTAAAACACTTAGATTATTTGGTGTTACTGTTCCTTTAAGTTCCCCTTAGATCTTGTCTCAGAAATGCCAAATTGCAAAAAGTTAAGAGACTCTTTAGACACTGTGAAGAGAAACACTTCAAACCACAAATAATGGCATATGAACAGAAATATGGATGTCAGTATTGGATACCTTAATGTTGCTGGAGATGCAATGCCATTTGTTAATTAATATGTACATGATACATACATCACAGGATGTCAGCATAATCAAGGTGAATGCTTTGTATGTAGTATTTTGTACTCCATCAATATAAAAGACAACAGAAATTATGAATTTCCAATGGATTGTCATTAGCAGAAGGGGGTGGAGGCAGGTGCGCAAGCTGAAACAATGGAATTCTAAGAAAAAGAGTAGAACTGATATTTAACAGAAAATATTCGTTCATCCAGTTTACATCTAAAAAACACTCCAGTGTTGTATTAGCAATGTGGGTAAAAATATATTCGAAACCAATTCTTTATGTTTTAGGTAACTAAAATATGATGGGATTTAGAATTCAGAATACTGTAGTTCTTTCATCTAGTAATATGGAATATTTGTTTTACAGTGGAGTTTGGTGGCATACATAATTCTGTCAGAAAAACATATTGGAGACCAGCAGCGTTCCTAGAGGGGGCGGGCCCTGGTGCGTGATGCCGATTTACGCCCGATTTTGCTGGGGATTTCAGTGGCTTGCAGCGCTGCCGGGGGGCCCTGAGGGGTGCGGGCCCTGGCCCGCTTGCACCCCCTGCTCCCCCGGTAGTTCCGTCACTGTTGGAGACCAAGCACCGCGGTTTGATTAATCGTGAATATTTATGCTGTTATCCTTACCTAAAAGCTAGCACATAGCACAGAGTTGCATAGAGCCATTTGGCACATCAAAAGAATTTGGGACAGACTTGCCTTGATGGGACTAGTAAGTTTAAACACTCCATAACTATATGATTTATACACTATGGCTATATGGGCAGTGATCCCCAACCAGTGGCTCGCAAGCAAAATGTTGCTCAACAACCCCTTGGATGTTGCTTCTAGTTGCCTCAAAGCAGGTGCTTATTTTTCAATTCGTGGCTTTGGTTGCATAAAACCAGGTGTACTGCCAAACAGATCCTCCTATAAGATGCCAGTCCACATAAAGGCAACCACAGCCCTTTTTTGGCACCCCAGGAACTTTAATCATACTTGTGTTGCTCCTCAACTCTTTTGACATTTCAATGTGGCTCATGGGTAAAATAGGTTGGGTATACCTGCTCTACGGCTTGTGGTTTATACACTCTAGGTGACTTTAACAATGCAGTTTTAATAAATCAAGCCAGAATAGCTGCAGCAACAGAAATGTAATAAAGGAATCTATGCCAATGCAATTTTAACTTGTGGGTAGTTCATACATTTCAACAGATTAAAACATCTTTTTATCTACACAGACGGTGAACCACATTTACTTTCTACTATTACAGACACACTTATGTCTGGACGTCCTGGGCCACGTGGGCCACCAGGACCTGTTGGCCCCCCAGGTAAGTAAATGTGTTTACAAAAAGACTTCTGGGAAATCTACTGAATCTTGAGAAGACCACTAACAAAGAGTGGAAATGACTTTTTGCATTAAACGTTTGTCAGAATGGGCAGAATCTGCTACTTTTCTTCTTTTCTTTTCCCCAAACAACTTGGATCGTTTCAACCATCAGGGTTGAAAATATTGTGATCATTCAGGATCACAGAATTATTGGTCTGGTGGTCATACATCTCCAAATGGTCAGGCAGTCAGTCAAACTGCCCAATCAAATTTGACCAATTGTATGGCCAGCTTAAGACATTTATAGCTGTAAAGTTAAACCAAAGACTTGAGGTTTTACTCGTACCATTACCACCAGTGATGTTTCTAAATTGTTGGTCACTATGCAGCTTTATTAACACCCCTAAGAGAATGCTCCTACAAGTTAGTTGTAGCCCTTTATTAGTGGAAACGTTTTCTTTCTGGATGATGCCATGGTATAGGCCCAGGATTGAAGCCCTCACTGTTTTTGTCATCCTTACTCTTGCTGCTTGGGGGGTCATGGAACATTGTGGGAGGGTATGATTCATTCCTTGAACTTTTTTCATAACAAGTAGATACATGTCTCAGCTATCACTGCTTGTAAACGCTCATACATCTGCTAGTGTTACAAATTTATAGAAGCATCTTGTATTTCAGAATAACAACTGTGGTTTGCATTACTTAACTTTCTTTTCATTTTTTTTTTTTGCCAAAAAGCCAAGGCAATATTAAATTATTCTTAGAATCATACATTACGTAGATGTTACCTTGGAATTCTGTGACCTGTTTAAAAGCACAAAGCTGAAGTCATTGACTAATAATAGTCCTATATTTTACAATAAATGGTACATAATTCACTATATATTAGCTTGCTCAGACGTAGCCGAAATAAGTTAATTTTATATCAACTAAATTTAACTTTTGACTGAAGTAGCTGGTCTGGGAGCCTTTAGCAGTGGTAGTGACAGAAGTTTCTGAAGTACCACTAGATCTTAGAGACCTGTAGGAAATGCTATTATGCAGTAGCTGGAGAGCTGCATACAGAATATTATTGAACTGAGCTATAGTGTAGACCTAATGGGTCAGATTCTATTAAATTTAGGAAGAAAATGTACATATGGCTCATGTTGTGTCTCAAGAATAGGGATGGGCGAATTTGACCCGTTTCACGGGGGAATGTAATAAAAGTCGGCAACAGAAAAACTATTTCGCAATGCGAAAAGTTATGCCTTTGCATGAACAAATTTTGCTTTGCGCGAATCTAATATAGCTTTTGCCAACTCGGTAACTGCGACCACTTCCAACAGTGGAAGACCGTTTGCGAATTTTATAATTTGCGCCAATGCACAGTACATGTAATAAAACTCCTTACTGAAAAAGTCGTTATGTTTGCTCCAAAGGATTACAACACCTTCAAGCACTTCTTAATAGCGATGGGCGAATTTATTCGCCAGACGCAAATTCACGCGATTAGCCGCCAGCAAATAAATTTGTGAAACGCCCGCGAAAATTTGCGGCAAAAAAGGGCGTCGGCGTCAAAAACGGGTGCCGGCGTCAAAAATGAGACGCCATCGCCATTTTGCAAATTTTTTGCTGTTTCGCGAATTTCACGAATTTTCCGGCGAAACGAAACGGCGCAAATTCGCCCAGCACTTAAGAGTGCGCAATTAAAATTCGCAATGCAATAACTGTTTAAGGAACTATACTACATTGCGAGATGTGGATTTTTATTCTTATTGGTGCGAATTGTTTTGCTCTTTGCGACTTTTATTACATTCCCCCCTAAAAGTCTACAGACGACAAATTCTTTTTAAGTGCGGTTTCATTTTTTTCCCATTGGAGTCTATGGGTGTCATTTCCGCTGCGAAACTCAGCGAACAACATATAACAACATGTAAAAGCTGCATTTTACTACATACCACCGTTTGAATGCCAGGCATTGCCACCCAATAAGTGGTGTATTTATAAGGCCGTGTAGTGATTTTAGGCAACTGCAAAGACCAGCATAAAATGTTGGCGTATAAAGCAGCATCCATGTGAAAAATATTATATAAAAACTGCACATTTCTTACATCAGGAATGTCTTGCTGCCTGGATTTTTTTCCATTGATGTCAATGGGCTATGTCAACTCTAAAGTGGTATAATATACTGGCATAAATAATGGCGTTTGGATGCCATAAAAGTGGTTAAGAAGAAATTAACATCTTTATATGACATTTATGTTACACCATTTTGTTCCAGCTTAAATCATATTACCCATCTTTATATGTAGGCCCCTTAAAGTGCTTCAAATCTCCACTTTAGACAAGTCTGTGAGAAATAAACCATGAAATCATAGCTTGCACAAGGCAACGAGATATGGAAGCTGCTCTAGACATCAATGGCACTTCTCTCTCATCTTTGGTAATTTAATTTATTTGTAGAAGATAACACAAGAAGGAAAATGTAGAATGTAGTTGTTAAATAAAACTATTATATTCAGCCAAAATGTTCTGTTTTATGGGAAGTTTTGATCTTGAATAAGGCAACATAGTATTCAACTGAAACCCCATAATAGCTGATGATGCATTATAATGACAATGCATTGAGGCTCAGTAACAACATCAGTTGCAGTTCATTAAAGGTATTTGTTCCAAAAATGCCTTGTACTTTTGCATTTTGGTGGCAAGTATCACTGCACCCATCTGGTCTGTTTGGAGCAATGGAAATTACCCCCTAGAGAATTTTTCAGCATAACAGGAAACAAATGTGCCTTCATGACAACAATTACATTTGAATTATTGTGAAAAATGATAGGTAAAACATGGCCAAAGCACTTGAGTTTACACTTTGCATACTGTATTTGTAGTAGTAAATAGCCCTTATTGCCGTTGTAAGGAGTAAACAGCAGCGCAGCTTTGAGCTGAATGCAATTTGGAGCAGAAAATTGTCCATACCAAACCTCTTATAGAGGTCTTATATAGAAATAAATTAGAGACCATACAAAGATAAAAAAAAAAGTGACTCACTGTCCCATTACCAAAACATAAAAAGAATGTCTCAGGCAAGGTACACTGAACACTGAATAATATATTTCTTATTTGCTTGTTTGTATGAGTAGGGCCTGTTGGCCCAAGAGGACTGACCGGACCAATGGGACCTCCAGGACCACAGGTGAGCAATGTAAAGCAGAAAGTGCACTTACTAAAGACTCCCTTTAATAGCTGTTAGTACTTACTGATCATTAAATGGGTGAAACATGTATTAATGTTTTAAATGTATTAAAAATTACATATTAGTCATCCCTGGAGCTTTAAATGCTGTCCGATCACTGCATGTGGCTAAATCATCGGATATGTTGTGTTGCACCTACCCTGATGTTAAAACACATTTGTAAGTCCTAGAGACTGGATAGTGGCTAATAGGGAACTGCACCGGGAGGCCAATAACCCAGAAAAAGACATCAGGCAGTACATAATAATATATATAAATCATGGAATAAAAATGAGTAAAACAAGAATAAAAAAAATAAAATATAGCAAATTAATAATGTTCAATAAGTAGTTTATTACATTGCAAGTCATTAACTTCAAGTGAAGGAATAGAAGAAAAAATACTTTGAATTTCGAAGTTTTTTTTTCGACCATCGAATGGGCTACTTCAACCTACGACTTCAACTTTGAATTGAAGGATTCGAACTAAAAATCGTTCGACTATTTGACCATTCGATAGTTGAAGTACTGTCTCTTTAAGAAAAAACTTCGACCCCCTAGTTGGCCACCTAAAAGCTATCGAACCCAATGTTAGCCTATGGGGAAGGTCCCCATAGGCTTGGCTACGTTTTTTTTGTCGAAGGATAATCCTTCGATCGTTGGATTAAAATCCTTCGAATCGTTCGATCGAACGATTATTCCTTCGATCGTACGATCAAACTATTTGCGCAAATAGTTAACCCTCGATATTTGACCCTTGATGAATTTGCCCCTAAGTGTTTGGCTTTAAAGGGGTGGTTAAACCTTACGTTAACTTTTGGTATGTTCTAGAATGGCCCATTCTAAGCAACATTTCAATTGGTCTTCATTATTTATTTTCTATAGTTTTTTAATTATTTGCCTTCTTCTGACTGGGGGTCACTGACCCCATCTAAAAAAACAAATGCTCTGTAAGGATACACATTTAGGGGCCCATTTACTTAGTTCGAGTGAAGGAATAGAGGAAAAATAGTTTGAATTTCGAATGGTCGAATATGGCTACTTCGACCATCGAATGGGCTAATCGACCTTCGACTACGACCTTCGAATCTAACGATTCGAACTACAAATCGTTAGACTATTCGACCATTCCATAGTCAAAGTACTGTCTCTTTAAAAAATTCTTCAACCCCCTAGTTCGCCACCTAAAACCTACCGAGGCCAATGTTAGCCTATGGGGAAGGTCCCCATAGGCTTCCTAACAATTTTCTGATCCAAGGAAAATCCTTCGATCGATGGATTAAAAACGTTTGATCGTAGGAATAGCGCTAAATCCTTCGACTTCGATATTCGAAGTCGAAGGATTTTACTTCGACCCTAGGTAAATGTGCCCCTTATTGTTATTGCTAATTTTTATTACTCGCCTTTCTATTCAGGACCTCTCCTATTCATATTCCATTTTCTTATTCAAATCAATGCGTGGTTGCTAGGTTAATTTTGACCCTAGCAACCAGCTAAAATTGCAACATGGAGAACGGATAAATAAAAAGCTAAATAACTCAAAAACCACAAATTATAATAAATGAAAACCAATTACAAATTGTCTTAGAATATCACTTTCTGCATCATACTAATAGTTAACTCAAAGGTGAACAACTCCTTTAAGGCCTGCCATTAAATGCATGCAAAGGGGAAATGATTGGTACAGGGTCAAAAATGTTATAAATTGAGAATATTTTTTTTCCCATTAGTGGTATTTATTACAGTAAATTGAGTCACAGATCCTTTTAGATAAGACATTGCCGAATGCTATCTGTAGCCGGAATGTGCAATCAAAGCCTCATGATAAAAATGCCCATTTAGTGGAATCATTTGAATGAGCTGGAGACAGTTCTCTTGACTTTAAACCTCTCAATTTCCTGTTTATCTATATAGTTTCAATTTCAAGTTAAAAGAATCTTTACACACTTACATAAGAGTATGAGGTATGGGAAGATATCTTCTCACTTTATACAATCCAACCTGATGAGATTAAGGAGACAGGCACTTCATGCAACTACATGCCTGAGAACAAGAAAGCATTCCTCAGTGGGATCTTTCATATTCTGAGTTATATTTTGAGAGTCTTTTTATGGATAATAACATTTTGACATACAGGTATGGGATCTCATATCATAGAAACTGGAAACCTAGTAGCCAGAAAATTCCAAATTACAGAAAGGCCATTTCCCATGGATTTCATTTTAAGCAAATTCAATTTTCTTTTAAAAGAGAACCAAACCCAGAGTGGAGCTCACAGATGCCATCTTCTGGCTCTTCGGTCTTCTCCAGATCTTCTTCCTTCACTTCAGCAGTTTCCGTGACTTTCAGAGCATGCGCAGTTGTTAAAAAACCGGCAGACTGCTCCAACTGCGCATGCGCCAATACAGCGCTTACTTCCTGGAGAAGACCGAAGACAAGAAGATGGCGCCCATGAGCTCTACTGCACTAAATCTGCAACGAGGGGTAATTAAAGACTTAGGGGCAATTACGGATGGTAACACCTAGGCTGGGGGGCACCAGGGTGGGGTTCTGTGTAGGGTGGGGGGTAGGAGTTTTTATAATTAAGGGTTTGGTTCTCCTTTAAATTTTAATAACACCTTGCGCTTGAATTTGATAACCAAGTGCATGAATCCACATTGGTGGCAAAACAATCCTATTGGCTTTATTTGATGTTTAAATGATTGTTTCCTTATTTGGAAAACCCCAGGGCCCAAACATATTGAATAATAGATCCCATACCTGTACTCATATTAACTAACCTTTCTGGGTGGTGGTTGAAGTGTATTGTTAGAGAACATCTCCTTCATGCTTCAGAAATGATAGTTCAACTTCCTGTAATCTGGGGACTGGCAGTTCCCAGCTGAGTTGAATAGTTACATTGCACCATTGTGATTGGATTAGTGGAAGAGTTATTGGCCAAGAACTTCATGTACCAGTCAGTTGAACTGAAGAAGCTGCTCGATTGTGTAGTTAAATGTCTTCAATGATTACTCAGCAAGTCCAGTTGCTCTAGATTTATTTCTACTAGTTACACCTTGACCTGGATGAATAAAAACCTTCAAAGACACAGACCACAGTGTTTTTTGTCTGTGTTGTCTCGCTTAGTTTAATAGCCGCAACAACACTAACAAAACGCATTGGGTTCTGTGGACTTTGAAGTTGGACCATGATAAGCCTAATATCTACACCTCATTGCAAGTGTAGTACAATTTATAAAAAAACTGTTATCTAGAGCAGAGTCATTACCACGAGTTTTCTTACTCAGACTACACAAAATTGGCATGTAACTTTTGAAATATTTATTCATTTTGTAATTTTCTGAATTTTTTTATTAGGGCAAGCCAGGATTTCTGGGCCAACCTGGCCAACCAGGCGCTAAAGGAGATCGAGGTGAACAAGGAGAGAAAGTGAGTCGTGTTGCCTTATGTTATAAGATACTGTACATAGAATATCTTTAATGTATTCAGTGTAGTATTGCCATGCTGCAAAGGACTTTGACTACACTGGGAGGAGAGAGTTTTGTGAAATTATTTTCTTGGAGTTAGGAAATGGGAGCATAGGTTGTTGCACATACAGTAGAGCTGTGGAGATAAATGGGGTAATTTACAAAATCTGCTAGAGCAATAAGGGGCTCTTTACACTGAATACAAGGTAAAGTCAAGGCTCTCTTCTCCTTTGGGGCTCCTTAACTTGCATATCTAAGTTAGAAGGTGGCTAGGGGATGGGATAAGGGATGCCTATGTGCCTTGCCCAACTGCCCATAATTAATACTGCACTGCCAAACAGTATGTTCATTTACAGTTTATTTACTAAACACTGAATGCAAAAATGAAAAATTTGTGATTTTTTTTATAAAAAAAATCACAACATTTTCGGAATTTATTAAACCCAGAGTATGGAAAGTCCGAATCTGAAAATCCGGCATCTCAGACCTGTCGATTTTTTGATGTGCGCTGGGGTTTTTGGCAATACCCCAAAGTTTTCAGGCAAAATTCTGAGTTTTCGGTGAAAAAAACATGTGAAAATCAGATGAAAGACCTGAAAAAAACATGAAAATCTGATTTTTCACGTTTTTTTTTGTGATTTTTTCCCGCAAACAAAATTTTCGGGAAACTGTATTAATAAACCCGTGCGGAGTTTTTTCCAGAAAATATTGAGATAAATATTGGATAAATAACCCCCTATGTATGTATGTATGCATGTATTTTTTAGCACCAAAATTATACGCAATGCTTTACAAGGCGCAAACACAGACAGGGGTATAGTTATATTAAGTTATAGAGTAACAAAACATAAATCTATGTTAAAGAGCTTAGAGTTTTTTCATAAATAAGAACACATTTCATTTGTAAATTTATTCAAGGTATAAAAAACCTCACAAACCCCACAAACTTGACCTTTGCTAAATAACCCCCTAAATGACAATATACTTAATAGGGAAGAAAGATAAAAATGCAGGACAAGGTGACAAACCTGCAAGTATGCATCAATGAAATCATAAATATTAATTATTTATTGTCAGGTTTAATTACCCAATAGTGGCCATCATATCTGAGTGACTTCTCATCCCTACTAGCCAGGCAAATATGTCTAATGCTATAATTATTATTATTCCTATATTATATTTGATCCTTAGTGTTCAATGGATTGTCCATTCATCACATTTTTTATTAATACATTTCACACTTTATACCCTATATTCATTGGCATATTTAGGATTCCATATTCATTTTTTATGTCAACAGGGTCAACCTGGCAGTGCAGGAGAACGTGGAATTACAGGACCACCTGTAAGTATGGACTACAGTCAAGGAAATAATTCTTCAAAATAATTTTCAGTAGGGATGCACCGAATCCACTATTTTGGATTCGGCCGAACCCCCGAATCCTAAGCAAAGGATTCGGCCGAATACCGAACCGAATCCGAACCCTAATTTGCATATGCAAATTAGGGGTGGGAAGGGGAATTTTTTTTTACTTCCTTGTTTTGTGACAAAAAGTCACGCGATTTCCCTCTCCACCCCTAATTTGCATATGCAAATTAGAATTCTGATTCAGTTCTGCCAGGCACAAGCATTCGGCCGAATCCGAATCCCGTTGAAAAAGGCCGAATCCTGGCCGAATCCCGAACCGAATCCTGGATTCGGTGCATCCCTAATTTTCAGGACATAATATCCATGCCCATAGTTCATTCTGATAATAATGTATCATGAGTAATGTATCATAAGATGTATAAAGTCCACACTATTTTATTTTCTAAAATATTAAAGGGGCGGTTCACCTTTAAGATAACTTTTAGTGTGTTTTAGAATGGCTTATTCTAAGCAACTTTTCATTTGGTCTTCATTTTTTTCATTTTTGTAGTTTTGATTATTTTGCCATTTTCTTCTGAGTCTTTCCAGCTTTCAGATGGGGTTCATCCCATCAAAAAAAAAATGTTCTGTAAGACTACAAATGTATTGTTATTGCTACTCTTTATTATTCAGCTTTCTATTCAGGCCTCTCCTATTCATATTCCAGTCTCTTATTTGAATCAGTGCATGATTGCTTAGGAAATTTTGACCTTAGCATAAAAAGCTAATTAACTCAGACAACAAATAATAAAAAAAAAATGAAAACCGATTGCAAATTGTCTCAGTGAAATTTCATGTTATGTTCCTTATATTTAAAAGGGGCAGCCTGGCATTAAAGGAGAAGATGGAAGCAAAGGAGAAGAGGTAAGGTGCAAACAGAATTTTTTTTTACCTGAAATTAGTATGTTGAAAAATGCATTTGTTTGAGATGCAAATCTGATTCTGATCATACTGATTATTTGCAATGTGTTGCAAACTGGCCTTCTAACTGGCCATCTTTCCAGCAATACCTCCAGGTAATATGGTGAGGAAGTAAATGAATATGAAGAAATTAGAAAACATAGTAACAGGGGCCCATTGTAATCAAGCACAAACACAAAACTTGGGTTTAACAACAAAAAGATCAACAAATCTGATAAAATGACATTAACTGACACCAGATGAAATGATTATGAGACTGTTATATTAATAATTAGTGATGGGCAAATAGTTAATGGGTGTCCTTTTATTGTTGCCGGGTCTAAATTGGTGCGAATTCGCAAATTTATTTGCCAACGGCAAAACGGGCAAATTGGTCGCTAATTCACGCCTGCCAAATAAATTCACCCATCACTATTAATAATAACATTTTGAACTGGAATAGCTGAATCCTTTCTGCCAGTATGTGATACACATCAATGTTATTGGTGCTGGCGCTCAGCACTGCCTGTGTAGTGATGGGTGAATTTTTTCAGCAGGTGCGAATTTGCGCGTTTCCCGCCAGCGGATAAATTCGCAAAACGCCAGCGAAAATTCGCACGAAAAAATGAGCGTCGCCGTAAAAAAACGGCGCCGGCATCAAAAACGAGACGTCGGTGCGGTTTCGCCCAACACTAGCGATGTGCATTCCCCGAATGGCTTTCTTCTGCTCAAGTCATCAAACAATTCTACCAAAGTGATACTGCCTTAATAAATGTGTAAATTAATTAGAACTTTCGTTATTGTCAGAAAAGTTTTGCTTTATCCTCAAATAAATTGAACTGCTTCCAATCCTTCTGGATTGCCCAGTTCAATTCATTATACCGGCCCCTGGTTTATAAACAGTTTTACTATGACTACATTTAAAAACAATTATGATTGCTTTCCCTTGTGCAGAGATGTCAGAGTTCTAAACCCAGGCAAAACTGACTAGTGGGGTTGCCTTTTCCAACATTTATCATGTTGCAGAAGGTTAATCTGATATACTGTACCACTTATTTCTGTGGCCAGATTGTATTGCATTGCATTTATGATGTCATACACAAAATAAATCTATGAAGCACTTGAAGAGGAAGGAACTGAATACAGAATAGAACTAGAACAGTTTGTTGAGAAGCATTGTCCCCTGCAGTACTTTTCCTCTTCTTCTGTTCTTAATGTTGCCTACTATACTGTATGTATGTATGTCCCATGTGGCATCAATGTTCTTTATGCCTGTTACCTTATTCATTAGGACTCATTTATGTCCACAAGCAGCTTAATGGGGTGGGAAGGGCCCACCAGCCTGCAACCACAAGGGACCCCCTCTCAGACATATGCCCTCCTAAACCCCAAACCTGGCACAGTTGGCCACATATGTTTCACCTCCTTCCTCAACTCTGTGCTCGGAGGAGAGGGAGCAGTGGGTGAGCGTCCGCAGTATTTAAATATATTATTCTTTAGTACACCACTTACTTCATCTAGGTGCATTCAACTCTTTAGCTACTTCCAAACTAGTCACCATATTCACCAACAGGGAGGAAGCATACCAATACCCCTTGAAGAAGGTGATGATTCAGCTGAATAAATGTTTTAAAGGTTTATTGGTATGCTTCCTCCCTGTTGAGTGCCTGCAGTGGCATGGGAAGCCGGCCTGGGTCTGCTGGGGGCTGACCCAGGCTGTCTGTCAGGTTTTTTCTTGTGTCCCGCCAGCCCATTCCAACCTTGTCCACAAGCGCTGTGGGCAGTTTACACTTTTCCCTGCAGTTAGTTGTGCCTAAAACACTTTCATTACAAGGTACTTAAGGTGCCTAAAATGTTATTTTCACACACATATATATATATATATAGTCCTTCCTGCCTTCCATTCCGAATTGGGCACCTCTGCGCCTTTGAAAGCAGGGGTATCCTGGAGCGACCATCATTCCTGATCAGGAGACACCTCTAGGGCTCCCTTTGCAGCCTGAGTCAAAAGGCGCAGCACCTAAAGAATCAGATGCAGACAACGCTCACACTCTCAAACACTGGAAATTATGCCAGACAAACTTTTAAAACATTCTGTGCAATTGAGCCCCATTTGTGATGAATCACATGTCTATTCTAGCAATTTGCCGCAATTTCAGTACGTACAGAGCAGCTGCCGCAAGCGAATCAAAACACTGCATTGAGGGGAAAAAACATAGCGATGCACTTTGCTCGCTGCGCCTATTATCTTGGCTCTCCTCTTATTAACAGCAAGTTTCCCACAATACTCAGTCTTCCAGTTTGCCTGTCAGCAGTTGGTTGCTCTCCCTTTGCACTTTGGGATCACAATCATAAAATTTTTTGCATTCAACTTGTTTATTTACTGTCAAATCTCAGCCCTGAACATAATGTACCATCTCATAGTAGAGATATTTGACTTTCTCTGTTGCCTTGGAAATGATAGCTTTTAAGCATTCTGAATTACTTTTTTTATTTTCGCTACAGGGGGAAGGTGTCCAACAACTTAGAGAAGCCCTAAAGATCTTGGCAGAGAGAGTGTTGATTTTGGAACACATGATAGGAATCCATGGTGAGTGGAGTTTGTATGAAAAGGAATGGATAGTGCTAATCTCCTCATGTTCTGTAAGTGTGTCTGTTGTAGAGCTACAGCTCAGTGACTGAGCATTATTTTAGTCCGTTTTCTCTATAACTGAAACACGACACCTGATTTTTTTTCTTCTAAAAGGAAAAAAAAAAGCTCTTTATTCAGCTTCTCAGGAGGAGAATTCCCAAAAATATATTCTTATAAGTATAAATTGAAAAGTCTTTTTCAGGAAACTAATTTATAGAAAATATACAGTAGATAGGTGGCTGTATTGAATGGCACTGAACACATTTAATTGCTAACCCTTTAAGAGAATTTTTTTATAACAGTTTATCTGCCGCCTAAAGGGCAATTTACCAACACATTTGCCAGGACAGTTGTGCTAAAATGGATCGCTTATAGAAGCCATTCATTAAAGGGGTGGTTCACCTTTAAGTTAACTTTTGGTATGTTATAGAATGCCAGTTCTTAGCAACTTTTCAATTGGCCTTTATTTTCTTTTACTCTTTCCAGCTTGCAAATGGGGGTCACCCCCATTGGCTTCAATACTCGTCCTTTTATTCAGGGCCTCTCCTATTCATATTCTAGCCTCTTAATCAAATTGCAAACTGGAGAGCTACTGAATGAAAGACGAAAAACTCAAAAACCGCAAATAAAAACCAATTGCAAAATGTCTCAGAATATAACTCTTTACATCATAATAAAAGTTAACTCAATCCCTTTTAAGGTACAGTACTTTCATGAATCATGTGCAAATGTGCCATCAATGCATGCAGCAGACATGCATTAAAAGAAGCACATGCTAATGAATGCTGGGCACCAGAAGTGATGCAATCCTTTCTTTGAAAATGTTAGCAGCAATGTATAGCCTTAATTGTTCTAGGAAAAATACTGCATTGTGGTTAAAAAAAAAAAAAAGGTGATTTGCATTCGAATATTACACTTTGCACAATGTACTCTGTTCATAAATGACCCCTCTAGTCTAAATGCTCTAGCGCAAATACTTAGATAATGGTATAGATATTTCTACGGCAAAGTATCCAAAATATGGATGAAGCCAACAGTGTTCCTGCACACATGGCATATCATTTATTTCTGTGGGTACAGCATAAGGCTGAGTAGGTCAGATGAACAATAGTAGCTCCATCTGTATAAACCGCAAATCTTTGATAAACACAAAATGTAACTACATTACATTCACTAGCTTTTATATTGAACACAGTATTTGCCTCTTGCTATCCTCTACTCTGCCAGTTATTGTTACGTGTACCACTGAAACAATTTAGCAGTAACAACCTCTCCTCCAGCCAAGACTCCTTGCATATTCTTTGACTGACCTGTGAGGTAGGAGAATTACATTAGCATTGTGGGAAAAGGAGTCTAAAGCTGGCCATAGACGCACAGATCCTATCGTACGAATCGAGGATTCGTACGATTTTCGGATCGTGTGTGGAGAGTGCCGACATCTTTCATCCGCCGGTGATCGGTAGTTTGGTCGATCGGACAAGTTTGATTATGACCCGACCGATCCCGCCGGAGCCCATTGCGCATCGTAATTGGATTGTTCGGCCGTACGAGCCATGCTCGTTAATGGCATATCGGGGAAAGATCTGCTCGTTTGTCGATGTCGCCAAACGAGTGGATCTTTGCATCTATGGCCACCTTTATGGTGGCCATGCATGATAAGATCCGCTCGTTTGGCGACCTCTTTCCCTGATATGTCCACCAATGGCAGGGCGATATCTGGTTAATCCGAACCTTCGGCTCTAGGACCAAATGATCGAATTATACGAAGGAAATGGGTGCCGTCGCATCGTAGGACCACATCAGCTATCCCACGCGGAACTAGATTGCAGGAAAAATCTGCCCCGATTGGTAAGTGGCTGTTTTTTGGCCAGATATCGATCAGGGAGACCCATCGGATGTCCCCACACACACGAGCAGATAAGATGCAGAAACGGTCTAAAGGACCGATATTGATGGCTTTAATCTGACCGTGTATGGCCACATTTAGTTGGAGCTGGAGAAGAAGCAGAACCTACAGTTGCAGGGATGCCCGGAGTGTAGAGGGCCCAGTAAGGCAATTTTAATAAATCTTGATAAACTGGGCCAACTTACCACTGTTTTGAATTTGCTGTGGGGTCCAGTAACATCTAGTTATGCCACTGGTTGGAGAAAAAGCATTTCTAACTGGTGCTTGAAGTCAGAACCAGCATAGAAGAGAATAACAAGGGACAGATGGATTACTTTTACACTGAATTTTTTTTTTACGTTGATGTATAGTGAAAAGTTGTTTCGAAATTTTCTCTCATTATGAAGAATGTTATTTTATTTAGTAATTTCTTTTAAAACACCCTTTTAATTCTATTAGAGCTGACAGTTCGCTGACATGAACAAATGTAACCCGGCAGAAAATTCTGGTTTTGAATATGCAATAAATGATGTCCTTATACAGAATCTGACACTCTAGTATTCTTTGTAATAATCACTTTTGCTCAATCATAATCCTCCATTTATACATCCATGGCTGGATTTGGTTAAACATGTGTGTACTGTGTGCTCTCTTCTTTCAGACACACCTTCCTCTCTTGAGCCTGGCTCTGGACAGGATATCCTGGGTGCCGCTATTCCCAACAGCATAAAGCCCAAAAGAGAACATCATCAGAGGTTCCAGTCCTTCGATATCTTTTCTTCACTGCTGGATGACAGTGAATCTAGCCGGAAGAAATAATGCATCTTTGGTCTCGTGGCAGATCAGAAGTCTCCAGCCCACTGATTAAAGTCAAAGTAGTTTCTTTGAAGAAATCTCAAATGTTCTGCTTAATTTGCAATTCCAGAAGAACTGTCCCCAGGTTACACGTATGCCTTCCAGATGTGCAGTACTTCCTTTTTTAAATGTATAACTAAATGAGAATTAGACATAACAGGAGCTCTATGTAAAGCAGTATATTTACCAGTCCTTAGTTTCTAGTTTAAAGAGTTTGTGGCTGATGAGTGGTTTAACTCTTCCTCTGTTAATTCTTAACAGGTCAGATTTACCTTAAATGCTAATTTGTGAGATGCAACACATTAAATGTCCATCAGTGAACCAAAGTTCATGGTTCTGCAAAACACAGGGATTCTGCAAGTACAGCCAGACAGTCATTGTTTGGGGTAAAGAAGAAGATTCTGCCCTTAACACTTGTCATCTATGATTTCAAAGGGATACTATCATCAAAATAAGTGGTGTTCTTAAAGTACATGAAGAAGAATGATGAAATACTGCAACACCAGACTTGTGTAAAAAGCTCTCTTTTTTTTATTTCTTACAGCACTCAGCATACCATGCCTGACACATTTTGGGCGCTTCTTCCCTTAATCATACCCATTAAAAGGTACATGCATAGGTTGGTAAATGAGATTAGTGTTTAGAAAATGTGATTTATATTCATTTTGAAAAACTCCATTATCCGGAAACCTGTTATCCAGAAAGCTTAGATTTGTCGCTAGGCCATCTCCCATAGATTCCATTTGAATCACATAATTAATTTTTTTTTTTTAAATGATTCCCCGTTTCTCTGTAATAATAAAACAGTAACTTGTACTTGATCCAAACTAAGATATAATGGATCCTTATTGGAAGCAAAACCAGCCTATTGGGTTTAAATAAATCCTCGATGTAACAGCACTAAGATCCTATTGATGGAAAGACCCCTGATCTGGAAAACCCCAGGTCCTGAGCATTCTGCGTCCCATACATGTAGTTTTTTTTTTTACACCCTGCAGTCTGATGATTAAATTGTCAAATATTAATATATTAACTATTTACTGATATAATTTACTGATATCCCCGGACCAAGTGCAAAACCAAGTACACCACTTGTTGCACTCTGCACCTCTTACCCAAAAAAATTCTAGTATTGTGCACCCCGAATTGTGAATCTATATGATGTACAAGTTAGGAGATGGGTAGGGGGCTGGAGTGCCTACCAGTAGAAATCAGGTTTCTGAGCTCTGTTTTGATGTGCAGAGACCCACAGCAATACTTCTAGCTGCGAGACATGGCAAAATCTTTTTGCACTGTGCACCCTGAGAAACTGATTAATAGAAAACGACATTATATTATCTCTGTGCAATATCCCGTTAACAAAGGGAAAAGTCCTTCAATCTTTACCGATTCGTATCCCGATTCGTTGCAAAACAAGAACAGTTAGATTCAGTTTAGAATCACTGAAATCACATTGTTTCAGGTGGAAATAAATTGTTTTTATTTCATTATAGTGTCCCTGTCTTTGCTCTGTCCCAAGCAGTTTTGATTTGAGATTCTATACCATTTTGTGTTCCATGTGTTCTGAGTTTATTTAAAAATGGAGATCAATATCAATAATGAAATTTCAATCTTGGCAAGCAAACGCATCTGTAAATGCTGTGCGCAATGAGTTGTTAGCATTTCTTTGTTGCTTTTACCTGAACTTGGCTAGAATAAGAATATGAGCGCATTATGGTCTAAACAAAAGAAACTTTTAGTACTTGGGGGCAGTAAAACTCAAAATGAACTTTCATTGAGATGTAGAAAATAGCATTCTAAGGTAATTTGCATCTGATCTGTTTTTTTGGGGGGAGGGTGAATTATTTACATTTTTTGTTGTGCAGCTGTCAGGCTTGGAAGCAACCAGGGAGCAGTTTGGAAGTCAGAATGAAAGATATATAGGAGAGTAGCTAAATAGAAATAACTGTACAAAAAACATAAATAAAGATGAGATTGAAGATGAACAGTCAATATTCTTGACAAGCAGACAAAAAAGACAAACATGAACAATTATTTGCTTAAATGAGGAAATTGCTCTGTAGTATTGCTGAGCTTTATGCAATGCTGTATGTACATATGGCCATACCACAAGGCTCTGGAAATTTCAATTGCCATTCAGTGATAAAGTAGTACAGGTATGGGATCCATTATCTGTAAACCTGTTATCCAGAAAGCTCCAAATTAGGGGAAGCCCGTCTCCCATGAACTCCATTTTATCCAAATAATAAAGTTTTTTAAAAAGGATTTCCCTTTTCTCTGTAATAATAAAACAGTAGCTTGTACTTGATCCCAACTAAGATATAGATAATCCTTATTAGGGTTTATTTAATGTTTAAATGATTTTCTAGTAGACTTAATGTTTGAAGATCCAAATTACAGAAAGATTGTTATCGGAAACCCCAGGTCCCGTTCATTCTGGAAAGCCGGTCCCGTACCTTTATGGGTTTTGCATTATTCAATGAAAAAAACGGATCTCTATTTCAGTGCAGATATGGGATCCCTTATCCGGAAATCTGTTATCCAGAAAGCTCTGAATTACAGAAAGGCCACCTCCCATAGAGGCTATTATAAGTTAACAATTCAAATTTGTGACATTTTCTTTTTCTCTGTAACAATAAAACAGTACCTTGTGTTTGATCCCAACTAAGATATAATTCATCCTTATTGGAAGCAAAATCATCCGATTGGGTCTATGTAATGTTTAAATGATTTTTTACCAAGTATTATTATCCAAATTACAGAATGACCCCTTATGCAGAAAACCCCAGGCCCTAAGCATTCTGGAAAATACAAGTTTTTATATAAATAGAGTCCTTATAAAACAGGATTTTTCGTTTAACTCATTGCATAGGATCTTCTGTTGAATGATTCTGTTGGATTGTAAGGAATGTTTTCCTTTGCTAAATATTCCTCTGTTTCTGAGAATAACCCTGATTTTACTTTAAGAATGTCCTGGTGTTTATTTGTGCAAAAACATTACATCTCAAGGCTAGTCTGTATTTTATTTCACTTTAGAATGAATAGATTGCATATGGGACACTAAAAAACCTACAGTGTAAGCTGCTCCTAAAGCTAGTGATGGGGGAATTTCTCCCATTTTGCTTCGCCTACAAAATCGGGAAATTTGTGAAATGGGCAAAAATTCGCGAAAACACAAATTTTGATGCCCGCGTCAATTTTGACTCCGGCGTTAAAGTCAATGGGCGTCCGAATAGTGTTGATGCACAACAGTTTTGAAGCGAGCAACTTTTCTGCTGCATGGGAGTTTCGAAAATTCACCTGCGCAAATTTGCCCGTGTCCAAGAATTTGGACGCACCGTGGAGACGTCGCTCACGTCAAAACCGTTGCGCGTCAACACTATTCGGACACCCATAGTCAACACTATTCGGACGTCACAACTAAGGGTTGTACATAAAAATAAACAAGAAATATGCATTTCTAATTAAAATAACAAAGTATTTTTTAGCATAGGTCCTTTTGATTTTGCTCATTTTCAAAAAAGGTGTATACTGTCTCTTTAAGGGAAGCAGGGCCCATTGATCAGGGATGCCTATATACAGTTTATTAGTGGGTGATAAAAGTTTGAAGCCATTCTATGAACATCACATTTATCAGTAGTTCCACCATTAAACAGTACCTGTGTTGTATTTTATATTTGGCTTGGGATGGCATAAGCGGGAAAATATTAGGGATGCACCGAATCCAGGATTCGGTTCGGGATTCGGCCAGGATTCGGTCTTTTTTAGCTGAATTCTGATTCGGCCGAATCCTTCTGCCCGGCCGAACTGAATCCAAATCCTAATTTGCATATGCAAATTAGATATATGGAGGGAAATCGCTTGACTTTTCGTCACAAAACAAAGAAGTAAAAAAAATGTTCCCCTTCCCATCCCCAATTTGCATATGCAAATTAGGGTTCGGATTCGGTTTGGGATTCGGGGAATCCAAAATAGTGGATTCAGTGCATCCCTAAAAAATATATCATTAATTTTTAATTGGTGGAGTGGAGAAAATAATTTCAGACAAACTGGTGAACCAGTAAATCGTCTCATATTGAAAGAAAAATATCACTGGTATTTCTGCTGGTCTTAAAGTAACATTTAAATGCTACTCTTTGGTGTCAATAACCCCCCACTCGTGATGGGCAAATACATTTGCCAGAAACAAACCTGCGGCAAGCAAATTAATTTGCGAAACTGAGGCAACAATACGCTGGCGAAAGATCTGGAATGTCAAAAAAATTGTCATCCATCAAAAAAATTGCGTCATCAAAATTATTCGGGCGACCATTGACTTGTATGCACTTGGACCAAATAGTCGCGCCTGTTAAAATTGACGCTCACGTCAAAATTGCCACATGTCAAAATAATTTTGATGCCCATTGACTTCAATGTATTTTGCAAATTTTTCGCCATTTCGCGGCTTTAGCTGTAGATTAGCAAATTTAGGCACAGATTCACCAAACACTTCCCCCCACCCTTCCACCATATTTGTCCTAGTTATTCACTAACTAGTCAAATCATGGCACTTCCTTTTCATAGACAGATGTGAATCTCTTATGGTCACCTCTAACCTAGATAGGCAGCAGTATCCCTCCTAATGGTAGTAATAGTGGTACTGCGTAACATAGTTGACGGTACAGGTAAAGGATCCCTTATCCGGAAACCTGATATCCAAATTATGGAATGGCTCTCTCCCAGAGACTCCATTTTATCCAAATAATCCAAACTTTTAAAAATGATTTACTTTTTCTCAGTAATAATAAAACAGTAGCTTGTACTTGATCTCAACAAATATATAATTAATCCTTATTGGAAGCAAATCCAGCCTATTGGGTTTATTTAATATTTACATGATTTTTTAGTAGACTTAAGGTATGAAGATCCAAATTACGGAAAGATCCGTTATCTGGTCAACCCCAGGTCCCGAGCATTCTGGATAACAGGTCCCATACCTGTACCCATTCTGCTAAATGTAATAAACTACAATATAGGATCTGTTATCCTGAAACCTTTTATCCAGAAAGCTCCTAATTACATAAAGGCCATTTCCCATAATTATAATCAAGTAATTCAAGATTTTAAAAAGGATTTAATTTTTCTGTGTAATAATAAAACTGTACCTTTTACTTGATCCAAACTAAGTTATAATTGATCCTTATTGGAAGCAAAACCTGCCTATTGGGTTTATTTAATGCTTAAATGATTTTTTAGTAGACTTAAGGTATGAAGATCCAAATTATGGAAAGATCCATTACCTGGAAAACCCCAGGTCCCGAGCATTCTGGATAACAGGTCCCATGCCAATATTACTTTTTATACTTTGACTTTAATCAGTGAACACCTTTTATGGGTTATAGCTTTTTGTTGTTGTTTTTTTTTACAATACACAATGTTTTTGCTTTTAATAACCCTAATTAGACCATTGAATGGTCTGGCTTTATTAAGGAGAATAAATTACAAATAATTCCAACATTGATTACAGTGGATAGGATTTGATTGCACCCTGCAGTTAGACATGGGGAAATGGTTCTCGCTGCCTCTATGAATGCAACAAATTCTAATCTTTTTGATCCATCTTAGGCAGGATACTAAGATTGATAACACAGGCACACAAACATATTCCCGCAGGGAGGTCGGTTGTACTGTAATAGTATTTCCATTGCTAAACATGTATATTGATTGAGATATGTTTGCGTATTTTAAACAAAAATTGTGTGTAGGCAGTGTCTCATTGTCTTTTTCAGACCATTGATTATATATGTGTGTACAATATATACGTTGCTTTATTATCTCTGTGCCTCGAGTGGTAGAAATTGTTGTTCATAAAAATAAAAAGTAATAAAAATGAAACAGATATAGGGCCGCCACATAAATATGAAAGAAAACATGTCCTGGTGGATCAATGAGTTTTAGAATGAGCATATACCAAAAACATTTACACTATACATACATTCAATTAAATATTATTTCCTATTATGCCGCAACTGCCTCTGGTTTAAAGACATTTTTCACCTTTGTATTAACGTTTAGTATGAAGTAGAGAGTGATATTCTGACAATTTGCAATTGATTTTCATTTTTTATTATTTGTGGTTATTTAGCTTTTTATTCAGCAGTTTGCAATTTCAGTAATCTAGTCGCTAAGGTCCAATTTATCATAGCAACCATTTTAATAAAAGACTGGAATATAAACATGAGAGGGCCTGAATAAAAAGATGAGTAATAAAAAGTAGCAATAACAATACATTTGAAGCCTTATAGAGCATCTGTGACCCCCATTTGAAAGCTGGAAAGACCCAGAAGAAGAAGGGAAATAATTCAAAACCTATAAAAAAACTAAAAATGAAGGCCAATTGAAAAGTTCCTTAGAATTAGCCATTCTAAAACATACTAAAAGTTGACTCAAAGGTGAACCAACCCTTTAAGTAGAGATTACAGTCATTGACATTTTACTTGCTTGTTCTGATATATCTTTGGTCTGTTTTATTAATAGGATTATTATTGCATTTAAATACACAGGAGCCTCGACTAGCTTTGAAAATATATCCTTATAATACACAAAATTATAGTTCTGATGTCATCAGTTATGAACTGTAAGTTCTGATGTCATTTCTGTCACATGACTCACTGAAACTTGTGTATTATAATAAATAAAGTGCCCCCAGTTGAAAAATATGAGGATATTAGAAGTCACCTCGGAGTTCCATGACCCGCAGTGTCGGACTGGCCCGGCAGGACACCGGGAAAATACCCGGGCCAGAACCCCTCTCTAAATATTTGCATTTGAAAAAAAAAACATTCCACGCGCTATGCAGCGCCGCCTGCGCATATGCGTCAAGCGACGCTGTTACGCATGCAAACCAAGCGGCTTCCTTGCTGAGCTGACGCGTCACAGCCTTTGGCCTCGTGTTTTTATATGAAACTATATTTTACAAGAGGGGGTTCTTTATTCACTAAATAAATGTCACTTAGTGATATGTCAGGTTAGATGTAATGAAACTGATGTATGATACAAATAATGTGCCCACTGATATAAATTATAAAGTCATCTCAGAGTCTATAATCTATATAGAGACACATACCTCTTATTTCACCCACCCCCTAGTCCAGACCACACATCCTCTGTTGTCAGGGCAGTCACATGCATGCATTTGTTCATGCATGCACGCACATGCACGGTTGGGACAAGTAGGCCAACCAGGTTGACGAGGGCATCTGGTCAGCTTGGCCCGGCACTGCCCCAAAATACTGTATAGGGTACTGGTGTCTGCAGAGGATCCCAAAGCTAACAATAGAGGAGTTTTGTTTAGATGTTATTGAAATAATATTTTTAAATTTAATATTTTTGTCCCTTAACAAAACAAAAATTTCATCCAGAAATTTCACATGTACAGTATATATGTCACTTAAACTGCAGAGATGATGCTTAAAAATGGCAGACTCTGCATTTCTACCCACCCTTGGCATTAGAAATAGTGATGGGCGAATTTATTCGGCAGGCGCAAATTCACGGCAAATTTGCGTGATTCGCCAGCAAAATTCGCGGCAAAAATTCACCCGCAAAAATTCACCGGCGTCAAAACAATTTTTTTCGAAAAAAAGGACGCCGGCGTCAAAAACTGTGCCGTTTCGCGAAACGTCGCAAATTCGCCCATCACTAATTAGAGAATCAAGCAACTGCTTTTCACGCAATATCACTGGCACCAACATGGAACAATAACTTTAAAGTTTACAATACATTGCTGCGTGTGTAATTGCTCTTCTATGAAAATGGTGCTAACATGGTCTAGGGCGCAAATTCCAGCCTCAGTAACACAACTCATTAGATCTTATTTATATTCTTATGTTGGGTGTGCGAGTAAGAGTGTTGCGTACTTTCCAGTTATGGCATCTAACATTCGGCTCTTAATGGTATTGGTAAAAATGTATACTGTTATTTTTTTTTTTTTTTTATAATAATGCTTCAGTGGTTAAGTGTAATAAAAACAATATGGAGGCTTTAAACATGATTAGTTTGTACTACTTATCAATCAGCCGTTCATTGGTATTGAAAGAGATTGCGTTTGTTAGCAGAATTGTTGTGCATGTTGAAAATAATCCCTGTATTTTATGATTGTTTTTGCCCACCATTGTATTTTTTTTCTCTCAGTTTGCGTAAGGTATTGTGATAATATAGGTACTGTTGGTGTGCGCGTATGTGTGTGTATTTTATTTTTTAATTATTGAGGGGGGCACCAATGTAAAATCCATACTTAATTTTTTTGTAATGCACTGAGAAATAAATATATTGTAAATTAAAATGTGTGTTTGTTGGTTATTTAGTATTCCGTAACATGGATCTGGAGAATTTGCTATATTATGGTGATACTTTTTTCCCCATCATTCCAGAATTTTACCCACATTCTTTAAATTTTTTGGATTTTCCATCCATTTTTTTTTTTAAACCGTTTCAAGGGATTTTTGATAAAAATGGATAATAAGATTTTCCTTTCCTTAAAGGAGACATATTGTGTGAAGAACAAGAATGTGCTAGTATGTTATAGTCTTTTAAATATAATAGGAATTGGCTTTAAAAAAGTAGCGTTACCAGCTAACCTGACCTAAGCTGCTAGTCTCAGTTCTCCCAAGAGACCCGCGTATCTTAAATAGTTACAATTGCTTATATTAAATAGTTACAAAAGTATCTAAGTGCAGCTGCTGACTGTTCTGGGCTCTCTGCCAAAAATATTATTATTTTAATTAAGTTTCAGAAACGTTCTATCTTTTTCTGGCATCAGTGCAGGAAAAAGTAAGGGCATTTCAGTATGAAACCTGAGACTGCAGGTTGAGCTGTCAAAATCGGGGCTGTCCCACAAAAAACAGGACAGTTGGGAGGTATGCAGTTAGGACACTCCCACCCCTCTTTTGAAACACGGACAAGGACATTGCAGATCTGTAGTGAGCTCCAATAAAGTGTCATTTTTAAAGATATTAGAGTAAATCCATCACCACATAGTATTCATCATTGCCTACAAAATTAGGGGGTTTTAATGTATCCTGTACAGATGAAGCACCAGTTATCCCATATCTAAACTAGTTACAAAAAGGACAACCCAGGGTAGAGTTTCAGGAACCTTGGGGAGAGAAGCTGGCAGCCTGGTGTCTCGGTTCCCATCAGGGGATGCCTCCACACTTAAGTTCTCAGAGGGAGGAACTGGCCGCAGAAACACAGGGCATGGTTCCATGAGCCTTGAGGAAAGAAATCGGCTGACGGGCCACTCGGTTTCCAACATTACCCTATTTGTAAGTCCTCAGAGAAAGGAACCAGCTGAGGGACCCCAGGGCAGGGTTACAGGAGACTTGGGGAGAGAAGCTGCCAGCTACTTTGCCCTCAACTTGCCTCCCCCTAATAGAGAATTCAACTTTAACACACCATCTTCCAATTAAATCCTTGAACTGCAGCTGCTGCTGCATCATGGGGGTCCTCAAACTCTACAAATGCAAAGTCAGGGGGTTTCTGAGCAACCCAAACCAGATGCAGACTCCCATTTTGGTATGTGGCGGGGACTTTCATTTGGTCAGCTCGTTGCACCCCCATGAGAATAGATGGGAACATATTATTTGAAGTACAGTCCTATGTGTGGTGTTTCATAGGCTGTAAAGGCTGCAATTGAGTCTCAACCATGTCTGTTCTAACATAAGCAACAGGCTGGGGTTGGTTTTCTATAGATGCCCTGGGTGGTAGTTGACATGTAACCTGTAAATGTGAACCAGAGCCCCACCTGAAACAGTTTTTAGTTCTGTGGTGCACTTCCTGTCATGGCATTCTGTTAGGTGATTGAGAGTGTTCCCCCCCTTGGTGTCTCTGGAATGCTATGGTATGTAGCCTCCTTGATTCACTTCCCATCCAAACATACCCCCATACAGACTGCTTGATGCTGTGGTAGGTGGATTTGTCAGAAAATGATACATGTCCAAGGGTAGTGTATTAAGTCAGCATAAGTAAGGCCAGGAGTAGCCCTGAAATATGCATGGTAGGAGTGAATAGTAAGCAACAAAATGGGCTTTTGGAAAAATGAGTTTTGGAGTAGATACTTTGGAATATTCGATCGTTTCCACCCTATTAAACCATGGCAGTCCTGCCCACTTCTTAACATCTACCTATTGCTTTGTTTAAGTGTCCAATCCTTGTGAAATATTAGCAATTTAGAAGTATTAGCACTAGTGCCGTACCACTGACACCAGTGCCATCCCTTATGCTGGACCTGAATTTATATGACCTGATTGGGTAAACTAGACCAGGAATGATCAAAGCAAGCAGGCTGTGTAGGAAAAGACAGAGTTTATCAAAGATACTAGAACCAAGTTTTGGGGCTGTAAAAATATCTCTTACTTAATGGGGAGTGAACACAGATGTAAGTTTGAAATAAAAGTAGGTCTAACGGACAAAAAATATTGGGATTAACAGATACAAGCTATCATACAATTAAGCAATATAAAGAGGCTGCAATAAATTGTTGTATATAGCAGTATAAAACAGAGTAATTTAAATGCTGTATCCAAATCAATAGGATCATACTTCACAAACTGCACATTTAAATAATCTGTGGCTGTTTGTACATTATTCTAATCCCCAGTGCTAACACTTAATTTGCATAGAAGCCAAATGTCACATTGAGGAATATAAAATACATTCCAGCAAGCATGTTCACAGTTTTCCTTGGCTAAAAAAAATTGGAGTATCCTTCACAATTTCATTATTGTCTTCTTTTCGGTTTTTGTTCTGATTGGCTCCCAAAAGGAGACAATCTCTGTCTTTGGAGCTGATTTAATAACATCCACAGAATAGCCCCTACTAATTTGTTTTTTACGAAGAATCTCAAATTGCTCATCATGAATTTCAAGTGAGGAGCAATTTTGTCTGTAACGTATAAATTGACTAAATGGGATACATGTTTTTGAATGTCGAGGATGACAGCTGTCATCCCTCAGGATGGTGTTACCAGATATTGGTTTTGAGTAGACTTTGGTTTCTATTCTACCTTTCTAGATAACATACACAACCATAAATTCAACATCTATAAACTGAATGGTATCTTCTTTTTGATTAGATGTAAATATTAAGTTTAAGTTATTTGTATTAACAAAATTCAAAAAAGTTTCTAAGTTGCATGTTGGGCCAGACCAGATGAATAAAAGGGTTGTCTATGTAGCGGCCGTATCATAGATGTGGGTGCGTTCCCACCACCCCATGTATAGGTTGGCATAAGAGGGTGAAGGCAGCGTACATTGCCGCCCCAAGTCTATGGAGGTAATATGACCCATTAAAGTAAAAATAATTGTGGGTCAAAAGAAATTCCAAAGCCAAAATCAAAAAGGAAATACAGTAAGAGGAATACAATACTGAATCACATAACAGCTTTGAGTCCCTTGGAGTGTGGGATTGAGGAATATAAAGACTGGACATCCATGTTAACCCAACTATAACCACTCACCCATCGTACATCTTTCAGAATTGACAATAAATGATCCGTGTCTCTCAAATAAGACTTTAGATTGACCACTATTGGTTGAAGACACCAATCTACCCAAGTGGACAATCCCTCATTTATTGAACAAATGCTAAACACTATAGGTCGACCCTGGGGAGCTTTTAAAGATCTGTGAATGTTCGGAAGATGGGGTAATAGGAAATTCTGGAACCAGAAATGGTTGATCCTTGGCATCTACTACCCCAAAGATATTCCGAACATTCAACTTTTGAATTTTGTTAATACCAATTCCTTAAACTTCATTTTTACATCTAATCAAAAAGAAGAAACCATTTAGTTTCTCGATGTTGAACTTATGGCTGTTATCTTGAAAGGTAGAATAGAAACCAAAGTCTACATAAAAACCAATATCTGGTAACACCATCCTGAGAGCCGACAGATGTCACCTTCGACATACAAAAACAAATATCCCATTTAGTCAATTTATACGTTGACTAAATTGCACCTCACTTGAAATTTATGATGAACAATCTGAGATTCTTCGTAAAAAAATAATTAGTAGGGTCTATTCTGTGGATGTTATTAAATCTGCATATTTAAAACCAAATACAGAGATTGTCTCCTTTTGGGAGCAAACAGAAAGAAGACAAAAATGAAATTGTGAAGGATACTCCAATTTATTTCTGCATGGAATATAGTGTTGAGTTTTTGAAAGAGATTTTGTCTAGTAGTTCTTTGAAAATAGCCTCCAGAAAGACGCCTACCTTGGGGAATAAGTTGTCTCTGAATCTAGTATATTCTCCCACTCCTGCTCCTTGCAACAATTGGTTATACACAAAAGGTACTTATAGGTGTGGAAAATATCCCTGCAAAACTTGTAAGGTAATTGCAGTGAGCTCTGACTTCAAATCTGATGTAACAGGTAAAATATTTAAAAATTGTCTGTCCTGCATTTGCTTTATGGTTTGCTCTGTTTATTTTGGATTATTTGTTTTTAATATTTTCTTTTTCTATTAATTGAAAAATGATGTACTTATATTTGATATGTTCAAGTCTGGGTTTATAACAACTTTGGACAGCCACCACTAGAGGTCGCTATGCATACATGTCTATATATTTGGACTCTGTAATGCCTAAGGGCGGAAGTCCCAGAAACACGTTAGGCAACATTATGTTTTGTGCTTTAAATGTGGAAGAATAAAGATTCTGGTTTTTAAATACTGTAGGTCCGGTGCTGCAACCTCCATTTTTTCCTTTCTTATCTACTCTTATGCCCGAACCCGAACACGCTGATAGACCCTGCCATCTGTTTCACATCAAGTAGTGGTGAGTTGGAGCGGTTGCCGCTTTTGTTCTCTGCTTTGATTTATCTATAAAAGATCATGAAAACAGATGACTGTAGGCGGTGAACATAGTGAAATAGGAACTGGTGTGAACCACTGGAATAAGGGGAGAATTGGAGTATATATATAATATATACTGTATATATTGTAAGCTGCGGGATCCACAACAGACACTTTTCTTCTTTTTAAAGGCAGGGGTGACCATTTCAGGATACAAAACAAATCATAAAAATCAATCCTGCCCACTGGGCGCTACCTTCACACATGAAGAGTTCCCTTACTAAACTGGGCCCCTTGTGGACTACCAGTAAGAAAACACATAATTAGGGGTCACCCCTGTACTCACAAATCTTCTGGGGGATTGCTCAGCCTCCTTGCTTTCCTCAGTCAGTCAGACAGACCCTCTGTCACTTGGTCTCCTCTATCTGTACCTTGCAGTAGCAAATGGCACCCCCAGCCCCTCTGGGAGTTCCTCACACAGACAGGTGTCCTTCCTGCTCTGTGTCCTGCTCTGAGAGAGACTCCTAACAGGCCCACTAGAACTAAATACCTTTCCACAGGACAGCCTTCCTGTGGAAGGTGAGCACTAATTCATGAGCTGGACTTCTGGATCAGAGTTCCTGGCTTGCCTGTTCTTTCCAGAATACTCCAGCTTCCACAACCTGACCGCCAAAGCCTTTAAACAGAGAACCTATTCTCTCTTCATGAACTCCCTTCCTGGTGCCTACCTCTCCCACCAAGGAGAACTTAAAGGGAAAACATACATTTTCCCACATTGTTTTGGTCACTCTACCACAATATATATATATATATATATATATATATATATATATATATATATATATATAATACACAAAAGCCATGAATATCTTGTAAATGATATCCTTATAAACGGAGAGTTCTGATGTCATTTCTGTCACATGACTCATGAAACGTGTGTATTATAATAAATAAAGTACCCCCAGTTGCAAAATATGCGGATATTACAAATTACCTTGGAGTTCCATGACCTGTATATAAAGACTCGTGTTTTTATATGGTCATGAAACTCCTCTGTAACTTATAATATCCTTATATTTTACAAGAGGGGGTACTTTAGTCACTATATATATATATATATATATATATATATATATATATATATATATATATATTTATATATATATATATAGGCTGTAAACACATAACACGGGCACCAATGCAGGGGTTTGCCCGAGCTAGTGTCAATAGAGAATTTCATGACAAGCCTTAGACCATTACTACTTTAATGCCGCAACAAGCAAGTTGTGCAGGAGCTGATGTTGGGACTGGGCCTTATATGAAGTCAGTATCAGCTGAAGAGGTAACACCATTTCTGTGAGGGTCCTCTGGGGGCTTATTTGAAGCAGGAGTTATGGGACATTTTCACTCCTTCTTGCCCCTAGAGCTCTTTAACATTGATATATATGAGAAGGGGAAAGAGGATAGAAACAAGGGTGGTGGGAGACACTGGTTTAGGCTTATCCCCAGGACTTTCATGAATGGGCTGAAGGCATTTAATAGTCTAAGCAGTTTAGTAGGAGAAAAACATCCACAGAACTTCTCTGTGCTACTTTGTTGTGGCCCAGAACCGAATTGGGACCACGCGGTACACTGATGAATGCACTTTATGAATAGTGATGGACGAATACATTCACCTGACACTAATTTGTGGCGAATTTAAGCATTTCGCCGCCGGTGAATAAATTGAATCTCCCGCAATCATTTTTGGACGTGCGTCCGAAAAGTTGCTTGCGTCAACGCTATTCGGACGCCGATATTATCTCTGACAACTTTTCACTCCACATCCTGCACTGTTCTATTGTGTTTAACATCAATATGCAAAATTTATAAAAAAAAGAGTTATTTATTTTAAAAAAAGCTGTCAGGCCAGATAGTGCCCCTAACAGAGGAAAGTGGCTGTCATATATGCCCTGCTAAGTGATTTGGGGATTACATTGATGTAAGACTACAACAGCATATCATAATGGTTCCAGCCTTTCATATTTTCAGTTCATAGCAGTTGTTTAAATTGTCTTTGAAGGGATTAGGACTTTGGGATAGTGAGTAAGTTACCATTCATTTTGGATAGGGGCAGGGGAGATGATTAAAAGGATAGGTAGATGGAAGTCAAACAGATCTTCAATGCATGTTAGACCATCCAGGGTGAGGTATAAGAGGTTTCAGTGGATGTGGTATGTATAGTATACACTATGTTAAACTCACTTAGATTTGCCAGTTACAGTATGTGGTGTTTCATTACAGACTGTAATGCCCTAAAATGTGCTTATCTTGTATCACTTGGTTGGTAAGCCATTCCTTCACCTTCTGGACAGAGAAGCATGCCACAGTTTGAGTGGAATGCAGTAAGGTTTTCTGGAGGCCCATGTGAACATACAATGCCTTGAAGTAAGTGGTCTTCTTTGGGAAAAATGTATTTAATTAGTTATTATTCCAAAGACTTTATTGTCACGGATTGAAATTGTCTGGGGAGTGTATGGTGGAAGATGCCTGGGCCATGTTTAACTCTTCTAGAACAGATTGAAAAGAAAGTCTCAGTACTGTGACATGGTTTGCTTTAAGGAGCCAATTTCCTGTATTACTTCTATTATTATTTGTGTGGGAAGCAGATGGGAAACTATTTGTCAACAGCATGGTAGTATTTGTCCTGCATTAAAAAGCTTTCCCTTAATCATCTATAGTCCAAGTCTTGGTTTGGGAACACGAGCAATTCTATCCCCTGAGGCAGCTTCTGCAATATCACCCCCTACCCCGAGAACTACTCTTTCTTGCACCGTAAGGGGTCTGGGACAGCCACATTGCTAAAAGAACAGAATTTGCATTTTTTGCCACCCCTGGTAATTTCTAGGGAGCTGCCACCTAAGGTGTGGCATCTCTTCTCTCCACTTATTTCTATATTATCATGAAGATGGCAGCTCCCACTATGAATAGCATGCACCTCCTGTTAATATTGGTTTTATCTGTCACTACTGATAAGTGAATCTGTTCATTTCAAAAAGAAATTTCACTTCAAATGCATAAAAGTCAATGGGCGCTTTTTCATGTGCTTTTTTGTCTTGGTGACATTTTGTCCAATGCATTAGGGTCAGGCCACACTGGGCATTTTGGGGAGATTTGGTCACCTGGCGACTAATCGCCTCGTTTTTGTGGCAACCAATCTCCCCAAATGCCTTCCCTCACTCTGCGCCGGCTAAAATGAAAATATTACGTGGCGATTCGTTTTCCAAAGTCGCCCAAAGTTTCCTCGTGAGGCAACTTCGGACAACTTCGGAAACTAATCGCCGCATGTGATTAGCGCCGGCGTTTTTTCATTTTAGCCGGCGCAGAGCGAGGGAAGGCATTTGGGGAGATTGGATGCGCAAAAACAAGGCGCCAGGCAAATGTCCCCAAAATGCCCAGTGTGGCCTGACTCTTAAAGTCAATGGTCATTTTTTCATGTGCTTTTTTGTCTTGGCGACATTTTGTTCAATGCATTAAAGTCAATGGGCGGTTTTTCATGTGTGTTTTTGTCTTGGTGACTTTTTTGTCCAAAATGCATCATAGTCAATGGGTGTTTTTTTTTCTTGACGACTTTCTGCTGCAGCAAATTTTCGCCACAGGTTCGCGAAAAAATTTGCAGATGGATAAATATGGAATTTTGTAGAGAATCCATGCCTGGAACATTTGGGGGCCTATTTACTCGAGTGAAGGAATAAAGGAAAAAAACTTTGAATTTTGAATGGTTTTTTTGGCTACTTTGACCATCGAATGGGCTACTTCGACCTTCTTCTTCGACCTTCGACTTCGAAACGAAAGATTCGAACTAAAAATCGCTTGACTATTCAACCATTCGATAGTCGAAGTACTGACGCTTTAAGAAAAAACTTAGACCCCCTGGTTCGCCACCTAAAAGCTACCGAAGTCAATATTAGCCTATGGGGAATGTCCCCATAGGCTTTGGTAGCTTTTTTCATTCGATCAAACTATTTGCGATAAATCCTTCGACTTCGATATTCGAAGTCGAAGGATTTAACTTCGAAAGTCGAATATCGAGGGTTAATTAACCCTCGATATTCGACCCTATATAAATCTGCCCCTTGGTGTCACATTTATATTAAGCCCAAAAAAAATCACAAAATATTGAATGTTTTAAACGTTAGTAGATTGCTCAACTAGAAATGTGAATTAGGTATGTTTCAGTGAAGCAACATTCAGCGAACTAAAGAACATTTACCCCACCTTGTGATTTTATAGATGTGTGAGTAGAAGGTAAAAGAATGCGTCTGTGCAATAAAAACAGAGAACACTTTTTCCTGTATTTAGAAAACTGATTTTGCTCGGAGCAGGTAAGTGTTTAATTCAATGTTGGCGTTGCGTGCCCACTAATATTTGCTGATATAGTTTACAAGGTCCATCATGTCTAAGAGGCTTATAACATAATAATATGTAACCCAGATAGATAAACCTACGTATGTTATTTTATGTTATCATGTTTTTGTGTATGTGTGCTTGTCCAAATCGAAACAAAGCATTTATGTAGGTTTTTAATTAAACAGGGATTTTCTGCCCCAAACTGCATATAAACAGCAAAGATGACAATAATTTCTAGTAATATCTACTTACCATTTATTTTAATTGGTTACCGTGGGCATCGATTGGAAAAACATTTTGTTCGATTCGAGTTTATAATGGAACCCAGAAACATAGAAACATCTATGGTGCATTTCAGTCAGATCCTCAACGGCCATCTAAGTATTGTAATCATCTAAAATTCACAATGAAAACCGACCTTCTATATTGAATACAATACAACAATATCAGATAGTGGATTTTTGTGGTATATTTTGCAAATCGTCATCACAACACAATCGTGTTCAATACGTTTAACTGAAACATTCATTTAATTGATGAACCCTTTTGTGTTTATTATATAGCTTGGAAAGCAGCTCGAGAGTTTTTACAGCAATGTCTGAGAATCTGGTGTACCTGGTCACTGGAGGATGTGGTTATATAGGGGAGCACATTGTAAAGCTCCTGGCCATTCAGGAATATGTGAAAGAAGTGAGGGTTTTTGACATGAATGAAAGTGAAGAAATCATGAGGTGCAATACAGGTAAATATAACAGGCATATAAATAGCACTCAATTTGTGAACTTAAAGGGGCAGATTTACTAAAGGGCAAGGTGGCAAACACTAGCGACATTTCGCCAGAAATCACCATTTTACTAACAGGTGTAAGTGACAATTTGCTAGAGAACAGGACCGTCACTAATGTTCATTCACACTCTATCGACTTTTCGCTCTTGCAAACAATCGTTACTGCAAATTCAAAGTGCGAATTTTACTGAACGTTGCCTCTTTCGCAAGAAATTTCCTATGTCACCTCAGACCAAGCAAACTGCTAAAATGAAGCAAATTCTTCCTCAATCTTATGCCAGTGACATCATATCCTGTCTAATGGAAATGCATTAAAGTTGTAAAAACGCTGGCAAGCGGGATTGCCTGCAAAAGTCCTAACTATTTTTGAACTTTTTTGGGTTAACATTTTTCCCCAGAAATTTGAGGGGCATGGAATATTTATTTTAGGATGGGATCATGTGTAGGGCATTATAGGATCTCTTTTTTCAGGTTCCTTGGAGATTTGTAATAAAAAGTGGCACCGACATCTCTAATAAGGACATCCATACGACTTTAATGTATCCTCCCTATTCAAATTGACCTAAACGTAAGAGGACTAACAAAAGACACGACACAAAGAAATGCAATTTCGCTTTGAAAAGCTTGCACTGCCAAAGTAACGCTAGCAAAAGTCGCCAGTGTTCAGCACCCAGTGTGCAACTTCGCATTTTAGTGAATTAGCGTAGTAGTAGCGAATTTTCAGCGGCCGCTGGTGACAATTCGCCCATTAATGAATCTGCCCCTTAGAGTACTGCTCAATTGTGATGGAAAGGGGAGAAGAAACAGAAGTGATATTTTGAAATAAGAGAAGAATATGAGAGATGATAGATTAACCCTTAATAAGTATATTATAGATGGATCTATTCTAAGACATTTCTTTGGTGATTATGTTTTTGTAGGAGGGTAAAGGTTTTGCTTGTGTTTACTTAAGGCAGTCCTCATAAGGGCAAAACCAGCTAAGGGCTAGTCCTGCAGTAGGTAGGGGAGCTGTTTACATATCTAGCTCAAATTGTTTCCCTATACAGGGCAAAGTGTTTCCCTGTCCAGGTAAAAGAGTTTCCCTATCTAGGTCAAAGAGTTTCCCTATCTAGGTCAATGTGTTTTTCTATTCAGGTCAAAATGTTTCCCTATACAGGTCAATGTGTTTCCCTATTAAAGGGGAAGGAAACCTAGTTGGCGCAAAAACCCTCCCCCCCTCCCGTGTGTTGCCCACCCTCCCTCCTCCCCCCTGGCCTACCCATCCAGCTGGGCAAATGCCCCTAACTTGTTACTTACCCTTCTGCGCAGGTCCAGTCCAGGGAGTTCACAGACGACATCTTCTTCCACGCGATCTTCTTCCGGCTTTGAACAGCGTTTTGGCGCATGCGCAGTAGGAGCATTTCGCCGGTACGGATCTACTGCGCATGCGCCAAAAGTCACGAAGTACTTTTGGCACATGCGCAGTAGATCGTACCGGTGAAATGCTCCTACTGCGCATGCGCCGGTCAAAGCAGGAAGAAGATCGCGTGGAAGAAGATGTCGTCTGTGAACTCCCTGGACTGGACCTGCGCAGAAGGGTAAATAACAAGTTAGGGGCATTTGCCCAGCTGGATGGGTAGGCCAGGGGGGAGGAGGGAGGGTGGGCAACACACGGGAGGGGGGGCGGGTTTTTGCGCCAACTAGGTTTCCTTCCCCTTTAAGGTCAAAGTGTTTCCCTATCCAGGTCAATGTGTTTCCCTATTAAGGCCAAAGTGTTTCCCTATTAAGGTCAAAGTGTTTCCCTATCCAGGTCAAAGTTTTTCCCTATTAAGGTCAAAGTGTTTCCCTATCCGGGTCAAAGTGTTTCCCTTTCCAGGTCAAAGTGTTTCCTTATCCAGGTCAAAGTGTTTCACTTTCCAGGTCAAAGTGTTTCTCTGGGAGCTCTGTAGTTAGTCAGGAGTGTCTGGTTTCCCTTGACATTAAAAAGGGAACTCACCATGTGTTCTGTCTCTTTGGACCCCACTTGCAGGATGGGGCAGTTAGGTACTGTAGTTAAATAGGCCTCAGTAGAAGAAGTCAGTGTCAGTGTTTTTATGGTATTAAAGGAGAGTTCCTATTAGTGTAAGAGGGAGGGAGGGAAACTGACCCCCACCTTGAAAATGAGCATATGGTAAAGACAGAAAAAAATGGCAAGATGGCTGCAGGGCATTAAAAACAAAACAAAAAAAATTCATTTTTGACTCAAGTCAAATATATATAAATACATTATTTCAAAGAACTTCTTCAGACATCCACAGGAAATACCAGGAATTTGCCATGTTCACGGTGAAAGACAAGGTTTTTTTTTTCTTCAAAAAGAAGTATTGTATAAATGGAATTTTATTACTAATTTTTCTATTCAGGTCTCTCTTATTCAAATCAATGCATGGTTGATAGGGTAATTGGATCCAGCCAGATTGCTGAAATTGCAAACTGGAGAGCTGCTGAATGAAAAGCTAAATAACTCAAAAGTCGCAAATAAAAAATGAAAACCAATTGCAAATTGTCTCAGAATATCACTTTTTACATCATACTAAAAGTTAACTCAAAGGTGAACAGCCTCTTTAAGTTTATAGATACATTCTAGGCCAAAGATGAGAAGCAGTGAATTAATTATTTAACAACTCACACATCACAATCAATTATGGGGTTGCCCATTTATGTACCTTTATATATGTCTATTAAGGTTGAAGGTTAGTGACATTGTAAACTAAAATACTATTATTTCAATGGAAGGTCAAACCATTTTAATGACTTTGACCAGTTTTTGCAAAAACATATTATTTATCCTCCCATAGTAATTATGGCTGAAGTACAATAAATCTGTACAAAGTGGTGTGATCTGTAAAGGAAGCTAAAATCTATATTTATAGCAGACTACAGCCACACTTCTGTACTTAAACTCTAATGGTATCTTCTACTAAATTAAAGTGTAATGCAAAGTCATTGGTTTTCCCTTTGTATTTTCAGCTTCCACTTCTGTAAAATTTATTAAGGGAGATATAACAAACTATGAACAGCTCCTAAAGGCCGTGGAAGGGGTCCATGTCGTTATCCACACAGCTGCTCTACTAGACATTTTTGACACCTTCCCCTTTAAAAAAATGAAAGCCATCAATGTTGGAGGTGAGTTTTTAGAAAGTGGCCAGTTAAACTGGACACCAGATTTTTATTTTATTACTATACGGGTTAAACTATATGGGAGATTATGATCAGATTCTGTGGGTCAGACTTTATCTGACTTTGCTCCTATATTTGCCACTTGCAACTGCTTAGAACCATCAGCGATTCATCAGTGATACCTTACTATAGTATCTATTTCTAAATGCTCCTGTGCAGACTCCACACCTTACCTCATCTCATATGTTATACTTTCCCTGGAAAGATTTCTGTTGTCTTTCAATAGTCCCAGGTCCTTTAAGCATTCATCAATGTATGCAAGTGTATAACCATACCCTGGAAAGCTATAATCTCTTAAAGGGCATGTAAAGTCTAAAATAGAATAAGGCTAGAAATGCTGCATTTTGTATACTAAATATAAACATGAACTTACTGCAGCACGAGCCTAATCAAACAAATAATTTATGCTTTCAAAGTTGGCCAGAGGGGGTCACCATCTTGTAACTTTGTTGAACATCTTTGCAAGACTAAGACTGTGCACATGCTCAGTGTGGTCTGGGCTGCTTAGGGATCGTCATAAACAAAGTTGCTTGCTGAGTTCTGCATGGCTGGGAAGTAAGGCGGGGGCTCCCTCTGCTATTCATAAGTATGATTGTTTTCCTGCTCAGCAGTTAGGGACCATCTGACAATTCCTACCCACAGCAATAAATGAAGGGAGAATTTCACTGCATACAGTCAGGTTTCTTATAAAAATGGTACACATTTTTTAATTAAAGTATATTGGAGATAGGTTTCTTTTTCATTAAAGAAAGTAAAAATGGGATTTTATTTTTTTGCCTTTACATGCCCTTTATATGACCAAAAAGCACTGTTTTACCATCTCTGGTACCTGTAACTTCTTATTAGTTTAAATAAGACAGGAGTGAAGGAGAAAGTTTGTGACCCCATGTATGAAATAAAATTTAGCATTGGCAAATATGTTTTTTGCTACAAAATATTTAACGAAACTCCAGAGAGTTAATGCTAAACATATGCTTAGCAATAATGCGCAATGTAAAATTTGCCAGCGAATGATTTTAAATTGTGAGCAGTGCTAAACATACGCAAAAATGCCATTTTAAATAACGCTTGCGACTTTTAATTGCGTTTCCCCTATTATATCCAATTTGGCAGCATTCACACCCACAATTGTGTTTGTTTTAATACTACAGACATACAGTAATTGCGGTGATTCCAGTTTTGCACTCTGCTACAGTGATGCTAGAATCGTAGGGAAAAACACTGAATCGTGTTTAAAAATTGAGGATGAAATTGCACTTTGCACATGGCACTGGTAGTCATAAATGAACCCTTGTATGGAGAAGCCTCATTTCTGTTGTTTGGAACTTGTTTGAACTTATTTTAATGCTTTTTGTCGTATGAAATCCTGGGCTTAAAAAGCTGTTTGAATCTTTAGCCTTCTTTTTAAAAAAAATGTTGATAATGAATTGTTTTGTGCAGCTATTATAAAATGTCATTTTTTTAGGTACTGAGAATGTGATCAATGCGTGCCTTGCTAAGGATGTACCCAACATTGTGTACACAAGTTCCATAGCTGCTGTAGGTCCTAACATTAATTCAGAACCAATGATCAGGTAAGTCAGATCCAATGCTAAGGTAATGCAAACCAGTGCTGAGGTAAGTACAACAATTAGGGGCACATTTAATTAGCTCGAGTGAAGGGTTAGAATGAAAAATATTTTGAATTTCGAAGTATTTTTTTGGCTACTTCGACCATCAAATTGGCTACTTCGACCTTCGACTACGACTTTGAATCGAACTATTCGAACTAAAAATCTTCGACTATTCGACCATTTGATAGTCGAAGTACTGTCTCTTTAAAAAAACTTCAACCACCTACTTCGCCACCTAAAACCTACCGAGCACCAAT